>BSBM01000229.1:11175000-13652500 GCA_027924585.1 Larix kaempferi
ATAAAATTTAGAAAATCACCCGTGTTCTTTCTCCCACATTTTTTTCCTCATTCATTGCATTCTCTTCGCCGGTTTCATGCGCAGTCCGACAAGCATTTACATGGTAGATTGAATTCATACACCATTTGGTGCTTCCTTCACCATTTGGATAAAATACAGAACATTTGGGGCTCTATTTGGCTCTTTGTATTGAATACACACTTATTGGGCTCTATTTGGATCAATTGAGTGAATACACAACAATTGGATTCTATTTGGCACCTTGGATTGAATTCTCATGCTACTTGGACACACATGAAGTCTTCTTACATATAGTGGACACATCAAAAGAGCATTTGACATTTGAAGAAAAGAGCAATCATAATCCTTGAGGTATGGTGATAATTTTATCTTGCTAAATGTAATTTAGTCTTCATTCACTTGTTTGAATGGCATCTATTTTGTTTTTTCCTCATGAATTGTATGATAGATATAATTTAGTCTTCTTAATCTTCAACATAGACAATAAAAACATCTTACCAAAAAAAAACTACAACATGCACCAAGCAATGCTTTCAACCTTTCATGAAGATAATAAAAAAAAGTACTTACATCACCACCAATAACATTTCATAATCACATTCCTCCATATAGTAGACAAACATTTGTTGAATTCCTCATGGTTTCACTACAACAACTCACACAAACACCTAAACAATTGAAAACTCTTAGTCTTTTGGGGATATTTTCCCTCATCCATACCATGAAAATGAAGTGAGTATGAGCTTCTCCCTTGTAGGGAATTTACTCCTACTAACATCCCATACCACCATCCAATACCATCCTACTGAGTTCCTAGAGTTGATGTTGTAAATTTATATGTAGGGCATTCCCAATAGCTTTTAAGATTATATGAAAACATTCTCACTAGATGTTGTTGTACATAATCAATTGCTATATCGAGCTTTAATAATCATGCACATCGAGTTTTAATATCTTGTTTGTTGTTCATTCTTGCAGGGGTCATATTTTTGTTTTTCCAAAAAACGCATTGAATATGGGAAACAGACATAATAATAAAATAAAGTCTAGAAGGACACAGCTACCCCCTGAAAAGACCCATGAGATAAGAGAAAATGCCAGGTTGTACATGAAAAACCGTAGAAATCAAAATGTTAGTGCCTTAGATCCATCAACAAGCAATGACGAAGTGTTTGAATTCAATCAAATCTTGCCTGATGTCGAGTATGAAGGGATAGATGTTGAACAAGTTCTTAACTGGAAACCACCCCAAGAAGAGCACCCACCTGGTGAACACACTCCATTGCAGGACCAATTTGTGAACGAAGGACCACAACAAACCATTGATGAGACTCGTACTTCCTTGCCGACTCCCTTGCCTCAACTATAAACCGGACGACGAAGAACTCCCAGACGTATTCATGTGGATGAAAGTTCATTTTCAGGACTTGAAGGTAAGATGCCCAAACGCACTATTGATTTCCATTGTAATAAGATAATCAAAGATTTTTTTGAATCCAGAACTGATGCAACAAAATGTCAATTGTTTCTTGCTTTGTTAAAATCACATTGTCTAGCTCATGTTAGGAGAATTTTGGGCATAAAGGTAGTTAGAAGTTTAGAGGACAACAATCATGTTGTTAGAAATCTACAATCTGCATTTAATTTGATTGGAAAAACTTTTCGTACAAAATATTTTAATGCGGCCTGTCATGTACTATCGAAATCAATTGTAGACAAATCCACAAGGAAACGTCGCCTACTATCACACACATGTAAAATCTTTAAAGTAGATAGAAAGACTCTTCAAAAGTATTCTTCCATTAGAGAAAAACTTGAGACCCCAAGCCAAAAAGATTGTTGGGCCTTTGTTGGTAGGTTACCTCGTTCAGACATGAATCTCATTGATGCTGTTAAAGAACTAGTGCAAAAATTTTGGCATGATAACACTAGACCGTCATCGAATCAAAGAGATGTTTCAAAGTTGAGAAAAGGTGTTGGGGGGGTGAACCCCATGTCAAGCACTTCCTTGACACGACACAAGCATAACTCTATGAGAGGTTCAAGAATGAGCACACACAATTGAACTTGGGCCAAAGGTCCTTCGAAAAATGCAAACCCTGGTATGTTAGAATTTGCATTGATCGCAGTACATGTTGTTATAGATACCATGTAAAATTTGAGTACTAATATGATACATATAGACGTATATTTTATGGTTTGGATACTAACATTATGCAGGATTTCCCTTCGTTACAACCATCGAATGCATCCAGAGAATTTATACATAGCATAATGTGTCGAAGGCCTGAAGGAAAAAAATATTATAAAAGATCATGCTTATATGGGACATGTTCCAGTTGCTGTGGATTTGCATTATTGAGCCGCTGCATCCATGCAACCGCGGAGCAAAAATTTGGGAGGATGTCAATAGAAATGCAGAACTTCCAGCACATAACATATCAAGTAGATAGTTCGAAGGAAAACAAAAAAATTGCATTAGTGAAGTCACAGGTAATCTAAGTTTGCATACTTTCATACTGTACATGTTGAATTTGTACATATATATTCATATTGAAAATGTCACATTGTATTAATGCCCTTGGTTTTGTGGCACCAGGTACAAATTTGCGAATTCATGAAGGAATTCTACCAAAAGACCGATCATTATGTACAGCACGTCCATGTAGCACGATGGCAGGATGAATAGTACAGACAGTGTAGGGACACCTTTCCCAAGGGCACAATATTGTCGGTTGTGGACTTTGTAGAAAAATACACGGTTGTTGATTAAGTTGTCATTGATGCCAACAGTGTATAGTCATTGATGCCAACATGTCTTGGTGCACATTGAGGAGCCCCTGAGGGTTAAGTAATTGTTAGTGTCTAAGGAGACCTTTTGATCTTGTCCAAGCCCACGTTTGAAGCCCTTGGAGCCCTTGGGGCAATGACAAAAGCCCTAAACACCCTGTAAAGTGTTTAAGTACCCCAAAGATGTTTTACAGTTCCCCAGTACCACAAATCATGCCCCAGTACGCTACAAAAGTGTGGAAGAAGTTGCAAGAGTCTAAATGACCCTTTCAGTGGTCATTTTTGTTTATTGAGGTCATGGTACCCCAGAAGAAGGTCTAGAAACCCCACAGGTGATGTCATGATGGATCTTGACCCTTGGAGGTCTCCTGGTGTGGTTGAGGTGGTTGAAGAAGCCTATGAATCCCCTTGCTTGATGAAGAAGCCCTGAAGAAGTCCTTGGACCCACATTTGATGGCTTAATGGTCCTTGTCCCCTTAAAGGTGATGATGTGGTCATTAATGATTTGATGAAGACTTGGAACCCTTGATGAAGATATTGATGCCCGTGTATCCCTTGTTGGGGTCATGGAACCCTTGGAGATGGTCATTATGCATGAGAAGGTCTGGCACACACATAAATGGTGGCATGATGACCCTTGGACACTATATGATCATTGATGGTGCATTTGGAAATGATTTGGGTCTTGGAATCCATACATATGGTGGTTTGTAAGCCCATGATTGTTGGAGCCTTTGATATGATAGAATCCTTCGTCACGATGCCCTCATCACTTGGAGATGGAGTCCTATGTGATGAGCTTGAAGTCCATGGAAAGTATCTTGTTTAAATATTATATGATATCCTTGAAAGAGTCCTTGAAACCCTTGCATGTGGTTCCTTGGTTCTTGAACCATGGTGATGTATGGTCCTATTTGTGGTTATATGGCTATTGGGATGTAGATGGAGGTAGAGCCCATAGACGTTCCTTGATATGTTGAAGAAGACTTTGAAACTCTTGTAGTTGGTGGTATGGTCTTTGGCACCCTCATGTGTGGGGTCTTTGACGTCCTTGAATAATTTAAAGGTATTATACCAAGAATTTGCAAATAAACCCATCATAGGGAGATAGTCCTCGTCAAGCCATTTCCATTGATATGTGGAGCATCTTCTAACTCCTTATGGTTGAAGAGATGAATTTTTGAAGTTGGTGTACCCCACCTTTTTGGGTGAGCCGACCAAACAAAAGAAAATTTAATTATTTGTAATTTTGAATTGCATGTCGGCCCAGTTTGAGGTAATAAATTTCCTCCATGACCTATATAAATAGAATATCAAACATTTCATTTGCTCATCAATTGGAATTTCACAACTCTAGGAGAAAAGTGCGAAATTTTGTGGAGGAGAAACTTTAGGGCATCTTCACTAAAATCGGCATAACTTTCTCATACGAAATCGGAATTACAAAATTCTTGGCTCGTTGGAAAGCTTTTTACGAGGGCTATGTGATGACATGATATAGATTTTCTTTTGGTTTGTCTACTATTTCATAATATTATGATCTTCAAATAGGTATGGCTCATGCTTATGGGTTTCTCTTGTAATGGCACATGTCTCTCATGGATAGAGTTCATCTTTGATATTAGTATGTGAGCCTATATATTGGTATATATATTTGAAGTAATTATGGAGTATATGATGATGATGTTGCATACCTTTATTCTATGATATTATACACTTTATGATGATAATGCATGTGATAATGATGTACACTCTATGAAGTTGATGCACTCCTATACAACATGATGTACATGCATACCATAGTGTGATGATGCTCTCCTATGCATTATGATGTATACTTGATGTTGATGATGTATACACGGTGCACACTGAGATGATGATGATGCATATTTGATAATGATGATGCATACCTTATGACGATGATGCATACCTATCATGATGATGCATGACGATGCATGCCTTATGTTAAGTGGAAGCAAAGAAGGATTATTTGTTTAGTGACTATGTATGATGAGGTGTACAAGGATGTACATGAGTAGTGTATGGAAGTAAAATGACTTGTTGGTATACAGGGATGATTTGACAGTGATTAGTGTGCAGATGTTATCAGCAGCAGATTCAGATTTTGGTGTCCAGTTGGTTAGACTCAGATTGACTGAGTCGGATGATGTGAATAGCAAATTGATTAGTGCAGACAGATTGATTGGTTAGTTGATGAGTAGTGTGGAATAGTTGTGGTGCAGTGGTCAGTGGACAGTTGATGAGCAGTGAACAAGTGATGAGCAGTGGTCAGTTGATGAGCAGCGACAGTGGTTGTGCAGTGTGATAAAGGTTGTGCAGTGTGGTATAGATTGTGTAGTGTGCTACAGGTGTTGGATAACAGGTCCGCAGGATCAGTGCAGTTTGTGGTTCAGTAGTTCAGTTTCTATATTCATATCAGGATGGCAGGACGGGGCAAGAAAATTTAGGGAGCTAAGGCTTCCTTCAGGTTGTAGCTTGTAAACCAGGGGGTTGTAGCCTCCTTCCAGTTGTAGCTGGAGAATTGAAGTCTTTGTAACAAAGGGGGTTGTTGCCTCCTTCCAGTTGTTGCTGGTAAATTATTATTATAAAGGCTTCCATGTTTTTTCCCCCAGGAATTGGGTTTCCACGTAAAAATCTTGTGTACTATGTTTTTTCTATGCTTCCTATGTGATGATGATATGATGAGCAGTAATTATTAATAATGCTGATAATGTGATAATGCATTAATGAATGATGTATTGAATAAGTTGTTGATGATTGTTAAAGTTGAAAAAGTAATAAAAAGTTATACACATTGTTCACCCCCCCTCTCAGTGTACTCATTGTGTCCAACAATTGGTATCAGAGTGGGTCCTTCACAGAAAGCCTTACCAGCTTGAAGGAGATCCTTGACGCACCATGGGGTTCTCAGTGAATGGATTGTCTTGTGGGGCAAATTACTTGATTTGGAAAATAAGAATGCAGCCTTATCTTGAAGCAGAAGGCAGTGGGGTATGGCAATCAGTGCTTATTGGGTACAATCATCCAAAGAAAGTGAAAACAACAGCTCAGAGGGAAGCAAGGAAAAATAATTCAATGGCTATGGAATCCATTCTTGAAGGCTTATCAGATTCCATAAAAGAGAATTTTGGAAAGTGCAACACTGCTAAGGAACTATGGCTCAAAATAGAACATCTCTACTCCTCTAAGGAACATGAAGAAGAAGTTATGAAACTCATGACTGCAGATCTGACAGATCTTCAAAAGAAGAAAATAGGAAAGTGAAACTCAATTGAAGAATTGTCACTGAAGTTAAATCAACTCTACTCCATTGAAGAACATAAAGCAGTAGACAACTCCATAGAAAGGTTAGTACAAGATCTAGGTAAGCATGAAGGTAAGTCTATTGAACACCCTGGTTGTAATGTTTTTGAAGAAATATGTCTATCGGGTATAGAGGATAAGTGCTATTCAAAATTCATAGATTTTAATACATCAAAATGTGATGAATCTCATTGTTTCTTGATAAATGATGGAAATGAATGTTTAAACAATGATATTACTAATGCTTTGCAAAAGGTTGAGAAACTTTGTGAACAGAACCAGGTATTGCAAGAGAAATTGGACAAATCTGAGAAGAGGAGTCAAGAAGATTGTGAGAAGACCACACAGACTATAGTTGATCTAAACCTCCAAGTTGAAGAAGCTACCAGAATCAAAGAAGCCATATATAACTCTCTGAAGGATCAACTTGAGAAGTCAACTGCTAAAAATAAAAGACAATCAAAAGAAATTATCAAGCTCAAAAGACAACTAGAAGATAAGGAGAAAGAATTGACTCGCAAAATTCAAGACAAAGATAATGTGATGAGTACCTTACTTGAAAAATTGCAGAAGGAAAGTACTACCAGTCAGAAAGGAGATTCAAGTGACAAAAAGGAAATCCAATTCAGTCATGAGAATGAAGAGAAACTATGAAGAAAACAAGAAGTTGAAATCAAATCCTTGAAGATAGAAATTTGTCAAAGGCAAGAATTGAAGATCCTCTCTATGAAGGAAGATCTAGACAATACATCTGCTCAGTTAAAAACAAATTTGAAGATCGAAAAGAACATTGAAGAAAGCAAGAATTTCAGGGAAAAAGAAGAAGAGACCAATAGTTATACAGAAGAAAGATCGTTTGCTCAGACATACCCTATAATGTTCCATCGTCACTACTACAAGTGTAACAACTATGGTCACAAAGCCATCCATTGTAGAACTCATGACAAAATAATTCCAGATATAAATCAAGGTATGTTTTCCGTTCAATGTTATAATTGTTATCATTATGATCATTTTGCAAAACATTGCAGGATACATGGAGAAGTTAAAGTTTGGAGAAGAAAGCAAGTTCAACCGAATGTCATGAACATTGATCAGCCTACCAAAGTATGGAAAAGAAAGTTAGTAGATTGCACCATTGATCAAAACATAAATGATGAAAATCTTGGGAAAAATACAATACCATTTTGAAGACTATCGATTAGCAGCAATGCCAATGATAGGGGGAGCAGTATTACCAAAGGAAATTCTTGTTGCCATTGATGCAAAAAGGAAGAAAAGTTATTCCAAAAGTCGAAAAACAAAGAGAAGTTGTTGACAAAGGGAGCATGCCCTGAGGGGGAGCAGTGTTATCAAAGGAAGTTCCCTTTGCCATTGATGCCAAAGGGGGAGAGAAGTTGATGACAAGGGGAGCTTGTTCTGAAGAGGATTTATGGTGTTGTCATCAATGACAAAGGGGGAGATTTTTTATTAAGTTGTCATTGATGCCAACAGTGTATAGTCATTAATGCCAACATGTCTTGGTGCACCTTGAGGAGCCCCTGAGGGTTAAGTAATTGTCAGTGTCTAAGGAGACCTTTTGATCTTGTCCAAGCCCAAGTTTGAAGCCCTTGGAGCCCTTGGGACAATGACAAAATCCCTGAACACCCTGTAGAGTGTTTAAGTACCCCAAAGATGTTTTACAGTTCCCCAGTTGTTTCTTTGGTTCCCCAGTACCACAACTTATGCCCCAGTACAATACAAAAGTGTGGAAGAAGTTGCAAGAGTCCAAATGACCCTTTCAATGGTCATTTCTGTTTATTGAGGTCATGGTACCCCAGGAGAAGGTCTAGCAACCCCAATGGTGATGTCATGATGGATATTGACCCTTGGAGGTCTCCTGGTGTGGTTGAGGTGGTTGAAGCCCCTTGCTTGATGAAGAAGCCCTGAAGAAGTCCTTGGACCCACATTTGATGGCTTAATGGTCCTTGTCCCCTTAAAGGTGATGATGTGGTCATTAATGACTTGATGAAGACTTGGAACCCTTGATGAATATCTTGATGCCCGTGTATCCCTTGTTGGGGTCATGGAACCCTTGGAGATGGTCATTATGCATGAGAAGGTCTGGCACCCACATAAATGGTGGCATGATGACCCTTGGACACTATATGATCATTGATGGTGCATTTGGAAATGATTTGGTTCTTGGAATCCATACATATGGTGGTTTGTAAGCCCATGATTGTTGGAGCCTTTCATATGATAGAATCCTTCGTCACAATGCCCTCATCACTTGGCGATGGAGTCCTATGTGATGGGCTTGAAGTCCATGGAAAGTATCTTGTTTAAATATTATATGATATCCTTGAAAGAGTCCTTGAAACCCTTGCATGTGGTTCCTTGGGTCTTGAACCAAGGTGATGTATGGTCCTATTTCTGGTTATATAGCTATTGGGATGTAGATGGAGGTAGAGCCCATGGACGTTCCTTGATATGTTGAAGAGGACTTTGAAACTCTTGTAGTTGGTGGTATGGTCTTTGGCACCCTCATGTGTGGGGTCTTTGACGTCCTGGACATATTGAATAATTTAAGGGTATTATACCAAGAATTTGCAAATAAACCCATCATAGGGAGATAGTCCTCGTCAATCCATTTCCATTGATATGTGGAGCATCTTCTAACTCCTTACGGTTGAAGAGATATGAATTTTTGAAGTTGGTGTACCCCACCTTTTTGGGTGAGCCGACCAAACAAAAGAAAATTTAATTATTTGTAATTTTGAATTGCATGTCGGCCCAGTTTGAGGTAATAACTTTCCTCCATGACCTATATAAATAGAATATCAAACATTTCATTTGCTCATCAATTGGAATTTCGCAACTCTAGGAGAAAAGTGCGAAATTTTGTGGAGGATAAATTTTTGGGCATCTTCACTAAAATTAGCATAACTTTCTCATACGGAATCGGAATTACAAAATTCTTGGCTCATTGGAAAGCTTGTTGTGAGGGCTATGTGATGACATGATATAGATTTTGTTTTGTTTTGTCTACTGTTTCGTAATATTATGATCTTCAAACAGGTATGGCTCATTCTTATGGGTTTCTCTTGTAATGGCACGTGTCTCTCATGGATAGAGTTCATCTTTGATATTAGTATGTGAGCCTATATATTGGTATATATATTTGAAGTCATTATGGAGTATATGATGACGATGTTGCATACCTTTATGCTATGATATTATACACTTTATGATGATAATGCATGTGATAATGATGTACACTCTATGAAGTTGATGCACTCCTATACAACATGATGTACATGCATACCATAGTGTGATGATGCTCTCCTATGCATTATGATGTATACTTGATGTTGATGATGTATACACGGTGCACACTGAGATGATGATGATGCATATTTGATAATGATGATGCATACCTTATGACGATGATGCATACCTATCATGATGATGCATGACGATGCATGCCTTATGTTACGTGGAAGTAGAGAAGGATTATTTGTTCAGTGACTATGTGTGATGAGGTGTACAAGGATGTGCATGAGCAGTGTATGGAAGTAAAATGACTTGTTGGTATACAGGGATGATTTGACACTGATTAGTGTGTAGAGGTTATCAGCAGCAGATTCAGATTTTGGTGTCTAGTTGGTTAGACTCAGATTGACTGAGTCGGATGATGTGAACATCAAATTGATTAGTGCAGACAGATTGATTGGTTAGTTGATGAGTAGTGTGGCACAGTTGTGGTGCAGTGGTCAGTGGACAGTTGATGTGCAGTGAACAAGTGATGAGCAGTGGTCAGTTGATGAGCAGTGATAGTGGTTTTGCAGTGTGATACAGGTTTTGCAATGTGGTATAGATTGTGCAGTGTGGTACAGGTGTTTGATAAAAGGTCCACAGGATTAGTGCAGTTTTTGGTTCAGTAGCTCAGTTTCTATTTTCATATCAGGGTGGCAGGACGGGGCAAGAAAATTTAGGGAGCTGAGGATTCCTTCAGGTTGTAGCCTCCTTCCAGTTGTAGCTGGAGAATTTAAGACTTTGTAACAAAGGGGGTTGTTTCCTCCTTCCAGTTGTTGCTGGTAAATTATTATTATAAAGGCTTCCGTGGTTTTTCCCCTAGGACTTGGGTTTCCACGTAAAAATATTGTGTACTGTGTTTTTTCTATGCTTCCTATGTGATGATGATATGATGAGCAGTAATTGTCAATAATGCTGATAATGTGATAATGCATTAATGAATGATGTATTGAATAAATTGTTGATGATTGTTAAAGTTGAAAAAGTAATAAAAAGATATACACACTGTTCACCCCCCCCTCTCAGTGTGCTCAGTGTGTCCAACACATTATGTACAGCACGTCCATGTAGCACAATGCTAGGATGAACAGTACAGACAGTGTAGGGACACCTTTCCCAAGGGCACAATATTGTCGATTATGGAATTTGCAGAAAAATACACCCTACAGCCACAGAATGAGATTCAAATTCAATATTACCATTCAGACCAAGTTAGAATAATGGTCCATATCACGTATAGGCACGCACTAGAGAGAAACAACGACATGAGGATAATATTGAAAGAGACCAACTTCTACATCAGTGATGACAGGTGCCACGACCTGCATTATGTGCAGCATTGCTTCAAAATTTTCTATGATCAACTGAAGGAGAGAGGTATACAGATGGATCAGCATTGGATATGGTCAGATGGTTGTGCAAGCCAGTTCAAAATGCACGTGTTTTCCAGTGGTTGAGTATTGTGTACAAGACTTATGATGTGCTGCATGTATGGAACTATTTTGAGATTGGGCATGGAAAGGGAGAGCACAACGGGGCTGGAGCATGTCTCAAAACTTCCCTACAAAGGGAGGAGATGAGGTGCATGGGAGGCCCTCATATTCAGAATGTTGAATCCACAGTTTATTGGTGCAAAGAAAAAATGTCAGATCGAACCACGGAGCAACACATACCAATAGGTAGAGGACATGTTGTCAGAAATTTATGGAATGTAGTTGATATAGATCGATCGTGTTCTTATAGTTGTAGTACTGTGCAAGGCACTTGTAGATTTCATTTAGTTCGAAGCTCGAACAACCCCTTATTTGAAATATGGACCTGAAAACTTGCTTGCTTTTGTAGGTCTTGCAGCAGTTGTGAGTGGGATGAGTGCGAATCGATGGATTGGTTTGATGAATGGGATCATGTATCACTTGGAGTGGACCCGCATGCAGTTGCTGAAACAATCCAGTTAGAGGAAGGCCAATCCTCTATTTCGAATGAATATGATCATATATATGATCTTGTATAGCCAGGTAAACATTTCTGCATGCATATCCCAGTTCCCTCTTTGTTTTTGTAATTATCCAAGTTATCAAACCACTACTTGTTGGAATATGACCTTAAAATGCATTTTTGCAAGACACATCTACGTAGTTGTCGCCCCAACAGACAGTGCAATTGGGACGAATTATTGGTTGGCACGATGCATCCAGGGAAAGCAAACCCTCCTCGCATCATTAACGGATAGTGAAGGCATTACCTTTCCGACTGGCTCGATAGTTGTTCAGGGGGAATATCTTACAGTGGATGGAAAGGGACCAAAGAGCAATGGCTACACATACACAGATTATAGACTAGGGTTGCGGGTGTATCACTTTACGCACTTGATCATGGGTACAAACATCCAACTATAGACAATGTCAACGAATTCATCAAACAAGGTACACTACTTACTACCTCATGTGGAGCATGAGAGGTTGTTCGAGACAATAAAAAAATGAGAGGATCCAGAAGGCCTAATTGATTGAGGTACATAGTATAGCCATGTGATTGTTTATTCATGCACGATTAATTTTATTCATGTTAGATAGTTTATTTGATATCGTTATCTTATATCGTTTATTTGATGTCTGAGTTAGATTAAGTTATGATTTATATCCATGCGATTGTTTATTCATGCATGATTAACCCTAGAAGCACTAATATAACCCTACAAAGATAATCTAGCCCTAGAAATGATAGAAAGCTAAACTAACCCTAGAAACACTAATCTAACCCTCAGAAACTAATCTAGAATCCTAGAAACATAATATAGCCCTAGAAATCCTAGAAAGCTAAACTAATCCTAGAAACACTAATATAACCCTCAGAAACTAATCTAGAGTCCTAGAAACCTAATGTAGCCCTATTAACCTACTCTAGCCCTAGAATCTGTGACTCGCCACACATACCCTCAATAGGGGGTATTTGGACTCCAAGTGGGATAGGATCACTATTAGAAGGGTTTGTCACGTCACACAAGTACACCACTAGAGAACTCAACTTATAGAATCCAAGTCTACATGTCTATCTTGGAATTTTGATCCTCAAACCCTAGGTCTTACCAAGATGCCCGCAACACCCAAATTTGGATATTGCCCCCATTTTCTCTACCACTCTCTCCATTTGGAGCTTTAGGAATTGTTTCAATATTGGTCTAGTACTTGGATGAATATGAGGATCATTTGGGAGCTAAGATTGAGTAGCACTAAAATGTTCATCATTGTCACCTAATGGTTGGAAATGTCCTTGAGGGAGGCTTTAGACCTACCTCAATCATGTTAATGCTTGATTTTTTGGAGGTCCCTCATCACCATCTCCATCATCATCACTGTCTTCATCATCATCATCACCATCTTCATCATCACTGTCATTTGTAGGTCCCTCATCACCGTGTCCATCATCATCACCATCTTCATCATCACTATGATCTTCATCACCATCATCATCATCATCACCACAAGTGCTCGGTGGATAATTTTCCAAAGTTGACCCCTGTGTGCAAAAATTGCACACTCCCTCACTGAGCAAAACCCTAGTTTCCAATATGGACGTACAAGATGACATCAGGGCCACCGAACTGGAGGGAAGGGGCACCCCTAGCACCACCCCAAAGTCCTGAATCTAATGGAGTCGACGGTTCGTCGATCCAAGCCACGGTCTTCATTCTATGGCTTGTTCCATCTCGCATCCAAAAGGCCTTCAGGGACACCTGCTTAATACCTATCGAGGGCATAGAACTCCAAATGTGCAACAAAACTGGGTTCTGGGGAGTCATGAAAGTGTGTCTAGGTAAGTTCTGGCTGGGACTACTAGCCACAAGTGCCCGGTGGATGATTTTGCAAAGTTGACACCCATGTGCAAAAATTGCACACTCCCTCACTGAGCAAAACCCTAGTTTCCAAGATGGACGTACAAGATGACACTAGGGCCACCGGACTGGAGGGGAGGGGCACCTTTGGCACTATCCCGGTGTCCTGAATCCAATGGAGTCGATGGTTCATCAATCGGAGCCACGGTCTTCATTCTATGGCTCATTCTGTGTTGCATCCAAAAGGCCTTTAGGGACACCTGCTGGATACCTGCTGGGGGCATAGAACTCCAACCATGCAACAAAACTGGGTTTCAGGGATTCATGCAAGTGTGTCTAGGTAGGTTCCAGCTAGGAACGCTAGCCACAAGTGCCTGGTGGATGATTTCCAAAGTTGACCCCCGTGTGCAAAAATTGCACACTCCCTCACTGAGCAAAACCCTAGCTTCCAAGATGGACGTACAAGATGACACCGGGGCCACTAGACTAGAGGGGAGGGGAACTCCTAGAACTATCCTGGCATCCTAAATCCAGCAGAGTCGACGGTTCATTGATCCGAGCCACGGTCTTCATTCTATGGCTCATTCCATCTCGCATCCAAAAGGCCTTCAGGGACACCTGCTAGATACCTGCCAGGGGCATAGAACTCCAACCGTGTAACAAAATCGAGTTATGGGGAGTCATGTAAGTGTGTCTAGGTAGGTTTCGGCTGGGAACGCTAGCCACAAGTTCCCGGTGGATGATTTTCCAAAGTTGACTCTCGTGTGCAAAAATTGCACACTCCCTCACTGTGCAAAACCCTACTTTCCAAGATGGACATACAAGATTACACCGGGGCCACCAAACCGGAGGGGATGGGCACCCTTAGCACTATTCCAGCATCTTGAATCCAATGGATTCGACGGTTCTTCGATCCGAGCCACAATCTTCATTCTATGGCTCGTTCTATCTAGCATCCAAAAGGCCTTCAGGGACACCTGTTGGATACATGCCGGGGGCATAGAACTCCAACCGTGCAACAAAATCGGGTTTCGAGGAGTCATGCAAGTGTGTCTAGGTAGGTTCTGGTTGGGAATGCCGTGTTGGATAAAACTCACTATGGCTTGGGGTAGACCACAACAGACAGATGACTACCAGAAATCAACTCAATTCTCAAAACTATGCTATTATAAATGACAATGCTAAGATAATGGAGAATGTAACCAACCTCGATCCAAACATTTGATGTAGATCCCCATTGGATCTTTTCAATCCACGCACTTGAATCTACAAATTAGTCTTGACAGCCAATGTACAACAAGTACATATAATATATAAACGACATTAACATCATCAATAGCAATGGCCCATGATATAACAAGTAAATGCAACCCAATGTAAGATAAACAACATTTACAACATTAATCGATGAGAATATGAGTATTTTTATTAATAAACAAGAAGAAGTACAATGTGATATGACCTCTTGCCGGCAACCAATCTGAACCAAAATCTGGATCAATCCACTTGTGCCTCCACCACTTCAATCCTCCATCAATGGCAAACTCAAACTAGATAGGAGTTTGGAAGGTGAACATAAAGGGTTCACAACTACAAGGATCAATGAGTGTAGACTCAAGATAGGGAAAAAATCCACTAGAGTTCTCTTGCTCTTCTTTCTCCTCCCGTCCGTAAGCCATATGTGCTCAATATATAGTCCTCCCAAAGGTAAGTGAAAGGACACATCGAAGCATTACAAGGGCAGATGGAAGGTCAAAGGTCACCCAATAACCGCTTTTTGGGAGTAAAAAGTAATTAACTAGTGATGTTTACCATTTTACATGCTACCAGCGGGCTATAGTGATGCAACTCGTGGGTACTCCTTCTATAATGATGCAGCAAGTGGGTAAGAAGAAAAATGAGGAAATAGTATGTCTAAAGGATATAAAGTGGATCTAAGTTGATGAAATGGATCCTACAGGCCAAAGAATGCTGATGCTCACAAGGTGGAAAATTACGTTGTAACAAGTGCCCCTTAATGTGTGAGGTCAGAGACTGATGCTATAATGGCCGAAATACATTATAAAACTCAGAAGTGGAGTGATGGAAACACAAGTGGAAAGAGCAGCTCACTCATCATAGTACAATAGTATCTTTGAATACATGTCAGTATAGTACAACAATTTGATACAATGGCCATGAATAAGCAGTACTAATGGATATATGTCATAAGTGATCATAGCCATGATACCTCTACAGTAAGATATGGTCTCCTGCTGAAAAGGAAACAACTAGTGCAAACTGGAGGTACAAACTGCTGATATCTAAGAGGTGATATCTCAGATGTAATGTCAAAGTCATCGGTAGCATACTGAATGCCACTATTGCCTAGGATCTTCTAGACAAGTCTTCGACGGTGCAAGTCCCATCAAGTGAATAAGGGAGTTGGGGTCGAAATTGATGTGACATCGTCTGATTACCAGTCAATGATGTATACCGTTAACAAACGTGAGATGACCCACCAATAATGAAAATGGGTATCAAGGCATAGAGCACAATCATCGGAGTGTGAATAAATGAGTTGAAGTCGAACACTAGGATGAATCCATTGATCAGGGGACATTGATGTATTCCCAAAATTTTCAATAGCGAGAGAACCTGCCACTAATGACTGCAAGCCTCAAGGTACTCAACCAAACTGTAAGCCTCAAGTCCCGGAATAAATGGGTTGAAGTCGATGGAAGGAGACTCGCTGGAAGGAGGGAATTAAGGCATCCCCCATCAACCAGCACAAGGTACCAGCTACACTAAAAGATTTGGAAGAACTCAAGTGAAATGGACTGACTCAATAAGGATGACCGACATGCAATAGTCAAGAGATCTGAGAAGTGTCTGACACTGGTTTCAGGACTTCCTTTGAACAAGAGCATGAGCAGATGGATAGACGTAGGAAGCATAGACTTGACATAAACTGTGCAATGCAGGAGGCATTACAAAGGGCTCCATAATGACTAGAAGCTTAACCAATCGGTGGAGAAACTGAGAAACAAGTACATCTCCTAAGGTCCAACTATAGTCCCAACTCATAGTGTATGGAGTGGAATGAATGCTCTATTCAAAGGTGACACAACAGCTGCCAACAAGAAGTAGTAACCATAATCCTGTCCGGCTTTTTGGAATATTTGATTTTTTTGGTCTTTTTCATATTTGGGGTAAGCTTGAAAAAGAATAAAATTGCTTATAGTACAACAAGTGAGGGAATGAGTGTCAAATAAAGAGAAGAATAGTCCCAAACAGTGGAACACACCTATGATCAATGCAAGGAAGTACATGCAGGATGTGAACACTCGGAGGTGTGTTCCCTCAAGGTCAAAAGGTCATCAAATTGTGAAGGGAAAATATAAGCTCTGCGGGGCTCAACAAGGAAAAGTGCTCAGGCACCAGGCTAACAACTAAGTAAGCGGGAGCCAGCACCAGGCTCAAGCAGCAAGCAGGATGATGCAATGCAATCACAACATGATATAACTGAGGGGAGTCCTTAAGGGATATGGCCAGCATAATACAAAGTAGAGTATGAGTCTTTATCGCAATGTCATGGCGTAACTACAAAAGACTCCCAATCCTAAGGAAAAACAATGGCATGGGCACCATAATGCACAAAGGGGTTCTAACTAGGGTGCCCATGTTCAGAAAAATCCCTACCGCCACATAACGACACTTGTATAGCAATGTGAAGGTTCTGCGTCGGTTATGAAGCGGGGTCGCACCTAGGGTTTGTGAAAGTCGTCAAAAGGTCAAATGCATAATGCATGTGGACATGGCATCTAACCTATATGCCAGGTGTGAAACGTACCTTCCGTAGGCATGAAATGGTCCAAAACAACTTTCGCCGAAGAAATCTAATTAAAATTCTACTCCATGACATTATATTAGTCCATAACGGAATCAAACGGTAAAAACTATAGACAAGTGGGTCCTGAAAATTATAAATAGTAATAAAAATTCACAATTTACAATTCATTTTTACTATTCACCCATTTGGAGCTTTGGGGTTAGTTTTCACCTTGAAGTTCAACTGTCGATTCTAGGAGCTATAAGCGTCCGTTGATCGAACCATCCAGAGCAGGTTGGTAGTCTCATCCATACCTTTAATTTTATTGCTTTCATTTTAGTTTTCAGCGGTGGGATTTTTAGTTTGGCCAAGCCCTAAATGGCTTCGGTGCTACCCACAGGCTATCACTATGCGGGTCGCAGGTAGGGCATGATATTCGCAGTCAATGCATAGGTTGACCATGGGTACCTGCACATGTATACAAATTAGCCCGCGGGTACGGCCATGTAGTTGATTTTGCAAAAGTATTTGACCAAAATCCTTGTTTTTTCCCACTCCAGGATGGTTCTAGACTGGAGGGAGAGGGAGCATGACCTAGTAGATGAGGCTGTGCACAACAATGTGCAAGCATAGTAGGCATTGCAAGCATGTGGGTTGTACAAATTCTGGAGTATAGAGGGTTTGAGGGCCCAAAACCTACTACTCCGTCCCTTGATCGATTATTGGGATGTTGATTCAAAGAACTTTAGTCTCAATGGGAAAATCCTCACACTGGAAGTGGAAGACATCTACTTCATTACCAGTTTGTCCCGTCGAGGTGAGGTGGCCAATCTTTAATCTCGTACTGTGGATGGTGGGGTCACCATCCTTGATTACATAGCGCGGTATTGTCCCGCAGACACATGAGTGGTGGGAAGTCAGGTGCCCATCAATTCCATAGTAGATCTGAGCATGAAGATCATTGCGGCTACCTTAGTGCAAATATCGGGTTCTAAAGCTTTGCACCAGGCATCCAGGCCAGTGATGTTCTATGCATCACAATGCATGCAGCCTATAGTATTCGATTGGTGTACCACACTACTAGGGTTTATGAAGACCCAACTGACAGAATGCAAAGAAGGGAAGGCCAAAAACTTTGGGTATGGAAGTATCCTATACAGCTTCTTCTTTGAGAGAGTCCCAAGCCTTAGTCCGAGGGTGGATGTCCCTCCTCATAGTCTCCGTGATCCAGCCCTGACTCGGTGGGCTGAGATATTGACACGACAGGGTGGTGGCCGTCTGGCATCACCATATACTAAGGATTTCTTCCGCTGGTGGGACTGACAGGTCATTTCCATAGAGGACTACCCCTATATAGGGATAGAATTCTGCCAGGATCGAGACATGCCACTCCCACCAGACGCAACGTTCGGAGACATTGGTGAGTACACTTTTTAAGTATTTTGTGTATATTAAATTTTTATGGATTTTTTATTATAGATGTGAAAGAAAAAATATTTTTGGTGGTAGTATCATATGCTAATGTTTGACTGTTTGCTCGCAAATAAGGGCCCAGTGAGACCCAATGGCTTCCCGAGACATGGTCACCGGGGCAGGGGTGATGAGGCAGGTGATGCTGCAGCAGGGTGCACTCTACAGACCTTGCGGCGCAACCTGTCATGGATGGTTTCCAGGGTTCCACAGATAGAGGTGGCATGACTACCTGAGGCCATGCAGTGCCAAGTAGTGGGGGTTTCGGGTGGCTAGGTGCGGTTACTACAGTGGGTAGCCAATGCAGTTCACTATTTCTATGATACACATCCTGTCGGGGTGGAAGCTAGGCCTCCTCGTAGGGAGTAGATATCCCAGGATCTCATTTTCGTGTCGATATGTATATTTTTTAGGGCTACGGGCTCCAGTTTTGTATGACACTACCATTTTTGGACATATTTATAAAAAAACTTTGGTTCTCCGATTCTACTATATGTGTGTATGTTCAAATGTATGAATGTCTCTTTCATTTGTGTGCTTCATGGTGAATGTGACAAATTCCAATCTAATACATAGTTAGCGTATGCATCAAATATATGATTAACACTTCTCGGAACATGTATGTATGCAATTGAAACAAAATGTCGTTCCAAGAGTCTTACCCTTAGGAATTTCAAAGTAACGTAAGATCCCTCACTCGGTATTGCCCATTCAACTGAGACACAACTAGTTGAGAATCCAGGAGGACTTCTAAAGACTGGATACCGTGTAAAATAGCATCCCAAAGTAGCTCGATCACAGCACTATACTCGGCCACATTCTTAGATGTAGGACCAAGACAAGCACCTCCTGAAGACACAACTAGGTGGTCATGTGAGAAGATAACCCAGGCAGCAAAAGCAAGCTACTGCGTATGTCAGCTAGCACCATCTGTGAACCCTAACAATGTAGGAGATTTCGCTGACATCTTTCAATCAAACGGAAGTGAATCAACAGACCCGAAAAAACAAAAGAAACCTAAACTATGTACAGAAGCAATTATATAATAGTATACAAAAGTATCAGCCTGAACCATAGGTTCAAGCGTAATACTGCTTGAGATAGAGCCCATTTCTAGGCTCCTTCAAGACAGTCCCCTCATAGTCTTCTAATTCATAGGCTCCTTTTTCCAGGACATGCCTCATGATGTAAGGACCGTACCACATGGGATTGAACTTGCCTGCCCCCAGGGGTTCTTTAGCTGCTCATATAAGAGGACCAAGTCACCTTCAGCATACTGCCGGGGACATACAGACTTATCATACTGAACCTTGACACGACGTTTGTTGGCATCTATGGCCACAGTAGCATCTCAACGTTGCTCGTCAAGTTGCTCAAGGTGGCTTAAATGTTGCTCAATACCTATCATATCAGGGAGGAGCTCTATGGCCAGTTTAAGCAAAGGGATTTTGCATTCAATCAGTAAAAGTGACTCCACACCATGAACTAGCTGGAATGGTGAGAATCTGGTGGCAGTCTTGATTGCGGTTCAGTATGCCCACAAAGCAGGATATAACATGATGTGCCAATTGTTCTTGCTTTGTTGGATGGTACGTTGGAGAATGGTCTTCAAAGAATTATTAACTGCTTCAACTTGACCATTTTCTTGGGGATAGTAGGAATACGAGTGTTCTTGAAAAAATCCAAGCTTGAGAGACAAATCCTCCATCATCTTGTTCTGAAAGTGACTACCATGGTCAATGACAATCTCTTTCGGGATACCGAACCGAGTGATAATCTGATTGAACACGAAATGAGCTACAGTAGCACCGTCAGCTTTTACAGTAGGCATGGCCTCATCCCATTTGGAAAAATAGTCCACGACCACTATAATATGGTGATTCCCCCTAGCCGAAGCTGGTTTGCAATCCATGAAGTCCACCCCCAACTTAGTGAAGGGACCGACGGTGATGACCGGGTGAAGGGGCACCGGATGCGAGCATATGTTCTAAGAAAACACCTAGCAAGGGTGACATCTCTTCATAGCATTAACTCAGTCCTTAAAGATGGAAGGCCAAAAATAACCAGCTCACATAATACGCTGGGTTGTAGCAAGACCGGATAAGTGACTACCACACACCCCTGCATGACAATCATTAAGCACTCGCTCCACTTCTTCATGAGTTAAGCAATGATGGAGAATGGAATCTTTTCCTCGGCGATACAAAGTGTCACCGACAATGGTATAGTCTTTAGCATGATGTTTCACACGCCGTCGCTCGTCTCGTGAATAATGCGGACGAAAATTCAAAGCTTGGAGATATACAATGACATCCCCATACCAAGGGTCCTCGGACGAGATAAGAAATAAGTGCTCATCCACAAAGAAATCTTCATGAATGACATCCTCATCAAGTCTTGGGATGTCCGACATAAGCTCAGCAAACACCAACGATTTCACCAATTTCGCCGAAGCAAAATCGATATCGAACTCCTGAAGGATCACAATCCATTTATTATACTTCCCCCCTATAAGGTGTCGTGATAGCACAAACTGAAATGGATTGATGTGAGATACAACTATGGTTGTTCTAAGAAAGATGTAATGTCGTAACTGTGGGATTGCATGGATAGTCGCAAGTGCCAGCTTTTCTATGTGAGTATATCTTAGTTCAGCGTCTACTAGATTTCGACTGAGGTAATAGATAACATGTTCGATGAGCGCGTCATCAACCTGAACCAAGACCATGCCAATCATCTCTAGAGATGCGGCCACATAAAGGATAAAATCTCATGTGAAGTCTGGTGAACTAAGCACAGGGGCTGATACCAAAGCTTTCTTAAGGGCATCGAAAGACTGCTAGGCTCACTCATCCCAGATAAAAGGTGTGTCTTTCTTCAATAAGCACGTGAAACCTTTGGTAAGATTAGCATAATTGACTACAAATCGACGCAGAAAAGTAGCTCTCCCTTGGAGGCTCTAAAGTTGTCACAAATTACATGGAGGAGGCAACTGAAGTATTGCCTCAACTTTTAGAGGATCGACTCTAATACCCTCTTTTGAAACTATGAAGCCTAGAAGGCAACCAGTCCTTACAACGAAGATGCATTTATTGGGATTCAATCGAATTTTGTAGTGTATACATCGTTCGAGAATCATACGGAGGTGCTTGGGGTGGTCCACTCTCTTGCGAGAATGGCCAGCAAGATCATCCAAGAAAACCTCCATAATCTTCTTAAGATCGTGAAAGGCGTAGGTCATGGCACGCTGAAACATAGCTCCGGCGTTTCTAAGGCCGAAGGGAATTTTCCTATATGCAAACATTCCCCATGGACAAATGAATGTTGTCTTATGTTAGTCCACAGGTTTGATCTAAATCTGATTATAGCTTGAGAATCCATCCATGAACGAAAAAATCTCACTTCCCGCACAAGCATCCAAGATTTGATCAATGAATGGCGTGGGGAAGTTGTCTTTCGGACATGCATGGTTAAAATCTCTAAAATCAGTGCATACACAGATCGTTCCCTACCTCTTATCCACAGGAACGAGGTTTGACACCCATTCGGTAAGGGGAACGGGGTAGATGAAACCAACTTTGAGAAGTTTCTGCACCTTTGCCTTGATAGCAGTTTCCTTCCTAGGGTTCACAGCACGTAAGCATTGTTGAACTGGTTTAGCATTAGGATGCGTTCTAATCTCATGTTCAACAATGCGGGGGTCTATTCCTGGTATCTCCTCATATGATCAGGCGAAAGCTTCCCGGAGTTCTGTAAACAATTCAATGTAAATAGAAATCTCCTCGGGAGTGCAATCGGCACCGATGTAGACATTCTCCACCTTTCTGGGAGTACGAGAGATGTTGATAGACATAGTTGGGGAAATATTGGCCATATTCCCCTCCGCAAAAATAGCATGCGACTCCAAAAGAGCCACAGGGTGACCAACCATCTCTGCTAGATTCATCCTAAACTCTTCTTGCTCAGCGAGCTCGAGGTTGGGAAGGAAATAAGAGCGATGATGCATATCCTCCCAAGGCCTCTCACTACCACACATGGCCTCCATAATAGCTTCATCAGATGGCAAAGTATCATCAAGGCAGTTGTGTGAACAAGATGAGTTGGCTGCCCAAACTGGCAGCGTAATGGGATCTTCTTCGACTGTCTGAGAAGAAGAGAGATACGGTTCTGCAATGGCTTGTTGAATATGCTTGTAAGCAAGCTCAGCTATAGACAAGGGCACAAACATCTCGACGTCCATAATGTCATAATGTCTCCAGACGTAGAACTTGTGGATGGTAAAGTCCATGGATCAATACAATAGGAAGTCTAGAATGGCATATTATGCAAAGGAGGAGACGCATCGTCGGAAATGGTTCCGATGAAGTTCACAGGTGCCGAAAGACTATAAGTTCCCATCAATGAAGGGTACATACCAACACCTATGTTCCTAGTTTCTGGCTAATAATCAATAATTTGCGGGACTATGGATCCCCTGGATGCTGTGGAAGGAGTGTTAACGAAATCCAGTTGATCGATGGTCACAATATTGCCTTCACGGGGAAAGCAGATAACTCTGAATATAGTGGATGTGATAGCCTTCATAGCATACATCCAATTCTGACCCAGTAACAGGTTGTAGTCGATGGGCGCATCAAGCACCTCGACTTCAATAGGCACAGACTTACCTCCCAAGTAGACAACAAGAGAAGGGATAATTCCATGCGGATTAAATGACCGACTGTCGAATGCAGTGAGCATGGTTCTAGACGTGAGTAGAGGAGGAGAGCCAAGAGCTTTCCAACAAGTTAATGACATTACTGACGCAGAAGCACCTTCATCAACCATAGTACATTTGACAAAACTCTGAAGGCACACCACCTGGATTTGAAAAGCCACGTGGTAAGGTAAACGAGGTTGAACATCAGTAGTATCGAACTTGATAACACTAGGATTTCCCCCATCCTGAACTCTTAATGCACTCAAAACGGCATGCTTCTGAGAAGAACAGGCTTGTAAGACTTCAAGAGCCGACATGGCACAAGAAGTTTGGCCCAAATCTTCCACAATGGAGTAGTTCTGGGCGGCTTGATCATTAGGATTATGCGTAGAGCACTTGAGAACACCTTTCGGTATCCGCGACATATTAGAGGGCTTCTCGATATGCAAGGAATTGTCAGGAGGAGGGGGAGGCTCAATCCCCATATTAGGTTGTTGTGCACCATAATCGCGTTGACGAGTAGCAACACTAACCTCCGATTGAACCATATTCACACATCCATAACCACTAGTATTGGAAGAAGCCGTTTCCGTTTCAGTAGGTCCATAACCAGTGGTGGGAGCATGTGAAGCCATGTTTTGATGATGAGGAAGGGGATGCTTTAACACAGCTGGGCTCTGTTCCAAATGCTTCGATGCTTCTTCAATTCGAGGACATAAGTGAGTAAGATGATCTTCCCCACATAGCTTGCAAGGGAATTTCACCTTATGCCTAGGTTTACGATCCTCGCCAGCATTTCCACCTTCCCGAGGAGGGTTGGCATTCTCTTTACGAGGGGTATTTCGATTGCTATTATTGTTACTCCCATTGTTTCCACCCCTACGGTTGTTTCTCCCCTTCTTCTTACCACCAGGTTGCTGGTTACATGACGGCTTCGTTGATTGCACATTGTGTACATCAGAGGACGGGGTGGAAGTGGACAAGGTGTGAACCTGTCCGGGAGTAGACTGGTTTAGCAACAAATTTTGCATTTGATTAGCTACCAAGTCTATAGGGCGAGTGTTTGCAGATCCCACGATGCCATCATCATGTGGTCCAGGAACTGACGTGGGCTCATGTCATGTTCTTGGTGCGTCAGGAATAATGTCATATAAAATGCCAGACTGAGAGTATAGTAGATCTAACTACTGGACTTTCAAGATGGCTTGTTCCTCAGTCACAATGCCAGACATCGAAACATCCTTAGAAATGTATGGGATTAAGTACTTGAGGAACCATTCCAACAGAAACTCTGGAGGAATGTTGGCTTTCACTAATCTCTTCCGTCAGCGCCACTCTTGAACGTGGTCAAAAATATGTGTGGCCTTATTCTGACAGAAGGTAGACAACAGTTCAGTACCAGTATCATAACGAACCGACAACTGGAAATGGTCCAAGAAAACCAAATCAATTTCGTTGAATCCCCTATAGGTGTTCCCAGGAAACACCACATACCACTTCGCAGTTTCCCCCATGAGGGTGCGTTGAAATAGTCATAATTTAACGGAATCGTGATTCAATGAGTTGGAGGAGCACCAAAGGTGAAACATTGTGACATGATCACCCGGATCCTCACCACCTTTCCCCTCAAACTTAGGAATGTCCAAAGGGAGCTTGGTAGGGACCAAGGGCCAATTAGGGTCATGACACATTGGATCATTCGTGAGCTTCGAAAGATCCAAAAGATTCAAACGTGCAAGGAACGGGAGTTGCAGCTGGAAAGCTTGATTATAAGCTCCCATAAAAGGTTGGTTGAACGGAACCGAATTATAAGGTGGACCAAAATCTTGACCATGAGCATTAAACTATTGATAATGAGGACCTGGAGGACCATAAGCTTGACCATGGCCCTAAGGTTGATAACCTCCTCCGACCTGACCTGTATGAGAGTAAGCAAGTATATGTGTGTTTTGGGCACCATATTGAGGTGGCTTGAACTAGTGGCCAGCACCAACTGTGTTGTATTAAGGGTTGCCACCATAAGTATGGGGCATATACGTACTATTCGTAGCGGGAACCGAGTTGTAATGACCATAATGGTGAGGTATGTTCCCACCCCCAGCATTAGGATTAGCATGAGCAGTCGTGTGGTGAACATAAGTATGAGAAGTATTTCCAACCCCAACGTTGGTGTTACTAGTAGTAGGAATGGTGGCGTTATAATCATGAGGATAAGATATATTCCCACCTCCTACACTAGCATTACTAGTAGTGGTGGTGGATGCAAAAGTGTGTGGTACTTGTCCACCCCCCTGGTTAGGAAGAGCATTAACATTTGCGAAAGTGGTCCTGGGTTGACGGGTAGCGATATGTGTGTTAGGTGGTGGATGGCGGGTCGTGTTTCGAGCAGTGTTCCTATTAGGTTGGGCAGTCCTAGGAGGTGGTCTTCTTCCAACATTAGCATTATTAGGAGGAGCATGACCAGTCCTCATATTATGTGCGTGAGTGGAAAACGTGGTGCCCCCGGTGAGGGTATTTCCCCCAGTGGGTGTAGTGTTGCTAACACCATGACTAGTGCCAGCATGACTACCAAAAGCAGTGGGAGGATCAACTGTGGTGAAACCAGGCATACTATATGAGAACGGGTTAACGTTGATCGTAGGATCTTTGTCTTCGTCTTCACGTAACATTGGCATCCCATAAATATAATTATCTGGATTCGAAGGATCGAACGAATCGTTCTCAAGTGGATTCGGCCAAATCGAACCAGGTTGAGTCTCAGGTGGATCACCCCCCGAGGCCTCTCGAGGTGTGAGGGTGTCTGAAGTGTGTTCGACTCCACTCGATGGAATCTTGGGGATTTCCTCTATGTGGAAATGTGCAACCATCATAATGTCGGCTATGTATGTCTCGTAAGAATCTGAAAACTCAGAGGGAGCCCGCCGGCATCCTCTAGCAAAGCGACGTAAAAATTCAGTAGGCTTCAAACCAGCCAACCAACGGGATCGGTGGAGAGTAGGACTCCATGCCACGATATCTCCGGAGAGAATATCAAATCACAACATCTCCTACGGCCAACTATCGATCAAAAGCAGTAAATAAAAAGCACACACCTAGAGAAACTATAGCCAAGAGCAGACAAATAGAGTGGCTAAATGAGCTCCCGACACTAGAGTCGGTATGTCTCGCCTAGAAGAGGCTTGAGACTCCCAAACTATAGCCAGAGGTAATAGAATCAGTTATAGAGACACCCATGCTTCACTGCGTGCACAAGGTCAAGTCCACTATACAAACACAATTGTGCTGTCCAATCCCTATCTGACTCAGGACACAAACAGCATAACCACTCCAAGTACCCTATGCGATACCTAGGTAAGGAAACTATGGTCACCGCAATATAACCAATGCTCAGGGGGATAGTCGCAAATGGGATCCGTTGTATGGGCAGGGTAGCTAAGCCTGAAGCACAAGAGGATGAACCTACGATACCCCCAGATACGAACAAACCCTAGAAATATCTCCCACGTTCAGCTGGTATCAGAGGGATATCCCTTCAACCAACCTACCGTGACCTCGTGCTTAACTCTGGTTTGAGTAGAGCTTCCTGAGAACACCGATATATACCATGGATTCATCCACTCCCTGGTCAGACACCTAATGTTTCGTCTAGTAGTCTTGGATTGTTAACTCACAATGATCTATTCCAAGACTCTAAACCTATGCTAGTTGGTGTACCCTATAAATAAAATCGGACTAATCAATTTTAAGATTAAGTGTTAATTTTAATGGCTATGATTACTCAAGGGATATGATCGTGAAACTAGTGATCTGTAAGACTCAATAGTATGCAAAATCATCCAATCCTAGACTCGTCTATCCAATAAAACAATGTCACTAACATGCAAAATCAACCCAACGATTTCGAAATAAAAATGTAATCCTTTTATATTTTCGATGCACAAGCATAACCTAAATGAAAGCAGCAAGCACTCAATGCAAGATGCAGTACATGAAAGTAAAAAAAAAAATTGTATTTTCTCTTATAAGCAAAAGGGAAATGCAAAACTATATGTATTTTTTTTTGTATTTTTCAATATAAAGAAATGAAAAATGCAAGCAAAATCCTACTATTCAGTCACTGAAATGCCGAGAAGATCACTAAGACAACCGACTAGATCCCAAACAGTAAGACCCAGCCACAGGAATGAGCTCAAAAGGAAAAAAACCAACAAGGCTAAATCCAAAGATGGGTAAAAAACCAACAAGGCTCAACCAAGAGAAAAGAAGAGTTTTGGTCACAACCAAGGCATGAAACAGTCAAGAAAGAGGCCAACAAAGACTCAGGATCATCCAAATCCAACCCAGCAACAACCAAAAGTCATAAATCAACAAAAGTCGGAGTTGTACGCTAATGTCGAAGGAATACCTGTGGGTACCGGTGAGCAACAGAGTAAACAGAGGTGGGTGTACACGGGTAGAGCTAAGCTAGCCTGCGGGTGAGGAAAGGCAAATGGAAAAATAAAGAGTCCAATGGTTGAGAAAAAAGCAAGTTTTCTATAGTGTATCTTAATAGCCAATCAGTGACACAAAGCTTCAAGAAACAGCAACTCTAATTAAGGACTAATGCTCAAAACATTCCCAAACATGGATGTTTTCCCCAGCGGAGTCGCCGTTTCTGTGTTGGAGAAAACTCACTATGGCTTGGGGTAGACCACAACAGACAGATGACTACCAGAAATCAACTCAATTCTCAGAACTATGCTATTATAAATGACAATGCTAAGATAATGGAGAATGTAACCAACCTCGATCCAAATGTTTGATGTAGATCTCCGTTGGAGCTTTTCAATCCGTGCACTTGAATCTGCAAATTAGTCTTGATAGCCAATATACAACAAGTACATATAATATATAAACGACATTAACATCATCAATAGAAATGGCCCATGATATAACAAGTAAATGCAACCCAATGTAAGATAAACAACATTTACAACATTAATGGACGAGAATATGAGTATTTCTATTAATAAACAAGAAGTACAATGTGATACGGCCTCTTGCCGACAACCAATCTGAACCAAGATCTGGATCAATCAACTTGTGCCTCCACCACTTCAATCCTCCGTGAATGGAAAACTCAAACTAGATAGGAGTTTGGAAGGTGAACATAAAGGGTTCACAACTACAAGGATCAATGAGTGTAGACTCAAGATAGGGCAAAAATCCACTAGAGTTCTCTTGCTCTTCTTTCTTCTCCCGTCCATAAGCCATATGTGCTCAATATATAGTCCTCCCAAAGGTAAGTGAAAGGACACATCGAGGTGTTACTTGGGCAGATAGTGGGTCAAAGGTCACCCAATAAATGCTTTTTGGGAGTAAAAAGTAATTAACTAGTGATTTTTACCATTTCACATGCTACCCGTGGGCTCTAGTGATGCAACTCGTGGGTACGCCTTCTATAATGATGCAGCAAGCGAGTAAGAAGAAAAATAAGGAAATAGTATGTCTGAAGGATATAAAATGGATCCAAGTCAGTGAAATGGATTTTACAAGCCAAATAATGTTGATGCTCACAAGGTGGAAAATTACGTTGTAACAAACGCTAGCCACAAGTTCCCGGTGGATGATTTTCTAAAGTTGACCCCCGTGTGCAAAAATTGCACACTCCCTCACTGAGAAAAACCCTAGTTTCCAAGATGGACGTAGAAGATGACATCGGGGCCACCGGACTGGAGGGAATGAGCACCCCAAGCACTACCCTGGAATCCTAAATCCAATGGAGTCGACGGTTTTTCGATTTGAGCCATGGTCTTCATTCTATGGCTCGTTTCGTCTCACATCCAAAAGGCCTTCAGGGACACCTGCTGGATACCTACCGAAACCAGGGAATCCTTCGTTGTGTTCCATTATCCTTTTGTTCAGCATTTCCTGCTCTGATAAGTGGTAATTCACCTCTATCGTCGAAAACTTGGGTCTATAGGTACCTTCCCTTTCATATTCCTCGTTATCCACAGCTAACACAAGTTAGAGATGCCATTCAAACCCAATTGAAAGCTAAGGAAGTGGTCTTATGTGATGTCATCTTTGGGAATAAATGTTTATGTAAACCAACTGAAGCTCGGACAATACTCCCTGCTTTTAAACACATTCTGGAGAAATCAAGAGGACAAGTTCATCAAAGCGACTTCATTCATCTATATTCTCGTAATGTACACATAGTCCATCCTTATCTTGATAAACAAGACTTTTATAATAGCTTGAACGTTTTGGGCATGGTCATCTCCCTCTATTCGGTTGTCTGATTGGTTGACAAGCTTGCCTGAAAATTTGTACTTGAACTTCTTTGTTTTATTGCTGAAAATTGGAAGGGATTTTCAAGTCACCTGCAAAATGCTCCTTTGGAGATTTGCTTCGGGGCCACGGAACCCAAACCGGAGAGCAGACTTGGATTCCGTCGGATCCTACAAGTCCATGTGACCATTGTCGACCTATCCACGGTGGCGACACACTCCCGGGGGCCTCCGGATGAGAAATGCACCCCTTTAGCGAACTTTGAATAGCCATCACTGGGAAAAACCCTAGCTTCGGAGATGGCCCATTGGTGTTAACACTCAAAAAGTGCTCACTAGCTCATTTCCTTATTCACATGACCCATTTGCCCACTTTTTCCACCATTTGAGCCTCTAAAACCTTCAAAACGTCACCAAAAAAACCATAATACACCTTTTTCCCCTCAAAATATGTATTTTTCTCAAGAAACACAAAAAACCCTCAAAAAGGGTCCAAAATTCCCAAAAAATATTAAAAGGGAATAAAAATATAAAAAATAGGAAAAATAGGAAAAAGAGGGAAAAAGAGACCTAAACCATTTTGGTCAATACCATTGGTTTCCTTAAACAATAATGGTATTCCCCATCACCAAAAAACTATAAAAAGGTGATAGGGGATCCTCACTATCAATCCATATTTCATCCTATCCTCATGCTACCAAAATCCATCTTGAGCTTTTCCCATCTTTTGAGCTTTGTCCAACCATTGAAGCATTGGAGAAGAAGAGACCATTGGACATTGGAGCATCTCAACCTTGGAGCTGCCCAAAACTCACCATCCTCACTATTTGAGGTAACAAAAGAGTTTTAATTTTTATTTACATGCTTATGAATCAATTTTGTTTATTGTCATTAATCTAGAATTCTTTATTTTACTTTTACTGCCATCAATCTATAGTTTATATTTGCTTATTTACATTGCGTTATTTGAGACTGCTGCTACTAGTTAGCAAGTGCATCATTGCACATGCTTGGTTGAAAAACCAAGCAACAATTGGCACCACTTCCGGGTCTTCAAGGCACGCTGTGTGGGGGTCCCCTAGCTGAAACCTGGCATCACGGACCCACCGAAATTGACATATTCGCGAACTGAGCCACGGTTCAAGCGCTACGGGCATTCTAGTTAGGCACCGCAGGGCCATTCAAGGACACTTTGGGGATTTGCTTCGGGGCATTGGAACCCAAACCGGTGAGCAGACTTGGATTCCGTCAGCTCCCGCAGGTCCATGTGACCATTTTCGACCTATCCATGGTGTCCATGCACGCCCGGGGGCCTTCAGACGAGAAATGCACCCCTTTAGCCAATTTGGAATGGCCATCACTGGGCAAAACCCTAGATCCAGACATGGCCCATTTCCACCGCTTTCGGGTCTTCAAGGCAGGATGTGGGGGGTCCCCTAGCTGAAACCCGGCATCCCAAACCCACCAGAATCGATGGATTTGTGAACCGAGCCATGATTCAGGCACTATGGGCATTCTAGTCAGGTACTTCGGTGCCATTCAGGGACACTTTGGGGATTTGCTCTGGGGCCATGGAACCCAAACCGACGAGTGGACTTGGATTTCGTCGGCTCCCGTAGGTCCACATGGCCATTGTAGACCTGTCCACGGTGGCCACACATGCCCGGGGGCCTCCAGATGAGAAATACACCCCTCTAGCGAATTTGGAATGGCCATCACTGGGAAAAACCCTAGCTCTGGAGATGGCCCATTGGCACCACTTTCGAGTCTTCAAGGCACACTGTAGGGGGTCCCCTAACTGAAACCCAATGTCCTGGACCCACCAGAATCGAGGGATTCACAAACTGAGCCACGGTTCGGGCGATATGGGCATTCTAGTTGGGCACCCTGGGGCCATTCAGAGACACTTTGGGGATTTTCTCAGAGGCCACGGAACCCAAATCGGCGAGCGGAATTGGATTTCGTCAGCTCCCACAGGTCCACGTGGCCATTGTCGACCTGTCCATGATAGCCATGCGCACTTGGGGGCCTCTGGACGAGACATGCACCCCTTAAGCGAATTTGGAATGGCCATCACTGGGAAAAACCCTAGCTCCGAAGATGGCCGATTGGCAGAGCTTTCGAGTCTTCAAGGCACGATGTGGGGGGTCCCCTGGAAGAAACCCGACGTCCTGAACCCACCAGAATCGATGGATTTCTGAATCGAGCCACGGTTCGGGCGCTATGGGCATTCTAGTCGGGCACCCCAGGGCCATTCAAGGACACTTTGGGGATTTTCTTCGGGGCCACAGAACCCAAACCGGCAAGAAGAATTGGATTTTTTCAGCTCCCACGGGTCCATGTGGCCATTATCAACCTGTCCACGGTGGTCACGCATGCCCGAGGGCCTCCAGACAAGAAATGCACCCCTTTAGCAAATTTGGAATGGCCATCACTCGGCAAAACCCAAGCTCCAAAGATGGCCCATTGGCACTGCTTACGAGTCTTCAAGGCACACTGTGGGGGGTCCCCTAACTGAAACCCGTCGTCCCAGACCCACCGGAATCGACGGATTTGTGAACCGAGCCATTGTTCAGGCGCTACGAGCATTCTAGTCAAGCACCCCGGAGCCATTCAAGGACACTTTGGGGATTTGCTCCGGGGCCACAGAACCCAAACCGACGAGCGAAATTGGATTTCGTCGGCTCCCACAAGTCCACTTGGCCATTGTCGACCTGTCCATGGTGGACATGCACACCCGGGGGCCTTCAGATGAGAAATGCACCCCTTAAGCTAATTTTGAATGGCCATCACTAAGAAAAACCCTAGCTCCAGAGATGGCCCATTGGCACCGCTTCCGGGTCTTCAAGGCACGCTGTGGGGGGTCCCCTAGCTGAAACCCGACATCCCGGACCCACCGGGATCGACGGATTCGCGAATCGAGCCACGGTTCGGGCACTACGAGCATTCTATTAGGGAACTCCGGGGCCATTCTAGTTGTGATAACAAGTTTACTGTCTGTTGAGTCTGATACTACATCCAGGAGCCGCTCAGCAAACTTTGAGATAGAAATCTCTATAATCTTAGGATACTGATTCAACCACTCATACAGTTTCTCACCTTCTAGAGGATCTAAATTTATAATTGCCTTCTGGGTAGATTCAGGCATTCTCTAGGATCTAAATTTATAATTTCCTTCTGGGTAGATTCAAGCATGGAATAATATTTAACGGCACTTCCAAGCTCCCCAAACCATTTGGTTAGCCACAATATGTGCGACTCCTTTGACGAAAGATAAATTCTGGTGTGGGTGGCAGCATTTGATACACTAGCCAAATCTATGTTGTTGGAAGAACTTACATATTTCAACAAAGGAGCATTTTGCAGGTGCCTTGAAAATCCCTTCCAATTTTCAGCAATAAAACAAAGAAGTTCAAAGTATGGATTTTCAGGAAAGCTTGTCAACCAATCAGACAACCGAATACAGGGAGATAACCATGCCCAAAAAGTTCAAGCTATTATAAAACTCTTGTTTATGAAGATAAGTATGGACTATGTGTACATTATGAGAATATAGATGAATGAAGTCACTTTGATGAACTTGTCCTCTTGCTTTATCCAGAATGTGTTTAAAAGTAGGGAGTATTGTTTGAGCTTCTGTTGGTTTACATAAACGTTTATTCCCAAAGATGACATCACATAAAACCACTTCCTTAACTTTCAATTGGGTTTGAATGGCATCGCTAACTTGTGTTAGCTGTGGATAACGAGGAATATGAAAGGGAAGGTGTCTATAAACCCAAGTTTTCGATGATAGAGGTGAATTACCATTTATCAGAGCACAAAATGATGAACAAAAGGCTAATGGAACACAACGAAGGATTCCCTGGTTCCAGCAAGTATCCAGTAGGTGTCCATGAAGGCCTTTTCGATGCGAGACAGAACAAGCCATAAAATGAATACCGTGGCTCAGATCGACGAACTGTCGACTCCATTGGATTCAGGATGTTGGGATAGTGCTAGGGGTGCCCCTCGCCTCCAGTCTGGTGACCCCTTTGTCATCTTGTACGTCCAACTTGGAAACTAGGGTTTTGCTCGATGAGGGAGTGTGCAATTTTTGCACATGTGGGTCAACTTTGGAAAATCATCCACCGAGCACTTATGGCTAGCGTTTCCAGCTGGAACCTACCTAGACACATTTGCATGACTCCCTGGAACCTGGTTTTGTTGCACGGTTGGAGTTCTATGCCCTCGGCAGGTATCCAGCAAGTGTCCCTGAAGGCCTTTTGGATGCAAGACGAAATGAGCCATAGAATTAAGACTGTGGCTCGGATCGACGAACCGTCGACTACGATGGATTCAGGACACCGGGATAGTGCTAAGGGTGCCCCTCCCCTCTGGTCCGATGCCCCTGGTGTGATCTTGTATGTACATTTTGGAAACTAGGGTTTTGCTCAGTGAGGGAGTGTGCAATTTTTGCACATGAGGGTCAACTTTGGAAAATCATCCACTGGGCACTTGTGGCTAGCGCTCCCAACCAGAACCTACCTATACACACTTGCATGACTCCCTGGAACCCGGTTTTGTTGCACAGTTGGAGTTCTATGCCCCCGACAGGTATCCAGCAGTTGTCCGTGAAGGCCTTTTGGATGCGAGACGAAAAGAGCCATAGAATGAAGACCATGGCTCAGATCGACGAACCGTCGACTCTGTTGGATTCAGGACACTGGGATAGTTCTAGGGGTGCCCCTACCCTCTGGTCAGATGGCCCCGGTGTCATCTTGTACGTCCATCTTGGAAACTAGGGTTTTGCTCAGTGAGAGAGTGTGCAATTTTTGCACACGAGGGTCAACTTGGAAAATCATCCACCGGGCACTTGTGGATAGCGTTCCCAGCCGAAACCTACCTAGACACACTTGCATGAATCCCTGGAACCTAGTTTTGTTGCACAGTTGGAGTTCTATGCCCCTGGTAGGTATCCAACAGGTGTCCTTGAAGGCTTTTTGGATGCGAGATGGAATGAACCATAGAATGAAGACTGTGGCTCGGATCGACGAACCGTCGACTCCATTGGATTCAGGACGTCGGGATAGTGCTAGGGGCGCCCCTCGCCTCTGGTCCAGTGTAATCGGTGTCATCTTGTACGTCCATCTTGGAAACTAGGGTTTTCCTCATTGAGGGAGTGCAATTTTTGCACACGGGGGTCAACTTTGGTGGTGATGATGGTGATGATGATGATGGTGATGATGATGAAGATGTTGATGATGATGGTGAGGGTGATGGTGATGAAAATCATGGTGATTATGATGATGGTGATGATGATGGACATGGTGATGAGGGACCTACAGATGGCAGTGATGATGAAGATGATGAAGATGGTGATGATGATGGAGATGGTGATGGTGATGGTTCCGTCTCGCATCCAAAAGATGGAGATGGTGATGATGATGAATATGGTGACGTTGATGATGATGGTGATGGTGGTGGAGTTGATGGTGATGGTGATGGTGATGATTAATAAGATGGTGATGATGATGAAGGCATTGATGATGATGGCGATGGTGATGAAGATGATGATAGTGATTATGAAGATGGTGATGATGATGGACACGGTGTTGAGGGACCTATAGATGGCAATGATGATGAAGATGGTGATGATGATGACGATGGTGGTGAAGTTGATGGCGATGGTGATGGTGATGATGAAGATGGTGATGGTTCCATCTCGCATCCAAAAGATCGAGATGGTGATGACGGCGAAGATGGAGATGGTGATGATGGTGAAGATGGTGATGATGATGAAGATGGTGACGTTGATGATGATGGTGATGGTGGTGAGGTTGATGCTGATGGTGGTGGTGAGGTTGATGCTGATGGTGATGGTGATGCTGAAGATGGTGATGGTTCCGTCTCGCATCCAAAAGATGGATATGGTGATGATGATGAAGATGGTGATGATGATGAAGATGGTGACGTTGATATGATGGTGATGGTGGTGAAGTTGATGGTGATGGTGATGATGAAGAAGATGGTGATGATGATGAAGGCATTGATGATGATGGCGATGGTGATGAAGATGATGACAATGATGATGAAGATGGTGATGATGGTGGACATGGCGATGAGGGACCTATAGATGACAATGATGATGAAGATGGTGATGATGATGACGATGGTGGTGAAGTTGATGGTGATGATGGAGATGGTGATGGTGATGGTTCCGTCTCGCATACAAAAGATGGAGATGGTGATGATGATGAAGATGGTGATCATGATGAAGATGGTGATGTTGATGATGATGGTGATGGTGGTGAGGTTGATGGTGATGACGGAGATGGTGATGGTTCCGTATCGCATCCAAAAGATGGAGATGGTGATGATGATGAAGATGGTGATGATGATGAAGATGGTGATGTTGATGATGATGGTGATGGTGGTGAGGTTGATGGTGATGGTGATGGTGATGATGACGAAGATGGTGATGATGATTAAGATGGTGACGTTGATGATGATGGTGATGGTGGCGAGGTTGATGGTGATGGTGATGGTGATGGTGATGATGAAGATGGTGATGGTTCCATCTTGCATCCAAAAGATGGAGATGGTGATGATGATGAAGATGGTGATGATGATGAAGATGGTGACGTTGATGATGATGGTGATAGTGGTCAAGTTGATGGTCATGGTGATGGTGATGATGATGAAGATGGTGATGATGATGAAGGTGTTGATGATGATGGCGATGGTGATGAATATGATGATGAAGATGATGAAGATGGTGATGATGATGGACACGGTGATGAGGGACCTAGAGATGACAATGATAATGAAGATGGCGATGATGATGGAGATGGTGATTAGGGACCTAGAGATGAAAATGATGATGAAGATGGTGATGAGGGACCTAGAGATGACAATGATGATGAAGATGGTGATGATGATGAAGGCATTGATGATGATGGTGATGGTGATGGTGATGAAGATGATGATGATGATGATGATGATGATGATGATGATGATGGAGATGTTGATGATGATGAAGATGATGATGATGTTGATGATGATGAATATGATGAAGATGATGGAGATGTTGATGAGGAACCTAGAGATGACAATGATGATGAAGATGGTGAAGATGGTGATGATGGTGATGATGATGAAGACATTGATGATGATGAAGATGGTGATGTACATTGCATACTAATGGTGTGGCTTGGTCTAAAGCATTGACATGAGTCATGAGTGAGGTAGGTCTAAAGCAACTTATTTTGTGGAGTGGTGTTGCATTTTGAAGTTCCCTTGGTCATTGTGTTCTAGTTGCATTGTTGGTTTTGGCTATTTGTTCCCAATGCTAGGATTTTTTCTTTTTTTTTCTTTAACTTGTGTGCAGAGCTCTAGGCATTCATCTAAAATTTTCCCAATCTATCTATACAAGTTCATTCTACCTTTATTAATGAGTTTTGACCTCAAATTTCAATCTTCTTCTATGGTCATGTATTATTTATCTCGGGGAATTTATTTATATCCAATGTATTTGACTCTAAGAACCTCTCATGTGTGATTATAAAAAAATCAAGATTCCCTCAACCCCCAAACATGCCCTTTCAAAGAATTTTTATCTTTGAGTGTGGTATGGGTGCCAACATGAGGTTTTGTCTACTAAGGATGGATCTTCCCGTCTTGACCATGGTTGGGGTGATGACAATGAGGTTCATATGACTCCAATGAATCTTCCATGGATCATGGGGTAAAATGGTCTCTCAAGTATTATTGCATGTGAACTTGCATGTACCAAGCTACAACAAATATTTCACAGTAGTGGATTTGTCTATGTGAATAGATAAGTGAAAAGCTTTTAGCAACAAGACCTATCAATTTTAACTTGGAAGTATGGGAAATGTTCAAAGTGGGATTGAGAGGCTTGATGGTGATTGTAGTAGTCGGCATGGTATTGGTGAGAATGATGTCATGATAGTGGAATTAAACATTAATATGGTGACCCTAGAACTTGGATCCTAGCCTAGAAACATGAGAGCCTAGCCTGAAAACCCTAGTTGGTAGCGTAAACCCTAGTTTGCATTCTAATCACAATGAAACCCTATTATGTAGCCTAAGATCTAGCCCTAAATTATAATACATGTAAAGATTAAATCATTTTAATTGTACATATATATTCATGTGCATACATTTGAATCCAAACCACTATACACATATATGCATAGTTTCTCATCTATATAGCAAGGGTGCATACAGCTAGAAAACCGTTGTACCTAGCACCGGATACCTAATTTATAAACCTAATGGTTTGAAATTGGTTGTACCATGAATATTTTTATATGGTGGATACACACACCTATGGAAACCTTCTCAATGGATGGAAAACCTAATATTATCATAACATTAGTAAGGCTTAGTCCAACATGTAGTAATGCTTACATGTTCTAGTGTTGATGACGCACTAATGGATGCATGCAACTCTTGATGAGGGTGTATTTGTGACTCCATTGATGTAATGCACTTTTCCTAAATGTCTTTAACATGTGTATGAGTTTCCAATAGATGAATTATGATGTCCTACCCCTCTATCCCTTCCAGAAAAAATTCGACAGCATTTGGGGTATTGGGGTAACAAGTTGGTGTCTTGAGGTGGATATAGCCTCAAAAATACAGCTCATAGTAGTCATTTATTGTAATTTCAACTATACATGTGTTTAAGTCAACGTGTCTACATAAAATTAGATCGCTATCACATAATGATAAATTAAGGAAGTCCTAATTGTAAATGGTAGTGGATGTGACGGTCATCAAATCAAAGGTGGCTATATCTGTGAGTGAGAATTAATGAGGTAGCTATACATCGTGCTCAACGTTGTCCTATTTGTATGGTGACAATTGATTAAGAAATGATTCCATAACTTGGTTATTAATTTGTTGCATGATTTTAAGTGGACAAAATGGTCAAAATAAATACTAGTGATGACATTTCATTATGTAGAGTATGGACATTTTGGATCTCATTATGTAGAGATATTAAAAATCGTGTTGTATCTCATTTTAACCTTTTGATGATAATGGACATTTTCTATTTTTAAGTATTATTTTCCTAGTACTCAAGTTCCCAATATATATCTTATGTGCCATGAGGTGTGATTTGTCCATCCATTTATTCTGTTTGTTTTTAGATTAATTCTCACACATGATTTTGTTTGAGTTAGCCTATGTTTACAATGTTTTCTTAACATAGATACCATCAGAAGTTTTTACATGTGGAAAGATAAACCAAGCTGAACTATGATATCCAACTTCTCTTCTAAGATCTAGGTAAAAATCAAATTTACACATCACATCATAATACACACAACATGAGACAACCACATTAGACAACGAGATATATAAATCACATAACTGAAAATCCATGTACATCGAGGCTACAAAACACATCCAAACATATACAATTTCTGGAAAATAGTGGAACATGGTTCCCAATGTACGTACAATGGCAACTCGTGCCCTACACAAAATGTGACAACTCATGCCGTAGATACAAAATACATGGCAACTCGTGCCGTAGATACAAATTACATCAAAACTGGTGCACAAAAGTGCCACATCGTGGCTAATGTACATAACACGTGGTGTGTCAAGCATTGTGACCACCGCCATCACTCCCAAGCATAGATCCAAAGTCGATCTTCCTACTCTTCGAGCTACCGGTGCCTTGGGTCTTGCTCTATCTAGGATTAGTCCGTCTCTTGAGGCTCTGAAACAAATGATATAAGATACCGTCATTTTCAAGCATTTGCAACATTTACCACATTTATAAAACAAATGTAGAATTTGAATCTTAAATAAATCACCTCTAACATGAGTGGGAAACGTTGAAAAAGTGTCCTGGATCTGCGAAGCCTCTCAGCAATTACATCCTACAACATTTACAACAATCATTTCATTGAAAAGTAATAATTGCTTAAATTAATTTTTGTTAATGCATCAAAATATTTTCATAAATTAGCTTGATTCTCACCGTGAAAACCTCTGATGATGGACATGGTTGGGTTTCTGGGCTATCAGGTAGAGCAGATGACTGGAAAACCATCTCCGATGCAGTGATTGGGGGGGGGGGGGGGGGGCGCAGATGTAGTGGCAACCACTACAAGTGCAACCACTGGAGTTATTGATGAGGATACTGGAAGAGTAGATACCACAATAGTGGCAGGTAGTGGGGATGATATGGTGGGAGAATACACGGTGGTATGGGGTGGAGGAGGATGTCATGGACGATGAACCCCTACCGGTTGTACGATAGAGGGTATCGAACGAAAAGGGATAGGGGGGATGTTTAGGGATGGTGCATGGGAGGGCAGTCCTGCATGGAGGGAGGAGGAGGGAGGAATGGGAGGTTGTGGATGAAGAGGGGAAGGTGGAAGGAAGGGGGGGTGTGGATGAATGGGGGAGGATGGATAGACATGGGGGCGTGGATAAATTGGGGAGGATGTATGGACAGGGGGGGGGCGAGTGGGGGAGGATGGATGGAGGGGAAAATATGGCCAGAGAGGGGGATGGATGGAAGGGAGGGGGTGGATGTAGGGAGGGGTCTAGATGGAAGCGAGGGGGGGGGGGCTCATGCGAGAGGGTGGATACATAGAACTAAAAAGGGGAGATGCAGCTACTGGTGGCACCTACATATACATTTGTAATATCACAATTTAGTAAACATACAATAAATTAAACCATAGTAAGTCGTAACAAATCAAATTAAAAGAATGCTTATAACTACACATTGTACCTGTGTATATGGTGATGTGCCAATCCCTAGCGGGGGTGGTTGATCACCATAGTCACGAAACACCTGTGGACAACAAAATGCATGCATGTTATGAACATGTTAAACAAGTTATTATCTAGGCAATCAATATATTCAAAAACGTTGTACGAACTATCAACGTGTATGCCATAAATATAAATACTTGAGTAATATAAATGACATAAGTAATAACAATATTGTGTCAGGTACTGAAAATACCTCCGTGTGGGGTGCCGCAATTTCAGTTGCAGCTTCCATTGCTACATCCAGGTTGGGAGATCCTACGTTCTCCCATCTTGGTGTATCAGCTCTGAATAACTGTACATTGGAATAATAGTTTAAGTCAAACAAAAATACTTTAAAAATACTTTACAAGTTATCAAGTGATGATTGAAAACACATTAAAAAAATTGTTGACCTGATCCATATAATAGCCACTGATCAGGCCAGGGAAAGTGTGCCTGCAATGGGGACAAATATTTGGAATTGCCTTCGTCGAACTGGAATGCCCAACATAGCTACCACCGGTCATGGGTATATCCTGGCCCTGTCGTGAAGGCCCTGCACCTGGATCTCTATCAAGGTCAACCGACCTCTCCACTGTAGTCGTTGCTACAAAGGAGGTGTGTCTGAGGAGTCCACGTGCAACATTCCTCATTACCACCTCGATCTGATCAAGCTTGTGGGGAAACTGAGGTGACTGGGGAGAGGGGTTGGGGTCGCGCCTCAGAGCTGGTTTCCCTCTTAGTGGGTTCCTCCTAGAAGTAGGTCGATCTTGGGAAGAGCCATGCCCAACACCCTGGAACTCGGTTATGTCAAAATAGTTGACATGTAAACCAAGGCAAAACTCAGCCCATAGTTGGCGAAGGAAGTACTGTGGAACCTCCCTATTATTGCAGGGAGGTTTAGTGTACACCATGAACCACCTCCGCATCCAATTGTCCCTCCACGGTTGGTAATGACACCAATCCATGCAGACACGTGGCTTTGTAATGTTCGGTGGTTGGTTTGTTTTCGGATCAGTGAACATACTATATAATTGGGCTTTTGTAATGTTCAAATCTTTTATTACTTCCTTGGAGATGCCCGTGGAGTAGTACTCCCGCATCCTATTTCTAAATTGAGTCATGTTGGTCAATTGCTAGTGTCCATGGATGAGGGAGTCAATTGAGTTCTCAATTGACGTGGCAAGAGACAATCAAGATGGTTCCCCTGAGTTTCTAAGTTCGCGAGTGTGCACTCACATTTCATTTACATAATGGTTAAGGTCATCTTGTTCAAAATTGGGTTGGGAGTTTTGGTTTTGTTCGACATTTGGATTGTGTTCACGGTTTTCTTCGGCATTGGATCCAAGGTTTGGGTTTTCTTGTGTTCCACCGGACTCGGGGTTAACATCTTGTTCACTCATTGTCTCAATTTACAATCTGCATTAGAAAATTGGTTCATTGTTTTCAAAATTTGGAAATTATTTACAATTAAATAAACAAAAAAAATCAAAAAATTGACACAAATAATGAATAAAATGAAAAAAATACGTGATATTTACCTATTAATCGAAGTGTTGATGAGTTTGTGGGTGTTGTTGGGTGGTTTTGGAGTCGATTTGGCCTCCTTTGGTGGTTGAATCGACGCGTACACAGAGGAGGAGGACACGCTCGACCAAATGGAACAATGGGGAAATTGTGCTCTATTTTTTTTTTTTAACAGAGGCACGTGCGCGCCACCGTTGCGCGCACGTGCCTCGGTTCGGTATCGGACCTAGCGACACGTGCACGCTGCCTTTGGTGTGTATGCGTCATTTTTTTTCCGCTAGTGCACCCCTATTACAACGAAAATGGGGACCATCTTTGTGCGCCCGCCCCCAGGTCCATATCATTTGTTGAATTTATTAACAAAAAGAGAGCATCTGGCATGAATTTGCAAATGGCCTCTTAAACCCCTAATTTAATGCTTAGACAAATTTATCAAACCCTAAGTCAACATGAGATGATTTTTATTTTCACCAATATTGGAAATATGAAGCATCCACAACATGGGGGACATCATGCAGATTCCATCGATGTAAATTTCATCCTCTACAGTCTCATCCTCTCTCCTTGGCGAGCATTTTACTGGGATAGTGTAAATCATGCCAGAGGGCATTTTTGGAAAGCTAACATCTTCACCCTCGATGATTGTTTTGGAAAGCTAATCATATGGTTAGATGCACAAACCAACAATATACATTCTTATATCCTCATAATTAATTAATCAATCAAATACAGAAGGTGGAGGGCATTTTCCTGAGGCTACTTGGGCATTTTTACTGGAAGTGTTTATACTTAGCCAAATCCTTCAATTTTCAAGGTGAATTTTTATTTCACCAAAAAACTGAAACTGTGATACCAGACAATAGTATCCATCTAACTGAGCTCATAACAATTGGTTTCACCTTCAGATTCATCATCCTCTAACCTGGGAGGGCATTTTATTGAACTAGGTTCTCAACTAGTAAAACAGCCTGAACCCTTGTTTTGGCATCCCTGTATCTTTCTCCTCAAACACTCTTAAAGCATTCTGAGACCATGGTCAGATGCATAATTCAACAAGATACAACCAGACACTCTTAGATAATTTTTATCATTAACCTATGAGATATGGCGGGAATCTTCCTAGAGTAACTTAGACTAATTTTCCAGTACTTCATCAATTTCCAAAGTTTCACCAAACTGTCAAACCTTTATATAATGATGTCAAATTGTAACAATGGAATCATGAAGGTACTAGAACACCATCATATGGATTTTCACACTCATCACACATGCCACGTCATAACATATTCCATATCATCATGTATTCTTTGTCATTAATGAATACTTTTGGCATCAATGACAATTATACTCAACATTTTCCCCCTTTTTCATTGATGAAAACAACTTCAAATTTTTCTCCCCCTTTGACATCAATGACAAAGGCCTCCTTTTGACAGCTCCCCTTGTCAACATGTCTCCCCCTGACATAATGTCTTTTCTCCTTTTTATCTATTGTAGGGAGATTACTCCTAATTGTTGTCTAAGATGCTCAAATGCTTATTTGGGTAGTGGCTTAGTGAAGATATCAGCTATATGTTCCTTTGTATCAACATATTCCATTTTGACAACCTTTTGTGACACTTGGTCTCTTAGAAAGTGATATTTTATTGGAATTTGCTTTGTCTTGGAGTGCATGACATGATTTTTGGATATGTTTATAGCCCTTGTATTGTCACAATGTATTACTATTCGATGGTCATACTTCACAAGTAAGTCTTCCAATGGCTGCTTCATCCAAATGACTTGAGTACAACATGATGCATCAGCAATATACTTGGCTTCTGCTGTATATAGTGAAATGGAAGTTTGTTTTTTGCTTAGCCCTGACACCAAGCAATTTCCTAAGTAAAATACTGCTCCACTAGTGTTTTTTCTGTCATCAATACTTCCTGCCCAATCTGCATCAGTGAATTCCCTTAGAGTGAAGTTATTTTTTTTGGATACCATAATAAAAAATTCATAGTACCTTTTAGGTATCTAAGAATTCTTTTTATTGCAGCCACATGTGTCTATTTTGGGGATGATTGGAATCTAGCAACCAAACCTACAGCTTGCATTACATCTGGTCTTGTATCTGTTACATATAATAAACTACCGATCATTGAACTATACATAGTATGATCTACTTCTAAGGATTCATCATCCTTGCTCAATTTATAGCCAGTGGCCATAGGAGTACTAACAGGTTTGGACTCTTCCATTTTGAACTTTTTCAACATCTCTTTGATATACTTAGTTTGAGAGATGAAGATCCCTTTTTCTGATTGAGATACTTGTAAACCTAGAAAGAATGTCAGTTCCACCAACATTGACATTTGAAATTCCTTCTTCATTTCTGAAGCAAAGTTTACACTCAGAATTTGTAGATCACTTCCAAATATGATATCATCTACATAGACTACAACAATGATCATATTCTTGTTTTCAAACTTTATGTATAGATTAATGTCAGTGACCCCTCTTTTATATCATTGCTGCTTTAAATACTTGTTAAGTCTTGAGAAGCATGCTCCTGGAGCTTGTTTAACACCATAGAGTGACTTCTTAAGTTTGCAAACATAATCTCTATTTTATGATAAGAGAAAACCTTCAGGATTCTCAACATATACTTATTATTCAAGTTCTCCATTAAGGAATGCATATTTTACATCCATTTGATGCACTTTAAAGTTCTTGTAGCACGCAAAACCTAAGAACATCCTAATGGCTTCAAGTCTTGCCACAGGTGCAAAAATTTCTTCAAAATCAACACCTTCTACTTGAGCATATCCCTTGCATTCTAATATGGCCTTGTTCCTTATCACATGACCATCCTCATTGAACTTGTTTTTAAAGATTCATTTGGTTCCAATAACATTCATGTCCTTAGGTATTGGGACAAGTTCCCAAGTTTGGCTCTTCTCTATTTGATCAAGTTCATCATTCATAGCATTGATCCAATCTTCCCTTCTGCAAGATTCTTTAAAGGTTTTGGGTTCTACTATCGAAAGTAGTGCTTGTTCTTCATCATAGAATAGTTTTCTCCTTATTTGAACTCCTGAATTTTTGTTACCAATTATTCGACTTTCAGGATGATTTTTTGGAACCCGTCTGGATGGTGTTTTTGTGTCTGATCTAGGAGAGTCTTCATTCTCTACTTTCTCTTCTTCTTCTTCTTCATGAATATATTCTTCTTGTGAACTTTCTTCTTTTTCTTCATCATCAGTTTCTTCCAATGTCCACACTTTCTTGGATTTGTATCCTTCTTGGTTTAGTGTCATCTATAGTTACATTTTCACTTTCTATGATCTTGTGCAACCTTAAATTATAACATATGTATGCTCTTTTGGTGGAATAATATCCAATAAATATGCCTTCATCTGTTCTAGAGTCAAACTTTCCTATATTATCATCATCTCTTTTTATGTAGCATTTACTTCCAAAAACTCTAAAATGTTTAACTGAAGCTGGTCTTCCAAACCATAGCTCATAAGGAGTTTTGTCACTATTTACTCTGAGATGTCCTCTGTTTTGTACATAGAAAGTTGTATATATTGCTTCTCTCCAATAGCCATCAAGAATTTTTGCTTCATTTAGCATAGTTGTAGCTGCTTCTTGGACAGTCATGTTTTTCCTCTTGGCCACTCCATTTTGTTGAGGATTTCTTGGGGCTGAAAAATGCCTCTTGATTCCATGAGTTTCACAAAACTCATTGAATTCATTTGAGGTGAACTCACCACCATTATCTGATCTTAGACGCTTAATATTGAGATTTTATTCATTTTCAACAAGTGCTTTGAAGTCTTTGAACTTCATAAAAGCTTCTGATTTTTCTTTAAGAAATGCCACCCAAGTCATCCTTGTATAATCATTAATTAATAACATGAAGTAATGTTCACCTTGAAAACTTTTAGTCCTTGTAGATCCACATATATCAGTGTGAATTATTTCTAATGGATGAGAGGTTGTAAGATCTTTGAACTTGAAACTTGTTCTCGTTTGCTTCCCATGAAGACAATGTCTACAAACATGGTTTGGTGGTTTTATGATATTTGGTAAATTTCCTACATCTCCCTTCTTACTAACTTTTACAAGATTGTCAAAGCTCAAGTGCCCCATCCTTCTATTCCATAGAAAACTTTCATCAATTTGAATCATATGACATTGTTCTTCATTTTATAGAATATACACATTGCTTGGAGTTCTCACAGCAATCCCAACAAGTTTTCCTGAATCTTTTCTTATGATTTAACACTTCTTGGAATCAAATATACATATGTGTCCTTGATCACATGTTTGGCTCACACTTAAAATATTAGGTTTTAATTTTTTTGCAAGCAAAACATTTTCAACTTTCATCTTGTCTCTGAGAGCCACTGTACCCTTCCCGATTATTTTAGAGGATGGATTATCTCCAAAAGTGACTTTTCCTTTTTTATTTATTTTTAGACTTATAAATTTGTGTGGGTCTCATGTCATATGTTTTGAAAATCCACTGTCAACATGCCATAGATTTTGTTTTTCTGTTGCACATAAATCTATCGTAACATTCCACATCTTGCTTCTTCTTCCAAACCTTATTTTCCTCATTTCCTTGATATTTTGTGGTGTCATTCTTCATAGGAATCATTAGTTTACAGTTTCTAGCTATGTGTCCTAGGTTACCACATTTGTAACATTCTATACTATAATTCTTTAGAGGAGCAAAAGATTTATAGCTTCTTCCTTTTGGATTGCTTCTACTTCCATTCTTCTTATACAACAGAGACTGTGATGTAATGCCTTTCCCAATAGGATCATTTAGTTTACAATTTCTAGCTATATGCCCAAAATTGTTGCAGGCATAACAATTTCCCAAAAAGGGTTGTTGATGTCTACTTGGCACATTATCTGTCCTGCTTTTATATTGAGAGTGAGTAAATTTTTTATTGTATTCCTTTACAACTGGTTTCATAAGTGCATCAGCATAACTTCTTTCATTTCCTTCTTTATTTATGAAAGAGGATTGTTCCGACTTCTTTCCTTTGTCATAACCTAGTCCAGTTTTATTACTGAATGATCTTTGACAACTTAGGATGTCATCTAGATTTTTTGAGTTGCTCTTAAATTTTGATTGAAAGGATTCTTCATCAGTCTTCTCTCTAAGCAAGATCATTTCAGCTTCGAGCTTTTCTATTTTTTCTTCTTGTTACTTGAGCTATTGTTCTAGATTGTTTTTGTCCTCTTTAGTTTCTTGAAGCTGATTTTTTAATTCAATAATAATTATTTCTAATTCTTTGGAGGCACTCTCAAGTTCCTCTTTAAGATCTACCACACCTTCTACTTCTTCTCCAGATATTTTATTTTCTACTCCCAATAATAAGACTTCTGCTTCTTCATCTTCACTAGACTCATTTGAGCAGTTGTCACCCTTGGAATAAAAGGTCTTCTTTTTGTTTTTCTTAAAAAAAAAATTGTTTTTCTTGAAGTTATCAGGGAAGTCATCATTGTCTTCTTGTTTGGGATAAGGGCATTTGGAAGCAAAGTGACCAATTTCCCCACAGTTAAAACATTTTAAGGGCAATTTCCCTTTTAACCTTCCAGTACCCCTCTTAATATTTTTAACAAGAGTGCTTGTTCATCATCGGAGTCTTCTGATTGAAACGTTGTTTTAGATTTCTTATCTACTTTTGATGCTTTAAAAGTTGCTTCCTTCTTTTGAGAATTGTCTTGCCCAATCATCATTTCATAAGCTATGATAATTCTATATAGTTCTTCCATGGTGAGTTTGTCAAGATTTTCTCTATCTTCTAGTGTGGAAATATTAGGACTGTAAATCATTGGAAGTAATGTTAGTACTTTTTCAACTATTTCTTTTTCTTCCAATTCTTCTCCTAGCCCTTGAATTGCATTCACAATTTTATCAATTCTCTCAAAGTATTCTGAAATGTTTTATTCTTCCTTCATTTTTATACTTTCAAATTGGGTTTTAAAAGTATGGAGTTTTTCCCTTTTTACCTTGGTGTCTCCTTCATAGATAGTCTGCAATTTTTCTGGGATCTCCTTCGTTGTTTTGCAATGCATCACTTTGGAAAAGACTGTTCTGGCTAATCCATCCAAGATTGCATTAACAAATTTAGCATTGCTTCCAAATTATTTTATTCCTTCAAGATCCATGGGAGTGGTTTCGGGATATGTGTACTCTATTTCTATAGACATCAAAACATCTAACCCAAGAGACATTATATGGCTTCTCATCCTGATGCTCCAGAAAGCATAATCTCCTCCATTGAATATTGGAACCTTGGAGGACATTTTTACTTGTTGATCCATAGTGATAAAGGATTTATCTTCAAGTGTTTAAACTTATAGTGAAGAGCCTGCTATGATACCAATTGTTAGAATATCAAGTAATACTAAGACAAGGGGGTGTGAATCAGTATTAGGCTATCTATTTAAATTTTTATCACTTTAAAACATAATCAACAATGAAGACATAACACACAATATTATCATGGAATCCCAATTGGGAAAACCACCAATACTATCTATTACTACAAAATTATATTTACAAATAATTTGCAAGCACCAACTTGTTGGATGCACCAACACCCAAATGTTTCAGCAACGACTGAAGGATGCACCAGCACCTTATTTTCCAGCACCGACTAGAAGGAGGATACAATCCCCTACAGGCTTGGAGGTTGTCCTTGCACCTCCCATCCACCCTTATTTTGTTTTTTAAGAATCTTCATAACTTCTTCAAGAACTGTTGTTGCTATTCTCTGTCTTTAACCTCTGTTTTCGATCTGCTTATTGGAACCATAGAGACACCTTTCATCATATTGAAATCTGTTTATATATTCATCATAATCACAAAGAACCATTGTGTCCTTTCTTTCAAGCATCATAATAATTCATTGTGTCTTTTCACCAACTAATTATATATTTGTTTTAATAACCTTCATCACACCCTTTCATATCCATGTTAGCCAATAATAATTATTGTTTTACGTATTTTAACTAATCTTTTTACATTCTCCATCACAATGGAGGGCATCTCTTCACAAAGTAAGCAATATTCATAAAGTATGTGGGCATATTTTATATCTGCAAGCATCATCTCATGTCTGAGGATATCAGATTATTTGCGGGCATTTTCCTGTAGTCATCCTTCATAAACCCGCAGGCATACTGTAAAGTGCGCACCAACATATTTTTTCTTCAACTTGGCAAGTTCATTTCTCACACATGTGACCACCAGAGGTAAAATTGAGAACATGAATGGATGGAAAATTCAACAAATAACATATCCATATCATTTGTTGAATTTATTGACACAAAGAGAGCATCTGGCGTGCACTTGCAAATGGCCTCTTAAACCCCTAATTTAACACTTAGACAAATTTATCAAACCCTAAGTCAACATAAGGTTATTTTTATTTTCATCAATATTGGAAATATGAAGCATCCGCAGCATGGGGGGAATGATGCATATTCCATCCATGTAAATTTCATCCTCCACAACCTCATCCTCTTTCCTTGGCGGGCATTTTACTATGACAGTGTAAATCATGCCAGAGGGCATTTTTTACAAGCCAACATCTTCACCCTCAATGATTGTTTTGGAAAACTAATCACATTTTTACATGCACAAACCAACAAACTACATTCCTATATCCTTAGAATTAAATAATCAATCAAATACAGAAGGTGGCGAGCATTTTCCTGAGGCTACTTAGGTAGTTTTACTGGAAGAGTTTATACTTAGCCAAATCCTTCAATTTTCAAGGTGAATTTTTATTTCACCAAAACACTGAGACTATGATACCATACAATAGTATCCATCTAACTGAGCTCATCACAATTGGTTTCACCTTCATATTCATCATCCTCTGACCTGGGCGGGCATTTTATTGAACTAGGTTCCCAACTAGTAAAACAACCTGAACCCTTGTTTTGGCAAACCTATATATTTCTCCTCAAACAATATTAAAGCAAAGTGAGACCATGGTTAGATGCATAAGTCAACAAGCTACATCCTGACACTCTTAGATAATTTTTATCATTAACCTATGAGATATGGAGGGCATTTTCCTAGAGTAACTTAGACTAATTTTTCAATACTTAGTCAATTTCCAGAGTTTCACCAAATTGTCAAACCTTTATATAATGATGTCAATTTGTAACAATGACATCATGAAGGTACTAGAACACCATTAGATGTATTTTTACACTCATCACACATGGCACATAATCATATATTCCATATCATCATATCCTTTGTCATTAATGAATACTTTTGGCATCAATGACAATTATACTCAACAAACCCAAACCAATCACCACCACATCAAGATGCACCAAACCTGAATACTTAACCATCAAATATTGACATGGGAGTTGATTCAGATTTTAGGTCTCTTAGAAACCTTTAAAATGAGTTAGGGAACACTAGATATCCCACATGATAGTTACTAGCCACTTTGCTATAGGAGATTATATCTTCCATTGTAGATGCCCAAGAAAATTAACCAATATTTCTGATTACTAGGATAAATGTTTGAATATTATCGATTTGGTCTAAACAAAGACCAAGTTAGAGACTTGAACATCACCAAACAATAGTTGATGTCCATATTTATTGACATGATAAATGGATTACATCCACTGGTGACAAAGAAACACGTCTTTATGGATTAGTGCATCTTCTAAATATTTAGATACCATTTGATGGAAAGGTGGTTTATAGTATTTGAAAAACTTGCCTGCAATAATAGGGAGGTGCCTATGTATTTCCTTAGGAAATTATGGGCATAGTTTGTGTTAGGTCACCATGTCAATTATTTTGACATTAGTAAATTTCATGGGGTGGGTCGTGGGTTTGCACAAGATAGAGAGAATGATAGGTGTAGCCCATTTCTAGGTACTCGTCCTCCTAGGTGAATTCCTACCACCCCTATCCCACATCCACTGATAAGGGAGAGAATTACCCAGACCCGAGTATCCCTATATATTGTAACTTGCATATTGGTGCAACATGGAAGTTTCATAGCATTATCTTGTCAGGAGTGATCTTCAGGTGACATTGGGGGATGAGTTGGGCATTCATTCCCTACAATAGTGTCTAGCTAGGAGAGGCAACATGGATCATCATGTGAGCCTCATATATGTTCAATCTATGGGAAGATTTCTTATGGGGCAATGGAGGCCAGTAGACCTGAGACTTTTATGCAAAAGGTTAGTATGTTGACCATGCATTTTTTTCTTCATTGATTATGCATAGTATTATATTTTCTCTTTATATATCTAATTATATGATGTTTGCAGTTGATACAGCCAGATAGTACACCTGCCACACTAGGTGACACATCAGTTTCAATTTTTACCACTCATGCAACTGTTGCAATGACTCTCTCCTTTGGTGTACCACAAACCTAGGTATGGTGGAGTAAGTGGTTCATGAACTAAAACTATCCCTCCTTGCAAAAATTTTCATATGTTTTCAGTTCATATTCTATATTCTTCTAGTTTGAATGTACTTTTAGTCCATGTATAATGGTTTCCTTCATTTAAAGTTTCTACCAAGGGTCTGCCCCTTTCCATTTCAAACATAATAATTAAAACAACACAAACATTTAAAAACGAGTTTCCAGATTTAGTCAAACGTTATCCACACTTGGACCAAGATCGAATCCCATAGGTGGAATTCACTCTAGCAGAGCTAGTTATTGCTAGAGCTCAACTACGAAGCTAAAAACGCATTACAAACTATACAGAGGAGAAACCCAACTATAAACAACATAGTAATTATTCATGTAGTACCAGTGCATTATTCTAATTTGACTACACAAGATAACAAATGAAATCGCATATCAAAGCTCTGTATCATCCCCTTAAAACATCAAACAAAACTACCAGCTATCAAGCAAACAAGCTTTTCCAGTTTTGAAATATAGCGAAATGGTTACCCTACGTTTTCCATTATCAAACCAAGATTGAATCCCGTAGAGGGTATTCACTCAAAAAGAGCTCGCTAATGCTAGAGCTTCGCCATATACTTTATTAAAAACTCAAGAACCATTTACCAGTCAAATACCATGTCATAGTCAACCAAAGAAACATAATTTAAATATAAAATTACACAGAGAGCCATAATTTAGGTACAAGATTTACACAGTGAATAGAATAGTGAATAAAACACATATCTATTAAATAACCATCCGATAAAATAGAATAGGCATTTAAAACAATGACATTTCCAAATTGCCAAGAAAATAGTGTTCCTAGGATTCAAAAATTTACACAGGCCCAAAGGAAAATCTTGCCCCAATACATTACACCAAAAATGCCTCCACTAGCTTAACCACTCGAAATACATTTTCCAGAACAAATCAATAGACTCTAATTAAAAAGAATACTTATTAACAATGAGGGTTCTGTGCCCAAATTGGATAAACACCCAAACCCTTGTCGCTCCAGGGGAAAATCACAACCATCCTCAACAAACTAAGCACACAATACGAACATTCTTCCAGAAGTGATGAAGGCAATGACTGAGGGACCAAACTTGCCACAGGGTAGAGCAACACCCAATTGCATCAACGCCCAGTGCTTGGACCCCTGCACCTACAACAAAACCAATCAAAACAAATTCATTAAAACTCATAAAATAAATCTAATATAAAAATCCCAAATATGAGTAGAGATAGAAAGAGGTCTGTAAACATACCTGAGCATTGTAGCTTCGAATATGGCACCTCCAGAATGAAAACACAAATCCTTCATATGATAAACCAACACTTACAGCAGGAATTAATATTTGTTTCCCTCCCCAACTCTCGCCAATATTTACACAATAAATAACTCTGAGACAGTGAAAGCTATTGCTCATTTCAAAACCCATAAGCAGTTTCTCATACCCATCCCAATTTTTGTCAAGGAAGCGTAGAGGAGGATCCCAAGGCTCCCACTCCTCCAAACCCTGGGTATCTCTAATGAGTTCACATCATGACAAATCCAAAATATGTCTATGAAGGCGTTAGCCTACGTGGACCTAAGAGGAACGTTCCATCACATGGCAGACTTAAATGTCTCACCAAACTTCCAATGCCCCCTTTGGAGACTAAACATTTCGTTTGAAAAGAGTTAAAGCGTCATTTCATTAGTATAGGATAGAATTCTAAACTTTAGTGTACAAACATAGATCGGGTCACCCTCACTTCTTGAAATCTATCCCATTAGACCCAATCATGTAGTACCTAGGAGTTCAAACATGCCAGTTGGGGCATTATCACATAGGAATACCTCTATGACTTTCATCTCTTTCCTTTTTGGAACTTTTACAAGTTTAGGGATAGCTCCAGTTTCACTCATGGGACTTGCATTCCTTGGAATGAGAAAAGTTTTGGAACCTGTAAACATAATGAGATAAGAAGATAAAATATTTTAGCTTTCTAGCTAAGTAAACTCGGTTCCTTCAAGACCCTTTTTACATCTCTCCATAAAAATTAAAAATACACTTGCATTAAATAAACCAAATCTTATAAACATTCAGCCATACAAACACTGGCTACAGGATTTTGTATAAACAATCAAACCTAGGTACTTTTCAGATAAGCAAACCAAAAGAATAGTTAAGAATTCATTAATATACTTCTCAATGCTGAAGTTTATTTTAGGAATACCATTTATCCACTTAGAAGACTCATACAAATTATATAGTGTATTTTTAGGGACATTACAAGTGGTATCAGAGCCCAAATTCAAACACTCTAGACCTTTTGAGCTTACTATTTGAAAGAAATCCGATGTAGAAAAGTATTTTCGAATTTTACTTATGATTTTATAAAACTAAAAAGAAGACTGGCTTCATGAATCATGAACACAGAGAGGAACAACATTCGACACAGAAACTTGGATTCACATCCCCGAGAAGAGGAGCTAGTGGTATAATTAAATGAAAGCATTCGGACAGCCAATCCATCCGAGCTAATGAAAACAATACAGAGTCAAGTTTACAACACTACGACCTATGGACTAGCAAACATGCAAGTACATTGCATACTCTATACAATATTTAAATATAAAATTATTTCTAGTAGAGATTTACCTTATCTGTAGTTGTTTATATTATTAACATACCTGACGTAGAAAGTATGAGTTAAACTAGTATATCATTAAATGTTGTTTAATATGCTATAGTCAAGCAAGTAGAAAGGATTACATAGGAAGGAAAAATTGTTTTAAAACCCTATGTCCTATGATGGAATTCAGCTCCAATTAAAATGATAGGGTTTAATCCTTTAGTAGAATGAACCTAAGAATAAACATTGATATGTTTACCTCCTATATGACCAAAGAGTCATGAGGTATGTATGCATAAAAGTAATAGTTATATTTAGAAACAAACTTCAAGAAACCCTAAGCGTAAGTACCGCAAAACTATGTAAAAAGGATAGAGTTCATCTACAAAAATGGTATGGTATAAGTGACTATGGTTAATAAGCGTGATGTGAGTCGATTATAAGAAATAATTTAAACCTAGAATAAAATTCATGATTAATAATGGCATGAAAAGGGTTCCAAAACTTAGCAAGACTAGTTAGATGCATCGTAAGTGCATTGGTCATTAATATTTGAAACAATGCTCGAAATTATTATCACATGTGTTGTGTCATAAATCGTAAGTACTAAAGAAGCATAAAATGAGCTTCGAGACTCGAATATGTGTTAAACAAGTGGTCCGAAATGTGTGCTTAGGCAAAGTATGCAATATTTTGGTAAAATAGAAATATTTACTTTCTGGTATGGGTAGAAAGCCATAGAATGCAATTATCTTCTGTTATAGAGTGTTATAGGAAAATAAACATTTAAGAATGTTAGATTGCATGAAAAGCAACCTGATGAAGTGTGAATAAAAATACTATAAACAAACATGACTACTTTAGAAGGTTTACAAACCATGAAAATATATGTTCATGCTATTTGTAACTTGTAAAATTATGCTATAAGGTTAAGCATACAGTGAACTCCATGAAAAGATGTTATTGATAAAATTTGTGTTTAACATGTCTGTAGAAAGGACATAGGGCTAGTAGTAGTACTAAAAAGTATAATATGCATTATGACAATTCAAATCCTATCAAGGATATGTACAAACCTAGATGTGCTTAGGCTTTCCAGAAAAGAAGTAATGCATTAGAATTATGCATAAGAATATTTGGTTGCAACGATATTTCTATATACAATCAAGATAGAGACTTGATATGTTTTATGTTTTCTTTATGATGAACAAAAGATTATGATATAGAGAAATTATGAAAAGAGATTGTAAGTGAAGCATGTAGGTGCATGCAGGTACAAGAGACTTCACCAAGCATTGTGAACAAAAGGTAATACATGAGGTACTTTCTAAAATAAATTGTATGACTGTTTGAAATAGGTAGCATGATGTTGACTTGTAATTAGACTAATGATAGTCAACTCCATGAATAATTTAATATATTTAAGAAGTTGAATAGGAAACAAAATGATAAATTTGAAATCCTATTATACAAAATGTTAAGTGAAATTAATGGCATATGTATAGCAATTGAATTAAGAAATTAAGAATTGTTGAAATAATTGATACATGTTTGTTACAAGATACTATAAGTATCATGTTTTGTTTACAATGATGTTTAGCATATTTAAAATATGCATAGAGTGTTAATCAAGTCTTGAAGGGATTAATATGATCTGACGTTGAGTCGGTAGGAACCTCGAAACACACATAAACGGTCTTGGACTGCACCATAGTATAAGACCACAATCCTTGTAAAGGTATTCGCTTATGACCGCTGGAATAGGCCCGAGATAAATTACCATGGGCACATCCTATGCTCACGGGTTGAACTACCTATATATGTATATTTTAGTACTATTACAAATATGAGTTTTCAAATTCTGATTAGATTCATGTTATGCTTACTTTGTGTGTTCAATTTTGTTTACAAAATCTACAAAAAGGGATAATAAATAGACCTTGTAACTAACCTACATTAGTAATAAAGATAGAAAACTTATTTGGTGATTGAGGGAATACATGAGGGATCACCTAGATTGATAAAATATCCATTGGTGTTGAGCAATAAAATCTCTGGATCAGCACTTGTTGTGTGAGTGTTGAGCAGTAAAAGTTATGGAGCACTTAGACTCATTGTGATTAACTGATGTTGAGATAGAATGTCACGTCTATTCTATGCGATTTTTTATTTTTTTTGTTCAAGAATCTAACAAAATAAACAATGTGGAAATATAATCACTGGCTATCATTACAACCTAATTAATTAATAAACTGATTATGTGAGCAGAAAATTATGGGGCCCACTTCAACCATTAAGAACCAAACAACATACTGACCCGATGTTACAGTAGTTGTGACACTTTCAATTTATAAGCGATGTTAATGCTTCATCACACAAATAAATTAAAACTATTAATTTATCGATATCATAATCTTTAATATGATACTTCAGAGATTGCATGCTAATTAATATTTAAGCATATATCAACATAGTTATATGTTATAACCTAGTTAATAACATATAACCTATGTATTATTATTACTCTAAGCTCTAGGGTTAATTTATAAAACACGTAGGCCTAACACTTATACCTTAAGCACTTAGGCTAGCTCCATAAGGTATCTCAATACAATAACATTATTAACATGTAATATTAATATAACACATATATGTTACTACAACATATATACTTTTTGATATAATATATAGTTATATATTATATATACCATATGCTCCAAGGTTGACATAACGTCGAACCAAGTGATAATGCAACCACAATATAGTATTGATAACAAGGTTACAAAGTAATACATTTATGTATTAACATAACATAACATATAAATGTATGGTATTAATAATATAATACAACTATGTGTTATGCGCTTCATGGTTGACCTAGGGTCGAACCAAGGTTGATTACCAAACCATAATGCATACTAGACACAACCACGACGACCATTCCAAACCTTTGGGCAATGTCGTAATGATTCCTATGCTATAACAAAATAATGTAATGGTTTGTAACGGTGGAAGTTTGTATTATGTGCATAACATAATTGAAGTGTTGATTGTGCTTTGACTCGAGCTTTGCCACACATAATTCATTTATGAATCAACATTTTATGTTGATGTATATGTAACTTCAAAATGTATTTCATATATGTATGTTGTATTTACTCCTATAGAGATGGTATTATTCCTCTATACGGAAGTGTCGTCATTTATATTGTAAATGTCGTAACTTATACTTGATGGGTTATTAGACCACCTTGTTGGGGTCGGCCCTGTATAAGTCATGTGGGTCAAAGGGTTATTAGACCACCCTATTGGGGGTCGGGGATGTGGTTCAAAGGGTTATTAGACCACCCTATTGGGGGTCGGCCCAGTCAGCATTATGTTATGTGGTTAAGTTCGAGCCTACATGATTTATGTAAAAGGCAAGTCAAGTCAAGTATAAATAGAGTGCGGGAGGCACTCTATTTGATCACTCACTTCTCACTCATGCACTCAAGGAGGAGTGGCGCACTTATGGAGGAGGAGGATCTGCTGCTAGGTTATGTCTATCTCTCATGTTTGGGTTGTATCATTGCTCTATCTATCTTTGAGGAAGTTATTGGGGTTTTTCACCTTTATGGTTTTCCCCAAGTAAATCTTTGTGTCTCTTGTGTGCTTGCATTATTGTCTCCATGATTGATATGCTGTACATATGCTATACATGTTGTTCTCTCAGTTAAGATCCTAGATCATATTGAAGTAAATTATAAAAATTTAACATGGTATCAGAGCTATCCTGAAAGAAGGCATGATATGGCATGTATGACACTTGTTGCACTTACGATGCTAGGGCTTGATATAGCAAAAACCAGTCATCGTAGAACTTTCGCTATAAATCTGATTTGGCGATGTTTTTGGATCTGAAATCTTTACAGGTCGAACAGTAAATCCCCATGTACCTTGTGTCCAGAGGAGAACCTCTAATTCATTGTACTTTGTGATTTATGATCTGTACAATATAGGGTTTCTGCCTCTTCCAGATCTGAGTCAAAATCAAGTGACCTTGGTAAAAAGGTCATAACTTGGGCTAGGAAGCTCCAAATGAAATTTAGTAAAACGTGACAAGTAGTACACAGACTGTAATATCTCAAGAAAATTTTGCAGAGGTCGAAGTTGAACCAATGACACGTGGCACGCCGTACAATTTCGCTCTCTTGTATTATCCCATAAACAGGTCACGTTGCGACACTTGGAATAAATCTCTCTCAGAGAGTCAAATTGATGTCATACCTATCAGGATGGAAAGATAACAGGTCGGGATATCTCAAGAAAAATTTTCAGAGGCCGAAGTTGAAACAGTGACACGTGGCATGTCGTACGCGTTCGCTCTCCTGTATTATCCCATAAACAGGTCATGTTGCGACACTTGGCATAACTCTCTCTCAGAGAATCCAATTGAGGTCAGACCTGTCAGGATGGAAAGATAACAGGTAGGGCTATCTCAGGAAGCGTTTTTAGACCCCGTGGATTGAAAAGTTTGTAGTTACACTAGAAACAATTAGGTACATATTTCTGTCAAAACAAAATTATTTTTGAGTACCTTCATTCATGGCTTCCGAAATTTAGGGCTTCGAAGAAAGTTGGAATTTTTGTAATCGGAGACCATGGATGAATGATACTCATAAAAATAAAACTTTAGAGACCAATATCATAATTTTTGGTTGGGCAGAAGGCCAGGCTTGATCAGACCCTAGTTCGGGACGTTGATCAGAAAAGTGGAAAATTAGGGCTTTTGTAAAAATGGAAATTTTTGAAATCTGTGACCACGGCTGGAAGCTCCTCAGAAAAATAGAAGCTTAGAGATTTGGATCAAACCTTTTGATTGGGAAAAAGAGTGGGATTCATCAAACCCCAGTTCAGGGTCATGTCCAGTTAATCTGGAAGTTTCAAAGGCAAAATTGAGGAGTGAAACTTTGCAGTTTTCAAATCCTGAATATACTAGCTTGATCAGCTCATCAAGGCGCATATTTATATCCTTTCGGAAGTTTGAAATTCAAAGTTTGAATTTTTGGGGTTTCTCTGACAAACCCATATCCAACTCCAAGTCCAGTTCTTGCAAATCAAGTGGATTGGGTTAATCCTAGAAGAAGATGGAAGTTCCTGTTTCAGAGGGAGATGAAGCTAAGGCCTTACATAAGAATATTACAAGCGATCTCGACAGGTATGACTCATCGAGGTATGTTTCGATATTTGTTCATGATTAAGTTTATGGTATGTTTGTCTTCATGTTATTACGGTTAGTACAATATTGATTTTATATTTGTCGTATCACCTTAACAAAATTATGAATGCATGATAGAAGATATTCATTGGTTAGGGTGTTGACACTTATGATTGTACTAATGCATTATGGTGTTGTATGAGGTTTATGTTGTCTGCTAACACAAAAAGGTACACCAAGAAAGACAAATCATGTTCTACTTCAAGAACGTATGATCATGGTGACATGAAGACAAGGATTCATCCATTGTCATGGATCACATAGAAGATCTACTTTCAAGGTATGTATAACTTGTTTCTACAATGGCTAACTTATGAGACATGCAGGTTACTAGCACAAGTCACTGAAGAGAACTAAAAGACATTATACGGGTATGTTAGACATAACTAGCTAGCATGCTAATCCAGGTATGTTTTTCCTATATCAAGCTAGAATTCTACCTTGGGTTAGGATCTCATACTTTTGTGTTGTTGATAATGATTATTCATGAAGTCATAAGTTTGAATAATCATGGGTATATGCATATTATGTGTCTTACCTTAATTAATGATATGACTAACCCGAAGAGTCATAGGTTTGAGTAATTATAGGTTTATACATGTTATGTTTCTTATGATTTGACTAACCATAAGAATCCTACATAAACCTTGAATGCTAATGCTTATTATTTTTGTTTGAAATGATCATGACTATACATGCGTGAGATTATTGTGTTTTAATAGTATACTAATGAATGTATGATTTTATGTGAGATCACAAGGATAACACAATCATGATACTAATAAGCATGCATAGGGACCAAGGATGAATATGAGTTCAAGAACAGGTAATCCAGGAAGCAAGATCAAGAGGGAGCACATTCCAGTTGTTCCTGCAAGAAAGCAAAGGAGCACACTTCAATAGTTTCTGCAAGGATGCATATATTCAGAGGGAGTTGACCACTTCTCACAATCCACATAAGAATGGAGTTGCGGAAAAGATGCAAGGACTGAGAGGGATTCAACCCAACAAACAAACAAAGATAAGTATTTGAATTGTCATTACTTGCATATTTTATTATTTAAATAATACTATTCAATAATGTATATGCTTATGTTACTAGAATTAGGTTGTGTATTATGCATATTAGAATAGTTGCATTGATGAATAGTATACTAATAATATGCATGGGTAAGTGGCCTATGGCACTGTACAACATTCCATTGCTACTTATCTAGAATGAAACCTATTTGCTGACATGTTGAGAGTTGTGCACACTCTTAACAATGTTCTGGTAGAGATTGGAAGGCATCTAGAAAGTTACGGAATATGGATAAATGTTGTATTGAAGCATTGGCTAAGATAATTGCATGACTATATGACATATTTCTTTATGTGTAAGAATTTGTTCTGAAAACTATGAGATGGTTTCTAATCATGCAATTTAACTTGTTGTGTAGGAAAGATCGTATGCCATCACCTACAAAAGAAGAACTACAACATTTGTTCAACAACAAAATTATCCATTGAAGATATTGAAGTTCCCAGGATATGGGAAGAATGCCATGATCCGTCGATCATGAAGAATGATGTTTGGGATGCGGTCCCCAGAGCTGAAGGGAAGTTTGTTGTGACTTCCAAATGGAACTATCAGATCAAGCATGTTGCAGATGGCAGCATAGAGAAATATAAAAGTGATGAAATAGAAGATACACCAGATGGATTTCAAGACAGCTTTCTTGAATGGTGTAGTTGAAGAAGAAGTGTATGTGGAGCAGCCACGTGGTTCTGAGACACATGACAGGAAATCATATATGTGCAGAACTTGGTATGGTAGGATAGGGAGCTTTCTATCCAGTTTGGTCTTTAACAAGAGTAAAGCGGGTTCCAACCTTTACTACAAGGTTGAGGAAGGCAATCCAGTGATACTACTATGTGGATGACCTGTTTGTATCAAGTGAGGATAGATTGATTGCCGACACATAGCAGAATCTTGCTGCCGAGTTCGAGTTGAGGAACTTGGGGATGATGCACTATTTGTTTTTGGCATGGAGGTGTGGCAGAGTGATGGAATCTTCCTTGGACAAGGGAAGTATGTAGTAGAGATCCTAAAGAGGTTCGGGATGATGGACTGCAAGGCTATGGCCACACCTATGGCATCGAACCTGAAGCGTCTATCTGATGCTTCATCTGATCCGATTGATATCACTATGTATCGTCAGATGATTGGGTCCTTGATGTACCTGACGAACACAAGACCAGATATTTGCTTTGCGGTGAACACATAGAGCTAGTTCCTAACGGATCCGAGGAGTGTTCACCTAGTTGTTGTAAAGCATGTTCTGAGGTACCTGAAGGGTACAGTGGATTATGGGATCAAGTATGAAGCGAATCAAAAGTTTAACTTGCAGGGTTATGTTGATTCAGATTGGGCTGGCAGTGCTACAGATAGGAAGAGCACATCTAGGTGCTGCTTCAGTATGGGATCAGGTGTGATCTCTTGGTTTAGTAGGAAGCAGTCCTGTGTAGCACTGAGTACAGCTGAGGCAGAGTATGTTGCAGCCTGTTCAGCTAGTTGTGAGGCAGTATGGCTACGGAAGCTACTGTCTGAGTCATTTGATCTCCCGTTGGATGCTACTGGTATCTTCTGTGATAGCCAGAGTTGTGTGAAGCTGTCCGAGAACCCAGTGTTTCATGACAGGTCGAAACACATAGAGATCAAATATCATTATATCAGGGATATGGTGTAGAGAGGAGCTGTGAAGCTCCTGTATGTTGTGATGGACGAGCATATTGCAGATGTGCTGATGAAGCCACTAGCCAGGGTGAAGTATGAGTACTTCAGAGAGAGGCTTGGCGTTCTTCAGATCAAGGACACTTCGAGGAAGAAGTGATGGACACATTTGCTGAATCCATTCCAAGCATGTTGGAAGGAGGATCCTTCACATGGCTGTGGATGTAAGCGCTGGATGATGAGCATTAGGATGATGTTCTGGTTTCTACTTGGATATGATCAGTTGGATCATTTTTATATGTATGTATGCATCATGTTGGATGATGGATATGATCAGTTGGATCATTTTTATGTATGTATGTATGCATCATGTTGGATGTTGGATATGATCAGTTGGATCATGTGTATGTATTTTTTATAAGCATCATGTTGGATGCTTGGACCATGTATCTGTATATGTATCAGGTGGATACATTGTATGATCAGGTAGATCATGTATATTGATATGTATTAGGTATGATCAGGTAGATCATGTATGTTGATGGATACATTGTGTGGATCATGTATCTATGTATCAGGTGGATACACTATGTATGATGATAGGTAGATACTTGGTGTGCATCATATGGATGCATTGTATGATCAGGGTGATCGTGGATGATGAGCTTCTCCAGATGACATGCAGCAAAATGTTGCAGTAATGATGATCAGGATGATCATGTACATCAGGATGATGTATGATGAGTATCAGATGATACTTTGTGGTCGTGGATCAAGTCGTGTAGGTAAGCATGTAATTTGTGCCCTGGGAGATTTGCAGATGGTCTTTCGAGGTTTTGCCTATGGCATGTAATTCGGTGCCCTGGGACATCTGGCAAATGCTCTTTCAAGGTTTTGCTTGGGAGGACATATAATTTATGCCCTGGGAGATCTGCAGATAGTCTTTTGAGGTTTTTCCTATGGCATGTAATTCGGTGCCTTGGGATATCTGACAGATGCTCTTTCGAGGTTTTGTCCTATGGCATGTAATTTGCTCCTGGGATATCTGGACAGGATGAAAAAGGCCTCAGATACTTCAGCTACGTTTTTCCATGACCACGTGTAATTTTCTCCTGGGAGATCTGGACAGGATGAAAAAAGCCTCAGATGCTTCAGCCAGGTTTTATGGTGAGATCACATGTAATGTGCTCCTGGGAGATCCGACAGGTAGAGCCGTGTGCTCGTAACAGCCTGGGATGCTTCAGCCAGGTTTTGTGATGGGTCACATGTAATGTGCTCCTGGGAGATCCTACAAGTAGAGCTGTGTGCTCGTAATAGCCTGGGATGCTGCAGCCAGGTTTTGTGACGCACGTAATAAGTCCTGAGGATTCCACAGTATGGCCAGTGATGACGAAGACCTGCAGGTGGTGGGCCTACATCCAGTATGAAAAAGGACTGGCTCTGTAGAACTTCCTATGACGAGTAGATTCTGAGATTGATTGAGATAGCAGCAGCAGTGATGATGATGATGATGATGCATCGATGACGATGATCCAGAGAAGATGACTTGTGCTAGAATACCTGTGTTGAGAAATACCTTCCTAGTTAAGAGGGAGTGTTGATGTATATGTAACTTCAGAATGTATTTCATATATGTATGTTGTATGTACTCCTATAGAGATGGTATTATTCCTCTATACGGAAGTGTCGTCATTTATATTGTAAATGTCGTAACTTATACTTGATGGGTTATTAGACCACCTTGTTGGGGTCGGCCCTGTATAATTCATGTGGGTCAAAGGGTTATTAGACCACCCTATTGGGGGTCGGCCATGTGGTTCGAAGAGTTATTAGACCACCCTATTGGGGGTCGGCCCAGTCAGCATTATGTTATGCGGTTAAGTTCGAGCCTACATGATTTATGTAAAAGGCAAGTCAAGTCAAGTATAAATAGAGTGCGGGAGGCACTCTATTTGATCACTCACTTCTCACTCATGCACTCAAGGAGGAGTGGCATACTTATGGAGGAGGAGGATCTGCTACTAGGTTATGTCTATGTCTCATGTTTGGGTTGTATCATTGCTCTATCTATCTCTGAGGAAGTTATTGGGGTTTTTCACCTTTATGGTTTTCCCCAAGTAAATCTTTGTGTCTCTTGTGTGCTTGCATTATTGTCTCCATGATTGATATGTTGTAGATATGCTGTACATGTTGTTCTCTCAGTTAAGATCCTAGATTATATTGAAGTAAATTCTGAAAATTTAACATTTTAAACCCCGTCGGGTGTGCCCTCCTGGCAGGTCATACTCAACACTCGGCGAACGTGGAGAACAACACTCAGCATGGGAAGAGCATGTGCGTGGCCAGCTATCCCAAGCTGGCTCGCACGCAAGGTTACCAACCCAACCTCCATGCAATTAAAGTATACTGGTGACAATTAAATGCCACAACGATCCAAACCGTAGATTGTGATCTGAGTTGGTTACTTGGGGGATGCAAAGGTCATTGGCATCGTTGATCTAGTTTAAGAGGTTGGCACCTAAACACTTCAGCGTACCAAGCCATTAAGGAAATAATCCCACCGGATTCAGTGGTCACTACTGTCTCGACCAATTTCACAAGGCTCACAAAACCCTGGACTTGTCCATTGTTTACTCATTTGGCACTACGACGACGTTCATGGAGCACCTCTACTACGAGCAGAGGGCTCACGCGCGAAGCAGGAATGATGGCATTCTTTAGAGGGACTAATTGCAACCAGGAAGTTTGCTGGAACCACGACCACGCAAGGCAGGTAATTACACACTGTCTTTAAGCTTTGATATGAGTTTTCGTTGGTTTTTTTTTTTGTAAATTGTAACATTGTCAAATGACACCGTCATGCTTCCACTGTGCAGGTAAAGAGAAGCCACGACTTGGGCGTTGTGTCCAGCTCAAACCGAAACGATGAGCGGTTACAATGGTCACTGTTTTTACCAACAAATGTTTTCACATTCACTTCTTACTGCTCCAACTAACTTATGTTGCGTTGTTTGGTGAGATAGGAACCAAGGGTCAGCGAGCATGTGCTGGGAACTTCGATAGCTGGCACCACGAATTCAATGAGGATAACGGTCTCCAACAGGCCAGGTAACCTGTCCTCGCTTTGTCCCTCGGGGTTAAACCCCCCAGGTGTTGAGGTGGGTTACTTAATACTTGGTTCCAGTTTTGGTTTGCAACAAGAAAAGTGTTGGCCCTCGGCCATGTTCGCAGAATCATACGACTGTAATAATAGTTAGTGTGAAGGCTTGTTGTATCCTGTAGGAGATTGCACACTTTTAATATAAATGTTTTGGAATGTATGCTGCGAGAAAAAATTAATACAAATATTTTGGTCGGCCACTTTGTGGGTCGCTGGTTCTCAAACTTGGGTTCACATTTTGATTCTCCCATGCTGGGACTCTGATCTGTAGTTGAAATACAAAAACTCTTCAAAATAGTTTTGCTTTGTAAATAATGAATGCATTAACATGACTGTATCAACCCTTCGCGGTTGCATACTATCCAGTAAAATATGCACTATCTAATTCAACACTTAATTGTCAACCCAGGGGCTCGTAAGCTTAGAGGTGTCGGGACAGTATGTGCAAGACTGAAGGCTTAAACTAATCTAGGCTAACCTAACCTAAAGCTAGTAATATATTTAAAAACAAAACACACAAACTGGAATAGCTCAACACCTAAGGAAGAATCCCGTCATGGAGTGATCGTATCTCATGAGTTAGATCCCTAATCTATCCGTCGATGGTCAACTAAAAATTAAAACCTAGAAATCATAAGTGCGGAAATTAAAGAAATCAACTGAAAGGAACTAAGGGTTTTGAATTATCAATCGACTTGTCAAACAGACCTATAAACGGCATTTCATTCTGATATTTGGAATTAAATCACACTTACCTATCAAATTTAAATCAAACTAATTCTAAACTAATTATTGAAATGAAATACTATTCCTAATTCCAAATTCAGTTTCTATTCTAGGAAATGTTTTAATCTCAAAAGGAAATTAGTCTACGAACTTTGAAAATCTTAATACTACTCTAAATTCGAAATATAATGATTAACTAGAAAAGCATTTGCAAATCTATCTAGATTTCTAATTCTGAGTCTATACTGACAAGCGATTGAAGGAAAACTAACTATCTACTGTTCAAACATAAAACAGAGCTATGATATTTCTAATCAAAGAAATTTCAAAAACCATTAACAATGCTAAGTTAACTTTTGCATTTTTTTGCAATGTTAATCTATTGGAAAGCTTCAAAAACTTGTAAGTAAATATATCTACAAAATATCAAGAAAAAACTATTCTAAAGTCAGAGCTCATAAACAAACTTCTAAATTAAACATGCAACAATGAATTGAAACAAATCCTAACTTGCAAGCAAATCTATATATAGTAAAAAGCAAGACACTACTCAGTTTCTTTAGTAAACTCAATTGCAACTATACTATCCAATCAAACTTGTAATGACGAACACAAGACTATTCTATTTCGAAAAGAAGGCTTAAGCTAAGAAAATCTATACTACTCTATGATCAAAGCACAACAGCGACTTAGAAACTATTGTATCGTAAAACAAATAGAAACTAAACTACTTGCATTCGAATAAAAAAACTACTGAGCAAAGTAAAGTTTATTGTATTATGAAAAGAAACTAACTACTTGTGTTCAAATTAAAGACTATTTCCTATTGCACAATAACTAAGCGAAATTGAAACACAACTAGCTCTTTGAAAATGAAAATTACAGCAATGATAAATGACTCTTGGATCAAATATGCAGCAATGGGGAACAAATTCAAATGCATGGAAAGAAAATTCAATTTCAAACCTAACCTATGTAAGAGAATTAACGTGACAACAATAATAAAGTATGGGCAGAGATCTCGTTACATATACAAGCATGCCTTAACATTTTACCAACACAAAAACGAATTCAAACTAATAGGAGTACATGTTTTCATTTTGAACAAGCATTCGAGCAAAGGAAAAATATTATGGTGGCACAATTCAGATCTGAAAAACGTTTTATACATATCAACAATGAAAACAACACAACTACTTATACTGTGGCACAATTCAGATCTAAAAAACGTTTTTATACATAGCAGCAATGAGACAACACAACTACTTATCTAATATTAATAAGGCAATGGACGCTTCACGCTGCCGCTGATGAGCCCTCCAAAAGAACAGTGATCAATCCCTATGAATTACTCAGTCACCAACCATATAAGAGAAAATGCCAATGAACAGAACCGAACAGAGCTTTGGCATTAACCATTTGTAAAATTTACACAGTACATGCCTGTCATTTTACACAACCCAATGTGTCTTTATATAGAGTTTTACAACAAAGAGAGGGTCGACCCTTTCAGTGGTCGATCCCTCTAATAATAGGTTGTCTTAAAGTCCAGGAAACAACTCCATTGATGATCTGAAATAGACTCAAAAAATGGCCAACCCAGGAAACGCAATCTGGCACAAATTAGCAAAATTCCCCCTCGATACCTCTCTGGTGGTTGCGAGTTTGGAGAAACAAATTATGGGTTTTTTAGTTAGATATATTTCCTTCAAACCCATTAAACCATTTGGCAAGATATGCTTCCATGTGCACGCAAATAAAGGCGCAATATGGCAGTTCAGAAATATTCACTGCTAAAAATTTGGGTTTAACTTGAGTTAAAGAACCCTTGATCGTTGGAAGGTGTGCGAATCAAATTAGTGCAAGCCAAAGAAAAGTGTCCATGTAGCACTATCAAGTAACAAAACCCATGTTCCCGTTGGTGTCTTCAATGCGTCCAGGTAGGCAAACAAACGAATCTTCAAGTGCAAACGATGGGTTGAATGACCATCCATATGCGAATGATAGTCTGAATGATCGTCCGCATGAGAACCATAGTCTGTGGCAGCAAAAATATATGCCCAAGGGATTTAACAATGTCAATTTGATGTTAATTCGCCATATAAAATGATAATTAATGAAAAAACATAGGAAAATTACATGGATTTCAAAGATGGATACCTGAGTCGATATTGGTGTCTGAATGGTGAAAAGTATGAACTTGATGTATTAAAAATGACCAAATAGTATAACCATGGCACAATCATAGACTCAAAATGGTGACAAAATTAAGGCACCAACACATACACAGTGTTGTTTCTGAAATACATTTGCTTCTTGTCCTTCCAGTTCTAGTTTGAAACAATGAACAGGGTTATGATAAAATGAAATATCAATGCATTCATTTTTCTAGTTTCCAGTTGTTTAAATGAATGCTTTGTTGTGTAAGTAATATGATAGGCATTAACGAAATCTTAGCCCGCATGCATAGATTTTACAGCTATTAAAGTAGGCATTTCTTCTTAAATGAAATCGTAATGATGTTGTGCATTCAATGCACTGTGTTTAGCTTCGCTAAACACTCATGGTCAAGCCACGACCATGAACATTCGGCTCCCGATCCTAGCTCACGACCCAACCACTTGAATGTTTGGAAGCGAACCCACAGTGCTATCACGTGGTATGGGGTTCTAAGGAAAACCCAGAACAAAAGAATGCTCGTTGAGCATTGGGTTATGCATACTTACACTCGTCGGCATTGAATAGGGTCACCCACATAACATAAAACTCAACCTTATTTAAAATAGTGCTTACTATATGCACACTGTGGCAACCACGCCACTGTCCATTAAATCAATGCACGCATATTAATGTACCCTTGTAAAGAAAACATATATGCATACAGGGTTTATATTCTGCAACGTGCTTTCGCACTAACCCTTGTGCAATGTATGCGATATTGTTTACCTCTTAAGAGATTCAACTTGGACATAGGTCGAGCTCCTATGCCGAGGGCATAACATGCACTTGTCCATATATTAATTCCTTCGGGCACAATCAATGCATCTTGTACATTACTTTTGATTTGTTTATGAAAACAGTGGAACCATATCGAATTCCATTTTCCATAGTATGCATAAAATGAGTTAAAAGATAAAGTAGAGTTCCATACTAGAACTGACAGTAGGAATAAACAGAGTTTGGATAGCATACGAGTTCCATGCAGGAATTACAATAACATTCATACTCAGGTTAAGAAAGACACATATAAAATGGTCATGCATTCTGACATTTAATTATTGTTTGCAGAAACAATCTCCATACTAAAATTGAAGATGCCATTTATATATATATACATGTTCATCCAGAATTTATACACTCTGTTCAAATAAATGAAAACCACTTACTATAGGTTTACCATCATTTAATCACTGCAATTTCTTTTATCTATAGAATAATAGAATAAAAACTTAAATAATGCAAAGGCTAGACATGTAAACCTCATGGTCTACATGTCTACCTCTTTTCAGCCATGAAACTAGGAACATATGCTCTGCTAATAATAAGATATGATGAGTACAAGAAACCTATTCTATTAAAATATAATCAGCATAACCTTAGGGTTAAATATAAACAATGTTCATTTCATACTACCTCTCACAGGCTTATAAATCATTATTTACATCACATGTATAACTGCTTATTGCATAAAGAATGTGTAAATCAATCATTGACTAGGAACTGAAATGTCTCCAATAGATCATAAATTTGCATAATACAGCAGAGACCTAAAATTCTATCCAAGATCTATAAACCAAGTTCAGTATAATAACACAGTCATGTTCAGATCTGATAAACAATCCATTCCACAGTAGATCAGAGTTATATAATAATAAACCCTAGCACTATTCCATAAAACTTAACAGATAAATACAGCATATAGACTTCTCTGAAATCTGAAGACCAGTGGACCTAGCACAAACCTCCCAGCCTTTGACCAGCAAGTTCACCTTGCTTTCAGGTCACCCCCGAGCTGAGTTCGTAGTCCCCTCTAGTTCAGGAGTTAGATTTTATTTACCCTTAACTTGTTCCCCAAGTTATTTAGTAAATTTATGTGGCAGCAGGAAATCCAACATCCAACTCAGTGCTCCTGAGCTCTAGGATGCTCCAGGGGATTTTAAGCCTCATCCATTAAGAGAATCATTAAAATCACAGCCTATTCAGTGTATTTTCTGCAGTTCTCCTACAAGCTTTGGGTAGTGCTCCTACCTGAACACAACCAAGTGTCCAAGCTATACCTAGTTGTTCTGATTGCTCTTAATCTGGTCCAGTTTTGTGCTCCAAAACTGTCCCCCTTACTTGTCTTCATTTACTCTAGTTTTTGTTCTTCCCAGTTCCCATTTATCTTAGGTGATCATCATCATGAGAGAGTTCATAATTTTTTATAATAGTTCAGAATGAAGTGTTTGAATGAGTTTCACTTTTTATATTCTTAGGTGTGAAAACTCTCATTTAGTTAATTATTTTATTTCAATATTCTCTGAAATATTTTCTTTAGGGTTTGCCATTTTCTCCAATAATAATTTCTCATTATTATTTAATTGGATTTTTCCCTCCAACCCATAGGGGACTGTGACTCCCATCTCATTAATGTGCTGGTCCACATGGTCATTAGAAATCAATTTCTCAAATTTATAATGTCATCTAAGTAAACTGAAATATTACTTCGCAAAATATCAAAGGGGTTAAAGTCCGGCATTTGGGGTATTACATTTCCCCTCCCCTTAAGTTTTCATCATCCTCGGTGTTAAACAACTTTGCAAAACAACAAATAGCATAATAATAAAAAATCAGTTTGTGTCATGTACTTCTTCGAACAGGAAAGGATATGTTGCTCGCATTTCCCTTTCCATTTCCCAGGTAGCCTCCTCATGCTTATAGTGCTCCCATTGCACTTTTACCTGAACGATGGTTCGATTTCGAAGTGCCACCTCTTTCTGATCCAATATGCATACAGGATCTGTCTGGAAGTCTCCTTCTGATTCCACCTAAATCATATGCCAATTCCCAATGTGCTTAGGAATTCAATCTAAAACTTCAACCACCCAGGAAGCTAATTTCGAAACTAAAATTGATTTCAAAGATAGTGTTTTTATTAGGGACAACCAAAATCATCCCCTGAGCATCTTTTTTTTTTTCCTCATCAAGAAGTTAACAATCTTTATCAATTTAACAAGTCATATGTAAAGCATATTGGACAACTACCCATAGCTCCCTTATTACCCATATGTTGTGCCCTTCATAAAAAGGTTATACAAACTAGATAATCGGTACCGGCAGACTCTTTGGAGGATTTAGTGGACTTAACCTTCCAAAAGATCCCTGTGCAATTAGATCAGTTTGAACCTTCACCTCTTGGGACACCGCATTCTCTTCATATCCCAACTCCCTCAGGATCACCCCCTCATATTCATAATATTGCTAATAATCAAGTGTCATATTGGAGGTCATAAGGTGATTTGAATATCACTGGTCAACTCCATGGTTTTCCCAAGCACCCTTACCACATGCTCCCTAAGATCGATCTTGAAAATGGGTGCACTCCTGGAGACCACATTAAGAGTTTTTATCTAGCCTTCAAATTAATGAATATTGAGCATGAAGATGTGGTTTTCAAGTTGTTCCCCTATACCTTGAAAAATAAAGCATCCACATGGTATTTTAGTCATCCCCCTGGGTCAATTATAAGTTGGGATTATTTTGAGAAGATATTTCCAAGTAAATTTGGAAAAGAGAAGACTCATGCTACCTTAATGAGAGAATTACTTGCTTTCAAAATGGACAAAAGGGAAAATATCAAAGAATTTAATCAATGCTTTACCACTGTGTTGAATAAGTTTCCTGCAAACACTCAAGCCACTCAGCAAGTTACTATAGAGTATTATATCAACCCTGCATCCTTTGGAGGCCATGTTTGTAAAGAGAGTTGGGAGAGCCTCTTTGGAAAATGTTGAGTATGCCAAGATGGTAGAACTTGATATTTCTAGCATCAATAAACATTCAAATAAAGGAGAACATAAATCCACATCATCCAAGAAGCCTATGTTATTGAATGAGCCTTATGAAGAAAATCCTGATGACCTAGGGAGTGTAGTGAAGCTGGTTAAGAATTTTTTTAATGAGATAGTTGATCTAAAGAAAAACTCTTGGGAAGGGTCTTCTAGTAAGAAATCTTGTTTAACCTTTTTTAAGAAGAAATACAACACACCTAAACCCCTAGAAGATAAGTATAATCTACTTTTAATTTGAATGATGTGAGTATGGATCACTTTTGCACTTATCACTAGGTGAATCATTCGGAGAAGACATATCCATAATGGATAAACTCAATGACACTAGTAATGAACCAATTGTTGGACAAGCATTGCTTGATGAAGAATAAACTCAAGAGTCTAAATAAGAAAAATTGAATGAATCTAAAGAAGCTCCAAAGGAAACCACCTTGTTACTATGGGACTGGCATCCAATTTTGGAGGAATATGGTGAGGATAAGTCATATGCAACGGAATTTCATAATATATAGGGGCGGGTAAATAACTCTACGCCAACCTCTAAAACATCTGTAAATTATAAGAAAGATAATACCTCTGGTGTAAATCATACAGAAACACCTTCAACTAAAATCAATTCAAACACCAACCTAACACAGAAGGTAGCTGGGACTGCACAGACTCAAAAGGTTGGTGTTGCACCTTTACCCGAAAAGACGGTGCCCCTTGTCAACAATAAAGCATCAACTAGTTCATCTGAGGTAGATAGTACTGCAAGGATTAAAGGCACCAATCAAGACATGTAATATAATGTTATTAATGATTTTAAGAAAAGTAGAGAAAACATTTCACTCTTTTAATTGTGTAATATTCCCCAACATAGGAAATTACTAAGGGAAACTTTTGGAATGACTTACGATTTACAATGCCCCCGACTTATGATTTACAACCCACCTTAACATAGGGTAAAGGGGATAAGGATGATAATTACAAGAAGGATAACGAAATTAATGAGGCTAGTATTGGGGGTAATTCTAAATCCCATACCCCACCTTTTCTTTTGACTTTTGAGATCTATAACTAGAATGTGCACAATTGCTTGGTTGATTATGAGCTTCTTCTAACATAATACCTTACTCTGTGTGAAAAAATATTAATGGAAAACCATTCCCTTGACCTTCTCATATTATTCAACTTGATAGATCTTATGTTAAGGTAATTGGTGAATTGAAAAATGTTCTTATCAGGTTGTTTGCAGATCCTAGAGCTTGTTAGTTTATTGACATTGTCGCAGTAGATATCCATAAGGAATACAAGTTATTACTCAGTAGAGATTGGTCTAGAAAATTTCAAGGATATTTCACCACCAACTACTCTCATTTTTTGTTTCCATATAAGAATCAATTGAATCAGATCCAAGTAGATAGAGAGGTGCATATGAAGAACATTGTCAAGGAACTAGAGGGACATTACTGAACTATAAATTTTATTAAACCCACCCTTGGTAATTACTTCTTAGAAACTAACTTAGGTTTTTATTAGGATGAAGAATCAATTCATGGAACTGGCACACAATTTGAGCTCCTCCAATTCTCACGGACTTATGATAATGGTTGTTCCATAGCAGGGTTAGATGATTGCTTAATTTTTTAACTTTAGTTTAGACACTAGCTTTGCATTTTATATTTTGATGACTAAAACGTAGGAGCGTGTAGGGGTCAGTTGTGTCCTTGTTAATCCACAATGACACAAAACTTATATTTCCTAAAAATTAGAATTTGAGTGTGCCAATAATACTGCTAAGTATGAGGCCCTTATCCAAGGTTTTAGAAAAGCAATAGAGCTCAAAGTAAAAAAATTGAAAGTTTTTGGTGACTCAAAAATCATTGTCAGACAAGTGCGGAATCTCTCCCCACCTAAAAGGTTACCAAGTAGAGGTATGGAATTTGATTTCAAATTTTGAAGATTTTAATATAAATGATATACCTCGTTCTATGAATGATGCAACTGATTTATTATATAACATTGATTCACGTTTAGTTCCTCTGAATGGAATGTTTTTTGTTGAACTTATTTTCAATCCCTCAGTCCCAAATAATGTCACCAACTAGAGAGTGTGCCACAATGATCAACAGATCATTGATTTCCTCACAATAAAGAATACCTTTAGGGACTCTCCAATTGATGATGAGTAACATGATGCTAATCTTCGTGAACCTTTGGAAAATGGAAAATATGTCAAAGGGAACTTTATACCAAAACGAGTCCATACTCCAGAGAAGTTTATCAATATGCAGGTGTTATAGCGGAATTTTCCACCTCGTGATCATCATCATTGATTGGCCTTCGGGATCCATTTCATTGACTCAGATCTATCATTTTACCTCTAGGAACACACAAATCCCTATTTTTGTTCCTGTACGCTAGCTGTTCCACTATAGCTAGCGTACACGCAGGTTGTTCCACTACAGCCCGCAGACACCAAGTAAAATGGTAAAAACCAATAAATCATTACTTTTTACTCCCAAAAAGCGGTCTTAGGGTGACCTTTGGCCCTCCATATACCCCGAAATGACTCGATTCAACCTTTCACTTACCTTTGGAAGGCTATATATTGAGCTCTTATGGTATATGGAAGGGAGGAGAAAGAGAAAGCAAGATAACTCTAGTGGATTTTTGCCGTGACTTGATTCTACACTCATTGATCCTTGTTGTTGTGAACTCCTTATGTTCACCTACAAAACTCCTTTCATAGTTTGAGTTTTCCATTGCATGGGGGATTGAAGTGGTGGAGGCACAAGTGGAGAGACACAGTTCTTGGTTTAGATTGGTTGTCAACAAGAGATCGTATATTTTACTTCTTGTTATTTATTAATGGAAATACTCATTTTCTCGTCCAATTTATGTTTTGAATATTGTTAAGTTACATTGGGTTATATTCGCTTATGATATCATGGATCGTGCTATTGATTATGATAATGTCTGTCACATGTTATATGCACTTGCTTGTACTTGTTGTTGAGGCTAATATGCAGGTCTAAGTGTAGAAGTTGAAAGCTCAACGGGGATCTACTTCGAACATCTGGTTGAAGGTTGGTTTTTTCTCCATTATCTTAGCATTGTCATTTATATAGCATTGCATTGGGAATTGAGTTATTTTCTGGTAGTCAGTTGTTTGTTGTGGTCTACCCCAAGCCATAGGAAGTTTTCTCCATAATAGAAATGGTGACTCCACTAGCAAAAACATCCATTTGGGGGATTTTTAGGCATTTGTCCTTATTTTGAGTTGTTGTTTGTCGAGCTTCTATGTCATTGATTGGCCGTCGGGATCTACAATTTAGAAAACTAGTTTTTTCTAGGTTGTTTGACCTTTTTGGGGTCATTTTCTTTTCCATGTACGTAGGTCAACCTAGTTTTGACCGCGTCTACCCACCTCTGTGTGAACTATAGCCCCGTGTCTACCCACAGTTGTTCTTTGAACAGTTGCGTACAACTCTGGAATTGGTTGATTTTTGGCTTTGGGTGGTTGTTGGGTTGATTCTGAGTGTTCCTGAGTCTTAGTTGGCTTTTTTCCTGACTGTTGCATGCCCTATTTCTGACCTGAAACTCCTCTTTCTTTTAGTTTTTGAGCTTTTAGATTTTTCACAATTTCTTGTTTTATATCTCATTAGCTTCGCTAAATCTTACTGTTTGGGTCTTGCCAGGTTGTATATTTGATATGCTCCGCATTTCTTTACTGAATAGTTAGATTTTGCTTGCATTTTTTCATTTCATTATATTGAAAAAATACAAAAACATTGTTTTGCATTTATAAGAGAAAATACAAAAATATTTGATTTATGTACTGCATTTTGCATCTAAGTGCTTGTGATTTCATCTAGGACCTGCTTGTGCATTGAAACGTTAAAGAGATTGCATTTTATTTCGAACTGTTGGATTGATTATCATATTAGTGGCATGTTTTTTTATTGATTAGATGAGTCTAGTGTTTTTCGGTTGTGCATACCATTGAGTCTTATACATCATCAATTTCACGACCATATCCTCTGGGTAATTACAACCATTAAAATCAACGCTTAATCTTAAAATTGATTAGAAACGATTTTCATTTTATAGTGTGCACCAACTAGCTTAGGGTTAGAGTCTTGGAATAGATCATTGTGAGTTAACAATCCAAGACTATTGAACCAACATTATGTGTCTGACCAGGGAGTGGTGAAACCCATGGTATACATCATTGTTCTCAAGAAGCTCTACTAAAACCATAGTTAAGCACGAGGTCATAGGAGGTTGGTTGCAGAGATAGCCCTCCAATACTGGCTCAACATGGGATATATTTCTAGGATTTGTTCATGTATGGGGGCTCTTGAGGGATCTGTAGCTCTTTAGTTTCGGGCTTAGCTACAATTGGGCCTGGCCCAAGGGAGGCATTTTTGTATAAGTCAATTTTGGAACTGCGGAGCTGAGTGTAGTTCAGTTGAAGGATTTTTGGACAAGTCTATTTTGTATGTTGCGAAGTTGTGCGCAGAGCAGCGTCGGAAGAGTTGCGAAGTTCATTGTTGTGAGGAGACAGCGCTACGATGTGTCTAGTCTATGGGGATCCAGAAAAGCAGAGTGTTGGACGGAATATGGCACAAATTCTGGTTAGACCATCGATGGTCAATTTTTGGTAAAGGTGCTCCATGAGTGCCAAGCTACGAGTAAGGAGCAAAGTGGAAGAAAGCGACTAGTCACACATGCGGAAGAACCAGTACCTGAACAAGTCGCACAAGACTGTTAGAGGAAAAACGGATCAGTTAAAGCGACCTGTTGGCATGCGTGCGACAGGAAGGTTGATGGCGATGTGAGGCATGCGCTAAAGGAGGCCACGATGGAAGATTTGCTACCAGAAGTCAGCAGTCTGGTTAAGGGAAAATCATGACAGTTTTGTACAACTAAGGGTTTTTACCTCCGAATTGTAAAGACATGACCTAGGGCATGATCTATAAATAAGGAATATTTTGTATGGGAAAGGGTTTTTCATTGTTATTTTTGCTACTTTTCATTGTTATTGACTAAATAGATCTCTATTGAGAGACATTTTTGAAAGGATCTACAATCTGAGTGCGCAGAGGCCTATTGAGAGAGAAGAGAGTCTGCAGCTGAGTGCGCAGACAAAGAATTGTTGTACCCTTCCCAAAGACTAATAAAACAATAGTTCTTGTGGATGTTCATCCCATCCTGGGGGTTAACCATGTTAAATCTTGTGTAGTGTGATTTCTTTTGTTTTACACTGTCTGTTTGCTTACATTGGATGCTTGGTTTCTTATTTATCAATTGTTATGTTAATGCTTTTATATGTATTCGCATAGGAGAAAGATGGGAATAATATGTTAAGTATTACATGTATGGATGAATGATGAATGCGCGGTAGTCTAAGTCTATGAAAGTATCATTTTATTGAATAATCACACATGCACGTAGAGTTTGGGTTTGACGCGCAGCACCCAGAGTGCGCAATATTGGTTATCTCGTTCATTTGCATAAGTCTAAGGCTAAATAATCTAAGGAAATAGATGAATGAATAAGTGTTAAGTGGAGTCTTCGTAGTGGTTAAGTCCATAGAGGAAGCTTATAAGTCAATTGCGTTATCCTATTATTTGCAGCATGTCCGAATCGCGCAGTCTGTCGACGCGTTGGTTGGGAAAGCATCTTAACTTGTAGAAGCGAGGACCGCGACGCAGCCTATTGTCTTGCAGTATTCATCCCGCAACATGATCCCCGCTTTGCGCTGCGCAGTAGAGCTGTCCAACCAACTCATCACATCACTATGGAAACCTGATTCCGCAGTACCCCCATAGCTACACCTTGGGTGAGACCTCATCCTGTTCACAGGGTGTTGCCGAAAGAGTCGGTGAGAAGGGGTTTTGTTTGTTCCTTGAAACCGTGAAGAACCTGTGTCTACATTGGAAACCTCTAGATTAGTATTTAAGCCAAGAACTACACTACCCATACGATGAATCCCACCTACGACTGTCCACCTGAGCATTGGTTATATTGTGGTGACCTTAGTTTCCTTACCTAGGTATCGCATAGGGTGCTTGCAGTGGTTATACTGTACATATCCTAAGTCAGATAGGGTATGGACAGCACAGTTTCCTGCTTTATAGGTATTTGACCCTGTGCATGCAGTGAAGTTTGGGAACCCTTATAACTGATTATGTTACCTTTGGTTATAGTTTGGGAGTCTCAAGCCTCTCCTAAGCGAGACATACTAGCTGTAGTGTTGGGAGGTCCCTTCAGCCAGTCCTGTTTGTGTGCATTTGGCTATAGTTTCTTTAGGTGTGTGCTCTTTGATCGATAGTTGGTCATTAGGAGGCGTTCTATTTATTTGGAGTTATTGTGGAGCCATATCCACCTCTTCATTGGTCTCGTCATTTAGTTGGTTTACCAGCTGATGAGCTAACATGTCCTTTTCATAAGAAACATCGGAGGATCCCCTTCAACACTTTTGAGAATTTTGATAAAATTCACGAGTAAATTATGACTTCTGCATCTGGCACACCGGAAAGAATTCCCGTGACTCCGTCGGTGGATGTCTATGGACATCCTGTTCCTTCCACTCTTAGGGAACTTGGAGGGGAAGGTTCACCCCCACACGTCACTTTTGCAAATTTTGGGCCATATCCACCCCCGGAGACAAATTCATCTCATGGTACTTTCCCACGGGGATTCCAATACGGGATGCTAGATCTCGGTGACACTACAAACCCTTCGACCACTAATCCTTCTTCTATTGGTATGCATAGTCTTAATTTGAATGTTACATCCACTTCGCCGGGTAGTCAAGCTAGCACTAGCCTTGGAGCTACAGGCACTGTCCCTTCCGGGGGCATTGCATCCTCATCTGCTCCCTCTGGAGGCGGCACAACGTCTTCCGCTCCCTCCAGGGGCGGCACATCCACATCTACTTCGTCTAGGGGTGGCATGACCTTTTTTGCTCCATTTCAATTTACATCTATTCATGTTCCTTCATCTTCTACAGCTGTTGGGGGAGGACAACGTCCTAGGACTACCCCTCATTTTAGTGGGAACACTTCACATAACACGGTTCACATTACACAACCTAACGCGCATGTTTATACACATATACATGTGACCACGACCACGACTGCTACCTAGCATGTCCCTCCGAACATTGGGGGTGGGCACATTCCTCATACTGGGGGTGGGCACATTCCCAACACTGGGGGTGGGCACATTCCCAACACTGGAGGAGGGCACATACCCTACACTGGGGGTGGACACATTCCTAACACTGGAGGTGGGTACATTCCCAACGCTGGGGGTGGGAACTTTCCTAATGCTGGGGGTGGAAACGTACCCTATAATTACGGTCATTACTCAACTACTCCTGCTACAACTAGCACCTATATGCCCCATTAGTATGGTGGCAATCCTTCTTATAATGCAGCTAGTTATGGCCCTTATTACAACCCTCCTCACCATGGTACTCACAACACATATATGCCTTCGTACCCTTATACGGGTCAAGGTGGGGGCGGTTATCAGCCCTACGGTCATGGTCATGGTTCATATAACCCCTACAGTCCACAAGGACAACCACTTTTGGGAGCCTTTAATCCAGCTTCACAGCCACCGCTCTCGTTTCTTGCTCGTCTAAACCTACCCGGTCTTTCGAAGATTACGAATGATCCGGTGTGTCATGATCCTTCTTGGCCTCCAGTCCATACCAAGATTCCTTCCGACATTCCAAAGTTTGAAGGGAAGAGTGGTGAGGATCTGGGTGATCATGTTATGACTTTTCACCTTTGGTGCTCCTCGAATTCATTAAATCGTGACTCTATCCGTCTGAGACTATTTCAACGCACCCTCACCGGGGCAGCCGCGAAGTGGTATGTCGAGTTTCCTGGGGGCACCTACACGGGTTTTAATGAGATAGCTTTGGTTTTATTAAATAATTTTCAGTTGTCGATTCGCTACAATACTGGCATGGATATTTTATCTACCTTCCACCAGAATAAGGCCACGCACATATCCTATCATATTCAGGAATGGCGTCGATGGAAGAGGCTGGTGAAAGCCAACATTCCTCTAGAGTTTCTGTTGGAATGGTTCCTCAAGTCTTTGCTTCCATATATATCTAAGGATGTTTCGGTGTTCGTTATTATGACGGAGGAACAAGCTATATTCAAAGCCCAGTAGCTAGATTTATTATACACTCAATCGAGAATCCTATATGATATTATCCCTGACGCACCGCGTTCACGACATGAAGCCAAGCTTGTTCCTGTAACACATGCTGATGGAATTGTGGGATCCACGACCACTCAGCCAGTAGACTTGTTTGCCAATCAAATGCATAATTTTTCTATTAGCCAATCTACCCCTGAAGAGGCTCATGCCTCATCCACTCCTACCCAGTCGTCTGATGTTCAGTCTATACAGACGAAAAACCTATCAGGTAACCAGGAACCTGGTGGAAAGAAGAAGGGGAGAAACAATCATAAGGGTGGGAATAACTCAAATAATGGAAGTAATCGAACACTCCTCAAAAAGAGAATGCCAACCCTCCTTGGGACGGCGGAAATATTGGTGGGGACCGTAATCTAAGACGTATATTGAAATTCCCTTGCAAACTTTGTGTGGAGGATCACCTAACTCACTTGTGTCCTCGAATTGAGGAAGCATCGAAGCATCTTGCACAGAGCCCAACTGTGTTGAAAGATCCCCTTCCGCATCATCAAAATATGGCTTCGAATTCTCTCACTACTAGATATGGGACTAATGAAACTACAACGTCTTCTTCTCAGGCCGATGTCTATGGATGTGTGAACATTGTCCAATCTCAAGTTAGTGTTTCTACTCGTCAACGCGATTATGGTGCACCACAACCGAATATGGGGAATGAGCCCCCTCCTCCTGACACTTCACTGCATATGGAGAATCCCACTACTATGTCGTGGATACCGAAAGGTGTTCTTAAGCACTCGACACACAATCCCAATGCCCGAGCTACCCAAAACTACTCTATTATAGAATATTTGGGTCAAACTCCGTGTGCCATGTCGACTCTTGAGGTGTTACAGGCATGTCCTTCATAGCGACACGCCCTTTTATCTGCTTTGGGAGTTCAGGATGAGAATATCCCTAGCATCATTAAATTTGACACTATTGACGTCCAGCCTCACTTACCTTGCCATGTAGCTTTTCAAATCCATGTAAGGTGCTTGGATAAGTTTTTTAAATGCACGGTTGTTGACGAAGGTGCTTCCACCTCGGTAATGTCGTTGGATTGCTGGAAGGCTCTTTGCTCTTCTCCCCTGTCTAAATCTATGACCATGCTTACTGTGTTTGACGGTCGGTCATTTAGATCGCATGGTAGTATCCCTTCCCTTGAGGTCCAGTTGGGTTGGAAATCCATGCCTATTGAAGTCGAGGTGGTTGATGTGCCCATCGACTACAACCTTCTCCTGAGAATGAATTGAATCTACGCAATGAAATCGATTGTATCCTCCGTATTTAGAGTTATCTGCTTTCCTCATGAAGGAAAAATCGTGGCGATCGATTAGCTAGACTTCCCTAGTTCTAATTCCGTAGCATCATCGGGAACTGTTGTTCCCCAGATCAAATATTCTTAGCCGAAAACTGGGAACATTGTTGTAGGATTGTATCCATCCTTGATGGGATCATTCAACTTTGTTGCACCAATTTCTTTTATTGTGACCATTTCTGATAGTGTGTCCTCCTTATTGAATAATGTACCATTCTGGACCTCGTATTTTAATGATTCGTGGACTGTATCACCCACGATTATACCATCTAGAGACATTTCACACGTTGGAATGGCTATGCCTCTATCCGTAGCTGAGCTTTCTTACCGTGAAATTCTACAAGCCACTGCAGAGCCAGATCCACCCTCTTCAAGGACGGAGGAGGAAGATCCCGTTATGCTTTTACCATGGGCAGCCGACTCATCTTGCTCACACGATTGTCTCGATGGTACTTTTCCTTTGGATGAATCCATCATTGAGGCCATGTGCAGTAGTGAGAGGTCGTGGGAAGATTTGCATCATCGATCTTATTTTCTTCCTAACCTCGATCTTCTTGAGCGAGAAGAGTCTAGGATGACTCTTGCAGAGAAGGTTGGTCACCCTGTGGCTCCTTGGGATTTGCATGGGATTTACGTGGAGGGGAATATGGATAATATCTCCCCAACCATACCGATCAACATATCTCGCACACCCGGAAAGATAGAGAACATTTATATTGGTGCTGATTGTTCTCCTGATGAGATCCGTATCTACACCGAACTGTTCAAGGAATTTCAGGACGTTTTTGCCTGGTCATATGAGGAGATTCTAGGAATAGACCCTAGTATTGTTGAACATGAGATTAATACATATCCCAATGCCAAGCCGATTCGGCAACGAATTCGTGCTGTGAATCCTAGGAAGGCAGCCGCAATCAAGGCAGAGGTAGAGAAACTACTTAAGGTTGGTTTCATCTACCCGGTTCCCCTTACTGAATGGGTGTCAAATCCTATTCCTGTAGATAAGAAACAAGGAACCATCTATGTATGCACAGACTTTAAAGATCTAAACCGTGCATGTCTGAAAGACAAATTTCCCACACCATTAATAGATCAAATTTTGGATGCGTGTGCGGGAAGCGAGGTTTTTTCGTTTATAGACGGCTTCTCTGGATATAATCAAATCCAGATAAATCCAAAGGACCAACATAAAACCGCTTTCATATTTCCTTGGGTGTAATATCCCTTTTTCAAATTTTATTAAAATGCCAAATTTTCCACTTTTTTCCCAATTTCGACCTTTGACTAGTTTTATTGTTTTGACCTCCAAATCAACCCAAATGCTCCCAAATCTTCTGTAGGAGTGTATGAATGGTATTTAGACTTGAATATAAGGTTTAGGGATGTTTTATGGCCCTCCAAATACTTCTGCAAACTTGATTTGTATTCTGATCAATATATGTAATTTTGACTAGTAATTTGTGCATCAAATCCCCCTTGGGTAACACTGCAAATGGCCTTCCAAATGCCTCCAAACTCCCACAAATTTATGAACAAAGGTATATAATGTGTTAAGTATGTGATTAAGGTCTCATATGCACCATTAATTGATTTTTAATACTTTTCTAACTCTCTCACATTCAACAGCAAAAACCCCCAATTCGACCCTTGGGGAAATGGCACTATTTCACCTCCCAATACAACTAAACTGAGTAAAATTGCTTCAAATGCTCAAGTACAGTACATGAAAATTGTATAAGACATCCATGGCAGTATATTTATCACAAATATATCAGATAATCATCCATCCATTCGAAATAATCAACATTATAGTGTCATACATCAATGCATTGGGGAAATGGACATTGTTTGCTCATTAATCAATAGTTTTGCATACAACCAGTGGGTATTTCGACCTGAGACTTTCTGAATATGAATAACAGAGGATATGAAGCTATTACAATCATAAATATGTAATGAGAAGCTCTCTCAAGAAGCACAAGTGCTCACCAAAAACGCCCTCCCTCAAGGAGCACGAATATGCCTTCAAAACTGGAAACGGTGGAGAGAAAGAGCTGCACTAAACCAAAGCATGAAACTTCCTGTAACTGCTACCTGCAAATACAAACTCCATTAAAGCACCATGAAAGACCTAAGTGGCCTCTCCAAACACCAACTTGGATGGGAATCTTTCACCCTCAAAATTGGCTAAGGCAAGAAACTAGTCATCCACTAGCTCTCTCTTCACAAATGCAATTTTTCTCAAATCATCAAAAGCCATTCTCATACTTTATTTCTACATTTTATAACCAACATTAGCCTTCAAGGGGTCGAAATCCTCTCAATAGATTCAATAATTTTCCATTTAGAAAATATTCCTCATTTGCCACTTGTCTCCTAGTTCCAACCTTCCATCTTCTCCCAAATTCGAATTTGAGTCTCTTTAGATTCCTCCAACTCCATGAGTGCCTTCTTGAGCCTATTTTTGGGGCTGACATGTCATAATGGTCAGGTGTAAGAAGTCAGGTCTGAATTTTGTCATAAAATGTCATAGATGCTTCATTATTGTTGTCATAAAACTAGGGAATCTAGCCCATGTGTCCACTAGTCTCCAATTTGACTCTTCCTCTCCCATGGAGGTTACTATTCCTTCCCATTTCGACCTAATATGCTCAATGCCATGTGTTATGACTTACCAACTCACCCAAGAGTGTTCACCTTCCCATGAATTCAAATTGGCAAGAGAGAGCTGCCATGTGTCATTGAAAAATCAAGCTATTGTGGGTCCCACCACCTCCATATGTCTCCAAAACCACTTGCCACCTAGAATTTCTCTTGAATTTATTTATTCATCATATTTATTAAATGCTTGAACCCATCTAATGTCTAAATATCATTTATTAGTTTCCTTATTACCATCCCACATGTGCCCATCCAACCTAGGAAACTAGTAGGATTGATGGGATTGTCTTACTATGCATTTATTTGAATGGGGACATTACAGTCCTCCCCACCCAAGATTGCTTGTCCTCAAGCAATTTCAAATTTGGATGCTGCGAAATCTTCTCCTCTTCCCATGTGGCATCTTCATTTGGTAAGTCCTTCCATTGCACTAAATATTCTTTGATGATTCTACTCCTCAACCTTCTTTCCCGTGTCTTCAAAATCTTTTCCGGAACAAGTGTGAGCTGACCTTCATCATCCAAAGGAGGAAGTAAATCTGAAGTGATGATTTGCTGACCAAGAGATTTCTTAAGACAAGAAACATGAAATACATTGTGGATTTTACTCCCTTCCGGAAGTTCTAGTTCATATGCTACTTCTCCAACCTTCCACACTACCTTGTATGGCCCATAGTACCTTGGTTTTAATTTTTCTGCTCCATTCTTTTTGAGAGATATTTGTTTATAGGGCTACAACCTTAAATATACTAAATCATTGACTTGAAAGGTTCTCTCTTCTCTATGTCTATCAGCATATTGTTTTTGCTGATTTTGAGCAACCTGCAAATTGTCTTTCAAGAGCTTTAAAATTTCTTGGCTCTCTTCCACCAAATCTTTAGCCTTTGGGGCTCTACTATCACCAAATATAATGTCAGCAAATGTAAGTGCATCATAACCATATAATGCTTTGAAAGGAGACATTCCTATTGACATATGATAAGTGGTGTTGTAGCAAAACTCACCCAAGTGTAGCCATTTTGCCCATGCTTTTTGCTGCCCTCCCACATAGTTTCTTAGGTATCCTTCCAACCATTGATTTACCCTATCTGTTTTTCCATCAGTTTGTTGATGATAGCTGGTACTTGGAGTCAATTGAGTGCCTACCAATCTAAAAAGTTCTTGCCAAAAAGCACCCATGAATCTACTATCTCTATCACTGACAATGCTCTTAGGGAGCCCATGCAATCTGAAGATTTCTTTGAAAAAAATATCAGCCACTTGTGCAGCACTAAAAGATGATGTAACAGCAAATAAATGAGCAAATTTTGTCAACCTATAAACTACCACATAGATGCAATCCTTACCTAATGATTTAGGCAATCCGGTGATGAAATCCATGGAAATACTGTCCCATTTTTGCTCCGGAATGGGCAATGGTTGTAATAGGCCGGCTGGACATGTAAGTTCTGATTTGTTTTGTTGACATGCTTTACATTCATTCACATACTTTTGAACATCTTCCTTCAGCCCCTTCCAAAAAAATCTTTGCCTCCACTGTCTATAATTTTTGAAGATCCCCGGATGGCCCGCTAGTGGGGAATCATGTGCTTCTTGCAAAATTCGGTACTTGAGCTTGGAGTTATGAACTAAATAAATTCTTCCCTTATAATATATCAGCCCATTCAAAATCCTATAATTATCATCCCCTTTGATTCCATCCAACACATCACAAGCAAATTTGTCTTTGGCATATTCAACTAGTAGCATGTTTTTCCAATCCTTGGCAATATCCATGAGAGAAAAGGAAGGCCTTCTTGACAAAGCATCTGCTACTATATTATTCTTTCCTTTGACATATTCAATATCAAAATCATAAGCTTGAATCTTGCTTACCCACTTTTGTTTCCTTTCATTTAGATCTTTTTGGGTGAGAAAGTGTCTTAGACTATTATGGTCAGTTTTCGCCACAAACTTGCTGCCCACCAAGTATTGTCTGAATTTGGTCAATGCATGCATAATGGCCAGCATTTCTTTATCATAGATGGAGTAAAGTTTTTCATGAGGCTGCAACTTTCTGCTCTCAAAGGCTATGGGGTGTTGGCCTTGCTTTAGGACAGCCCTTATTCCTCCACCTGAAGCATCACATTCCACAACAAAAGGTTTAGTAAAATCAGGAAGTGCAAGTATGGGACAACTACTCATTACCTCTTTCATTTTTTGGAATGCTTTTTCAGCCTCTTCATCCCACTTGAAAGCATCCTTCTTAGTCAAATCAGTGAGTGGAGAAGTCAACTTGGAGAACCCTTTCACAAATTTTCTGTAGTAGGTGCATATGCCAATAAAGCCTCTCAATTCGGTAATATTTTTTGGTGATGGCCATTCCAAGATAGCCCTGATTTTTTCCATGTGTACCTTCACTCCTTCTTGCCCAATAATGTTCCCAGGATACAGTAGTTCTTTCATCCCAAACTCACATTTTGATAATTTAGCAAATAAGGACTCTTCTTGCAAGATTTTCAACACAATCTCTAACTGTTGCAAATGCTCTTCCCATGTTTTACTGTAAATGAGAATATCATCAAAGAAAACCAAAACAAACCTTCTTAGTTGCTTGCAAAATATCTTATTCATACATGCTTGAAAGGTGGCTAGAGCATTAGTTAACCCAAAAGGCATGACAAGAAATTCAAAGTGGCCAAAATGACATTGAAAAGCGGTCTTTTGCACATCTTCATCTTTCATTCGAATTTGGTGATACCCTGATCTAAGGTCAATTTTTGAGAAGTATTTGGCCCCATGTAGCTCATCCATGAGCTCATCAATCCTATGAATAGGATACCTATTCTTGATAGTCTTTTTGTTCAAGGCTCTAAAATCTATGCACATTCTCAATGTTCCATCTTTTTTCTTCACTAACACTACTGAAGAAGCATAAGGGCTAGAGCTTGGTCTAATGAGCCCCAACTCTAGGAGTTCTTGGATAGCTTTTTCAATCTCATCTCTAAACCTTTTAGGATGTCTATAAGGTGGTATCTGAATGGGTGAAGTACCCTCCTCCAAAACAATACTGTGCTCAACCCCCCTATCTGGTGGCCTACCATGTGGAAGGTCTCTAAAAACCTTTTCATATTTTTGCAAAAGTTTCTCTATCTCCTTTGGGTGTTTGACAATATTTATAGTTGGCTTGGGAGATGTAATATGACATTCAGCATCCCATTCTATATCCCCATGCCTCAATATAGATCTCATGCTATTGCAAATCACTACTTGATTTGGATAAGTGTGTTGCCCTCTCACAACTCTTTGTACTCCTTTTGAATCTTGGAATTTCATTTCGGGAATTTGATAATTTACTGTATGCTCTCCTATTGAATACAACCATTGCACTCCCAAAACCACATTAGTATCAGCAACATCAACCACATAAAAACTATCAACAAAAGTATAGTTACCTACGGTGACTTGCAGCTTTGGAACCCATGTTTTGCATTGCATTGTGTTGTGACCGGGAATGACAACTGTGAAGCCATCAAATGGTTCAATAGGTATCTTTCTTTTCTCTACCATCTCTGCATAAATGAAGTTATGAGTGGCTCCTCCATCTACCAAAACTGAAGTTCTTTGTCCTTGTACCACACCTTTGCATCGGATAGTATGATAGCGAGGTACTGCTGAAAGCACTGCCATTCTTGCTTTGTCCGGTGAAGGCTGATTTTCTTCTTGTCTTTCCTCTTCTACTGCTGTCTCATATGCCTCTTCTTGATCTGAAATATGTCCATCTTCATCCATGCCCCCATCATACCCCTCATTATCAGAAAATACTTCTATGTATTGAGCCTTTCCTTTGGTACATTTGTGCCCCGGTGTCCATGGTTGGAAGCATGTGAAGCATAGTTTCTTTTTTCTAAGTTCATCCCTGTTTAGTCCCTCTTTTTTATTCCTCTCAAATGACTCTCTTTGCCAAGGTTTCTTATCATATCCATCCCTTTGCCAAGGTTTCTTTTCAAATTTATAGCTAGGCTTAGGAGGAAATCTCGTTCTAGGAAGCACATTTTGGAGATCCCTAGTCAAGCTCATTGCATCTTTTAATGTAGTTGACTTGTGGGCTTTGACCAAACCTCTTAAGGGTTCAGCCAAACCTTCAGTGAACAGCAATACTAATCTTCCCATAGATACATCAGCCACCTTGACTGATAATTTTTGAAAGTCCAACATATATTCGGTAGGGGACCCAGTTTGCTTCAATTGAGCTAGTTCTTTGAAAGGCAATTCTGGATCTTTTTGTTCAAATCTTTCTAGTACCCTATCAACAAATTCTCCATATGTTTTAACCTAATTATGACCCAAGGTTTTCAGCCCATGAAACCACCATTCATTGGCATCTCCTTCCAAATGCAAAATGGCCATTTTTAATGCATCCTCTTCCAACATAGGATTCAGCTGAAAATATACATCCAATTTTTGCACCCAAGTGTTAGCAGAATTTTGAGAAGAACCATCAAAAGCAGGAAGTGACATTTTTCCAATAGCAATATTCAATTCTTTGTTATGGAATGGACTCCTATTGTCTCCCTTCATTTTAATCTTTTGCATAGCATCAATGTAGTCACTGAGTGGTACACCTCTTTTACACTCTTCATTCAAATCATTCCAATCATTTACTAGTTTCTTGTAATCCAATTCAAGATTGGGCTCTTCTTTGGGTGTGAGAAATTTAGGTGCAGTATGCCTTTGTGTGCTTTGAAATTCATCAGGTCTATTATGAGTTCCTGTACTTGAGAAAATATGCTCATTCCCTTTCATCTTTTCCCCTGAGTGTGAACCACTAGTATCTCCTATCATCCCTTTGCCTGAAAGTTGGCTACCCAACAATTCGAAACCTTTCATCATTTGTTTATTCATATCTAGAATAACCATGGTAAGTCCTTCAAAACATGGTTTTAAGGCTTCAATAAATTCCTCCTTATGTCTTAATTTTTCCTCCTCCTCTCTACCCATTGTTTTAGAAAAAAACTCTTTTTCTGCTACTATCTCTTCTTCAACCAAAAATTTTTCATCTACTGATTCAAAGGGTGGTGTTTTATTTGTTTGGCTTCTTGTTAATACCATCAGGTGCCAAGACCATGCTCTGATACCACTTGTAATATCTCTTTTTCAAATTTTATTAAAATGCCCAATTTTCCACTTTTTCCCAATTTCGACCTTTGACTAGTTTTACTGTTTTGACCTCCAAATCAACCCAAATGCTCCCAAATCTTCTGTAGGAGTGTATGAATGGTATTTAGACTTGAATATAAGGTTTAGGGATGTTTTATGGCCCTCCAAATACTTCTGCAAACTTTATTTGTATTCTGATCAATATATGTAATTTTGACTAGTAATTTGTGCATCAAATCCCCCTTGGGTAACACTGCAAATGGCCTTCCAAATGCCTCCAAACTCCCACAAATTTATGAACAGAGGTATATAATGTGTTAAGTATGTGACTAAGGTCTCATATGCACCATTAATTTATTTTTAATACTGTTCTAACTCTCTCACATTCAACAGCAAAAACCCTCAATTCGACCCTTGGGGAAATGGCACTATTTCACCTCCCAATACAACTAAACTGAGTAAAATTGCTTCAAATGCTCAAGTACAGTACATGAAACTTGTATAAGACATCCATGGCAGTATATTTATCACAAATATATCAGAGAATCATCCATCCATTCGAAATAATCAACATTATAGTGTCATACATCAATGCATTGGGGAAATGGACATTGTTTGCTCATTAATCAATAGTTTTGCATACAACCAGTGGGTATTTCGACCTGATACTTTCTGAATATGAATAACAGAGGATATGAAGCTATTACAATCATAAATATGTAATTAGAAGCTCTCTCAAGAAGCACAAGTGCTCACCAAAAACGCCCTCCCTCAAGGAGCACGAATATGCCTTCAAAACTGGAAACGGTGGAGAGAAAGTGCTGCACTAAACCAAACCATGAAACTTCCTGTAGCTGCTACCTGCAAATACAAACTCCATTAAAGCACCATGAAAGACCTGAGTGGCCTCTCCAAACACCAACTTGGATGGGAATCTTTCACCCTCGAAATTGGCTAAGGCAAGAAACTAGTCATCCACTAGCTCTCTCTTCACAAATGCAATTTTTCTCAAATCATCAAAAGCCATTCTCATACTTTATTTCTACATTTTATAACCAACATTAGCCTTCAAGGGGTCGAAATCCTCTCAATAGATTCAATAATTTTCCATTTAGAAAATATTCCTCATTTGCCACTTGTCTCCTAGTTCCAACCTTCCATCTTCTCCCAAATTCGAATTTGAGCCTCTTTAGATTCCTCCAACTCCATGAGAGCCTTCTTGAGCCTATTTTTGGGGCTGATATGTCATAATGGTCAGGTGTAAGAAGTCAGGTCTGAATTTTGTCATAAAATGTCATAGATGCTTCATTATTGTTGTCATAAAACTAGGGAATCTAGCCCATGTGTCCACTAGTCTCCAATTTGACTCTTCCTCTCCCATGGAGGTTACTATTCCTTCCCATTTCGACCTAATATGCTCAATGCCATGTGTTATGACTTACCAACTCACCCAAGAGTGTTCACCTTCCCATGAATTCAAATTGGCAAGAGAGAGTTGCCATGTGTCATTGAAAAATCAAGCTAGTGTGGGTCCCACCACCTCCATATGTCTCCAAAACCACTTGCCACCTAGAATTTCTCTTGAATTTATTTATTCATCATATTTATTAAATGCTTGAACCCATCTAATGTCTAAATATCATTTATTAGTTTCCTTATTACCATCCCACATGTGCCCATCCAACCTAGGAAACTAGTAGGATTGATGGGATTGTCTTACTATGCATTTATTTGAATGGGGACATTACATTGGGGTACATTTGCGTACCGTAGAATGCCCTTCGGCCTTAAAAACGCCAGAGCCACATTTCAATGTGCTATGACCTATGCGTTTCACAACCTTAGGCGTATAGTGGAGGCTTACTTGGACAATATTGTGGGTCATTCTCATAAGAGAGTGGAGCACCCCAAGCACCTCCGCCTTATTTTCAAAAGATGTTGATGTTATAAGATTCATTTGAATTCCAACAAGTGCATCTTTGTCATGAGAACTGGTTTCCTTTTAGGGTTCATAGTTTCATAAGAGGGTATAAGAGTCGATCCTCTTAAGGTTGAAGCAATAATTGGGTTGCCTCCCCCACGTAACCTTATTCAACGTCATAGCCACTTTTCTATGATTCTTTGTAGTGAATTATGCTATTCTTACCAAAGGTTTCGCGCAATTATTAAAGAAGGACACACTGTTTATCTGGGATGAGCAAGCCGAGCATTCTTTTGACAATTTGAAGAAAGCTTTAATATCGGCCCCTCTACTTAGTCCACCCAACTTTGCTAGAGATTTCCTGCTTTATGTGGCTGCGTCTCTCCATGCAGTCCAACATTTACAACACTACATCATGCTTAGGAAAACCATTGTTATAGCACATATCAATCCATTTCAATTCGTGTTATCACAACATCTTATATGGGGGAAGTACAATAAATGGATTGTTATTCTTCGGGAGTTTGATCTCGATTTTGCTTCGGCGAAGTCGGATAAATCCTTGGTTTTTGCTGAGCTCATGTCATATTTTTTGCGACTTGATGAGGTGTGAAGAACCTGCAATAATTAATTAATGAAAACACACGAAATAGCAGAAATAACAGAACTCAGAATCACTTTTATATTGATCGCAGGCCACTTCGAGGGGGCAACCTTCTTTGAGCAAGATCAATACAAATAACTTCATGGTACCTTCATTGGTCTCAACACAAAATTATATAATAATTCTAGGCGCCAATACCATGGGTCAATACCATGTGTCAATACAAACCATGGGCCAATACAAAATATGGATCAACAATTACTATGGGACGACTTACAAAGCATATGCGTCCAACAACAATAATACAAACTATGGATCAACAAATACTACAAGACGACTTACAAAGAATATGTGTCCAACAACAATATACTAACAAAGTAAATAGAAGGGTTGACATGGGTTCCTAACATCCCCTCTCCCTTAGAAAAAGCTTTGTCCTCAAAGCTTTAGATGTGGAAATTGATGCAGAATCTGAAGGAGTGGTTCCCCTGTAGCATCCTCGAGTTGCATTCTGGACCACTGACACCTTTTGAGTTTCAGGGAGGATTGCTTGGAAGGATGTAGATGAAGAAGGACCATATCAGCGGCATGAAAAGTGTGCTCAGAATGGTGTTGATCGGCTTGTTGTTTCAGTGGAATTCTTGCCATGTGAAGATTGTCCTGCAGAATGAGAAGAAGTTGATCGCGGGTTCAAAGAACTGAGTCAATTTCCTGAACTGGGGAGCTGCTGAGCATGTATGGAAGAAGAACTAGCAGTGCTTGTCCATAAAATGCTTCATATGGTGTCCTTTTAGATGTGGTATTGTACCACTAGAGCGCTTCTAGGTAGTTGTCCACATCTGTGTAGGGATTGGAAAGGGTTCGAGCAGTCCCGAAAGGAGTGTCGGTTCACCCTTGTTGACCTGGCAAGTATCACACTCAACCACGATCTGGTAAATTTTCATTTTCAGTCCCTGCCAAAATAAGTTACATTGTTCCTGGTCATAGGTTTTGAGGAACCCAGAGTGCCCTGCCGATGAAGAAGCATGGAGTTCATAGAAGAGATAGCCCTGTTGAACAGATTGCAACCAATTTGGAACAAGCAGATAAATAGTTGTAAGAGAAATTGGGTCATCAAATTGGCGAGAATTAGGAGCATCTGCCACCATATTATCCTTACCCTTATTGTAAGTGATCGCATAGTCATAACCCATGAGTTGGATACCCCATTTCCGGTGTGTTGGTGAGGAGACCCGTTGTTCCAGAAAATGTTCCAAACTCTGGAGATCAGTATTGATGCAGAAATACTTTCCTAGTAGGGATGGCTGCCACTTCTGGACTGCATGCAAAATAGCCATCATGTCCTGCTGATATGTCGATGTGGATAAAGTCTTACCGGAAAGGTCTCTTGAAGGCAAAAATCCCACTGGTTCAGCAAAGAAACCTGCATATCTATCCAAGGAAGTAGGGGAGACCGTTGATGGGTGCATATGAATGGAAAGGAGGTGAGCGATGACACCATGTGAATTCTTCTGAAGGATATTTTCCAGGCGATGTGAACTAATGATGCAAAGAGACCCTTGTTGTAAGCCCTTAAATTGGTGTTGTTTCCCATTCACTGAAAACTGCATCCAAAGTTCATCAAAATCCCATAAAATGGGGCCAAGTGTGCGTAACCATTGAACGCCCAAAACCACATCACATCTGCCTAGGGACAAGGAAAACATGTCAGAGTGCATGTTATAATCTTCTAGAGAGATACGCACATTGTGTCACTTCCCCTTGCAAGGTAAGGTGCTCCCATTGGCAACCATGACTTCAAAAATGGAGCAAGGATGGACAAAACAATCATCCTGTTTAGCGATTCGAGGGTCAATGAAGTTATGAGTGCTACCATAATCAATTAGTATTGTAAGAGGAAGATTCTTGAAGTAAGCTCTGAACCACATTGTTTGGGGGGTGGTGACGCCGGATAAAGCATGGATAAATATCTCTGGTTGTTCATCCTGAGATGGAGTGTCAATAGGCGACTCCTGAATGTCGACCTGATCATCCATTGTATCTGGAGCTTCTTCACCAATTTTAGAGACAGGCGGAGAATCCATATCCAAGAGATAGAGATTTTGTTGAACACATCTATGTCCCCGAGTGAATTTCTCATCACAATTATAACAAAACCCTTTTTCTCTGCGTGCCTGCATCTCTATTTCAGACAAATGCTTGATAGAAGTTGGTTGAGGATCTGGTGGGATGGGAGGTCGTTGAGAACCCATATTTCGGAAGGGAACAAAAGTGGGTTTGGAGCGTTGTTGGGATGCAATCTTGTCTTCTTCCAACTTAGCCAACCCTAGGACTTCCATCATTGTGTTGGGACAAAATATTTTAACCTCTGACCGGATTTCATCCTTAAGACCACTAATAAAACAACTCCTGTAGAATTTATCAGACAATCCTTCTGTGTGATTGGCTAGTTTCTCAAATAATGTCTGATACTCTCTCACAGTTCCAATTTGACGAAGTTTAATGAGTGCTCCAGTGAAGTCATCAAAAGCACTAGGACCAAATCGTTGCAAAAGGAGTTGGAAAAAATCTATCCATTTTGGCTCGTCATGAGCCTTGATGTACCAACAGTACCATTGGAGGGCTTCCTATTCCAAATGAAAGGATGCAAGTGGAACTTTTCGGACATCAAAATTATTATGCAGACTGAAATACTGTTATGCACGATAGATCCATCCAGTCAGATCAGTACCATTGAAGCGAGGAAATTCAAGCTTCGGACCAAAGAAATTGCTGGAAGAAGAGAACCCATTGGCTGCAGATTCTGATTCTTGATGTTGGTTATTGTTCATGGTTGAATGTTGAAGATGGAGGCTGAGAAAATTTTCATCCAAATCTTGGAGTTTGGCTTGGATGGCTGCAAGTGCTTCCTCCATGGTTTTTGCTCCTGCGCGGGTGACAACCATAACCAAGATTTTTTTTTTTTTTTTTTTGGGGGGGGGGGATAGATAGAAAAAACACAAACAGAAACCTATTTAGTAAAGGGAAATTTGGATTTGGGAAAAACTCGGATGGGTAATTGGGGTTTGACTAGGTTCTGGACACTTTCTGATGGACAAGGAATCAAAAAATGGGGATTTCAGAAGCGGGGTGAAAGAATAAGAAAATTTGTCAAAGAGGGACAAAGAAGCAGAAATAGGGAATGAACATGGTGGCAAAATTTGGAGGCGAGTGGGTGAAAATTGAAGAAGTTATGGCAAACCCTAAAAATAGACAAATGTGAGATTTCTGGCTTGGGGAAGTAAAATTTGGGATAGGGTCCTCAGGAATGAAATATGCAGAATGGGATTGCAGGGGTGTTCGAAACGTTTCAAGGGAAACAGAGTTAAAACAAGGGAGATATGGAGAAAAAATGGATTTTTATTTTTTTCCCAGAAATGGATCTGCATGGCACAGAAGGGATCAAAACAATTGGATCTGAAACGATGCGGAAGGGATTGAAAACAGTTGGATCTGAAATGGATTTTAGAAGAGATCTGAAATAGCTGGATCTGGAATGGCTTGGAATGGATCTGAAACAGCGCGGAAGTGATCGTCAACAGTTCATCTAAAAATTGATATGGACCCTAGGTATGTTCGGCTTCCTAATAGTTCAGAGGTTTCACTCGGCCACCAATGCTGTCTTACGGCTTGCGTATTCGGGCAGTACCCCTCACTCCATGGCTAAGGTAAAACTGATAACCGCTTTTCCACAAATGACAGCTCTTGGTTTACCTCACGGGTGGGAACTAGTCAATCAGGTAGGGGTCATTGCCCTTTTCGCTGGCAGGTCCTCTCAATGGGCCAACTACTTTGGGGTTCCTGTGGTACTCCTCACAATGAGTTTTAGGGCTTATGCCCAAGTACTTCCCAAATTTAAGTGGATAGGGATTATTCCCAAATCCGAACTTGCAACATATGCAAAAAAATAATTTGGTAGAAATTCCACCCAACGAGCCCAAGAAAGTGCTCTAATACCAAATGTGAAGAACCTGCAATAATTAATTAATGAAAACACACAAAATAGCAGAAATAATAGAACTTGAAATCACTTTTCTATTGATTGCAGGCCACTTCGAGGGGGCAACCTCCTTTGAGCAAGCTCAATAAAAATAACTTCACGGTACCTTCATTGGTCTCAACACAAACTTATATACTAAGTCTAGGAACCGATACCATGGTTCAATACCATGTGTCAATACAAACCATGGGCCAATACAAAATATGGAACAACAATTACTATTACAAAGCATATGCATCCAACAATAGTAATACAAACTATGCATCAACAAATACTATGGGACGACATACAAAGCATATGCATCCAACAACAATATACTAACAAAGTAAATAGAAGGGTTGAGATGGGTTCCTAACATGAGGACATTATCCATGAAGATTCCTTTGTGGATGAGCATTTGTTTCTTATCTCGTCGGCGGACCCTTGGTATGGGGATATCATCATATATCTCCAAACTTTGAAGTTCCCTTCGCACTATTCACAGGATGAACGACGGCGTGTGAACCACCAAGCTAAAGATTATGTCATCATCGGATACACTTTGTATCATCGGGGAAAGGAATCTATCCTCCGTCATTGTTTGACTCATAGAGCTCCTACCTGATACATCAGATGTTGAGCAACATTTAATCCACCTTGAGCAGCTTGACGAGCAGCATCGAGATGCCGTCGTCGCTATAGATTCCAACAAACATTGTGTCAAGGTTCAATATGATAGGTATGTCTGTCCCCGACAGTATGCTGAAGGTGACTTGGTCCTCTTGTATGACCAAGCTAAGGAACCCCTGGGGGTGGGCAAGTTTAACCCCATGTGACATGGTCCTTACATAGTGAGGCGTGTCCTTGAGAAAGGAGCGGTATTACGCTTGAGATTCTAGCTCGAGCTAATACTTTCGTATACTATTGTATAGTTGCTTCTGTACATAGTTTAGATTTCTTTTGTTTTTCGGATCTACTGATTCGGTTCCGTTTGGTTGACATATGTCAGTGGAATCTCCTATGTTCTCAGGATTCGCGGATGGTGCTAGCTGTCATACGTAGCAACTCGCTTCTGCTGCATGGGTTATTTATTCATCGAACCATCAGATTGTGTCTTCAGGAGGTGCCTGTCTTGGTCCCACATCCAACAATGTGGCTGAGTACAGTGTCGTAGTTGAGCTACTTCAGGATGCCATTTCGCATGGGATCCAGTCTTTAGAAGTCCACCTATATTCATAACTAGTTGTGTCTCAATTGAATAGCCGGTATCACGTGAGGGATCCTACATTACTACGAAGGTTCTTAAAGGTGAGACTCTTGGAGCATCATTTTGTTTCCATTACATACATTCATGTTCCAAGATGTTTTAATCATGTATCTGATGCATACGCTAGTTATGTCCTAGATTGGAATTTGTCACATAAATAAAGAAGCACACAAATAAACATTCATACACACATTTGTAAATACACATATAGTAGAACCGGAGAACCATAGTTTTTTATAAATAACATGTCCAAAAAGGTGGTGTCACAGTACAAAACTGGAGCTCGTAGCTCTCAAAAGTATACATAATCGATACAAAATATGGGACTCTGAGATATCTAATCCCTAGGAGGAGGCCTAGCTGTCTCGGCAGGATGAGTCTGATAGTAGTAGTGAACTGCTTGGGATATGCGCCACAGTAGTCCCACCCAGGTGCCCAGTACTCCCACAACATGTCGTTGCATCACCTCTGGAAGATGCTCCACCTCGATCATGGGTACTATGTTGGTCATACGGGACAGGTTGACCCGTATAGTCTCTAATGTGCACTCTACTGCAGCGCCAATTACCTCTCCACCCCTGCCCCATCGACGACGTCTCAGGAATCCCTCTGATCTTTGCGGACCAGCATCTGCGAGCAAACAGTGAAATGTCAATATGTAATACTACACCAAAAAGATTTTTTCATTTTCATATATAATAAAAAATCCAAAAAAATTAAATATACAAAACATGAAAAGAGTAACATACCAATGTCTCCAAACGCAGCCCCTGGAGGAAGCGGCATGTCGCGATCACCATGGAAGTCTATCCCGACATATGGGTAGTCGTCAATGTAAATGACCTGCCGATCCCACCAATGAAATAACTCATCTGTATATGGTGATGCCTATCGGCCACCATCCTATCGCGTCAGTACCTCAGCCCACCGGGTCAAGACTGGGTCACGGAGACTATGCAAAGGGACTTCAACCCTCAGACTGAGCCCTGAAACTCTCTCGAAGAAAAAGCTGCATAGTATACTACCATATCCAAATTTATTCGCCTACCCACTCCTGCACTCCATTAACTGGGTCTTGATAGACGCTAGTAATGTTGTGCACCAGCCATATACTATTGGCCTCATACATTCTGATGCGTAGAACATCACTGACCTCGAAGCTTGGTGTAGAGCTGCCGAACCTGTAATCCTGACAAGAGTGGACACTATGATCTGCATACTCAAACTGACTATGGCCCCAATGGGTACCTGACTCCCCACCTTTTGGGTGTCGGGAGGACAGTAACGCTCTATGTAATCGAGAATGGTGATCCCACCACCTACTGTGCGAGATTGAAGACTAGCCACTTCCACCTCTAAGGAGAGTGTTTGACCATCCATGTTGAATTTTTGTGTGTCTATGTCCCAGTATTCTATCAGCCGATGGAGCAATTGGTTTTGGGCCCTTAAACCCCCAATGTTCCAGAATTTATAAAGGCCACATGCTTGTAGTGCTTGTTGTGTGGGAAAATCTTGGCGTACCATCTCATCCACAACATCATGCTCTCTTTCCCTCCACTCTAGAACCATCCTGGAGGAAGAAACAAAACTTTTTTAGCTTTTAGCATTTAAAAAACCAACCTCACGGATGTACCCATGGGAAAAAGAGTAGACAGGGCGTCTACCCATGGTCAACACATGCGTTGACCACGTCTAGCAGGCCCTACCCGTAACCTGCAAAGTTGTAGCCCACGTACAGCGCCATGGAGAAGTAGGGCTTGCCCAATAAAAATAATGGACCACTAAAAACTGAAATAAAAGCTATCAATTGAAAGAGGGGGATGAGATGACTAACCTGCTCCATACGATTCATGAAATGGATGCCCACAGCTTCTGGAATCAGCAACTGAACTTCGGAGGTGAAAACTAACCAAAACCACTATTTGGATGAAAATGAAAATGAATTCGTAAATAGTAGTTTATTTTTACTATTTATAGTTTTGTAAACCCACTTTTCTATAGTTTTCACCATTTTTAGATGTTTCGAACTAATGAAATGTCTTAGAGCACTATTTTTGGCATATTTTTCCAATGAGAGTTGAAATTTTGACCATTTCACACCTACGGCAGGTATATTTCACACCCGCCATATAGGTTAGAAGTCATTTTCGCCTGCATTTTGCATTTGACCTTTGACCATTTGTCATTGACCCGAGGTGCGACCCCGCTTTGTAACCAACACGGAACCTTCACATTATTATAGAAGTGTCGTTATTTGGCGGTAGGGCCTGTCCGAACATGGGTTCCCTAGTTAGAGCCTTGTTATGCCTTTTGGCACCCATGTTGTTGTTTCTCCCTAGGATCGGGAGTCCTTTGTAGTTACGCCATGACTTTGCGATAAAGAATCATACTCTAGTTTGTCTTATGTTGGCCATCTCCCATAAGGAATCCCCCATTTTTACCAAGTTGTGATTGCATTGCATCATCCTGCTTGTCGCTTGAGCCTTGTGTCGGCTCTCGCTTACTCAAATGTTAGCCTGGTGCCTGAGCACTTCCCTTGTCAATCCCTGCAAAGCTTTCATTTTCCTTTCACAATTTGATGACCTTTCGACCCTGAGGGAACACCCCCCGAGTGTCCACAACCTGCCCATGCTTCCTTGCATTGATCATAGGTATGTTCCACAGCTTGGGACTAGTTTTCTTGCTATATGACACTCGTTCCCTCACTTGTTGTACTATAAGCAATTTTATTCTTTTTCAAGCTTTCCAAATATGAAAAAGACCAAAAAAATCAAATATTCCAAAAATATGGATGGGAGAATATTTACTTCTTTTTGTTGGCAGTTGTTGTGTCCCCTTTGAACAGAGCATTCATTCCACTCCATCCATCATGAGTTGGGACTATAGTACGACCTTAGGAGCTGTACTCGTTTCTCAGAGTTTACTCCACTGATTGGTTAATCTTCCAGTCACTATGGATCCCTTCTGTCAATGCCTCTTGCATCGCACAGTTGTTTTTATCTTGAGTCCATGCTACCTGAGTCTATCCATCTGCTCATGCTCTTGTTCAAATGAAGTCCTAAAACTAGAGTCGGCCACTCCTCATATCTCTTGACTATTGCATGTCGTCCATCCTTATTGAGTCAATCCGTTCATCTGAGTTCTTCCAAATCTTTCAGCGTAGTTGTTACCTCGTGCTAGTTGATGGGGGATGACTTAATGCCATCCTTCTAGCGAGTTTCGTTCCGTCGACTTCAACTCATTTATTCCGGAATTGAGACTTAGAGTTGGTTGAGTATCTTGAGGCTTGCAGTCATTAGTGGTAGGTTCTCTCACCATCGAGAGTTTTTGGAATACATCAATGTCCCGTGATCAATGGATTCATCTTAGTGTTCGACCTCAACACATCTATTCACACTTTGATGATTGTACTATGTGCCTTGATTCCCATCTTCATTATCGGTGGGTTATGTCGCATCTGTTAACGGTATACATCATTGACCGGTAATCAGGCGATGTCACATCAGGTTCGACCTAAACACCTTTATTCACTTGATGGGACTTGCACCGCAGATGACTTGTGTAGAAGACCCTAGACGTTAGTATCATTCAGTATACTGCTCTTGATCATGACTATACTCATGAGAGATTATTTCTCATACATTAGCAGTTTGTACCTCCAGTATTGCACCAGTTGTTTCCTTTTCAGTAGGAGCCCATATCTTACTGTATCGGTCATGGCTATGACCACTCATGACATGTATTCACTATATACTGCCTGTCATGGCCATTGTATCAGATTGTTGTACCGACATGTATTCAGAGATATTATTGTATTATGACGAGTGAGCTACTCTCTCAATTTGTGCCTCCATCACTCCACTTCTGAGATTTATAATGTATTTCAGCCATCGTAGTACCTTTCTCTGACCTCACACATTAGGGGGCATCTGTTATAGCGTAATTTTCCACCTTGTGAGCATCAGCATTGATTGGCCTTCGGGATACATTTCATTGACTCAGATCTATCATTTTCCCTCTAGGAACACGCAAATCCCTATTTTTGATCTTGTATGCTAGCTGTTCCACTATAGCCATCGTACATGTAGGATGTTCCACTATAGCCCGCGGACACCAAGTAAAATGGTAAAAACCAATCAATAATTACTTTTTACTCCCAAAAAGCGGTCTTAGGGTGACCTTTGGCCCTCCATATACCCTGAAACGACTTGATTCGACCTTTCACTTACCCTTGGAAGGCTATATATTGAGCTCTGATGGTGTATGGAAGGGAGGAGAAAGAGAAAGCAAGATAACTCTAGTGGATTTTTGTCGTGACTTGAGTCTACACTCATTGATCCTTGTTGTTGTGAACTCCTTATGTTCACCTACCAAACTCGTTTCATAGTTTGAGTTTTCCATTGCATGGGGGATTGAAGTGGTGGAGGCACAACTGGAGAGACCCAGTTCTTGGTTTAGATTGGTTGGCGACAAGAGGTCGTATATTGTACTTTTTGTTATTTATTAATGGAAATACTCATTTTCTCGTCCAATTGATGTTGTGAATATTGTTAAGTTACATTGGGTTATATTCGCTTATGATATCATGGATCGTGCTATTGATTGTGCTAATGTATTTCACATGTTATATGCACTTGCTTGTACTTGTTGTTGAGGCTAATCTGCAGGTCTAAGTGTAGAAGTTGAAACCTCAACGGGGATTTACTTCGAACATCTGGTTGAATGTTGTTTTTTCTCCATTATCTTAGCATTGTCATTTATATAGCATTGCGTTGGGAATTGAGTTATTTTTGGGTAGTCAGTTGTTTGTTGTGGTCTACCCCAATCCATAGGATGTTTTCTCCGTAACAGCAGGTGAATGTTAGGATTTTGATGTTTCCTGAAGGAAATAGAAAGGTTCATTCAGTTGTTTAGGCAGTATAAATATGTTTTTGCATGGACTTGTGATGAATTATTGGATGCGGAGACTATATTAAAAGTTCGACATTCGAAATGGGTACCCAGTCTAGTTCTGGTAAGAAGTCGAGATATTGGACAACTACCCATAGCTCCCTTATTACCCATATGTTGTGCCCTTCATAAAAAGGTTATAAAAACTAGATAATCGGTATTGGCAGACTCTTTGGAGGATTTAGTGGACTTAACCTTCCAAAAGATCCCTGTGCAATTAAATTAGTTTGAACCTTCACCTCTTGAGACACCGCATTCTCTTCATATCCCAACTCCCTCAGGATCACCCCCTCATATTCATAATATTGCTAATAATCAAGTGTCATATTGGAGGTCATAAGGTGATTTGAATATCATTGGTCAACTCCATGGTTTTCCCAAGCACCCTTACCACATGCTCCCTAAGATCGATCTTGACAATGGGTGCACTCCTGGAGACCACATTAAGAGTTTTTATCTAGCCTTCAAATTAATGAATATTGAGCATGAAGATGTGGTTTTCAAGTTGTTACCCTATACCTTGAAAACTAACGCATCCACATGGTATTTTAGTCATCCCCCTGGGTCAATTATAAGTTGGGATGATTTTGAGAAGATATTTCCAAGTAAATTCGGAAAAGAGAAGACTCATGCTACCTTAATGAGAGAATTACTTGCTTTCAAAATGGACAAAAGGGAAAATATCAAAGAATTTAATCAATGCTTTACCACTGTGTTGAATAAGTTTCCTGCAAACACTCAAGCCACTCAGCAAGTTACTATAGAGTATTATACCTCAACCCTGCATCCTTTGGTGGCCATGTTTGTAAAGAGAGTTGGGAGAGCCTCTTTGGAAAATGTTGAGTATGCCAAGATGGTAGAACTTGATATTTCTAGCATCAATAAACATTCAAATAAAGGAGAACATAAATCCACATCATCCAATAAGCCTATGTTATTGAATGAGCCTTATGAAGAAAATCCTGATGATCTAGGGAGTGTAGTGAAGCTGGTTAAGAATTTTTCTAATGAGACAGTTGATCTAAAGAAAAACTCTTGGGAAGGGTCTTCTAGTAAGAAATCTTGTTTAACCTTTTTTAAGAAGAAATACAACACACCTAAACCCCTATAAGATAAGTATAATCTACTTTTAATTTGAATGATGTGGGTATGGATCACTTTTGCACTAATCACTAGGTGAATCATTCGGAAAAGACATATCCATAATGGATAAACTCAATGACACTAGTAATCAACCAATTGTTGGACAAGCATTGCTTGATGAAGAATAAACTCAAGAGTCTAAACAGGAAAAATTGAATGAATCTAAAGAAGATCCAAAGGAAACCACCTTGTTACTGTGGGACTAGGATCGAATTTTGGAGGAATATGGTGAGGATAAGTCATATGCAACTAAAATTCATAATATATAGGCATACCCAAAAAACTATGCTCTAAGAAGTAAGGGGCGGGTAAATAACTCTACGCCAACCTCTAAAACATCTGTAAATTATAAGAAAGATAATACCTCTGGTGAAAGTCATACAGAAACACCTTCGACTAAAATCAATTCAAACACCAACCTAACATAGAAGGTAATTGGGACTGCACAGACTCAAAAGGTTGGTGCTGCACCTTTACCCAAAAAGACGGTGCCCCTTGTCAACAATAAAGCATCAACTAGTTCATCTAAGGTAGATAGTACTGCAAGGATTAAAGGCACCAGTCAAGACATGTAATATAATGTTATTAATGATTTTAAGAAAAGTAGAGAAAACATTTCACTCTTTTAATTATGTAATATTCCCCAACATAGGAAATTACTAAGGGAAACTTTTGGAATGACTTATGATTTACAACGCCCCCGACTTATGATTTACAACCCACCTTAACATAGGGTAAAGGGGATAAGGATGATAATTACAAGAAGGATAACGAAATTAATGAGGCAAGTATTGGGGGTAATTCTAAATCCCATACCCCACCTTTTCTTTTGAATTTTGAGATCTATAACTAGAATGTGCACAATTGCTTGGTTGATTAGGAGCTTCTTCTAACATAATACCTTACTCTGTGTGAAAAAATATTAATGGAAAACCATTCCCTTGACCTTCTCATATTATTCAACTTGATAGATCTTATGTTAAGGTAATTGGTGAATTGAAAAATGTTCTTATCAGGTTGTTTGCAGATCCTAGAGCTTGTTAGTTTATTGACATTGTCGCAGTAGATATCCATAAGGAATACAAGTTATTACTCAGTATAGATTGGTCTAGAAAATTTCAAGGATATTTCACCACCAACTACTCTCATTTTTTGTTTCCATATAAGAATCAATTGAATCAGATCCAAGTAGATAGAGAGGTTCATATGAAGAACATTGTCAAGGAAATGGAGGGACATTACTAACCTATAAATTTTATTAAACCCACCCTTGGTAATTACTTCTTAGAAACTAACTTAGGTTTTTATCAGGATGAAGAATCAATTCAAGGAACTGGAACACAATTTGAGCTCCTCCAATTCTCATGGACTTATGATAATGATTGTTCCATAGCAGGGTTACATGATTGCTTAATTTTTAACTTTAGTTTAGACACTAGCTTTGCATTTTATATTTTGATGACTAAAACGTAGGAGCGTGTAGGGGTCGGTTGTGTCCTTGTTAATCCACAATGACACAAAACTTATATTTCCTACAAATTAGAATTTGAGTGTGCCGATAATATTGCTAAGTATGAGGCCCTTATCCAAGGTTTTAGAAAAGCAATAGAGCTCAAAGTAAAAAAATTGAAAGTTTTTGGTGACTCAAAAATCATTGTCAGACAAGTGCAGAATCTCTCCACACCTAAAAGGTTACCAAGTAGAGGTATGGAATTTGATTTCAAATTTTAAATATTTTAATATAAATGATATACCTCATTCTATGAATGATGCAACTGATTTATTAGATAACATTGATTCACGTTTAGTTCCTCTTAATGGAATGTTTTTTGTTGAACTTATTTTCAATCCCTCAGTCCCAAATAATGTCACCAACTAGAGAGTGTCCCACAATGATCAACAGATCATTGATTTCCTCACAATAAAGAATACCTTTAGGGACTCTCCAATTGATGATGAGGAACATCATGCTAATCTTCGAGAACCTTTGGAAAATGGAAAATATGTCAAAGGGAACTTTATACCAAAACGAGTCCATACTCCGGAAAAGTTTATCAATATGCGGGTGTTATAGCGTAATTTTCCACCTTGTGAGCATCATCATTGATTGGCCTTCATGATGCATTTCATTGACTTAGATCTATCATTTTCCGTCTAGGAAAACACAAATCCCTATTTTTTTTCCTGTACGCTAGTTGTTCCACTATAGCCAGCGTACACGCGGGTTGTTCCACTACAGCCCGTGGACACCAAGTAAAATGGTAAAAACCAATAAATCATTACTTTTTACTCCCAAAAAGCGGTCTTAGGGTGACCTTTGGCCCTCCATATACCACGAAACGACTTGATTCAACCTTTCACTTACCTTTGAAAGGCTATATATTGAGCTCTTATGATATATGGAAGGGAGGAGAAAGAGAAAGCAAGATAACTCTAGTGGATTTTTGCCGTGACTTGAGTCTACACTCATTGATCCTAGTTGTTGTGAACTCCTTATGTTCACCTACAAAACTCCTTTCATAGTTTGAGTTTTCCATTGCATGGGGGATTGAGGTGGTGGAGGCACAAGTGGAGAGACCCAGTTCTTGGTTTAGATTGGTTGCCGGCAAGAGATCGTATATTGTACTTCTTGTTATTTATTAATGGAAATACTCATTTTCTCGTCCAATTGATGTTGTGAATATTGTTAAGTTACATTGGGTTATATTCGCTTATGATATCATGGATCGTGCTATTGATTATGCTAAATTCTTTCACATGTTATATGCACTTGCTTGTACTTGTTGTTGAGGCTAATATGTAGGTCTAAGTGTAGAAGTTGAAAGCTCAACGAGGATCTACTTCAAACATCTGGTTGAAGGTTGGTTTTTTCTCCATTATCTTAGCATTGTCATTTATATAGCATTGCATTGGGAATTGAGTTATATTCGGGTAGTCAGTTGTTTGTTGTGGTCTAACCCAAGCCATAGGAAGTTTTCTCCGTAACAGAAATGTTGACTCGGCTAGGGAAAACAACCATTTTTGGGGATTTTTAGGCATTTGTCCTTATTTTGAGTTGTTGTTTGTTGAGCTTCTTTGTCATTGATTGGCCATCGGGATCTACAATTTAGAAAACTAGCTTTTTCTGGGTTGTTTGACCTTTTTGGGGCTCATTTTCTTTTCCATGTACATGGGTCAACCTAGTTTTGACCCTGTCTACCCGCCTCTGTGTGAACTATAGCCCGCATCTACCCATAGTTGTTCTTTGAATAGTTGTGTACAACTCTGGGATTGGTTGATTTTTGGCTTTGGGTGGTTGTTGGGTTGATTTTGAGTGTTCCTGAGTCTTAGTTGGATTTTTTCCTAACTGTTCCATGCCCTATTTGTGACCTGAAACTCCTCTTTCTTTTAGTTTTTGAGATTTTAGATTTTTCACAATTTCTTGTTTTATAGCTCATTAGCTTGGTTGAATCTTACTATTTGGGTCTTGCTGGGTTATATATTTGATATGCTCCACATTTCTTTACTGAATAGTTAGATTTTGCTTGCATTTTTTCATTTCATTATATTGAAAAAATACAAAAACATTGTTTTGCATTTATAAGAGAAAATACAAAAATATTTGATTTATGTACTACATTTTGCATCTAAGTGCTAGTGATTTCATCTAGGACCTGCTTGTGCATTGAAACGTTAAATAGATTGCATTTTATTTCGAACTATTGGATTGATTATCATATTAGTGGCATGTTTTTTGATTGATTAGATGATTCTAGTGTTTTTCGGTTGTGCATACCATTGAGTCTTAGACATCATCAATTTCAATACCATATCCTCTGAGTAATTACAGCCATTAAAATCAACGCTTAATCTTAAAATTGATTAGAAACGATTTTCAATTTATAGGGTGCACCAACTAGCTTAGGGTTAGAGTCTTGGAATAGATAATTGTGAGTTAACAGTCCAAGACTATTGAACCAACATTATGTGTCTTACCAGAGAGTGGTGAAACCCACGATATTCATCATTGTTCTCAGGAAGCTGTACTAAAACCATAGTTAAGCACGAGGTCACAGGAGGTTGGTTGCAGAGATAGCCCTCCAATACAGGCTCAACGTGGGATATATTTCAAGGATTTGTTCGTGTATGGGGGCTCTTGAGGGATCTGTACCTCTTTAGTTCTGGGCTTACCTACTGTTGGGCCTGGCCCAAGGGGGGCATTTTTGTATAAGTCGGTTTTGGAACTGCGGAGCTGAGCGCAGTTCAGCTGAAGGAGTTTTGGACAAGTCTATTTTGGATGCTGCGAAGTTGCGCGCAGTGCAGCGTCGGAAGAGTTGTGAAGTTCATTGCTGGGAGGAGACAGTGCTACGATGTGTCTAGTCTATGGGGATCTGGAAAAGCAGAGTGTTGGACGGAATACGGCACAAATTCTCGTTAGACCATCGATGGTCAATTTTTGGTAAAGGTGCTCCATGAGTGCCAAGCGATGAGTAAGGAGCAAAGTGGAATAAAGCGACTGGTCACACATGCGGAAGAACCACTACCTGAATGAGTCGCACAAGACTGTTAGAGGAACAACGGCTCAGTGAAAGTGACCTGTTGGCATGCATGCGAAAGGAAGGTTGATGGCGACGTGAGGCATGCGCTGAAGGCGGCCACGATGGAATATTTGCTACCAGAAGTCAGCAGTCTGGTTAAGTGAAAACCGTGACAGTTTTGTAGACCTAAGGGTTTTTACCTTCGAATTGTAAAGACATGACCTACGGGCATGATCTATAAATAAGGCATATTTTGTATGGGAAATGGTTTTTCATTGTTATTTTTGGTACTTTTCATTGTTATTGACTGAATAGATCTCTATTGAGAGACATTTTTGTAAGGATCTGGAAGCTAAGTGCGTAGAGGCCTATTGAGAGAGAAGAGAGTCTACAGTTGAGTGCAAAGACAAAGAACTGTTGTACCCTTCCCAAAGACTAATAAAACAACAGTTCTTGTGGATGTAGCTCCCATCCTGGGGGTGAACCATGTTAAATCCTATGTAGTGTGATTTATTGTGTTTTACACTGTCTGTTTGCTTACATTGGATGCTTGGATTCTCATTTATCAGTTGTTATGTTAATGCTTTTATATGTATTCGCATAGGAGAAAAATGGGAATAATATGTTAAGTATTACATGTATGGATTAATGATGAATGCGTAGTAGTCTAAGTCTATGAAAGTATAATTTTATTGAATAATCACACATGCATGTAGAGTTTGGGTTGTATAACTCTTTGACGCGCAGCACCAGGAGTGCGTAATATAAGTTATCTCGTTCGTTTGCATAATCCTAAGGCTAAATAATATAAGGCAGTAGATGAATGAATAAGTGTTAAGTGGAGTCTTCATAGTGGTTAAGTCCGCAGAGGAAGCTTATAAGTCAATTGTGTTGTCCTATTATTTGCAGCATGTCCGAACCGCGTAGTCCTTCGACGTGTTGGTTGGGAAATCATCTTAACTTGTAGAAGCGAGGACGGCGACGCAGCCTATTGTCGTGCAGACTTCAGCCCGCAATGTGATCCCTGCTTTGCGCTGCGTAGTAGAGCTGTCTGACCAACTCATCACATCACTATGGAAACCTGATTCCGCAGTACCCCCATAGCTACACCTTGGGTGAGACCTCATCCTATTCGCAGGGTGTTGCTGAAAGGGCCGGTGAGAAGGGGTTTTGTTGGTTCCTTGAAACTGTGAAGAACCTGCGTCTACATTGGAAACCTCCAGATCAGTATTTAAGCCAACAGCTACCCTACCCATACGACGAATCCCACCTCCGGCTGTCCTCCTGAGCATTGGTTATATTGTGGTGACCTTAGTTGCCTTACCTAGGTATCGCATAGGTTGCTTGCAGTGGTTATACTGTACGCATCCTAATTCAGATAGGTTATGGACAGCACAGTTTCCTGTTTTATAGAAATTTGACCCTGTGCACGCAGTGAAGTCTGGGAACCCTTATAACTAATTTTGTTACCTCCAGTTATGGTTTGGGAGTCTCAAGCCTCTCCTAAGCGAGACATACTGGTTGTAGTGTCGGGAGGTCCCTTGAGCCAGTCCTGTTTGCGTGCATTTGGCTATAGTTTCTTTAGGTGTGTGCTCTTTGATCGATATTTGGTCATTAGGAGGCGTTCTGTTTATTTGGAGTTATCGTGGAGCCATATCCACCTCTCCGTCGGTCTCGTCGTTTAGCTGGTTTACCAGCTGATGAGGTAACACGTCCTTTTCATAACAGACATCGGAGGATCCCCTTCAACACTTTTGGGAATTTTGATAAAATTCACGAGTACATTATGACTTCTGAATTTGGCACACCGGGAAGAATTCCCGTGACTCCGTCGGTGGATATCTATGGACAGCCTGTTCCTTCCACTCCTAGGGAACTTGGAGGGGAAGGTTCACCCCCACATGTCACTTTTGTGAATTTTGGGCCATATCCACCCCCAGAGACAAATCCATCTCATGGTACTTGCCCACGGGGATTCCGATATGGAATGTTAGATCTCGGTGACACTACAAACCCTTCGACCACTAATCCTTCTTCTATTGGTATGCATAGTCTTAATTTGAATGTTACATCCACTTCGTCAGGTAGTCAAGCTAGCACTAGCCTTGGAGCTACAGGAATTGTCCCTTCCGGGGGTGTTGCATCCTCATCTGCTCCCTCTGGAGGCGGCACAACCTCTTCTGCTCCCTCCGGGGGCGACACATCCACATCTGCTCTGTCTGGGGGTGGCACGACCTTTTACACTCAATTTCAATTTATGTCTGGTCATGTTCCTTCATCTTCTACAGCTGTTGGGGGAGGACCACGTCCTAGGACTACCCCTCATTTTAGTGGGAACACTTCACATAACACAGCTCACGTTACACAACCTAATGCGCATGTTTTTACAGATATACATGTGACCACGACCATGACTGCTAACCAGCATGTACCTCCGAACATTGGGGGTGGGCACATTCCTCATACTGGGGGTGGGCACATTCCCAACACTGGGGGTGGGCACATTCCCAACACTGGAGGAGGGCACATACCCTACACTATGAGTGGACACATTCCTAACACTGGGAGTGGGTACATTCCTAACATTGGAGGTGGGTACATTCCCAACGCTGGGGGTGGGAACTTTCCTAATGCTGGGGGTTTAAACATAACCTATAATTACGGTCATTACTCAACTGCTCCTACTACAACTAGCACTTATATGCCCCATCAGTATGGTGGCAATCCTTCTTATAATGCAGCTAGTTATGGCCCTTATTACAACCCTCCTCACCATGGTACTCACAACACATATATGCCTTCGTACCGTTATACGGGTCAAGGTGGGGGCGTTTATCAGCCCTACGATCATGGTCATGGTTCATATAACCCCTATGGTCCACAAGGACAACCTCTTTTGGGAGCCTTTAATCCAGCTTCACAGCCACCGCTCTCGTTTCTTGCTCGTCTGAACCTACCCGATCTTTCGAATATTACGAATGATTCGGTGTGTCATGATCCTTCTTGGCCTCCAGTCCATACCAAGATTCCTTCCGACATTCCGAAGTTCGAAGGGAAGAGTGGTGAGGATCCGGGTGATCATGTAACAACTTTTCCCCTTTGGTGCTCCTCGAATTCATTAAATCATGACTCTATATGTCTGAGACTATTTCAACGCACCCTCAGGAGGGCAGCCGTGAAGTGGTATGTCGAGTTGCCTGGGGGCACCTACAGGGGTTTTAATGAGATAACTTTGGTTTTATTAGATCATTTTCAGTTGCCGGTTCGCTACGATACCAGCACCGATATTTTATCTACCTTCCGCCAGAATAAGGCCACACACATATTCAGGAATAGCGTCGACGGAAGAGGCTGGTGAAAGCCAACATTCCTCCAGAGTTTCTATTGGAATGGTTCCTCAAGTCTTTGCTTCCATATATATCTAAGGATGTTTCGGTGTCCGGTATTACGAATGAGGAACAAGTTATATTCAAATCCCAGTAGATAGATTTACTCTACACTCAATCGGGCATCCTATATGATATTATCCCTGATGCACCGCGTTCACGACATGAAGCCAAGCCTATTCCTCGAACACATGCTGATGGCATTGTGGGATCCACGAGTACTCGGCCAGTAGACTTGTTTGCCAATCAAATGCATAATTTTTCTATTAGCCAGTCTACGCCCGAAGAGGCTCATGCCTCCTCCACTCCTACCCAGTCGTCTGATGTTCATTCTATACAGATGGCAAACCTATCAGGTAACCAGGAACCTGGTGGAAAGAAGAAGGGGAGAAACAATCGTAAGGGTGGGAATAACTCAAATAATGGAAGTAATCGAAACACTCCTCAAAAAGAGAATGCCAACCCTCCTCGAGATGGCATAAATAATGGTGGCGACCGTAATCAAAGATGTATAGTGAAATTCCCTTGCAAACTTTGTGGGGAGGATCACCTGACTCACTTGTGTCCTCGAATTGAAGAAGAATCAAAGCATCTTGCACAGATCCCAATTGTGTTGAAAGATCCCCTTCCGCATCATCAAAATATGGCTCAGAATTCTCCTGCTACTAGCTATGGGACTAATGAAACTACAATGTCTTCTTCTCAGGCCAGTGTCTACGGATGTGTGAACATTGTCCAATCTTAGGTTAGTGTTTCTACTCGTCAACGCGATTATGGTGCACCACAACTGAATATGGGGAATGAGCCCCCTCCTCCTGACACTTCATTGTATATGGAGAATCCCACTACTATGTTGCGGATACCGAAAGGTGTTCTTAAGTGCTCGGTGCACAATCCCAATGCCCAAGCTGCCCAAAACTACTCTATTGTAGAAGATTTGGGTCAAACTCCGTGTGCCATGTCGACTCTTGAGGTGTTACATGCATGTCCTTCACAGCGGCATGCCCTTTTATCTTCTTTGGGAGTTCAGGATGAGAATATCCCTAGCGTCATTAAATTTGACACTACTGACGTCCAGCCTCGCTTACCTTACCATGTAGCTTTTCAAATCCATGTAAGGTGCTTGGATAAGTTTGTTAAATGCATGGTGGTTGACGAAGGTGCTTCCACCTCGGTAATGTCGTTGGATTGTTGGAAGGATCTTTGCTCTCCTCCCCTGTCTAAATATATGACCATGCTTACTGTGTTCAACGGTTGGTCATTTAGGCCGCATGGTATTATCCCTTCCCTTGAGGTTCAGTTGGGTTGGAAATCCGTGCCTATTGAAGTCGAGGTGGTTGATGTGCCCATCGGCTACAACCTTCTCCTGAGAATGAATTGAATCTACGCAATGAAAGCGATTGTATCCTCCATATTTAGAGTTATCCGCTTTCCTCGTGAAAGCAGAATCGTGACGATCGATTAGCTAGACTTCCCTAGTTCTAATTCCCTAGTATCTTACTGTATGGGTCATGGCTATGACCACTCATGACATGTATTCACTATATACTTCCTGTCATGTCCATTGTATCAGATTGTTGTACCGACATGTATTCATAGATATTATTGTATTATGACGAGTGAGCTACTCTCTCCATTTGTGTCTCCATCACTCCACTTCTGAGATTTATAGCGTATTTCGGCCATCGTAGTACCTTTCTCTGACCTCACAAATTAGGGTGCATCTGTTATAGCATAATTTTCCACCTTGTGAGTATCAGCATTGATTGACCTTCGGGATCCATTTCATTGACTCAGATCTATCATTTTCCCTCTAGGAACACGCAAATCCCTATTTTTGTTCCTGTACGCTAGCTGTTCCACTATAGCCATCGTACATGTAGGCTGTTCCACTATAGCCTGCGGACACCATGTAAAATGGTAAAAACCAATAAATAATTACTTTTTACTCCCAAAAAGTGGTCTTAGGGTGACCTTTGGCCCTCCATATACCCTGAAACGACTTGATTCGGCCTTTCACTTACCTTTGGAAGGCTATATATTGAGCTCTGATGGGGTGTGGAAGGGAGGAGAAAGAGAAAGCAAGATAACTCTAGTGGATTTTTGTCGTGACTTGAGTCTACATTCATTGATCCTTGTTGTTGTGAACTCCTTATGTTCACCTACCAAACTCGTTTCATAGTTTGAGTTTTCCATTGCATGGGGGATTGAAGTGGTGGAGGCACAAGTGGAGAGACCCAGTTCTTGGTTCAGATTGGTTGGAGACACGAGGTCGTATATTGTACTTCTTGTTATTTATTAATGGAAATACTCATTTTCTCGTCCAATTGATGTTGTGAATATTGTTAAGTTACATTGGGTTATATTCGCTTATGATATCATGGATCGTGCTATTGATTATGCTAATGTCTTTCACATGTTATATGCACTTGCTTGTACTTGTTGTTGAGACTAATCTGCGGGTCTAAGTATAGAAGTTGAAAGCTCAACGGGGATCTACTTCGAACATCTGGTTGAATGTTGGTTTTTTCTCCATTATCTTAGCATTGTCATTTATATAGCATTGTGTTGGGAATTGAGTTATTTTTGGGTAGTCAGCTGTTTGTTGTGGTCTACCCCAATCCATAGGATGTTTTCTCCATAACAGCAGGTGAATGTTAGGATTTTGATGTTTCCTAAAGGAAATAGAAAGGTTCATTCAGTTGTTTAGGAAGTATAAATATATTTTTGCATGGACTTGTGATGAATTATTGGATGCGGAGACTATATTAAAAGTTCGACATTCGAAATGGGTTCCCAGTCTAGTTCTGGTAAGAAGTCGGGATAAATCAGACTATGTATAGACTTTTGGAATCCAAATTGAGCATCTGACAAGGACAGATTCCCTATTCCACCCATGGAACATAATTTGCAACTCATCTCGTGCTTAGAGATGTTTTCTTTATTATATGGTTTTTCTAGTTATATCCAGGTCCTAATGGCCAAGAATGACCATTAAAAACACTTTTACGATGAAGTGGGGAACTTTTTCTTTCTAAATGATGCCTTTTGGCCCAGTAAACATAGGAAGCATGTTTCAACAAGCCATCACACAACATTTCAAGGATTGATCAGCCACAACATTTTCATTTACCTGGATGATGTCATAGTTTTCTCTAAGAACATAACAAATCACTTCCAGCATCTGAAACAAAATTTTTAGAGATGCAAAAAATATGGAATATCCTTAAATCGTAATAAGAGGAACATTATTATGTCATAGGGGAAACTTATGGGACGCGTCATTTCTAAATGAGGGATATATGTAAATCTTGAACGAATACAAGCCATTTCATAGATCCCTAAACCCAATAGCAAGAAAGCAATGCAATCTTTTCTAGGTAAGATGAATTTTGTTCACAAGTTTGTGTCATATTTTGTAGAAATAGTCAAACCCCTGCAATAAATGATCAAGAAGGATGCATTTTTTAAGTGGGATGCTAAAGAAAAAGAGGGTTTATAGAAGATTAAGGAAATCATAATTGTTGCTCCATCTTTATTGAGAAGGATTTCTTGATATATACCTTTTTGTTCGATCATTCCCTTGTTGCAGTGCTCACTCAAAACGGAGAACAAGGGGATTAATGTCCTATATCTTTTATTAGCATTGGATTATAGGGGGTTGAGCTAAATTATCTAGATATCAATAAACAAGCTTATGTTATTTTCAAAGTAGTTAAACCATTGAGGCCCCACATCTTAAAAATAGGACCAAAGTCATTGTTCCACATCTAGTTGTCAAATTCTTCTTTGTCCAAAAGGACCTCGATGAACAAAGAGGGATTTGGGTTGCATCACTATAGGAATATGACTTAGAATTCAAGCCCTCCACTATTGTCAGAGAATGGTTATGTAAACTGCTAACTAAAACTTCTACAAGTGAAACTGAAGATGGTTGGGACATCGAAGTTTCACTTTACACCTAGGATACCTAGTACATACCTGTTGTAATAGATTCCTGGTATCATGATCTACAACAATATCTACAACATGGCATAGATCTTGAACACATGAATGAAAGGTAGAGAACGGCCCTTAGGATCAAATCATCCTAGTATCGTATTGTTAATGGCATTCTTTTTTTAAGAAAATATGATGAAGTCTTATTAAGATGTCTCGAGAAGAATGATGTAGAAAGGTTACTGATAGAGTTACCTGATGGGTCCATTGGAGGACACTATGCAAGTGAAACTATGAAACACAAAATTATGAAGGTTGGTTATTCTTAGCCTACCTTGTTCGAAGATGCCCATTCTCATGCAAGGTGTTTTTTTTTCTGTTAGGAATGTGCTGGGAAAGAAAAGAAGTCAGCCATCCCATTACAGCCTATGGTCATTGAAGAACCCTTTGAACAATGGGTATTAGATATCATTAGAAAAATCAACCCCAATCCTCAAGGAAGAACAACTACATTCTAAAATCCAATGATTACTTCACAAGATGGATAGAGGATATACCCTTACGCAAGGTCAACGTAGATGTTGTCATTCAATTCTTTGAGGGGTACATCATTACCAGGTTTGGGGTTCCAATTTCTCTTGTTTTTTATAATGCTGCATATTTCTCATCTTTTAAATTGAATTAGTTTGCTTTAGAAAAGGGAATTAAGTTAAATTATTAATCTAACTATTACCCACAAGGAAATGGGTTGGACAAATCCAAAAGTAAAAACTTGATCCGAATCCTAAAGAAAATTGTAGCAAAACACCAAAGAACTTGGCATAACACCCTCTTGGGTGATAGGGTTACCCCAAAGAACGCAATAGGAACATATCCTTACTCTCTTGTTTATGGGAAGGATGGTATTTTTCCTTTGAACATATTTCTACCTTACTTACAACTATCCCAAGCTTCTAGAGGTTCTAATTTCCCCATGATCTATAATAGAATCAATACATTATTAAGGCCTGAAGAGGAGAGGGAGAATTTCAAGAAGAAGTTTGTTGAACACCAACAGATTATCAAAAAGTGGTTTGATCTAAGTCATGCTGGAAACAAAGATTTGAAAGTTGGTGATTTGGTCCTGAAATAGTACAAGCTAGACGAGAACAAGGGAAAGCATACAAAATTTTAGCAATTGTGGATTGGTCCTTACTTGATTACTGATAAACTTGGCCTTGGTACTTTCAAACTTAAAGCTCTAGAGGGAGAGTCTAATCCTCTTCCCATCAATGTCCAAATATTGAAGTGGCACTTCGCTTAGTTGGCCGAGAGAATCATCCTTGTGTATAAATAAACTTTTCCTTTCATTTCAGTCTGTATATACTTTTCTTGTTAAGCTTTGTTTTCTTCTTTTACCTCATTACCAACCATGCTTTTCCCTTTGGGTGGTGTTAGACTTGACAGTAGGAATATAGCTGGGGAATTATTGATTTTTATCATTAAATGTTTTAATTTTATCTCAAGACAGATGCTTTTACTCAAATATACATGAGGAACATAGACTCAGTCTTCTGATTCACTATTAGTGTTTAGTTTCAAAATTGAAATTTCAAGAGTATCATTGCAAGGATTTTACCATTTCTGCTAAAACGAAAGCACTACATCTAATGTATCTTTACAAGTTATCTGGAAGTGTGTAATGATATCCTGATAATGTTGAAACACTTTTGAAACATGAAAAGAGGATTAAATGAAACCACATATGTCTTTTATTTATTCTCTGGTGAGGTCAACCCACTCCACACACTTAAATGGCTACATCCTGTGATGATTTCAAGAGTCCAACCCATGGGAAGAACTCGAGACCTTGTAGTGCATAGAAAATAAAAATGATTGTATATGATATCCCATGCCTTTAAGGGACTTACTAAATTATCTCCCCCTTCCAACCCCTACAAAGCAGAAAAATCTCTAAGATATTAAGAAATTGTGTATACACACAAAGAAATAAAATGGCAGAATGGGACAAGAGGAAAACTATTGAAACAGGTTTAAGAGGAAACTTTGTTGAGGTTATGGACGCTTGCAGGGAACAAAGCTCTACCTGTAGTATAAGAGATAAGGACTAAACATCAGCACTTGTCTAACTTTGGATTCTTAGACTATGGTGTTATATTTAAACAAAACACATAAGGAAATAAGTTTGGTAAATGAACCTCATACTCTAGCTCTTAGAGAATGACTATAAACGCTATCTGTATTACCTATTATTATTACCCTATTGTGGACACAACATCCTCCCTACTTTTCTATTTCTCGATATAGAAAAGCATGGGCCCCTTAAGCTAAAAAAAATTCATGATGAGTGTGGCTAGAATTGATCTGTGAATAATGACTAAGCCAAATGAAGTCTAACTGTCGGAATGTTTGTTGATGCCTTCAGCGAGAAGTTGAATGATTCAAAACAAAAATACTCATCTTATGACAAGGAATTTTATGCTATTGTCCAAGCACTAAAGCATTGGAGACATTATCTAATGCCTAGGGAGTTTGTTTTGTTTTCTGATAATCATGCATTGCAATACATCATGATACAACCTAAATTGAATCAGAAGCATGTCAAATGGGTTGAGTTCCTGCAAAGCTTTACCTTTGTGTTGAAGCACATAAGTGGGAAATAAAATCGAGTAGCCGATGCTTTAAGTAGGAGGCAATTGATTGTGCAAGAAAATCAGATCCAAGCCTTAGGATTTGAACACTTAAGAGGTTTGTATGAGGCTAACATTGATTTTCAAAATGCAGACAGAGTTTGTATAAATCCTATGGAAGTGGAAAGAGAGCCATGGATGGAGTATATGTTGCAAGATGGTTTACTCTTTAAAAATAGTAAACTTTGTATTCCCAAATGTTCCATGAGAGAGAATGTGTTACAGGAGAAACATAATGGAGGGATGGCAGGTCACTTTGGAAGTGATAAAACCTTTGGACAATTGAGCCATTTCTATTTTTGGAAAAATATGAGGTCTGAAGTTGAAAGGTTTGTGTTGGCACGGGATAAGTCCGCAGGAAGTGCGAAAGCCAATAGGTGCGAAAGGGTCAATCCGCGAAAGAAGGACCACTCGCGGAGTTCGTGAAAGCACAAGAATATTTAAATTAGTTAGAATTGGTCATGTGGACCATTTTTTAACCGAATGGAAGCATATAAATAGAGTAGGATTGTAAGCCTAAGGGCATCCAAGTTTGAAGAATTCATCCCATCTTTTGATCTATTTTGTATCAGTGACATGGTGTGTTGATTGTTTCTGCGAGGTTCATTCCGTAGGGTTTAATGAATGCATGAAGATGTTCGATTATGGTGCAATCTCTGTCTCTATTCTTATGTGATGATGAATGTGAATGTTTGCTGCAATTTTAGTATGCTGTAGAATACCTTTAATGCGAATATGCTATGGGTTTAAGAATTATTGTTGATGCGAATAAGTAGGTTGAATATGTTGTTCGAATATTTTTTATCTATTGAAATCTATGAATGACTTAATATGCGAATGGTGAATTGATAATATGATGCGGAAGTTATAATATCTAGTTTCTACAAGGGTAATGTGTGTCGGAAGCATATCCTCAACTCCACTGCGGAAACTTGGTTCCTGTAGCCCCCTTATCCATCTCAGGTGAGACTGCACTTGCTCCGCAAGTGTTGCTGGAAAGGATTACTCCTTTCTGGGCCAATGTGTAAGGGAGTTTGGGTTGGTAGTTTGTTGGCGACAGTGCGAAGTGAACCCCTGTCAATAGAAGTTTCATCAACAAATGGTTCCATTGCCGGGACCCTGAGGAAGAAAAGAAGAGGATATGTTGTGGCATCTGACGAAACCGAAGATCCAAGAGTGGTTTGATAAGAAGGCGGAGGAATTCACAGGAAGCGAGAAGCGAGACCCTAAACAAACAGCAACCAGTTTGCTGCAAAAATACATTTATTCAGATATCCACAAAATATTCTTCTGTGAATTCCCAGTGTTGTTGCACGAGTGGCTAGCACAGTTGACGTTCTGAAAGAATCACTGCCAAAAGACTGAACCTGAGTGTTCGACCCCAAAGTTGATCCAAGAGCTGAAGCAAGTTGATAACAAGGTATCGTGGGCTATTGATTTTTGGGTGGATAGTATCCTCGAGGGATACGTGACCGAGTTCACAGTAGACACTATCAAGTCATATAGTGACGTCGATAGGAACTTCTTCAAGGGGTCGAGAGGAAGGTTCTTGTCATCGTTAAAACTGTGGATTAAGATGCTTATCTGTGAAAAGGGAATATTGAGTATGTCTTCCAACGAGTAGAAAAATTAGTGTGCAGAGGTTAAGGGTATCGCGTAAATGCGGATCTAACAGAAAGATGTGGGGTAGATGGACATAAGCGACGGCGAGTATATAAGGGAGGCTTATGAAGAGTGTGGTACCTTGAGGAGTGGAGCGATATTCCGGCGTCCTGAGAAGAAGAGGAGGACTGAGAGAGAGTCTCCTGAGAGGACCGGAACAGAGGACTGCGAAACAGGACCACAAGGGAGGAAGAGACCTTATTGCGAAGGAAACATTGACTAGGCTACCCCAGAAGCGAAAGAAGGATAGATCATAAGTTACCACATACCTTCAACCCCGCGCACTACTCCAAATTTCATAGGAAGAAATACAAACTACTCGCAGAGTTGCCCCGCGTGCAGCGGTAAGAGTAGCACTTCGGTAAACAATAGTAGTAGCAATGTTAGGATGGAAGACGAGGAAAAGATGCCTACTTTTTAGGGGAACGGGACCGAGGATCTCGAACAATATTGGTTCATATGCGAAGCAATCTAGACTGTGAAGCAGGACCAGGATGAAGGCATAAAAATGGGATAGATAGTGTTAGGAACCCATGTCTTTACTTTGTTAGTATATTGTTGTTGGATGCATATGCTTTGTAAGTCGTCCCATAGTATTTGTCGATCCATAGTTTGTGTTATTGTTGTTTGGCACATATGCTTTGTAAATTTCCCATACTATTGTTGATCCATAAGTTTGTATTGGCACATGGTTTTGACCCATATTATTGGCGCCTAGACTTAGTGTTGGCTTGGTTTTGCAACCAAGCTTCGTGTTATGGGCACCTATCAACAATGTGATAGTAGTTTCAATATAGAAAGCAAAAACGATTTTGAACTAAATCTAAATCTAAACTAACATGTGCATATAACAAATAAATTTAAAAACGATTCATGGAAATAACAAGAAATAAAAGAATGGATGTTTTGTATTAAGATACCTCAAATGGTGAGGATTTGTGTTGAGCAACTCCAAGGGTGAGTAGCTCCAAGCTCCAATGGTCCCTTCTCCAAGATGCTAAAAATGGCCAAAAGTCTCATGAGAGATTTTGACAGCGTGAGGATAGGATGATGGATGGATAGAAATCGAGGAGCCCCTACCACCTTTTAATAGTTTTTGGTGGTGGAGAATACCATTATGGTTTTGAGGAAACCAATGGTATTGACCAACATGGTTTAGGTACCTTTTTCCCTCTTTTTTCCTTTTTTGAATATTTTTAATATTTTTATTCTCTTTTTAATATTTTTGGGAATTATGGACCCTTTTTTAGGGTTTTTTATGTTTTTTGAGGAAAAATGGGTGTATTATGGTCTTTTGGTGACCTTTTGATGGCTTTAGAGGCTCAAATGGTGGAAAAGTGGGCAAATGGGTCATGTGAATAAGGAAATGAGCTAGTGAGCACTTTTTGGGTGTTAACAGATTGCCCCTTGATGTGTGAGGGCAGGAGTTCATCGTATGGCCGATAGACATCATAGTTCTTTTGTTTTTTTCCTGGGGTTTGGGGAAGAGAAGAGACCGGTTGGAGACTGGATCCACGGCCCTTGGAAGCTGCAAAAAGAAAAAATATTACATGGCCTCAATATGAATGAGGAATAATCTATGATAATGGACGAGGCGGGCATATCCATGCTCGTATCAAGACATATACATAACAATTAGTCCCAAGAAGGGGGACCTGAATAATACATAAAAAATCTACTGGTACATCATAATGGTCCAAAGGAGACACTATTTTGGGATGTACTCATGATCATAACATGACTGATCTCAATAACTGATACACTGGAATAAAGCGACAACCGTTCTGAACAAGGTCTCGGAAGGGTTGATGAACTGTTGAATCTGAAGGTGTCCAACATCTGTAGGGACTCAATGACTCTAAGTGAACTCTGAGGAGTATACGTAACTGTATACTCGAGGGAGTATAAAACTGGGGTACATCTGAATACTATCGCCATGCGCAACCTAGATATGTATAGGAAAAATATAACTGGTTGTTTCCATGAGTAGACTCTCAAATGTGGAAGAGTCAGGTGGTATCTGGGGTCTTCAACAAATAACTGAAAGGACCAATACCGTGTGCGAGTCTCAACGATGCAATCAAGGTGTTGAAGTCAAGCATGTGAGAAACAACCATTTGGAGAGGCACTGAGGACTCTTCTCGAAGTGATTCGTAGACACTCATCATAAATGATGATGAGTCCAAGACACAGGGACCTCTAGGTCTATCCTCTGGAATAAATTTGGTTGTCGTCGACAGAGGCAGGCCAGCAACTAACAAAGCAATGATGTTTCCTTGATAGGAGCACGAGGTGTAGAAATGAAGTGTGGTAGTACTGATGGTAGGACTGACATACTTGTGGGGATGGGAAGTAACTGGGGTCATAGAGTGGGTGGACTCAAACTTCCTTTGTTCAGAGCATGATGGCATGGTTGACCTGGCAGTGTAGGGAACTGACTTGTAGGTGGGGGGATCATAGCTTTTAAGGACTGAAGGGTATGTATTGACTCTAGGGGGTCGAGCTGATGGGTGTTGATTTTCAGGGTGACATACTGCAGAATACTCTGAACAAAGGTGACCAAAAATGGGGAGGTTGCCGTATGAGTAGACATTATCTGTTGTGGCGCCGAGAAGCACCATTGGGTCCTTCTTCATAGTTTTAATGAGCTCTAATAAGGGATAAAATTATGCTTTGAAATAGTACTATCCTGTAGATTTTGTGAGCCCAGGACTGTTCGTGCTCATAGGTGCTTTCATTTATAAGGAGTCTGAAAACGATAAGAAGACTCTGCAGTGGTGGTGGAGTACCGTCCTGTGGGTTTTTACGATCCCATGATGGTGATTGCTCGTGGTCGCTTTCATGTTTAAAGAGTCTGAAAGCGGTAAGTGGACTCCATTGGTGTTCTTTTTCGTAAGTTAGTCTCCAAGGCCCGCAAAAACATAAAATGATGCAAATGGAGAACTCTTCTAGCCGTTGTGACTAGAGTATTGTGAAAATCCTCACAGCAGATCTAAGAGATGATGTATCTCACAAGAGAATAATTATGATTAAGCAAGAAAATAGAAGAAGAGTGATACATGCAGTATAATGAGCAACAGAATAATATGGTACAGTAGAACTCAAATAGAAGCAATAATACTTCGGTCATACTAATTAATTAATCACAGTATGAACAAATAAATAATACAATGGTAGAGAGGATTTGAATGCCTAAGGTGGCAATTCGAATGAGCCTCTCAGAGTGATCATAAGATCAATAGAGTGTCATCGGAGCACAACTAGGTGTCCTCATGATCATCGGAGCGCAACTGGAAGTCTTCATCATCATCAATGGAGTCATCAATGCTCAAGTAACTGTCAACCATCAGTCAAACTAACTCTGGTAGGTGTAACTGAGTGTAACTCAATGTAACTGAGTGTAACTGAGTGTAACTGAATGTAACTGACTGTAACTGACTGTAACTGACTGTAACTAAGTGTAATTGAGTGTAACTGACTATAACTGAGTGTAACTGAGTGTGACTAAGTGACAACTGGACTGTTAGGTGAATAAGGGCGAGTTGCTCCCTAAAATCAAGGAAGAAGGGCGCATTAAGCAACTAGAGGGCTAAAACTGAATAGTGAGAAGCTCCTCGGGGCTGGCTAACTGAGGGCTAGGTGTTGGACTGATGACTGGGATGCATGCAAAATGCATGCAAACCCTAAAGGTGCATGCATGACTGAAAATGTAAATGATCAAAATACTGGTGGGACTAGGATGGAGTATAGGAATATCCTAACACCCCCCCTTAATCTATCATGGGCCCTGGTAACTAAGACCAAAGGTCACCCAATACAATGAATAATAACAATCAATAAACCAAGGAGGTGGGAAAATTTCATGGGAAACATACCCCCTCCTCAAAAAATAGACTGTAAGGCACACATAAAAATAAAAGCTCCAAACTCAAGCATGTGTGATGCTTGGTCATATGTCTGGAGGTATCTTCTTCTTGGGAAGAAGTGGATCATGCTCAAAAAGCATGTGCTTGTACTTGCTCTTCAGATCGAATGTGATGAGAACAAATCCAACAGTATTAGAATGATCCTTGAACCTATGATTCAAATCAGCTGAGGTAGGATCAAATTTTTGAATGTGCATATAGTCCTTTGTCTTCTCCTTCGAACCACCATGGGTGAGATTATGCCAAAAAGAACTATTACATGTTTGCTTGAAATCAAAATCAGATTTAAGACTTTCAAAATAGTTTCTTGAGATCTCCTTTGAACCAGCAGGGGTGAGATCAAAACTATCATATGCATGAGAAATTTTCCCAAGCAGTAATTGCTTAGAACCCAAATTAGATACAAGACTTGAATCATGGCTTCTTGAGATCTCCTTTGAACCATGAGAGGTGAGATCAAAACCAGTAGATGCATGAGAAATTATCCCAAGCGAATGGCAATGGCCATATTCTTCAATGACCTTCTGAAAGCATGAATTTATGATCATATAGTAGTATAAAAGAGATGTTTGCTGAAGAGGAGCGAATGCATTACCTCCATTAGCTGATTTGACCTCTGAAATAATAATGTGATCATGATGCAAACCAACAGACTTTGGTGCAAGAGAGGATTTAGGACCTTCTGCAATATCTAGAGTGTGAGCTGGCACAGAAAGAGAAGCAAGTTTGAGCATGAGCGGAGAATCTGCAAGTTCTTTGTCAACAACTTCAATATGAGATGATACTGGTTCATGATCTGAGAGACCATCAAGAGGAGTGAATGCATCACTTTGTTTTCTTTCAAATGGGTTGGGACCAAGTCCTTCATTCTCTCTGCCAAATTTTCCATCCAGGTGAGCCCATATCTCTTTTGGAGTCCATAACTCTCTTGGAATTTCAACACCATCACGGTATTTGAATTGGAATCTCTGGTATGCACACAAAGAAAACATTATTGCTGCAAAGTGCATGTCTCTTTTATTTAACCAGTCAATCTTCTCTTCAGGAGATTCGAACTCTCTTTCAAAATAACAATAAAAAAGATCATGGATCTTCAAGTCTGCTATCATTCTTGGTTTCCATTCATCATAGTTGAGTGGATCAAGAGGAGTAATTCCTGATGAATACATTGAAGCTGTAGAGGACCTGCAAAAACAATATAGAATAACTGCAACTGCTACTGCTGCGAAAATGCAGAAACTGCTGCAACTGCTGCACTCAAAATCTTGGTAATAACCTGCAAAAAAACTCTCAAGAATGGAGATAAACAATTCTCTCAACATGCTCTGATACCATGTGAAAATCCTCACAGCAGATCTAAGAGATGATGTATCTCACAAGAGAATAATTATGATTAAGCAAGAAAATAGAAGAAGAGTGATACATGCAGTATAATGAGCAACAGAATAATATGGTACAGTAGAACTCAAATAGAAGCAATAATACTTCAGTCATACTATTTAATTAATCACAGTATGGACAAATAAATAGTACAATGGTAGAGAGGATTCGAATGCCTAAGGTGGCAATTCGAATTAGCCTCTCAGAGTGATCATAAGATCAATAGAGTGTCATCGGAGCACAACTAGGTGTCCTCATGATCATCGGAGCGCAACTGGAAGTCTTCATCATCATCAGTGGAGTCATCAATGCTCAATTAACTGTCAACCATCAGTCAAACTAACTCTGGTAGGTATAACTGAGTGTAACTCAATGTAACTGAGTGTAACTGAATGTAACTAACTGTAACTGAGTGTAACTGACTGTAACTGAGTGTAACTAAGTGTAACTGAGTGTAACTGACTATAACTGAGTGTAACTGAGTGTAACTGAGTGTGACTAAGTGACAACTGGACTGGTAGGTGAAGAAGGGCGAGTTGCTCCCTAAAATCAAGGAAGAAGGGCGCATTAAGCAACTGGAGGTCTAAAACTGAATAGTGAGAAGCTCCTGGGGGCTGGCTAACTGAGGGCTAGGTGCTGGACTGATGACTAGGATGCATGCAAAATGCATGCAAACCCTAGAATGCATGCAAACCCTAAAGGTGCATGCATGACTGAAAATGTAAATGATCAAAATACTGGTGGGACTAGGATGGAGTATAGGAATATCCTAACAAGTATTCCTTTTTCGTAATTAGTCTACAAGTTCCGGAAAAGGGGTAAACTTATACCAGGTAGACGCCCTTTCAGATACGTTTAGCGAGCATGAAAGGAAGCAAGGTTGTTCGACAATCTTTTCATTGTTTTAGGAGTCCGAAAAGAGCTTAACAGAAACTCCCTAAGTGCCTGTTTCGTAAAAGGAATTGCTCGGCCTGAAAAAGGGGTAAAACTATACCGAACAAAAAGGTATTGATGAGAGCGAGAAATGGTCTCAAGCATCGTCATGAGTGCAGAAAACTGAATCCGGTGACATAAAGATTGTCAAAAACGGGCAACGGCCAATGTGGCATGCAAATCGAGGTGATGAGTGGCATTTTGAAAAAATGCCCAAAAATTATGGGGGGGAGAGCGAGAAATGATCTCAAGCATCATCACGAGCATGAAAAATTGAATCTGGTGGTATAAGATTCGTCAGAAACGGACGACAGTCGATGTGGCACGTAAATCGAGATGACAAGGGGGCATGTAAAGGATGCCCTAAAAATATGGAGGTGAGAGCGATAAATGATCTCAAGCATCATCACGAGTGCAGAAAACTGAATCCAACGGTATAAGATTTGTTAGAAACGGACGACAGCCAATGTGGCACGCAAACCGAGGCGACGAGGGGGGCATGTAAAGGATGCATGAAAAATTTGGAGGTGAGAGCGAGAAATGATCTCAGACATCATCACGAGTGTGAAAAACTGAATCTGGTGATATAAGACTCGTAAAAAATGGACGACGATCGATGTGGCACGTAAATCGAGGCGACGAGGGGCATGGGAAAAAATGCCCAGAAAATCTGGAGGTGAGAGCGAGAAATGATCTCAAGCATCATCACGAGCGCGGAAAACTGAATCCGGCGGTATAAGATTCGTTAGAAACGGGCGACAACCGATGTGGCACGCAAACCGAGGCGACAAGGGAGGCATGTAAAGGATGCCCAAAAATCTGGATGTGAGAGCGAGAAATGATCTCAAGCATCATCACGAGCACGGAAAACTGAATCCGGTGATATAAGACTCGTAAAAAATGGACGACGGCCGATGTGGCACGCAAATCGAGGCGACGAGGGGCATGGGAAAAAAATGCCCAGAAAATCTATAGGTGAGAGTGAGAAATGATCTCAAGCATTGTCACGAGTTTGGAAAACTGAATTCGATGGTATAAAAATCGCCAATAAACTGACAACAGCTAATGTGGCATGCAAATCGAGGTGTCGTGGGGCATGGAAAGAATGCCTGAAAGTTTTTTGTGAGAGCGAGAAATGATCTCAAGCATCATCACGGGCATGGAAATATGAATCCGGGGTGCAAATGGTGCGAAAAACGGAGGTCATAAGGACTCCGGAATGGTCATAGGAAATAACTAGGTTAAAAAATGGCTACAAATAAAGGTGAGCCCACCAATTCAAGGATGCAGTGGTGGGGAGAAATGATGACCTGCGGGGGAAGAATACTAGGTGTACCAAATCAAATCAAATATACAAGTGATATGTGACCTCAAAAATGGTTAAGATCACGCATGTGAAAAAGTGAGCAGGGTTAATGACCTGCCCCCATGCTATGTGCATGGGGTTTATGATTGTGGATCACATATGTGTTGGTTTGAACAATGGGGTCATTGAAATAATGAGATAGATGTGATGGGGAAGGTTCAAAATGATTGATCATTCCCCCTATCCCAGGGTCAAGATAATCTATTATGCCCCTTAACTCAGAGGTGTTAATGTGGTGCAGATGTTATCTCAGAGAGGGATCAATAGGGCATTGAGCAACTGTTGGCGGGGGAGTGTACCATGAGGCTGTGGGCCATGGTGGCATACTGAAGTGATGATATGATGATGGGGGATTCCCCTTGTGGGGTGGATGCCCCCAGTATCTCCGATGAGAATCACGATGATGATGAGTAGGAAAGGTTTTGGGCCTTCCCCCATGCTGTGGACATGTGGTTTCCTCTTTGATTTGAAAAGGTTGAATATGTGGTTCGAATAGATCAATGGAAGGGGTTGACCAGACAAAGGGGTCTTCATTGGAAACCATGTAAATTGTGTTAATATCTTCTGAGGAGGAAGATGGTGGGGGATGAATTTCCTCAATGAGAGGAGGGGATATATCTAGTTCGGCATTATTCAATTCGTATAGTGCTGCTCTGTAATCTGGGAGATCGGGGTAGTGATGTGAATAATGGTCGTAGATTCCGCATATTGCACAAGGATGGTTTGTGTGCAATGATTTATCATGAGGTTGAGGTGGTAATTCTAATTTGACAACTGGAACGTTGGTGTCATCATCCAACATATTCATGTGTTCTAAGTGCTGGTAACTGTGGACATTGATGAGTGGCATGGCCTACGTCATCACACAACGAGCACTTAGGGGGAATGCGAATAGTTGGGGGGTTCTTAGATACCTTGGGGGTTGCTGGGGGGGTGCAAGTTATGGGTCCAGTGTTATAAGTTGGTGGGCCTCTGCCCCCTTTGTTTTGTAACGGAGGTGGGGCGTTTCTAGACGTTGATGTCATAGTCACTATTGGGGGTGGTATGTTTTGCAGATGAGTGACAGGAGGGGGTGGGTGGTTGGTAGTAGGGATAGGTTGTACCGGTTGTAAAATAATAGTCGGAGTCAGCGAGGGGCTCGGAGCAGGTAAGTACCATACAAGTATCCCTAATGTTAAACCAGGAAGGTTGAGTGTAGCCATTACTGGCGAACTGACAACTCTAGAAAATGGGAACAAGAACGGGATAGTATGAATTGGCATTGTTCCAATATGAGTAGGCACCGTGGGTGTTTGTGGTAGTGACGAGGGCTGCTGTGTGGTGTGCGACAAGGTGCACAAATCAAATGTTTTTTGTTATTGGTAAGGGTGGTGGGATTGATGGAAATGTGGAAGTCATAGGTGACTCTATGTAGATTCTAGGACCAATTGACGAGACAAATGATGTCGGCGTAGTTTGAACGGTTTGTGCAATCATTGGTAGCACATTTTGAGGGGCTGCGGGGGCGTTAGGATCATAATATGTGAGTTGATCAATCTTGATAACGCATCCTTCATGTGGGAACATCATGAGGTGGAACACAGATGAAGCGACGACTTTCATTTTGTACATATAGCTACGTCCAAGAATGAGGTTGTAATCGAGTTGGGCATTGATCACTTCGATGTCGATGAGAACTAATTTGCCACCTAGTTCTATGAGTACGTTCGCTAAGAGGCCTTGTGGTTGAGCTGAGCACCCGTCGTAAGCTCGTAATGCTGTGGGGATGGTTGTAAAGCGGGGGAGCCAAGTTTTTTCCACACAAGAGTGGACATAACGCAGGTTGAAGCTCCTTCATCGATGATGCATCGATGCACAACAAGGTTTCGAATGTTTACTGATATTTGGAAGGCCAAATTTGATGGCAATCGAGGTTCGGCTTGGTCTAAGTTGAAATCCATCATGTGTGTATCGTCAGGGTCTACTCCTCTGATGGCGGATAGTAGTAGTTTTTGTTGTGCATGGCATGTTTTCAGTACCTATAAAGTAGACATAGCAGCGGGGGATTGTGCTAGGTCTTCCACGACGTTATAATTGGATGATGCGCGAGCATTAGGATTGTTGTTAATCCTTCGCAAAGGGATGCGAGGGATTTTAGGTCCTCCATCCAACGGCATATTTGGTATGCGTAGTAGTTGATCTGATGGAAGGGAGGTGGATGCATCAGTTGGAGGATTTTCTGGGGATGGGCCATACTGATTCCTGTGAGTCTGGAGGTTGATGTCATTGGATGACATCATTAATAAATGGTGTGTACCAGGATCCATATGCTAATAATCATTTGTGGCATAGGTGATTTGCTACTGAGGTGCAGCAGATCCTTGTGGAGGATTCATTGGGCGAGCATTTACTACTCCCTGGTTTGGCAATGGGTTTTGCAATATCATGGGTTGCGGTTGATTAAGTGGAGCTAGCTATCCAGCATGGCCCTAGCGTTGGGCATCGTCAACCCAAAGCTTACGTGCTTTCTCTAAATGGGGGCAGTTGTGAGTGTAGTGTCCATGGACTCCACATATAGAACATGGATGGTTTGTTCTCAGGTTTTTTTTTTTTGCCTATTTGGGATGACAATCAGGATTCTGGTTTGGGGGAGCAACGTTGTTATTATTTGGAGGATTGGGTGGTGGTGGACCTTGATTATGTTGCTGGTTGTTTCCGCGGTTTCGTCCTCTTCCGCGGTTTTGTTGTCCTCCCTGGTTGCGTTGGTTGTTGTTTTGTTGCTGGGGCTGATTGTGTTGTGTGTATAGTTTCCCTTGAGTAGTGGGAGGATTTTGGGGTGCCGCAGGCGCGGGAGCAGGTTGCGGTGGATAATAAGCTAGTGGGGCTAGAGGTGGTCCAATTGCTTGCTGGGGTTGTTGGCAACCCTGAGCTATTGGAAGTGTTGTGTTAGCTGGTGTAGCTTGCTGTGGGTAATACATTGGTTGGGATGGTAAATGAATTGGGTTCTGGGTGGCCAGTTGGTTATAGTATGTGGGTGGTACATAGGTCGATGGCGCTTTCCCGTAGCAATGTGGTGGACAAGAGGGTCCATGAGTGTGATGATTCTGATTCGTTGGAGCGTACGAAGTCGTAGCTCCAGAATTAGATGTATCCCTAGAGAGGATTGGGGTGTTTATGGTGCTCACCATGCTAAAAGGTTTATTTTGTGTTGTGACTTGGCCGATAATACCATCAGCGGCATGTGATGCCCCCGGAGCGTCACCGCGTGAAGAATATCCCCATGGGGCGTCTGGTATGATGGTGTAGAGATAGCCTGACTGGGCATAAATCAGGTCAAACTGTTGAGCTTTTAAGATAGCTTCTTCTTCTGAGTGGGGTCGTTCGGAAGCTACATCTTTGGCTATGAGGGGTAGGAGTGATTTGAGAAACCAATCCAAAAATATACGGTTGTCCAATTTTATCTTGCAGAGACTACGGCGCTTGCTCCACTCATGGATATGGTCAGTGATGTGCGTAGCCATGTTTTGTCTACAAGACAATAGTATTTCAACTCCTGCATCATAGCGTACAGGTAGCTGAAAAAACTGAAGGAAAGTGGAGGCGAGGGACATAAATGTATGGTGGGTCCCATGTGGTTGCTCAATGTACCACTTGGATGCAAAGCCAGTGAACGTTCGTTGCAACAGTCTTAGTCTAATGGAGTCATCCACTATGGAGTTAGATGAACACCATAGGTGAAATGTCATTATGTGGTTTTGGGGATCCTCCCCAGGTTTTCCTTCAAACTTGGGGATGTCCGAGGGGAGCTTTGTAGTCATGGGTGGCCATGTAGGGTTGTGCCTGATAGGATCGTTGGTTAACCTGGCTAGGTCTAGTAAGTTCAGACTAGCCATGTATTGTAAACTAGCAAATGGGTGTGGCGTAGTGACTAGGACATAACTATTAATGGTGGCATTATGTAGTGGTCCAGTAGCCCCTAAGGGTATTCTAGGTATTGAAGGTATATGTCCTCCAACCGTTGTGGTGTGGGATGGGCCAGCGCTCCCAAGTGCAACATGGGTTGCAGAGGGGTTAGGAATAGTGCCAGGAATTCTTAGGATCTGGGTTGTGGTAATGAGAGGGGGTGTGATTCCTATGTTGGGCATACCTAAAGGTGGAGTGGCCCCTATATTAGGCATTCCTAAAGGGGTTGTTGTTACCATGGATGGAAAAGTAGTAGAAGGTTTTATGGATGTATCTCCAATAGTAGTGGTGAAAAGTGGGTCGTATTGTGATCCAGCCATGGGGTTGGTTGGTGATATTTCAGTAGGGTTTTCAGATTCAGCCTCATAATCAGATGTGAAGTGAGGTGTGTCAGAATCGGATGATTGTGTGCTTGGCTGATGACGTGTCGAGTCAAGGGATAAGGCTCTACGTCTATGACATGTAGAGCCAAGTGTACCAAACTGAGAGGGTTGACCCTGAAGACGACGAGATCGTCTTAAATTCTCAATGGTGAGAAATATTTAAAAATTGCAGTGTAAGGTGGTGATGTAAAAAAATTGAAACCCTAATGCAACAATGAGTGCAAGAGGGGAGGGAAAAAATAAAGGCTCTCAGGCCAACAACCAACCTCAAAAAGCACTTATTATAGCAGTTGTGCTATAATAAGTGGAGGGATGCAACAAAATTGGTCAGAATACAAAAAGTCAAACAGTTCCTAGCAAAAAAGTGGTGTTACTAGACCAAAGGTGGGTATAGTATCATGCAAACACCTAACTAGAAGTATTGTGAGTCAACAAACAATATTCTCTGCAAGGTGATGAAATCCAATTCAGACAATATAGAGTGTTGCATCAACGGCTAGATATCCCCCTACCGGGAAGAACACCGGGTAGACAATCCTAAAGAGTGGCAACTAGGATACCCCGTTCATGACACGTTCGGTTGGGTGAATCTGCAGTTTGGTTCTATCGCCGATGTACCCCCATTCGGGTGTACACTGAGAACTTCGAAAGGTATCCTTTGGTTACTGAATGGATTGCGGTATTCCACTCAGACTTCCGGAACCAGTCTAGCTACTTCAACCCTCCTAAGGGAGAGGCCTTCCCGATAAATTGGTTGATAACTGTGTTAAAATTATAAGGGATTTTGGTACCGTAGAGGACAACCACTATGTCTCAAATGTAATAATTGAGGGGTGTTATTGGAACACCTATCCCCTCAATTCTACCTAACTACAAGATTCTTTTAAGTGATCCCCAAGTGGGGTTAAAAGTTTGTTGAATTAAGGTAAATTTTAAAGCTCAGTTTAAATTATGTGGCAGAGTGGGTGCAAGTGTGGTATTTAAACTGAAATTGATTTGCCTCGCTTGGGCAATTGATTACAAATAAAAGAAAAGACGCTTCAATTTTGCAAAAAATAAAGGCGTTTTTTAAATGTAAATGCTTGAAAAAACTATTCAAAAATAATGGATCTTTGAAATAATTTAAAGGGAAGCAAATAACGTAAATATTTCAAGAAATAAATGGATCTCTTAGAAAATTACTTCGGCAAATTATTGAGCATAAAACAGTAAAACCTTTGATCTAAATAGAATGCAGAAAAATCTTTCTTTCAATTACTGAAAATTTTTAAAAAGACTTTTAATGGAGCACATATAAATAGAAAAAGATTTAGTATGGCTATAAAAATGCAGAAAAATTAATGCTGTAAAATATGCTAAATGGGAAAAAAATACAACAAAAAATATTTTCAAAAAATTAGCCGAATTCAAAATAACTGCATTGCGGGTTTTAAGGAAACAGCCACGATGTGCAGCACGGGTTTCGGCCGCGCAGTCGCGATGTGCAGTGCGGGTTTCGGCCGAGAAGCCGCGATGTGAAGCGCGGGTTTCGGTCACACAGTCGCGATGTGCAGTGCGGCAAATGGACGTGAAGCCGCGATGTGCAGCGCGTAAAATGGTCGCGAAGCCGCAGTGCGCCGCGTGAAAAAAAGCCACGAGGTCGCGATGAGCCGCGCGACTATCGGGCGAAAAACCGCGAAGCGAAAGCCGAAAACGGATGCCGAAAAACGACCCCGAAAATGGAAATTTCAGGTTGTTAATGGCAATAGAAAGGGCCAAGATCTAGAATAGCAATGGATCTCCTGTCTAGGATGGTAGATCTATGAATTAAAATGATTAAAACTAACAAAAACTAAGATCTAAAGCAAAAAACCAAAATCTAAGAATTCGAAGCCAACGGAATTGCCAAAAACTGTTGGCTTGGTTTTGCAACCAAGCTTCATGCAATGGGCACCTATCAACAATGTGATAGCAATTTCAATATAGAAAGCAAAAACGATTATGAATTAAATCTAAATCTAAACTAACATGTGCATATAACAAATAAATTTAAAAACGATTCATGGAAATAACAAGAAATAAAAGAATGGATGTTTTGTATTAAGATACCTCAAATGATGAGGATTTGTGTTGAGCAACTCCAAGGGTGAGTAGCTCCAAGCTCCAATGGTCCCTTCTCCAAGATGCTAAAAATGGCCAAAAGTCTCATGAGAAATTTTGACACGTGAGGATAGGATGATGGATAGATAGAAAGTGAGGAGCCCCTACCACCTTTTTATAGTTTATAGTTTTTGGTGGTGGGGAATACCATTATGGTTTTGAGGAAACCAATGGTATTGACCAACATGGTTTAGGTACCTTTTTTCCTCTTTTTTCTTTTTTTGAATATTTTGAATATTTTTATTCCCTTTTTAATATTTTGGGAATTCTTGACCCTTTTTTAGGGTTTTTTATGCTTTTTGAGGAAAAATATTCATTTTGAGGGGAAAAAGGGGTGTATTATGGTCTTTTGGTGACCTTTTGATGGCTTTAGAGGCTCAAATGGTGGAAAAGTGGGCAAATGGGTCATGCGATTAAGGAAATGAGCTAGTGAGCACTTTTTGGGTGTTAATACTTAGTATATAAGTGTGTGTTGAGGCCTATGAACTGTGAAGGAACTGTGAAGTTATTTGTATTGAGCTTGCTCAAAGGAGGTTGACCCGTTGAAGTGGCCTGCGATCAATAAAATATTATGTGATCTCATATATTGTGCATTTTACCAATTAATTGTTGCAGGTTCTTCACATCTGGTATCAGAGCATTTTCTTGGTCTCATTGGGTGAAATTTCTGCCAAATTTTTTTTCACATTTGTTGTAGATTCAGATCTAGGAATAATCCCTATCCGCTTAACTGTGGGAAGTACTTGGGCATAATCCCTAAAACTCATTGTGAGGAGTACCACAGGAACCCCGAAGTACCTGGCCCATTGAGAGGACCTACTAGCCAAAAGGGCAACGACCCCTACTTGATTAACTAGTTCCCACCTATGAGGTAAACCAAGAGCTGTTGTTTGTGGAAAAGCGATTATCAATTTTACCTAAGCCGTGGAGTGAGGGGTACTTCCCCAATATGCAAGTTGTCAGAGAGCATTGGTGGCCGAGTGAATCCCCTGAACTGTCAATCCAAAGAAGTATTACATCATTGGAAGTTGTTCTCTCTTTGCTTTTGGATTGGAATTGTCATTGCGTAGAAATAATACAGATCTTTGACTTGTGTTAGGAAAGATCTCCTTCGGTTGACGTTGCACTGCATGGAGATCAAACATTGTTGTAGATTGTAACTAGCTTTTACTTCTTTTGCCAATAACCCTTTATCTAGGCAAGCAAGTTTCTCAAATTGTAGTTGCCAAACACTTGACAATCATACTAGATCCTACTACAATTTCCTTTCAATGGTTGTGAGGCAAAGGATCACAACCTATTGTCTAGGGTGAAATTTTTGACCAATTTCGGCCATATCTTATCACAACACCGAACCTTCATGGTACAAGCATAACATGTTGACCTCGAACCTTTTATCACACACTTGCTCTTTGTGGACGATGTAATGATATTTGGAACAGATTCTACTGAGGAGTGGTTGGCATACTCAAATATAATTATGTTATTCTGCAAAGTTACAAGTATGCTGGTCAGTCAAAGTAAATCGGTCTTTGTCAGTAATATTATGGTGGATAGTCCTGTGATGCAACATATTCTTAATTTTCTTCCATTCAAATGTTCTAATATGGATGAGGGTGTCAAATATTTGGGGTTTTTAATTAAATCTAATTGTTATGGCATCCACGATTGGAGGTGGCTGATCCGGAGGTTTGAGAAAAAAATCAATCTATGGTGTCTTAAATATTTGTCATTGGGTGGCCAGCTTATTCTTATGAAATCGGTCTTTAGTAGCTTACTGGTTCATTGGACATTGTTGGCTCAAATCCCTCGATCTATTCTCCATAAGCTGAAGAGCTTAATGTTTTATTTTCTCTGGTCTAGAAATAAAGAAGGAAGCCATTATCATTTAGCTAATTGGGAAGTTTTATCCTTGCCAAAGAAATATGGTGGTTGGAACATAAAAAATATTTTCTGGTTTAATATGGTTGTTTCCTTGAAAAGTCTCTCGTTGGGGCTCATTGGAGATAATCTTTGGTCTCATTGGAGATAATCTTTGGTCTGCTCTTCTGCACATGAAATATATCAAAAATATCTAACCAATTGGATTAGAAGACCTTATGTTGTCACTCGCAATGCTTCTTTCTTTTGGAAAGGGTTTATGAATATATTTCTCTAGATCAGTAATTATTTAGCATGGCAAGTAGATAATGGCAATGCAGTGTTAGTTGGCATTGACCCAATTCTTGGGATTGACACAGATGATAAATTATCTTAGGATCTTCGAAAGCTCTTCATGGACTATGGTTTGCTCACTCTGAACCATTTCAAAAGATCGAAAGGTATTATTCCGGATCCCTCTTACAGGCTTACTTCTTCAGATCTCGGTCTTGCAGGAAGATGGGAAGACGAATGGAATAGGTTTCTGCAGCAATTGAATCTTGCTGGTATTCGTCTCAGGAAGAGAAAGACAAAATTTCTTGGTCTAAGAATCTTACTTCTGGTCAGGTCACATTAAGAATTTCTTATCAAGTGATTGCCGAAAACCATATAGATGGTCACAGGAAATGGTGGTATGGTGCTCTTTGGAAATGAAAACTTCCACTTAAAATAAAGTGTTTTTTATGGCTGGTGTTTAATGACAAAATTCTAACTTGGGAAAACTTGAAGCAAGGAGGCACACAAGGCCCTAATATTTGCATTCTCTGCAAAAGAAATTGTGAAACGGTGGATCATATTTTTTTATATTGCAGATTCTCCAATGAGATGTGGAAGAAAATCTGTTTGGCTCTGAAGATTGAGGTAGAGTGGCCTAGCATGGGCTTTGAATTAGCTTATGAAGGACATTATCACACACATTATCACCTACTTTTTTGCAGTTATTTACTATGAATTGCTATCAGCTACCAGTTATTTTTTATATTTTCTTTTTATAATTGTTTAGCTACCTACCTAAATGTTATCACCCACATTCTTCTGGTTATCTTCCATGAACTACCTGAGTTATCTATGCATCAACTACTAGTTATTTTTTCTATTTCTTTTTTGTTTATAATTGTTTATCTAGATTTTTGAATGAATACCATAAAATCAATCTGGATAGTACACTTGTCCTATCCTCCTTTAATCTAGGAAAAGCATAGATTGTAGTCCACCCCAAATTTTAAGATCTAAATGCCTTAATTATTGTCTATATAATATATCAATGATGATGTATTTTTTAGTAACCCTTGACAGTACAGAAGTTGTTAACAAGCGCCATTTCCATAGTAGAAATCTTATCTTTCTCTTCCTTGGTCGAGTGACATCGGGAAAGGGGGGAAGATTGTTGCATGAACCTGGGTTTGAAGGATTTCAGCACATCGGTTGTAGTGGGTCCACACATTTCAGCTGTTGGTAGTAAATATTTGTATTCTCACTATATAGATATTCTCTTTGGTTATGATAACAACAAAAATATCTCTTACATGTATAGAAATTTTAAAGGTGTGGAATATTTTCAGTCATGGAAGATGTTAATTATGCATGCTGGCAGATGGAATTAATTATGGGCCTGTATTGGAAGGATCCTTGGATCTGCTATAAATAAATACTTATGATGCTCATGCTCTCTGATATAATGCCGCCACTGAGATATGGTGCCCATATGAAAGGGTTTTTAAATATGAGTCGGGCTCTGTCAGATTTGGTGTTGTTTTGTGTGGTACATTCTCCACGGGATTCAAGATCAGGTTATTGTTGCATTTACAAAGCAACAGAAATTCTTGACAAATGACATGATTTCTTTTTGTGGCATCACTCCATGAAAAATGACCACAAGATAGAAGGGGTGAGTATTCGAGAAAGTTGTGAAAGTTTAGTTATAATGTTGATTGGATTCACTTTTGAAAGATAGAATGAGTGATTTCTCACCTAGCTCGTGTCAACAAGAATATTGCTCGTATCTATTTTGTTAAACTGATGGTCCACTAGAGGCATGACGCAAGGTTGGTTGTGCCTGTACTAGTATAATGATTATGTTTTGAGTCCACTTTAGCAATTGAGCAAAATCATTGTTGTTGTAATGCACACTAAGGTGGAAGGGAATCGCATTTCCTATTACTAAACTAGGTGGTTGGTATCTAGGGCAATAATAATTGGATGGATAAATTAGAAGAAAGAGATCGATCTTTCTAAGGTGTTGTGTTCCTCACGCCTATTAAAAAAAGGCATAATCAAGTTTCACTCCAACATAGATTCATTTTAAAAGGGGATCTCTCTAGGTGCAAACCTTTCTTCAACATCTACGATTGTAAATGTTTTAAATCTAATTTGAGTCGACATGCTATTTTTAAAAAATATTTTATTATTTTGAAAAAAGACACATTCAGCTTCAAGATGAGCATGGAAGGAGTTACACATCCCCCTACTGGGTTGTAGAATGCACCTCTCTATGCAATAATTCAACCAGATGTATAGTTCACCAAAAAGTAACTAGTTAGGAATGATATCTTGCATTTGGATTTCATAAGAACACTTTCCTTCCTTCGGGCTCAAGTTGTTGCATTGACATCCTAGAAAAATGGCTAAGCTTGCAAGGTAGTGAGGATTTATTTTTTTTGATGCCTGTGATGGTTGGTTTAGAATTATGTATTTGCCTAGAAAGTCATGCAAGAGGTTTCCAGCCTGTTAGGTTGCCTCTCCAACACACCAATATTGTTGTGTACATAACAAACAAGGATCTGTTGAATGCTTATGTTTATATACTTATACTTGCTCACAAGCATATGTGTGCACACGTTAGTGAATTGGTTGAATTTCTAAACTTTATGATATGGTTTAGTGTTTTGTTTGATATATCCACATTAAGCTCCTAGTTTGTTATTGCACATATTTAGAAGGGGGTTACACCTAAGCTGACATACATGAAGTAGTAATGGATATATCAATGGAATGAGTAGATGGTTCCGAGTTTGGTGTGAGGTGTTCTTCAGAGTTGTAGCATTGCGTTAGTTGCAAGGGGATATCAATTGCGGCATTGGTTTGGTTACAATGGAGATTGGTTGTGTCCATCGGTTGGTTGTGATACCCGTACCTTTGAGGTTTCTTATATGCTTCATTGTACACTTTTTATTATGCACTTTAATTTATATCTATTGTAAACACCAAGGATATGTTGAGTCCATATAGTGCTCGTTGTCGTGTGATCAGCCCTTCGTGGCAGGATGAGTTTTGTGTTATGACATTAAGTTGTTACTTATATTTTTGGCATGATGAGAAGGACCTTGTTTCCTTCGTCATGGCCTCAAGTTGGGAGAGTACTAGTCAGTTTTTTAATGAGTTATTAACACTTGATTGTAGTTGTGCCATATCAAGATGATATTTGAAGACCTTTTCGGGGGGTCAATGCAGTGTCTAGGTTTCGGCACTACAGAAGTTTTCAACAATATGGATTAGCCATTCCTTGTGTTGGGTCTCATGGATGGGATACGTTATCTTGTGGATCAAAACTCAAAACCGCTAGTCATACTCCCATTCACTTTCACTAACCATCTACTTAATCTCTTTCAGCTTAGCGCAATTCTATTGCTTGGATTCTGGCATCTAGAACTCATCTATAAAACTAGTCTTTACTTCCTCTGGGGTCTTAGAAACACCATGGGGATCAACTTGGGAAAACTTCATATACCACTCCAAGGTCCTTCCCTGCAGTCTGGTTTGAAACTCCACCAGTTTCACCTCTGGGATGGTTGTCCCCTTAGTTCTCCATATTAACTCACAGAGGAACCAATGTTGTTCTGGATCACTATTTCCCTCCCATGAGAACACACTAAGGTGCATTGTATTATTTTTGGTGTTCCAACCATACTGCTAGTTGGAATTCCCAATAAGATAAAACTTAAAGGGCTTGGTTGACTAATCAAACCTACTCCAATTCTAAGACTTTAACTCACTCCTACACTCTTACTCACAACTTTGTTGGTGCTTCCCCCCCCACCAGATTCTATTATTTCCTTAACTGCTAGTAGGGGGTGTTGTCAACTAAGAACTAGAAATCAAATTAGTGATTATCTTAGGTATTATGGAATGTGTAGCGGGTGTCACCTTCTCTAGGTTAGTTCCTCCGCTTTGAGGGGGTACCATGTCTACTACTCCATTCCCTTCCTCGAATAGTCAAACTACTTCCTCTAGTGCTTCCATCCATAGCATCTCAACGAGAGTGTCCTCCCCCGACCGTTGATTGAAATTTCCTTCTGACGTAACCTCGTGTTACACTTCCTTTGATTCATTGGTCTGAATAGGTTCATCAATCTATGTAACTTATTCAACCACTTTTCTCCTTTTGTAGACATCGCATTTTTTCACATCTCATCTGTGGAACTCCACTTTATTTTTACTCCTCATTCCATCAACCACCGACTAAATTTCTCTCTTATTTTCTCTAATTGTTGCAACTTTCTTAGTTGCACCTCAGTACTCCTTTATGCTTCCATGCTTCTTTCTATCATCTTAGCTTCTCCACCTACAGTTGGACACGCCCTTTTTAAAGGAAAAATATCCATGCTGAAATGATTTTGGCTCAAAAAGCATCGAATTTGATCCCAAAGGCCCGCCCTTCTATTATTGAAAGTGGATTTAAGCCATTCGAGTCAAAGCTCTATTGGGATGGATGAAAGCCTCCATGGAAGCTCAAGGTTTGGAAGCAACTGTATAGATGTATTCAACTCAAAAATATCCCAACAGCTACCAGGATATCTTCGAGTCAAATAAAGCTATACAATTATTAGGTATGGGACATATTTGTATAGCCCTATTACTAAAATAACCAAATGATGAAGTACAGTGGATATTAACCCACTTCTAGGAAAAAAATTGTCTTAATAGCATGGTAACTTATGAAGAATTAAACATTTAAAGTACAAATATAATATAAAAATAGGTAATTCGCTAGTAGCCTCCAAAATGATCTTCCATAGCATTTCACATCATTGTAATAGTATGAATTTTTCCTTTGGGCCATCATATCAAATCATTCTTTCATTATACGTTGTTGTCTCACCTAGGAAAAATCTTGTGATTTCTTAAAGAAAAAGCATAACGCATTTCTAGGTGGCTAGATGGACTCATGATTTGGTGGTCTAAGAAATTCCAACGCATAGATGCATTGAGAATCAGACCCGCACTAATTTTGGTAGACTCCCATTTTTCAACCCCTAGAATGTGCAGGGTGTTAATATATTCTTTCGTTACTATATTCACCAACCAGTCGGCTAGTATAGCGTTAAAAATTGGGTTAGGTTAGGGTTTTTAAACAAAAATTTAAAAACTAGTACTTTAATGCAAAAATAAATTACAAAAAAACTAGTACTGAAATTTAAAAAAAAAACTCCATTTATAGTAGAACAACAGTAGTATTAAAATAAACAAATTAACAAAATTAAAAATCAAATCTAATATGTGAAGAACCTTCCTTATACTCGGAATTTAAATTTCATATAAGACTTTGCCTCTCAGAGGCAAGTCAACAAATGGAGCAAAACTGACCCTTACCTGAGGGTATGCACATACCTGAGAGAGAGAGATAAAGTACCAAAGAATAGGGTTAGACAAGTACAACAGTAAGTGCAGAGACCTGATGAAGGTACAACACAGTCAAGGACAACCCAAAAGCATCAATAGAGGCAAGCAATAAATGTTGTTAGCCCAGGAAAGCCCTTATCCAATCAACACTAGGCTAGAAATACAACACAACTCAAAAATAGACCTCAACCAGCAGCCTGTACCCACATGATAGACCTCAACTAAATATTGGAAACCACAGAAAAGACCTCGACAGTTCATGGCACCCTCTGGACAGGCCTCACAATGGACGACAACCCTAAAGGACAACTCAGCAGTGGACAAAAACTCCAAAAATAATGGACAACAACCCTTAAACAGTCCACAATAGGTAGCGACACCTTCAAACAATGAGGATCATCCCTCAAACAAGTCCACACAGGCAGTGACACCTTCAAACAGTGGGACGAAGTCCTCAAATAAGTTCACACAAGCAGCGGCGCCCTCAAACAGTGAGGAGAAACCCTCAAAAAATTCCACACAGGTAGCGACACTCTCAAACAATGGAGAGAAGCCCTCAAAACAGTCCACAACTCACATGTGGGAGAGAGGAAGAATAAACAGTCTTCAAAAGGAACAACCCTAGGCTATAGATCAAAAACCAAGAGAGCACCCAAGCACAAGGAGCAAAGAAACCCTAGACGTCACCCCAAACAATAGAGGTGAAAACCCTAGATCAAACATGTAAGAAACAGAGTTGAGACACTTCTTCAAGACATGTTCATAATGAGGGATTGAACTTATATTTATAGCCTTTAAAGAATTATAGAAGGATATCCCTTATGTTTCTTTATTGACTTAGGGTTACTTTAACTAGGTCAAAACATCCTACCTTTTAGGAAGGTATCCCACATAAAACTAAAATTAATATTAGGACGTCTTAAGGTGAGGATTACACAATTAAGGAGGGTTAACAATTATAAAATATAAATTATTGTTCAAACGTCTTTAGGAATGGGCACCAAGGACATGACAAAGGTTAAGTTACCACACTCAAAGGGGGGACACTCTAACAAAGAAGGGGTCATCATAAAGCTAATCCAAGGCTAACCACAAGTCAATAAGAGGTGTCACAACAAGGTGGGAAGACAACCCTTTTACCCACAATACCAAAGGTGTAACAACAAGGTGGGAAGACAACCCTTTTACCCACAAGACCAAAGGTGTAACAACAAGATGGGAAGACAACCCTTTTACCCATGAGACCAAAGGTGTAACAACAAGATGGGAAGACAACCCTTTTCCCCACAAGACCAAAGGTGTAACAAAAAGGTGGGAAGACAACCCTTTTATCTCTCTCTCTCTCTCAATGTACAAGTGTTCCATACAATAAGTGAAAGTTCATCATCACGATGTAAGGAAGGTTCACACTGGATGATGTGATCCTCTGGTCCTCCTGACTGCTCCTAAGGTCAAGTGCCAGTGATTCCATCAAGGGGTGTCCAGTCCCTTAAGGAAACAACCTAGCTTGAAACCATCTCGAAGACCTAGGAGAGAAGGACATCACAAATCATCATTATCTTGGTTAACTGACCAAGATCCACCTGGTTAACTAACCAGAAATATACCTGCAGGATTTGCTTGGTCCCAGACCAAGAATCTTCCTGGTCCCAGACCAGGATGTCTCTGTCTCTGCCTGCAGGATCTGCTTGGTCCTCATGACCAAGAAACTGTCTGGTCCTTGACCGGAATGCCCTAGAGACAAATATGGGCCCTAGCCACATGCTAGGGACTTTTCCATGGCTCTAACTTGCTTGGTCCCAGACCAAGAACCCCAGTAGACAGTTGGGGGCCCTAGATACCTGCTAGGGAATTACATTACCTGGTTAACTAACCAAGAACCCTAGTTAACTGACTAGGGTGCCATCTTCCTAGAGAATGGCTCTTGCAGTTGCATTAACTTTAACATATAGTACATGATATCATATTCACCAACCATCTGACCACTATACTATTATCATATTGAAATTTATCAGACTCTTAAATCCACCAGTAGATTAAGGCAACTGATCCGTAGATTAACTACACCATATCATGTAAAGTGGATGCTAACTTGATAACAAAGATATAATTCACATTGTTGATATTAAAAATATTTTGTTCTTTATGTGTAGTTGTAATCACTGGTTGTTTATGCCTTAGCTAGTTGATATCACCAATCTTTTTTTAGTTAAACCAGTGGTAAGTTTACTACAGCCTATTACCCATGCATTAGCTATTGACTATTATCCATGCATTATATATTATATATTAGTTATCCATACATCAGTTATTAGTTATTTTTGATATTCTTTTTTTTAATAATTGAACGCATTCTTCGTAGATTAACCTAAAACAAGCCCAATAAAAACTTAACAAAAAGTTTTTACCCATACATTATATATTAGTTAACCATACATCAGCTATTAGTTATTTTTTATATTCTTTCCTTTTTTAATAATTGAATACATTCTTCTTAGATAACCTAAAACAAACCCAATAAAAATATAACAAAAAGCTCTATTTAAATTCAAGAGTTTTGATATGTAGTTTATCCACTTTGAGTTTTATCCACCTTACTTTGAGTTTTATCCACCCTTATAAAACTCTTATTTTGAGTTTTATCCACCCTTACTTAGTACCAATAATACTAGTGATTTTATTTTAGCTCTTATATAAATTGTGGCCCTAGTACATTATTATCATTAAATAGTCTAAGGGCATATGATCATAACTTTATCATATTGCATTACAGAAGTATGAGCTTATAAGCAAAATAGCTCATTTATATAACAAAAATCCGTGTTTAAGCACACAAAGCTTATAAGCAAAATAGCTCATTTATATATGATTTTATTTATATAACAAAAATCCGTGTTTAAGCACACAACAAATTTTGAGTTCTAACTTACTCTACCATGACTATGCATGGCAAGTTTGGATATAGTTGTACTATGTCACTAGCCAAGTTATCACATATCATTTTCCATTGTTTGAAGGAGGATACTTCTTAATTAGTGTCTTAATATAGAGGGTTGTTCTTAGTCCTTTTAGACATTGAATATGCAAAGTCATTAAATATATCAGAAATATGTCATGACATGTGGCATATCATTCTAGTGATCTAATCTTGATGGTAATTAATAAGATTAGGAAAATGAAAAAACCAAGGTAATGTTGGATTCATCTATTATCAAAACGTGTCTTGTTTAAAAAAATCATGTTAATTTAAAGGGCAATGTAATATGTCGAACTTTACAACAAACTTGGATTTCCTTTTATGAGGGGAGTTGTTCACGCGTAAAACAGAGAGATAATTTCTTATTCATTTGCATCATTGATTTATTTGCTTACTTTTTACACATTTAAATTCCCTGTTTTACATGACACTCATTTGTATCTACTTTTCAAAAACATTTTTTTTTTTTTTTTTTTTTGTATATGTACATTAATATTTTCCAATGCACTACTTGCCTTTATATTTTATACAATTTTCTTAAACTTGTGGATTTTCATTGGTCAGTTTTTTTTAGGTACATTTTTTCTACCTTATATCTTTATTATAGCATTCGTTTTGCACCGTCAGGTGCAATTGTTAGTTAAAACTTGTTTCACCATTGTATGTGGAGGAGAATGTTTCTCTTGTCTACACTAATTTCCAATAAGGAAAACTTCATCTAGTAATCACACGGCTTAGCATTTGTTTGACACTTGGCTTTTGAGCACCTGAAACATTTATCCTTGATAACACCTACACAGAATTTGATTTTAAATTCGGCAAGCATGCAATTTTTTCAAAGTTAAATCGACCAAGTTTCTAAAGTATGACAAAATGAAATATAAAAGCCATTGACTTCTAGAGACCACACTTATATATTATATAGGTACCCTTTGTGATAGTGTGTTAAGGTTTATAAGAGTTTGTGATATGTTTTATGTTAGAGTTGGAATTATATTGTGTTAATGTTTGTAAGAGTTTGTGATATATATTGTGTGAACTTTGATTTAATGTGAATTTTGATTCTATTTAAGGGTGCTAGCTCAATGGAAGAGCACATTCTTTACAGGTAGGAGGTTGGTGGTTCGATTCCTGTGTACCTTATCTACATAAATCAATGACTAATTAAATGACCAGTTAACAACAATCAATGACTAAATAAATGACCACTTAACAACAATCAATGATTAAATAAATGGTCACTTATCAACAATCAATAAATAAATAAATGACCAGTTAACAACAATCAATGACTAAATACATGACTAAATGTACTACCAAACAATGATAACTAATGACCAAATATTGACAACTAATGACCAAATAACAACAATTAATGACCAAATAAATGACTAAATATATGACCAATCCATGAAGCAATTCAAGCAATTTATGACCAAGTGATAAATGACCAATTTGTTTGGGTGATAAGTGGCTGCTAATTTATGACCAGTGGTCACATGACCAAATTTAGTCATTTATCACCCATTTTAGTCAGAATTCTTTGAAGCTCATCCTTTGTTAGATCTACAAGATTGGCTCTATCTTCTAACACAGATACCTTTGAGCCAAATCTTGGAGGCAGAGTTCTTAGTATCTTTTGCACAACTGATTATTCAACTAGTGTAACTCCAATCCTTTTGATGGAATTAACCAATTCATCAACTCGAAGAAAATATGAGGCAACATTTTCTTCATCTTTCATTTTCAGAGTCTCATACAATTCAGAGTAATTTTGCAGCTTCACCTTCTTCACTTTCTCGTCACCTTCATAAACATTTCTAAGTTTATCCCTTACATCCTTGACTAAGGCGCAATGCATAACTTTAGTGAATTCGGTGTCTATTAACCCACACAATAGTGCATTTATGGCTCTTGCATTGCATTCATACTGTATTTTCTCAAGTGGATCAACTGGTACTATTGGTGGAACGGTATAGCCATCCACAATAGACTGCCAGACATCATCTCCGATAGATTGCAAATCCACTTCCATCCTATTCCTCTAAAAGGTGAAGTTGGTACCATCAGACCTTGGTGCTTTGTTATTGGAGATTCCTTCATGCTTGTCAATATCTTTGCACAGATCTATCTTCAAGATGTTAAGCTGTTACTAAAGACACTTTCTCTCATACCAATTGTTGGAATCTTATTAATACTGAGAGGGGGGGTGAATCAATATTAGCGCAGTTATGAACGATTTTTACTTCATATCAGATTTAACTTGAACTTAAATTATGCATTCACATAAACAACAACAACATTCATCTACACATATGCGCAATAGACAGAACACACATATTTTTACGTGGAAATCCAAATGGGAGAAAAACATGGAATGCTATCTTATAATATAAAGATTACATTCATGGAAGCACCCACTTCTGAAGGTCTCCAGCACCAACTGGAAGGAGGCACTGACCCCCTGGTTTTACAAGCATTGACCTAAAAGAAGCACCAACTCCTTGATTTACCAACTTCAACTTGAAGGTGGCACCGACTCCTTGCTCCTTGCCTCATCTTTCCGCCCTAATATGACTATAGAAGATATTTCCTTGTTGTTCTTCTTATCTGCGCACTTTTCAGATTGTCTACAATTCAAAATGTTGTGTGCACCTGCTGTAACCTTGAGATATTGCAATCACTGATCTGTATTATGAACTCCACTTGACTACATTAACATTATACTTTTGACTTAATACTCCACTTTACTGCATCTTCATGGCATTCTACGGTCCGCGCTTTTGTTCAGGATGTCGTTCTATTTTTAAATATCTGCAACTTCAACTAATGCTACACATCTTCTGTTCTATTATTGTTCTAACTGTGTGCATCAGTATCAGATCAATCTGCGCACCGTTTGAAATATCACACTTCTATCTTGGTGCATCAGTGCTTAGATAATTTATGACCTACTGTGCATCAACTATGATTCAGCCTTTATGTTCTTTGCACTTGTCTCAGATCATCCTTATCATAATGCACATCCTTTACTGTGAAACAACTATGTCTTAGTGCATTAGATAAACAACCTCACTTCATGCATTATTGGCTATACTTCAAGTCAGTCTTTGTGCACCTGCCTTAGATTATCTATGACTTTCTACGTATTGTCTGCGATACTATCATTATATTCTCATGCACTTTTGCATCCTCTATAGTTCTGCATTTCTATCTTTGCACAACTATCATAGATAAATTACATCATTTTTCTCACCATCATCAATTATGTTCTTATGTTCGGGCACACTCGGCTCTCTGCTAGATCATGTTGTTCTAATTCCACAAGCCCTTGATGCCCCAAAATAAGAATCTTTATAAATATGTATCTTCCAGTCTTGAGCTTACAAGCTTACTACAACTCTCCAACTTGGCTTCCTATTTATATTTGACCTGCACAGATGGTATGTCCACAAGTTAGATGTGGCATCCCTTCTTCCTTGTTTCACGGTTCCACTTACTTCATGCTTCTGCAACTTGTCATGTTTTGTGCCACTGAGGTGTTATCACTTGTGGGTCTTGCGCACTTTGTTGCGGGGGAGTGCCCCCCACCCCCTCGCTCCTGCCCCCGAAGCTTGTTTCCTTTGGAAGCTCGCTCCCAAAATACTCCCAGTTTTGGGAGCATGCTCCCGAGGTTCTCCCAAGACGCTCCTATACTAAAAGCGCCTATACCAAGTTGATAATTTGTTGACAATTTTATGGTACCTCCCTTCTTTTCCAAGCTCATATAAAAGTTGTTATAGTTGGTCCTTTGATGACAATGTTATAAGTTATAACTACTAGATGATTGATGTAATATGGTTTAAACCATGTTTTCTATAGCTAATTCAACATCCTACATGTTTTTTAGATATAAATCCATCAAAATATATTAAAATATATAATATATATAAAAAACGCTCCCGAAATGGGAGCTTTTGAAATTTTCGCTTTTCACTCTGCTACCACTCCCCGCTTTTCGCTCCTACTCCTTGCTCCCAACAACATAGCTTGCACATGCTTTGTCCTTTTCCTAGTGGGACTTGCGCCCTTCGTGTGTGGTCTTGCACCCTTGATGTACCATTGTTGGTGGGACGTGCGTACTTGAATTCTTTGATTGCAACTTTCTTCTGATACTACTGTGCGCTTCAACAACTTGTATACTTCGTCTAACTGGTGTGTATTGTGCACTTTTCAAGAATTTATTACATGTTCAACCGCTTCAAGCTTCCAAGCCTCTTGCACACTCTTGAACCTTGTCCAACCAACTCTTTGTCATTTCCTTACTGAATGCATTCCTTATGTACTTCTTCAAACTGAATATACTTGATGTACTTCTGCATATACTTCATATGTATTTATTCAAACTTGCTTCCATATACTTCTTCAAAGTAGCTTTCATATATTTCTTCAAACTAGCACAAGGATACTGAATCCTATTTGACATCAATGATAACCAAAATTCAACAATGATAGATTAGGATAGTTAGTATTCTCCATTTAGGATAAATCATACTCTGCATATCATCTCTTTAAAGAAAAATCATAAATGGTGGACCAAGATGCAACTAATAAAACCCAAACCATTAATGGTTGTCGGGCCAAAATTTGGGCAGGTTCCCTATTCCAAATGGTTTAAGGTTTGGTTGGGACTCTTTGCCGAAGTGAACCCCTATTATCAACGCCGTGACATTTCTAAGCATAAACATAGAACAATATGATGAAGTCATAGCCACATAAAGATAAAATTCTATCATAATTAGAGAATAAGAGCCTTGAGTACCATACACCTAATCACTCATTTTTCCAAGATCCACATAATCATGGGTTCAACTTGGACCAAGGAACTACTTCATTCCCAAGATTGATATGAGAAATTTTGATGGAAATGATCCAATAAAATGAATATATTCCAAATGGAGCAATTCTTTTATGTACACCAAGTGCAAACTTTACAAGAGGTAACTATGCATCCTTGTATTTAGAACCTGATCAATTTGTATGATACGAATGGATTTGTGACCATGAAAAAGACTCTATTGTCTCTTGGTCTATATTTACGAATTATTGATAGCATATTATGGGTATATTAAGAGAAACGCCTCCTTTAATCAATTGATAAATCTCAAGAAAAAAGGTCCATATATAGAGAACATTAAGCAGTTATAGAAGTTGAGTCTTGGAGTGAATAACATTCTAGAGGATAATTTGTTGCATCTTTTATGGGCACTTCAAAGGAGATAATTCAACATGAGGTACGTATCTTTGAACCTAAATAATTGGAGAATGCTTTTAGTTTGGCAAGGAAAGTTGAAAGTAAAAATATGGCTACTAGAAGGGATACTACTAACACTTATAGAGAGGAAATGTGCCTCCTCAACCTAACTTAGCCTACAAGGTTGACTCCTTAATAAGTAAAGGAAATAAGAGAAAAGGGACTTTGTTTCAATTGTGACAACAAGTATAGTAAGGGGCATAAGTGCAGTGAGAAGAAAATATTCTACATAGATTGTGAACAGGAGAAGATCTAGAACCAAAACAAACTCAAGAGGTAGATCTTGAAGATAATACTCCAACCATATCTTGCCATGCATTGGTCGGTATTAGCACTCCTCAAACTCTTAGAATAGAAGGATATATCAAAAAGAAAAAGGTAACAGTGTTGATTAATTTTGGTAGTACTCATAACTTAATTGATTGCAAATGGGGGTACAATAATTTGTTCAAGGAAATCCCATGGTATTAATCTTACTATGGGGGGTTATTTACTAGATATTCTAATGGTATCAATCCAATGGGTGGTGTTGATGTTGTACTAGAGGTCCAAAGGCTACAATCATTGGAAACAATGGCTCTTAATTTTCAGGAACTTTTCATGAGATTCTCCTCATAACAAAAGGAAAATGAACTCACAGGTATTCCAGGGAAACCCTCTAAAGTTATAAGCTCTAAAAGCATGACAAAATTGCTAAAAAAGGGACACCGTGGTGTATGCACATTTGTGCTCACTAGATGTTTAAGAATCTATACACTTTATTCCAGTGGATCACCAAGAATTTATTAACAACCATTCCAAAGTATTTGGAGAGATTCCTAAAGGTCTTCCACCTACTCGAGATCATGACAGCGGTATTCAATTGAAACCAAAAAGTGTACCACCTAACATCAGACCCTACAGATACCCATATGCACAAAAGGGTGAGATTGAGAATATGGTTCAAGGAATGTTAGATGCAGGCACGATTCAACCTAGACAAAGTGCTTTCTCTACACCAGTGGTGATTGTTCACAAAAGGAAGGTTCATGACATATATGTCCATATTATAGCAAGCTCAATAAGAATCTGACCATTAAAGATAATCCTTCCTATTCATGTCATTAATGGATTATTAGATATGAATTTCAAGGAAAAAAATTATTTACCAAGTTGGATCTCCATTCTAGATATCATCAAATCAGAATTAGGAAAGAAGACATTCCAAAAATAACCTTCAGAAAACATGAAGGTCGTTATGCATTTTTGGTGATGCCATTTGGCCTTACCAATGTACCTTCCACATTTCAAAGCTTGATGAATTATATTTTGAAACCATTCATTAGAAAATTTATGTTAGTAGTTTTTGATGATACAATAATCTATAGAAAATATTGGAAAGAGTATGCACAACACGTTAACATGGTCTTAAAACTATTGGAGAAGCATCAACTATAGACAAAGCCTTCTAAGTGTGCCTTTGGGGTTCAAGAATTGGAATATTTGGGTCAAATTGTATCTCATAAAGGTGTCAAAATGGAACCTTATAACAAAATTATAACTAACATGTAATGGCCAATTCCTAAAACCTTGAAGAATCTTAGAGGATTCTTAGGATCGAAAGGATACTACCGAAGCTTCATTGAGAATTATGGTAAAATAAAAGAACCTCTAACAAGATTATTGAAAAGGAGGCATTCTCTTGGACTCAAGAAGCAACCAAATATTTTGAAAAACATAAAGTGGCTATGTGTACAACTCATGTATTAGTTATGATTGACTTCACAAAAACCTTTATTGTGGAATGTGGTGTCTAAGGGCTTGGCATTGGTGCAGTTTTAATGCAAGAAGGAAGGCCCCTTGCCTTTGAAAGTTTCCAACTTAAAGAAAGAAAATTACTCAAACCAATTTATGGAAAGGAAATTTTGGCCATACTGCATGCAATTAAGAAGTGGTGCCCTTACCTAATAGCAAGACAGTATTAAGTACTTCTTGGAAAAAAAATTATCTTAAGAAGAGCAACGACAATGGGTTACAAAGATGCTAGGTCATGACTTTGAAATTGTATACAAAAGAAGGAAAAAAGAATGTAGTGGTATATTCACTTTTGAGAAAGGAAATATTGTCATCGTGATAGTAATTGATCGACTCACAAAGTATGTCCATTTCTGCTCTCTTTCTCATCATTTTAAAGCAATTATATTAGCTACAACATTCATGGAAACAATTGAGAAGCTACATGGAATGCCCGTGATTATTGTAAGTGATAGAGATCCAATTTTCATGGGTAATTTTTGGAAGGAAATATTTTCTTGTTTGGGAACTCAGTTGGCTCACAGCTCCTCTTATCATCCTCAATCTAATGGGAAAACTCAAATTATGAATAAATTCCTAGAAGGGTATCTTTGTTGCTTTCCATATAATAAATAAATAGAATGGGTCAAGTGGTTTCCCTTAGAAAAATGGTAGTACAACACACTTTTCCATACTTCATAAAAAATGTCACAATTTATGTCACTTTATGGATATCATCCTTCTTCCATCACATCATCCTTGAAAGAAAATGCTAAGGTTCAAGCAATGGACGATCGCATAGAGCACCAACAAGAGGTTCTCCAAATTTTGAAAGATAACTTGGCTATAGCAAAAAATAGGATGAAGCAACAAGTAGATTAACATTGTAGTGAAAGGAAATTTGAAGTAGGGGATTGGGTATTTTTGAGGCTACAACCATACAAATAGATGTACCTCAAGTAGCAAAAGAAGGACAATAAATTAACACCCACGTACTATGGTCCCTATAAGATGTTGCAGAGAATTGGAAGCATGGATTACAAATTAATGGTTGCCACCATATTCACATGTACATCAACTCTTCCATGATCCTTTCCTAAAAAAGGTAATTGGTGACAAGATCCTAGTCCAAACTATATTACAAGAGATTGATGAAGAAGGGAAATTAATATTAGAACCTAAAATAGTCCTTGACACAGGGATCAAGCAACTACACAATTGAGCAATTACTGAATACCTCATCAAGTGGAAGAACTTGCTAATAGAAGAGGGGACATGGGAAGATAAGTTCTTCAAGTAAAAACATCCAGAGTTAATCAAGAATTGAGGACAACACTTGTTTGAAGGGGATGGGCATGTTAATCCTTATGTATTGTGACACTACCTTTCTATTATTATACTAGTATCATCTTTATTTTTCATCTAATACCTTAAGTGTAATTGTGCACTTTGTCTCCTATATGTATACCAAGGAGAGAAAGGGTATAGTTACAAAAGGTCCTACCCAACTATACAATTACAGTTAAGGTCTTAACCAAAAAATAAAGACAATAATAATATAATAATAGAAATACAATGTCACAATATATAGGAATTAACATGAAATGTAATGTCACGATATGTAGTGTTACTCTCTCTTTCTAAATTTATGATATTTTAAAAATTTGGTGCATAACAAAATGGATGGTCTCAAGACAATCTACTTGGGAGTGTGATGGAGTGTCACTAGTTGTAGGGTTATATGGTCCTGAGATGCTATCATAGGGATGGACTGCAAAGGTTATATGTACCAAATGGGTATTCCCAAGGTAAGTCATAGAAGGGTAAGTGCGGTCATCACTTGGTGTCCAAAAATTCCTAATGGTGGAACGAAGAAGGGAATTCATGTGATGGGTTTCATGGGGGTAGTTTCATTTAGTAGTTTAGGGATGTCATATGATGGTGAATAAGAAATGTTTAAAACCTCATTATCTAATGATATTGTACATAGAGGTGCAGAACCTGCTATGGAGATTTGGGTCGGGTGTCATGATATGCCCCTAATAATGAGGAGTCTTTAAATATTCCAAGTCTCGCCTCTATTTAACATGGTGTTCCCATGGAATCCTCAACAAATCGTAATGCATTATCAATATTAGTTATTGGTTGAGGTTCATAGTGCATTAATTGATCTATGGTAACAACACTTCCATTATGTGGAAACATTATCATGCAAAATACTAAAGAGGTGAAGGCTCTCATAGCATACATATAACAATGTCCTAGTATGATGGTGTATTCTAATGGGGCATCTATAACCTTGATAAACATCAAGACTATTTTTCTTTCTAATTCAATAAGAACTTTTTGATATAGTCCTTCTCGTTGGGAAGGATGGCCATCATAATCCATGAGTGCAATGGATGACAATATAAGTTTAGGGGAACCCACAAATTTTCAAACTACCTTGGACATGATGCATGTAAATAGGCCTTCATCAATGAATGTTCATGTTTATGGTAGTGAAAAATACCTAAAAGTCCACTAAAGATGGTAAGTTTGATTCAGCATTATCCAAGTCAAAGGTCATCAAGTGTGAGTTAGATGATTCTCATGTGCCTAATGTGGACAACAATGCCTTTCTCTGAGAAGGACATGTTTGGAGGACTTACACTGATGACATAGCAGTAGATGATTGTGTTAAGTTGTTAATGATGTGATATTTGTGAGTAGCTCTTGCATGCGGGTTATGGGTAGTGTGTCATAGAGATGCATTTTGTACATGTGGTGTGGAGTCACTACTAGGGCACAAAATCTGCAACAGTTCATTAGTAGATGCTTAGTTACTTTTAAGATATGCTAGAGATAAATAAGGAGGCATGTTATATTGTTGGTTATGAGTTTGGAGATTGACCTCTATCGAGTTCATGAAAATATTTTGATAAGAGGGTTCTCTAGATTGAGATAGATGCTATGGAGGGTGTGACCCTACCTATTGGGTGGCGTTTACTATATCTTGCTAATTTGCAACAAATCCTTGTGGGGGGGGAGGGGTTACACAATATTGCACGAGTTCATGGATGTTGGGGAGCATTATTTCTTTACTGGGATTTGATGCCCTAGATAGACATAATCTCTTTCATTCATTTGTACTTAGCAATTTGAGGGAAATGCTTAATATAATGGCCAAACTCATTAAATAATGCACAAGGAAATTTGGTCCATATATTTGTATTTTCCTTGCTTTGGTTGGTTATTGTTACCAATATTTTGATTTTAGTTTCCTAGATTAGCATTTTCACTTTTAGGAGAATTTCCCCCTTAGCCATGTGGTGGGTTCGGTGTTTTTTTACCTCTCTTTTTTGCATTGTTTTGTGGAGTGGATAGGTTTACCATATTCGATTGTTCAAACACATACATTTGATGAGCAAGTGAAGGTTACAGAAAATTAACATCGGCATATTGAGTGGGGTTTTGCATTGTTGTTGGGATAAGGAATGAGAAGTATGAGTTGTTTTGTGGAGGGCCTCCAAACTAGTTTGATGTGGAATAGGAGGTCGATGTATTTCTACTAGTCCATTGTGGATTGTATGGAGTGGGTTGGGTTTGTGTTGATGCATTTACCCCATGGGGGTAATGTTAGGATGTAGGTGTGATAGGTATGGACCACTTCATGAGTTGGGTGGAATTTTGTAAGGCATATTGTGATGTCCAAATGGTGGTTTCCCATACAATGTGGTCAAACTTTCTTGAGAGGTATTTAGTCTAGTAAACTTGTTGCAATGCAAGATGAGATGGCTATATGGGGTAGTGATATAGCCCATGTTTTTGATTGATCCATTGGTGGCATGTGATGCAATAGGAATACATTTTTCAAAAGGGTGAGGGTGAGGGGAATTTGGAAGGACTGTATAGAAATAGCCTGACTTGGCATAGATTAGGTTGAAATGTTGTGCTTTGAGGATGGACCAATATTTTGTTTGAGGCATCATAGCTATCACATATTTGGCTATGAAAGGTAATAAGGATTTCAAAAACCAATCAAGAAATATTTTTTCTTTTACTTAAATATCACGTAAGATTTGTTGTTGATTCCATTTGTGGATATGGTTTGCAACATGGGTTGATGTGGTTTAGTGAAAATTAGTGACAAGTTCCAACCCTATGTCACGGTGAACTAGTAACTAGAAAAAATAAGGAATAAATTTTCCAAGGATGCAAAATCTGAGTGTGACCTATTAGCTTCATTTATATACCATTTAAATGATGGTGAGGTAAGGTTTCTTTGAAACAAACTAAGCCAGATGGTTTCTTCAGTAATTTTGTTTAAGAAACATCATAAATGAAAATTCATAACATGATTGGTTGGGTCTCTGCTTGGCCACCCGTCAAAATTTGGAATATATGAAGGAAGCTTGGTTAGCATTGGTTGTTGTTGTAAATGTAACTTCAAAAGATATTCCTTTGTATATTATTATTATATTATTATTGTACTTTTATTGTACCTCCATCGGAGATGTTTTTCCTCCGTTCAGGGATGTCATTATTGTATCTGGTCATGCTAGAATATCGAGGTAAAAATTCCATTGTAAGTCGAGGCAATAGCTCCCCAAAAGATAAGTGTAAATTGTATTTTTGAGTCTCCCTAGGACAGGTCATCCCAGTCAGTTAGAGAGGTCATCCCCAATGAGGAATTAGGTCACTCTCACTTAAAGTATCTCTCTCATTTGAAAACACACTCACTCAAGCAAGTTCACACAAAGTGAGAGAGAAGACAAGTTTGTTGGAGGAGAAAGAGAGAGAGTTGTAGAAGACATCTTATATTTGGGTTTTCCATCTTGCTTGATATTGTACTCGTGACAAATCTATTTCTGAGGAAGTTGCGGGGTTTTCTCCTTTATGGTTTCCCCGAGAAAATTTATTGTGTCTTTTGTGTTTTGTTGTGCTTGTCTATATTTCAGTTTAAAGATATAGCTAAATTGAATTAAAGTGCAAACCCTGACATGGTATCAGAGCCATCCTGAAAGAAGGCATTATGCAACAACGAAAAACTAGGGCTTCCTAGTTCAAGGTATTCTCTCCACAGATCACCAAGAAAAGAAGGCTAGGCTAACTCGCCCTAGGAGGGAAGATCTTTTGGAGGAAGCATAATTCAATTTGAAGAATTTTCATTTTTGACCTAGTCACTGGTGCCGGGAGAAAACTAGGGCATCAAACTTTTGGGTTTTCCTCCATCAATCAGGACAAAGGAGTACACTGTACAACTCACCTTGAGGAGGTGCATCTTTTTGTCCAAAAAAAAATTCAAAATTCCAAGTTTGGAAAATTAAGGTTTCTATGACAAACCCTAGGTTAGCCAGCTCCAGAACTAGGTTGGGAATCTCAAATTGGTAAGTTCTTATTCTTTGCTATTTCCATTTGAGGTTCTCATTTCAATATGACAAATCACACCAAGGTTGAGGATAAGCTTGAAGGAGCTGACAACTTCCGAGCATGGAGGTATAGAATCTCTCGTATCCTAGTAGAGAATGACTTGGACAAGTATGTCAATGGGGAGGTTCTAGAACCAGAGGGAGAAGAGGCAAAGGAAACCCACAAGAAGAACTTGGTCAAATCCAAGAGGATTATTGCAGACTCCATCAAATATCATCTCATCCCTCACATATCATTCTTGAAGACTCCCAAGGAGATGTTTAATGCTTTGACGAAGATATTCGAAGGGAAGAACTTTAATCGGAAGATGACACTAAGGAACCAACTCAACAATGTGAAGATCCAGCATTTAGAGACCATGCAATCTTACTTCACAAAGGTCTCTCAAATGAAGGAGCAATTTGAAGCAATTAAAGACAAAGTAGAAGAAGGAGAGATTGTAATGACCACCTTGAATGGTATCCCAAGTTCATGGGACTCATTCATTCAAGGAATATGTGCAAGGAAGAAGTTGATCACCTTCAGCAGACTATGGGAAGAATGCACCCAAGAAGAAGCTCGACTAGTAGCAAGAGAAGAGAAGATGGGAGCTAATGATGACCAAGCTCTAACTGCTCACACTAAAAGAAATCACAACAAGAGGGAGAACCATCATCACAAAAGATACAGAAGGCATCATGGACCTAGAAGGGATCTCTCTAGTATCAGATGTTTCGCATGTGATAAGAAGGGACATTAATCAATAAATTGTCCCATAAATCAAGGACCCTCCAGGAAAACCAACAAGAAGAGGCATCATGCTCACACCGTTGAATATGATGAACCATCAAGGAAAAGAACCGGAGAAGAAAGGGATGATTCTTCAAGTGATGAAGAATATGTATTAATCTCAGCACTCATAGGTACCATCACACATGGGAGCAACGATTGGCTTGTAGATAGTGGAGCATCCAAACACATGACGGGATACAAAGAATTTTTCATCAACCTATCAGAACATGAGTCACCCCACAAGGTGAAACTTGGGGATGATTATCAATATCCCATCAAAGGAAGTGGAGAAGCTTCCTACAAGCTAGATTCCGGACTGAAGAAGAATCTTCTCTCCATCTCAGCTTTAGATGCTAAAGGAATGTGGGTTGCATTTGTTGATGGCCAAGTTCTAATGTGGCCCAAAGGAAAGACAATAAATGATGCAACAGTAATTGGAGAGCAAGAGGGAGGTTTGTACAAGTTGAAAGGACAAACATAACAAGCATTGGTCCATGACTCCATGGAACCAAGTGAATTGTGACACAATGGGCTTGCACATGTGAACTATAGAGCACTACCAATTGCAAGAAAAGAAGTTTCAGGTCTACCAAAAATCCAAACAAAGCATGAAGGCATTTTCAAGGGATGTGCGTGAGGAAAGAACGCGAAGAAGAAATTTCCTAGCAGTGAAAGCAAGGAAAAAGGAATATTGGAGATAGTTCACTAAGATGTGTGTGGTCCCATGTCTTCTAGCTCATTAAGCAGGTATGTACTATGTTTCTTTTATAAATGAATTTTCCCATAAGACATGGATTTATTTCTTGAATGGAAAAGATGAAGTGTTTATCAAATTTAAGGAATTCAAAGCCTTGGTTGAAAATCACACTGAAAGGAAGATCAAGACTCTATGATCAAACAATGGAAGAAAATTCACCTCAGAAGAATTCAAGGATCTTTGCAAGGAATTAGGGATTAAGAGGGAGTTGAGCACTCCTTACAATCCTCAACAAAATGGCGCTGCAGAACGAAAGAACAGAACAATAATGGAAGCAACGAAGGCAATGCTACATGATCAAGATCTTCCAATGCACTTATGGGCAGAAGCAACAAGAACAACTGTGTATGTACAAAACTGTACACCTCACCATGTATTGAACAACAAGAATCTCGAAGAATATTTCTCAGGAGAGAAACCAGAAGTCAGCCATCTCAGAATATTTAGCTGCCCGGTGTACATACACATCCCAAAGGAAAAGAGAACCAAGCTAGATCCTTTAGGAAAGAAGGGGATATTCATGGGATACAGTGACACATCAAAAGCTTACCGAATATACTTCCCAGGATTCAAGAAGATCAAGATCAATAGAGATGTAACTTTTGATGAAGATTCAACATACACAAAATTAAGAAAATTACCAATTGAAGAAACCGAAGAACCTGAAGTTCCCAGAACCAGAGACACAGTTATGAAAGAGACAATACAAGAAGATCATGAATACTGTGACATGGCAGAACCACAAGAACCTGTAGATCCACCTCGTGAGAAGAACTCCCACAAGAGAAGACCAACATGGGCACATGAAGCAATACAAGATGCAGAGAAGTATGATGCTCCAGATGGGACACACATAGAAAGCAAGAGACCCAAACCATACTCCAATTATGTGGCCCTACTATATGACATCATTAATAAAGAACCTTCCAACTACGAGGAAACATCATAAAATAAGTAATGGAAGGATGCCATGGTCGAGGAGTACCAGTCGATTATGGAGAATGATGTATGGGAGATAGTTCCAAGACCAGTAGGGAAGTCTGTTGTGACTTCAAAATGGATCTACAAGATCAAGCATGCTGCAAATGGTAGCATAGAAAAACACAAGGCAAGATTTGTGGCACGTGGCTCCTCCCAGAAATAAGGCATATATTACAAAGAGACATTTGCACCAGTAACAAGATACACTTCCATCAGATCTATACTTGCTCTATCCGCGATAATGAAATTGAAGATACACCAGATGGACGTCAAGACATCATTCTTGAATGGTGTAGTCGAAGAGGAAGTGTATGTGGAGCAGCCACTAGGATTCGAGACACATGACAGACAGACTCATGTGTGCAAGTTAAAGAAATCCTTGTATGGCTTGAAGCAGGAACCCAAGACATGGTACGGCAGGATGGATAGATTTCTGATGAGCTTAGGCTTTGACAAGAGTAAAGCAGATTCCAACGTTTACTTCAAGGTTGAGGGCGGAAGACTAGTGATACTACTACTATATGTAGATGACCTGTTTGTAACAGGAGAGGATGAGCTCATTGCAGATACGAAAAGAAGGCTTGCCGTAGAGTTTGAGATGAAGGACCTTGGCCTGATGCACTACTTCTTAGATGGAGGTCTGGCAGAGTACAGATGGAATTTTCCTTGGTCAAGGAAAATATGCAATGGAGATTCTAAAGAGATTCAGAATGATGGACTGCAAGGCAGTGGCCACACCAATGGAATCAAACTTGAAGCTACTGTGCGATGCTTCATTAGAGACAGTTGATGCCATGATGTACATGAAAATGATTGGTTCATTGATGTACTTGACGAACACGAGACCAGACATATGCTTTGCTGTGAACACCCTGAGCCAGTTCCTAACGGATCGAAGACATGTTCACCTGATTGCTGCAAAGCATATATTGAGGTACTTGAAGGGTACAATTGAGTATGGGCTCAAGTAAGATACAAATCATAATATTAACCTGCATGGTTATGTTGATTCAGATTGGGAAAGAAATGCCACGGACAGGAAGAGCACTTCAGGATGCTACTTCAGTTTTGGATCCGGTATTATCTCTCGGTTTAGCAGGAAGCAGTCATGTGCGGCACTGAGTACAACTGAAGTAGAGTATGTTGCAGCTTGTTCGACTAGTTGTGAGGCAGTATGGCTCCAGAAGCTGCTGTCATATTTGTTTGATCTCGAGTTAGAGGCGACTTGTATCCTTTGTGACAACTAGATTTGTGTGAATTTTTCTAAGAACCCGGTGTTCCATGACAAGTCGAAGCATATTGAGATCAAGTACCACTATATCCGGGATATGGTGCAGAGAGCAGTAGTAAAGCTCCAGTATGTGGCGACAGACGAGCAGATAGATGATGTGTTGATCAAGCCATTAGCAAGAGTGAAGTTGGAGTACTTCAGAGAGAAGCTAGGTGTTATCCATATCAATGTTCTTCGAAAGAGGGAGTGATATGACCGGAAGATGCAGGTGCACCAGGGTTGTATCTTACATGGTGGAAGACACATGTGGTACGCAAGGACGTAATGCACCTGGGGTGCTCTTGGGATGTATCCACATGTTTGAAGACGCTGGTAGGTCCACGAGTTATAAAGCATCTGGGATGCGCCTGGGATGTATCTTACATGGTGGAAGACGTAGGTGGTCCGCAAGGACGTAATGAACCTGGGGTGCTCCTGGGCTATATCCACGTGTTTGAAGACGTAGGTTGACCGAGAGAGTCGTAATACATCTGGGTTGTATCCACGGGGTGGAAGACGCAGATGTCCCTGGGCTGTGCCCACTGGGTGGGAGACGTAGGTTGACTGAGAGAGAGACATAATACATCTAGGTTGTATCCATTGGGTGGAAGATGAAGATGTTCCTGGGCTGTATCCACTGAGTGGAAGATGTAGTTTGTCTGATGGACATGATGCATGCACCTAGGCTGCTCTTTGTGTGCGATGATGAGATGATCCAGATATGACGAGATGATAGTAGGAGACGTAGGTGATTGATGAGGCAATGTAATATGTGGTCTTGGGTTGTACCTGCTTGATGGCTTGCTCGTAGAGATGATGAAGACCTAGATGGGAGCTAGGCCTAAATCCAACATGAAGAAGGGCTGGCTCTGTAGAACTTCTCGTGAAAGACAGATTCGGGAGATGTCACTAGCCAATGATCAACGAGATGAGGATTGCTGTAACAACGATGATGATGATCCAGCGATGATGATGTTCCAGCAATGATGATGATCCAATGATGATGATGTTGTCTAGAGTTTGTGTCCAGCTGTGATGATGACTGTGGAGAGAGAATACCTTCCTAGTTAAGAGGGAGTGTTGTTGTAAATGTAACTTCAGAAGACATTCCTTTCTATATTATTATTGTATTATTATTGTACTTTTATTGTACCTTCATCGGAGATGTTTTTCCTCCGTTCGGGGATGTCATTATTGTATTTGGTCATGCTAGAATATTGAGGTAAAAGCTCCATTGTAAGTCGACACAATAGCTCCCCAAAAGATAAATGTAAATTGTATTTTTTAGTCTCCCTAGGACAAGTCAACCTAGTCAGTTAGAGAGGTCGGCCCTAATGAGGAATTAGGTCACTCTCACTTAAAGTATAAATATAGAGGATCACTCTCTCATTTGACAACACACTCACTCAAGCAAGTTCACACCAAGTGAGAGAGAATACAAGTTCGCTGGAGGAGAAAGAGAGACAGCTGCAGAAGACATCTTCTATTTGGGTTTTCCATCTTGCTTGATATTGTACTAGTGACAAATCTATTTCTAAGGAAGTTGTGGGGTTTTCTCCTTTATGGTTTCCATGAGGAAATTTCTTGTGTCTTTTTTGTTTTTTTGTGCTTGTCTCTCTTTCAGTTTAAATATCTAACTAAATTGAATTAAAATGCAAACTCTAACATTGGTGATTAGGTTGGATCATGTAGAATGGGGTCATCGATTAGCTTTGTTAAGTCTGGGAGATTTAACAAAGCCATATATAGGAGATTCAAAATGAAGGATGAGGGGAAGGGGTAGGTGGTGGTGAAACACCTATTCTCAACATTGGTTATGTTGGTTGACTATGCCAACTTGTAGGTGAGGAACTCCTAGGAGGATTTAATATGTTCAACAAGTATTATCCAAGAGTATCTTATCCTACTAATGTTGCTCCCAAAGGAAAATTTCAAAGAGATACCAATAGTTTTGGTAAAGAGTTCAAAATATGAAGAATATATCCAAATATAGGAGGGAGTCCTCTAACTCAACATGATCCTTAAGGTGACTGAGGGTTTTCTATGGTTCTTTATTTGTGATGCTTTCTAGATATGGACAAGTTTGAAGTCAAGAAGATATATATATATATATAAACAATGGGTCATTCTAAGCAAGGAAAATAATGTGTTTTTAGGTGAAGTGCCTAGGAAAGATTCTTTTTAACCACAATCCACATGTATGTTTGTTTGATATAGGGGGAGTTTGGTTTTGTAAAAAATAGATCACATGGCTTATGAATTCTAATTTCCTTCCTCACTTATGTATCAGGGCCTTCCAAAATATCTCAATGGATGGAGGTTTAATCCACCAAATTAAGGGCCTTTGGCACATTGTTATAGTTTCCAAACTTATTGAATTTAATATTTAAAAATAAAAATAAAAACACCAATGTAATTTTTTGATACAATAGTGTCACACTAGTAGCAATTACCCTTTACAACTCTACAAAAGTTTATAAATCATCCTAGATCCAAATCCTAGGCTCTATCAAGCGCCGAGAGGGATAAAATCTCCCGAGGTGCAAACCTCTCCTAAAAAAGATCCTTGAGTGCAATACCTGAGAAGAGGTTTGCACCTAGGGAGATTTGATCCCTCTCGACGCTTGATAGAGCCTAGGATTTGGATCTAGGCTAGTTTCGGTCATGGGAGGTGACACAAAACTGGAGTTTGATCAGCATTGTAAAGAACAGGTTAAGTTGAAAACACAGATACATAGGTTAAGTTGATGAGCATTGATGCATCAGTCCATAGGTTTGATGTGAGCATTACCCTTTCTCCTATGGCTATAAGTAATTCAAGTTACAACACTTCTTCATGTCCTTCCACAGAATAGTTGCTTCTTACATATGTAGCAATATTGGTCGCAATGGGACAATTTAGGCTTCTTATTAAACGCTTGATATGACAGTTTGCACCATCATTTGTCGCAAACAAATGTATCACCTTATCGAAGGACTTTTTCATTGAAGCATGTAAGGAAGTATATGTATCACCTTATCAAAGGAATTTTTCTTTGTTCTTCTCGTTCTTTTGCTGTGAATTCGTCTAACTTTCTTTTTTGATATTCTTTTTGTCGATTTGCGTTTCCTTTTTGTCGTTCTTCTACTGTCATTTCGTCCAAGTTACTTTCTTTTTCTGTATTCTTCTCGTTTTTCTGCTATCAATTCGTCTAACTTTCTTTTTCGATATTCTTTTTGCCAATCTGCGTTTCGTTTTCGTCGTTCTTCTCGTTCTTCTACTGCCTTTTTGTCTAACTTTATTTTTCGATATTCTTTTTGTTGATTTGCTTTTCATTTCCTTTATTCTTCTCGTCCTTTTGCTATCTTTTCTGCATCTATGAAATCTACGCTAAAATTTATGCATCCATGAAATCTACACTGAAATCTATGTGTCCATGCATTAACAACTACATTGAAATTTATGCAAGAATAAAACACCATATACTAAAATCTATGCAAGGATAAAACTCACTGTACACGATAATGCTCTTTGTGGGTCAATGTTTCGTTTACTTTGTTCTTCTCGTTCTTATGCTGTCATTTCGTCCAACTTGATTTTTCGATATTCTTTTTGTTGTTCTGCTTTTTGTTTCAAGTCTTCTTCTCGTTCTTTTGTAGTCATTTCGTTAGATTTTCTTCCTAGATTTTCCACGTTCTGTATTTTTTGTTCTTCTCCTGTCTGTCTCATAGCATCTTCCACATGCACATCTTCCATTTCTTGCTCAGACTCTATATCATAAATGTCAATTATTAACATATACATTGAAATCTATGCAAGGATAAAACACAATTCACTGAAATCTATGCACGTATGAAACTCACTTTACATGATTTTGCAATTCAATATATTTTCAAAAGTCAATATATTTAAGAAAAAAATTCAATATATTTTCAAAATACAATATATTTTATTTGCCCATGTTCTAATAATTTATATTTCAAAAGTCAATATATTTAAGAAAAAAATTCAATATATTTTCTCAATACAATATTTTTTCAAAAAAATAGGTGATCTGGGAGGATTGAACCTTCAACCTCACGCCCATTATCCCAACAACCTTACCACTATACCACAGGTAGTTCTTATTACATAATGTAAAGAACTTATATATATAGAAGAATATTATTGAATTTGGTGAAAATGGGGAAATGGCAGATCAAGAGGGTTTGACACCATGACCTACCTAAAAACACCCCAATGTGTTTTTTTTTTTTTTTTTCCTTGGAAAAAGTCCGTAATTTTATTTCAAAAAGATGATTAAAATTACATACTGCAGATGTAGTAAGATCAACAAGGATCCCTACATTTTCACATATTTCTGTCCCATATAAGCAGAAACAACAGCTTATAATGAGCTGAACCAAAAAATGTTGCCACAAGAAGTAGAACAGATATATCATGAACAGTGGTGAAATTGGGGCCACCGATTTCAGGTCTGGTCCCTGAAACCACCGCCGCCGCCACTGGATCGTGCTCAGACCCAATGGGTCGCCGCGCAAAGGCGCCGCCCTCTCTCCATATTCAGAAAAATCCATCACGCTCCATCAATGCCTGAAAGCAAAACCACGCAGGCCCAGCCATAGAGAGATGGTGAGATCACTCATTTCTTTCCAGAGAAGCAAGCAGGGTTTCCTTTGTATCATTCAAACCCACCATAACGTCGCTGTAACGCTCCGTAGCAGTCCATGGAACCCACGAGAACATTATTTGCCCTCTCACCTTGGTTTGCCGCTATGAAATCTGGGTCATAGATACCGGGAAGAGGAAACATGCCTTGCATGTAGGGCCGTAGCTGCTTCTGGAGGTCAATATCAAGAACCTTGGCCCGGGCCATGGCATCTGCCAAATTCATGTTGTTTATGTCCCATCCGCCAAAAACGATGTCACTCCGCCATTGGAAGAAGGCTCTTGAAAGGAGCATGAACCTCTTCGCCTTTGAAGGATCTGATTCTGCAGGTCGAAGCCTGTGTGAGGGAACCGAAGTAAGCAGGACAAACCCTTGATAGCCAAGAAAAGAACCTCGACCTGGTATCAGCCATCGCCGCCACAAAAGTGCCCGCCGTCAGTGGATTTATGACCAGCTCGTGGTGGATTGACCTGCACTGTTAATCTGTGAGCTGGGTCGATGACGGAACTATGATGCTCCGGACACAAAGCTCGTCTCGTTTGTCACCCACCGGCCTCCAAGAAAATAGAAGCCTCAACAGAACGGCTCCGCAGAAGCAGATGTACAGGTCCCGACGACCTTCGAAGGAGGGAGCCACCGGAACAGAGCAGAGCCGACCGCTCCGTCAGGAATCCGCCGATTGTTGCAAGCCGTCGAAACCTCTCCGTCAGGAGTGCCGCCTTTGGAATCCGTTGTGGAGAGCCACCGTTGGAAGCCTGTTGGAAGCCGCTCCTCACAGCTGAACCGCCTCACCACAATGCCAAGAATGCGTCGCCCCTCTGCACCTGCTGCCGCCGCCACTGGAATGCTTCCCTCGCCGTCGACCAAAACTGTGAGCTCAGAAGGAGTCTAGTGACCAGGGATAGAGCCCTGGCCGCCGAGATCTACTCGGATCGGCTCAAAACCCTCAACACTCCAATGTGTTACCAATGGGATACACCCAATTGTTTGGAAAATTAAACGATAACATACACTGAAATCTATGCAAGCATATAAATATAAATTTAAAATATATAATTCACTGAAAGCTATGCAAACATATAAATCACTAAAAAGGAAGTTAAAGGATATTTAATTTCAATTAAAAAAAAATTAATATAATATAAAGTTTATATTATATTATTTAAAATTTAATATAAATATTATATTTTTTAGAATTTTAAATGTCAATATAAAATTTATAATTTAATATAAAGTTTATATTATTTAAAATTTTAAATTTCATTTATAAAGTTTATATAACATTATACAATATATAATATTTCAATTAATACATTATATTATTATTATACAATATATTATATTTCGATTAATACATTATATAACATTATACAATATATTATATTTCAATTAATACAATATATTATATTTAAATTTAAATTTTAACATATAATGTATTATTGTTTGGTTGTAGGGAAGCGTGGGAGGACGGCTGCGCAGGGAGGAGGAGGAGCAGCGGAGCTGGGAGGAGCAGTGGAGGGCTGCGCGAGGAGGGAGGAGGGAGGGAGGCAGGGAGCGAGGAGGGGCAGCGTGGAGGGAGGCAGGGAGCGAGGAAACATGGGTGGAGGGAGGGGCTGCGCAGGGCAGCGTGGAGGAAGGAGAGGGAGGGAGCATGCATGGAGGGAGGAGAGGGAGGGAGCATGCTCTTTTTTATCGTGCACAATTTCACTCAAGAGGGAGGCAGCGTGGAGCTACGCAGGGAGGGAGGAACGGGGAGGAAGTGGGAGGGAGGAGTTACGCACGGAGGGAGGGAGGAGTTGCTTCCCGTTCTTTTTTATCATGCACAATTTCACTCAAGAAAATAGATAGATAAATAAGTAATGACCAAAATACTCAAGAAAATATATTACCTGTTAGCAGAAATGAGATATCTTTGCGGCAGATTCTTGACTCGAAATATTTTTTTTATAATTTGTATAATAGCTTCCTTGTTTATATAGTTAATGATTTCATTTCGGAAATATTTCGAAAATACAAGTCTTTTTGTTTTTATTAATGGCCAACTAAACAATATTTCAAATTATATTTAGTTATTATTTAGTTATGTTACTGGACAAACTCACACATGTTACAACATCTCCCTCATACTACACTCGACAAACTTGACAAACTCACACATGTTACAACATCTCCCTCATACTACACTCGACAAACTCGACAAACTCACACATGTTACAACATCTCCCCCATACTTGGCTGTAGAGCACCTGCCTCTCGACGCAATAAAGACAATTAATTAGTCTATATAGTGCTATGTTCACAAATACTTATATGCTATATCAAAAATTCTAAAAAACACTTTTAGAAGAAAAAAAACTAATTATAAACATTTACACATATTTCCATAAATAGAAATTAAGTTTATTTGATTTCCTACATTATGTATTTTTACACTATCTAAAAATTCATTGTTGAGTTATCTCTAAATATCTTTGAAAGTCACAAGTTTCATAATTTTTCATTTTTAAGTGGTAACTAACCTGTTATGAAATTTACTCATGCTTGTGCATAATCCCTTCGATTTCTAAAGAAGAAGACGTTGATTTATTAAACAATAAATAAAGAAGCAAAAAAAAATACACACACATAAACAATAATGAATAAAAACTATATTAAAAAATAGGGTTTCAACAAAGCCATAAAACTAGGACAAAATTACATATTTTAGGCCTAGGCCATATGTCCAAAATGTAAAATTGAAAGAATTTGTTACATGAAGGGCATGCTTTTATAATACGCCCCATGATATCTTAGCATGTATACTTCTATACATGTTATTGAAGCAAACAAACTACATGGAAAAACATATGATAGAAAGGAAAGAAAATGATAGATATCAAACCCCTTATGGACTTCTACTAATCGACACTTCTTTGTTTCTTTTGCTTCTAGGACCGTGTAATTTTGCTCCTTGGAATATTTAGCTTGAAGATTACTAACTCTTTCCAAATTCAACATGGGGATTCACATAGGGTCCTTAGATACCCAAGGTATATCTAATGAGGATGATAAATATGAAAGATAGAGAGAATTAACCACACTATTAGGAATACCCAAGGTATATCTAATGAGGAGGGTGAATATGAAAGAGGGGGGAAATTAACCACAATTTGTAAGTCCAATACCAAGGTGGGCCATAATTCACTCCATGAACTACTTTAGCGAGTTGAGTTGGACTGAAACCTCCAATTTTTTTTCATTGAACTCCCAATACATGCTTTGATTTCCTTCTACAAGTCTTTTAATTAAACCATATGTTTTGATATATCAATGGTACAATTATTCGAGTTGCATAGTTTTGTCGTGGTTTTGGCTCAAATTTTGATTGCCACTTTTCTACTATATCCTTGCATTGATAATGCCACATTGGGATTAACCCACATCCTTAACACACCACTTTGGTACTTTCTTGAATTCACCCATCTCACAAAGGTTGAACCCCCCATTTCTACAATGGAGAACCAAGCTAAAATAAAAAATATAGAGTGTAGTAAAACTTTGTAGATAAAATATAAAAATAACCCTTAATTTCATAATGGTAAAAAGCATCCACACAATAATAAACACGATAATATAGAAAAAACACTTATGGTAAGACAATACCATCAAGCGCTCCTTATGGAAGGAATCACTCAACAAGCCATGTTTATTACAATACAATCCTCAACTTGTCTTAATACAATGATACTCATGTATATTTATACTTTCTCATGAGTATTCCTAGGGGTTTATGTCACTTACTCTTATTATTATATTATTTCCTCTTTAACTACAAATTGGACACGTTCCATGATTATGGCCACATTACATTCATTACTCCCCTTGGGTACCTCACTAAGTATCCCATATTATCCTTCATAAGTACATTACACAAAGTGATGGGAATGCATACTCAGAGTTGAAGGGGGAGGACTTCCTCTTTCATCCAAAGCTACCTAATGTTGCAATCCTAAAGAATCCAAAGCTAAGACTAAGAGGCAACAAAAACTCAAACTATTTGGAGTAGAAGCATATTCCTTGAATATATCCCACACTACTCACAAGACTTAACCTCAATGTGGCTCATAATATTTCACACAAGCAAGAATGGGGATATAGTAATGCTACATCATCATCTCATAAATAACTGTTGTTTCAATACTAGAATACTAGCTAAGGGGGCGATTAAGAAGTTCCCCAACATACCTAAATTTGCACTACTAGTAGACTTGAAAGATGTTCCCACCATTTAATTGACAATAACCCAAAATTGACCTAGTGCCCAAATTTGCTTTCTCATTTGCTATTGAGTTTTGATGCCTTAAGACATGGAATAATTCAATATTGTCAAAGTCCCACACTTTTTGAATAATTCTTTGCATTGAATGTGCTAAGTTGGTTACTTGGAAAGAGACTCGCACTGTACTACTCTAAGAATAATCATTGAATCATCGACCATTGTCTCCTCTCTAGCCCCTTGAGCTTTAAGAAGCAAGAGGCCTTTAAAGAGAGCTAAAATCTCTACTTCATTGTTCAAGGAAATCCCAACCCTCCAAGTTTATTTAGTTTCTTTATTTCATCTGAATTCAATGATGAGTTCCCCACCCTTGCCACCCATAAAAAACTTATATATTATATAAATGCTTATATATTATCATTACAAAGTGTGAAATGTCTTTTAAAGTTTGAGAGTTGAATTGTTACAGAAAATATTGAGAATTGGAGTTCAATTTGAATATTTTTCCAAAGTAATTTTGAAAAAAAGATCTTTAAAATTGATTCAACCCATAAGGATGGCAATGGTGAAATTGCACACTGAATTTGAATGTTTTTGTTCAATTTAAGTTTTTGGTGGGTGGTCTTGAGAGGAGACCATTAAAATTGATGTGAAGCAAATTGTTCAACTTGTAGATTTTATAAATTGGACAACTCATCATTTCTCACTATAAACATATTGCATTTTAAGATACCACATGATTGTTTTAATATTGTTTAAGTTTTTTTTTCACTAGATTAATATTATTTAAGTTACCATACATGTTGGTACATTTTTTTTCTTCCATGGAAAAAAGCGTAATTTCATTTCAGCTGGTGAAGAAATTACATTCTGAATATGCATAGAAAGCATACAGTTGTCCACTTAAGGAGCAAAAAAGTAAGTTCACAGAGATGTGTAGAAACATCCAGTTGTCCACTTAAGGATCAATAAAACAAGTCACAAAAAAAACTGTTCATGTACAACCATCCGGTTTGTTCATAGAAACTACCCACGGTAGAAAGATACCAAGTTAAAAACTAGTAAGCATAAGATAAAAAAAACCAAGATGACTCCCCGAGTCTCTTGCAAGTGTCCACTGATATAACTGTAACATTTTTGTTTTAACAAAAAACCTCACTGCCAGCAAGTATCAATAACTGTTCATATTCCAAAAACCTGTCCTAAGCCTGTGCCTGTGCCGTTCCTAAACCATGTAAAAGCATGTCGTCCATGAAGGGTCTATGATAGTACTCATAGAGAGTTCCATTGTTGTATTCCTTCACTTTCCACAACCCCACTGCCATGTCCCTGCCAACCTTAGAAGCCTCGTCCGCCTCCTTGTTGTTCTCCCTATAAACATGTCTGCAAGAAAAATGTAAAAAGGAAAGTTTCAGTTGCAGAATGTCCTGAAGAATATTATCGAGTCTAATATCCCTGCATTGTTGTGTGCCATTAGTCCAATTTGTGACATTCATAGAATCACCATATACATTTATCCGGTGACATCCCTTTTCCTGTGCAAAGATGAGAAGAAGTTTTAAACTCATAATTTCAGCATAATTATTTCCACCCTCCCCCAGTCCCCATGAAAGGTTGAATGTGTGGTTTATAGAGAGATGTAGCGTTTCCCCACCCCCGCAGTTTAAGCCCAAAGCAGATCCATCATAAAAGCCCCAAGGCATAGTCTCATCAATGTCCAAAGCAAGGACCTCTCTCTGTTTTGCCACTTTGATGTGATGAGGGAAAGCCTCTCGGAAACCACATATCTGAACAGTAATTACCACCGGAGTGCATTGTTTATCAGTGAATATCATCATATTCCGAGACATCCAAATGCCCCACGCCACCAATAACAGAAGGTTTAAGAAAAATTTTCCAATAGGGTCCGAAACCCACCGAGTCCAGGCCTCCAGTACAGAAATCCCTGCCCAATCCAGTAAAGCATTAAAAATTCTGGAACATTCCGCCCAAACTTGCACCGTAAAAACACAGTGAAGGAATAAGTGACAACTGTTTTCCTCACTGGCTTTGCATAAAATGCACCAGCCCGGCCCAACCCGATTCTTCCTCTGTAAAAAGTCCCAGGTAGGTACAGTGTTTTCGAGGATATTCCACATAAAAAGACGATGTTTCAATGGACAGTATATCTTCCAGATTTTTTGCCACCACCCTACCAGCTCACGAGGATTCAGGAAAAGACTCAGGCTGATGTATCCCTCCTTGGGTGTGTACAAGCCAGTTGGGGCGCCTTCCCATACCAAGCAGTCGTCCCTGTCCCGTATATGTATATGTGATCGAGATAAAGCACCTAAATAAGCCCGCAAATCCACCCGATCGGCCACAGATAGTGCCAATGTTTCCACATCAACCCATGACTGTGTCCACGGGTGTATCCTATCCGGAGCAGCCAAATGAGATAGATGTGTTATACCCAAGTCCCGCAGAGAAGAGATCATATTACCAGTTAAAATGTGATGACCAGCGCTTCCAAACCACGAATCCTCCCCTACACAAAGTGCCTGCCCATTTCCAACATTCCAAGCGAGCAGATCTCCTACCACCGGGAAAGAATTGATGACAGCTTTCCAAATAATGGAGCAACCAAAATGTGACTTATCCACCGTCCGCACCCATTCCAAAATTGATACAGGGGCAATATATTTCCGAAAAACAACTTTAGTCCAAAGGCTATCCGATTTTAACAGTCTCCACACCCCTTTAGCTGCCAAAGCCCTTGCGAAAAGATGTATATTTTTAAGACCCCATCCCCCTAATGCTTTCGGGATGGCGATCTTCTGCCAGCGAACCCATGGGGATACATAGTCACCTTTACCGCTCCATAAGAAACGAAAGCATAATTGGCGGGATTTCTCCAGTGTTCCTTTTGGAATCCACGAGAGGGACATCCAATAGACCGGAATGGCCTCTAATACCGATTTCACCAGAACCAGCCTACCTGCCCGCGATAACCACCTGTGACTCCAAACCTTCAACCTCTTGTGAATTTTTTCAATAAGCCATTGCCAATCCCGTTTTGTATAGGCATTTGGTTTTAAATGAACCCAAGATAACAGAGATAACAGAAGCCATCATCAAGAGGTAGAAAGGTATATGGGAAAATCCTACGTATAGCCACAATCTCAGAATCCCTGAGCAGGTGAGTTGATAGGGTGGACTTCCGCTCATTGATCTCCATTCCCGTAGCAGTTGAAAAAAGTTGAAAAATGTCCTATAGGGTTTCCATGTCCCTAGCCGAACCAGTGCAGAAGATGAGGATATCATCCACGAATAGCAGATGTGAGATAAAAAAATCAGGAGCCACTTGGATACCATGTAGAGTGCCATCCCTGCAAGCTTTTTTCAGTGCTCTACTAAGCCCCTCAGCAACCAGCAGAAAAAGTAAAGGGGATAGTGGGCATCCCTGTCGAAGGCCTCTCTCAGACCGAAAAAAGGGAGAGGCAGCACCATTGATGAGCACCGCAAAGGATACGGTAGTTATACAACTCATAATCCATCTGATAAAGTCCACAGCAAAACCCAGATGAGTGAGGAGTAAATGAATATACAACCAACTCACCTTATCATATGCTTTTGACAAATCAATCTTGATAATGGCTCCTTTGATTTTCCGAGCTTTCATACTATGTATGCCTTCCTGAGCTACACCAATTGCCTCATGAATTTGTCGTCCTTCCAGAAACCCAAATTGTTCCTTTGAAATATGAGTGGACAGTATACCCTTTAGCCGCCCAGCAATGATCTTTGACACCACTTTATATACACAGTTGCACAAAGAGATGGGTCTGAAGTCACATAAAGAGGAAGAGTTATTAGTTTTTGGAATAAGGGCAGTAAAGGTGGAGTTCATGGCAGCAGGAATTTTCCCCGATCTACGAGTGTCATCAACCATCTGCAAAAGATCATTTCCGATAAGATCAAAGAGTGCAAGAATAAATTCCACCGTCCATCCATCCGGTCCCGGGCTTTTGTCTTTTTGAAAACTCTGTAAAACCCCTTTCAATTCAGCTTCAGTAACAGTAGCCATCAGGGAGAGATTGTCCGCCTCTTCCACAATCCGAGGAAACATTTGAGCCATCCTGACCACCTCCAAAATGTTAGCCTGTGTAGGGGCTTTGAAGAGAGTTTTGAAATGATTTACCCCAACCCCAGCCATACTATCAAAGGACTTCTGGGAATTCCCCAAATTGTCTTCCAGACTCCAAATGGTATTAGCCGCCTTCCTTCCCTTTGCATAGGCATGAAAAAAATTTGTGTTCTCATCCCCAGCCGATAGCCATAGAGCCCTGCTCTTTAATCTCCAAGTTTCCTCTTTTTCCAATAATAGCTTATTTCTTCGACCCTCCAGTGAGACCAAAAGGACTTTCTCATCCGGTGTTCCAAGACCCCCAGATCCAGACTCATAAATGGACTGCAGCTCCAGTTCAATAGTCTTTAGTTCCCTATCATATCTATGATTCTTATCATAAGCCCAAGTCTTCACCGGCCCTTTAATCCTTTTGATATTGTCTGAGAACTGTTGTGAGGCAGAGAGGCCCATCCTAGGGTTGTAGAGTACCCAAATGGATCCAATAAGTTCAGTAAAGGTCTCATCATTAAGCCAGATCTTATTAAACTTTAGTGGCCCAGCGAGTTTCGACGGACCATCCCGCATCTCCAGGAAAATAGGAAAGTGATCTGAAGAGCCCCCCGAGCCAACCCACTGCCTCAGTAGATAGTTCCTATCTACAAAAAGTTCAGACACCAGAAAACGATCTAAACATTTTTCTACTCTGTAATCTCCAGTTCTGTTATTTCTCCAAGTAGGTTTAAGGAGTGTCGGCTCGATATCAAGCAGATTTCGAGTGACCAACTGGTGAGTGAAGAAATCAGTCAATGGGTCAGGCCGAGCTCTGCTGCCCCACACTTCTGCCGGCCCAAGTGAGAAATTCAAATCCCCTCTGATTAATAGGTTCCCTTCTTGTAACAAGGGGTGAGAAAAAAGGGATTCCCAGAAGGGAACCCGGTTCAAATATGGTCCATATATATTAACCACCGTGAAAGTCTCACTGAAGTCCAGAGAAGTGCATTTCATCCCCAAATCCCCTTCCATTCCCCAAAGATTATGACACTGAACAGAGCGGGTATTCCAGCCGATAGCCTGTCCACCAGACCGGCCCCGAGCATCCAAGGTGGCAAAAGACCAGCCACCAAACCATACTTCAAGTAAAGATTTAATAGTCTCCCCAACACCCATAGTTTCCTGAAGCAGAATGATATCCGGGTGTTCAAGAGATACCACTCTGCGCAATGCTGATCTTTTATGGGGACCAGCTAAACCCCTGCAGTTAAAAGACATCACCTTCATCAATGACCCCGCTTTTGGGCTCGCACCGCTCTAAGCGCCCGATCAATAGTCACTTGTTTGCCGTCCATGAGGTCCATCTTGGCCTTGGTTTGTGCCTTAGATAGATGGGATTTTCTGCCTCTGCCCTTACCAGGTTTGACAGTAGTGTTGACCCCAGTACCCAACCCACCCGGGGTGATCTTCGAAAGGGAACGTAGGAAATATCCAGAGTCGGATAATGTGGTGGGGGAGGAGGGAGAGAGGCCTTCAGTAGGCCCAGGATCAACCACAGAGGGATGGTCAAGCAGCATCACCCCAGGGTTTGACAAAGTAGAGGAGCAGGAAGGGAGAGTAGGGTCTAAACAGGTGGGTATTTCCAACTCCATTGCCGTAGAGATATTCAAATTTTTCAAAGCCTCTATCCAGTCAGGTTTATCAAAAGACAAATTCTTAAAAACAAAATGTAAGGACAGAGGTGTAATGGGATGAGGTATACCCGCGGACGAAGACCCAGGTTCCGTAATAGCTGTCTGATGAGAGGGCTCCAAAGCAGTAGTACTAGTAAACGCTTCCCCAGTGAGTGGCGCCTCCACTCCCATCTCCTGTGGTAAGACATCAGCCCCAGCCACCAAAGCACCCGAAACCGATGTAGTAGTGCAAGCAGGACAAGCGTCCGCCAAGTCCCGAGGAGAACCATGACCCTTGTCCACGGCCAGAACCACATTAGGAAGGTGTACAGCCATAGGGTCCTCCAAGGGAGGAGAAACAACCTCAGCAATTGGGGCTTTTTGCGAACCAACATTTTTTCGACGAAAAGGAAGTTTACATTCGGTGACCGGATGACCATAAGCATGACAGTGGCGACATCTGAAAGGAACATTTTCATAATCCAATTTCTGCATATACACATAGGGTCCCCAGCTGAGGGTAACATCCGGTACGAGTCCATCTCTTATATTCAAATTGACCAGGATACGGGAAACCTTCCTCTGGCGGGTATGAAGAAAACTATAATCCCCATCTAAATATGTACCAATCATGTTTCCAATCCCCCTGAAATGGCACTCCAACCAGTAATGAAGGGGTAAACTGGGGAGCCGAACCCACAGCGGAACAATATCCAGTCGTTCCTGACTAGCATCAAACATCGGATGCCAAGGTTTGATCATCACCGGGCAGTGGTCCCAACTCCAGTTTGAATTCAGAACCCATCTGGTATGTTCCTCCTCATGGAAATTGAAAGCAAACCAGTTGCGTGTAAGCTCCACAACCTCCGGAGTATAGCCCAAGGTACCAGCCTAATGCTCCCCCACCCAAGCTTCAATGGTGCTGAGAGAAAAGGATCTGCCTAATGCTTTGCCAACCAAGGTGATATCGGTCATCTTGACCAATCGATTCCACTCGATATCTTCCCCCAGGGCATAGTTGTATTTTGTCTTGCTAAGCTTCATCCAACGCTTTTTACCCCGTTTCCTCTGCTGTGCATTATCCCCGGAAGAAGGTCCTCCCCATTCATCCGAGCTAGTGCCGGAGCCCAAACAGGGGCTGGCAAAACCCCGGTGTTCGTGAGGTTCTAATTGTCCCGACCACGTGCATTCCCCACCCTCCGCAGCACATAAAACAGGAAGTGGGGCCGCAGTAGAATAAACCCCGCCAACAGTTCCACGATGTCCCTCAGATGCAAAATCAGGACCCTTATGTCTGTCCGCCGAGCCCTCCAAAGCAGTTAAGACCTGTTCCGAAGTCCAAAGAGACCCCGCATCCTTTAAAGGCGCTATAGGTGGGATATCGGGGGAGGGCGTAGTTAACGGTCCCAAGCCAGGAGAAATATCAAGAAAACCAGATGGTGAGAAGCCAAGAGCGGCACTGTCCGCAGCAGATGTAACCTCCGCCACTCCTTCCCCAGGATATAACCCTACCTGCCACCCGGCGCCCGGAGGTTGAGTCCATATGGCCGCATCATCAGATGGGTCAAAGGAATAATCTAAGCGGTCGTCATAGGTAGCCATGGTTACTAGCTACCACCAGCCCACCGTAACCCTGGTAAAAATGCACTACAAAACAGACCAGGGTAAAATGTGAACAGGGTTTTGTATACAAACCGGACGGGGTTCCTTGATATCCGCCACAAATCGTGCAAGGAAAGTGAATAAAACCACGTCACTGACAGCCGCAGGCCGACCTGCGCTCATCCCCAGCTCCTAGGGTTCCGCCATGCCCAATAAAAACCTCCGTCGCTCCAAGAAATCGCTCATACATGTTGGTACATTATTACTAATCTTTACGTAATACTTTATTAATATATCTTATTATATCATTTTTCAAAGTTAAAGTCCAATGCTTCAATCTTCGATATTCATTATCAAATTTTAAACCCTTAGTACTTTGTGCATAGGAAAACGAAGAAAGCACAAACTTCAAGCAAATAAAATAATTTTCAACTTATTACTTTTGTGTCTTATCCTTCCTGTAAGTACCAATTTTTTTCAACTTATTACTTTTGTGTCTTATCCTTCCTATAAGTACCGATTTCTTCTTTGCTGCTAACATTTTCTATCCTATATCATTAACTTATCCATCGTTATCAATCTTGTTTTCCGATCCAATGTTTGACATAAATATTATGCAATAGCATAACTGTCTAATTTAAAGTTATAACTTAGATAGAGGTGAATACAAATTATATAAATATTTACATTTAATGTTAAATTTTGGATTCATAAACTTGAGTTGAAAAACAATAAAATGTGAATTTGTATTTAATGTTAAAATTTTCCCCGATTAGGTGAACGGGACCCATGTTCACATCCATAGAGGATATGAAAAATTTTAGCCCCACGGCCACCCCGAAAAAGTTCCAAGTGGAGATAGAAAAATAAAATCATCATTGAACTGTACGCTGCTGCATAAAATATGTTTCGACCGTTGCTCGGGAACTGGTGGAACCCAATCGTTAAGCACTACGATAACGAGTCTGACAGCCATGGTCAACCTGCAAGGCAGGTACGGTCGCTGCTCCCTCCACTTGGAATTCCCATTCTATGTTTGTAATTGTGCACATCGCAAATTCGCAATGGAAGATTCAGCATGAACTTGGAATGAGTGATTATGCAAGTGGGTTTATCCTTTCTGTCTTCGAGGTTCACGCCGTACCATCATGGCCTTCATTTTCATTTTTCGGGTTGTGAAAATGGAAGAGCTCTCTGTACCAAAAGTGCCCTCGAACTGGAATTTTTGCAGCAGCAATGGCAGGAGGAACAATACCGTTTTCCTTAATGTTGTTGATGCGGGTTGCAGCAATGGTGGTGGCGATGTTGGTTCTGATATGGATAATGCACTTTCGAGGAGGAATGGCACTCGGGTCAGACGACCTGGACCTAATTCGCAATGTAATGTAATTTATTGCCCTCCCTTTTTTGCTGTTCATTGTCTGGACTTTAGCCATTGGTGGGTTATAATCTTGTTTTGGGATGTTTTGAAACATTTCTTAGATGTTCTCAATTTTTGAAGCTTTTGGGAAATTTCTTAGAGGTCCTTCCTGCTGTACTGGAAACTTATGCCAGTCTGTGCATATTAGATCTGCTGTACCTTATGTCTAACTGTGCATATCAGACCTGGGTTTACTTAGGTTTGTGTTAATGTCCATATTCATTGCATTCAATGCTTGTACATCTAATGGCGCTGTATAATGCACTTTGCTTCTCTTGGCACAACAAATAGTCAATGCACCTTGTCATCCAATGGGGCTGTATAATGCACTTTGCTTCTCTTGGCACAACAAATAGTCAATGCACCTTGTCGTAAACTCTCAGGTCTGTGTTAGTGTCCATGTTCATTGTATTTAATACTTGCAAACACCCACTTGGCTGTAGATTTGTAAAATCCACCTGGTTTCTGGCCTTGCAACCCAACACAGAGAAGTTTATGAGCCCAAATGGCTGGGTACTTTTTTTCTGAGTTCTTTTAAGATGATGCTTGTATTGTAATAATGTTGTCTGGGCTCTAAGTTATGGTTGCTGGTTTCCAGTTTATAAGGACTCTTTTTGAGACAAGATAGAGATGATTAGGCAGAATATAATGACTATTTTGTTATGGAGAATGGTAACGATTTGTTTGTTGTTTACTCCATGCTTCTATGTACTTTCAAGATGTAACTTTGCTTCCCCTCGATAATGAAGTTACTAATATTTCTTTGTCGAGTGGTTGTAGACAGGGTGGTTGGGTGATCAGTTGGGACCATCTCCACTCACTTAGGGTCGAATCTAAGGACACCTACATGATGTCCCAGAGTGTCAAACTTCTATATATGAACTTTTATATATGAAAAAAATAAAATTACCAATATTTTCTTTGAAAGAAAAAAGTCATACTTATAAAATGAAATCTGATTTAATCTTATATCAGTGGTAGGACAAGAAAAGCAGAACTGGCTTGATATATATACAACACCTTTGTATGTCATTTCTAAGTACAATGAAGAAGAAGAAGAAAATATTTTAACGTCTGCGAGGCTAAAAATAGCCTATGGGACAAAGTCCAGACCACTTCACATGCTGTTTTCTGCAACTCAATCCTTTACCTGTTCAACCTGATAATGAGCGCCTCCAATTTTTCCACGGTCCCCTTGTTAAATAAATTATCCCAATGATATAATACATATTTCTCTTTCCATCTAGTTTGTCTCTGTACGTATTCTGCATATCTTTAGTTCAACAGTATGGTGCTGCATCCATTTATAAATTACTTTGTGATAATGTATTTGGAGAATATTTTAATTTATGTCTCTACTTGGGAGGATCATCTCACATCTAAAGCAGGTATCGGACACACTAAAAAGACATTTGTAATCGGCCAAAAGTCGGCCAAATTCAAGAAGTGTGAATTTGGCAAACAGTTCCCAGTTTACCTTGGACATGTGATTAATGGAGGAGAACTGAAGATTGATCTAGCGAAGATCGAAGCCATCAATAAGTGGCTGACTCCTACAAGTGTGATAGAGGTAAGAAGTTTTATGCGAGCAACTCAATATTTGCATAAGTTCATAACTTCATTTTTATGAATTTCTGCACCACTCCATGCTATAACAAGAAAGGGAATAGTTTTCTACAGAGAAAGAGTTAACAGGTCTTTCGAAGACTTGAAGAAGAAAATCAGTCAAGCACCCATTTTGACCATTCCCGATTTGCAACAACAATTTGGGATCAACATTTATTCAAGTGGGTATGCCTTGGGGATTGTGGTCGTACAAGGAAGAAAACCTGTGTTACCACTCCAAGAGGTTTCATGGAGTAGTGCTAAAAGTTCCCACATACGATCAGGAACTCTACGCTCTAGTGCAAGCTGTGACGAATTGGAAACATTACCTATTTGGTAAGGAGACTATGATTCACATTGATCACTAACCACTCTAGTATTTGCAGACTTAGATAAAGTTGCAACAGGCAAGGGATTACAAAAGGATGGGTTTCTTTCAGTAAATCCATTTAGTGATAAAATATAAGAAAGGAAAAACCAATAAAGTTGCAGACACAGTGTTTAGATCACTCATGCAGAAGATTACAGCTGTGGGGACAATAATGCAGCTTGTATGTGTCACCTATGAAGTTCTTGGGGAGCAAGATGAGAATGACAGTGAATTTGGAGGTGTATATTAGCAGTTGGAAAGGAAACCAAGTGCCTAGTTAGAGGAAATTGAGTATTATTTCCAAGATGGAATATTTTACAAGCTGGGCAAGATGTGTATTCTGCAAGAAGGAAGAATAAAATTGATAAGAGCTCATACTTAAAGATTGTTGGTCCTTTTGGTATTGGTAAGATAATGATGACTTTACAAAGGTATGTGTATTCACCCAAGATGCAAAAACAAGTTTCCAAATTTATTTGTGGTTGTGTTCTTTGTAGTACTAGTAAACCCAGACATCGGTAATTTGGTTTGTACATACCCTTTCTGTACACAACAAATGATGCGGAGCACCTTGACTAACGGCTCTCTCCAACATTCTATAACAGAATTTCTACGCATCTCTCAATTCCATCCTACCGTTCAGAAATTTTAGGATCTTGTTGTTTCTTAATTTAGGCATTTATTCCTTACGTTTGGGTTTGGTCGGGTGGAGTAGGAGCACTTCAACGACCTTTTAAGGGGGAATTAGAGCGGTAATCCAGATCTACAAAGGTCCAATCTTTGCTAGAGCTGGGGTCCTTCTTTGGTTTTTTTTCAGAGTTGTCAGTTATTAGGGGTGGAACAAGGATTGAGGCCCATGTGGAAAGAGAACTGTCTGTTGTGACCTGCATGCCCATCTTGAGAATAGACTGGGGAGGCCTATGTGCCCAACTTGAGAACTAACTATCTAGGCCTACGTGCCCATCTGCTAGATAGAGGAATAGTATGTAACTGAATCTAGAATTTCAATAGTAAATTAACCTCGAGTATTGGAGCATGTGTTCATCTGGATTTTACATATTTCCTTTCGGCCTCTACAATTCTGTTCTTTTTAGGTTTGTGAAGGCCTTGCAGCTTGAGTGACTACATCGAATTGGTATCAGAGCAACCAATATGGCCCAGATGGGGGTCCATTTGAACTGGGTATTACATGGTACCAGTACCAGCACACCTGCACAGGTCCCCAGGGAGAGGGGGTCATTTTTTTTTACCAGGAGGGGTGTTTAGACAGCTTTTTCTGAGTAGGGGTTATGTCTAGACCCTCTGGTTTCTCCTTTGGAAGTACTATGGCTTAATGGCATTGCTGACTACCTCATGAAAGGGCTTGAAGCCTTGAGGTTGGTGTCCGGGGCTTCCAGGGGTGGATCACTGAGTCACATGACCCCGACCTTGATTTATCATTCTGGTAACAATTTTTTCAGTACTAAGGCATATGCCTCTCCTCTAGGTCACCTACCACACCATCCTGTCCCTCCATCTCACCAGCGCCCTCTCTCCTTGGGATCCTCTTGATGATGACGTCATCCTCCAGGCTAGGCTGTAGTGCTTGATTAAGGGGGGGCATTGAGGGATTTTCACTACTGTTGGGGTTAGATGGGGCATGACGACCCCCCCCTTTCCACAGTCTGGCCTTCAGAACAGACCGATATGCTCATTTTTAGCTATCTTAGTCATGTGTGGGTAAATTCTGGGGAAAATGCCCAAAATTACCCACCGATCTGATTATTTTATATTATTTCTGTTTTAATTTTAAGTTGACATTTATAATTTCGGGGGGCGTTGAGGGATTTTCACTACTGTTGGGGTTAAATGGGGCATGACGACCCCCCCTCCACGGTCTAGCCTTCAGAACAGATCGATATGCTCATTTTTAGCTATTTTAGTCACGTGGATAAATTCTGGGGAAAATGCCCGAAATTATCCACCGATCTGATTATTTTATATTATTATTGTTTTAATTTTAAGTTGACATTTATAATTTCAAATTGACATTTAAAAAAGGCATGTCGGCCTGGATATTTTTTATTTTTGTAAAGTGAGTGTGAGAAAAGTATAAATACACTTCTCTCACTTCATTTTAACACAACAACTTATGGGATGAAACTTTTATTTCTGATTTTTACCCTACTTGGGCTCATGGAGTGATGTGCACCTCTTGAGGATGGATATACTTGCTAGTTTGGGGACAAATCTTTGAAGTATCTTTGCTCTTGTTCTTTGCTAAGGTGATGCTAAGAGTTGTTTGATTAACACATGCACAAGGAGGTATCTAAGTCTTTTCTTTTGATATTTCTTTGTTAAATGTTAGATGTGTGCTTGTCTAAGGTTGAATGGTAGCCATTAATGCTACATTTTGTCCTAGTTAAGTCATTTTCAGCCTTTAGTTACCTTAGCATTGTCAAGCTTGAGCTTTAGGTCTCCAAAGTTGGTCTTAATTAGGGCTTCTTCAACCAACTCGTGTAGTTGTTGAAGAAAACCCTAGTTTGCCAAACTTGGCAAAGTACCATCTCAAGAGGAGGGCCATCCTCCTTGATGCCCTAGGGTTAGGGTAGATTTCTCTAAAAACCCTAGGTTGCTCTTCTCTTTTAAATCCTAATTTTCTGAGTTTGTATTTTTGTAAATATTATTGTTAGGTTAAACTTGCATTTTCATGTGTAATTTTGCATTTTCATGGTAGAATTAGGGTTAGAATTAGGTCTGCAATTTTATGACAACCCCTAAAAATTATTATTTTTTTTTTTTTGCATTTTTTGGCTTCTCTACAATTTCGGCCCTTCCTCTTATAATTTCGGCCTGCCCTATTTGTCCCTAAAAACCCTAGGGTGAAATTTTAGGAGCCCTAAAAGTCCCAAAATGATCAAAAACTCCTTAAAAAACCCTAATTTATGGGTGTTACATGGTACCAGTACCAGCACACCTGCATAGGTCCCCAGGGAGAGGGTCATTTTTCTGACCAGGAGGGGTGTTTTGTCATGTCCCAAATTTGGAATTGGGTCACAATGGACTAATCACATTAGCCATATTCATTAGAGTTTGCAAAGTTGATGTTAAGGGTCAAATAATTGCCAAGGAGGAAAATTACTAGTTTCCTAGGTTTGGGGTGGAAGCTTTGGGATTTGGAATAATGGGGATAATAAATGATGTTTGAACATTAGAATGGCATAAATATTTAATAAAGGAGCTAAATAAATATATACAAGTGAAAATCAAAGTGGCATTTCATCATGAAGACACATGGAGGAAGTGGGACCCACATATGGCTAGATTTCCCCACTACATTTGGCATCATTCTCTCACCAATTCGAATTCAAGGTGAATGGTAACATACTTGGGGAAGTCCAAAAGGTATTATTCATGGCATAACTCATCCAAGGTCGAAATATAGAGGAAGAGTAACTCCCATGGAAGAGGAAGAGGCAATTTGGAGCTAGTGAGACACTTGGGCTAGATTCCCTAGCTATATGACAACAATGATGAAGATGCTATGACACCTATGACACAAATCAGACTTGAAGGCTGACATATGACATATATGACATGTCAGGGCTAAAAATAGACTCCAAGAGGGCGCTCAAGGGTGTTAGGGCAGCTAAGATGCTTCCACATGTGATTTGGTGGAAGTGGGAGACTAGGAATTGTTGTACAAGTGGCGTTCTTTGGAATCTCTTCCCAACTTGAGTTGGCATGAGTCTCTTGGAAGGAATTCGACCCATGGAGGCCATTAGAACTTTATAAATGTCAATAACAAAGAAGGAAAGCAGCTTTTGATCATTTGTAGAATTTGCAATTGCATTTGTGAAGAGGGAGAGCTAGTGGATGACTAGTTTCTTGCCTTAGCCAATTTCGAGGGTGAAAGATTCCCATCCAAGTTGGTAATTGGAAAGGCCATTCAGACCTTTCATTTGGAGCTTTAATGGAGTCTTTATTTGCATGTGTAAGCTACAGGGCAGCTCATGGTTTCTTCTATTGCAGCTCACTCCTTCAACCATTTCCATTTTTGATGGCATATTCTTGATCCTTGAGGGAGGGCGTTTTTGGTGAGCTATTGTACTCTTTGGGGAAGCTTTTAATGCCCCATTTCTTTTGTAATATGAAGTAAATACTCTGTTCTTCATATCCAAAAAGTTTCAGGTCGAAATTCCAAGTAGAAATGTATAAATCTCATTTTTAATGGAAGAACAATGCCATTTCCCCACTACCTTGTTGTGAGCCAATGTGTTGATGATGATTTCGAATGAATGGATGATTCTCTGATATATTTGTGATCAATATACTGCCATGGATGTCTTCTACAAGTTTCATGTACTGTACTTGAGCATTTGAAGCATTTTTACTCAATTTAGTTGCATTGGGAGGTGAAATAGTGCCATTTCCCCAAGGGTCGAATTGGGGATTTTTGCAGTTGAATGGGAGAGGGTGAGAACAGTTTTAATAATCCATTAATGGTGCATATGAGACTTTAATAACATACTTAACACATTACATACATCTGTTCATAAATTTGAGTGGGTTTGGAGGCATTTGGGAAGCCATTTTCATTGTTTACCCCAGGGGGATTTGAACCCCAAATTACTAGTAAAATTGCATAATTGGTCCAGAATATTAAGAGAGTTTGCAGAGGTCTTTTGGTGGCCATATGTAATCCATAAACATCATATTCAAGTTCTAATATCATTCATACACCTTCCTTGAAGATTTGAAGGCATTTGGAGTCAATTTGAGACCTAGAGACCAATACTAGTCAAAGGAAAATCACTAGTAAAGATACCTACATCGACCAGAATTGAAAGAGTATTTGCAGAAGTTTTTTAAAGGTACAAAGGCATCCCTGAAACACATATTTATGTTCTAATATCATTCATATACCTTCTCAGAAGATTTGGGATCATTTGGGGCAAATTTGGGACCTAGAGATCGAAACTAGTCAAAGGTCGAACCAAGGAAAAAAAGTGGAAAATTGCAATTTTAATAAAATTCCTAACAAGGGACATTACAGTGGTATCAGAGCATGATCTTGGCACCTGATGTGGTATAATATCTATGAGGAAAATAATTTAGGTACCACCATTATATATTGAAACCAAAAGTGCTTTTGTTGAAGAGGAAAAAAAAAAGTAGGAGAAGAAGAGCAAATTTTTTGAGGGAACTATGACTAGGGATGAAAAGGGAGCCTCATATGATGGTGAGGAGCATATAAAAATTATGAAAACAATATTTGAAGATATGACCAAGCAAATTAAGGAAGGATTCGAATTGTTTTCTATCGAACTTGTGGAAAAAATTATTGATTTTAAGGAAACCAAGGGGCAAAATGCAACAGCTTGCTTGAAGGAGCAAAAGGAAGAGACATCACAAGATAGTGAAGAATATTCTATTGAAAATATGGAAGATCATTTCGAGACACCTTCTAGCTTAGACATGAACCAAAGAGCATCTACTGATGGATGCTTAAACTATGAAGGAGTACCTATTGATGGGTGCTCACACCTCTATGTTGGTGACATAGAGATCACTCTTGAAAGTGTTGCTGCAAGCCCAAGTTCCATTAAGCATGATAATGAAGACCTTGCAGCAGTTGAAGAAGAACCAAGATCAACTTCCCCATCACCACTTGAGCTTCATGAAGTTGGTCCAAGAAAAAATGAAGAAGATGAGGAGGTTCATTTGCAAGAGCCTCATTTTCTTGAAGGGTCCTTAAAGATGAATGAAAAGAAGATCCAAGAGTCCCTCAGCATTCTCCATGACACTCAAGCATTGGTGTCAAATTCTTGTTGGAGAGCTACTTCATTGGAGGAAACATCCTTCCTTGAAGACATGGAGAAGATTCAAAGAGCAATGTGCCACATCAAAGGTAATTTCATGTCTTTGCTTTTTGATAGAAACCATTTGTTTGAGCTTAATGAATTGTTACATGATGCATACTTGAAGAATAATGAGGATATTCATAAGCTCACAATTCAAAATGAGCAACTTCTTGAAAAGTTGCAAGATACTTGTTTTTCCTCCTATGTTTCAGATTGTCAAATGGTAGATTGTTTGGAGGATTCTCATGACATGGTGGATCATGAGAAATGTGAAAATTTGAATGTTCTTGATGTGTTTGAAGATGAACTTGAAGAGATCCAAATACTTGATGTGGGGGAAGAGGAATTTGAATTGCCTCTTGATGAAGGTTATGCAATTTTTAAAGAAGAGCATGATTCCTCTACATTGGAACCAAACTATGACAAAGAGTTCACACTTTTGAAGGAGCTGCATGATACTACCCATATGGATCCTTCCCATGATGAAACTTCTGCACTTTTTGATCATTTGGGTGAGTTAGTTCATTCTCCTACTTCCTACAATTCCATGTTTTGCAACATTAGTCTCAATGAAGTATGGGTGAAAGGGTTCTTTTTGATGGTGCCACATGAGGAGCATGGAACTCCTAGATTTAACTTTTATGATGACATGGTTGGAGCACATTCTTATTCACATTTGCAGCAGCATCATTTGTCACTTTATGATGATTCACATCTACATGGATGTACCTATGATATGGATTTGAGTCACTTGAAGACTCATGGTTTTTCTTGCTCAACACTGGGTTCATTTTATGTTAGAGGAACTTCATCCAACACTTGGGTGAATATATTTATGATGGGAGAACATTTTTGTTGGCAGCCACATACTTTGTTACATCTTTATGATTCTCACATTCATGGATGTATGGGTGAGACTTCTTTGAGTCATTTGAAGTCTCCTTGTTTTTTCTGCTCATTATTTGGTTCAGATTTTAGTGGAGATTCTTCATTCACTTCTTGGATGAAAGAATACATGGCTGAATATTTTGATGCATATCACATCCTTTTGGAGCAGCTTTATAGGACATGGGATCCTCACCTATGTCATTGGAGCAGATTTGATTGGTCACTTGAAGCTTGTATGCACTTGGAAAACGGTGGTCTACTTGCTTGGAGGTATAAGCACTTTCATGATTCTTTGATGAAGCACCTCCTTGATATTAATTTTCATTATGTAGTTATGTACTTTGATGATATATATTTTGTACTCATGATGTTTGGAAGAATGCATACAAGAAAATGGGATCCAGGAATCCTCTTATATGATGGTATGGGTTGGAGAGCACTCTTAATTGTTCGGGTGCAATACAAGCAATGGGACCCTAGAATAATTTTTATCTCATTGGTTTCAAATTTTTTGGGGAAACAAGCAGTATGGGAGATGGATTTCCCCACTTAATGAAGTGATTTTTATCAGAGTAGTGTAGCAGCAAGCATGTTGGTTCCTCTCTAAAATATTCATGGAAACTCAAAGACTCAAGGTTTGGCAATTCAATGGCAACTTCAAAGAATTATACAGAAAGCAGGTTCTTCAACACCCATGTTTGAAATTGCTTGAGGACAAGCAATATTGGGAAGGGAGGATTTGTCATGTCCCAAATTTGGAATTGGGTCACAATGGACTAATCACATTAGCCATATTCATTAGAGTTTGCAAAGTTGATGTTAAGGGTCAAATAATTGCCAAGGAGGAAAATTACTAGTTTCCTAGGTTTGGGGTGGAAGCTTTGGGATTTGGAATAATGGGGATAATAAATGATGTTTGAACATTAGAATGGCATAAATATTTAATAAAGGAGCTAAATAAATATATACAAGTGAAAATCAAAGTGGCATTTCATCATGAAGACACATGGAGGAAGTGGGACCCACATATGGCTAGATTTCCCCACTACATTTGGCATCATTCTCTCACCAATTCGAATTCAAGGTGAATGGTAACATACTTGGGGAAGTCCAAAAGGTATTATTCATGGCATAACTCATCCAAGGTCGAAATATAGAGGAAGAGTAACTCCCATGGAAGAGGAAGAGGCAATTTGGAGCTAGTGAGACACTTGGGCTAGATTCCCTAGCTATATGACAACAATGATGAAGATGCTATGACACCTATGACACAAATCAGACTTGAAGGCTGACATATGACATATATGACATGTCAGGGCTAAAAATAGACTCCAAGAGGGCGCTCAAGGGTGTTTAGGGCAGCTAAGATGCTTCCACATGTGATTTGGTGGAAGTGGGAGACTAGGAATTGTTGTACAAGTGGCGTTCTTTGGAATCTCTTCCCAACTTGAGTTGGCATGAGTCTCTTGGAAGGAATTCGACCCATGGAGGCCATTAGAACTTTATAAATGTCAATAACAAAGAAGGAAAGCAGCTTTTGATCATTTGTAGAATTTGCAATTGCATTTGTGAAGAGGGAGAGCTAGTGGATGACTAGTTTCTTGCCTTAGCCAATTTCGAGGGTGAAAGATTCCCATCCAAGTTGGTAATTGGAAAGGCCATTCAGACCTTTCATTTGGAGCTTTAATGGAGTCTTTATTTGCATGTTGTAAGCTACAGGGCAGCTCATGGTTTCTTCTATTGCAGCTCACTCCTTCAACCATTTCCATTTTTGATGGCATATTCTTGATCCTTGAGGGAGGGCGTTTTTGGTGAGCTATTGTACTCTTTGGGAAGCTTTTAATGCCCCATTTCTTTTGTAATATGAAGTAAATACTCTGTTCTTCATATCCAAAAAGTTTCAGGTCGAAATTCCAAGTAGAAATGTATAAATCTCATTTTTAATGGAAGAACAATGCCATTTCCCCACTACCTTGTTGTGAGCCAATGTGTTGATGATGATTTCGAATGAATGGATGATTCTCTGATATATTTGTGATCAATATACTGCCATGGATGTCTTCTACAAGTTTCATGTACTGTACTTGAGCATTTGAAGCATTTTTACTCAATTTAGTTGCATTGGGAGGTGAAATAGTGCCATTTCCCAAGGGTCGAATTGGGGATTTTTGCAGTTGAATGGGAGAGGGTGAGAACAGTTTTAATAATCCATTAATGGTGCATATGAGACTTTAATAACATACTTAACACATTACATACATCTGTTCATAAATTTGAGTGGGTTTGGAGGCATTTGGGAAGCCATTTTCATTGTTTACCCCAGGGGGATTTGAACCCCAAATTACTAGTAAAAATTGCATAATTGGTCCAGAATATTAAGAGAGTTTGCAGAGGTCTTTTGGTGGCCATATGTAATCCATAAACATCATATTCAAGTTCTAATATCATTCATACACCTTCCTTGAAGATTTGAAGGCATTTGGAGGCAATTTGAGACCTAGAGACCAATACTAGTCAAAGGAAAATCACTAGTAAAGATACCTACATCGACCAGAATTGAAAGAGTATTTGCAGAAGTTTTTTAAAGGTACAAAGGCATCCCTGAAACACATATTTATGTTCTAATATCATTCATATACCTTCTCAGAAGATTTGGGATCATTTGGGGCAAATTTGGGACCTAGAGATCGAAAACTAGTCAAAGGTCGAACCAAGGAAAAAAAGTGGAAAATTGCAATTTTAATAAAATTCCTAACAAGGGACATTACAGTGGTATCAGAGCATGATCTTGGCACCTGATGTGGTATAATATCTATGAGGAAAATAATTTAGGTACCACCATTATATATTGAAACCAAAAGTGCTTTTGTTGAAGAGGAAAAAAAAAAGTAGGAGAAGAAGAGCAAATTTTTTGAGGGAACTATGACTAGGGATGAAAAGGGAGCCTCATATGATGGTGAGGAGCATATAAAAATTATGAAAACAATATTTGAAGATATGACCAAGCAAATTAAGGAAGGATTCGAATTGTTTTCTATCGAACTTGTGGAAAAAATTATTGATTTTAAGGAAACCAAGGGGCAAAATGCAACAGCTTGCTTGAAGGAGCAAAAGGAAGAGACATCACAAGATAGTGAAGAATATTCTATTGAAAATATGGAAGATCATTTCGAGACACCTTCTAGCTTAGACATGAACCAAAGAGCATCTACTGATGGATGCTTAAACTATGAAGGAGTACCTATTGATGGGTGCTCACACCTCTATGTTGGTGACATAGAGATCACTCTTGAAAGTGTTGCTGCAAGCCCAAGTTCCATTAAGCATGATAATGAAGACCTTGCAGCAGTTGAAGAAGAACCAAGATCAACTTCCCCATCACCACTTGAGCTTCATGAAGTTGGTCAAGAAAAAATGAAGAAGATGAGGAGGTTCATTTGCAAGAGCCTCATTTTCTTGAAGGGTCCTTAAAGATGAATGAAAGAAGATCCAAGAGTCCCTCAGCATTCTCCATGACACTCAAGCATTGGTGTCAAATTCTTGTTGGAGAGCTACTTCATTGGAGGAAACATCCTTCCTTGAAGACATGGAGAAGATTCAAAGAGCAATGTGCCACATCAAAGGTAATTTCATGTCTTTGCTTTTTGATAGAAACCATTTGTTTGAGCTTAATGAATTGTTACATGATGCATACTTGAAGAATAATGAGGATATTCATAAGCTCACAATTCAAAATGAGCAACTTCTTGAAAAGTTGCAAGATACTTGTTTTTCCTCCTATGTTTCAGATTGTCAAATGGTAGATTGTTTGGAGGATTCTCATGACATGGTGGATCATGAGAAATGTGAAAATTTGAATGTTCTTGATGTGTTTGAAGATGAACTTGAAGAGATCCAAATACTTGATGTGGGGGAAGAGGAATTTGAATTGCCTCTTGATGAAGGTTATGCAATTTTTAAAGAAGAGCATGATTCCTCTACATTGGAACCAAACTATGACAAAGAGTTCACACTTTTGAAGGAGCTGCATGATACTACCCATATGGATCCTTCCCATGATGAAACTTCTGCACTTTTTGATCATTTGGGTGAGTTAGTTCATTCTCCTACTTCCTACAATTCCATGTTTTGCAAACATTAGTCTCAATGAAGTATGGGTGAAAGGGTTCTTTTTGATGGTGCCACATGAGGAGCATGGAACTCCTAGATTTAACTTTTATGATGACATGGTTGGAGCACATTCTTATTCACATTTGCAGCAGCATCATTTGTCACTTTATGATGATTCACATCTACATGGATGTACCTATGATATGGATTTGAGTCACTTGAAGACTCATGGTTTTTCTTGCTCAACACTGGGTTCATTTTATGTTAGAGGAACTTCATCCAACACTTGGGTGAATATATTTATGATGGGAGAACATTTTTGTTGGCAGCCACATACTTTGTTACATCTTTATGATTCTCACATTCATGGATGTATGGGTGAGACTTCTTTGAGTCATTTGAAGTCTCCTTGTTTTTTCTGCTCATTATTTGGTTCAGATTTTAGTGGAGATTCTTCATTCACTTCTTGGATGAAAGAATACATGGCTGAATATTTTGATGCATATCACATCCTTTTGGAGCAGCTTTATAGGACATGGGATCCTCACCTATGTCATTGGAGCAGATTTGATTGGTCACTTGAAGCTTGTATGCACTTGGAAAACGGTGGTCTACTTGCTTGGAGGTATAAGCACTTTCATGATTCTTTGATGAAGCACCTCCTTGATATTAATTTTCATTATGTAGTTATGTACTTTGATGATATATATTTTGTACTCATGATGTTTGGAAGAATGCATACAAGAAAATGGGATCCAGGAATCCTCTTATATGATGGTATGGGTTGGAGAGCACTCTTAATTGTTCGGGTGCAATACAAGCAATGGGACCCTAGAATAATTTTTATCTCATTGGTTTCAAATTTTTTGGGGAAACAAGCAGTATGGGAGATGGATTTCCCCACTTAATGAAGTGATTTTTATCAGAGTAGTGTAGCAGCAAGCATGTTGGTTCCTCTCTAAAATATTCATGGAAACTCAAAGACTCAAGGTTTGGCAATTCAATGGCAACTTCAAAGAATTATACAGAAAGCAGGTTCTTCAACACCCATGTTTGAAATTGCTTGAGGACAAGCAATATTGGGAAGGGAGGATTTGTCATGTCCCAAATTTGGAATTGGGTCACAATGGACTAATCACATTAGCCATATTCATTAGAGTTTGCAAAGTTGATGTTAAGGGTCAAATAATTGCCAAGGAGGAAAATTACTAGTTTCCTAGGTTTGGGGTGGAAGCTTTGGGATTTGGAATAATGGGGATAATAAATGATGTTTGAACATTAGAATGGCATAAATATTTAATAAAGGAGCTAAATAAATATATACAAGTGAAAATCAAAGTGGCATTTCATCATGAAGACACATGGAGGAAGTGGGACCCACATATGGCTAGATTTCCCCACTACATTTGGCATCATTCTCTCACCAATTCGAATTCAAGGTGAATGGTAACATACTTGGGGAAGTCCAAAAGGTATTATTCATGGCATAACTCATCCAAGGTCGAAATATAGAGGAAGAGTAACTCCCATGGAAGAGGAAGAGGCAATTTGGAGCTAGTGAGACACTTGGGCTAGATTCCCTAGCTATATGACAACAATGATGAAGATGCTATGACACCTATGACACAAATCAGACCTGAAGGCTGACATATGACATATATGACATGTCAGGGCTAAAAATAGACTCCAAGAGGGCGCTCAAGGGTGTTAGGGCAGCTAAGATGCTTCCACATGTGATTTGGTGGAAGTGGGAGACTAGGAATTGTTGTACAAGTGGCGTTCTTTGGAATCTCTTCCCAACTTGAGTTGGCATGAGTCTCTTGGAAGGAATTCGACCCATGGAGGCCATTAGAACTTTATAAATGTCAATAACAAAGAAGGAAAGCAGCTTTTGATCATTTGTAGAATTTGCAATTGCATTTGTGAAGAGGGAGAGCTAGTGGATGACTAGTTTCTTGCCTTAGCCAATTTCGAGGGTGAAAGATTCCCATCCAAGTTGGTAATTGGAAAGGCCATTCAGACCTTTCATTTGGAGCTTTAATGGAGTCTTTATTTGCATGTGTAAGCTACAGGGCAGCTCATGGTTTCTTCTATTGCAGCTCACTCCTTCAACCATTTCCATTTTTGATGGCATATTCTTGATCCTTGAGGGAGGGCGTTTTTGGTGAGCTATTGTACTCTTTGGGGAAGCTTTTAATGCCCCATTTCTTTTGAAATATGAAGTAAATACTCTGTTCTTCATATCCAAAAAGTTTCAGGTCGAAATTCCAAGTAGAAATGTATAAATCTCATTTTTAATGGAAGAACAATGCCATTTCCCCACTACCTTGTTGTGAGCCAATGTGTTGATGATGATTTCGAATGAATGGATGATTCTCTGATATATTTGTGATCAATATACTGCCATGGATGTCTTCTACAAGTTTCATGTACTGTACTTGAGCATTTGAAGCATTTTTACTCAATTTAGTTGCATTGGGAGGTGAAATAGTGCCATTTCCCCAAGGGTCGAATTGGGGATTTTTGCAGTTGAATGGGAGAGGGTGAGAACAGTTTTAATAATCCATTAATGGTGCATATGAGACTTTAATAACATACTTAACACATTACATACATCTGTTCATAAATTTGAGTGGGTTTGGAGGCATTTGGGAAGCCATTTTCATTGTTTACCCCAGGGGGATTTGAACCCCAAATTACTAGTAAAATTGCATAATTGGTCCAGAATATTAAGAGAGTTTGCAGAGGTCTTTTGGTGGCCATATGTAATCCATAAACATCATATTCAAGTTCTAATATCATTCATACACCTTCCTTGAAGATTTGAAGGCATTTGGAGGCAATTTGAGACCTAGAGACCAATACTAGTCAAAGGAAAATCACTAGTAAAGATACCTACATCGACCAGAATTGAAAGAGTATTTGCAGAAGTTTTTTAAAGGTACAAAGGCATCCCTGAAACACATATTTATGTTCTAATATCATTCATATACCTTCTCAGAAGATTTGGGATCATTTGGGGCAAATTTGGGACCTAGAGATCGAAACTAGTCAAAGGTCGAACCAAGGAAAAAAAGTGGAAAATTGCAATTTTAATAAAATTCCTAACAAGGGACATTACAGTGGTATCAGAGCATGATCTTGGCACCTGATGTGGTATAATATCTATGAGGAAAATAATTTAGGTACCACCATTATATATTGAAACCAAAAGTGCTTTTGTTGAAGAGGAAAAAAAAAAGTAGGAGAAGAAGAGCAAATTTTTTGAGGGAACTATGACTAGGGATGAAAAGGGAGCCTCATATGATGGTGAGGAGCATATAAAAATTATGAAAACAATATTTGAAGATATGACCAAGCAAATTAAGGAAGGATTCGAATTGTTTTCTATCGAACTTGTGGAAAAAATTATTGATTTTAAGGAAACCAAGGGGCAAAATGCAACAGCTTGCTTGAAGGAGCAAAAGGAAGAGACATCACAAGATAGTGAAGAATATTCTATTGAAAATATGGAAGATCATTTCGAGACACCTTCTAGCTTAGACATGAACCAAAGAGCATCTACTGATGGATGCTTAAACTATGAAGGAGTACCTATTGATGGGTGCTCACACCTCTATGTTGGTGACATAGAGATCACTCTTGAAAGTGTTGCTGCAAGCCCAAGTTCCATTAAGCATGATAATGAAGACCTTGCAGCAGTTGAAGAAGAACCAAGATCAACTTCCCCATCACCACTTGAGCTTCATGAAGTTGGTCCAAGAAAAAATGAAGAAGATGAGGAGGTTCATTTGCAAGAGCCTCATTTTCTTGAAGGGTCCTTAAAGATGAATGAAAAGAAGATCCAAGAGTCCCTCAGCATTCTCCATGACACTCAAGCATTGGTGTCAAATTCTTGTTGGAGAGCTACTTCATTGGAGGAAACATCCTTCCTTGAAGACATGGAGAAGATTCAAAGAGCAATGTGCCACATCAAAGGTAATTTCATGTCTTTGCTTTTTGATAGAAACCATTTGTTTGAGCTTAATGAATTGTTACATGATGCATACTTGAAGAATAATGAGGATATTCATAAGCTCACAATTCAAAATGAGCAACTTCTTGAAAAGTTGCAAGATACTTGTTTTTCCTCCTATGTTTCAGATTGTCAAATGGTAGATTGTTTGGAGGATTCTCATGACATGGTGGATCATGAGAAATGTGAAAATTTGAATGTTCTTGATGTGTTTGAAGATGAACTTGAAGAGATCCAAATACTTGATGTGGGGGAAGAGGAATTTGAATTGCCTCTTGATGAAGGTTATGCAATTTTTAAAGAAGAGCATGATTCCTCTACATTGGAACCAAACTATGACAAAGAGTTCACACTTTTGAAGGAGCTGCATGATACTACCCATATGGATCCTTCCCATGATGAAACTTCTGCACTTTTTGATCATTTGGGTGAGTTAGTTCATTCTCCTACTTCCTACAATTCCATGTTTTGCAACATTAGTCTCAATGAAGTATGGGTGAAAGGGTTCTTTTTGATGGTGCCACATGAGGAGCATGGAACTCCTAGATTTAACTTTTATGATGACATGGTTGGAGCACATTCTTATTCACATTTGCAGCAGCATCATTTGTCACTTTATGATGATTCACATCTACATGGATGTACCTATGATATGGATTTGAGTCACTTGAAGACTCATGGTTTTTCTTGCTCAACACTGGGTTCATTTTATGTTAGAGGAACTTCATCCAACACTTGGGTGAATATATTTATGATGGGAGAACATTTTTGTTGGCAGCCACATACTTTGTTACATCTTTATGATTCTCACATTCATGGATGTATGGGTGAGACTTCTTTGAGTCATTTGAAGTCTCCTTGTTTTTTCTGCTCATTATTTGGTTCAGATTTTAGTGGAGATTCTTCATTCACTTCTTGGATGAAAGAATACATGGCTGAATATTTTGATGCATATCACATCCTTTTGGAGCAGCTTTATAGGACATGGGATCCTCACCTATGTCATTGGAGCAGATTTGATTGGTCACTTGAAGCTTGTATGCACTTGGAAAACGGTGGTCTACTTGCTTGGAGGTATAAGCACTTTCATGATTCTTTGATGAAGCACCTCCTTGATATTAATTTTCATTATGTAGTTATGTACTTTGATGATATATATTTTGTACTCATGATGTTTGGAAGAATGCATACAAGAAAATGGGATCCAGGAATCCTCTTATATGATGGTATGGGTTGGAGAGCACTCTTAATTGTTCGGGTGCAATACAAGCAATGGGACCCTAGAATAATTTTTATCTCATTGGTTTCAAATTTTTTGGGGAAACAAGCAGTATGGGAGATGGATTTCCCCACTTAATGAAGTGATTTTTATCAGAGTAGTGTAGCAGCAAGCATGTTGGTTCCTCTCTAAAATATTCATGGAAACTCAAAGACTCAAGGTTTGGCAATTCAATGGCAACTTCAAAGAATTATACAGAAAGCAGGTTCTTCAACACCCATGTTTGAAATTGCTTGAGGACAAGCAATATTGGGAAGGGAGGATTTGTCATGTCCCAAATTTGGAATTGGGTCACAATGGACTAATCACATTAGCCATATTCATTAGAGTTTGCAAAGTTGATGTTAAGGGTCAAATAATTGCCAAGGAGGAAAATTACTAGTTTCCTAGGTTTGGGGTGGAAGCTTTGGGATTTGGAATAATGGGGATAATAAATGATGTTTGAACATTAGAATGGCATAAATATTTAATAAAGGAGCTAAATAAATATATACAAGTGAAAATCAAAGTGGCATTTCATCATGAAGACACATGGAGGAAGTGGGACCCACATATGGCTAGATTTCCCCACTACATTTGGCATCATTCTCTCACCAATTCGAATTCAAGGTGAATGGTAACATACTTGGGGAAGTCCAAAAGGTATTATTCATGGCATAACTCATCCAAGGTCGAAATATAGAGGAAGAGTAACTCCCATGGAAGAGGAAGAGGCAATTTGGAGCTAGTGAGACACTTGGGCTAGATTCCCTAGCTATATGACAACAATGATGAAGATGCTATGACACCTATGACACAAATCAGACCTGAAGGCTGACATATGACATATATGACATGTCAGGGCTAAAAATAGACTCCAAGAGGGCGCTCAAGGGTGTTAGGGCAGCTAAGATGCTTCCACATGTGATTTGGTGGAAGTGGGAGACTAGGAATTGTTGTACAAGTGGCGTTCTTTGGAATCTCTTCCCAACTTGAGTTGGCATGAGTCTCTTGGAAGGAATTCGACCCATGGAGGCCATTAGAACTTTATAAATGTCAATAACAAAGAAGGAAAGCAGCTTTTGATCATTTGTAGAATTTGCAATTGCATTTGTGAAGAGGGAGAGCTAGTGGATGACTAGTTTCTTGCCTTAGCCAATTTCGAGGGTGAAAGATTCCCATCCAAGTTGGTAATTGGAAAGGCCATTCAGACCTTTCATTTGGAGCTTTAATGGAGTCTTTATTTGCATGTGTAAGCTACAGGGCAGCTCATGGTTTCTTCTATTGCAGCTCACTCCTTCAACCATTTCCATTTTTGATGGCATATTCTTGATCCTTGAGGGAGGGCGTTTTTGGTGAGCTATTGTACTCTTTGGGGAAGCTTTTAATGCCCCATTTCTTTTGTAATATGAAGTAAATACTCTGTTCTTCATATCCAAAAAGTTTCAGGTCGAAATTCCAAGTAGAAATGTATAAATCTCATTTTTAATGGAAGAACAATGCCATTTCCCCACTACCTTGTTGTGAGCCAATGTGTTGATGATGATTTCGAATGAATGGATGATTCTCTGATATATTTGTGATCAATATACTGCCATGGATGTCTTCTACAAGTTTCATGTACTGTACTTGAGCATTTGAAGCATTTTTACTCAATTTAGTTGCATTGGGAGGTGAAATAGTGCCATTTCCCCAAGGGTCGAATTGGGGATTTTTGCAGTTGAATGGGAGAGGGTGAGAACAGTTTTAATAATCCATTAATGGTGCATATGAGACTTTAATAACATACTTAACACATTACATACATCTGTTCATAAATTTGAGTGGGTTTGGAGGCATTTGGGAAGCCATTTTCATTGTTTACCCCAGGGGGATTTGAACCCCAAATTACTAGTAAAATTGCATAATTGGTCCAGAATATTAAGAGAGTTTGCAGAGGTCTTTTGGTGGCCATATGTAATCCATAAACATCATATTCAAGTTCTAATATCATTCATACACCTTCCTTGAAGATTTGAAGGCATTTGGAGTCAATTTGAGACCTAGAGACCAATACTAGTCAAAGGAAAATCACTAGTAAAGATACCTACATCGACCAGAATTGAAAGAGTATTTGCAGAAGTTTTTTAAAGGTACAAAGGCATCCCTGAAACACATATTTATGTTCTAATATCATTCATATACCTTCTCAGAAGATTTGGGATCATTTGGGGCAAATTTGGGACCTAGAGATCGAAACTAGTCAAAGGTCGAACCAAGGAAAAAAAGTGGAAAATTGCAATTTTAATAAAATTCCTAACAAGGGACATTACATGTTTAGCCAGCTTTTTCTGAGTAGGGGTTATGGCTAGACCCTCTGGTTTCTCCTTTGCAAGTACTATGGCTTAATGGCATTGCTAACTGCCTCATGAAAGGGCTTGAAGCCCTGACACTGGTGTTCGGGGCTTCCAGGGGTGGATCACTGGGTCACATGACCCCGACCTTGATTTATCATTCTGGTGACAGTTTTTTCAGTACGAAGGCATATGCCTCTCCTCCAGGTCACCTCCCACACCCTCCTGGCCCTCCAACTCACCAGCGCCCTCTCTCCTTGGGCTCCTCTTGATGATGATGTCATCCTTCAGGGCAGGCTGCAATGGTTGATTAGCGGGGGCATTGAGGGATTTTCACTACTGTTGGGGTTAGATGGGGCATGAAGACCCCTCCCTCCGCGGTCTGGCCTTCAGAACAGACCGATATGCTCATTTTTAGCTATTTTAGTCATGTGTGGGTAAATTCTGGGGAAAATGCCCCAAATTACCCACTGATTTGATTATTTTATATTATTAATGTTTTAAATTTAAGTTGACATTTATAATTTCAAATTGACATTTTAAAAAAGCATGTCGGCCTGGATATTTTTTATTTTTGTAAAGTGAGTGTGAGAAGAGTATAAATACACTTCTTCTCACTTCATTTTAACACAACAACTTATGGGATAAAACTTTTATTTTTGATTTTTACCCTACTCGGGGTCATGGAGTGATGTGCACCTCTTGATGATGGATATACTTGCTAGTTTGGGGAAAAATCTTTGAAGCATCTTTGCTCTTGTTCTTTGCTAAGGTGATGTTAAGAGTTGTTTGATTAACACATGCACAAGGAGGTATCTAAGTCTTTTCTCTTGATATTTCTCTGTTAAATATTGGATGCATGCTTCTCTAAGGTTGAATGGTAGCCATTAATGTTGCATTTTGTCCTAGCTAAGTCATTTTCAACCTTTAGTTACCCTAGCATTGTCAAGCTTGAGCTTTAGGTCTCCAAGGTTGGTCTTAATTAGGACTTCTTCAACCAACTCGTGTAGTTGTTGGAGAAAACCCTGGTTTGCCAAACTTGGTAAGTACCATTTCAAGAGGAGGGCCATCCTCCTTGAAGCCCTAGGGTTAGGGTAGATTTCTCTAAAAACCCTAGGTTGCTCTTCTCTTTTAAATCCTAATTTTTTGAGTTTGTATTGTTGTAAATATTATTGTTAGGTTAAACTTGCATTTTTATGTGTAATTTTGCATTTTCATGGTAGAATTAGGGTTAGCATTAGGTCTGCAATTTTATGACAAAAACCCTAAAAATTAATTTTTTTTTTTTGCATTTTTTGGCCTCCCTACAATTTCGACCCTTCCTTCTATAATTTCGACCTGCCCTATTTGTCCCTAAAAACCCTAGGGTGAAATTTTAGGAGCCCTAAAAATTTCAAAATTATCAAAAACTCCTTAAAAAACGCTAACTCTGGGTTCTGTATCTTTTGTACATTTTATGCTAGCTTTAGAATTTTGATTTTTTGTAATTTAGGTCTCTTTTTACTTTTATTTTTGTTATAAAATTAATTTCTGAAATCTAAAAAAAACCATAAATTTATGTTTTCAAACCCTAGTTCCAGACTTTGTTTGGCCCTCACGGCCTTCCCTCTTTTCTTCCTTTTTCCTCTTCGCTGCCCTATCTCCTTCCTTTCCTCTCCACTTTCCCATCTCCTCCAACCTTCGCTCTCCCCTCCTCTTCTCCTTCATCCCACCGCCTCCGCAGCCCTAATCTATACACATAAAAGAGTAAAAGAAAGGTTAGAACTTTCATGTTAATTAGTGTTTTTTGCAAGATTATTTCACAAGCTAATTAGAAAGTTATGAGATTTTGCATATAGCAGGTCTGAAAGTTGTTTTACATATAGAAAATTGTTTGATAATAGATAAAGGATTCCATTGATGTTTCATATGAATTGATATTTCTTGTATACATTAGGTGTGTGTATTTCAAAGGACTTGGTCACTACTGCCGATATATACTAAACATAACTGTCATACACTATTAATACCACTGAATTATATGGAGATGACCTCTATTATTCTTGGAAGTTGATTGAATACTATTTATAGTCAATTTTGGTAGATCATTAGGTTCCTTTTGTTTTTCTATTGGCTTACATTTTTTACAAAGTGATAGTATTACACCTCTGTTGCTATACTGTATCAATTACATCTACATACAGAGGTCTGAAAGTTCATTCACTTACAGCGAAATGTTCTTAATCTAATACAAGGAAATTGTGAATGATTTCATCTTGGTTTTAAGACAGTTAGCTTGACTGAAATACTGTTGTTCATAACTCTAATATAAAGCTAGGTGTGTGATGTAATTTGCTTATGAAATGAATGGATGTTGAAGAATAAGCAATTGACAGTGCAATAGTTAATATTTGAGTATTTCGCATTTGTGGGATTGACATTTATTGGGAAACACTTACTGCTGATATACACTCCAATGTTTGAAAAATCGAAATCGGACTCGGAATCGGTCGAGGGTCAACTCGGAATCGGAGTTGGAATCAGTAATGAATCGGTCGATTTGAATTTAATGAATCGGTTTACTCAAAAATAGATAAAATATTTAAATTTTAAAGAAAAACAACATTTTCAAGATTTTAGGACTGTTGTTATGACCCAGACCTGTTGTTTGAAGGCCAAAGAGCACCCATACTTGTTGTTTAGGGCTACTTTCATCCACAGTATTGCCCACAATTTATTTTTAGCCTTTAAGGTGATTTTCATGACTTTTTACTCCTGCAAAGGTCATAAGTTATAACATGCACATGTTTGCTTCAAAATTGTTGTACAAGGGTTTGAAAAACTTCAACCTGCATGAAACAGGGAAACGAGGACGAAATGGGAAATCTTCGAAACAAGGGAAACATGACCCCCCAAAATTGTGGAAATGAGGAAATGCAATATATATATATATATATATATATATATATATATATTAAATTAATAAATTAGCAAAGACATTTACAAAAATGAATGTGAAATATAAATCATCAATCATACATGTTCACGAATCGTTGCCTATATTGGGATCCTATTTGTAATGTCCCTATTTTTACCCCCTTTGTATTAAATCGTAAATGATGTAAATACTATAATTTAATCATGGTGAGGAGCTCAAGGCCAAGGCCCCATTATTGATTTAGTGTTTCATGTATCGACAAGTAAAAATAGATGCCTATGGTTCTTGTGCTAAATAGGCACAATGTAAATAAGACATCATGTAAATACGAATTTTAATGAAAAACCCACAACTGGCTATGCTACGCAACAAAGAGATGGGGGCATGATCCTACAAAGAATAGGGAGGGAAATTATTCAAACCCTTGAGCCAATGGTGTTAATCCATGTGTTAATGAGAAAACCCATAAACCACCAACTACCCATTTTGGGTTATGGACCCAATCATTTAATTCTTCCAAGAGTTGGTTGAGGCAGTTAATGCCTTGGGAATGAAGAGGTATGGCATCCAATTTCGTGCATGGGCAAGCCATCAACCTGGAAAATCGTGTTTTGTCTCCTTGGGCAAGAAAACACCCACGAAATGGTGCCCAAAGCCATTATGAACCCACAGTCTTTGCCCTCTCACGCAATTTGAACTACTGGGTCTTTCCCCATCACGTTTTTCACCATTTTGCCTGCATTTTCCATGCCTGGGAGCTCGTTTTTGCATTGGACAGCAGCTGGGAGAGAAGGGCCACGATTTGGGACTGTTATGGAGACCGTTTTTGCCCCAGAATGTCCATGGACGTTTTTCTAAAAATGGATTTTGGCTTCCCAGGGTTGTTCTCCATCTTCCAGTTTCGTTTTTGGGTTTCCCATGTTTTTATGAAGTTAATAAAAACCCCATCCGTGGGCATCTCCCTGTAAAAACGTTTTATCATGACCAATAAGTGTAGTTCTGCTGTTATGTGCATCCCGGTTTTGATTTGAACCTGTGAGCAAGAAACTTGGAGTGGTAGTGGACAAAATTGGCTTGATAAACCTAGTGAAGGGAGTAACCTCTCAAGAAGATCAAGAGGGCTTTGGCTACTTTTCTATGCATACCCTGAAAGCACTAGAAAGGAAGGTATGGCTTGAGGGACTGTGTGGCAGTGAAGAGAATACTTCCTTGTGTTGGGTGTGTAGGCATTGTGAGTGCCAAGCTGAATAGATCTTGTAGAGGTATCCATAGCTCTGTGGTTGAGCTCACTAGCTTAGCAATTCTTCCTTTCCATTTCCTAGTAGCCTGATAAACCCAATTGTAGATTGGCTTGGCTCATCTTGGTGTATGCTTGGCTATGTGTGAGTTTGCTATTCCCTGGTTCCTTGTAGAGATCATGCCCAGCTTGGGGGTGGCAGTTGTATCAAGAGGTTGATAAGCACAACTGGCCTATGGTTGGGTGGAACATTGCAGTTGCATAGCCAGTTGCTTGGGACTACTTTGTTAAGATAAGTATTATCTTGTGTTAACTCTGCAATTATTATTTGATGAATATCTTGAATGTATGATAGAAGTGTAATTGGAATTACTTCCGCTGTGTTTTTCTTATAATTAAACACTCCATATGTCTTTTATATTATGTGAATGCTTGGTTAAAAGTTTATGGGGCTAGATGCCCAGTTTTAGCACCACGTCCTCTCCATCATGCTGGTATGATGGGAGGGGACGTTACACTATTCATCAATAGCACCCTATGCCTCCATCCTCTAGGCTCCAACCCTTGCCTCTAACTCGAATTTCAAAGTTGATCCTCCAAGGACATTAGTCAATGACTCAACACACTACAATTTTGATGAAACTTCCTAATCCAATCACTAAAATACCGTAGAAAAAGCATCCCATGCTTGATAAGTGATTTTGCATGAGTGAAGAGTACATTTTTATTAAGGTCATGCCAGAGGAATTCAACAATCAACACCACCAACATCAAGGTACATATAGGGGTTGATGTGCTTGATTAAATGCCTATTCCATACCCTCATACATGATAGAATCTGGTGGAAACCTTACAATCCTAAAATCCTGAAAACTATTAAGTCTGCTGAATTTTGAATGGGATCTAAAAATCTACTTTTTGCATATGAAGTCAGATAAGAATTTAACATTACCATTAATATCACCAAGTACTACTGCACCATGGGGATATTGCATTGTTTTTTTGAGTCCGCGGGCACCCATACAACAAAATTCCAGACTGTTGCCCATCGAATGTGCACACCAACAACAAAAATCTTTCGAAAGCTGTTTCCCAAGTGGGAAAGGTGTGGCCTTGGGGGAAAGCAAAGAGTCAGGTGTTGTCACCTGATCCTGAGTCCTCCGTTTAGAAAAACTCTTAACGAAGCCAAAGGCGGGTAGACCCTACAAAGAGTTTCTAAGGCTCTTGTGTTTGAAGTGTTTTTATGGTATGTATGATGCGGATGGGTGTTTTTTAGGAGTTTTTATGATTCACAATAACAATTTAAATAATCCAAGCATGTACTTGCAAAATTAGATGAAAATGCACAACCACTGATAATGACAGTTTAAATACAAAGCATCCACAGCATAATATGAATTTAAAAGATAAGACAAGTGCTCTAGATAGATAATAAGCAAATAAATGTTGAGTTAAAGGACCAGTTCCTTATGGAGTCAATGTCTTTGAGTGCTTGGGATGCTTAATACAAGTCTTGGTGTGCTTGAGAACTGTTTTGCAAGTGTTCTTGGTGAATTTTATTGTAAATTTTAAGTGAGTTGATTATTAAGGGAAGGGAATCTCCAAGATATACCTTTCGGTATAAGAGATGTGTCCGGAAAATACTCTAAGTGGTTTCGTATAAGGACATGTTTACTGGCCGGAGTCTCTAGAGCGTGTTCAACACTACACCAACCAGGGATGTAGTCTAACGGTGCCCTTAAGGTCTCGGTACAGTGGTTCCAGCGTCCCCAGGCAGAATTTGCTCACTTTCGAATATTTCACGATCAACACCGGATTTTCGTTGGTTTACAGGAAAGTGCTTTATTATGGTTTGAATGGATTAAGATGTGGAAAATTAAATAGTCTACAACTATTTCTGGGTATCCCACAAGTGGGCAGAGCATACATAGTGTACTAAATTGTAAATTCCAATTTTATTGAATGTTTGGAATAAGAACCATTGTAAAACTCTCTGACAGAGAGCACTCTTGATCCGCCTTATGGCGAGATTCAAGAGATTTATGAAATGAAAAAAGTGTTTGAAATAAAGTCTATACTACCCAAGAGTCTCTTTCAGGTCTGAGATTGTACTCGGGAAAGCTAGGGGGTTAGCAAAATAAACAACAGATGCAAACAAACTCTCCGACAGAGAGCACTCTTGATCCACTTTTCAGTGAGATTCAAGAGATTTTAGTGTTCTTTTTATGAGATTTATGTAATTGAAAATTGAAGTCATGAAGTAAACTAAACTATGAACTTCTAAGATCTAGCAGTTATTTCAAAAAATGAAGCTACTCTAGTAATGAAGTCTAAGCTACTTGCAAAAAGACAACTAATCTAAAAGCAAAAAAGGGACAAGAGACAACACAAGCTTCCCCCAAATGGGGGAAGTAGGGGTGTGGGAGCCTTTATCCCACTTGTTTTTTATTGGTCTTTTACAATAATTTTTGGTTTTCTTCTTCTCTTGAAAGCACTTAGAACAGATAGGGCATGAAGAAGAGGGAGATAGAATGGGAGTGCTTTTCAAGTTATCTTTTTTGGTTTGCTTGTTTTGCTTTCTCTTTTTTAGGCCTTTGGGCTCTTTGTTTGTTTGATCTTCTTATGTTAACCTGTGGATAAGAGCTCTAAACAAAAACTTATTAAGGATTAGTGAAATCAAAACAAGATTGAAAACTAAATCTAAACTAAACTAGTATGTAAATTAGAAATATTTAATATATGCAAAATAAGATCTAGGATGATAAATAAGCTAGATGCAATACTAAGTATGAATGGAACTAAGCTAATGCAAACTAAGATCTAGAAATGAAATTTAAACTAAATGCAAAATTGAAACTTTTAAACTAGTATGCAAGCTAAGACTTAAACTAAAACTAAGCTATAGACTTAACAAGAATGGAAGATCAAAAAAGAAAGAGACAAGGAGAAAGAAAGAGGAAGCAAAACGCAAAAAGGAGGAGGAGTGAAAGCAAGGAAGAGGTAAGAAGAAGGGGGCTGAAAAAGATGAAGCAAGGGGCTGCCCAAAGAAGAGAGAAAGAGAGGGCTGCAAAACAGAAAAAGAGTGCAGCAAAAGAGTGATAAAGAGGGCAGCAAAACAATGAAGAAGGTGGCTGAAAATGATGGTAAAAATGGTTAAAAAATTAGAGATGAGAAGCAGCTTGAAAATAAGAGGAGAAGGGGCAGCAAAGGGAAGAAGACGTGACTGAAAACAGTGAAGAAGAAAGGTGGTTGTGAAAGAGAGATAGGACAGCCAAAGGAAGGTTGGGAAAAAAGCAGCCAAAGAGAAAAGAAGCAAAGTTTGGAAAAATGATGGGAAACTTTGAGATTCACAAACTTGCAAAGGTAACCAAGTATCAAGATTTTAAATTGATTTTAAAGGTGGAGATGAGAAGGAACAAAGCACTTTTTGGATCCTTGGATTAAGAAGAGCCTATGTAGATGCCAATGAACATTCAAGGACAATGATTCCTTTGAGGCTTGAAGAAGGAGGAGATGCAACCTAGCTCATCCCTTACTCCAAGAAGTAACCTGAAACTTATACACACACTTAAACAAGAAAGCTTAGATCTAGTATGTTAGTATAAAAAAAATTCAAAGAGACTATATTGAGTCCAACTAAAGCATGTTACTTTAAGATCTTTTAAACACTCAACATCAACAAATAACTTGAAGCCTACAAATATTTGTCCTATGTGCTTGATAACAAGCCTTCTAAGCTAGATCCAAACTCAAATAGATAAGCATGCATAAACATTGAAAAATATTACCTCAATAAGTTATCATAAACCATGCATGCACCAAGTGGACCTCCAAAGTCTCAATCTTATTCAAATGTTGCACAAAGGCAAAAATATTATATAGTAAATCACTAGAGGTTCTCTGCAATTTCATCCACCCTGAATGGTGATGAGACACCTCTATTTAAAAAAAAATACAGAGAGCAAGAGAGCCATTTGAATTGGCATGGAGCTAGGGTTGAGGTAGGTGCATGAGCTTTTCACGTGTGAGATTGGAAGCTTGGCGTTTGAAGGTTGGCGTGATTTGCTTAGTAGGTGGAGGATGAGGTGGAGCCACTCTCCATTGGAACCCACGCCCATCACATGTATTACTTGCCCACCACATACTGTGAGCTCATGCGTGAAGACAACCCACGTGAAGGAGGCCCACGCTCAAGCTTATGCTCACGTCATCCTCTAAAACCAATTCGTAAATCAAAGTTTGATTATAACATGTGCTTTAATCTTTTGGCATGGTCGTACACCTTAGGAAAACATTAACCACCCTTTTCCAAATCATTTTTTCATGAATTTTGACTTATTTTAATTTTTGTCAAATGTGCATTTTCTATTTTTCTTGCAATTAAATGCCAATTTGTAGCATCATTAGCAAAAACTGCTCCTAGAGGCGACGTAACCGCCCAGAACCCGGAGAAAATGGGCACTAGGGTAAAGACGACGCTCTGAGCATCAAAATAAGCCTCCCCACACCAAATTCCGCCTCTGAATGAGGCTTTTATAACATTTTGAAATTTTCCATTTAAACCATTAAAAAATGGTCTAAATTACGGAAAAAGTATTTTTGCCGGGATGGAATGAAACTCCTAGGGGACCTAGTGCATGTCCATACGACTCAATCGAGATGGCTAACATGGAAAAAATTCTAGACACAAGACTTTAATAACCACCTTAGGTTCGACCATCATGGTAAATACTCCAACTTTGGAGGTATGAGTGAAAAAATAAGAATTATACATGACTGAAGCGCAATGCATAATTCCTAAGGAAAAAACACTCTAGAGTATCCCCCTGATAGTTAAATCTAAGGATAGCCGAGTCTTTTATAAAAAGACCTCGTTTAGACCAACTTTTTACAATTTCCCCATGGGGGTATGAACATGCAGTTACTACAAATGGGGCAAAATTGCCCTAAAAAATGACTTCTGAACTTCCGAACACTGATGATCAACATGAATCATGTTCAATGAAACTGGCGGCTCACAAGAAATTCAGCTATTGTACAAAATAGCTGGTAACATTCGTCTCCAACTGCAGGACGTGTGTTCGATTTGGCATTCATACAAGGAGAGGATACAAGAACACCAGAATCTCTGGTTTTATATAGCCTGTAAAAACATCTCAGCTTGACAAAAAACCTTCATTAGCACAAGTGTTATGAAAAAGCCAAATGAAACATAAACTATATTTTATTTTGAAAATAAATCCTAAGTGCACAAAAATTAAAATGCAGAAAGTAAATGCTCACTTTGAGGAGCTTTATTTTTCCTATTCTAACATAGCATAAAGGAAAATGTTGAGTATAATCAGAAATCCAATGTAACCATCTAAGCATGTCATCAATATAATAATTTTTTACCTTGTCTTTGGTTACCAGCCAGAGCAAGGGCATGCTTATCAGAAAGTGCAAACCTGCTTGGATATTCTAGATGGGAGGGATGGATGGGAAATCATAAGTATGTGGTAGATCTTTGAAGTGTTTCCCAATATGGTAGATCCTCCTGCAAATGACAGGATAGGGTAGAGAAACAACTCAGGATGATAAGGCAGTCCCGGTACCTCATCATACTGATCTAAAAGGCTCTTCTGATAATAACTTTCTGTGAAAGTATAAGCCTCGAACTAGTCCAATTCACAAGGGACATCCAATGGCTGAGATATATGCTTAATTAACTGTACCGAATCCGGCCCTTCACTGTGTTGCTTCTCTAAGTCGTTTTTGTTGATACTCATGTGTGGCTCTAACTGCTCACATGAAAAATAGCATGCTCTTCCTCCATGTCCAAATGTTCCAAATTTTCAAAATCCACACTCCCTTCTCTAGATACATCAAAAATAGGTTTTCCAATGTATGTCCAATAGTCATCATCCACATCTTTATCAAATATGGGGGAGTCCTCATAAACTTTATCATATTCCTGGCTATATGTATCCTCGAGCTCATAAGTGGGATTATCAACAAACATTCCAAAGGATTTCTGCTCATCATTAACTTCTTTAGACACGGCATAGATAGGGTTCTCTATAAATGTCCATTTATCATCATCAATATCTATGTCAGTTATGATGGATTCATCGTCACTTACATCATGCTCCAGGCTACGTTTATCCTCCTCAATTTTAACCTCTTTTTGAATAGGGGCTAGAAAGGTAGAGTAAATTGCACAAGTCCCAAGATCATCAGTATTATAAACATATTGATTTAGTGGCTTTTTGGGATTTTCCACGTGGTACTTCTTTTCTTTCTCGGTGTGCAATTTTACTAAAGAATCCTCAGATGCTGGCACAGTGGCATAGGTCCAATCCATTTGGATCCATCCTCCTAAAGTGGCAGCCCACTTCCTAGAAAGCAACAACCCCCATTTATCCGGAACATCGATGACAAGGATGTCCATAGTTACATGGATATTCGGATATTTGGCCAACATTATAGACTGATTTTCAATAATTCCCACCACTTCAACCTGCTTAGAGTCCATGGCACAAACATTTTGATATGGTCTTGATGTTTTAAGGTTGAGTTGGTGCATGACTTTTTTGGTTATGATGTTGGAAGAAGACCCCGAATCTAGCATACAGTTATGTAGAAGAAGATCACCTATCATCAATGATACATAAAAAGGGGGATGATCTTCTCTTCTTGGGTCCTTGGTATGCAGAATTATTGGGGGGTCTTCTGAGACACTGTTGTTATTTGTGGAAGGTTGCTCTATAGTCTCTGCAAATGTGACCCTTTTAGGGGTAGGAGGATTCATATGAGTGGGAGGATTTGAAAAAGTAAGAGGATCCAAGACTTTCAAAAGTTTCTCCTTTTGTCCAGGAATTTTATATAATTCGGTAACAGGTACAGGTACTTTAGTAGTGTTAAACCAATTACCCCAATCAAAATTCAAATCATTAGACTCATTAGATTTATCAGAAATTGTTATTTTGGGGAGATATTGCATGGTGGGTCCATTTTTTCTTTGGTAAGTGACCCCTTTGAACTTCTGCATATTGTGAATCTGCTCATGAGAGGGCCTTTCTCCATAATCTCTAGTCAAGCTATCTGGTTCTTGACCATATTGTCTAGCCTGTTTCCAACCTTCCCTAGGAATGGAATGAAAATCTCCTACCATGTTGACAAAGTCAGGCTCGCTTGAAAACTGTTTATTGCTACAACCCTCTGGAAACCATGTTCTTAAACATAGCATGCATAGTCACATGAAGATTCTTCATGAAAATCCTTACATGCCCTACAAAATGGTACATAGTTCTCAACCATGTTAGCAGCTTCCAATTGGTTGGGAGGCCTCTTTTCAGGGTTGGGAGCTTTCTTTTGCCAGTTGGTTTTCTGAGGGTAGTTTCTTTGCATAGGCTGAGTTTGTGCTCTTTCCATATTAATGACTTTATTTTGCATTTCCTTCATCTGAGCTAGATGTTTTATTTCTGTGTTTTCCATTCTTTCAATCCTCTCACTCATGTCCAACAAATTTTTCTCATAAGCATCCTTTTGGGAAAAAGGATCCTTTTCCTTAGTCTCTGTTGGTTTTAGAGGAGTTAAGGCTCTTGAGTAGCCACGAATGTTAGATTTACCAGAAGATTGCATATTTTTATCAATTTTAGTAAGCATTTCCTGGGCCATCAAAAGAGTAGTGGGCTCCTTATCTTTGGGTTGATATTGCATTTCCCCACTAAGTGCCTCAATATAGTATACCAAGATGGATTGAGCAATTGCTTTATAGTCGACATGGATAACATTTGCTAAATCAGTGAACTTCTTGTTGAATTCATCCATAGTTTCGTTCTCACTTCTCTTTATGTTGGTCAAAGCAGCTAACTTATGGCGAGGCTCTTTTTTCTCCCCAAACTTGTTGGTGAAAGCAGTTTTAAATGCAACAAAAGTTGCAAAGGAGTTATCAGGTAGATTAATGAACCAGTCACCAGCATCTCCGTCCAAAGATAGTGCAAGAAGTTTCATGTAAACATCATCGTGTTTGTGAGCTGGATCTCTGACATAGGCGGTAATGCATTTGGTGAAGCTTTTCAAATGGTAAGCAACAATGATTGCATCAGTGCCAGTGAAGGCGGGCAACTTGTCTATAGCTTTGCATGGTATATCATGTGGTTGACCTGCTATCTGAGTAAAGTTAAGAGGACTATAAAATTCGGCCATTGGATCAATCAAACAATTATTATATTCTATGAAAAGAGAATGGATGTCTGAAATAGACTCAGATCCAAGATTCTCAAGGATCCTACGAGAAGTTAACCTATTTAATCTCCTCCTATAAACCTGTTCAGGTTCAGGGATGAAATCAAGTAGGCCTACATAATTTCTTCTTGTTGAATACCTTGGTAAGTTAATTGACAGTGGAGTCGCCAGATGGATTCAAGTCTAAAATCGGAGAGTTTTTTAAACTAAAAACCTATCAAAAAGGTAAATGTAAAAAACTAAGAAAAAACTAAGTTAAAAGTCGTCCAGGAACAAAAAATTTGTCCCCGGCAACGGCGCCAAAAATGTTGCCCGCCGAATGTGTACACCAGCAGTAGAAATCTTTCGAAAGCTGTTTCCCAAGTGGGAAAAGTGTGACCTTGGGGGCAAGCAAAGAGTTAGGTGCTGTCACCTGATCCCGACTCCTCCGTTTAGGCAAACTCCTAACAAAGCCAAAGGGGGGTAGACCCTATAAAGAGTTTCTAAGGCTCGTGTTTTAAGTGTTTTTATGGTATGTATGATGCAGATGGGTGTTTTTTAGGAGTTTTATGATTCACAATAATAATTTAAATAATCCAAGCATGTACTTGCAAAATTAGATGAAAATGCACAACCACTAATAATGACAGTTTAAATACAAAGCATCCACAGCATAATATGAATTTAAAAGATAAGACAAGTGCTCCAGATAGATAATAAGCAAATAAATGTTGAGTTAAAGGACCAGTGCCTTATGGAGTAACTGTCTTTGAGTGCTTGGGATGCTGAATACAAGTCTTAGTGTGCTTGAGAACTATTTTGCAAGTGTTCTTGGTGAATTTTATTGTAAATTTTAAGTGAGTTGATTATTAAGGGAAGGGAATCTCCAAGATATAACTTTCGGTACAAAAGATGTGTCCGGAAAATACTCTAAGTGGTTCCATACAAGGACATGTGGGCTGTCCAGAGTCTCTAGAGCGTGTTCAACACTACACCAACCAGGGATGTAGTCTAACGGTGCCCTTAAGGTCTCGGTACAGTGGTTCCAGCGTCCCCAGGCAAAATTTGCCCACTTTCGAATATTTGACGATCAATGCCGGATTTTCGTTGGTTTACGGGAGAGTGTTTTATTATGGTTTGAATGGATTAAGATGTGGAAAATTAAATAGTTTACAACTGTTTCTGGGTATCCCACAAGTGGGTAGAGCATACACAGTGTAGTAAATTGTAAATTCCAATTTTATTGAATGTTTGGAACAAGAACCATTGTAAAACTCTCCGATAGAGAGCACTCTTGATCCACCTTATGGCGAGATTCAAGAGATTTATGAAATGAAAAAAAGTGCTTGAAATAAAGTCTATACTACCCAAGAGTCTCTTTCAGATTTGAGACCGTACTTGGGAAGCAAGGGGGTTAGCAAAATAAACAACAACTGGAAACAAACTCTCCGACAGAGAGCACTCTTGATCCACTTTTCAGTGAGATTCAAGAGATTTTAGTGTTCTTTTTATGAGATTTATGAAATTGAAAATTGAAGTAAACTAAACTATGAACTTCTAAGATCTGGCAGTTATTTCAAAAAATGAAGCTGCTCTAGTAATGAAGTCTAAGCTACTTGCAAAAAGACAACTAATCTAAAAGCAAAAAAGGGACAAGAGACAACACAAGCTTCCCCCAAATGGGGGAAGTAGGGGTGTGGGAGCCTTTATTCCACTTGCTTTTTATTGGTCTTTTACAATAATTTTTGGTTTTCTTCTTCTCTCAAAAGCACTTAGAACAGATAGGGGATGAAGAAGAGGGAGATAGAATGGGAGTGCTTTTCGAGTTATCTTTTTTGGTTTGCTTGTTTTGCTTGCTCTTCTTTAGGCCTTTGGGATTTTTGTTTGTTTGATCTTCTTATGTTAACCTGTGGATAAGAGCTCTAAACAAAAGCTTATTAAGGATTAGTGAAATCAAAACAAGATTGAAAGCTAAATCTAAACTAAACTAGTATATAAATTAGAAATATTTAACATATGCAAACTAAGATCTAGGATGACAAATAAACTAGATGCAATATAAAGTATGAATGGAACTAAGATAAAGCAAACTAAGATCTAGAAATGAAATTTAAACTAAGTGCAAAATTGAAACTTTTAAACTAGTATGCAAGCTAAGACTTAAACTAAAACTAAGCTATAGACTTAACAAGAATGGAATATCAGAAAAGAAAGAGACAAGGAGAAAGCAAGAAGAAGCAAAAGGCAAAAAGGAGGAGGAGTGAAAGCAAGGAAGAGGTAAGAAGAAGGGGGTTGAAAAAGATGAAGCAAGGGGCTGCCCAAAGAAGAGAGAAAGAGAGAGCTGCAAAAAAAAAAAAAGAGCAGTGAAACAATGATAAAGAGGGCAGCAAAACAATGAAGAAGGTGGCTGGAAATGATGGTAAAAATGGCTAAAAAAATCAGAGATGAGAAGCAGCTTGAAAAGAAGAGGAGAAGGGGCAGCGAAGGGAAGAAGACGTGGCTGAAAACAATGAAGAAGAAAGGTGGCTGTGAAAGAGCGATAGGACAGTCAGAGGAAGGTTGGGAAAAAAGCAGCCAAAGAGAAAAGAAGCAAAGTTTGGAAAATGATGGGAAACTTTGAGATTCACAAACTTGCAAAGGTAACCAAGTAACAAGATTTTAAATTGATTTTAAAGGTGGAGATGAGAAGGAACAAAGCACTTTATGGATCCTTGGATTAAGAAGAGCCTATGTAGATGCCAATGAACATTCAAGGACAATGATCCCTTTGAGGCTTGAAGAAGGGGGAGATGCAACCTAGCTCATCCCTTACTCCAAGAAGTAACCTGAAACTTATACACACACTTAAACAAGAAAGCTTAGATCTAGTATGTTAGTATAAAAAAAAATCAAAGAGCATGTATTGAGTTCAACTAAAGCATGCTACTTTAAGATCTTTTAAACACTCAACATCAATAAATAACTTGAAGCCTACAAATATTTGTCCTATGTGCTTGATAGCAAGCCCTCTAAGCTAGATCCAAACTCAAATAGATAAGCATGCATAAACATTGAAAAATATTACTTCAATAAGTTGTCATGAACCATGCATGCACCAAGTGGACCTCCAAAGTCTCAATCTTATTCAAATGTTGCACAAAGGCAAAAATATTATACAGTAAATCACCAGAGGTTCTCTGCAATTTCATCCACCCTGAATGGTGATGAGAGACCTCTATTTATACAAAAATACAGAGAGCAAGAGAGCCATTCGAATTGGCATGGAGCTAGGGTTGAGGTAGGTGCATGAGCTTTTCACATGTGAGATTGGAAGCTTGGCGTTTGAAGGTTGGCGTGATTTGCTTGGTAGGTGGAGGATGAGGTGGAGCCCCTCTCCATTGGAACCCACCCCCATCACATGTATTACTCGCCCACCACATACCGTGAGCTCATGCATGAAGACAACCCACGTGAAGGAGGCCCATGCTCAAGCTTATGCTCACGTCATCCTCTAAAACCAATTCGTAAATCAAAGTTTGATTATAACATGTGCTTTAATCCTTTGGCATGGTCGTACACCTTAGGAAAACATTAACCACCCTTTTCCAAATCATTTTTTCATGAATTTTGACTTATTTTAACTTTTGTCAAATGTGCATTTTCTCTTTTTTTTTTTTTTTATTATCTGGCAATTAAATGCCAATTTGTAGCATCATCAGCGAAAACTGCTCCCAGAGGCGACGTAACCGCCCGGAACCCGGAGAAAATGGACACTAGGGTAAAGAGGACGCTCTGAGCATCAAAACGAGCCTCCCCACGCCAAATTCTGCCTCTGGATGAGGCTTTTATCACATTTTGAAATATTCCATTTAAACCATTAAAAAATGGTCTAAATTATGAAAAATTTATTTTTGCCGGAATGGAACGAAACTCCTAGGGGACCTAGTGCATGTCCATACGACTCAATCGAGATGGCTAACACGGAAAAAATCCTAGACACAAGACTCTAATAAGCACCTTAGGTTCGACCACCATGGTAAATACTCCAGCTTTGGAGGTATGAGTGAAAAACTCAGGAATTATACATGACTGAAGCGCAATGCATAATTCCTAAGGAAAAAACACTCTAGAGTATTCCCCTAACAGTTAAACTTAAGGATAGCTGAGTCTTTTATAAAAGGACCCCGTTTAGACCAACTTTTTACAATTTCCCCATGGGGGTATGAACGTGCAGTTATTACAAATGGGGAAAAATTGCCCTAAAAATGACTTCTGAACTTCCGAACATTGATGATGAACATGAATCATGTTCAATGAAACTGGCGGCTCATAAGAAATTCAGCTATTGTACAAAATAGTTGGTAACACAAAGAAATTGACCGATTTTTTATATAACTTGGCCGATTAGACCGGTTCGGTACCGAACTGGCCGATTCAGTGTTCAGATCGGTCGGTTCGGTACCGAACCGAATCGGTCGACCGAACTGATTTGCAGACCGATTTGATTCGGTTCCTTATCAAATCGGTAGATCGACTGATTCTGAAACCGATTTGGCCGATTTTTAAAACATAGATACACTCTACGTTTCTCTGTGTGTAAATCAGAAATATACTATCCCTGACCTCTTTAAATTGATGACAACATTTTTATATATATTTGGTGTTACTGATAAGTGTGCAAAGGTTGTTATATTAATGATGATTTGAAATCACTTTGATATACACGGTGAACTACATCTAATGTTCTTAATTGGCTGTCATAGTGTAACTACAAATTGATGATACATCTTTTATACATGATAGCCATTGCTATATTATTTATGTGGTTGAAGCATAAGTGGTTAAACCTTGCTACAATATTTCCTTCATACATTGAGTTAGCATTGATAATTATATGCTTGTTTGTTAAATGAGTTATGACATTTACTACTGCCGGTGTTTGATGAATGGTTATTTACCTATTTCATGCAATTGCATTGACTCCATAAGGCACTGGTCAAAACTAACACTTGCATAGAGAACATAGTCTTTTGTTGCATCAATGTCCTACAAGATATCAAAAGGGCCCTTCCCCTTGGAGGTTCCGACACTCCGAAGAAGTTAGAATCGTGATCAAGGTGACATTGGGTCACAGTTCTTATATTTGATTATTGGGAACTAGCCCTGCTAGTTTGTCTGGTAACACTGGGGAAGAAGGGGCAGGAGAAACGCAGGATAGAAAGAAAAAATAGGTGAGGATCTACTTTGAAGGTTAGAGGTCATTGAATCTAGGCTGCCTCATGAAGATTCTGAAGAAGAGGCAGAAGTTCCAAGGGGTCGGGTTGGAGCCATAGATCCCATGGAGAGGCTTATTGAAACTATAGCCAAAGAAGGAACCAGAGTTAATGTTGAAGTCCCCAATTTCAAAGGTGAATTAAATCTAAAAATGTTCATGGATTGGATTCAAGAGTTACATAAGATAAGATAAGATAATTTCATTAATGTCCAACAGACCACTAAAGTGGGTGAAAGGGACTGCTGGGTACATTGATGTCAATACAAAGCAGGAGTGCGAAAGACGCTCCTATAAAAATATAATGCAGGAAGTAAAAATGTGAACCTACTCTAAATCATGTGGGTACAAGCCGCATGAAGACATTCTTAATGATGCACACATGTATAGGTTGGTTGCTTGCTTAGGAGGACAACTCACTTTGGAGTAGGAGCATTGTGCATCTTGGAGGAGGGCATTGAGTCCTAGATGGCATGAGGACACTTAGTTACTTGCATAGAGGCTTGCACTTGAATTGAAGATGCTCGAGGTGAGAAGTGATCATGCAGATGGGGTAGACCCATAGGTACACATGGCTTAAGAGTTTTGGAGCATTGGAGGCCTTTGGAGGAGGAGCATTTGATCCTTGAGAAGTGCTCAGCCTTAGACCCTTGCTTGTAAATATGCATGCCTTGGAGATTGACATGTGTGACTTAAAGTTGGAGCACTTCATTTGTGGGCCTATTTACCGTTTAGTTAGGTTGCTTGTAGTGGACTAGGTTCACTTGTTATTGTTTCCCTCTGTCACCTTTCATATAAATAAAGGAAGGAGAGAGTCCTTCATTTGTTGTTGTTCACTCATGTAATCACATGTGTTAGAGATGTGAGAGCTAGGGAGAACCAGTCTCTTTGTATTTCTTCTTCATTTGTATTTTCTCTCTTTGTCTTGAGTGCCATGGTTCTTAAGGGAATTCAAGGGAAGACTAGGGTCAACGTTTTTCCCTAAGAAGATAGGGGAAGATAAGGTTTCTAATAAACCCTAGAGGAGCAAAGAAAGCACTTGATCTTGTAATTTTTGTAAGAGAATAGTAGGGTTTTGTGGGATTTGGAAACCATAGTACTACTTGGAGTGCTTGATGTGGAAAAGAAAGAGGGAGACTATCTTGTACACTTGTGTGATGCAAGTGAAGGTATCGAGGACTTGCGAGTGTGTTATACTTTGCTTGTGATGGATCTTTGGTGGAGCAACCAGGTTTAGTTAGGAGAGATTCCTAGCTAGGAGGACTTGGTGGCTAGGGGTTGCTAATTTGGTGGATGCCCTAGCTAGGGTTTGGAGAGCTTGACTTGTACCAACTTGTATTGAGCTGTTGTATGTACTTGTATTTCATTGTATGTATATATATGAATTGTTCCAACTGCAAACTTTGTGTACTTGTGGAACTGAATTTCAGTGTATGTTATCTTTATGATTGAGTAGATTCTAGCACTAGTTATGCATGCTAATTCAACATAACATTGAGCAGAATTTGTGAAGTGATTTAGCACACATCTAGAAGGTAAAGGGGCAGATTTACTGCTGTAAAAATCTACTGCAATATGTTATTTTCAGATCTGTAATTTGTTTGGGAAGTGTGCCCTAAGGCCTGAAACATGGTTGCATTGAAGTACACTTGAATGGTATTTATTTCCTTGGGCTGCTTTGTAATTTGGGTTGAAGAGAAAACAAGCATTTGTTGTTGTAATTTAATATTTCAGATTCAGCCCTAAGGCAGAAAGTTCACAGGAAATAGATTTGGGAAACCTCAAAGTTGAGGTGAAATTTTTGAATTTGCAATAAAAGTCAGATTCTCAAAATTTCAACATGGTATCAAAGCATTTTAGAGGTTTCTACATGGTATTAGAGTTGGTTTGATTGAAATCATTCTCTTAGTGTAGTGGGAGTTGGGTATTTCAGATGTCCCATACGTGAGAGAGGTGCTTGACCTAGTACAAGTTATAGGTGTGAAAACCTAGTTCACTTGGGTGAAGCACTTGAACCTTGGAATGATCATTCTACTTTATTTGTTGATTTTTCTTTAGTTGTGTTGTAGATTTGTAGGATGACTACTCTCAGTCTTAGATAGTCTTAGATAGCAACATGTTGGATGGTGCTTCCAAATCCATACTTTGGAAATGCAAGCTAGAAATGCTTTTGGAGGAGGCTGAGATTAGGGAGCATGTTGATTGTTGCACCTACCTATTTGAAATTGTTGGCCTTGCATGTTCAGAAGGAGGCCAAGGATGGATATACCCACACCTTTTACTATAGCATGCATGAAGTCGAGATGGTTTATTCAAACATTATAGGATGCAAAAGAGCATGTAGGAGCAGCCAGATCTCGATGAGGACGATTATACTAGCGATATTGCATTGGCTACTTCTATTTGTGATCCTTCTAGTTGTTTTTCAAGAGGTGAGGTGTGATTCCTTGATGGAAGAGCGTAATGTCTGGGGGACAATTCCTTTCTAGGAGCCACTGGTTGATTCCAAGACTGCAATAGGTTTAGAATTGCAGATGGTAGGTTTGGTTAAGTTGCAAAGAGAGCAAACTTAGTTATTTGAAAACACTTTACTTGTAAATAGGGAGTGTTAGCTTTCAGGGTTATTACAAAAGTGTTTACACCGTGCTTGTGGGTGCTTCATTTGATTCAGGGTAAATGGTGTGTTGATTAATCTTGGTTGTACCGTGATGGACATACACATTGGAGATAGCTTGCGCATGGATTTCCATGCCTTGAATTGATGCTTATGTGGCACCCTTGGAGAGTTGGAGAGATGGCATGATGACATTCTTCATGTTGCACACATGTAGAGGTTGGATGCTCACGTGGGAGGACCACTCACTTTGGAGCAGGAGTGTTGCACAGATTGGAGGAGGGCGTTAAGCCTTAGATGTCATGGGGACACTTGGTTGCTTGCATGGAGGCTTGTACTTGACTTGAGGATGCTTGTGTTGAGGATGATCATGTAGCTGGGTGGACCTGGAGGTGCACATGACTTAGGAGGGAGTGTTGGAGCATTGGAGGCCTTTGGAGGAGCATTGGACCCTTCTTAAGAAGTGTTGAACCTTAGACCCTTGCTTGTTGGATGTACATGCCTTGGATCTTGACATGTGTGACTTAGAGTTGGAGTGCTTCACATGTGCGCCTATATATTGTTTAGTTAGGTTGCTTGGAGTCCACTTGTTATTGTTGGCCTCCTTCACCTTTCATATAAACAAAGGGAGGAGAGATTCCCTCAAGCTCATTTGTTGTTGTTCATTCATATTATCACATACTTGTGTTGGAGATGTAAGACCTAGAGTGATCTGGTATCTTTGTACTTCTTAATTTGTATTTGTTCTCTTCATCTTGAGCACTAAGGTTCTTGAGGAATTCAAGGGAAGACTAGGGTTAGGGTTTTGTCCTAGAAGACAAGGGAAGATAGGGTTGGGACAAACCTTAGAGGAGCAAAAGGAGCACTTGATCTAGCAGGTCCTGTGAAAGAAGAAGACTAGGGTTTTGTAGCATTTGGGAACCCTAGGAAATACTACTTGGAGTGCTTGATATGGAGAAGATAGAGGGAGACTATCTTGTACACTTGTGTGATGCAAGTGAAGTTGTCAAGGAGGACTTGCTGGTGTGTTATGCCTGCTTGTTTTGGATCTTTGGTAGAGTAACTAGCTTTAGTTGGGAGAGATTCCTAGCTAGGAGTTGGTGGCCAGGGTTTGCTATTTTGGTGAATGCCCTAGCTAAGGTTTGGAGAGCTTGAATTGTACCAGATTTATTGAGATGTGGTATGTACTTGCACTTCAACTTATGTATATATATGATACTATGAAGTGTTCCAGCTGTCCAAACTGTGTACTTGCAGATTTGAATTTCATGATTGAGTAGATTCTAGCGTTGGTAATGCATACTGGTTTGACATAACAATGAGCAGAATTTATTAAGTGATTTAACACAAGTCTAAAAGATGGAGGGCAGATCTGCTTCTATAATAATCTGCTGTAATAAGTCATTTTGAGATCTGTAATTTTCTTGGGAAGTGTGACCTAAGGGCTGAAACATTGTTGCATTGAAGTACACTTGATGGTATTTATTTTCTTGGGCTGCTTTGTGATTTAGGTTGAAGAAAATACAAGTATTTGCTGCTGTAATTTAATATTTCAGATTCAACCTTAAGGCGGAAAGTTCACATCAAATAGATCTGGGAAACGTCAAGGATGAGGTGACATTTCTAAGTTTGCAATAAAAGTCAGATTCTTGAAATTTCTACAGATGATAAAATGTTTAGGACATATATATTTCAGGATTCTAGTTGGAATCTGGCACTCTTTTACATTCAAGCAAGCCTGCTTTGGTTGTGGTGAGATATTAATTTCTTTAATCTCAAGTATTACTCTTTGAGGCAGATTATAGTTTATATTGGACTATAGAGTTGGAATCCAACTGTTCAAATACAAACAACAGGAAACATTCTATCATATTATGCAGTGAATATGTATAGGAAGTTCTAATAGAAGCACCTTAGAGAACAAAAGATTCAGAAGCTCTTTCTTGTAGGACAGTTGTTTATATAGTATGCCCTTGGTAGCAATATAAATAGGTTTCACCGGGAGAGCTTTCACTTGCTGACACATTCCATTCAAATACAAAAATCTTCAGCCCACTCTAACATCATTTCAAGGAAACTTTCCTGCTTATTGCTTGGATAAAATTCAGAACTCCTTGGGCTCCTGCAACATGATGATATTCAGTTACAGGGAAGCTGTTGTGCCCCACTTTACAATGTTCTCAGGTCCTAATTTAGTCCAACACAACGCTTTCTGTAGGATCTAAAATTCAAAAAATTAATCAAAAGATTGCAAGGGAGTTATGTCCTTTACACGGCACTCAGGTAGTTTTCTCCTTTTATTGAGATTGTCCCTATTAAAGCTTCTAAATTCTTTTTAATATTTGGCTTGGTTTCCTTCCAATAGTTCAGCATGCAATGAAAATCCCTTTTCTATTTGGCAGTTATCTATTCACGATATAGTATTTTCTTTGTTAACAGTAAACATGATACTCAGTTCAGACTGAGAAATTTGTAATCTTGTTAAATCTTTTAGGCACAACTAATGGAATAGTTAAGCACCAAGTGTTTTATATATCCTCACACGGATAAGACATCAAATTTTGAAGTAATAAGTAGATTCAAGATAGTTTTCCCATATATTTTCAAGAAACTTAAATCGAGCATTCTATATATGCATGAGACATATCATATGTTCTGGCTAGTTTAAGAAGCTAAACTTAGTGGGGTAGTCGCTATACTTTCCAAAATCTGCCTTATAGCATTCAAATTATGATTCTGCAACTACAGCAGTTGAGTAGAATTTCTTTTTATCTTAACAATTCTCAAGGAAGGATTTGGAGGACATCTGCACTGTCCTGCAGTTCATGGCAGTAGAATAATAAATCTTTAGTTGGGATCTATATGATGCAATTTCTACGAAACCTACCAATCAGTTTAAAACTTTAATCTGCTTCCTATCGTTTGTCGCTTTCATAGCATGAAATTGACTAATAAAATTGTTCCATATACAAGTGTTTTCATAAAGAAAGTAAGATTGTAGCTGTTTAATTTTTTTAGAAAAATCCTAATTATTCCTAAACTAACAGACTGTTAAATTCCTGCAGGCACACCCACTGATGCTAATTGGCTTCATATTGCTCAGTGGTGAAGGTAGTTACTTTGGAAAAGCTTGCTTTTCAAGGTCAAATTCGGAGAAAAAATAATTGAAATTGGCACGTTTAATTAATATAGAACTACACTGATTAAGGCTGTTATTACTTGTTTACATATGCTTTATAGAATCGAACGGGTCTGTTGAATGCATTGTAGTTCAAATAACCGTTTGTTGTTTTTCCATTACAATGCAGCTATGTTGATGTACAAGACATTACATGGAACGAGAAAACACATGAATGCTCTGCACCTTGTGCTGCAAGCTATTGCTTTTGTCCTTGGAATAACTGGAATCTGGGCTGCCTTTAAATTTCACAGTGTTAAGGGTCTTCGTGGCTTTTACAGTCTACATTCATGGTTGGGCCTCGCTTGTGTCTTGTTCTTTGGTATACAGGTAGTTGTCATCACTGATCCTGTTCTCTAAGATATTCTATCCTTTATCAGGTCTCTCTAACAAAGATTTGTTTGTGTACATCAGCATCATTTCTGTATTGGTTTGCAAGCCCTCTTAGTTACACCTGCATAATATTTGTATCCCCCACCCAACCAGTTTAATATTTGTATTACCACAGCCCCTAGTAAAAAACAAATATTCAAAAGCTAATTTAGAAGGTGCAACATGGGTCAAATCCTTTATGAGATTGAAGCAGGCGTTCTGTAGAAGCCCCTACCTCCTACTACTAATATTATACGAGTTCTGTCTGTCCAGTGGATTCATTTGTCTTTTCTGTTACTCAAATAAATATGTTATTGTTCCTTTTGCAGTGGCTTGTTGGTTTTGCCTCATTTTGGTACCCAGGTATTGGAAGATTCAACAGACCAAAGGTATTTCCATGGTATGCATTTCTAGGGCTTTACAATTACGGTTTGGCTGTGGCAGCAGCAGAAACTGGATTTCTAGAGAGACTAACATTTCTTCAAGCAAGTGAAGTAATAACAAGATACTCACTTGAGGCTTTGGTAGTCAATATTTTAGGACTTGTGTTGGCTCTGCTCAGTGGTTGTGTATTTCTATGTACTATAACTCCAAGTACTAATAAAGAGGATGTTTACAGAACATTGTAACAGTGCTTGGTGGCAAGCCTTCCCATAATCTGGATCTTCAACCAGTCATATTTGAGGCTGAATTCCAATTTATATTTTCAATAGATTATCCCTGATTTCCCTTTCAATGACAACTAGCTTTTATGTTTTACAACTCTGAAGCATCTGCTTTATGTATGGTATAAAAATTATGCCATAAACAAAGGAAAATTCAAACAATACTAAAAAATTTAGTGATTATAAATCTTATTATATTAAATACTATTCTACTCTAATTTTAATGAACTTAAGCCATTCAATACAAGGTTAAATAAATAAATTTGTAGAATTAGATCTTTTTATCCATGTCTATTGCAAAGTTCAAATTGTAGTAGTTGTAGTAGTAGTTGTTAGATCTAACATAGAAGAATGTTGGAGAGACGAAGAGATGACATAAAAAATGGTATTTGATTCTTGCTTAAAATGGATTACAGAGAGGCCTATTTATCAGCCACGAGGAGAACCGAAAGCATTAAAAGTTTATAATTCACAGACTCAAAAACCCTTCAGATAATATATTCAATATTATTCATTTCAAAACCTTACATCTGTATAACTCAATGCCTAACCGATATTTCATGCAGTAAAACCTAATTGCCTAAAGAAACTTACAAATGGAGGATGCTTTGGTCCGTGAATGCACCTATATTTGTTTCTCCATTGTGGTTAATAAATATTCTTTCAGATAAAGCTAAACAGCAATGAGCTAGTCACGAGAAGATAAATGGCAATGATGGCCTAAATACAAAGCAGTGTGAGACATGAACCCATGTACAAAATTGATAAGTGCAATGAGCATAATTGATAAGTGTAATCGACATCCTTGAGCAAGAATAGGTGCTATGAAGAAGCACAACTTTCTAAAATTTGTTGATGTCGATAAAGTCCATAATTGGTCGTGGATGCATGATATCAACGATTCTAAAGACTTGATGCTATCTAAGTATATACCAAAGGATTAGACACTGAGCCCACTTGAGAAGATGATAATATTGCTTCTAAGTACTATGGTAGAAATCTTATTGGGAGAGTTGGACGCACCATTCATGACTAAAGATTTGATGACATCAGAAAAGATGATTGAATCTTTGAGGTTAAAGATGTTGTGAAAGTGTTAGAAGAGCTGTAATTGTGTAATGTAGACAAAAGCTTCATATAATCAATTACATGAATAGGAACGTAAAGAGCATAATCTTCATTAGGAATACAAGTATTGCTTTTAGAATCGAGTGTTGAAGGATCCACATCATCATCATCTTCATGATTTCACACATTGTCATTATTGTTGTTTCTAAGATTGTCCACATCTATCACACGATTTAAATGACAAAACATTAGTGAAATTGGAAGATTTGGAGGTGACACTCAATTTCTTAAGTTGCATGTAAGCCCCTCATTGGTTATCGTTTCCAAATATTTGTGAGCATAATAAATTGCCCTTCTCTCAGAGAAAATCTTTTCCAAAGATGATTGCCACTCCTTTTAAGTCCCTCACATCACACTGTAATCTATCAATATAGAGTGGACCAAACAAAAACATAAAGTATTTCTTCTTTATAGTGGTTTTATTTCATACAAACTCTTGAATAGAATGAAGTCCAAGAAGGGGTTATTGGAAGACCTGTGTTTCTCAACAAGAAATTCACTAATCATATTTGTAGGGGAAACATTCATAAAGGCACCTTGCACCCATAAATCATGTTTGAAATGTACAATCATGACGAATGTCATATTGAAGTATAATTTGGAAACAAGTCTCCCAAGGGACTTTTTGAGTTGATAGATAAAGCTTTAAAAGGGGTTAAAATGCAATAATTCCTTCAAGAGAGGAGAACAAGTACCCCTTAATACAAAACAACATGAAGGAACAATTATTCTCTATATAAGTTGACATACAAGGTATGGCAACATGAGTCCATTATCCCTTTACAATGAGCAACCTTACACAAGGCTACAAAGAGAGAAACACTTGTTAACTTTATCGGGAGTTGTTCATGGATTGATTTTACCATAGACAATTGGGAATACTTTTCCATAGTAGTACCTATTTTGGAAACTTCTCCATCATTTATAGAACAAAATAGTCTTTGGTATTTTATTTAATCCGAGAAGCACACGACAAGAATTAGACATTTGGAGACAAATGGAAAGGTGTAGAAAAATGGCCTTTGCATAATGAATTGGACATTCAAATATTGAGTGCTTTTCTACAAGATTAGAGGTTAGCAAAAGTCACTTCTTGTCTAATTTTTTGCCACTCTATTCCCTCTAGTTGAAGAGCACATGGTGTTAGAATTTTTTTGTTATGCAGTATGGGTTTTGGACTATTACTTAGAGCAATTCCTGCCTTAAGGAGAAGATCCCCCTTATGCTCACAACCGGGTCTAAAGTGAAAGGATCATAATACCATCTTCTCCAATTGTAAATATTATAAATATATCTACGTAGACCTTCAACTATAAGTCGCTCTCCCCGTTTATCTACCAATTGGAAGTGGATCTAGTGGAAGCATGTAGATGGTGTTGGTCCCTTTGTTTTTGGTGCATAACAAGATGATAGAGAAACATTGACGCAACACTTGGATAGTGATGGTTGCATCACATTGAGCAAAAGATAGAACTTGGTCAACCTAGTAGCGTATTGAAATTAGAGGAAAGATTCATTTGTTTTGAAGCTTGTATTGGCGATATTTTGTTAAGACATGATGGATTCTAATTATTGCACCGAGAGGAGCGAGGTGCTCTACATCCCAGTATGGTGGGGGAGATGTTGTAACGTTTGTTCCTAACAAAATAATTAAAAAAACTCATGTCGGCTCATAAAATAAAAAAATATGGAAAGTATTTAAAAAAAATCCATGTTGGCTCATAAAATAAAATATTATGAAAAGTAATTAAAAAATCGATGTTTGTCTATAAAATAAAAACTTAACTTAAACCCGGATCTATCAATCAAGATAGATCAAATTTCTTGAGTTTAAATTATAAAAAAAAATACACCTCAAGAAATTGGATCCCTCTTGGTGCTTGATAGATCCGGGTTTAAGATGGATCTATGCTGGTGTAGCCGAAGTTAGGGTTTTCATATATTCAAAGATGCCCACCAATTGAAATTGTATGAAAGGTCTTAAAAGGACAAGCAAAAAGCTTGTTTTCATTGTGGTTGTTACTATTGTCATGGTTGGTAATTGTTTCTTATTTGTCATTGTTGTTTCTGATTATTGTTTGTTGTTGAGGGATAGTTGGCTGGTCCATTGAGATGTTGTGGACAAGATGTTGTATGCATTGATGTTTATGGACTAGAGTAATACTAGATTAGCCTATGTTGTGAATGTGGTTGTTGTTACATTGTATATGGATGATGGGTATGTTCTTGTCTTATAATGTTCTATCTTAGTTTTAGTGTAGTTACTTATATGGTTGTATATGTTGATGATCAATATAATAAGCGTGAAATGAATATTTTAATGAACTAAGATATGAATTAGAACGGCCACTCTTGTTGCACAATCCACTCCACCGATTACAAGTATTGTCAACGTAGTTCCCCTAAGACCTTCCCTCTTGTAGGGATCGATAATGCCAGTGCTTGAGTACTCCATGCTTTGTTGGATTCTTATGTGGACCTTGGTCTACCAAAATGAGCCAACAAATGCTTCCATTGGTCGGACCTCATCATGAGCAGAGTACTTGTAGGATGAGATGAAAGTGTCCCTAAACACAATTAGAAGATTGGTTTGAAGAGTAATTTGGAAAAATCAATGAGTAGGAATTTGAGTTGCAGAGATGGAGGTTCAAGAACTATAGAGAGATGTACTATACGATGATGCTACATGACATGAGTATGATTTTTTGTTGGAGTTCCCAATAAGTGTATATGAGTGATTGAAGAGACTAGAGGAGACACTGGGGTATACTTGGATGAAAAATAAAAGTGTAGACTAAAGCCTTTAGAACATGGTTGTGCTTCAACAACTAGATCATCTAGTAACTTGGGCAATAGATTTCTATGTCATGACAATAGTAGATGGGTGCATAGTTGAGTTTTCCATGGAAGCATGAAATTCTTATTCTAGGTCCAAGGAGGAGTTTCAATAGTATGTGAGAGGAGACTTGCTAGCTGAGCTCCCTACCTAGGTAAAGACATTGTTGGTGGAAGAAGGAATGTTGCATTCCAACAAACTAACACGTTAGATTAAAAACCTCATGTTATGGGGGTTGTATAAATGAGATTGGAAATAATGGAAGTATGAAGGAGTAAGGTATCATGTAGGAAGCAAGAAATAATGTGAGTGCCAAATGTTCTTTGAGAGAGTGAAGATTACAAACCGGTCATGGTTGAACTGCATGAGGGAAGTTAGAGAATAAAGTGAAGATTTGCAGAGAGAGGCCAATGACATGGGGAGCATCGAGGTGAGGTGTTAGAGATAAAGAAATGCATAGAGATGGTCAAGATGGAATGGTTGAGATATTATGTGTTGATGTTGGAAGAAAGTCTAGCTAGAAAACATAGTGGTGAAGGTACGTTGATAGGGTTAGAGGCACATAGCTATATGGTGTTATGCATTGATGTTTGGGTACAAACACACTGGATAAATCCACTATAGAGAGAAATTGCATTGGATCCAAGTTTGGAGGAACTTGAAGAATCAAATACAGAAAGGGTTGTGCAACTGGATGATGTAATCGCATATGTGTTTTAGTTATTTGAATGTGAAGAAATCCTTGAAGTTGACATGATACCACAAATCACTAGTGGAGCCAACCCAACATTGAATACACCCCAAGTGCTTTATAAATGTAATTAGGTACCTTTAAACAATTATTTTAGAACTAGCTTGATTTCTAATAGTAGTCAACCTATATCATAAGGAAGTGGTGGATATATTGGCATTAGTAATGGTAACAATCATCTTTGTACAATGCAAACACTAGGAGTGATCAAGTAGTAAGTGTAGCATGTTTTAGAGGTATCATCAGTTGGTCGTTAAATGGGGACCAATGTTTTTTTTCTTATTAGTAACCCTAATAGTACTAGCATGGTAGGGGTCCAATGGGAATCTACTTTAAGGTTTCCTAAGTTTTCAAACAAGGGAGGTGGAGACACGAAACCATATTGGATCATTTTTTATGCTACTTGGAATGCCAAAGGAACAATAGAAGATGTTGAAATGGTGGGGTTCCAAACGATGTTGATGTCTAGGGCTTTACAACGGTATATGAAGTTTGTGCAGAGCACTCCACCAAAGGTTTCTTGAACTTTGGGTGCATTGAAACAATAACTCATTATAAGTTTTGAAACCCTAAGTGTGTTCTTTAAAGTATTCTTGAATTAAAGGATATCAAGTGAATAATGGTTGAAATTTCATGGGAGCACAATCAAATATCAAAGATTTGATGAGTAGGTTGACTTATTAGAGCCACATTATCCAAAATAAGGAATGGTTCATTCGAGGTCTTCTCTACACTCCCTCTAAGTAGAATCCCTTTGATGCAAAAAAGAATCACAACTAAGGGAGATGCTCTAGGTTAACCCATGCGAATGTAGTCAATTGTGGGGTACCTTGGTAACACCCCAGTAGCTGCACAATTTCAGACTCAAATGGTTCCTCATAGAGAAGATTCAAGAGTCGATGAAAGAAAACCCTGGCAGAGATCACACAATAGAAGGTTACCATTCTAATGAATGCCCAATGTTGTGGGGATGAATTGCACACACACCTCCAACTGGCCCTTTTCTTGGGAGAAATTTAGGGGGAGTTGTGTAGAGAAAATGATGGGAAATCCAAAACTACTACGCTCACTAATTTACTTGTGCAAATATGGATAGAATTTTCCCAATTGGGAGGCTTTAGAATGTTGAGGTTGACCTAGCAAGGGTAAAAACACTCAATAATGTTGAAGTTGACTAGTGGGGTAAAAACAATGGTGGACTTTGAGCTAATTGAGATAGTGGATGGGAATTATCCCTACCTTGCTTTGCTATGGATTGAATGGGTGTTTAACAATAACTTGATCTTCAAATTAACAAACGAGAACATGTCCTTTGAATAAAATGGTATGCTATTGGTGCAACCCTTGGACCCATATCGAGGACCCAATATAGTGAGCCTATTGATGATGTATTCAAAGGGTTAGTATTTGACCAAATCTATAACTTGACAATAGGAAGGTGGGAGAATTATGTGAACCCCACATCAATTGACTCTATTAGTTGGAGAAGCATTCACTGTTTTAATACTGATTTTGAGGAAGCTTTAAACAATTAGAAATATCGCATGTATGAGTTATCTTCTAGGGGTTGTACTTGTGTTAAAGAAATACTCCAGCATGGGAAAAATAGTTTCGTTTAGGCTTTCACAGGTTGCAGTTATTTTCAAGGGGAATTGGAGACCTGTGTGGAGTTTATGTTCTCGACGCGTTTCGGACTCTATAGTTGAGTCCATATTCAGGAGAAAAGGTAATAGATCCTCCTATTTACGATGGTAATAGAGAGGTACAAGATTTCTTGGAAGAAATGGAACAAAAAATTGTGGAAGACCAATGAATACATGAAGTGTATATTGATTTGAGGGCTACACTAGCATGTTGTCGGGCCACTCAAAGATAATTTGAACAACTAGTCCGAGTTACATCTTACTATGGCTTATGAGTTTCTTCCTTCACCTAAATTTGAAATTCAAGGTGTCTTTTAATGGGGGTGAATAAGTGGATTTAATTATGAAACTCCACCTAGGGAAGACTAACCCAATGATCCACCTTGAACTACACAAGGAAATGGATGAGGGAAGGTTGTTTTCCACAATATTGGGTGCACAAGTTCCTATGTACACTAGAGCCCATTTCAAGGGTATGGTATCATCATAATGAGTGTATAGGTACACAAATGATTGGATTATGTCTTAGAATATTTTTCACGATTCCTTCTTAGAGATTGGTAAGACTCCTAAGATCACTACTTCTGTGATTGAAATGAAGCAATTTCTCTTTTTAACTTACATTGCATAATGAGTTTTCCTTTGCTTGTATGTTCACAACACTAGAAACTTGATTGGACCCAAGAAAGACAATAAGAATCAGAAGATATTTTTTGTTTCCATAGGATGAAACAGAATGGGGAAGAAGATAATGACTTAGAATTGTTATGGCACTATTCTTTTCAAGATTTGAAGGGTTCTCACAACCTTAAGGAGGATAGAGATGAGTAAGATAATAAAGCATTTACTACCCATCTAAAGTTGTGGAAGATATATTTGGACAAAGGAGTGGCCTAAGATAACATCAATTAGGGATTATTGGGATGATAAAATTATTTTTGATGTTGCAGCACCATTGAAACAATATGAAGATATTTTTCCCATAGGTATTTATAGAGATGAAAACAATCAAAGGGAGTTGACAGAAATCAATTTTGAGTTGTGATTGGATGTTAAATCAATCAAACAATGGCCTTACCAACTCAACCATAGAGTTAAATATAAGGTATTAAGGGAAATGATAGAATGTTGGTAGTAGAGTAGGCCTCATTTTTCTATAGAGGGGCCAAATTTGATTATCTCTATTGTGATTCAAAATACAAAGGACATCAAAGATATCAAAGTATGTGTGAATTTTAGGGGGTTAAATGTTTCATATGTACATGACCCTTTCCTTGCTCTATTTAGTGATGATGTGTTGGATCAAGTTGTTAGTGAGGAGACTAATCCTTTACATATGGGTTTTTAGGGCATGGCAATGTTCACATTGTTGAAGAAGACAAGATGAAGACCACCTTCACTATAGAATGGGGTTCATTTCCGTATAATGTGATTCCTTTTGGTCTTGCAAATGTGTATATTGTATTCTCCTGCATAGTGATTGTAATAACACTTCAAGATTACATCCATAAGTTCTTAGAATCTATATTAAATCAATAAACAATGGTATGGGTTGTTGAAGCATCATGTGGTTAAGTTGTAACTCATTTTTGCACCATGTTTTGAGTTACAAATTTAATTGAATATGAAGAAGTGTAATTTGAAACCCCTTTGGATGCACATTGTTGGGACATATTGTATGTAAGGATAACGTGTTAGTAGATCCCACTAAGATCACTATAATCTTTTATTTACCTCCTCAATTAGTGGTTAGATATTGCAATCCACTTTGGGTCATACAAGTGACAACAAAATATTCATTTTTAACTACAATTCTATCACAAAAAACATGGATAAAATTTTGAAGAAGTTATAAGCATTTCAATGAATTGTAGAGTGTGAGGCCCCTTTTACCATACTTATGGAAAAATTGGATAGCACTCCAAATATTGATGTTTCATAATTGGGCTCTAGAATTTCATATTCATGTTGATGCCTTAGGCACTACCCTTGGCGTTGTTCTGGTGCAGTTAGGGGAAGGAGATGAAGAATACCCTATCTATTTTCATAGTCACAAGTTGTGTTAAGAAGAACACAATTATACAACCATAGAATAATGGTTGGCTATGGTGCATGCATTACAAAATTTCCACCACTACTTGTTGGGAGGTCACTTCAATTTTTCCAAAAATCATTCAACATTGAATTACTTAATTAATAGTCCTATTTTAGAGGGCATTATTTATCGATTGTTACTATGATTTCAAGGGATAACTTTGAAGTCATAGTGAACCCTGATAAAAACAATGTGGGACTTGATCACTTGTCAAGAATTGAGTTTGGATATTTTCATGTACTAGTTGACGATCAAGGCACCTTTGTTGAATTACTTCATGTTGAGGCCATAACACATTATTTGGAGAATATTTCAATGCTTTTGCACTGAGAGTAGTGAGGTGCTCTACAACCCAGTATAGGGGAGATGTTGTAACATAATGTAAAGTTGCCAAAAATAAAAAGTATTTAAAAATATTTATGTCAGCTAAAAAAATAAAAATATTAAAAAGTATTTAAAAATATTATGTCGGCTCAGAAAATAAAAATATTAAAAAGTAATTAAAAAAATCTATGATGGCCTATAAAATAAAAAGAAAACTTAAACCTGGATCTATCAAGCAAGAGAGGGATCAAATTCCTTGAGTTTATTTTTTTTAAAATTACACCTTAAAATATTGGATCCCTCTCAATGCTTGATAGATTCGGGTTTAAGATGGATCTATGTTGGTTTAACCAATGGTACAAACCCTACATATAATTTTGCAACTCACAGAGACACTTGATAGTCAAGGCTACTAATTATAAGTTGATTTTCATACAACTTTACATGCTAGGTAGTGATGGTATACTTAGACGATGTGTTATGGATAATGAGAAACTTGATATATTATGGGAATGCCATAATGGATTTGTGGGAGGTCATTTTTGTGGAAAAATTATCGCTTGCAAGTCTTACAAGCTAACCTTTGGTGTGATGTTTAATGATGCTAAAGAATATGTGAATATTGTGATGTTTGTCAAAGGATTGGAAGGATATCTAGAAGATATGAGATTCCCTTGCACCAAATTCAAGCACTTCAACCCTTTGAGAAGGGTGATGTGGATTTTGTAGGGCCTATCACTTCCACTACTTGTCACTCAAGCACTTGATACATCATCACTGTGACAAAGTATCTTACTTATTGGGTTGAATCTCCACTCACTCAACTTTATTCCATCAATACTATAGTTGGTTGTCCTCTAGGTTGTTCCCTTTTATCACAAGGTATCAATGTCAGGGAATAATGTCTAGGATCACCTTCCTATGCCACTCCAGGACTTTGAGGTAGTCCTAAGTCTAGGGGGAGTTACCCTCAAATGTCTTAAAGTTATTATTCCTGCCTTTCATAGAACAACAACTTCATTTATGAAGCTTTAATTGGATTTTGTTGTAGGGGTAGAATGGTGCATGGTGTTTCCTCTATAATTTATTTAAATTTGGAAAATAAAAAAAAAATGTGTTGTGGTTTGGGGGTGACCAAGAAGGCAAGCAGTAAAGGTATTTATTAAGTTTCATCCATAGAAATGATATTCTGAACCATGGGCACCATGATCTAGTTTTTATTAAAAAATAACTCAAAGAAAATGAAAAAATACGACATTAGGAGGAGATTGAACTACTTTCCTCACACTTATCCATGAGATGTAGAACAGTTGGTGGCGGGGTATGGTTAAGACACCCCCTAAGTGGAAATGTCGTCGGTTCTAATCCTGTGGATACCAAAAAATCCAACCATGTTAAGGGTTGGTGTGGTCCAGGCCGGGTGCGATCCCTGGGTGATTTTGACAGCTTAGATGCCCCTGGTTCTTGGTAACTTAGCCAAAGGAAAACTTGCTAGTCAAAGAAGTTCCACCCCTTTGCTAACAAAAAAAAAAAACTACTTTCCTCACACATATTCATTATACAAAAATCCAAATGGGAAAAGAAAGCATAGATCTATTGGTTTATTCAAAACTATGTGAGGCAAAAAATGAAGAGGGAAACACTAATAACTTGATTGAATCTATTATTTCACTAGTGGAAACAAACTTAGTTCTGATTACAAAATAAACACAACAATCCATTTATAAAATAACATCTCTAGGAGTGGGGACTATGAAATATAAGTTTTGAAACAACCATTTATTTAAGAAAACTATGACATAAAGGGGACTATAAAACCTCACTATTGGGTCTAATTTCCCTCCTTTTACATTCTATTACTTCAATAATGTTTACAAAAAGGAATAGAATGAAAGAATATGAGAAGAAGAAGAAGAATAATTGTCACTTGATGTTGCAAAAATTGTGTCGATGCTCCAGGAATATATTTAGTTTTCGATGATTCCCTTTGCTCTATTTCCCCTGTTTTGTTGTTGATTTGAACCTCTGATCCTTGTAAATTAGAAAATATATTTATTATATATTGTCAATAGAGAAAGGTTAACCCAAAATTAGGTTGGGGTTTGTTGTTTCTTGATGTAGGAGCATCAATGCTAAGCCAACAATGTGATTGAGTGTTCACATGTTGTGGCTAGAGAGGGGACACGTTGCCCTAAAGTAGGGAAGAGATTTTGTTTACTAAATATTTTAATATTTGAAAAATATGTAACGGACTAGTGTGTTGTCAGTTTTTTGAGAAAATAGGACATAGTGGCGAGTTGATACTCCCTGCATGGAGATCAAGCCAGGTAGGCAGTTTGTTGAATAATGATGGTGACTCCTTCATGGGGAGGAGTGTTAGTTAGTTTGTTTTTTTGTTCAGCCATTCAGTTTTGGGGGAGGTTGAATAGGTGGAAAAGGGGAGACAGGGACTCAGTAGAGAGAGCCCTGCACGAGGAAGAGTCGGTGGGATATTTTCTTGAATACCAGAGGAAAATGTGACTGGCGGGAGGAATTGCTATCAGTTAATGAAATTAGCAAGTTCTGTGTGTTCAATAGTGTTACTGTGCATTTTGAATGAGAGATAAGCTGAGATTCTATCAGTTAGAGCTGTGTGAAAGCGTTAACTTGATGTCTGTGTGAATGAATCTCCATTTTCATGCTTGTGTGAACTCTCATGTACAGTTAAGAACACCGAAGTCATTCATAAACCGATTGTCATTAAGTAACATAGGTAATTTCTTATTGTATTTAGTTTCACATTAGATCCGGACGAAGGTCGAGATGGATTGATTGATTCCCTGATCGATCAATGAAAAAAAATTGTAGAGTTGCAGTCGATTCAACTAGTAGAGGTTGGACGGCTCAAATCAAAGCTAAAAGGAAGATTGACGAGGGGGAAAGGATCCACAAAGTGAACATGCGCAGGAGTTAACATTTCCTCAAGATGATGTGAAGTATTCTGTATTGATCATAGATCAATGAACGAGATCAGATCCGCAAGGGATCAACGGTTGCTATAGCGTTCCGCCGAAGGAAGGATCTCGGGAGTTAACGGTGAGAATTTGCAGAAGTCACATTGTAGGAGAGTTTTTGCAGAATTCTTTTCAATAAATCATGAAAAGTGCACCCGCAATCAGCAATCCACAAATTGCGGAAAGGAAGTTGTGGAAAGGCTCGTTGCGGAAGGGCACGTTGCGGAAAGGCTCGTTGCGGAAGGGCACGTTGCAGAAAGGCTCGTTGCAGAAGGGCGCGTTGCGGAAAGGCTCATTACGGAAGGGCACGTTGCGGAATGGTGCATTGTGGAAAGATCATTGCGGAAGGATGCCCACAATTCCGGAAAGAAGGCGTTTCCGCAACGCTGTTGCGGAAAGTCAATTCTGATCGACATAACGTTGTGGAAAGCCCATTTTGAAGGTAAGGCCCGCGATTGAAAAGGACTTAGCTGGTTTTTAGCTAAGTTGAGTGGTTCAATTTCATAGAATCACAATATTTCCTGGGGGAAGCGGGTTGGTTTGGATTTTTGTCATTCCCACCTGCATCATTTCTCCACCAATGAGAATGCTTCTCTTGCAATTTTTTCAGGTTTGGTTAGAATAGTAACTTTTTAACTCTCCCCCAAATTCATGGCCAAATTTAGGGTTGATTTGGATTTGTTGTATTTTCTCCCCTTTAGCTATAACAACATTCTTGAAAATTCATTGGAATATTTGGTCGATTTTCTACCTAAATTAACACCAAATTCGGCATCTTCTATGCCAAATATAAACTTCTAATTGAAAAACAAGCAAAAAGGTGAACGAGTGGGTTGATTTGGTGGTCATTTGGCCCTCCTTTTACTTTCACAATATGGATAATACAATCCAACACCTTTGTTGGCAATATGGAAGAAATTTTCTCAATCCTACACCCCATATATACTCCTAAATTCCTTTTTATAACGATTTCTCTATCCTCCTAGTACGTTCTTTAGAAGTTAGGGTTTTTTCCCTTCGAAAAATCCTTCATGATGCCTATTCTTTAATGAAATGAATTTTCCATTAATTTAATAATTGATTACTTGGTATTCATTTGATACTTTATTAAGGTACTCATTTGTAAATCTCACTTAGAAACGTGTTCCCTTATCTAGGACCCACTTTGGAAATTCATAAATTTCACTTAATAAACTTTATACCAAAACAATTAATTGCTACATGATGGAAATAATCATGAATTGGGATCTTGTTTAGGATCTTATCCATGGCTTCTACCACCATATCCTTGTTCTCCACCTCTTCTATTTTTTTATCTAGGAATTTCCTCACCTACTTGTGGATGCCATCACACTCCATAAAATGTTGTGTGTGACCTCTAAGTTTGGGTATGCTATCAATTGAATAACCCCAAACCGTGATTTTAATTGTTTTTATTGTAACTAGTAGTTTAGCATTCTCCAAGGTCTCTTCATATCTTGTTCTCCAAGAATCTATATCTTCTGTGTGTTGCTACTTATTTCTTCTCCTCATGTGATTTATTGAGTTTAATCCAACCTTTTCCCTTTCTTTTTTTAGCTTTTCTTGTTATCGTCTTCTTTCATCAATCATGTGGTATCTCTTTTTCTTTTCCTTTTGTACTTTGTTCCTATGATCAATTCTTACTAGCAATTCCTCATAGGATATGTATCTTCTATAAAAACATTATTCTAGACAAACTTCATGTTTGTATGGCTACAAGAACTTTATCAATGAGGAGTTTTGTGCCACCACCTTGAGGGGTTCATGCTTTCTAAATATTTCTTCACTAAAGTGATATGATGCTATGGATCCACCTTCTAGCTTTGTAGAATTAATGAAGGAATAGGAGGCCGCAAACCTTGTTTGTCTTTGCTAAGTGAATGCACATGATTCAGGCATGCAATGGTGGTTGTTAAATGGATTTCAAAGCTTATTGAATTTGGATGCACAATTTGAAAGTCCCTCGACAATACTTTTTAGGAAACTTGGAATGCTAAGGTAGTCAAAGACCATTGGGATGAATCACAAGTTTAACATTCAAAACTTCCCAATGATTTTTTGTCACATAGTAAAAGTTTGAAGTTCATCAAAGTGTTAAGGAATCTTGGAACGAACATGCCTTTGAGGAAGAACATTTGAAGAGTTGCGACTATTTTGGGGGTGTTTAAAAATTTAAAGTTCACAAGTGCCTTTAAACAATTATGAAATTATGGAATTAAAATTTAGGGATACATTTGCAAAGCCTCAACAACATCGAGTTGATTTAGAAGTTCAAATGTTGAATCTTACCCAAGGCACGAATGAGCATTTTTTGAGGGTGAAGTTAGAAAGCTCCTAATAATTTCGAGCATATTTGAAAGTTCTAAAGTTTAACAACAATCTAAAATCCTCCAAAACATGATACATTTGGAAAAATAATTTGAAATAACATTGACATAAACCTAAATACTTTGGGATGTATCAAAAGTATGAAATTTCAGTTTTCCTCAAAATAGGGAATGCTCTTTCAATGAAGACAACTCATTAAACATTTCAAAACCATTCATAAGATATGGGAAGTTTGAAGTTTGAAAATTCCTTGAAGGGTTTTGAAACCTTTGACAACTTAGAATTTGAAATAGTCTTAAAATGTCTCCATGAAAAGGCTTTGAAAACTTTAAGGAGAGATTGAAAGTTTGAAGTTTGAAAATGACCTAAATGATTTTGAGACCTTTGACAACTCACACTTTGAAATAGTCCCAAAATATTTCAATGAAAAGGCTTTGACAGTGTATGGGACCTTTTAAATGTTTGAAAATTTTGAATAACACTAAAGTCTTTTGGGGAATTTTAAAAGTAAACGTTAGAAAACCCCTGAAAACAATTTGTGAGAGGGCTAAAAATCGAACGCATGGGTTTAGGAAAACATTAATAAAAGAACAAGGATTAGACTTTGTGACTTCCCTTGATTGAAAGAAAAAAAGTACAATAGATCACACATATAGACCTTTGGGCTATACTCCATTAGATAAAATGTGATAAAAACAATCACAACATATCTAAATCAATCTCTACCTTCAGATAGGTCATTTTTTTGTATGTTCAGTTTGATCTAAAGTAGGCCCCACCACATTTTCATACTTTTGCAACCGTGAATCAAATTCTATCATCTCGAGCATAATCAATGACCTCACTTGGCTGGAAAACACAATTTCATCCAAGGTGGCCCCCAATGGAAAAATGGCCATCTTTGGGTAGTAAGCCTCTTTAGGTGACACCACAATTCATTTCATTTTTTAGCATTTAGTTACTAGGTTTGGTTGGTCGAATTGTTTGACTAATGATCAAGAATGGCACTTTAGTCGTGCAAGGATCACAACCCTCACTAGGGAGTTTTTGATCTAGCATCATGAGAATAGATCATGGCACCATTGTAGATTTCAAGAAGATATTAGAAATTTGGTTGACTAAACATGGGTTCATTCCGCACTGTTGCCAACAAACTATCAACCTAACTCTCTTATACACCGGCTTGTTCACCAAGTATTTCAACGTGGAATGATCTGTCAAGTATTCATTCTACTCTTAATGTTTTTCAACTAATACAAATATATGGTGGTTCACATTGTGATTTTGTAAGTTATAATATATCGAAGTTGCTCATTCATAAGTTCTTTTTAATGAACATAAATCACCCAATTTCTGGCTCAACCAATGGAAATGCAAACATATCAACACCAAATTAACAATATAGCCCAAGTTACTAATTAAAGCTAACTAACCATGTCCAAATGATATCTTTATTATTATTTTTTTGTTCACACATATAATCTTGGACATATGTTATGCTTCCCTCCATGTATTTTATATGCAAAGCACTTTCGGGGCTTTCTTTACAATTATATGGTGATGTTACTTGTTATGCATTTAGCAATTCATCCTTTACGACTTTGGTGTTTATTGCTGGTTCATATGGGATTTTTATAATCTAATCATCATGATGATATTGTTGCACCAAATGTCTTTTGTAGGAATTTTTGTTCATATGTTTCTTAAGTTGGTTGTCACTTGGTTACTTACTGTTGCTAGGTTGCTTGTTGAAGGTGGGGAACATCGATATCAAGTATGAATCCCTTCAATGGGTGTGAAAATTGTGAACAACAATAAGGAATTGTGTGTGCATGAGACTTGGTCTATTTTTTGGGTTGGCATAATCATTATAGGCAATGCTATTATAGTGGATCTAGCAACAGGTTTCTACTTGTCATTAGGAGGGAGGGGGAGTGCTAGTTGCACTTTGGAGTCTATTCCATATGTTAGGAGTTTCAAGTAGATTGTAGTAAACAAAGGATTACATTCAATATGTCAAGAATGTTTGCAAGAAAATTCTAACCAACCAAATTGTGTAAATATACATAGTTTTTGTGATGAAAATATAATGTTAAAATGTATTGTGACAACACTAATTTATTTATTCAATGTAACTACAACACAAAATGATGGTAAATATGACATATAATGATAGTAACAAAATTAATCAACACATGTATGCATGCCATTTTTTTTCGCATTGTGATATGAACCAAACTCGATGTCAGTTATAATACATGAAATTGATGTACACCATAGAGCAATTTTCAGCCAACATTGACATGGAATCTATGATGCAAAGTTGTGATGCTAGAGTTGTGCACTGTAGAGTGGGTTAAATTAACCTTAGCTTAGTTTGATTTCCTTTGTTAACTTCTTGTTATCATGTATTTGTTGTGAACCCTAATCAAAGTACCATAATTAAACTACAACTATAGATATTTGAGTGAAATCCCAATTAATCTGGCAAACTTCTATTTTATTTTTTCTCTTCCTCTCCTAGGGTTTCTTGGTTTTACCCTAAAATAGACTCGTGATTCCATTCTCTCATTCCTACTTGTGGTGGCATTGTGATTCCCTCTAATCATCACATTGCCTTTTGGTGACTCCAGTTGGGGGCTCTCATAAACCCTTCCCTCAGTTGAATGAAGGTTCTTCCTTTCTCCTACCTCCTCTATTCTTTCTTGGACTATGTAGTCATCTTTTTGTACTTCCTCTAGTTTTCTTTGCTTTAGTTCCTTGCATCTCGGGGTCAACTAGCTCCATCTTCAAAACATGTCTAACTTATCTCATCTTACTCAAATGAGAATTATGAATATGTTTCCCAATGACTGAAGTACTCATACAACAATTCCTACACAACCTTATAACATAGGGAGACTTTCTTCCTTCTATTATGTGAACCAAGTTAACCATGGAGGATTGACACCACTTCCTCCCAACATGACTCAGATCTCTGCTCCCAACTAAGGTTACCATAAAACTTCACCCCCTATCCAAGTAAACTTGCAAAAACCGCCCACCTATTGTAAGATATGGGATAAACTCATGCCCTATGTGCGGCGACTTAAAGAAATAATTCTTAGATATTTTCCAGAACTTGCATAATCCTTAAGGAAATAGAGTCCTCCATAATTTGTAATCCAAACCTCCATCCAAACGATGCAATATACAACCTCATCTAATTAGACAAGTTCCCATACAACAAATTACAAACACATAGATCATCCTTCTTTCCCTGGCTCAAACAAGTGATGCATGTATCTTTACTCTCGATGAGAAGTTACACAATCTACTACCCCAATCCATACCTCACCTCTAAATGTCACACTTTTCCAAGACAAGTAACATCATCTCAAATTTGTCACTTGTTCTCCTTCTAGGTTTGGTCATTGGAGAAAGGTTGGCTATCAATCTTCTAATTTGCACATCATTGTTGCTATTGGTGTGCACCTTCTAGGTTTGGTCATTGGGGAAAGGATGGCAATTCATCTTCTTTGCACATCGTTGTTATCGATGTGCACAACTAAAAATGTTAGGCATCAATTGGTCTTCCATAATAGTCCTAAGCATGCATAGGATGTTGAAACATGTACGTGATGCTGAAGTGTATGTGAAGCAATGATGTGCAAATAGATGCACTCATGTGATAGAATGTGTTACAACTTTAAAACTTGACATGCATAACTGGTGTGTGCATATGGATAATGAGGTATGCATGTAACATTGGAACTTCCTATCTATAATATTGTATAAACCAACACCATAGGCATTGCCCCCTTACTCCTACTCCTACTCCTAAGGAATTCCAAATGGATGGCTTGATTGGAGGAGGCACACATGGTGGATGGAATCTTTTGACATGCATAGCTGGTGCGTGCATGTGGATAATGAGGTATGCATGCAACATTGGAACTTCCTATCTATAATATTGTATAAACCAACAAACCAACACCATAGGCATTACCCCCTTACTCCTACTCCTACTCCTAAGGAATTACAAATGGATGGCTTGATTGGAGGAGGCACACATGGTGGATGGAATCTTTTTTGGCAAAAGAACCAACAAACCAACACTATAGGCATTACCCCCTTACTCCTACTCCTACTCCTAAGGAATTACAAATGGATGGCTTGATTGGAGGAGGCACACATGGTGGATGGAATCTTTTTTGGCAAAAGAGATAGATGGCTTGATTGGAGGAGGCAAACATGGTGGATGGCTTGATTGGAAGAGGCAAACATGGTGAATGACTCTTTTTGGCACATGTGTAGCTATGCTCACTGTACACACTTGGATCTATGAAGAAGCGGCCAATTATGTTGTTGCTCCCTTCCTTCTTCAATAAAACAATACCACCACGGAGACTAGACTTTCCCTCATAGCACTCACCCTATGCAGATATGTTTGGGACCCGGGAATGATGATAGTTTAAGGGACTAACTGATTAGGCACACATGATTTCAACTTGAAACGTTGGATCTAAGAAATGTTAGGTGATGGAAAACGACTATTGATTTACAAAATTTACGGGGTTCAGTAAGTATCCACATATTTGAGACTTCACTTTTCTTAATTTTTTTAAAGGAAGAGAATAGGTAGAGAGAATCTGAACAGAGGAGGCCCACAACACCAAAGTTGGGCGAACAAAACTTTACGTTTGGGTGGTAGGTATGGACTTTTAACCTGCAGGCGCTCCTTCACATCTCGTTAATTGTCCTTTACCAAATCAATGCAACCACAATTATCTAAATCAGTTTAACGACATTGTAGATGAAGTATGCGCAAAGCAAAGATCCCCACGACTCGCGGGTCCACATGGCAGGTGATCAAATATCAGTGGTTGCGGGTAAAACAAAGGAAGGAATATGGTATTGATCATCCAGCAGTCACTGTGCAAGCTTGGCGCGCACTGGGAAAAAAAGACTCCGGGTGCTTGTCGCGGACCAGTGATGGAGATTGGGTGCCAACCAAGAATGTGAGAGTTTATCTGTGAAGCAACTTATGTAAATTTGATGAAGATTGCGGAGCATGAGGAATTCTTCCAAGAAATACCAATATTGTAGATTCGCTGATTGTTTCCATTTCCCTGCCGACCATGAATCATATGCAGACTACCCGTCTGGGATTTTGCTTGTTCTTGGGATTGCTGGGTTTGATCGCCGTGAGCACAGGAATTGCTGCTGAATTCAAGCATACGAAGGTAAACCAGTGTCCTCCTCAACCTGTTTTTAACTTTTTGTAACCATGAGAATAGGGACCTCCTAAAGATATATCCAACAACTCGTAATTCAGATATACCAAAAACTTATGAATCAGCAACAGCAGAAGGAGAGCCTCCTCAATTTGTTTTTGTTAACATGATTATTTTTGTTATCATGGTGTCTTAACCCTAATTCTGTAGACACTTTGTTTTTTGTGTGTTAATTAGGCCTATGAGGTGAGATATGAACATGGAGAATGTACGCTTCCAAGCAGCGCTGCACTGGCACTGGGGACTACTGCAGCTGTAGCGCTTTTGCTTGCTCAATTGTCAGCCAATGCAATGGGAGGCTGCGTATGCTGTTGTACTAGAAATGTGAACAAAGTTCCCTCCCGGAACATATCCATAGCCACACTTTGTTTGTTCATGTCCTGGTACTCATACTGTCTTCATATAGTACATCATTTTTGAGATTGTTCCTCAATTTTTCATTTTTCTGTAATGATTAGACATTGGCCTTTTTTTGGAAGCCAGGTAAACTTGTAGACCTAAATTGTAAATGTTGTTTTTTCATTTTTTCTACATTGTTCTTGCCAATATCAATGTCAGAAAGGAAAGGAGTGGAGTATCACAGGTAAGTTTTGGTTGATATATGTAAATGGATGTCAGTAGAAATATCTTTGATAGATGTATATCAACCAATTTATGTAAATGGATGTTAAATAGAAATACAATATTTTTGATACATGTATATTAACCAATTTTAAAAATGTGATTGTGTTAGTTTATTTTTAACACAAATTATCAATCGAAATTGTTGCGAACAATTCATTGATTTTTGAAGACTTTAATAGATATATATCAACCAATTTTAAAAATGTGATTGTACTAGTTTACCTTCAACAAAAATCATCCAAATTGTTGCGAACAATTCATTGATTCTTAAGGACTTCTCATTGCGGTTGATTATATGACGATTTTTGCAGGATAACGTTCGGTTTTGCCTTTTTCCTTCTGGCAGCCGGATCGAGCATGAACCAGAGGCAACCATACAAAAACCAATGGATCGATGACGAGTGCTATGTTGTGAAGTCTGGGGTTTTTGCAGCGGCAGCTGCATTGTCTTTGCTCACAGTGATGTTGAACATGGTCTTCTACTTGGCGATAACTACAAAGAAAGTTGAAGATCTGCCTGCCTTTTCATATCCTGTATCGAACGGGCATGCGACCGTTAATGGAAATGACCATCTAATCTCCGTCGTTGCTACTCCTGTAGGAGATGAGACCAAGGAAGATCCTACGAAAAAGGAAGGTTAGAGGTCTCTATGCAGCGAGTCTAGTTACAATATGTGCCTTTTTTTAGTGCTTGTGGAAGTTGCAACGCCATCAGGTAGTGATTTTAGCCAGAAGATTCTATTCATTATTTCATCATAATTGGAAACCAAGCAATCTGTTGGCATGGCAATAATGGTAGCGTTAGTGGCAAGACGATGCAGCATCTTACCTACCTTTATAAAACAAATGGAGATTTGGAAAGTTGAGATGGTACGCTGTAATTAAGGAATGGAATGTGCCTATGAATTTCTATTTTAAACTTCTTAATTTATATTATGTGTTCCGAAAATGCTTGAGAATGATATTATACATTTTGTTGTCTCCATATTATCCCAACGAAAAAAGGAGAACATGATTCCATAAGAAATTTTTTGGTTTAGTTGAGTCATTAAATTATATTTCAATAAATAATATAATCTTTATTAATAAAAATGAAATATAAAAATTATCAATAAAAAATTGATTATGTGTTCATAAAAGAAGAAGATTATTATAAACCATAGTTGGTATTTGGTAGAGAAAATTGTGTGAAAGTACAAATGAAATAAAAAATTATCAATCAAATGAATCATAATTTAGGTACAAAATTAAAAAAAAAAAATCATAATTTAGGTACAAAATTAAAAAAAAAAGTCAAACAAAAGAATTATTATATGTTTATGAAGGAAGATTATTACAAATTATATTTGGTATCAATTGCAAGGACATATTTTCTAAAAGCATATAAGAGGTATCAATTGCAAGAACCTATTGTCTAAAAGTACATATAAGAGGTATCAATTGCAAGAACCTATTGTCTAAAAGTACATATAAGAGGTGTCAATTGCAAGAACATATTGTCTAAAAGCAATATAAGTGGAAGAGGTTGAGTTATTGATGCGAGGTACACCACGAAGATGATTATAAAACTATATTTGGTATTAAGGTATTAATTGCAAAAGAAATTTGTCTCAAAACACACATAAGTAGAAGAGGTTGATTGCACATATCAGTGGAAGAGGTTGAGTTATTGATGTGAGGTGGATTAATAAATGATATAATTATGGTGATTATATATATATATATATATGGTTTTACATGTAGTTTTTTTCTAAGATTTTAGTATAAGTATTTTGTTTTATAATCTATGATTTAGTCTAATAATGAGTAACCAAAGGTGTTTTACTTTTCATTTTTTTAAATCTTAAAAACTAAAAATTCATTTCATTTTCTTTTATAATTATGTTATGTATTTTAAAATTGTTTTTATAATATTTTTTTTTTTTTTTTATAAATCATTTTATTCCAAACTAATTAAAAAGAAGTATAAATTTGATGTTTCCTACATTTGATTCATTTTTTAATTTTAATTTTTAGTATAATTTTTTTTGTTGGTAAGTGGTAGTACCTTCTGATTGGCAGGGTTCGCTATTGGCTGAGAGACCACAAACCACGGGCATCTAAGCCGTCAAAATCACTCGGGGATCGCACCCGGCCTGGACCGTACCAACCCTTAGCATGGTTGGATTTTAATATCTGCGGGGTTTCGAACTGGCGACCTTTCCGCTTAGGGGTGTCTTAACCATCACCCGCCACCTACCGTTCTACATCTCACGCATAATTTTTAGTATAATTTAATACTTATGGTTTTTATTTATTTAAATTATCCAAATTTTGGATTCTAAAATAAAATCAATTCAATTTAATATAAATTTATGATAACTTTGAAAATGAATTAACGATCTTCAAATTTCAACTTAGCTAGTAGATGCAAACTAAAATGAAGACTTGGTTGAGAATTTGTTTGGCACTGAGCTACTCAAGCTTTGCAGTTTTCAAGATCTAATAATTTGCAATGGTCTTATGAAATGGTGGAAATCCAACCAAATGATTTTAATCCATGGTTTGGGTAGTAGTGTCATAGATTATGTGACCCGATATACAACCAAATAGTAAATTTTGACATCTTAAATGACCATGAGCCTGAGTGTGGCCATATGCCTTTAACCTTAACTCTAAACTTTGAGAGACACATAAGCCCCATATTAGAGAATCATAATAACCAAAAGCACTTGATCTTCCATAAAAATAAAATTGATATATTTTTAAGAGATTTAAATAATGAATTAAATATACTATTAACTAAGGACAGTATTGAAGACTTCTATCATAATTTTACCACAACTCTATCTACTTCCATTAACCAGTTCTCTATCATGGTGTCATGTAAAAAAGAGAATAGAACGATGAACCCTTGGTATCATCAAGAGTGCAAGCATGCTAGAAAAACCATTAGGGATGCTTCCAACAAGTCCTTAAAAATTGATAATATCTCTAGGTGCAAATTGCTAATTAAAAGGAAAAAAAATTGTTATATAAGTAAAAAGAAAGAGAATATTTTGCACCTCTCTAAGGTGTAAGAAATTTTGGAGACAAATTCTAGTGAGTTATAGAACTAATGAAAATAATATGATTCCCTTGAGGGATTGGAATTCTTACCTTAAAATGATTTAGGAATCACCTGATGTTGTGGACATCATTCAAACCCTTTCTACAAAAGAAGAAGTTTCATCTTTAGAAGACAGAGAGTTTCGGGTTAAGTGACTTGCAAAAGCTAGGAAAGCTAAGGACATTAAAGGATACCAAGCATAAATCTTAAAAATTGACGGGCCTATCCCCATACCTCACATCCATAAGCTCTTCAATTTAGCAGTCAAGCAGGGTTTCCTTAAACCCTGGACAAAAAACCTCATTGTTCCTATTTTTAAAAGTGGAGATACAAACAATTCATCTAATTATAGGACCATTATGATTAGCCCTCTTTTAGCCAAATTATATGGAATTATTCTGGAAAAGAAGATCAAAATATGGATAGAAAGGCACAAAAAAGAGCTAAATGATAGGTAGGATTTTGGGACAATCATTCAATTGTGAACCACCTTGTTACTCTTAGGACCATTCCTGAGGAGTGTTGTAATAATAAAACTAATCTTCTATGTTTCTTTGTTGACTTTAGAAAAGAATTTGATATAGTGCCCAAAAGTAACCTTTGGAATAGATTATAAGAGATAAAAGTCCCTTTTGAGTTGACAATTGTTGTGATAAGGTTGTATGAGAATGTTAATGCCAAGTTTAGGAACTCCGAGGGATGGTAAGAAGAAATTAATTGTAATATAGGATTCAAGTAAGTTTGTCCCCTATCCACTACCCTTTTTTGGTATTTACATTGACAGGCTATAGGATTGTTTGGAAGAGGCAACTTGTGATGGCACAACTTTGGCTTGTATAGCTGTAATGTCCCCAGTTTGGCCCCATGGCATTAACATTATAAATGATGTAATCTTGCTATGAAATTGTAATGCCCCATATTTTGACTAGGCCTGTTGGCGAATTAGACCCCTTTCACCTTAATTGCTTGTAATCTATTTGACTCAGCTAGACAGAGTGAACTATGTTTTCGGCATGATAGACATGATGATATGTTGCTACTGTGTTAATGATGTTACTATATTCATGCAATTATTAAGTTATGATTAACATGAGATTCTTTTATTTCATAATGACAATGTATGTTTGATAATCGTCCTGGAGGAAATGCGATATATATGATGTGGTAATTATGCTGTGATCGATTTAATGATTTTATGTGATGAGATAAATGATGCTGACAATATGGATCAGACAATGATAGAATGTAAAATATATGGTGTTGTATGTGGATGCCATCCTATGATGAAATGGATAGAACTGTTACATTCCATGCATATCTGTGATACGATAAAATTGTGACGTGAAATGAATAATGTTGATGATATGGATCAATGGGTGATCGAATGGAAATGCTTGTTAAAAGGTGTATCTTGCGGAATACTAACCTGCAGGACACGAGGGCTATGGGATAGCCGGGTGCTTGATCTGATATATGGATAAGAACCTATCCATGCAGTAAACCTTAGCAACCCAAAATTGATGAAACGATGACATGGACCGATAATCTCGAGAGCAGCAGAGTATGATTTGATAAGGGCGTAGGCCCAGTATGTTGAGAGGGATGGATGCGTTGCCCACCCTATGTTCCTATGATACCCGAGATCGTGGGAGGGCCGTGCTGAGACACGCTCCCCATGTATGTGTGATGACGATGGTCGGATGCCTGCTAGGAGAGGATAGGTCCGCTTTCTGTTCAGCCGACGCTATTGCTCTCAAGTTCTATGTGGTCAGGTCGTTGAGTCCGACAGCCACTTTTGTACTAGCAGAGGAAGGATAGGGAGGTTGTGGCAGTAGGTTAACGATGGGAGGATATGATAGCTAGTACCGTTGAGGGTTGGGCATTCATTGACCTGGAGTTAGTGGTAGTAGGTAGCCTTCCTTGTACCTGATTGATTGAACAAACGTAATCATAAAAGCAATGAAATGGAATCCTAAAGGTTAATCGATAAAATAAACGATGATGTTTTAGTAATATAACGATGAATGTGTACTTGTTCGGTTTGCATAAAGTATTATGAATATTAGTTAGCTGATATGCATAGGATATATATATATGACATATGTTTGTAGTACATGTCTGTCTTGTGCATACGCTGGCCACGCATGCACATTATGCACATGCGCAATAGTATTGGTTTACAACATACTTATCAAGATTTAACAATGTTATAAGTATCATAGGTAACTCAATTAAGTATTCAATGAATGACTTAATCAGTAAAAGATCATCAAGTCTTAATGTGTAAAATAAGTTAATTAGTCTTGTATGAAGACATGGTAATGAACGATTAAAATGAGTGTCATTAATTGTAAGCATCCTCAGGTGAAGGTGACTCCTATATGAAGTATAATAGTTAAACATTAATACTAGAAAAGTGTGCTATATAATTGTTGATCACGATTAAATAAACCATTAAAGTATATTTCATTATTTATACATAGAGGTACTATGTGACCCTTATCCATTAACCAAATAAATACTTCTAAATTCTATTCACAATTAACTTAATTTCTATTATTATTAATTATTATGTTATTATTGTTATTAATTAATTAATGATAATAATGATGATAATATTTATATAAAGCATAGTGGGTTGAATAATTAATTAAATAAATTATTCATGTGATTAATTAACAAAATCATTCCAAATAAATTAAAAGATTTGTTTGGATAAATTATTCCACGGCTCGAGAAAATTTGGATGGTTTAAAAATAATATATAATCCACCTTTATGCCTTAAAAAGGGGGATGCATTAATAATTTGTACTTTAAAAGGCGACAGCTAGGGCGGTGGAGTGATAAGGAGGTTTGACTTTGGAAGGAGGTGGATTCCTATAAAGGGGAGAGTTAACAAAGTAGTAAGGGGGATTATTGTGGGAGCACTGGGAGGATTATTTTGTGAAAAAGGAGGAAATGCCGAGGAGGGGGTTAACTCGAAGCTTTGAGGTGGGAAACTCAAATGAAAAGACTGAGGAGGGGGTTAACTCAGCAGAATATTACCATGGAAAGGTTCGATGGAAAGCTGCTGTCGGGATTATCGGTCCGTGGGCTCGGGGGCTAGGAAATCCGTTGACTTCCTAGGGTCAGCACGATAATAGCTGATCGGCAGGGTGGACACATCATTTTGGGTTGCTAAGGTACCATACAGAATTCACCACGTAAGTCTTCTGATCTTCCTGCAAAATCTACGGGCCCAGGTATTTTACTCAGCTAGCGTAAGTGAATTGTATTTCCCTTTATTTTCAGATTATGCATGAAATAAGAACAGGGTTATAATGAAAATCTTTAAGTTTATGTTAATTTAATTTGCACAGACTTATGAACTTTTAGAAACCTGAGACATAGACGGTTGATTCTCTTATTTTAGAAAGCAAACGAAGGAAAAATTTGGCAGTTACACATAAATGGATAAATGGAGACCCAGTGCCTAGATAGGGCACTACAGAAATCATGGTGAGGAGCTCAAGGCCAAGGCCCCGCCATTGATTTCGTGATGCGTATGGTTCGCGTGCTAGCAATGCACAGTGGAAATTCAAATATCATGTAATATGCATTTTTAAAAAAAAATATCCACAACTAGCTATGCAATGCAACAAAGAGATGGGGGCATGATTTCACAAGGAATTGGGAGGGAAAACATTCAAACCCTTGAGCCACTAGAGTCAAGCCAAGTGTCAATGAGAGAACCCATCAAACCCTCAACTACCCATGTTGACTTTTGTACCCAACCATTGATTTCTCCCAAGAGTGGGTTGATGTAGTTAATGCCTTGGGAATGGAGAGGTATGGCTGTCCAAATTTGGGTATGGGCAAGCCACCCTTCATGGAAAATCGTGTTGGTCTCCTTGGAAAAGAATAGAGCCACGAAATTGCTCCCAAATCCATTATTCACCAGGGCCTTGCTCTCTCACGCAGCTCTAGCTGCCTGGGCATTTTCCTCCCTCGTTTTTCTGTGCTTCCCTTCATCTTTTAGCTGGGAAGGGGCGTTTTTGTGTTGGTTACGAGTGGGGAAAGAGAGCAGAACGTTTTGGGTCTTCTTGGGGGTCGTTTAGGCCATTGGAAAGGATCCCAACTAGTGGAGAGGAATCGGTTTTGCTCCCTGGGGTTGAAATTGAAATTCCACAGTTCGTTTGGGTGAACCACGAGTTGGGAGAACCAAGGTGGACCCTGTTTTGTGAACACCTCTGTTGTAAATGTGTAACCCTGTCAATAAACATTTTGCTGTGAGGAAGAAGAGTAGGATGGGTATGGGTGATGGGTAATCCCTTGTTCTGGCTTGAGCTTGGGAATGAGCATCCATTGTGCAAGTGTAGCTTGATAAACCCAGTTAGACTGGCTTGGATAAAATAAAATGGTTAATGGACTGAATGTGAGCGTGAATGTCCCCTTTGTCCTTGTGAGAATCATGCCCAGTTCGGGGGTGGCCTTTGGACGGACTCAGTATAAGTTGTCGAAGAGCCTATGGTTGGGTGGAACATTGCAGTGACATAGCTAGTTGCTTGGGACAATTGAAATGAAGATAAGTGTTTCTGTCTATGTATTTATTTCTGAAATGTTTTTATTAATGACTGAAATCGACATGTTGAATGCATGTGAAGATTGTGTGGATGTTGTTTCCGCTGTGCATAATTGATTGTTTTACATCTGCACACCCATTTATTATTTATGTGAATCTAGTATTGGGCTGAGATCAGGTAAAAGCTTTGAGTTTGGCATCATGATTCCTGCTTTGCATTGGGTCAGCAGGTGGAGACATGACATTTGGTATCAGAGCTGCGTTGCAGCATTGGGCCTCTATGGGTGAAATCTGATAGCAATTAGAAGGGAAGATTTTAAATTTTTCCTTAAGAATTTTGAAAATTTTTGGTTTAAGCCTGTTGCTGGAAATTTTGATTTTGAGTCTGTTTCGGGGAGTCCTCCCGAAACTGCAGAAAGGTTCCGTGAACCTTCCCGTAATCGCGAAAGAGTTCCGCGAACCTTCCCGCAATTGCGGAAGAGTTCGGCGAACCTTCCCGCAATTGCGGAAGAATTCAGCCAACTGCTCCGAAACAGCGGAGAAAAATTTTTTAAGTGAAAAATTTTCTAAGTGTCGGTGTCGAACGGAAACCTTTTCGGAAGGAATTCTCTTCCGAAATTGCGGAAGGAATTCCCTTCCGAAATTTCGGGAGGATTCTGTGAATTGTTCCGCAACTGCGGAAGACTTCGGCGAATCGTTCCGAAATTGCGGAAGCATTTCACAAGTCGTTCCGCAAAAGCTTTCTGCAAAAACCTCCCGAAAACCCCGGAAGCATTCCGCGAACGGCTCCGAAGCTGCGGAAGCCTTCGCCGAATGGCTCCGCAATTGCGGGAGCATTCGCCGAATGGCTCCGCAACTGCGGAAGCCTTCGCCGAATGGCTCCACAATTGCGCGAGCGTTCGGCAATTCGCCCCGCGATTGCGGAAGCGTTCGGCGAACAGCTTCGCAATTGCGGAAGCGTTCGGCGAACTGCTCCGCAATTGCGGAAGCCGTCGCCGAACCGGCCCGCAACTGCGGAAGGGTACAGCCAACCGGCCCGCAACTGCGGAAGGATATAGCCAACCGGGCCGCAATTTCGGGAGCATTCAGTGAACCGCTCCGCGGTGGCGGCAGGTAGGCAGAAAAAAAAAACAAAACGAGTAAAGTGACAAAAACTCATTTTTTGGATAGGGGGAGCATCGGGGCTCGGAATGGGATGATTCCTGTGGGGCTCGGAGGCCATTGACGGAGGCCATGAAAGAACCAGTGAAGACCCCGGGCCCATTACACTCCGATTTGACAGAAAATGGATAATAGTGACTTTTGAAGGACGGAGTCCCGAGGCTTGACGGAAGGTCGGTTTGAGCTGAAATTGATCAGGCGCGGTCATGAAGCAGGCACAATGTTAAGTTCAGAATCTTGGAGCCAAAATCTAAAGGATGTGGAGTCGGGGTGATCAAGAAGGCCAAAAAGCACTGTTCCGGGCCACTTTTTCGGGATTTTGAAAAGCTTGTGGGTAGTAAAAGTGACCCCAGATGTGGGAATCAAAATTTTTACTAAACTAGACATTTCATATTCTCATTAAGACGGACAGTTTCCGTTAGACGAAGATTTTCCAGAAATGCACCTTTTGGGAGATAGCCGTTTTTGGCCCAAAATTTGGAATTTTGGAAAAATGTGAAAAGTGAGAAGTAGTAAAACCCAGAAATTCATAGAAGATGAATGGTGCATCGGAATTAAGATCCGTGAATTGCTGAGTGTTCCTGGTTATATGGACTAACTTCGCCCCATATAAAAGTTTTTGTGATTCTTCATGGATTTCCTCCCACAGGTGGCTGAAGTTGGCATTCTGGACCAAAATGCAACTGTGTAAAATGTGCAGAATTGGAGTGAAAGTTGTCATTTTTGAAGAGATGCAGTTTCCGCACCTGATGTCGGAATGGAGCATGAAGACAGGCATTGGAAAGCTTGTCCAGCAGGGAACAATGATACATGACCAGAGTTTGAATGAGATCTACATGTATCATAGATATTTAGTGCAGAAGAGTGCCCACGGCTGTTTTGACAAACAAATTTTGTTGTCAATATGGGCAGTTTCTACAATTGCATGATATGGCAGAGGAATTCCATGTTACGAGGAGGGATAAAAAAGGGAAGAATTCCTTAAACCCCTGTTTGTTATCATACTTACAATTATGAAATCGTCATATGGCATAAAAATGTTAAAAATGTAAGAGATTATATAGATGCATATGCACTAGATGGCATCTTAACAAACATTGCATAGTGCATATGGAAATGCTTGTGCCTAAATGGGATATTGCATATTGGTAGAATAATGAAGTCTGCATATGAAATGAACCATTAATGGAGGATATTTTGAATGATGATCACTATTGATGTTGGTATTGGTTGTAGGACCAAAGATAACAAAGAGCATGGCTAAATGTGCTGGGGATGTTGTTGCATGAAGCCAACGACCTTATGCAGAAAGGATGGTGCAACAAATCTATGATCAAAAGTTGGAAAAAGGACTGAGCAGCCTTGGTAAGTGGCCAACTGATCGGGTAACATCAGGCGATGATAATGGTAACCATGTAGGTAATGATTATCAGTGCCAAATTGCATGAATGTGGAAGAGGATTCGGTAATATCTCTTCAACTATGTTTGAGCTATGTTGAGATAGTTTGCATGTGATATTGAATACCGATTGGGACTATTAACCTACCAATCTTGGTGAGGTGTGGGTAAGTGAAGGAAATGATCCTTACACCCTGTGACTGTTTAGAAATCTCAATGCATTCATATGAATTGATATCATGCCATGTGTATGTTGGTTATGTACTTAATAACCAAAGCAAGTGAGGACTGGTGGTCCTGATTATGATAATGCAAGTTATATGAGGTAGTCATGTTTCGATCATAATATGCTTGAATGCATAGTACTCATGAAACAATGCAAGGTAGCATTGAGTAGATGAGCATTAAGAGATTTTATAAATCTTGTGATGCATTGTATGAATGCATAGGGATGATGCATATATAGAAACGTATATATATTTCATTGCATTTCAAATGTTCAACAGCTGAAGGTGTTTGAATTATTGAGTATTATAATTCCAAGATCACTTTAGTGATTGTTATGGAAATGAATGATTATGTGCGTAGATACTCACAACGTGTGTGGCTGATTGAAGTTTCAGTTTCAGGTAGAAAAGTCTTGCATATGGCAATGGGGATAAGTCCATAGTAAGGACTGGGATCTACCATGTGCAAAAGCCAAAGGTTATGAGAAGGTTCTCATGGTTGTAAATTTATGCATAAAACGAATCTGAAAATTGTCTGGTTTAAGTTGCAAATCTAATCTCTGTGGGAAAATAGAGTTACAAATTTCAGATTTGAGAATTTGCTTATAATTGCTAATGATTGTTTGGCTTATATAGAATTGTGTCAGGAAGACATGCTGTAGGTGGATGTTCAGGTATGGTAGCAAGGGTAAAACCATAATGGGCAGAGTGATACCACTTACAAGAGCCAAACAATATGAGGAGAGCCTCATTGCTAAGCAAATCAATTTTTGTAGGAGACAGAATTATAAAATTCATGTTGAATTTAATTATTAATGTTATTGATTGGTTATGAAACAATCATATTTGAAGCTTATTGCTAAATGTTGTTGACGGTTTGGCTATTTGATAAAGTGTGCCAGGATGACACATTGCAGGAAGACCATGTGTGATGGCCTGTAGAAGCCAAACTAGATGGGAAGGATCCCATGCTTTGGAAATGGGTTTCGGGTGAAACGCCATTGTAAATATTGATAATGCCTCAACCGAACTGCATGATGGTAAAGCTATGCCCGGAAGGCATGTGAGACACATATGCAAAATGAATGAGTATTCTGTGACCCTGGACAAGAACATGCATGTCTAAATTATTAGGGATAATATGCAGAGCATGCTCTATCTTATTTATATCATTGTAGAATGCTTGAGTATGATTAGGACCTACATGGCGCACATCGGAAAGGGGGTGCACACCTTTTCTGGTGCTGGGTCATGTTAGGGTTTTCAATATTGACTACACCCTAAGGGAATGGACGCATTCCTGGTGTTTCAATACTTGATAGTGAATGATATGAAATATGATTACGATTTTTGAGCAACAATACTGATGAGTCTGCTTATCCTTCTTGTGCCATCAGCTTACACAGATGCAACTTGGTGTTGCACGTAAGAGGCAAAGTAAAGAAAGGGTGCTCAAGAGGACTGTATGGGCAGTGGTAACCTTTCTACGCTCACACTAAAGGACACTAGAAGGGATGGATAGGCCCGGGGAGCTGTGTTGCAGAAAAGGGGTATCATCCTTGTGTAGTGTGAGTGGGTATTGTGGGGCCATGCTAGCCTGCAGTCAAGTGAGTCACCTATGGAGTTCCTGGAGGGAACCACTGGTTGCACAAGAGAAGGAGCCACGTAATCATATTATGCTGATCATATTGCCTGATAAACCCAGTCGATGTATTGGCTTGGCAATGGTTGTCGTATGCCTGATAAACCTAGTCGACGTACTGGCTTGGCATTGGTTATTTGGGAGTTGTGGCGAAAGGTTGCTGGATGCCTGATAAACCCAGTCGGTGTACTGGCTTGGCATGTTGTTAAATTAATGCCTGACAAACCCAGTCGGTGTACTGGCTTGGCATTGGTTACTTGCATGTTGTGGAGGTATTGGTGAAAAGGTGTTATTTCTTGACAAACCCAGTCAGAGAACTGGCTTGGAAATGGTTATTGTATGCTTGATAAACCCAGTCGGCGTACTGGCTTAGCATACTGATTTTTTGAAATGCTTGATAAACCCAGTCGGCGTACTGGCTTAGCATACTGATTTTTGAAATGCTTGATAAACCCAGTCGGCGTACTGGATTAGCATACTGATTTTTGAAATGTTTGATAAACCCAGTCGGCGTACTGGCTTAGCATACTGATTTTTGAAATGCTTGATAAACCCAGTCGGCATACTGGCTTAGCATACTGATTTTTGAAATGCTTGATAAACCCAGTCGGCATACTGGCTTAGCATATTGATTTTTGAAATGCTTGATAAACCCAGCTGGCGTACTGGCTTAGCATACTGATTTTTGGGATGCCTGATAAACCCAATCGGCGCGCTGGCTTGGCATTGCCTATTCGGATGATGTTGTGGAGCAGCATGTGTGCTAGACAAGCATCCACCCCACAGGTGATCCAAGGCTTGTAAAGAAGAGAAGGAAACCTGTGGAGTAGCGAGGAAACGCAAAATACAGATAAGTATTCATTTTCATTTAATTCTTGTTGGAATAATGAAGATTTCAGGTACGAATCTTATTGCAACCAAACTAATACATTGTTGTTTCTTTGTTGGAAACCTTGGCCATTACAGGAAACAAGGACCCTGAAAGAGCTATAAATTCTTGGTAGAGCCAGAGAGTAACTGGTTGGGCGCTATAAATTCTTGGCAAATTCAGAGAATAGTTGGTGGGAACATTAACCACTTGATGTTGTGGAGTAGCTGGCGTGCTGGCCAAACATTACCTTAAACAATTGATAAAACCAGTCAGCGTACTGGCCTGGCATTGCTTGCTCGAATGGTTGTGGAGTAGCCTGCGTGCTGGCCCAACATTCATTGATGTATCCACGGGAAATCCAATGCTTGGAAAGCGAAGAAGGATCCTGTGGGATAAAGTGAAAACATCCTATAAAGATAAGTATTTGGTTATCTTGCAACTCTGCTTATGAATATACATGTGTATATGATTTAATTATGATTTTCTTAAATCCTCATTTGGAAATAAACCCTATGAAAATACACTAAACATGTGAATTGACTCAATGTTTGAGTGTAGGTATTGCTGGAAGCAAGGACTATGAAAGCATCTGGAGGATGCATGTGGACATATATGACTATAATAAGGAGCTCAGTATGAGCAGTAATAAAAGATGGTGCTAGTGGATCCTAGCAACCCAAGGTTCTGTAGGCAACAATGGGGAAGGTTCCCTAGTTGAAATCCATATGCAGACCTTAGACACTAAGTGTCATAGCCAAGAAAGGGCAAGTCAAGCATTCACATTGAAGTGAAAGAGGCTAAGGAGCATAGAACCACCAGTGATTGTGTGGCTCCGGATTTGAAACAAGACTAAGAGGGGGAAAACTCTTACTCTTCTCTTTCTTTGATTGATGCATCTTAGAAAACAACGGATTGTTGAGTGCATGTCATAAATGAAAACAAATTGTGTTTCATTGCTTGAAATGAATTGTGAATGCTGAAATAGTTATTTTCTTGTGAAAGGATGAACATGAGTGAGTTCATGTGTGTGTGGGAAAGCATGAAATGTGTGGAAGTCTCATCAGTAAAGCATGGACGCTCTAAGTCAATTAGGAAAATAATTGACTAATCCTATTATTATGTTATGCTTGTCCTAATAGGAATTGCCATGATAAGTCTCACAGATAGTTGCTGGGACAACAAGAAAGATGGCATCCATGAAATTTCGGACTTGTAGATCAGCTGGAAGATAAACAAATGGAAGGGATTGCTCTGGAGCAATGCCCACTTGTGGAGCTGGAAGACCAAAGCTAGCAGGGGCAGCTTGTGGAAGCCAAAGGACTTGATCGGGAAAGGTCAAAGTGAGGAGACAAATTGCAGGACAGACCTGCCACCATCTGTGAACTATGAATCATGTATAAAGTGGGTATATAGTCCGAAGTGTTGAAACACCGAGGACGGTGTTATTCCAAGGGGAGGGGAATGTAATGTCCCCAGTTTGGACCCATGGCATTAACATTATAAATGATGTAATCTTGCTATGAAATCATGGTGAGGAGCTCAAGGCCAAGGCCCCGCCATTGATTTCGTGATGCATATGGTTCGCGTGCTAGCAATGCACAGTGAAAATTCAAATATCATGTAATATGCATTTAAAAAAAAAAATACCCACAACTAGCTATGCAATGCAACAAAGAGATGGGGGCATGATTTCACAAGGAATTGGGAGGGAAAACATTCAAACCCTTGAGCCACTAGAGTCAAGCCAAGTGTCAATGAGAGAACCCATCAAACCCTCAACTACCCATGTTGACTTTTGTACCCAACCATTGATTTCTCCCAAGAGTGGGTTGATGTAGTTAATGCCTTGGGAATGGAGAGGTATGGCTGTCCAAATTCGGGTATGGGCAAGCCACCCTTCATGGAAAATCGTGTTGGTCTCCTTGGGAAAGAATAGAGCCACGAAATTGCTCCCGAAGCCATTATTCACCAGGGCCTTGCTCTCTCACGCAGCTCTAGCTGCCTGGGCGTTTTCCTCCCTCGTTTTTCTGTGTTTCCCTTCATCTTTTAGCTGGGAAGGGGCGTTTTTGTGTTGGTTACGAGTGGGGAAAGAGAGCAGAACGTTTTGGGTCTTCCTGGGGGTCGTTTAGGCCATTGGAAAGGATCCCAACCAGTGGAGAGGAATTGGTTTTGCTCCCTGGGGTTGAAATTGAAATTCCATAGTTCGTTTGGGTGAACCACGAGTTGGGAGAACCAAGGTGGACCCTGTTTTGTGAACACCTCTGTTGTAAATGTGTAACCCTGTCAATAAACATTTTGCTGTGAGGAAGAAGAGTAGGATGGGTATGGGTGATGGGTAATCCCTTGTTCTGGCTTGAGCTTGGGAATGGGCATCCATTGTGCAAGTGTAGCTTGATAAACCCAGTTAGACTGGCTTGGCTAAAATAAAATGGTTAATGGATTGAATGTGAGCGTGAATGTCCCCTTTGTCCTTGCGAGAATCATGCCTAGCTCGGGGGTGGCCTTCGGACGGACTCAGTATAAGTTGTCGAAGAGCCTATGGTTGGGTGGAACGTTGCAGCGACATAGCTAGTTGCTTGGGACAATTGAAATGAAGATAAGTGTTTCTGTCTATGTATTTATTTCTGAAATGTTTTTATTAATGACTGAAATTGACATGTTGAATGCATGTGAAGATTGTGTGGATGTTGTTTCCGCTGTGCATAATTGATTGTTTTACATCTGCACACCCATTTATTATTTATGTGAATCTAGTATTGGGCTGAGATCAGGTAAAAGCTTTGAGTTTGGCATCATGATTCCTGCTTTGCATTGGGTCAGCAGGTGGAGACATGACAATAGCCATCATCCTTCTTCTCTAATGATGATGATATTTTTCTTATGGCGAGGAGTCCCTATGATATCGAAAAGCAACTAAAACTTCTCAAGGATTTTTTTTTCTAGTATGGGTATGACTATTAACACTAACAAAACAAAGGTTATCATAATCAAATCCGAAAATATCACTTATGGTAATTTCATATATGACCAAAACAACTTGGAGGAAGTGAATTCATATAAATATCTCAGAATTGATCTTCATGTTGGTGCAAAATAGAGGTTGGGTTCTTGCGCAGGGGCCAATAAAGGGCACCACTGTAGTTTAGTGTGCCAGCATTTTCAACCCCCCAAAGGAGAAGGTCTCACCTAAAGCACAAGTAAGACATGTGTAGAATGAGGAGGGTTAAATGCATGGATAAACTGGTGAGGGTTCATGTTTGTCACATTTCAACATGGTTCTTATTAATCCTATCACAACATATTCCCATCAAGCACATTCAAGCATACATAAAACAAAGATACAAAACATACATTAAACAATAAATAGAATACATGATACTCCATATACAAAAAACTTAAGGGGGGCAATATTATTCATTTGTATTAATCGATAAATCTATGTTACTTTACATATTAATGGCTCTACGACCTGAAATTATCATCCCAGAATGACCCATCATGACATTACATGCAACACAAAAGCTATTGCCTGATTACATTTCCCAAGCCCATACTAGACAAATGACTCAAGCCTATTGTTGTCCTTGGTGTTTTCTTCTATTCTATCGATCTGCTCTCTATATCTGTCTCTCTTCTCATCTTTTTCCTCCCTTTATCCACTTTCCTTGCTCCCTTTAAATAACTGCAGGGTTGGTCCCAAAATAGTTGCGACCATTGGAGGATTCCGTAACTTCCACATTGTAACTTGTGCCTTATTCTGCCATTACGAGCCTATCCAAAAATGAAGGAGCCAACATGCCCCAATCACAAGTGTTGAATCACCCTTGAGTCAACTCGGCTGCATTCCTAAAGCCTATGCATCTTTTTTTGCGGGCTCTTAAAATGAAGTAGCCAACTACAACTGGGTTATGCTTGTGAGAGAATCATAATATGATAGAACTCATAAAATTCTGTATTAGGAAAACTTGTAGTACTTTCTATGCTGTTGGTATTTTAGTTTTGGTGTCACCTTTAAGATATGTTGCTTAGTTCCTGGTTGTGTCATTATAGGGATCAAAGCCAACTACTGTAGCTTGGTATACAAATTATTTGTCTCTTATAACACTTTTCATGTCATTTGCTCAAAAAATTGATGATCTCCTTTTCAACAAGAGACCGAACTCCTTGAGAAAATACATCGGTTAGCCATAGCAACAAGGGGACTAACAAAGTGAGACGTGTCATGATCACTAGTGGTAGCTTGTATTTGAGGGAAAAAACTATGGTTTCTTGGCTTTCTTCATGGAGAGGCCAGGATAGCTTGTACAACCATATCCTTCAAGGCATTCTTTTGATGTAGATGAACTGTCGTTGTTCGGAGCGATTAAACAACTAGATGCCAAAGAGGTAGTAGGGTTAATGATGATTAAGAAGTCATGCTTTTGATTGATAGTGGGATAGAATTCTTCATGAGACAAAAGATGGGGAAGCAAGTGGGACGGGAGAACTATCTTCATGGCGATCACAGGGCGGAGAGAAAGAAAGATACTATCGAGATGATATAATGGGCTTATCACAAAAAGGATTCAATTTATAAATATGTGAAATGATGATGAGTTGGAATTTTGTAGTGTGCATATTGGATAGAGGAATGAGGAATTATATAGTTGGTAATGGGTGGAGATTGAAATCCTTACGTCTACATGAGCTCTGACAATGGATCCATTTGTTTGTGCAAAATAGAGACTGGTTTCTCGTGCAGGGGATAAGAAAGGGAAGTTATGTAGTCTAGTGTGCTGGATTTTTCAATCCCCCAAAGGAGAAGGTCTCACTTGAAGCACAACCAATCCCTATGTAGAATGAGGAGGGTTAACTGCAGGGATAAGCGAGTAAGGGTTCATGTATGTCACATCGTAACATGGTTCTTATTCATCTTATCACAACATATTCTCATCAAGCACATTCAAGCATATGTAAAACAAAGATAGGAAACATACATTAAGAAATAAACAAAATACATGATACTCCATATACATAAAATCTAAGGGGGGGGATATTATTCATTTGTATTAACTAGTAAATATCTATTATATTACATATTCATGTCTTTACGGCCTCAACTTATCATCCGTGGAATGAACCATCACGAAATTACATGCAACACAAAACCCATGGCCTGATTACATTGGCCAAACCTAGACTACACAAATGAATCAGATTTGCTAATTTCCTTACTGCTTTCCTCTTTTCTATTGATTTTATCTCTATCTCTGTCTATCTTCTTGTCTTTTTCCTCCCTTTCTCCACTTGAATTACACTCTTTAAATAGTTGCGGAGGTGGTCCCAAAGCAGTTTCCACCTTTGGAGGCTCTTGCAACTTTTGTTTTGTAACCCATGCTTTCTTCCACCATTATGGGACTTTCCAAAAACGAAGGAGCCAACACTTCATCATAATCTTATCTGGAACTATACCATTGATAAAAGAATTAATGGAGGAAGTAAAGCTTATTATGGACTTGAAAATAGTTTTAAATCCACAGTCCTCTGGCTTTGGGATAGGAATTTCAACTCCTCTTTGAGACTCTCATCAATCATGTTATTTTATATGGTTGTGAAGTTCGGGGCTGCAACAACTCTAGAGAATCTTGGATAAGGATAGATCAAATCCAAAAGTGCTTTATAACATATAATCTCAAAATTAAAGGCAATACACTCTATCCTACCCTCCTCATAGAAGCAAGTCTCTCCCTAATTGAGAGCATGGCTATTACTAGGTACCTAATGTACAAGAACAAGATAAACAACATTAGAGACTAGGATTCCTAAGATTGTTTCATACTCTAGTCAAAACCATCTGTAACGCACCCTTCGTTATACTAGACTTATAACACACTATTTTTTTTCTTAAAATGTTACATGCATAGGTTATATGCATTCTTATAGAAAATGCATAACAAATATAAGCATTTAGCAGAAGAATAGTAGATCAACATACATTACACCATACCAAACCATATTTCACAACACAATTTAATTTAGTGTAGCTTTAAACATAACAAAGTACTTCTTAACTATGACATAAAGTAACTGTGACACATATTAACTATGACACAAAGGAACTGTGACATAGAGTGACCGTGACACATATTAATATGACACAAAGGAACTGTGACACTGTTGGGAAAAATGATTGCTTAATTTTACCTTACATAAATTATCAACCAGGGTTAGTAAACTGATGAGGTGTCATGCAAAATATATGCAGAACTGGGATGAAATGATCTTATGAATAAGCACACTTGCAAACTTACTCAAAAGAAATGTCAGATATATAGAATGAATTCAATATGTCTATACTCAAACAATCACACTTCTAAATTTGAGCTGTAGGCATAAAGTTTTGTTTAGTATTATCACAATGTACATGTAACAATATGATCTTTGATATTTAAAAGATAGAAACAAAAAATGAATTGTACTATAACTCTACATATAACAATCAACAGAATGTATGGAATCACCCAGTGTACCCCAACAACTAGCTATTGAATCAAACAATGATATTTTACTAGCTACTGGAATTGTCAAGATGTCCATAAAATTGTTTATGTTATTTGTTACCAATCAAAGAGATGTTCTAACCTCATTGTTCATAAAATCAAACCATATAGATGAAATATCATAGGTCTAGGTACCGTGTCAACTAGATCACTTATGGACTTCTTAGGTTTACGATCCTTCAACTAATGGAAAACACCAAGCACTTGAGGATCCTCTCAAAGTTCTGAAAAGCATGTAAAGTAAAAAAAACATTCACCAACTAATTCTACTGGATTCAAACTAAATTTGCAACACCAAATATTCTCTATTAGCCCGAGTTATAAAAATAAGAGATGAACTACAAAAAAATATAAATATGCTAATCAACCCATCTGAGATGAATTTAGAAAAGAATGCAAAAACATTAATAAAACCTTGAGATGAATCTGGAATAGATTATAAAAACATTAACCAAACTTGCATAAAAAAAACCTACGATCTAACTTTGCAAGTGCGACTCATAGAAGGGGTCCCTCCTGCCTGAGCGCACTACAGGAGAAAGCGTACTCACGAATGAACCAACAAAAAGATGATTGTATTGCCCATAATGTCATTACAAAATTTGCAGTTATGGCTTCCTCCCCACAACGATCAAAATATTGTGTTATATAACATCTGACTACAAAGCAAAGATCCAAACCACATGGATCTCCAAATTCTAAAGATAGATAATCCCCGTATTGTAAATGCATACTTAGAAACATTGAGGATATCAGGACATTATGATAATGATTCCATGATTTTCCAACATGAAATTGTGGTTGGGAATCCAAATTGGATATCGTTGAGTTGACCAAAAGAGATTACTGAAGATCATGATCTTGGAGGAAAATGAATAGAAGAGAGATCATATGAATGATTCTTGGAATAGGTTCTGCATCTTCAATCAGGATCTGATATATACCAAAAATGTCTCAACCAATGGATGACTTTCACCTGCATGAGTTTTGGTAGCTGTAGTGTGAGTTGGAAGTATTATAAAACTACTAGAATTATTGTAACTTAATTTCCATAATTCATTACTTATTTTATAGTTCTAGTAGCACGCGTCTCTACAATTCCAGTAGCACGCGGTCTTGCAAGATAGAATAACCAGATTACTGGCATTCATAGTTTCGGTAGCACATCTCTCTGCAATCCTGGTAGCCCATATTTTGTGGTTTTGGTGACTAGTAGCATGTAGTCATCTATGTTGTTCCAATAATACAACATATCCATTAATAATTGAGCTCATGTAGAATATACAAAGTGGCTACAAAATCTAGAGACGATTAGCTAAAACCAATCTTATTCTGAATCGTGTAGAAAAACACAAGAAATCATGCATAATTATGGATAATCACCTCATTTAGAATGATGGTGCTCAGATCATGAAAATAGTAAGTATAATAAGAAAAGTGAAGGAAAGTGATGAGTAAAATGCATAAGTATAGGTAAGAAGGAGTTGTCTAGTAAGTGCAAAATTGATCAAAATTGAGACCCAACATCTCCCCCACACCCAAGCTTTTGCACATCCTCATGTAAACATTAACCTAGAAAAAGTCTCTCGTAGGCCCCATTTCCTTTTCTTATGTCTATTCTATTGCTCGGACCATGGTGTCAAAATTGGAGAAGGAAACTTGCTAGTCTCTATATTTTTGTTGTAACAACTTAATCCTCAACACCCTGTTTTGTCTATCCACTTTTATCATCTTCTAACACCTTTTCTTGACCCTTTGAACAATATCTTGTACTTGGCATCTTTCTTATTCATATTTTCCATTATCAAAGCACAAGTATTGTAAAATCTTTGTCACAGTAGGATCTAGCTATCATGGATTCCTCACAGCTGAAAGATTAAATTCATTAAGCAAGAGACAAGTGCAAAACTATTTCAGAATGAACAAATGATCAAAACTCAGCACAAATGATCAAAATTCCAGAAATGCACAAATGATCAAATATGAGATATTATTAACTGTCCAATATTACAATGAGTTTGGATCATCCTTATATAGAAATAGTAAGGAAAAATATCCACTTGGAGTGTCCACACTTAGTTAGCTTAGATTTATCCCAATCCCCCCTAGGTTAACCAAATGGTTTCCAAAATAACCCAAACAGGTTCAAAATATGCATTTGAATACTAAGTAAGCATGGGGAACCAAGATGGAGCTCACACATGTGAAGGAGATGGTTGGGTGGAAGTTAGGTAGGATAGAATAGGCAAAAAATAGCCAAAAATGGCATAAAATACTAGGTTCAGTGTATGGGTGCCCTTGGTCAAAACATATCCCTTAAAATAGGGGATTGAGGCGCCTTAGGCACGCTAGGGAAATAAATGCATGGATAAGCATGCTTAACAGCTAGTTTGACCACCTCTTTGGCCCAAACCATGTAATCTTGTTCACACTAGCCCATACAAGTTCTAGCAACTTTATAATAACCAGTTTCACACCTAGGGAGGCATTATTAACCAGTTTAGCACCTAATAACCATTAATTAATTAATGATTAAGGTACTAAGGTATGATATTTCTCTAACACCCCCCCATAAGCTAGACTTAGTGGAATATAAAAAATAAGCCCTTGGCAACTAAGGCTCAAGTCACCTTTTACAACAGAAATTTATTTGTCCATGTAAAATGAGGAAAGAGGCAAAACCACATGGGGAAAATCCTCCCTCAAGAATGGACATGAAGCACACCAAAAATTAAACTTCTCCAAAACTCAAGTAGGTGTGAACTTGATCATATGTCTGGAGGAACCTTCTTCTTTGGAAGAAGAGATTGTTGCTCAACTACATCAGAAACATGAATAGCTACATCATGGAGAATGTAGCCATGTAGAACAGCTTCAATAAACTGATGTGAGAGTAGATGTGGTTTCTCATTAGACTTGAACTTCATAAAGAAATCAGATCCAAATGAGTCTTGAGATTCTTGTGCCAAAGACTTTGAACCAAAAGTGGAGAAATCAACATCAAGCAAAACTGAAATTTCTTGAAACTTTGAACCAAAAACTCTTATGGCAGCTCCAAGAATAATGAACAATAGTTCCAAATGACCTTTGGACTTGAAATCTGAAATAAAATCAGATCCAAAATAGCTATGATCAGGTCCAAGTGAGAGGAACAAAGGTTCAATGCATGCCAAGACAATGGCAATGTCTCGTTCTTCAATAAAATTGTCAGAAAATGTGCTAGTCACCATAGAGGAATAGGTAGAAGGATTTAAATCAGAATTGGTGAGTGAATTTGTAGACATATCACACTTTGATGCAACCTTCAAATAATCCAAATATCAGAAAATTTTGCACCATCATCTAGTGAAGCATGCAAAGGATCTTCAACAACTAGCTTATCATCCTCAAAATCAACATTTGAAGAATTATTGGAGAACAATGACTGTAGAGATATCTCTTCTTCAAAAATGGCTGCTCCATTTGCCGTATCTTCATCATTTGCAGCAAAATATTGTGCAATAGATTATATATCTTCACATTCTACTTCATAACCTGTAGAGGAAGCATTCGAATCAAAGAGATCTGTAACAATAGGAACATGGGTTGAAGATTTTTCCATTCGATCTTCATGCACAACTTCATCAAAGAGAGGAGAGGCCGAATCAGTAGGAGGAAGAGCACATGTAGAGGTGTCCATAGGATCACTCAATGCACCATTCTTCTGCTTATCAAGAGCCTTGTCCAAGTTGGACCATGGCTCAAATTGATAGTTTGCAGAACCAATAAAGTAGTGCATGCATGGAGACATGGCTAGACACATAGCTCCGAATGCTTTGTCACAATCATTTAGCCAATCATTTTTCTCTTCATAAGACTCTGGTTCATTCTCAGCACCAATGGAAAAATCATAGAGACCTTGTCTCTTGAGATATGCACACATTTTAGGCTTCCATTCTGCATAACCGAATGGAGTAAGAAGAGGAACTTTCGAATCCATGTAGAAGCTTTTGTACCTGCAATAACAAACTCTCAATCACTCAGGAGGGATCTACACTAACAATAGCTCCAAGAGCTCTGATACCATGTAAAATCTATGTCATAGCAGGATCTAGCTACCATGGATTCCTCACAGCTGAAAGATTAAATTCATTAAGCAAGAGACAAGTGCAAAACTATTTCAAAATGAACAAATGATCAAAGCTCAGCACAAATGATCAAAATTCCAGAAATGCACAAATGATCAAATATGAGATATTATTAACTATCCAATATTACAATGAGTTTGGATCATCCTTATATAGAAATAGTAAGGAAAAATATCCACTTGGAATGTCCACACTTAACTAGCTTAGATTTATCCCAATCCCCCTAGGTTAACCAAATGGTTTCCAAAATAACCCAAACAGGTTCAAAATATGCATGTGAACACTGAGTAAGCATGGGGAACCAATATGGAGCTCACACATGTGAAGGAGATGGTTGGGTGGAAGTTAGGTAGGCTAGAATAGGCCAAAAATAGCAAAAAACGGCATAAAAGACTAGGTTCAGTGTATGGGCACCCTTGGTCAAAACAAATCCCTTAAAACAGGGTATTGAGGTGCCTTAGGCATGCTGGGGCAATAAATGCATGGATAAGCATGCTTAACAGCTAGTTTGACCACCTCTTTGTCCCAAACCATGTAATCTTGTTCACACTAGCCCATACAAGTTATAACAACTTTATAATAACCAGTTTCACACCTAGGGAGGCATTATTAACCAGCTTAACACCTAATAACCATTAATTAATTAATGATTAAGGTACTAAGGTATAATATTTCTCTAACAAGTATTATTAAGGGCCTAGTTCAATTCCTTGTATTCTTTCTTCCGCTTAATATTTTTCATCTTCTTTCTCTTCTTTCTCTTATGTTGTGGGATTTCCTGGGAAGTAGCTGGTGTCATTTCTTGCTTTCGATCAGATCCTTCCTCCTCAGATTCTAAGTAGGGAAAATTGAGAACATTACTCCCAGCTTATCTTAAGCATCCTTATCCTAATCCCTCCAATCCCAAAGTCAGGTGAATTTGGGACATAGTTCATTATTACCTCAATCATTCCTAGTTCTACTCCTTCTGCAAGGGCAATATCCATCATTTCTCAAAGTACTTCTGTATTTATTTCCTTTCTAAGAATAATGATGTTATTAATTCAAGTGCATTCATTTCTAATTCTTTTGAAAGAGCAGAATATGTGATTACCTTAGGTGCTTCTGAATCAATCTCTTCTATAGGAACATAGGGCTCTTTAGCAAAGGATCGAGTTTGAGGCCTTCTTGGTGTACTTTTGATATGACTACTTCATTCCTATCATTTGTCTTATGCTTTGTATCTTTAAAGAGTTGTCTCATTATGCTATGAATATCCATAGGAGTTATCTTTGAGACCTCAGCAATTGATGTTACATGTTCTTTTGGATCCTTTCCTGATGTATCCTTCCTCTTTGTACTGGTTCTAGCCTTTGTGGAGGATCCCTTTCCTTCATGGATTTTTGTTCTTGACATGGGTATCTCTAGCTTCTATAGAAGGTAATTTTGTGGATTATTCTCAATAATTTCACTCCTTGTATAGATCCCAATAGATTTGTTCTTCTTTGAGGGTTCTTTTCCTGTACCACTTTTCTTCTTCTTACTGTAGGGAGTTTTGATTTTCACCGAGGGCTTCTCTCAATCTTGTTCACTATGGGAGGCTCAATAACTTCATCCTTATTTGACGATTCTCCATCTATATCACTTTTATTCTTTCTTTAGAGAGTGCCCCTGCTTTTGATAAGATCCTTTTATTTGTTCATATGCAAGCGATCCAGGAGGACTTTCCTCAAATCCTCCCTGAAAAAGAAAGCAATTCCAAGTCTAGTTTTTCATTTTTTAACTCCTCTTCTACAAGTATTCTAATGAGCCCATGATGGAAAATAATAGTCTCTACATTCTCTGGATGAAGTTATACATGTGAATCCATTGTGGTTAATCTACTCACGAGGAAAAATGGAAGATTCATTTTTTCAAGCCCTTCTAAAATGTAAAAGAAATCATACATGATATTGGAGTGTCACAACATACCTTCCTTTTATAACTGATATAATTATACGCGGTGTATAGAACATCACTCCACTCCATTCTAATCCATGTTCGAGAACTCTTTTACTTCAGTTTGGGCCTCAGTGCGTATCCACCAGAAATTGATTATAATCAAACTCCTTAAATGATCTACTTTTAAACCAACGCTCCTGACGAGCTCTTTAATTCTCTTTTAATTAAATCGAAGAAAGAAAGCTGTGCATAAATTATCAACCCAGGGCTACGAGAGCTTATGAGCTACCAAGCAAAATATATGCCAGACACTGCAACTTGGAAGATCTTTGACGCGTAGAAAATTAATGAAACATTCAATCAGAATTAGGATGTAATATTTTAGTGAATGGACTTATAAGGAATTACTAACTTCTTAAAGAATATTGCAATTTAATAACAGTTCCTAATTATCAAGTAGCATTCAGCTAAACTACAGAAAAGATCTTATACATCCATGAAAACATCTAACTCTCAACACCATTCAGCTAGACTACAGAAAGAGATCACTACCCACACAATCTGTCGAATTACAGAAAACAATTAAATTCCTATTCTAATTAACAAACTTGGAAATTTCCTAATGAAATTAATTTACTGAATTGGAAATGAACAAGGTTGGATAACGAATTGAATTCCACAATCTGCCTTTACCTACACGTACTCACAACAGAAATTGAAAAGAACCTAAGTGCATCCATTCACTGCAGGATTAATACTAACTGGATATGTATCGTTCATAAATTCCTCTGTGATCAATAATAAAAATAACGCTGTAATGCAATCACAACATTCGTTAAGAATTCACACACAACAAAGCTCAACACACCAATCCTATGTATCAATTAAAGCATCAACCACAGTGTGTTAATAATTAAGCTACCAAACTGAACACACATGCATAAAGGAATTAAATCCTATCTATAACAACACCTGTCACAGAAGGTGGCCCTGTCTTCAGCAATAGGAGCTGGATAGCCTCTCAATCACACGAAATGGATCAACACATCGAATAAGATAAAACCAGGAATTTTTTATATATAAAACTTATACAGTGTTCAATAATTCTTATGCAATTGAGGCTAACCCCCCTGAAGAGTCCCCTTGTCTTTTATACATCAACGCTTATGAGAGGATAAATGAGGAATCGCATAGTTACAATGAATTCCCCAATAAAGCCTATCTACGGATCCTTAATAAGATATTTCTGGGATATACATCGTAGAAAGTGGAGGAAGATCCCTGGGATGTCGGGATGGTCAACTATGAGTCATCATAGACCCATAATACCGAATTAAGCATGAAACCTCCATCTCCTTGGATCAACTGCAGCATCATCTGATTGTTGGATAGGTAACCAAAATACTATAGCAGAATACATCAATCTGGATACCTCGGTGTAATAGCTCCAGACTGAAATGCATATCTTCCAGCTTCCATAGTCCTTCATTCTGCAACCTGTAGATGAACTGATACCGAACCCGAAACATATCTTCTTTAGTAGGCATAATAGCAACATATCCCTATCAATCACAAGCAATTGAAAAATAGCAGAAGGGACAAGATCAATTCTTACCAAGGCTAGAATGTGCAAAATGCAGCCAAAAGAGCCAGTAGTAATACAGGAGTATGTCAAAAAGGAGTAAAAAACAAAGTAGAAAGGAGGAACAAAAAGGGTCATATGCCTAACCCGTCATCTCCCCCCAACCAAAGGGTTTGCATGTCCCTATGCAAACTAAGACTGTGATCCACTGACAGGGGTACTTGGAGAGCTGCTGAGGCATTCATCACTCCACTTAAAGGAGGAATGGACACCTTCTGTTATGCTGTAAAAACCTTTCTATTCTCCCATAATTCTGAAAAACTCACTGTCTTCCCCATCCACTACAGGGCGCCAAAGTATAGGAAAGTGAAATCGGAGCCCAATCCAGTTGGATCTCTGGGTGCTTAGGCAATCAAAGTAGACTTGTATTCTGTCCAGGGCTCGCTCAAACATCCTAACAGAGAAGGGATCCTTCCTTCTTAAATCCATGCTCAAAGCATTAATCCTTCTTCGTAGACAGAGCATCACTTCCAACTTGTGAAAAGGAATCCAGCTCCTACATTCATGAACAACTTTAGACTGAGTAGATTCCAGGAGAGTAACAAATGTTGAATCTTGCATAACCTGGTTCCTGGCCATAAATAATTTTTCAATTGAGGGGGAACCTCTCATCCAAAGGGCATCTTCCCATTCAATATTTTCTACAGCAGTGGCCGCATTGTTCCATCTCAAATGATTTCTCATGAAGGACATGAATGCCCTCAGTTGTACTTCCCCAACATGAGGGTTTGGATCCCAATCCTCATAATCAGTCATAACCAGGTTGTGCATGTATACCTCACACATAAAATCCTGTTCTTTGTCATTACTCCTGGCAAATGCATCAACAAACTGGGCTTCTGTCTCAATATGATCATTATAACCCATAGTTACCATTGACAACCTAAAAGAGATAAGTTGTTCTTTTAAAAACACAGAATACAAATTCGAAGGGGGTCTTAGATTCCTCATGGAATGAGCCAGATAATTCATATATTCTTTTTCAAATTTTAATTTTTCCACTTCTTGACCAAGCCTTCTTGTATCCATGGCGTAATTTTGTCTCTGCAGCTGTTCTGTAATTGTCTCCTATTCTTTCCCTTTTTTCTCATCACGGGCCAATTTTAATTGTCTCTCCAGGTCTCCCGCTGCCGCCTATAGCTAAACTACCATTTCTTCTAAATATTTTATCCGGGCTTCGTCAAAAGGGTTTTCTTCATGTAGCTCTTGGCCTCCTGGACCTTCTATTTCCAAATCTTCTAGTTCTTTTGCTTCAGAATCTTCCTTCGGCTCCATATTTCTTGCTTGCATGCTGTCCTCTATTTCTTCATCTCTGTAATTTTCATTTTGTTCATTTTCCCATGCTACAGCCTCCAATAAGGGGTCCATCTTATATCTCTCCATCTTCTGAACTTGCTCTTGTAGGGACGCCACTTCTTCTATTTTCTTTTGATAGGAGATTTTCAAAGTCTTGTGATCCTTCTTCAATTCTCCATATGCCTTACGATACTTGCAAAATAGGAAATATTGGAATCTCCTAATCCTGCTACCTTTGGATTTTCTGAACAAAGTCGACCATTGTTTTTCTCCCTTCTGCTGCTTTTCCATGTTCTGCAACCCTAATTGATTTTCCTGGTCTTTACTGGTACTTTCTGTTATAATGAATACTTCCTATTCTGCCTCTATTTCCTTATTCCGGCCCAGCAATTCTTTCTGATTTTGTCGCCCTCCCTGAGCTCTAGATCTTGTCCGAGTATGAGGTCCTTCTATTAAGCAAGCTGGGGTTTTGGCTTGAAGGCTTCTCATTGGGACTACCTAAACTGGTTTCTCTTGTTGGATCTCTGGGGTAATTTCCAGTATTTTCTTCTTCTTTTTTCTTGTCTGACCCACACTCGAGGATGTACCCACAAACGATTCCCAGGTTTGGTCCTATTCCTATAGGGCATCTTCTACCAATAACCTGATCAACCCGTGATGTGCCAGGATTGTGTCTGGATTATTACTGTTTTTGACCATTTTGCTCATTGATTCTAAGGACTTCCACAGAAAGTATGGCATGTCAATGTATTTCTGATGCCTTAAGTGGTTCAAGATTTTAAAGTGATAAGCAAAAATTAAGCTGAACTGACCTTCGCATTTGATAAATTTGATTACACAAAGTGCCACTTCGCTCCATGGAACCGGTAATGAAGTTTGCTTTGTCCCCTTTTCCGTCCCTTGCAGCAATTCACCAGGTTTCACAAATGCATCAATCAGAGGTTTTATCGACACCCGTTTTTCAAACCACTTCTCTCCTATCTGTGGTAATCCAGAAACCCTCACAACTATCATCTCATCCGCTGGAATTCTCAATCCCCTCACTTCTGCAACTTTACCATCATATGTGAGTGCAAACTCCATAGTAATTGCAACGTCTCCTTTCTTCATTCTATCAAAATATGCCAGCCATCTGGCCTGCTGGAAAATCGTTTTTACCTCTTTGTTCCCGTAAACCATATCCGGGGTTCCTGGTTTGCTCCTGATTGCCCCTTTCATTGCGTTCCTCTTCTTATTGCCTCCCCAAAGTGCTTACAGTTTCTCAAATCCTTGCCGATTCCAGGAGAAAATTGGATTTTGGGCTAAGCAGGGGTGGATTATTAATACGGGTCTAGCTAAGAGTTCATGAATGGTGGAATTATCAGACACTAACTGGTTTTACTGACTTTTTAAAGACGCCCCCAATTCTCCCCCCCAACTAACTCAACACATGTCCTCGTGTGGCACTAACTAGCATGATAGAATGACCCGTCCTTCTGTACTTATCAAATGCCAATGAAAGATGGGTACGTACCTGCCTTACCTAAGAAGAGATGAGTAGAGTACAAATCCGGTTGGTTGCAATAATTGGACTGAATGGTGAATGGAAGGTTCTCCAGTTCTAGCGTTGATGGTCTTTTGTGAGGCTAACGAACTGTGATGATATTGCTGGTAGCGGTCCTGTCAAATAAAATTGGATATGACTTTGGTTTGGCTGCTGAAAAGGATCTGTAATGCCATAGATCAACTGATGAGTGTTCCGGTTTTATTCGCCGACGACATTGAGTGATGATGGGTCCGTACCGAGAAAGTATGAAAGTATGACTGTTAGAGCGTTGGAAAAGTTGGGAAGGAGCCGGTGCATTATGAGAAATGATTCCGTGGTATCTCGGAAAGTGTGGAAACTAGATGGGGGTTATGTATCGGGACGGAAAGGGTTTGGGCGTGGAACGGAAAGGGTAGTGGTGATAGAACGGAACATGCTCTGGGGTGCGGCGGAACATGTGCTGAAGTGGAGCGGAAGGGTGTTTAGGTAACGGAACGGAAAGGTTCTGTAATGCAGCAGAACAGGTTCTGTAATGTAGCGGAAAGGTTTTGTAATGTAGCGGAAAGATTTTGATGACAGAACAGAAAGGTTCTATAATACAGCGGAATAGGTTCCGTAATAAAGCGGAAGGGTTCTGTAATGTAGCGGAAAGGTTTTGATGACGGAACAGAAAGGTTCTGTAATACAGCGGAACAAGTTCCGTAATAAATGGTTTTATTCCAGAAAGTAGGGCCATCCAAAAGCGAACAAGAGAGGGGTGGAATAAAGAAGGGGAACTAGGATAGAATGTCCCTATAGCAAATAAACAGATAGACTTATTAGAATCCAAAAAAAATTATTTTATTTCATTTTTTAGGCTGTGTCCAAGTAGGATTTTCACAGTCCATTTTCCTTCTTTTTTCTCTCTTTTTTATTTATTTTTTATTTTTTTAGGGCTGCGTCCCAGAAGGATTTTCACAGTCCATTTTTTTTTATATTATTATTATTCTTCAGAGATTGAACTAGTGATCTAGAAATCATTGGTGCACCAGTAGGCAACAATATTGCGGATGAACGCCTCTTTGGACAATGGTTTCTTATAAGGTCTTAGTCTGTGACCATTGGCCATAAGAAACGTACCTTCACCATCAATGGTTCTGAGTCATACTGTACCATTATCAAAAATTGTTTCAATCTCATATGGTCCCAGCTAGCGAGTATGAAGTTTCCCTTTGAACTTTTTGAATCTGGAGTCATAGAAAAGAGCCCAGTCACCCTCTTGAAAATGCTTAGTTTTGATGAATTCATCATGCCACCTAGTTCATTGTTGTTGCACAATGGCTGTACGTTCTATGGCAGCCAAGCATAATTCATCAAGTTCATTAAGCTGCTGTAGGCAAGTATGTTGAGCTTGTGATAAATCCATGCCTAATTGAAATGCAGTTCTTAATGTCTTAATCTCAATTTCTATTGGTAGGGTGACTTGTTTGCCATAAACTAATTGATAAGGACTCAAACCTGTTGTGCTTCTCCAGGCTATTCTGTAGGCCCATAAGGCTTCAAGCAGCCTATCAGCCCAGTCTCTTTGATGAAGTTGGATAGTCTTTGTGAGCACAGCTTCCAGAATTTTGTTTGTGCCTCCTACTTGCCCATTTTCCTGAGGGTGATATGGTGAGGTTACCCTATGCTTGATATGATATTTCGTTGTGAGAGCTTTGATAAGTTTAGATGTAAATTAAGAGCCTCCATCAGTAACAATCTCCCTCGGAACTTCAAACCTTGTGAAGATCTTTGCATATAGAAAGTTTGAGACTGCCTGCTCTATTGCCCTTGGAAGTTCCTTTGCCTCCACCCATTTAGTTACATAATCTGTGCATACTAAAATGTAGGAGTTTTGTCTGGATGGAGGTTTAATAGGACCAACAAAATATAATGCCCACTTCTCAAATGGTTCCACCACCAACTGAGTTCGATGTGGCATTTCATCGAACTGAAGTGGCTGCCCCATCCTTTGACAACTATCACAACTCTGGACATATTCCCAGGTATCTTTGAATATTGTGGGCCAGTAATATCCCAGTTGTAAAATCTTATGGGCTGTTCGTTTATCAGCAAAGTGTCCTCCACATGGACCATCATGACAGGTTCTTAGGATTGGATAAATTTCATCTTCACGAACACATCGACGGATCACCAAGTCTGGTCCTGTATAAAACAAATAGCCATCAATCCATGAAAATCTGCTGCTACGTTGCACAATCCTCTTCTTTTCTTTTGATGTCATATGCCCCGGAAGTCTTCCTGCAGCCAAATAATTTGCTACATCTCCAAACCAATGAACATTAGTAGAAATAGAAAACAAATATTCGTCTGGAAAAGCATCATCCACCGGTTGAGATTCTTCATCAAAAATTATTCTTGAAAGAAAATCAGCAACCACATTAGTTTTACCAGGTCTGTCCATTATTGAAATATCAAATTCTTGTAGCAACAATAGCCACCTAGTGACTCTGCATTTGTGATGGATTTATTCATGAGATATTTAATGGCATAGTGGTCGGTATGGACAGTTACTGGGTATCCTGTAATGTAATGGTGAAATTTATTTATGGCATAGATGACAGCCAGGAACTCTTTCTCAGTCATAGTATAATTAAGTTCAGCAGTAGTCAGATTTTTACTGATAAAATATATGGCATAGGGATTCTGATTTTCTTCTTGGCCCAGGACTCCTCCTATGGTAGTATCAGAGGCATCTATAGAAATTAGGAAGGGTAGTGACCAATTTGGACCTCGTAGGGTAGGTGTAGTAGAGACTTTCTGTTTTAAAGTTTCCCAAGCTACTTAGCAATCTTTTGTCCATTCAAATTGTTTATTTTTAGACATGAGTAGAAATAAAGGACTGGCAATCTTTGAAAAGTTTTGCACAAATCTTCTATAATAACCTGCATATCCAATAAAACTACGTACCTCTTTTTGTGTGGATGGGACTGATAAATTACTGATTACCTGGATTTTTGCTGGGTCTACTTGAATGCCCTCCGGAGATATAAGATGACCCAAAACAACGCCCTGGGTAAGCATCATTCTGCATTTCTCACTACTGAGACAAAGGTTGACCTCTTTACATCGTGTAAGTACTTTATCCAAATTATTCAAGGCTGCTGCAAAATCTTCACCATGGGAGGTGAAATCATCCATAAAAACTTCCATAGTGTCATGAATCAGATCAGAAAAAACGCTGAGAACAACCCACTGAAATGTAGCAGGGGCATTGCATAATCCGAAAGATAGCACTTTGTATGCAAAGGTGCCCCATGGGCATGTGAATGTCGTTTTTTCTTGGTCCTCTGGTGCTATCCTGATCTGGTTATATCCACTGAACCCGTCTAGAAAAGAAAAATACTTCCTCCCTGCTAGTGTATCCAACACCTGATCGATGAAGGGTAATGGAAAATGATCCTTATGCGTGGCTTTGTTTAATTCCCTGTAATCAACGCAAACATGCCACTTCCCGTTCTTCTTGGGCACCATCACCAGTGGAGACACCCACTTGCTATTAGAGATGGGATAAATAAAATTTGCAGCCAACAACTTCTGTAATTCCTCTTTGACCACCTCTCTGAGTGTCGGATTCATCCTGCGCTGAGGTTGTCTGATGGGTCTAGAATCTTCCTTAGTATAGATATGGTGTGTGCACAGGTCAGGGTGTAGACCTTTCATGTCACTATAATCCCAGGCATATGCAGCCTTATGTTTCTTTAATACTGCAGTTAGATGTTCTGTTTCCTGCTCTGACAATGTGGAGCTAATCTTCAGGAGCTTGCCAGGTTCAATTTCCACTTCCCTAATTTCAGACTCCACATCAGGGATAGCGGCATTATTAGATGAGATCGGAGTACTGTCAATTTTTTGAGTGGCGCAAACTGCACTAAACAACTCCACGAAGTCTCACGAGGAATTAGAAGAAATAAATTGACTGAGCAGATCATCCTCAGTTAATTGTTTTGCTGCCATTGTTTGTTCAATCATGTACAACTGTAGGGTGTCTTCTGCTTGCTCAATTCCTTCTTCTTCTGACCAAACCGGAAGTTCGGGTTGGAGTATAGGCTTGGTAGGAGGATATAAAGTAAGTTCCTTAACAGCATGTCCGTGAGATATGCGCATATTACCTGACCGACAACCAATATAAGCGTCTGCCGTGGCCAACCATGGTCTCCCCAGCATTAGGGGGTAGCCTCCCAAATTTGATTTTGTTTGTAGAACCATGAAGTCTACTCAGTACTCCCATGAGTCCACTGAAATAACAAGATCTTCTATAATGCCTTCTGGTTTCACGGGAGATTGGTCAGCCAATTGTAGGATAGTAGAAGTTTGTCTGAGTTTTGTAATACCCAATTTGTCCATTGTTCTTTTAGTCATGAAATTAATAGCTGCTCCCAAGTCTATTAGTGTATTAGAGATAGGAATGCCATTGATTTGCACTTTAACCACAGGACTACCAGGGTCAGAGTACTTAGCAGTAAGGGTGTTACCCATCATCAATTCAGCGAAGTCACCTATCACATGGACTGTTGGGGGGTCTTTTCGTTTCCTGCCTGGCTTTTTCAAAAACAATTCTCTGACAACTTTGGAATAAATGGGAATGTCTTTGATAGCTTGGAATAGTGGAATTTTGACACAGACATTTCGTAATTCTCCACGGAGATCAAATTCTGATTGTGGCATCAAATTTTCTATGGCCAAGCGTTCGGGATATGGTGGTGGTTGTTTTTGCTCAATTTGAGCTGATTTCCTGGGTGGGATGGGTGGGAAGTTGTCTTCAAATTGCACTGGTATTTCTTTGGATTGGGTTGGTAAATTTTATGGTGTTTCTTCCTCCTCCTCCTTTGAAATTATAGGAGAGGTGGTTTTACTAATTTTCTTGCCAGAGCGTAATTGAATGTTGTGGCAGTCCACCGTGGAGATGGAATAGGCTGGATAATTGGGTATTTCAGCAGCCATTACAGGTTGTCCAACCTTATTATTAGGGTTAGGAGCAGGTTGTGCAGGAAGAAGTGGTTTTGGAGGTGGATTGTTCACTGGCAAGGTTAACTGAGGTTGTAGGGGGGGTTGCATTAATGGTTGTACTGGTGCAAATGGGAATTGAGGATTCTGCAATTGTGGGGCTAAATGCTGAATCTGTTGGTTATTCCCAAAATTTGAATTCCTCCAATTTGATTGCCAAGGGTTACTTTGGGGATAGGAAGGTGCCCAAGTTTGTTGAGGCAAAGGTGGGTACCAAGGCTGAGATTTTTGTTGGACTTGTGGAGATTGTGGAACTTGCGACTGATGTAATTGAGTATTGTTCCAATAAGGATTAAATGATTGCATAGGATCCAGTACTATACCTGAAGGTTGAGGTTGCCATGGACATTTTTGAGATATAAAACAGTCTGGTTCTGCATCCGTCTCTGTTTCTTCATATATAGATTTGAGCCCTGGCAGCGAAGGACATTCTTTTGCAGGGTGCTCCAGCTCACATAGAAGACAAATCTCCACTTTGTCCAATGGGCAGCTTTTGAGGGGATGTCTCTTTCTGCATTTTGGACAGAAGACAGCTAAAGCTCGATCCTCCTCCTCTTGCCTTTTCTTTTCCTGGAGTGCGTCTAATTGAGAACTTAGGGAACTAAGTATATCAGTCTTGAAATCCTCTAAGAGGTTCCCAATTTCCACCCTTGAAACTCCTTCTCTTGAGGTCTTCGTGGTTCTGTTTACTATATCCCGAATTCCTCTACCTGATATGGAGGCATTCCTTGAATACCTTCTGCAAAGATCACATATTTCCGCATATTTTAGTATGGAAACATCCCCTGCACTCATCAAATTCAACGGATCAATGCAATCATCTCTAATGCCTCGTAAGAGCAGAATCTTCAATGTGTCATCATTCAACCCGTTCTGCCTTAATCTTTGCAGATTATATTGAAATCTCTCCACATAGTCTTCTAAATTCTCATCCTCCTGCTGGGACATCTTAAAAATGGCTTCCTTCCGGTCCTTTTCCTTGCAGTATTCTTGATATTTATCAAGAAAAGCTTTCTTCATTTGAGCCCAAGTTGTTATACTATCTCCTCCCAGGCCCATGAACTATCTCAGAGCCTGGTTTTTCAAAGTGGCTGGAAAAAGCTTGAGTTTCAGGTGATCTGTAACATAGTCATAGCTCCTGCATAGGACATCAAATTCAAATAGGAATGTATCTGGGTCTTCACTCGCCATACCATGGAAGTTAGGCAATGCTAAATGTGGAATGTTCTTCATCTGGTTTGTGAGTGTCGATCCGGAGTTCCTGATTGGGAATTAGAAAGTAACCGTTCCCGTACTAGATTCTCCATTTGTGTTTCCTCAATTTGTCTCTTCCCCACGGGGAATGTGTTCTCCCTCACCATCCATACCTGCCATTAGATATTCTAGAGTAGTTGACCCGGTGGACCACGGGGATTCAACAACCAATTGTTCCTCTTCTCCTTGATTATCAACACTGAATTGTTCAAGAAACCCTTCTTCTTGAACCAACTCTTGTTCTGGAACGAATTCTACCTTGGGATAATTTGCCGAGAGATGGTGACTTTCCCTGAACACGTCCTCCTTTTATTGAACTTCCTGCATGATTAGTACCTGGGGGAGGGGTATCATATGCATATACCAGTCTACCTGTACTATCTCTTACTCTACGCATGAATACTTTGCATGTTTCAGGATCATAGGGACTTGCGGCAGGCAATATTCTAAACGAATATCTCGATGCATCTTACTTGACCCTCCTCTGAAATCAGACTAGAATTTTTCCAAAATTGTCACACACACAATCCACTCAAAGGAAATAAGAAAAGAAATCACAACTGGAACCAAAATAATCAATCAAACTACAATGTCCTTGGCTGCTCCCCGGCAACGGCGCCAAAATGACGAGCTCTTTAATTCTCTTTTAATTAAATCGAAGATAGAAAGCTGTGCATAAATTATCAACCCAGGGCTACGAGAGCTTATGAGCTACCAAGAAAAACATATGCCAGACACTGCAACTTGGAAGATCTTTGACACAGAGAAAATTAATGAAACATTCAATCAGAATTAGGATGTAATCTTTTAGTGAATGGACTTCTAAGGAATTACTAACTTCCTAAAGAATCTTGCAATTTAATAACAGTTCCTAATTATCAAGTAGCATTCAACTAAACTACAGAAAAGATCTTATACATCCATGAAAACATCTAAATCTCAACACCATTCAGCTAGACTACAGAAAGAGATCACTACCCACATAATCTGTCGAATTACAGAAAGCAATTAAATTCCTATTCTAATTAATAAACTTGGAAATTTCCTAATGAAATTAATTTACTGAATCGGAAATGAACAAGGTTGGATAACGAATTGAATTCCACAATCTGCCTTTACCTACACGCACTCACAACAGAAATTGAAAAGAACCTAAGTGCATCCATTCACTACAGGATTAATACTAACTGGATATGTATCGTTCATAAATTCCTCTGTGATCAATAATAAAAATAATGCTGTAATGCAATCACAACATTCGTTAAGAATTCACACACAACAAAGCTCAACACACCAATCCTATGTATCAATTAAAGCATCAACCACACTGTGTTAATAATTAAGCTACCAAACTGAACACACATGCATAAAGGAATTAAATCCTATCTATAATATCACCTATCACAGAAGGGGGCCCTGTCTTTAGCAACAGGAGCTGGATAGCCTCTCAATCACATGAAATGGATCAACACATCGAATCAGATAAAACCAGGAATTTCTTATATATAAAACTAATACAGTGCTCAATAATTCTTATGCAATTGAGGCTAACCCCCCTAAAGAGTCCCCCTGTCTTTTATACATCAACGCTTATGAGAGGATAAATGAGGAATCGCATAGTTACAACGAATTCCCCAATAAAGCCTATCTACGGATCCTTAATAAGATATTTCTAGGATATACATCATGGAAAGTGGAGGAAGATCCCTGGGATGTCGGGATGGTCAACTATGAGTCATCATAGACCCATAATACCAAATTAAGCATGAAACCTCCATCTCCTTGGATTGACTGCATCATCATCTGATTGTTGGATAGGTAACCAAAATACTGTAGTAGAATACATCAAGATGGATACCTCAGTGTAATAGCTCCAGACTGAAATGCATATCTCCCAACTTCCATAGTCCTTCATTCTGCAACCTGTAGATGAATTGATACCGAACCTGAAACATATCTTCTTTAGTAGGAAATAATAGCAACATAGCCGTATCAATCACAAGCAATTGACAAATAGCAGAAGGGACAAGATCAATTCTTACCAAGGCCAGAATGTGCAAAATGCAACCAAAAGAGCCAGTAGTAATACAGGAGTATGTCAAAAAGGAGTAAAAAACAAATTAGAAAGGAGGAACAAAAAGGGTCATACGGATAGCCCGTCAGCTGCCCTTCCTATGGGAGTCCTGTGCACCTGGAATTGGATTCTTCAGAGACATTTAAATTCAATTGCCCTATTTGCACTACCTGCCAAATAAAATCCTCAACGAATGTTCTGGTAACCTTCAAATTATGGCCACTCATTTTCTCATAGAGGAGAAGCCATCCCGCTACTCTAAAATACCCTTTGCATGTTGGAAGATTGTCTAGAAATTGTATACCATCTGGCTCATACCTTGGCACTAAGGACTTCTTCATGCTTTTACGACTCTCGTCACCCATTTCTTTGGACTATGAAAGATATATAAGTCTCAAGTTTCAACAATTTGCACTTATTGGATGAAAAAGGTAGGGAATATGGAAACAATAACCTGATTTTGTAATGATAATGGTTAATTATGATTGGATCAGATTGGATATGATAGTGGTATGATGAAGGAATGAAATAATATTATAATGATGGTAATGTTTGTATGGGAAGGTGATGATATTTGGGAAAGGTAACTTCCTAATTAGACATGAATTCATCATGAATCAGTCACACATTTCAAAAACAAGAATTGATATTACCATAATTACCTCTGTGTGATGCAACCAACCTGTATTGGAAAATATGGTGACTAATGTCTTGATGTTATTTCCAATAAATTACTTGAAACAGATCTCTGATGGGCTGATGATCCAATGAGAATTAGAACCAAATGCTCCAGTAGTTCATTTCTCTGCTGAATACTTGAACTGACTACCAAAATCAGAGGTTCTTGTAGTGAACTAATCTAATACCGTTGTATTACCGGAATTTTTGAAGGTGCCATCTGATATGAGAGAATTCTACAAAATATGAAATTGGTCCCTTAGGAAGCTAATCATTGAAATAGAACTAAAATTTGGATCAAAATTTATTCTCTTAACCAATATTATTTTCTCAACCAGTCCTCTTATCCTTTTTTATTACCAAAGAAAAATCTAGAAATGCCATACGATCAAAAGCTTCTCTTTTATCTTTCCTTCAATACTGATGTTATCATCTATACCTTTTTGTTTCCAATGAAATCTTGGATGAGAGTTTTGATACTACCAAAAATAGTCATTCTAGTAATCACATTTTATTATGTAATGTTTATCCTGCTACCGGAAGATTACCTTTTGCAACTCTATCCTAGTGTACAATGAAATTTGTCAGTGTCACGTCTGTCCCTGTTACCACTTCTGCTGATTGTGATATAACTCTATTTTTGCTGTAGGATCTATGAAGTATTCATCTCGTCCCTTACTTGTGCAATCTCATTACACATGAATAAAATGATCTGATGTTGAATTTGTAGGATTCTCATTGGATTATTGGCCCTTAATGGATGTCGTTAACCAATGCAATGTTCAACGCCCATAATGTCAGTGAGAACCAAGGCACCCCTAATGAATCTTGACATGTGTCAATGAATGAACTGATGTCGAACCCCTTACAGGATCCAACAATCAGGAGGTGTTGCTACATCCCCACTTTTGTTGGAAAAAGGCATGTCATCAAGCATACATACCTCAAGGCATCATGACATCTCTAGTCTTGGAACCCAGATAGTGTGCTGTAGTCGATAGGTCAAGACTATTGGATGGAAGGCCTTGATGAATCCTTCATCAATCCAACACGAGCAAGAACAAAATATTTATTGAAATGAAAAAAACATAACTTGGACTAGGAATCTCATCAGCCAAAAGACTGATAAGACTCTACTACCCCATGGATTTTTCTCGATATCGGGCCAGTTAGTACTCACTAATATTTCATTTTTAGGGAGTCTGAAAATACTTAAGAAAACTCTAGAGCGTATCTTTGTCATAGTTGATGACCGATCACGCCAAATATTTCATAGTAAGCTCGAAAAAATTCATTTTCCATAAGTATTCCACTAAGGCCAGATAAAAAGATAAAACTACAGTGAATAGACATTCTTCTCATGGTTTAATGAGCACCAAAAGGAATAGAGCAAGCTCAAAATTTATTAGCCACAAAAATTGATTTTTCATTTATTCAACTAAAATAAAAATAATTAGAAGAAATAAAAATAAGAACAAGAAGATTACCTTCGTCTCCTACCATCTCCATCTGCATTTATTCTCCTTTCCAAATTTTGACTAAATCTTCAAATTGCTTTTTTATTGGAAGTTCCAGTAGTTTTATTACAAATTTTCCTTCAACTGCAACTACCAAAAAATATGGAGCTTCTTATTACCATGTTTCTCACAAATTCCAAATTAGGTTGGGTTGGATTTTGGTGGGCATGTTAATTTCATCATGATTCTCCAACACACCAAATTGGAGCAAAACCCAGGTCATGGTTTTCAATAAAACACAAATTGGTTGTAGGTGATGGTGGCTCATTTCTCGAAAAATACAAACCAGTTTGTCTTGAAATTTTCAGAATTTATTTATCTTACGTTAGTGCATCTCTCCTCCAAACTTCACAGCATTCTGATGCACAATTTGCGAGATATAGTCACAACAAATTATGTCATGTGATTCCGGTAGTGAACTTTAGAATCTCATTCAAACTACCACATATTGAAGCATGCCTTGGAAATGTACCACCTTCTTCAAGTGTGTTATGGATAGCTGAACACCCCTACATGTATATGTGATGACCAGTGTGATTGATAAAAATATGCATATGAAATCAAACCTTGAGTGTTGATCTGAGTATTGCTTCTAGGAAGAATCAGAGGCTGTTTCTTGAAATGATGAATGGAAAGGGGCATCTCCATCTCCACCACACTCACAAGTTTGCAAGTCCTCATGCAAATGAAGCAAGGGACTGAGTATTGTTCATGAAGGCTTATCGTGTATGCCAGTGGCCACAAGTTCCTCACCAAGAGATCCTTTGATTATCCCAAGTTGTGGATTTTGATATGCTAAAATAGTAGTAACATTGAGATTTGAATCTGATCCACACATCATCATTCTTTAACCAATGATCTGGTAGCATTTGGAAACAAAAATCCCCTAAAAAATTCTTACAAATGATCTCAAAGAAGGGTGTGATCTAACTGGACGCTTCAGATCTATCCATTCTTCTTTTGACAATGATTCCCTTTCTATTGTTAGTGAGTGATTGGGTGACCTGAATACTAAAGGTTGGTATGATAAGAGCCATCACATGCACCTACAAGTTCATCTAATTACATGCTAATAACGTGAGACAAATTTTCCCTGTAGATATGTTTCCTTATCTGAAAATGAGAAGGAAATAATTCCCCTTTTCAATAGCAGCTTGACTCTGAGCATTGGAATTGTTCAATCACTGATTCCCATTTTCCATCCTCCCTACTTCCTACATCGTAGCATACACATGTAAATCGTGTCCAATACATAAAGAGCTCGACAATAGTTTTTAAGAAGATTTTAAGATAACAATATTTGAAATTATATTGATCTTTAGGAAAAATAGAAGATATACTTGACCTTGTATGTTATTCTGCATGGAAATAATATCTCTGCTATCATGAATCTCGATTTTCTCATTAACATCCTTTATGGGGGTGATATTTGACCGAATATTTAAATATGAAACCATGATTTGCTTGTCAAACTTGGAACTAATATGAAACCATATTGGGACACTTGGTGGTAGAATCACAATTGGATTCTCAAGAACACCATGGAGGACTTACCAAAATTTATTGCAGCTACAAGATTTCTTTTCAATGCTGTCAATAGAAATTAGATTTTTCCTCCTTAATTGGACTGACAATGTTTTAGGGAATGGGTTACAGATCTGATTTCTGAGCAAATATAAACCATAATAGAGATGAAACACCACACACAACATACTCATCTAAAAGTTGTAATAACTCTAGCAATTTTTTTATGGCACTTTCAAATTTTGGCTTTGACCATTGGATCCATATAACACACCTAAATCCATGAACAATCCACATGAAATGGGTAGGAGTATACTGATCCAACATATCCAATATAAGGCTACAAGAAACGTGTTTCCAATCATGCTTAGTCCTACAAATTCGTTGCTCTTTCATGCCATAAACTTCAATTTTATTTGTATATACCCCACCAAAAGAGCAGAAATATTCAGATCGCTGAGAAATGAAGGGATATACACAAGAGGTTCATATTCACAAGCAAAATATCCAAGGCATGAAGACTTATTTCCATGGAATTATCTGACAAAATGAGATGGAGGTAGTCTCTAAAGGTGACCTCTTCTTATTAGTAAACTAGGCTGCTGAGCTATACACAGAGCGAAGCTAGCATTTATTAAAATTGATTCACTACTCTACCCTACTTGAGAAAAAGGAAGACCTATTCTCAAGTGTAGGAGTACTTCTAGTGGAGCCATGTGTGCAACAGGATTAAAAATACACTCATATCAAAATATGAAAAATGTACCTTGATGACCCTGTGGATATGAGAGGCCAGTTGATCCACTTGATTTGATGCCAAGAAGTGTTGAAGAAGGAAATTGTGATTTGGCCGGATGACTATTTGGAACCATTCTTCAATGTAGTCATTACACCCTTGGTTCTCTTCTATATCAATATCATCATCATGCATGTCCTCCTTTGTCATACCTTCAAGATCTTTAAATATTTAGCTCGTACCCAAAGGATCTAATAAAAAATTACCAAGAGAATTTTCAACATTAGGCTCCAATGCTTTCTCTCCATCGAATGTTGTCCACGATTCTTTGATATTCTCTTTCTTTTGTTCATGGAATTATTCTTCTTTAATCACTTCTTGGAGTGAAGATATGCTCTTTATTGATGTCAATATTTTCTCTTCTTGCGAGGCAGAGATTCCGACTACTGTTAGGATTTGAGAAAGCTCTTGGAGGAACATCTCCCCTTTCCCAACAATTCTTGAGGATGATTGAATTCACTTTACTGGATCATAGTCCCTGTATCAAACATGGATTAGTGTATAAGGGGTATTTTTGAATTAAAAACTACAACTCCTATGCAAACCAAACTTCAAAGCAAAGAAAAATTCAAATCAAAGCATGTACTCCAACACCTCATGCCACTAAGATCATGTTGTCACCAAGTTCTCTGTTGACATGAATCTCTCCCCTTCTTCCATGCATCAAAATAAAATGAAATAACTAGAAACCAAATTACCAATACATCAGTTCATCCAGTTCCAACATCTCCTTAATCCAGTGAAGCAGTGTACCCACTAAAGTAAGCTAGAACACAGGTTCTTACCTTTCATCTTACCGAACTGTCTCCTTTTGTTTTAGGATCAGGAAAATCTATTAGAAAAGATGATCTGAGAAAGGAAAGTTTGTAAAAAAATCAAATCCTAACAATAAATTAAACATCAACTAAGAACTAGTTCTTTGACACCTCCCTGGCAACGGTGCCAAAATGTTGGGGAAAATAATTGCTTGATTTTACCTTACATAAATTATCAACCAGGGTTAGTAAACTAATGAGGTGTCATGAAAAAAAATGAAGAACCATGCTCAATTGATCCTATAACTAAGTACACTTGCAAACTTAATCAAAAGAAATATCAGATAGATCCTATCTGATATTGCTTAATTTTACCTTACATAAATTATCAACCAGGGTTAGTAAACTAATGAGGTGTCATGAAAACAATATGAAGAACGATGCTCAATTGATCCTATAACTAATTACACTTGCAAAATTAATCAAAAGAAATATCAGATAGATATAATGAATGCACTATGTCTATACTCAAACAATCACACTTCTAAATTTAAGCTATAGGCATAAAGTTTTGTTCAGTATTATCACAATGTTCAAGTAACAATATTATCTTTGATATTTAAAAGATACAAACAACAAATGACTTGTACTATAAATCTCTAGATAACAATCAACAGACTGTATGGAATCACCTGGTGTACTGCAACAACTAGCTATTGAATTAAACAGTGATATTTTACCAACTACTGAAATTGTCAAGATGTCTAGAAAAGAGTTTATGTTATTTGTTACCAATCATAGATATGTTCTAACCACAATGTTCATATAAGAAAAAATATATATATGAAAGATCATAGGTCTAGGTCCTATGCCAGCTAGATCACTTATGGACTTCTAAGGTTTACAATCCTTCAACTACTGGAAAAGACCAAGCACATGAGAATCCTCTCAAAGTTATGAAAAACATGTAAAGTAAATAAAAATTCACCAACTAATTCTACTGGCCTCAAACTGAATTCGCGACATCAAATATTCTCTATCAGTTTGAGCTATAAAAATAAGAGATGAATCTACAATAGAAATATAAAGATCCTAATAAGCCCGTCTGAGATGAATCTGGAATGAAATGCAAAAACATTAATCAAACCTTCAGATGAATATAGAACATAATATAAAAACATTAACCAAACTTGCATACAACAAACCTACGATCTAACTCTGCAACTGAGACTCAGAGCAGGAGGCCTTCTTGCCTAAGCGCACTTCAAGAGAAAGCATACTGTCAAATGAACCGGAAAAAAGATGATTGTATTGCTCATAATGTCATTACAGAATTCGCAGTTATGGTTTCCTCCCCACAACGATCAAAAGACTGTGTTATATAATATCTGAATACAAAGCACAGATCCAAAATACATGGATATCCAAAGTCTAAAGATAGGTAATCCTGTCTTGTAAATACACACATAGAAACATTGATGATATCATGACATTAAGATATTTATTCCATGATTTGGCAGCATGGAATTGTGGTTGGGAATCCAAATTGGATATCGTGGAGTTGACCAAAAGAGATTATTGAAGATCATGATCTTGGATGCAAATGAATGGAAGAGAGATCATATGAACGATTCTTGGAATAGATTCCACGTCCTCAATCAGGATCTTATATACCTAAAATGTCTCAACCAATGGATGAATTCCACTTGCATGAGTTCCGGTAGCTAGAGCGTGAGTTGGAAGTATTATAAAACTACCAGAATTCTTATAAGTTACTTCTCGTAATTTATTACTTCCTTTATAGTTCCAGTAGCACGTGTCTTTGCAATTCTAGTAGCATGCGGTGTTCAAAGATATAATCACCGGATTACCATAGTTCATAGTTCTGGTAGCACACATATCTGTAATCCCAGTAGCCCCTGGTATTTTGTGGTTCTGGTGACTGGTAGCATGTAGTATTCTATGTAGTTCCAGTAATACAACATATCCAGTAATAATTGAGCTCCTGTAGAATATATAGAAAGGCTACAAAATCTAGAGACGATTAGCTAAAACCAATCTTATTTCGAACTGTGTACCAAAACACAAGAAATCATGCATAATCATGGATAATCAACTCATTTAGATTGATGGTGCTCAAATCGTGAAAATGGTAAGTATAATAAGAAAAGGGAAGGAACGTCATTGGTAAAATGTATAAATATAGGTAGGAAGGAGCTGTCTAGTAAGTGCAAAATTGATCAAAACTGAGACCCAACATGTACAGTAACTGTGAGACAGATTAACTGTGACACAAGGTAATTGTAACACAAGCACCGTGACACAAGCAATGTTTATATTAACTGTGACACATATTTTGAATTGCGACACAAATTTAACTATGACACAAGAGCTATGTCACAAGCACTGTGACACCAACAATTTTTATATTAACTTTGACACAAAGTAACAGTGACACAAATTAACTATGACCCATGGGAACTATGACACAAGGGAAATGTGACACAAGTACTATGACATAAGCAATGTTTGTATTAACTGTGACACAAAGTAACTGTGACACAAGGGAACTGTGACATAGGGGAACTGAAACACAAATTTAACTGTGACAAAAGCTGTATTCTGCACAGTGAAACTTAGTTCCAATGAACCAACAAAATCTAAGTTACCAAATCAAAAGGATAGCTATAGTTGAATACATAGATCTTCAAATGCACTAAGCTTGAGAATGAATATCGCAAACTTTTTTTCTATCATTTAATGACTTCTAAATTGTTCATTAAACATGCAATTTCAGCTATGAATAAGAATTTATTATGTCATTTAAAACAGAGGTTCAATAACACTCCAATATTGACTCATGGGTAGATTTACAACAACTGAGCATACAAATTTCTTCTTGCAAAGTGTAAAATAATTGGGCTTGACAAAATCATTTTATGAAATGAAACACAAGTACTGGGAATACAAAAACACCCTTGTGTGTGTGCATGCATAACAATAAAAACTAGAATTGCCTAGAATTCATTTACACTTCCATAATTTACAACTTATTCACCTATGAAAAATAAATGCCCATAAATATATTTCCAGACTTGGTATTATTTTCATTTCCCTTATAATTTTAGATCAAACTTGGGATGCATAAACAACCTAGCATCCACATCAAGAATTCAAACAAAAAATATAAAGGAGGATGAACCCTTGCTTAATCCTATTCTAGAGAGGGACATATTCCCTTAATGCATGCAACATGCGGGTTCATAATCAAGGAGGATACAACCTAGCCTACAACCTTGATTGGATTCTGTAGGAGGAAGGAAAGGTAAAGGGGATGTGCTCCTTTAAACTAGATGCAACCCATAAACATAGAGAAAAATTAACAAAAATGAAGGGGCTACGCTGTCAATATATAGAAAATAAAAAGGGAGGAGAGCAAAAGAGTTGTGCCCCTTAATAAAATAAATTTTGAACCTGTATCCTAAAAAAAAACAAAGAGGTCGAGCCTCATAAGTTGAGAGCCATAAAAAACCTTTATATAAATATTTGGAAGAGAGAAAACAAAATGTTATGCCCTTGAACCTACTACAAGAAAATGCAATAAGAGGGTCACGCACCATGCTTGCAATCCTCCTTTAAGAAGACACAAAAGAATGGTGGATTTCACTATTTGAAGCTTATAGAACCTCCATGCATACAAATAAAAAAGAAAACCCTAGTTTGTATAGGGGATGAGAAAGGAAACTCCATGCATACAAATAAAAAAGAAAACCCTAGTTTGTATAGAGGTTAAGAAAGGAAAAATTCATTAAGAAAAGGAAAAAAATTGAAAGAGAATGGCATAAGGGAAGGTTTTCTCCTCCCTTATTCTTTCAATTTTATTTATTTTAATTTAAACTAGAAACCAAGAGGAGGAGGCATGTGGACATCAAGCCAACACCTTTTAAATTAAAAAAAATAAAATTAAGTATAATTTTTTCTATTAAATACAATTAAAATAATAAATAAATAATATTTAAAGGTTTACACATATGTTTTGTTATAAAATTTAATTATTATAACATAATATTTACTAATTAATTATTAATAATGAATTAGTTAACTAACTAGAATAAATTTTACATATACATATGTAACAATATAGGAAAATAATGTATACATAGATATAATTAATTAGATTATTCATAAACAAGTATTCAGTGAATGACAAATGTATGTGTTATAGCCAAAATTGACACTTCTCTATCCATGACGACACTTACATCTTTTGGTTGCATGATGACATTTCATGAGATTATTGCGAGTCACATAAAATGACATTTGGGATGGAAGGGCCATATTTTGGACTTTAGAAGGATGGCATTACCTAATTCATGACCCATTTTATAGGTAGGAACCTTAGGAACAATTTTGGAGACCTAAATGTCTCCTGAAAACCCCCCAAAAAGGTTGTTTTTGACAATTTTTCCACAAAAACGCAGGTTACACATGGTAAACTCATGGGTCACCCGCTCGTTGTCCATTGTAAAGTCGTGAATGCCTCAAAAATAACAAAAAATATATAAATCTCACAAAATATTTGTATTGAGTGGTTTTTGAAATCACTCCTACCTTACATCTCTAAAGATGTCTCCACTTCAGGGGTTACCTCAGAGGAAGAAGCCATTTTGAGAGCCCAACGGTTAGACTTGATTTACTCTCAGCCTGGGATTCAAAATGAAATTATTCCTGACGCACCGAGAGAAAACACTGATCTTACAAAACCTATCCCGACACCTCATGCTGATGGAGTGATCGGTGCAGTTGAGAACAATCCAGTTAGCCCGGGTACCAAATTTTCAAGTCAAAATTCACTGGAAACTGGTCAGACTAACACACAAAACCTTAAACCCAACCCTCCTTTAGATGATTTGTCAGTATATAACTCTCAAGACAACCATCATCCTGGAGGGAAGAAAACTAAGAAAAAGGAAAATGGGAATAAGGGGACAAACAATGCAAATAATAACAACAATAATGTTGATGGGGCTAATGAAAAGCTAAGATGAAATTCTCTTGCTTTTTATGTAGGGAGGATCATCTAACTTACAAATTCCCTAAAATGGAAATGGCACAAAAGCTGTTGGCTGGTGCTCATCAAAACCCTACAACCTCCCAAGGGGGAAACCAGGGAGCTTTGTCTCAAGGTGGCAGTTTAGGCTCAGGAGACGTTTTCATGTGTGAATGAGATTTGTAGCTCCATAATAGGAACAAGGATTTTGAAACTAGTTCATATGGATAAAAAGGTAAGGAAATTATTTATGCTGATAGTGATAATTCTTTGCATATAGAGAATCAACCTAACGACACTATGCCTCGAATACCGAAAGGTCTTCTTAAGAATGCAACATTTAATCCTAGTGCACGTGCTGCACAAAATCATGGCATAGTTGAAGATTTGGCACAGGATCCATGTGTGATGTCTACACTTGAGGTCTTGCAGAGTTTTCCAACTCAAAGGAAGACCTTACTGTCAGCTTTAGGGCCCTTCGATCCTGTAGATAGTCAAGTGGTTACTTTCAATTTTGATAATTGGAAGCCTTGTTTACCCTACCATGCAGCTTTTCATATTCAATTTATATCCAGAAACACTAAGATTCGTAGGACAGTTGTAGACAAGGGTGCCTCTGCATGCGTCATGTCATTATCATGATGGAAGCTTTATGATCACCTGACATAGTTCCTGCGATCACCATGTTAAAAGATTCCGATGACCATCATTTTAAACCTCATGGAATTATTCCGGCTTTTCCAATAGAGTCGGGGGGAAAAGTAGTTAAAGTGGATGTGGAAGTGGTTGATTCCCCACTTGATTATAATTTTTTAATAGGGAGAAATTGGAATTAGGCTATGATGGTAGTAGTCTCTTCAATATTTCACATCATCAAGTTTCCACATGAAGGAAAGATTGTAACAATTGACCAATTACCACTAAACAGTAATGAGTTCAATCAGGATCATGTATCCAATATTCCTTTAGTTTCCCATTCCACAAGGAATTGTGAAAACATTGGTGTGGGGATGTATTCTTCATTAATGGGAACTTTTAATCTTCCTCCACTTGATTTGCAAGCTAATGCATCACTCGTGGACACAATTTAAACAGTTGCCACACCTTCCATAAATAAGGAGTATCAAGTTAAGTCTTCGAACTTTAGGAACCCTTGGAAGTGTTCAGTCTCTGAAGTTGAGTGTACTAAGTTCAACCAAATTTTATATCCATTGGGTACAATTGCTACTGAGAAGAAGACTCTAAGTTCATGCTCACCTTCTTGGGACTTGGTCCCGACAGTTGACCAAGTGATACCTCCATCTGAATGTTTGTATATGTGTTCTGTCTAGGATGATATACTTCCTTCTGATGAAGTTTTCGTAGAGTCTATAATGCAGTCTGCCATTCAATTGGATTTTGATCCAGTTGCAGTTATGTACAACCCCAGTTTGAATTTGGAGTCTGATTTTCCTACCGTTGAGTCTTTAGACTCTCCTATAGACCTACAAATCGATGGTCCTATTGAGTTTGATTATGATTCTAGAATTTTCAACTCCCGTGATGATGAATTTTTTCCTGCAGATTCCATCACGTCCTTCAACTTAGATATTCATCCTGAAGTTGATATTGTTGATTGTAAGTCCTTAGGATTTGGTATTATAGAGTCTTCACTGGTTAGCTCTACCTGCATTATGCCCATTGCTGATGATAGTGAAGTTGAAAGTATTTCTACCACAGTGACTTGTATCATATCTTTCTTTACTCATTTTTTAGATATGATCTTGGTACTAATGTTTCTTGGAGACAGGATTCTTAGCTGGAATCATGCTTTCTTACTGGTCCTTTTTGACACTTTGTTTGATCATTCCAGGTATATTCAGAACCCTGCATATAGGTTTAGGCCTCCTCGCTGTTATGATGCATTTGAAACTTTTGCTATCTGAATTCACTATAGGGTCGAACCTGTTGGATATTGGTGTGTTAGCCATCTCTATATGCATTCTGCACCAGTCCGACAACAGAGCCTAGCTAACATGGATCAGTCTAGTCAGCACCCATATGCCATTTTGGTACCCATGCTGAGTTTTTATCATAGGCTTGGGAGCCTTTTTAGATTTATCATGATTTTGAAAAGAATCCTCTTGTCTTTCTTCTTCATATATTTCTGGCCATTCCTTATAAGGCTCCCATTTTTCTATTTAAGTCGCATGTGCATTTAATCTGATCCCGCTTGCATTTATGAGCCTGATGCTGGCTTCCACGCTTTAAGCTCATTATATAAGCCTTCCTCTCTTAACTCATTTCCATTAATTCATGTATCACTTTGCCTTTGCGATTTGAAACCCTTTACTTGGAGGAGACACACCCCTAAGTGTCCTTATCTTGCTCATGTTCCTTGCATTATGCATAGTTCTTTTCCATGTGCTTGGAACTAATCTCGCATGCCCCTAACACTCGTCTCCTCCCATTATGAACATTCTTCCATCTTTCCTTTGAGATCGTTAAAAACAGTAAGGAGGCTACGAGCATTCTTCCATATTTCCTTCGAGCTCGTTAAAAAAATTAAGGAGGCTACGAGCATTCTTGCATCTCTCCTTTTAGCTTGTTAAAAATAAAGGAGGTCGTGAGTTTAATTTTTCGGGATCGTTAAAATTTTACAGAAAATATTTTTATGGAGTCCTCTTTATGCTCTTTTTCAGACTTCCTAAATAGGAAAATATTGTCAAGCTAGCTTGTCCCTTTCATACTCGTTAAAATACTTGAAAGGTCGTCTCTAGGGTATACGTTTAACCCTTTTCTAGATCATTTAGACTATGTACGAAAAATGAATACTCTAGTCATACTTGGCTAGAAGAGTTCTCTCTCGCATTGTTTTACCCTTTTTCGGGTGAGGAGACTAACTTTACGAAAAATGAGCATTTGGAGTCTTCTTTAGGATTTTTAGACTCTCTAAACATGAAAACACCAACGAGTATATACCAACTCGGGCTTGATGTAAAATCCACGAGAGGATGTATGGAGTTATTGTTTAAGTTTTTCAGAATCCTTAAATATGAAAACACTGACGAGCATGAATAGATCTGGGCTCGATATTAAAATCCACAGATCAGTACCTTATCGAGTATTAGTCTATCTTCTCTTCAAAATCGTAAAACAATGAAGAAAGTCTTGAGTTTTCCTTCCATGGACTCATAAAACTACACATGGTTGGATCCTTATTGAGCATGCTTTAATTCTTTCTCAAGCTCATTAAAAAATGAAAAAGGTACCTAAAAAGAGAAAAGGGAAGGGAAGAGTGTCAAATGTATTTCAATATAATGGAAGCAAGTCAATTATATCCTTAAACAAAGTACCTATTTTGAGTCTATCAAACAAGTTGGGTTCTAGTTTTGGCCTTAGGATAAACCTGATTTCAGAGTTTTTACTTCTCCGATTGGTTACTCTTCCAATCATATGGAGAATCTGTTAATGTCTCCTACATTGCAGATTTATATCATTGGTCCCTTTGTGTTCAAAGCTTCCTAAGTCACTAGTGTGTCGTGCTCATTGTTCAAGGATAAAACCTGTGTCGGCCATTTTGCAGTTGCCTTGACCTCATGTGTCGGTCATCCCTGGTGTTAGTATGTTTCATCATGTACTCAGTCCTACTCTAGATCAAATCAACCTTTGATTGTTCCTCGTGTTGGATGATGGAGGATTCCTTAAGGAATCCCTTTCAATGGACTTTTTCCCATCAACTTCAACTCATCTTGCTCTAGGAATGAAGTTTAGAGTTTTTGGTAGTACCTTGAGATTTGAAATTATCAGTGGCAGATTCTCTCGCTATTGAGTTATGGAAACACATCAATGTCTCATACTCAACAAATTCTTCAGGTGTTCGACTTCAAGACCCCTTATTCATACTTGTAAGAATGTACTAGTTACCTTGGGTCCCATTTTCATCATTGGTGGGATTCCCTCGCGTTTGTTAACACTTTACATCAATGACCGGTAATCAAACGGTATCCTCCATGTTCGACATCAACTCATGTATTCTCATGGTTAGGATTCGTACCTTGAGATGGTTTGGATGAATAACTTGGGCCTATAATAGCATCATCATATTTTTTTATTTCCCAAGCTGCACAAGATTGAGCCATACTCTTTTTGGCTCTTGATGAGACATAGATCTAGTTTGTTCATTATGGTTGTGCTCTCCAGTTTTGACATAGATCCACCTTTGTATTTTTGTGGCTGTGATCACACTTATGTTTCTCATGGTTCCACGCTTGTATTCCATTTTCCCTGATATATGCATCAGTTATACTTATGTATGGGATCATCATTGTATCCTTCTGGTGGTCATGTTTCACTATTTGAACATAGACAATTATCCCAGGGATGAGATTGTCTGACATTTCCTTTCTTTTAGGTACTTCATTTGAGCCTATGATTCTTGGTTTCACCAGTTTCTCCAACTACATGATCCAACCCTTTATTATTTATAATGTATTTCTGCCATCGTTTACCCTCTGACCTCATACATTAGGGGGCATCTGTTATAGCCAAAATTGGCACTTCTTCGTCTGTGACAACACTTGCATATTTTGGTCGCATGACGACATTTCATGAGATTATTATGAGTCACAAAAAAGGACATTTGGGATGGAAGGGTGATATTTTGGAATTTAGAAGGATGGAATTACCTAATGCATGGCCCATTTGATAGGTAGGAACAATTTCGGAGACCAAAACTTCTCCTGAAAACCCCCAGAAAAGGCTGTTTTTCACCATTTTTCCACAAAAACGCAAGTTTCACATGGTAAACTCGCGGGTCACCCGCTTTTTGTCGATTGTAAAGTCGCAAATGCCTTATAAATACCAATATATATATATATATAATCTTGAAAACTTGGTGGTTTGGGTGGTTTTGGAACCATCTCTTCGGTTGTAACTACTTCCTCCTTGAGCCTATCTTCTTCACTTGCTATATAAGAGAGGGAGAGGGGACTATGAAGAGGAGTCAATCCCATTTTAATTTTATGCTTGAGGAATTGGGACCCACATCCCCCTCACTTGTGCCTTAGTTGCCTATAAACCCTAGCACATATGATCAGAGGTTGGGATCCTTGGAGGAGAGGAGCAGGAGACCTTGAATATTGGTTTCATGAAGTGCCATGCTTGAAGGAAGGTAATTTGAGATTAATTAATTAATAAATATTGGACATTATTCCCTTTCCAAATAGATTTGTTCATGTATGTTTCAGATCTGATTGCAATTTGATGTCTTATTATTTTTTAGATGTCAATCTTTTATTTGTAGTAAAATTGGTTTGAGGAAGGTTTGAAGTTGTTTTGCAGGTTGTAGCATTGGAGAGAAAGAGGAGGAATCAAAGGAGAGGCTTGGATCAACCTTCTTAATAAGGTACACATCCTCTTAAACCCTCAATCTTTTGTTTCTTTATTGTATTTGTAGAACCTTATATGTCTATCTTTTACCCCAGTATGTTGGTAGTCTCACCCCAACTATAGGAAACTTTCCCTAACAACAATATGCATACCTTAAGTGATATGATCATTATGAGCAAAGGTAAAAGAAAAGCTAACACCTAAGCATATATGTGTGTTTGTATAGATATATTTTAGCAATGTGACATAAACCTTTAAAGATGAATCTTGATGTCTTGATACATAAAAAATTATGCTTAGGTCACACATAAATCAAAGCCAATCAACACTACTGATAGGGCCAGAGATGTCAACACCACTATTAAAGCCATCGATGATATATAAATAGTAAAGGCATACTCTATTCGTTTCACCAACATAAATCCTTAAAGAATAATCGTCTTAACTCCAATTCCTACAAATGTTGTTAATATTGCAAAGTAAATAACAATAATAACCCATATTTAGAATCTAAAATTTAGTATAACAATTATACAAAGCTCAAACTTGAACTATTCACATAATGAACATCTCTTGTTCATCATAACCTGAATTAAATTCTCATTCACTACCATATGATTACCATTACTATACTACACTCTAAATGACCGTTCAATCAATAAGATATATTCCATGATTATTAAATAAAACATTTATTAACAAGCTTTATCTATAGTCTATGGAATATTTCTCATTCCTTCCCATAATCTCATTTCCATATTCACATCCACCTAAAGGTAAATACTCAGCCGATGGAAGATGTGCCTAGCAATAGAGGATTAAATCACATGTTTGAAAAATGGATTTACATTAAAGGGAACGTGCTTACATCAAGCCAAAGAATTTTTTCACAATACATCCAACTCAAAGATTGAGATTCCAATGCTTTGAGTAAAAAAAATGTCTAGTCGTGAGAAATGAATTTGACTAATATTAAGGAAACAATGTTGGTTATAAAGTTTTATCTTCCTAATTCAGAAGTCATGTTTTATTCGTGTTTGGATCCCAACCCATATGGGTCCAGCTGGGGGGGACTAATTTGGGATCCCCCTCTAGCGATGGTTCAGGGGAAATGACCCTATAGCGAAAAGTTCAGAAAAATGCCTTGTAAAATGTTGTAGTTTCATGGTCATGACTTGGTCAATATTGGGTAATTTATTGGCCCATGGTATTGGGTATCCCGTGGTATTTTCCCATGTTAGTCCCTTTTTAAAGAAAGGCATTGTAATACGGTTGTGTGTGGTAGCATTGTATTGTAAAGATCTTTGTGATTGTGTGAGAGAGACTCTGAGAGAGTGAAGATGAAGTTGTAGTGGATGTGCTGCAGGTTGTATCCCTTCATTTGTTGGACCATATAATAAAAGGACTGACAATTTCTCCATGGATGTATCCCATATTGGGTGAACCATGTATATTGGTATCTCTCTTCTATTATGTTTATGTATTTTATTTCTGCATCTTATTTTATGCTATTGTTCTACAGTCCTGTTTTTCTAGCAAAACAACGCCCAACAATGTTTAATTTGACAAACGCTGTGAGTAATTTGACTAGCAATGAGAAAAATGGCGAGCAATTGAGATAGTATAATTGTATCTAAGTGTAAAAACATTGGCCAATCTTACTAATTCTTAAATTTACACCCATAAAATGTTTGACAATTTAAAAATTATCCTATAGACTAAATTTCACCCCTAAAATTTTCCTTGATAAATGACCTCTTAACTTGGAAAATCATCTAATGATGGAAGGAAGAAAGTTGTTGTAAACTATCTTATCTTATGAGATAGTGAGAACCAAATAACTACATTAAAACTACAATCTTCAATAAAAATTTGACTCTGACCTCCGTAGCCATTGGAATCCAAGCAATCTCTTGGCATGGCAATAATGGTAGCGTTAGTGGCAAGACGATGCAGCATCTGCTGACATTATCTGCCTTTGCAAAACAAATGGAGTTTTGGAAAGTTGAGATGGCAGGTTGTAATTAAGGAATGGAATGTGCCTCTTAATTTCTATTTTAAATTTCTATGATGAGTTATGAAAATGCTTGAGAATGATATTACTAGCATTTTCCCCAGGAGGGGCAAAAGGAACGCCGAGAGGAAAAGAGCACAAGGAAAGAAAAGTAGTTTGGACAGATCATGGGGAGTAGGTCATACTGGCATCATTGAAATAGAAAACAAAATCACAATTTAAGTATGAATCTTTGACTAACTAATAGAAGCACCTCCAAACACAATGTAAACACTTTCAAAGCAACCCTGAAAGATAACCTGGTGAGGCAACTCAGAATCAAATGCAGATAGGAGATATATAACACTAGTTCAACAAGAATAGGAGATACCCATATCTTCCTAGAGGCTCTATGTCCCTCCTCAACTCATCCTTCAAAATTCTAATAGACGTATCATAGGTTCTCAACAAATCATTTCAAGAATGAAATTGGATCACAACAAACATCATCGAGTCTATATGGGCTGGAACTATCTAAAAATTAAGTTTAAGCTCATGTTGAAGAGATTGTTGACCCTCAACTACTAACCTATAGTTGTAAATGATACACATTGTTAGCACAGTTTTTTGTTCCACAAAGTTGTAAGAGTTTTAAGACAAGAAAATGAGGAAAGCATTTTGTTATAGGTTTATTGAAATGATGAAACAGAAGAAGCAACAGCTTGTTCTTCATCTAGTTATCATCATCAAGTTTAGACAGGGCCGTTTGAATTTCGGCATCAAACACGGAGTCAGCGTAGGACAATTCCTCTAAAAAATGAATACACAAAACTTTGTCCAAAGTCTGGCTTCTAGGTTTTCTGTTGGTTTGGAGACTCAAAAGGCGAAATTCGTTGTTCTGAATAGATGAGCGTTGCGCGGTACTGTTCCTACACGAACATGAGAGTTGTATGGATCACTGTCACAATAGTTGTGCTGTTGAGTTTGGTTAACTGATCTTGGGGTCCAAGCATTGGGGTTGACAAATCAACAGGGAGCTTGTCAGTCAAGCTGGAAACTTTTTGGCAAAACTATCCTTCAATTTTATTCTCTACAACATTTTTATTTTTATTTTTTACCATTGTGGTCTTAATATTTTGTTTTTCCTCACATCATAGATAAGCTAAATATATTGCATTGATGTCTTTGAAGTGCAGACATTGTATCATACCCATTTACAAGAGGGATGTTAATGACTGTTTTTGAGGGCATTGTCCAAACATTAAGTAAAGTGCGCATAAATTTAATGTCCAAACCTTCTCCTCTATCCACCTTCATTCGAGCTGAATGAGTTCGACGGAATGTCGTGTAATCCAACAAGTTAACACATTCAAACCCTTCTTGTCAAAACTTTGGCCCACGTGCTCTGCTTAGATCACAACCTCCTCTCTCTGCCTTCTCATAATACAACCTTTATGTGTGAGAACCAACAACATGCAATAGACGCGTGGTAAGTTGGTTAAGGTCATGATGTCCAGACAGAGAGTGGAGGATTTGTTCTACGTACAGAAGTTTCAGAGGTAGCATGCAGAGCTACTGAAAACCATGCCGACAAAATTTTCAATAGGTAACATGCAAAGTTGCTAGCCACCACGCTGCCAAAAAAATGAAATGAAACACTTCCACTTAAACACACATCAATTTAAACACGTCTCAACTTTCTTTCTATAATAAAAGTTTCATTTCATTATTTACAATGCAACAAGGTACATGGGACTTATTTTGGCTCAATGTTGTCTTCTTCCTTCCCGACCTAACCGCACTACCATGAATGAACTCTAATCTCTTCCATCTATATATTGATAATGTTCTTTAAGATCTGTTATATATTGATAATCTTCTTTAATTAGATCTGATAGGATGATGGCTTGTTCTTTAAGATACGTTAGAAATAGATGCAAATAAATAACGATGATAAGCCATTCTCCGTATGTCCAAAGGCAACAACTGAAACTAAGAAATCATAAGTTGGTGTTGATGAATCTGCTATCGTTGCCTTAACTTGCAAGGGATGTCCATATTTCAAATAACAATGCCATAAAAAAAAGAAAAATTTCAGTGGACGCCAAATCCAAACATAAAGGAGAGCTTACGCACCAATTCTTAAGCATGTCGCACTTCGCTTGTTAGGGAAAAGTAGAGCTGCATCAGCGAAACCCTAAGAACAACCAATCTGGAAATTGAAATAGTAATGGTAGCACACATGATAGCACACAGAGGGAAAGCGGCATAGCCAGTCACCTGGAAGGAAATGGAAGACTGCAGAGAAGGAGAATGCAAATCTGAGCAATGACAGGCTTGACAATAGGCAGGTAGTATAGATTTTCATAATTTCGTTACAACTAACTAAAACGCAATCAGATTGCCCATTCTGAAAGGAAAAAGGAGAGTAAACTTTATATAAGAGTAGTGGGTACGTCAGGATGCAATACCTTTGAAATCGACCAGGCTTGCTCCATTTGCTTCACAAACTGCTATGAATTTTCTTGCACGTTGTCGGATGGATCAACCACCACAGCCCTTATCGGCCGAGCCCCTTCGACTATTTACAACCTAATTTTGCAGTGCCAGTAGATGATGATGATACAATTATGGTGCCTCTTCTAAAAATCACAGGGAACATAACTCTTAACTTGAGCATGAACTCACTCGAAATCTTCCAGGATACCCATGTTTCCATACTTGGCAGCTCTATGCGCCTTAACCTGCAAGCCTCCATTAATTTGACCCATCTAGCAATGAATACAACATTGTGGCTTATATGTCATCGTGGTAGGTAGAATATGTTGTGATTGGTGGATGCAGATGTAGACTTATTGAACCTCTATTGTCAAAGCTCATAATAATCCTACTCAAGATGAAAAGTTGACGGTTGGATCATTGTGATAAAACATATGAAATCTTAATAAAGTTTGGAATGAAATATGTTTTATGGGTTTTGTGATGGGTTTTGTGAAGCTTGCCCACTTCCTTTTGCATGATTGACAATGCACTCCAAGCATGACAACCACTACATTGAACAACATTATAATTATAATTTTAAAACTATTCATTGTCGTCCAGTGCACGTGGTAGTGTTAGTGCTTCACGCGTCATTGTAGCAAGGATATTTGTTGGGTGGTTGGGCCGTCTCTTTTGCATGCCGTGGAAATGTTTTACACTTGCCAACAATTCTGCATGCCCGGTGCATTCCTGATCGACATAGTGGGTGGCAGAATGACTGGAGGACTGGGCGGAGCAAGCACTGGAGGATACAAAGACTTCCAACATATTCTACCATACCAATTTCACATTCTCTTCCAGTCACCTACCAAGTCCTACATTCATTTTGCAACATTTTATATGCATTTCTATCTATTCAGAAACCCTAATTTCTATGCATGAACCCTAATTCCAGTGTTCTGTCGTGAGTGCATTGAATGCGGTGCTCGTGAAAATATCATTCAAGGAGTTCTCTTGGAGCTGTCATGCTACACCGTGAGAGCTAGTCTACACCATTTTCTATTGCTGCGTTTCTGTCCAAATTCGTGACAATTCTTGAATCTGCGACTGGAGAAGATTACACTATGGAGAAGATTACAATACACTTGCAGGCACATCAAGTTTGACATTTTATTTAAATTTCCAGTACTCATGTTTTTAAAGTTTATGTTATCTTGTTACCTTCTGGCCAGTGGAGAAACCTAGTTTCATTTTAGTTATTGAATAGTTTGAAGATAAATTAGAAGAATGTTCATAGATGTCTTCACCTTCACGACTGGTGCGTTGTGCTACACCATGGAGTCGTAGCAATCTACAGTTTAGAGCTTGAGGGGAGGTAGATGTCTCCATGATGGCAATAATATGGTGGACTTTCTCCTCTATTAATTTGGTTCCACGGAAGGGAATGTGGATTTGACCATCGTCAAGATCCAGTATGCACGATTTCAAATCTAACAATGGAGAAAGCTCACGACATGCTCACGGCATGGAAAGAATCCTTTCTTAAAAACAAAAATTTAAGGTCATGGATAAGGAGCTCATGTTTCATCCCACCATCGATTGCTTCTGCAGCAGAACAAGGACTATGACTTTTAAAACATGAAGAAGACCTTGTAATGGGTAGCATAGGAGACTCACGAGCAGTTCTAGGCACAAGAGATGATGGAAGTTCTTTGTTAGCAGTGCATTTGACTGTCGATTTGAATCCCTATCTACCAAAGGAAGCTGATAGGATTAAGCAATTCAAAGGGCGGGTTTTTTCACTACAAGATGAGCCTGATGTGGCATGGGTGTAGTTACCCCATGATGACTCTCCTAGTTTGGAAATGACAAGAACATTTGGATATTTTTGTCTCAAGGTTTCGGTCTCATTGCTGTGCCTGATATCTCGTGCTAGCCATTGATGGGGTATGGGATGTGATCTGTAATGAGGAAGTAGCAGACATTGTGCCAATTGCAGCCATATCTCTAGTTGAATTTGTTGTTCGTGCATGGAGCTTTCTATCTCCCGACCGCGTGAAGACCCCTATCTTGGTTGCATTGAGGAGAAAACGCATGGAGTATCTTTGTGTTATCAATAAGAATGCAAAATTTTTCTAAGCCAACGTTTTGAGAATCACACATTTGAAGATCAATTTTGTAAGTGCTAAATTTATAGATGTTTTAGCTTTCTGTGATGGAAAATATTATCATGGACCTCCATTAGCATTGTGTTGTTTGTCTGCATTGCGTTGGACCTCCATCATGGACCTTCATGGATGAAACTGTGGACCGCGCCCGGGATGAAGGCCACCTGCCACTCAAGGGCTGCTACGATCCCAAGAAGCCGAGGTCAATGATCATTCTTGTCAAGGCCGGGAATTGAAGACAGTAACAAGTCTTTCAAAGCTTGTAAATCTTAAATATCTCAACATAAATTGGTGTTGTAACCTGAAAACCATGAATATGGAAGGCCTTGCATCACTGGAAGAGTTTAACGCGGAGGGATGTTGGGAGCTGTAGACGACTGAAGTATTGAGTCGGCTGGATCGGTTGAATTGTCTCAACATTTCAACAGATCATCAGTGTTTCTGGGAAGACATTCGCGAATTTTTAGTGAGTATCTGTTCTTCACTACATCTAATATTCATTCATGCGAAGAAACTTTAAATTTTTGTTGCTAATTAAGAAACTTGGGACTATTCTCCGACGTGTAATCTTAGTATTTATTTACTGTTGGGAACGCTGTCTGAATGATCTAATCCAATTTGAGAAATATGTGCAGAGATCACCCACTCACCAAGAGCCATCAACTGCCATCTTTAGTGGAAGCGTATCTCTTGACACAGTGGGTGTTCAATTTTACCTAAACCAAGGAAGCCATGAAAGATATTATAATTGAAGTAATAATGTCCAATTTCAATCGACGGAAGCTCCTACAGGCCATGGAACCATTGGCAGAAATGCGAGTGTTGTGGGTTGAAGGAGGAGTGCACTCTTGCCTACATTGCCCGCGTCCGCAATCGTTTCTATGGGAAATGGGTGTGTGGGCTGTGCACGGAGGCTGTGAAGGACGAGCTCTGTAGAGCCGAGAGTGGCAACGGAATGGAACGGGACGGGCTCTATAGAGCCGAGAGTGGCAACCGAATGGAACGGAATGGAGGAATCAACCATCCATGTGGCAGAATTCCATTCACTCTATGATTGAGGAATGAGGAATCTAACCAACGTGGATGGTTAGGCTTCTCCATGGTGAAACGTCTATGACGTAATTATACAATATCATTTTATTGTCTCCATATTATCTCAACCAAAAAAAAGAGAACATGATTTCATAAGATTTTTTTTGGGTGTGTTAGAATTTTTTATTTGAATTAATTTATAATTTAAAATTTTATGTAGATTTTAATACTTTTCTTACTTATTAAATTATATTTTAATAAACAATATAATATTTATTAATAAAAATGAAAAAAAATATTAATAAAAAAATTCATTGTGCTTATGAAGGAAGATTGTTACCAATCATATTTAGTATTTAGTATTGAGGTATCAATTTCTCTCTACAAAATTTTAAATTTTTTATCAATCGCAAGAATCATTATATGCTCATACATGAAGATTATTATAAACTATATTTGGTATTTGGTATTAAGGAATTAAAACACGTATAAGGGGAAGAGGTTGAGTTATTGATGTGAAGTGGACCCATAAAGATCTAATTAGGGTTTGGTATTTGGTATTTGGTATTGAGGTATCAATTGCAAGAAAAAAAAGTGTGTAAAAATATAAAATGGAACAAAAATTATAAAAAAGAATAATTCTACAAACTTTAAAAAAATTATCAATCAAAAGAATCATGCTCATAAAGGAAGATTATTATAAAATATATTTGGTATTAAAATATTAAAGCACGTATAAGTGGAAGAGGTTGAGTTATTGATCTGAGGTGGACCCATAAAAGATCTGATTAGGGTGATAATATATAAGCTGAACATTGTTCTATATGTATTTTTTTTATGATTGTGATATAAAGTAATTTTTAATAATCCGTGATTTTAGTGTAATAATGGGTAACTAAACGTGTTTTATCTTCCTTTTTAAATCTCAAAAAAATTAAAAGTCATCTTATTTTATTTACTTTTATAGTTGTATTATGTATTTTGAAATTGGTTTTATAATATAAATTATTTTACTGCAAACTAATTAAAAAGAATTATAAAAATGTGATGCTTCTTATTTAATTTGCATTTTATTCTTTCTTTATTTTAATTTTTAGTATAATTTAATATATTTAAATTATTCAAATTTATGATGCTAAAAAAATCAATTCAATTTTTTATAAATTGATGATAATTTTGAAAATGAATTAATGATATTTAAATTTTTAGTTTAATTAGTAGATACAAAACAAACTCTGAAAATTTGGTTGAGAATTTGTTTGGCATTGATCTAATCAAGCTTTGTAGTTCTCAAGATCTAATAAATCAAGTAGTAAATTTTGACATCTCAAAGATCATGAGCCTCACTCTAGCTATAGACCTTTACCTTAACTCTAACTTTGACAAACATATAAGCCCCATAATAGAGAATTATAATAACCAAAAGCACTTGATTTTGGATAAAAATAAAATTGAAATATTTTTAAGAGATTTAAATAATGAATTAAATATACTATTAATTAAGAACAATATTGAAGACCTCTTTCATAATTTTACAACTCTCTCTACTTCCATTAACAAGTTCTTTATCATGGTATCATGTAAAAAATAGAATAAAATGATGAACCCTTGGTATGATCAAGAGTGCAAACATGCAAGAAAAACCATTAGGGATGCTTCCGACAAGTCCTTAAAAATTGATAATATCTCTATGTGTTATATAAATAAAAAGCAAGAGAATCTTTTGCACCTCTCTAAGGTAGATACTAAGAAATTCTGGACACAAATTATGTGTTGTAGAACTAATGAAAATAATATGATTCCCTTAAGGGATTGGAATTCCTACCTTAAAAATATTTATGAATCACCTAATGTCTTGGACAACATTCAAACCCTTTCTACAAATGAAGAAGTTTTCTCTTTAGAAGACAAAGAGTTTGGGGTTAAGTGACTTGCAAAAGGGAAAGCTAAGGACATTGAAGGACACCAAGCATAAATCTTAAAAATTGGTGGGCATATCCTCATCCATCACATCCATAAGTTCTTCAATTTAGCAATCAAGCAGGGTTTCCCAAAACCTTGTACATAAAGCCTCATTGTTTCTATTTTTAAAAGTGGAGAAAAAAAAAACATCTAATTATAGGACCATTATGATTAGCCCTCTTTTAGCCAAATTATATGTAATTATTCTGGAAAGGAATATCAATATATAGCTAGAAAGGAATGAAAAAAGAGCTAAAGGATAGGTAGGGTTATGGGGCTATCATTCAACTGTGAACCACCTTGTTACTCTTAGGACCATTGCCGAGGAGTGTTGAAATGATAAAACTAATATTCTCTGTTTCTTTTTTGGATTTAGAAAAGAATTTGATGTAGTTCCCAGAAGTAACATTTGGAATAGATTAGAAGAGATAAAAGTCCTTATTGAGTTGAGAGTTGTTGCGATAAGTTTGTATGAGAAGGTTAATGGCAAGTTTAGGAACTCTGAGGGCTGGCAAGAAGAAACCAATTGCAATATACGAGTCAAATAAGGTTGTCCCCTATCCCACACCCTTTTTGTTATTTACACTGACAATCTAGAGGGTTGTTTGGAAGAGGAAACTTGTGCTGGCATGACTTTGGTTGGTATAGTCATCATCCTTCTTCTCTATGATGATGATATTGTTCTTATGACAAGGAGTCCCTATGATCTCAATGAGCAACTAAAACTTCTCAAGGATTTTTGCTCTGGTATGGGTATGACTGTTAACACTAACAAAACAAAGGTTATGATAATAAAATCCCAAAAGATCACTTATGGTAATTTCATGTAATACAAAACAACTTGGAGGAAGTGACTTCATATAAATATCTCATAATTGATCTTCATGTTGGTGCAAAATAGAGATCGGGTTTTTGCACGTGGGCCAATGATGGGCAACACTGTAGTCTAGTGTGTTGGCATTTTTAGTCCCATGAAGGAGAAGGTCTCACCTAGAGCACAACTAAGACCTATGTAGAATGAGGAGGGTTAACTACAGGGATAAGCCCATAAAGGTTCATGTCTGCCACATCACAACATGGTTCTTATCCATCCTATCGCAACATATTCCCATTAAGCACATTCAAGCATACCTAAAATAGAGATACAAAACATACATTAAACAAAGTAAAAAATACATGATACTCCGTATACAAAAAAATTAAAGGGGGGGGCAATATTCTTCATTTGTATTAACTAGTAAATACATACATTACATTACATATTCATAGCTTTACGGCTCAACTTATCATCCACGGAATGACTTGTCATGACATTGCATGCAACACAAAACCCATATTCTGGTTACATTTCCCAAACCCATACTAGACAAATGACTCAGATCTATTTTTGTCCTGGTTGTTTTGTTCGCTTTTGGACTACGAGGGTGGTCCCAAAACAGTTACGAACTTTGGAAGATTCTGTAACTTCCACGTTGTAATATGTGCTTTATTATACCATCATGGGCCTTTCCAAAATCAAAGGAGCCAATAGGCCCCAACCACAAGCGTTGAATCACCCTCGATTCAACTTGGATGCGTTCCCGAAACCTGTGCATCTTTTATTGCGGGATCTTCAAATGAAGGAACCAACTACAACTAGGTTATCCTCGCAAGATAATATTAACCTGGTAGGAATCATAAACTTCTGTATTAGGAATACTTGTAGTACTTTCTATATTGCTGGTATTTTAGTTTTGGTGTCACCTTTAAGTCATGCTGCTCAGTTCCTGGTTGTGCCATTATAGGGATTGAAGTCAACTAGTGCATCTTGGTATTCAAAATATTTGTCTCTTATAACACCTTTCATGTCATAATGCTCGGAAAACTGATGATATCCTTTTCAACAAGAGATCAAACTCCTTGAGAAAATACATCGGTTAGCCATAGCAGCAAGGGGAATAAGAAAGTGAGATGTGTCATGATCACTAGTGGCAGCTTGAATTAGAGAGACAAAACTATGGTTGTCTAGATTTCTTCGTGGAGAGGCCAGGATAGCTTGTACAACCATATTCTTCGAGGTATTGATCCAAATTTTAGGGGGCATATGGTATAAATTCGGATGTATTCATCATAAAAGAATTAAATGGAGAGGCCACCCTCTCTCATCCATATTTTTGGATTCTTCCAAGCGATTCTAGAATCCCATAGTTTAGAATACACACATCCATGGTATTTGGTAGCCCATGGTATGGCCCCAAGGCAAATTGTAATAATGTATATAAAGGATTTATGCCTTCTCAATAAAGCATTGAATGATTTCTTACATCCTACATTGAGACTTATTATTATGTGTAGTTTTGTGAGTTTTTTTCTTGGTTAATTCATTTAAGTTGTTGTTCTGAGAGGTGAGGCTTTGAGCCTCACCTCCGATGTCATTTATGGATCAAATGATAGAAATTTTGCAGGTTTAATCTCCTCCTCTCTCGGCATTCAAACCTTCCATTTCTCAACTCCCAAGATCCGGATCAATGGTATCAGAGAAGGTACGCTCTCCTTTAGAACAAGGGTTTGAAGCTTACTGCGAGTTCAAAGATTTTTCTACCCTCAGATCTTCGTCCACCATTACAAAGATAACCATACATGGATCTAATACATCCATTGGTATGCAAAATTTTCAATAATTTTACAAGGTTTCAATGCTTCCCATGGAGGTTCCACAACCTCTGCAATAGCCCATGCTGCTCTACAAACCCTTGGCCCTCTACATTCAACACTCTCACATTCATCAAAATTTAGAGTGATTTTTTTAACTCTATAGGAAATTTCATAGGGTTTACCATATCTCATTTGAAAGTTTTTTCCGTCATCTCAAATGGGTATTTCAAGGAATTTCGTTTCATTTCCTGGTTTGTGAGATATACTTGTTTGAAGTAGCACATGTTTGTACACAATGCGACCGCGGGTACAACAACTTTAAAAAATTGCTACAGACTCCACATAACGTTTCATAGGATCTACCATATCTCATTGGAAATATCTTTCTATAAGCTAAAATGGGTATTTCACGGTTTTTCATTTGGCTTTCTGGTTTGAGAGATATCATTGATTGAAGCAACATATGTATGCAAAATAGTGTGCACGCAGCTCTTGAGCTTCAACAAACATTTTCTCACTCTTTGGGACACCATAGAGCAATTATGTTATATGGATGGAAACGTCTCTCCGAGATCTCAAATGGGTCTTCAAAAGAATTCAATTTCATTACCTGCATCAGAATCTATGAATGGATTTGCAACAAGACATCAACTGCACATAGATCATGAATTTTTCAATTTTTGGACTTTTATTAAATCCTATTGTAACCATGGTTATGGGTTAACCACACAAAGCCCATGGTTATGGGTCAACCACACAAAACCCACGGTTATGGGGCAACCACACAAAACCCACAGTTATGTATTGTAATCACAATTATGCGTCAACCACACAAAAACCATGGTTATGGGTTAACCACACAACACCCATGGTTATGGGTCAACCACATAAAACCCATAGTTATGTATTGTAATCATGGTTATGGTTCAACCACACAAAACCCATGCTTATGGGTCAACCGCACAAAACCAACGGTTATGGGTTAACCACAAAAAAATCTTCTCTTCATTGGAATCAAGCTTGACATTGCCACCATGGTTATGGGTCAACCTCGCAAAACCCACAGTTTTGAGTCAACCACAGAAAACCCATGGTTATGGGTCAACCACACAAAAGCCTTCTCTTCATTAACAATTGTCACATTATAATCATGGGTCTCTTTTTAGCATGGGTGAAATGATGGGGACCATCATTTTCTAAGGGGGGAGGAATGATCCGAATTTTAGGGGGAATATGGTATAAATTCAGATGTATTCATCATAAAAGCATTAAATGGAGAGGCCACCCTCTCTCATCCATAGTTTTGGATTCTTCCAAGCAATTCTAGAATCCCACAGTTTAGAATACACACATCCATGGTATTTAGTAGCCCATGGTATGGCCCCAAGGCACATTTTAATAATGTATATAAAGGCTTTATGCCTTCTCAATAAAGCATTGAATGATTTCTTACATCCTAAATTAAGACTTATTATTATGTGTAGTTTTGTGAGTTTTTTTCTTGGTTAATTCATTTAAGTTGTTGTTCTGAGAGGTGAGGCTCTGAGCCTCACCTCCGATCTCGTTTATGGATCAAATGATAGAAATTTTGCAGGTTTAATATCCTCCTCGCTCGACATTCAAGCCTTCCGGTTCTCAGCTCCCAAGATCCGGATCAGGTATTCTTCTCGCAAGTAGATGAATTTTCGTTGTTCGCAGCAATCAAACAACTAGATTCCAAAGAGGTAGCAGGGATATTGGTGACTAAGAAGTCATGGTTTTGATTGATAGTGGGATAGAATTCATTATGAGACAAGAGACAAGGAAGCAGGAGGGGCAGGAGAACTATCTTCATGGAAATCACAGGGTGGAGAGAAAGAACGATGCTATCTAGACGACATAATGGGCTTAGCACAAAAATGCTTCAATTTATAAAGATGTGAAATGATGACGAGTTGGAATTTCATAGTGCGTGGATTGGATAGATGAATGGTGAATTAGATATTTGGTAATGGGTGGAGATCGAAATCAATATGTCTCCATGATCCCCAACAAGGGAACCATTTGTTGGCGTAAAATAGAGACTGAGTTCTTGTGGAGGGGCCAAGAAATGGCAGCGTTGTAGTCTAGCGTGCTGACATTTTCAATCCATTGAAGGAGAAGGTCCCACTCAAACCACAACCAAGACCTGTGTAGAATGAGGAGGGTTAATTGCAGGGATAAGCCGATGAGGGTTCATGTTTGTCTCATCGCAACATGGTTCTTATTCATCCTATCACAACATATTCCCATCAAGCACATTTAAGCATACATTAAACAAAGATATGAAACAAATATTAAGCAATAAACAAAATATATGATACTCCATATACATAAAATTTAATGGGGCAAAACATTCTTCATTTGTATAAAACGGTAAATATCTGTTACATTACATATTCATGGATCTACAACCTTAAATTATAATCCATGGAATGAACTGTCACATCATTACATGCAACACAAAACCCTAGCTCGATTACATTGCCCAAATCCAGAGTAGACAAATGAATCATATTTGCTACTGTCCTTGGTGTTTTCTTCTCTTCCATCGATTTGCTCTCTATATATGTATTTCTTCTCGTCTTTTTCCTCCCTTTCTCTGCATGCTTTGCACTCTTTAAATAGTTGCAGGGGTGGTCCCAAAACAATTGCATCTATTAGAGGCTCCTGCAACTTTCGCGTTGTAACCTATGCTTTCTTCCACCATTATGGGCCTTTCCAAAAATGAAGGAGCTAACACTTCATCATAAGATTATATGGAACTATAACATAGATAAAAGAATTAATGGAGGATGTAAAGCTTATTATGGACTTGAAAATATTTGTAAATCCACAGTCCTTTGGATTTGTGATAGGATGTTCAACTCCTCTTTGAGACTCTCGTCACTCATGTTATCTCATATGGTTGTGAAGTTTGGGTCTAGAACATCTCTAGAGAATCTTGGAGAAGGATAGAGCAAATCCAAAATCACTTTAAAACATAAAATATCAAAATTAAAGTCAATACACTCTATCCTACCCTCCTCATAGAAGCAAGTCTCTCTAGACTGATTGAGAGCATGGCTATTACTAGGTACCTAATGTACAAGAACACGACAAACAACATGGGAGACAAGAGGCTTCGTAAGATTGTTTCATACTCTAGTCAAAACCACCTGTGACTTAAGCAAGGTTGGCATAAAGATGCCAAGTATTTGCTAAACCATTGGAGAGTCGAGGAAAAGGTCACTCCGTAGAATAGCGGTAATATTAAAAGTATTATTACATCTAAATTTAAGGGAAAGATTTAGTGTGATAACGAGTTAGAGAATAAGAGAAAATTAATATATTATAAGGAGGTGATCAACCCTAATCTAGAAGATCAAAAGTATCTCTCTATTTTAACTAGCGTAAAGAATAAAATAAAGATTGCTAAAATAAGAACAAGCTCTCATGAGGTGCTCCATAGTGAAACAAGGCACTGGACAATTCATAAAATTCCGTGGGATGAAAGAAATTGTCATCTTTATGACACAAAGAGGGTTGAAGACGATCATAGAATGTCATGCATACACCCACATTAAAGCGCAATTTCAAAATATTTTCTACAATATTGACATTCCTAACCTTTTAACTAATCATAACTATACTTATTTAGGAATGCTTCTCTTCAAGATTTTTGAGCATACAAATAAAATTCTAAAGAAAACCAAATAACTCCTTTCTTTTTTAATGTTCGATTGACCAAAATTGTTTTCAATGGATATAATCATCATCATCATCATCTTAAAATTATTTTTATAATATAAATATATTTCTATAAATCATTTAATTTAATTAATTGAAAAAATAGCAATATTTAATACTTCCTGTCATTTAATATTTAATATATGTATTTTAATCATTCTTTGCTTTACTTTTTATTATAATTTAATATATTTTATTTAATAAATTTAATCTATTTAAATTTTTATATCAATTTATTATATTATTATAAGTCTAAAGTATATATGATAATTTAAAAAAGAATGGATGGTTCTTAAATTTTTATAAAAAGATCAAATCAATCTCATTTATTATAAATTTAAGCATATATTCAAAAGCAACTTAAAAATGAATTAGTTGATAGTTGAGCATTTAAGATATGTAACTAATGAGAGATTTGATTTAATAAACCTAAAAAATGTGACATAATAGATATACATTTTAAATATGTAATGTATTTTACATTACATATATGGGACTAAGTTTAAGAATAAATAGATATGAGCATTTACATCTTGAAAGACACTAAATCATTTAAAAATAACAATATAATATTTAAATATTAAAGATTTAAGTATTTTACATTACATATATATATAACTAAGATCAAGTATTTTACATTATATATAAGACTAAGTTCAAGAATAAAGAGATATGCATATTTACATAGTGAAAGACACTAAATCATTTTGGAATAACAATACAATATTCAAATATTAAAGATTTAAGTATTTTACATTATATATATGGGACTAAGGTCAAGTATTTTACATTACATATATGGGATTAAGTTCAAGAATAAACAGATATGAACATTTACATGATGAAAAGACACTAAATCATTTAAGAATAAGAATATAAATTTAGAATATGAATGAAAACGGAATAAAACTTTATTCAAGTGCATTTGAATTTATGCTACTTTCATAAATTAGGAATATAAATTGTAAATTATAGCACCCATGGTTATGACTATGTAAGGTTGTGCCTAAGTCATTAATTTCTTACATAAATGAGGTATTTTAGAAAATAATTTTCTTAATTTTCTATAAAAGACATTTAATTTTTTTTATTATTGAACAATTTTATTTTATTTTTTATTTTTTATTTTTTTATTTATTTATTATGTATATATGTTGGGTATAAAGGTAATTTAATATAGGTGGAAAGTGTTTTATGACTTGGTCATTTTTACTTTGACAAACACCTTCGTAAATTTAGTAGTCAAATCATTGTAGGAGAGGCACCCTTGTTTAAAAAACAAGGAGTCTCATACACCGAGTTAGTGTTTGACTAGGCCATTACCTCTCTCTCTCTCTCTCGATGGTGTTTGACTATGCCATGACCCCCCCCTCTCTCTCTATATATATAACCAACAAACAAAATAAAAATAATTTAACCTAAATAATAAACCAAAACTAAAATATACAAAATACCAAAAATGGGTAAACAAAATTTGTTTATTTCTATGTATTGTGATATGTTTAAAAGAGAGGTCACACGACACATGGCCGTGCATCCCTTGGGAGGCCATGCATGGAAGCCATGGCCACACCCAAGGGAGAGCTGACCATGCAATCATGCCCATCAACCCTTGCCAACAACCACATAAAAGATGGAAATGGAGGATGGGTTCCCTTCAATTAGGCAACATGCCTATAACTTCATAGGTGTACCACACCATCTCATACTCGCAAGGAGGTGATCAATTTTAAATGAGGATGAACCCTTGCTTGATCTCATTATAGAGAGGTCCACATGCCCTTAATGCATGCAACATGTGGGTTCATAATGAAGGATGATAAAACCTAGCCTACAACCTTGACTAGCTTCTGTAGGAGGAAGGGAAGGTAAAGGGGATGTGATCCTTTCAACTAGTTGCAACGCATAAACAAAAAGAAAAAAACCACAAAAATGAAGGGGCTACGTTGTCAATATCTGAATAATAAAAGGGGAAGAAAGAAAAACGGTTGTGCCCCTTAATAAAAGAAATTTTGAACTTGTATCCTAAAAAAAACAAAGAGGTCGAACCTCATAAATTGAGAGTCGTAAAAAAACCCTTCTATAAAAATTAGGAAGAAAGAAAACAAAGGGTTGTGCCCTTGAAGCATGCCTACAATCCTCCTTTAAAAAGACACAAAAGAATGGTGGATTTCACTCTTTGAAGCCTATAGAACCTCCATGCATACAAATAAAAAAGAAAAACCTAGTTTGCATAGAAAAGGTGCAATCCTCCTTTAAAAAAACAAAAAAGAATGGTGGATTTCACTCTTTGAAGCATATAGAACCTCCATGCATACACATAAAAAAGAAAACCCTAGTTTTCATAGAAGATGAGAAAGGAAAAACTCATTAAGAAAAAGTAAAGGAATTGAAAGAGAATGGCATAAGGGAAGGTTTTGTCCTCTCTCATCCTTTCAATTTTATTTCTTTTAATTTAAACTACAAATCAGGAGGAGGAGGCATGTGGACGCCAATCCACAAACCTTTTAAATTTAAAAAAAAATGGAGGCCCACAAACCTTTTAAAATTAAAAAAAATGTAATTAGATGTTTTTCTATTAAATAAAATTTAAAAATATATATAAATGTTTACATATATGTTTTGTTATAACATTTAATTAATTATTATTATAACATAATGCTTACTAATTAATTATTAATAATGAATTAGTTAACTAACTAATGAATAAATTTTATATAAACATATGTAATAATATGGGAAAATAATGTATACATAGACATAATTCATTAGATTAATAATAAACAAGCATTGAGTGAATGAAAAATACATGCATACGGTTATGAGCAAATGGAAAAGAAAAACTGACACCTAAGCATATGTGTAGATATAATTTAGCAATGTGGGGGTCATATTGTTGGCATCAAGGTATCCACTGGGTTAACTGTGATGCACTCACTGTTTGTGGATGATGTTATGCTCTTTGGATTAGGCATACTGGAGGAGTGGATCCATTATAAAAAAGTTCTTGATTTCTTCTGCTCGGTTTCAGGTATGCTCATCAGTTTTATTAAATCACACTTTTTGAAACACTCTTTGGTGGTTGATGTAGAGTGGTCGATCAGCTTACTTTTCCCTTTGGAATTCAAAGAATTGACTGGTGGCACGAAGTATCTGGGTTTTTTTATCAAACCATCGAATTATCTGTTGAATGACTAGAATTGGCTGGTAAGACGTTTTGACCTTCGGGTTGGCCATTGGAGTATGCGACAGTTATCCATGGGTGGCAGACTTACGCTGGCAAAAGCGGTCCTTCAGAACCTGGGGGTCTACTGGTTTTCACTTTGTAAAATTCCAAAAACCATCCTTCGGCTTATTCGTAGGAAGTTCTTCAGCTTCTTATGGTCAGGGGGTGGAAAAATTTCACTTGATAAAATGCTCAAAGTTGGCTTGACCATGGTTTTTGGGTGGCTGGAATATCAAACACTTGGATCACTTTGTCAATGCTCTGCATGTAAAGAGTTTATGGAGGGATCTATTTGTCGATTCTGTTTGGGGAAATATTATTAGGGCCAAGTATTTAAAAAATTCTTTGGTAGCAAATTGGTTTCAAAAGGGTCAACCTTCGACTATTGGTGTCTCAAACATCTAGAATGGACTGTTGGGCTCTTTCAATACCATTGCACAGTGGCTCTCTTGGATCCCTGGAAATGGTAGGAAGATCAGGCTTGGAGTTGATCCTGTTTTGGGGGGATCCAATTCATATCACTTGTCTCCAGAATTGTTGGCACACCTCCGGGCTGTGGGGTTCTATACACTTGCCCATGCGTCGTGTTGTAATGGTACTATAGGTACAAAGTGGATAACTCCAACACAACTGGGACTCGATGGTGTAATGGGCAGAGAATGGTCTGATTATATAAGACCATTATGCCAGGCAAGTATTCAACTATCCGAGACTCCAGATTGCTTGGCTTGGTCGTGGGATGTGGCTCATGGATCGGTTACTGCAAAACATGCATATGATTCATTATTTGCTGATATTCATTCCGAAAATCAATGGTGGCATCTTGCTATTTGGAAACTAACTCTTCCCCTAAAAATCAAGTGCTTTATTTGGTTGACATTATGCAATAAAATACTCACATGGGATAATCTGTGTCATCGTGGTTTCATTGGTCCTGGATGGTTTTAAATTTTCAGAATTTACTTCAATATGATCTAGGATCTTAACTGAGAGAACAACATGTACAGCATATCTACATCATATCAATCATGAAGACAATAATGCAAGCACACGAGAGACACAAAGATTTACTTGGGGAAAACCATAAAGGTGAAAAACCCCAATAACTTCCTCAGAGATAGATAGAGCAATGATACAACCCAACCATAAGAGATAGACATATCCTAGTAGCAGATCCTCCTCCTCCATAAATGCGCCACTCCTCCTTGAGTGCATGAGTGAGAAGTGAGTGATCAAATAGAGTGCCTCCCACACTCTATTTATACTTGACTTGACTTGCCTTTTACATAAATCATGTAGGCTCGAAGTTAACCACATAACATAATGCTAACTGGGTTGACCCCCAATAGGGTGGTCTAATAACCCTTCGACCCACATGACTGGCCCCCAATAGGGTGGTCTAATAACCCTTTGACCCACATGACTTATACAGGGCCGACCCCAACAAGGTGGTCTAATAACCCATCAAGTATAAGTTACGACATTTACAATATAAATGACGACACTTCCGTATAGAGGAATAATACCATCTCTATAGGAGCACATACAACATACATATATGAAATACATTCCGAAGTTACATATACATCAACACTCCCTCTTAACTAGGAAGGTATTTCTCAGCATAGGTCTTCTAGCACAAGTCTTCTTCTCTGGATCATCGTCACTGGATAATCGTCATCGAGACATCATCATCGTCACTGCTGCTGCTATCTCAATCAATCTTTGAATCTAATCGTCATAGGAAGTTCTATAGAGCCAGACCTTTTTCATACTGGATTTAGGCCCACCACCTGTAGGTCTTCGTCATCACTGGCCATACTGTGGAATCCTCAGGACTTATTACGTGCGTCACAAAACCTCGAAAGAGCATCTGCCAGATATCCCAGGGCAATGAATTACATGCCATAGGAAAAACCTCGAAAGACTATCTGCAGATCTCCCAAGGCCATATTATATGTGACCTCACCACAAAACCTCGCAAGAGCATCCCAGGCTATTACGAGCACACAACTCTACCTATAGGATCTCCCAGGGCACAGATTACATGTGGTCACCACAAAACTTCGCAAGAGCATCCCAGGCTGTTACGAGCACACAGCTCTACCTATAGGATCTCCCAGGGCACGAATTACATGTGGTCATGGCAAAACCTCGCAAGAGCATCCCAGGACTGATTATGGGCACACAGCCCAACCTATCGGATCTCCCAGGGACACGAATTATATGCCATAGGACAAAACCTCGAAAGAGAATCTGCCAGATATCCCAGGGCAACGAATTACATGCCATAGGAAAAACCTCGTAAGACTATCTACAGATCTCCAAAGGAAACGAATTATATGTCCTCCCAGAGCAAAACCTCGAAAGAGCATTTGCCAGATATCCCAGGGCACCAAATTACATGCCATAGGAAAAACCTCGAAAGACTATCTGCAAATCTCCCAAGGCAATGAATTACATGTTCATCTGCACAACCTGATCCACGGCCATAGAGTATCAACGTGATACTCACCATACATCATCCTAATGTACACATGATCATCCTGATCATCATCACTGCAACATCCTGCTGCATGTCATCTGGAGCAACATCCTGAAGCTCGTCATCCACGATCATCCTGATCATATAATGCATCTACCTGATGCATACCAAGTATCAACCTGATACATATCATCATACATAATGTATCCACCTGATACATAGATACATGATCCACACAATGTATCCATCAACATACGTGATCTACCTGATCATATCTGATACATATCAATATACATGATCTACCTGATCATACAATGTATCCACCTGATACATATACAGATACATGGTCCAAGCATCCAACATGATGCATATACAAAATACATACACATGATCCAACCGATCATATCCAGCATCGAACATGATGCGTACATACATATAAATGATCCAACATATCCAGCATCCAACATGATGCATACATACATACATAAAAATGATCCAACTGATCATATCCAGCATCCAACATGATGCGTACATACATACATAAAAATGATCCAACTGATCATATCTAGCAGAAACCAGAACATCATCCTGATGTTCATCATCCAGTGCTTACATCCACAGCCATGTGAAGGATCCTCCTTCCAACATGCTTGGAATGGCTTCAGCAAATGTGTCCATCACTTCTTCCTCGAAGTGTCCTCAATCTGAAGAACGCCAAGCCTCTCTCTGAAGTACTCGAACTTCACCCTGGCTAGTGGCTTCGTCGGCACATTTGCAATCTGCTCGTCCGTCTCAACATACAGGAGCTTCATGGCTCCTCTCTGCACCATATCCCTAATATAGTGATATTTGATCTCTATGTGTTTCGACCTGTCATGAAACACTGGGTTCTTATACAGCTTCACACAACTCTGGTTATCACAGAATATACCAGTAGCATCCAACGGGAGATCAAATAACTCAGACAGTAGCTTCTGTAGCCATACTGCCTCATAACTAGCTGAACAGGCTGCAACATATTCTGTCTCAGCTGTACTCAGTGCTACGCAGGACTGCTTCCTACTAAACCAAGAGATCACACCTGATCCCATACTGAAGCAACATCCAAATGTGCTCTTCCTATCTGCAGCACTTCCTGCCCAATCTGAATCAACATAACCCTGTAGGTTAAACTTTTGATTCGCTTCATACTTGAGTCCATAATCCACTGTACCCTTCAGGTACCTCAGAACATGCTTTACAACAACCAGGTGAACACTCCCCGGATCTGTCAGGAACTAACTCAATGTGTTCACAGCAAAGCAAATGTCTGGTCTCGTGTTCGTCAGGTACATCAAGGACCCAATCATCTGACGATGCATAGAGACATCAACCGGCTCAGATGAAGCATCACAAAGAAGCTTCAGATTCGATGTCATAGGTGTGGCCATGGCCTTGCAATCCATCATCTCGAACCTCTTCAGGATCTCTACTGCATACTTCCCTTGTCCAAGGAAGATTCCATCTACACTCTGCCACACCTCCATACCAAAAAACAAATAGTGCATCATCCCCAAGTTCTTCATCTCGAACTCGGTAGCAAGCTTCTGCTGCATGTCGGCAATCAATCTATCTTCACCTGTAACAAACAAGTTATCCGCATACAAAAGTAGTATCACTGGATTGCCTTCCTCAACCTTGTAGAAAAGGTTGGAATCCAATTTATTCTTGGTAAAGCCTAAACTGGATAGAAAGCTGTCTATCCTACCATACCAAGTTCTGCACACATATATGACTACACCATGTTGTCTTGAAATCCATCTGGTGCATCTTCTATCTCATCTCTTTTATATTTCTCAATGCTGCCATCTGCAACATGCTTGATCTGCTAGTTCCATTTGGAAGTCACAACAGACTTCCCTTCAGCTCTTGGGACCGCATCCCAAACATCGTTCTTCATGATTGACGGATCATGGCATTCTTCCCGTATCCCGGGAACTTCAATATCTTCAATAGATAATTTTGTTGCTGAACAAATGTTGTAGTTCTTCTTTTGTAGGTGATGGCATACAATCTTTCCTACACAACAAGTTAAATTGCATGATTAGAAAACATCTCATAGTTTTTAGAACAAATTCTTACACATAAAGAAATATGTGATACAGTCATGCAATTATCTTAGCCAATGCTTCAATACAACATTTATCCATATCCCGTAACTTTCTAGATGCCTTCCAATCTCTACCAGAACATTGTTAAGAGTGTGCACAACTCCCAACATGTCAGCAAAGAGGTTTCATTCTAGATAAGTAGCAATGGAATGTTGTGCAGTGCCATAGGCTACTTACCCATGCATATTAGTAGTATATTGTTCATCAATGCAACTATTCTAATATGCACAATACACAACCTAATTATAGGAACATCAGTATTGCAAGTAATGACAATTCAAATACTTATCTTCGTTTGTTTGTTGGGTGGACTCCCTCTGAATCTTTGCAACTCCATTCTGATGTGGATTGTGAGAAGTGTTCAACTCCCTCTGAATATCTGCATCCTTGCAGAAACTACTGAAGTGTGCTCCTTTGCTTTCTTGCAGGAACAACTAGAGTGTGCTCCCTCTTGATCTTTGCTTCCTGGATTACCTGTCCTTTAACTTACATCCAATCTCGATCCCTATGCATGCTTGTTAGTATCATCATTGTGTTATCCTCTAGGTCTCATACATAATTCTTTAGTATAATCTTAATATTATCAAGACACAATAATCTCAAGCATGTATAGTCAGGATCAATTCAAACACAGATAATAAACATTAGTATTCAAGGTTTCAAGGAAGTCTTCTTTTATTCATACATATTCTTATTTAATCATAGAACTCTTATGGTTAGTTAAATCATCAATCAAGAGAAGAGATAAAAACCCGTGATTATTCAAAACTATACCTTCATGATTCTTCTGGTTAGTCATATCATCAATTATGATACGAAACATAATATGCATACCACCATGATTATTCAAACCTATGACTTCATGAATAATCATTATCAACAACACAATAGTATAAGATCCTAACACAAGGTAGGATTCTAGCTTGATATAGGAAAAACATACCTAGATTAGCATGCTAGCTAGTTATGTCTAATATACCCGCATAATGTGTTCTGGTTCTCTTCAGTGACTTGTGCTAGTAACCTGCATGTCTCATAAGTTAACCTTTGTAGAAACAAGTTATACATACCTCGAAAGTAGATCTTCTATGTGATCCATGACAATGGATGAATCCTTATCTTCATGTCACCATGATCATACGTTCTTGAAGTAGAACATGATTTGTCTTTCTTGGTGTACCTTTTATGTTAGCAGACAACATAACCCTCATACAACACCATAATGCATTAGTACAATCATAAGTGTCAACACCCTAACCAATGAATATCTTCTATCATGCATTCATAATTTTGTTAAGGTGATACGACAAATCTAAAATCAAGATTGTACTAACCGTAATAACATGAAGACAAACATACCATAAACTTAATCATGAAAAAATATCGAAACATACCTCGATGAGTCATACCTGTCGAGATCGCTTGAAGTATTCTTATGTAAGGCCTTAGCCTCATCTCCCTCTGAAACAGGAACTTCTTTACTTATGCAGGTGACCAATCCATCTTCTTCTAGGATTAACCCAATCCACTTGATTTGCAAGAACTGGATCTGGAGCTGGATTAGGGTTTGTCAAAGAAACCCCAAAAATTCAAACTTTGAATTTCAAACTTCTGAAAGGATAGAAATATGCGCCTTGATGAGTTGATCACACTGGTATGCTTAGAATTTGAAAACTGCAAAGTTTCACTCCTCAATTTTTCCTTTGAAACTTCCAGATTCACTAGACGTGACCTTGAACTGAGGTTTGATGAAGCCCACTCTTCTGCCCAATCAAAAGGTTTGATCCAAAGCTCTAAGCTTCTATTTTTCTGAGGAGCTTCCAGCCGTCGTCACAGATTTCAAAAATTCCCATTTTTACAGAAGCCCTAATTTTCCACTTTTTTGATCAACGTCCCGAACTAGGGTCTGATCAAGCCCGGACTTCTACCCAACCAAAAATTCTGATATTGGTCTCTAAATTTCGATTTTTATGAGTAGCATTCAGCCGTGGTCTCCGATTACAAAAATTCCAACTTTCTCCGAAGCCCTAAATTCCGGAAGCCATGAATGAAGGTACTCAAAAATAATTCTGTTTTGACAGAAATATGTACCTGATTGTTTCTGGTGTACCTCCGAACTTTTTGATCCACAAGGTCTGAAAAAGTTTCCTAAGATATCCCGACCTGTTATATTTCCATCCTGACAGGTCTGACCTCAATTGGATTCTCTGAGAGAGAGTTATGCTAAGTGTCGCAACGTGACCTGTTTATGGGATAATACATGAGAGCGAACTTGTACGGTGTGCCACGTGTCACTGGTTCAACTTCGGCCTCTGAACACTTTTCCTGAGATAGTACAGTCTGTGTACCACCTGTCACTTTTTACGAAATTTCATTTGGATCTTCCTATCCCAATTTATGACCTTTTTCCCAAGGTCACCTGATTTTGACTTAGATCTGGAAGAGGCAGAAACCCTATATTGTACAGATCATAAATCACAAAGTACAACGAATTAGAGGTTTTCCTTTGGATACAAGGTACATGAAGATTTAATCTTCGACCTGTAAATATTTTAGATCCAAAAACTTCGCCAAATCGGATTTATAGCGAAAGTTCTACGATGACTGGTTTTTGCTATATCAAGCCCTAGCATCGTAAGTGCAACAAGTGTCATACATGCCATATCATGCCTTCTTTCAGGCTAGCTCTGATACCATGTTAAATTTTCAGAATTTACTTCAATCTGATCTAGGATCTTAACTGAGAGAACAACATGTACAACATATCTACATCATATCAATCATGAAGACAATAATGCAAGCACATGAGAGACACAAATATTTACTTGGGGAAAACCATAAAGGTGAAAAACCCCAATAACTTCCTTAGAGATAGAGAGAGCAATGATACAACCCAACCATAAGAGATAGACATATCCTAGCAGCATATCCTCATCCTCCATAAATGCGCCACTCCTCCTTGAGTGCATGAGTGAGAAGTGAGTGATCAAATAGAGTGCCTCCTGCACTCTATTTATACTTTACTTGACTTGCCTTTTACATAAATCATGTAGGCTCGAACTTAACCACATAACATAATGTTGACTGGGCCGACCCCCAATAGGGTGGTCTAATAACCCTTCGACCCACATGGCCGACCCCCAATAGGGTGGTCTAATAACCCTTTAACCCACATGACTTATACAGGGCCGACCCCAACAAGGTGGTCTAATAACCCATCAAGTATAAGTTACGACATTTACAATATAAATGACGACACTTCCGTATAGAGGATTAATACCATCTCTATAGGAGTACATACAACATACATATATGAAATACATTCCGAAGTTACATATACATCAACAGATGGTGTCCATTATGTTTCCTTCAAAATGAATTGGTGGATCACCTCTTCTCCACCTGCTCCTTTACACAAGGCCTCTGGAAATTAATTGTTATATCCACCGGTTTTGATGTACCCCTATGGGTTCTTCGATGGTGCTGCGGTTGGGGGGCCGGTGTGGTCTTGCACCTATCTACCTCTTGTTGTATCCGCATCCATTTAAATTTGGGGATTGGTTCCAATATTTGCAGTGAATTGTGTGCACTATGGATCTTATTGCATTTTGCTCGTACCAAGCAGATTTCGTCCCTCTTGATTATGGGTGATTCATCATCGAAAAGGGTGTTGCTCCTCTCAATGTGTTGCTACTCTCTTTCTGGTTGGATGCGGTTCGGAAGTTAATCGATGAATTTGAGCACACACATTTCCTTCATATCTTCCGCAAGGTAAATATGGAGGCGAACCGGCTATCCAAGTTGACTTTAACTTCACAGGCGGGATTCATTTTGTGGGAGGAGTGGCGAGAGGAAGTACTTTTCTCCCAGGGCTCTATTGACATGCAGTGGTCTTGATACCTTTGGACTCGGCCCTTTTGATTTGATGTTTACGTGCTTCTTGCGGTATATATCTATAAGTTTTATGCGGATTTAACTTTTTATGCAGGTTCATAGATTCCATGCTTCACCAACTACTCGTTGGTCTTATGATCGACAATGGACCTTGGTGGCTCTATTTATTTTTGTTGTTAGTTTTTATATATTTCGAACTATTGATCGGAGTCTCTTCTCATTGACCTCGGCCTTTTATGATGAGGCTCTTTTAGATGGATTTGCCGTCACTGGTTATAGGTTGATTTTCGTTTTCTTTTATGACTGTTGGTGCATCTTTGGCGCTGTGCTTATCGTCATTTCTAGCACTATATATTGGCCCTCTCTGTATGGGGTGATTTGTGCTCTTGGGATGTAACTATGCTTGTTTATTCAGGGTTGATATCCCCTGTGATGCTTTGTGACAATTGGACCTATATTACTATTTCGCAGTATTAATAGTAAGTTTATTTTTTCGGGTGAAAAAAAATAATTTAGCAATGTGATATGAACCTTTAAATATGAACTTTGATGTTGTGATACATAAAAATTATGCTTAGGTCACAAGGAAATTAGGGCCAATCAACACTGTTGCTAAGGCCATAGACGTCAACACAACTATTAAGACCATCAATTATTTATAAATAACATGAATCCTTCATGAATGATTATCTTAGCTCCAATTCCTACAAATATTGTTGTTAATATTACAAAACAAATAACAATAACAACTCTTAATATTTAGAATATAAAACTTAATGTAACAATCATACAAAACTTAGAATTGAGATATTCACATAATGAACAATCTTTGGTTAATCATATCCTCACAAATTCTCATTCACTACCATATTATTACCATTAGGTGACATATATGGATTAGTTGGTCCAATTAGTTGGCCAAAGTTTTGCAAAACTAATGTCAAACATTAATCCAAGAAGGAATAAAATAAATTATTTTTTAAATAATAGATTTATTAGTCTCTTTGTTTCGTATATTATATTTTGCTTTTGCTTTTGGTACATATTATATACCATTGCCTTTCGGTTCACATGACACGAAGTCATAACCATATGACACCAGAACCAAAGTAGTTTTATGTTTATAATATTTTAGTATTAATTCTAATATTTTTTTATTTATGCTTTATTGCAATGATTTTTAGCAGGGTTTAGTTTTTTTTTTTCTCTTTATTAATATAAATTTGAAATTTGATTAGTTATATGTAAGACAATCTAAAATTCAATTTTTTTTATTGATGTGTTTAAAATAGATTGATTTTAAACGTTTTGTATTTTTTTAAGCTTAGGTATTTTATTTGTTGGTTCCTAGGCACAACTAACAATTTATAGAGCTTAAATAAAGAAGCAATTTATCCTTTTCACAATTACAACAATAATAATATAAATTTTTAAAATAATAGTTGTATTGATAAATTTTAATGGAGAATTATGGCTTAATTTGTTTGAAAATTTTGGTGAGAATTTTATTAGTAGTTATAATTTGTTATTGAGATAATCAATATCTCTCTATAATTAAGGTTTCATGCCATATTTGAGTTTGGCACTTTTCTTTTTGGCCACACTCCATTCATTGGAATAAAGAATGTGCTTTGACCTATAATTTAATAGTGAAAACTAAAGATAAATACCTCTTATCAAGAACTTAAAATTATTTTGCAAATTTCAAAATAACATATTTTCAATTATACAGGGACATTTCCACCTCGTGGATCATGTTATGTCACCACAATTGACATATATAAATCAACGATTTATATTAAATCACTCATGGATGTATCCATATTTAAGATGTAACAAATTGGGTCTTTGATCATGAAGAAGTACGCTTAGCACACGTTTTGCATCTTTTACAATTATCCTTGTTCCCACAAAACATTGAGAAATTGATTCGATGACTAAGTAATTTTGTGGCAAAAGAATTTTCTTTTCTATTACAATTTTGTGGAAAAAGTATCATATTTCTATAGCTTCTATCTTATAGCAATATTAATAGTTGTTAGCAACTATAGGGACATTTGCACCTCGTGGATCTTGTTAAATAAAACATTTATTAACCAACTTTAACTACAATTGATGGAATATTTGTCATTCCAACCCATAATCTCACTCCCATATACACATCCAGCTAAAGTAAATGCCCATCCAATGGAAGATGTGCCTAACAATAGAAGATTAAATAACATGTTTGAAAAATGGATTTACATTAAAGGGAACATGCTTACATCAAACCAAAGCATTTTTTCATAATACATCCAAATCAAAGAACGAGATTCCAACGTTTTGAGAGATTTCACATGTGATTTAAAAAAATGTTTGGTAATTTGACCAGCAATGAGGAAACAACGCCCAATAATGTTTAATTTAACAAACTATTAGCCCCAGAGGTAGACTAGGTTGAAATAGCATACGCCCAGGCATGGTAGGAGCTCAAATTTTATAGATATTAGAGCTATATCTGAGATCAAATGTGCCTTGATTCCATTCTTGATGTTATTACAGTGACAAAGGACTATGAACAAACTTTTGCAGATTTAAAGATAAATTTGCAAAGGAAATTTACAGAATGTGACAGAACATATAGGAAAAATGATAGTGAATTTAACAACTGGAGTGCTTAGGGGTATTCAAGAAGTGCCTGCAGGGGAAAATTTATTAAATCAAAGAAGACATGAATGTATTGAGCCTCAAAAAAAGGAATTCAACAATTCTTACACAACTGGAAGGAACATGAGTATTTCTATGGATCAAATATGTGCAACAAGGCATTTAAGGATACAATACAAGCAGGAAATTCCATGCACTACTGAATCAACGTAAAAATTTAAATATAATAGAAAAAGCAAACACATGTTTGAAATCTCTGTTATAACTTCAACATTTAATCGCAAGAAGCATCATTGACACTAAAATGGAACAAAATCTGTTGCATCAAATTTATTATCGTCTCATGAATCCTCAAATACATACATAGACGATATAATAATGGAGTTTTCTTAACAGAGGAACAACTTCTCTACAACATTTCTGTATCTTTAATCTCTAATAAAGAATATCACAGGACAAAATCTAATCATTGACTCTACAAAGATAGACATAGTGCCTCTATTCTAAAATTGTCAGCCTTTATGAATCCATACGAGTTACATTATATAGGACTTTTTTAAACTAAATTCAGTTTCAATCCTAACTGATTAGTAACAAAGTTACTTTTTTACATTTTTACTTTTGCATTCCTTGAAATTTTCTTGTTGATTCTGGCAGATTTAATTCCTTTGGCTTGTGACCTTTTTATTTCCTCTTTCTCCTAAGGAGTGTCCTTTCATGTCAATGTTTGGTTGATTAGGTGGTTTCCCCATTGGTCTTACCTATGGTACACCTTCCTGATTCATCTGATACATCTGTAGGTGGCATAAAATATATTGGAGCTGGTTGATTTGCAAACTATTCTAGCACTTGTGTTGATGGTTGTCCTGTTGTTTGGCTAGGAAGCTGACTGGAGGAATGGCTTGTGGATTGCCCCATTGGCACCTTAGGTGGAAATACATATTTATGATATTGTATCACCATTGCGATTTTTTTCCCAATGGATGTTTATGTGTCTTTAGAGATTCCAAGGATATTTCTCCATTGGTAGTCTTTTCATAATAAATTGGTCCCAACCTTTTAGAAATATTTTTAAGTCCAATCCAAATTTCAAAATTGCCTTTAAGTCTGTCTATAAACTGCTCTCCATCAATCTCTCCTTCTAAAGGCTCTAGGGTTATTTCTTCCTTTTTTTGATCCAGATGTACCTTATAAGTATCTCTATCATAAGAATCTCCATTACCATCCCATGGGGAGGGAAGTCCCATACTTATCAAACCTTTGAACAATGCTTTAAAACTATTTATTTCATCTATTAATTGCTTAATGCTATCCTTCATTCTGAGCACATATGTCTATTTCATTATCATTGATCTGGCTATCTTAATAATTTGTGTCCTATTAGCAATTCATTTATCAACCAATTGTTCTTTAGTTCTGCTATTCAAGTAGTCAATCACTTCACTTTCCTGTTTAGGCATATTTCCTAGCTGCTTCTCAACTGACTTTGCTTCTGCTACATTTTCTTATGTTGCTTGATTTTCTACAGGAAGTGCATGAAATTGTGCTTCAGGATCCTTTTTAGTGGATTTTTTTCCTTCTCCAACTTTATATTGTCTTTCTGCCAATGCAGATCATCAATTTTCTTTCTCCGATCTTCAGAGAGCTTTTGAAACTTTATCGTGTTAGCATGAATATGCTCCTTCTCTGCGTGTATCTGTTTCGAATCTTCAGATTGAATAAGATCTGTTGTCGAAATTTTTAGCTTCTTCCTCAAAGTATCTATTTCATTGTCTTTTCTTTCAATGAGTGATTTAAGTGGGGCTCCATTAGATGGATCAGTTGACAGTTCCACCAACGTTTCTTCCAATGAATTTATAGTTATTTACTTAACTCTAGCTATCCATTTTTCCATTCTATACAACTCCTCAAACTTTTCTAGGGCTAATATGAGCTTCATGTATTCCTTTAATGATTTCAATACCTCAATGCATATCATGTCACTGGATTTCTTATAAAAGTCAAGTTTATCAAGCTTCCCAAACTCCTTAAAATCTACAGTATGTTCCTTAGCTCTCCAGTCACTTAATTTTACAGGCTTAGGTACCTTAGGCTCAATTATGGAAAACCTAAAAGTATCTTGCTGATGATCAGCAACTGATATCCATATATTTTCTGTTGCTGGGATTTTATGTCTGATCTCCTTTACCCTTTTTATTCCTCTTTCTATGATATTTCTATAACCAGATTGCAGATCAGTCTTAATAGGAACTGGCTCAGTTGATAATGATCCTTGTAACTTTCGTGGGACGGTAAATTCTATGGAAGGGTAACTGGTATACTTTATAAGAGGTCCTCTGGGAAATGTTGGCCTCTCTATTAATTTAGTTATCTCCCTTGGGATCTCAACTGAATCTTGTCCCTTTACTAATTCTTTTTCATCATTGTCAACCTCTGTTCTGGGCCTGTTTAGTCTCATCAATATCCATCTCTTGGGATTCTTCAATTGTTCTTTTATGCATTATTATTTGTTCTTCTTTTTGCTTCTCTTCAATTCCTTTCAAAACTTCTTGGACTTCTTCCCATGTGTCCTTATTTGTTATCTTCTCCCAAACAAGTTTGGCTTCACATATGTAGGACGAATTCTTGTTTTCAAGCTTTCACTTTGACATAATATGATGTGGATCATAGGTTGCTTTTTTAGGTTTCTCAACATTTAATTGATTTAAGAATACCTCTACATATTGTGAAGCATTTAATACTCTTATTATGAGAGGCCCTATCTCTTTTGGAATAAAAAAATATCTATGCTTCCTGAAGTGTCTAAACTGAAGCCGATCTGAAGCAACGTTTTGTCTCACAAACTCCATGGAAAAATCCTTGGATTCAGGAACATTGGAAACTTGTATGGTTATTATTAGAAACCATATACTCTTATAAATATATGATCTTCGTAGAGGAAACAATATCATGTCTAAAAATCATATGTAAATTGGAAATGTTTCTTGTTTTCTGGCAGCATCCTAGGAAGAGAACTGCCAAAAATAAAACTGTATGCTATACTCATCACATTGTCTGTGAAATCAGAGAAATTGGAATTATATTTCCTTCTCAGGACTATCTCAAACCATTCTTAAACTTGGACTTGATTTCCATCTATATCATTTGTCTTCAACCCTAAGTGCTTGAAACTTTCATAATTCTGGTAGAAGAACATAAAGAACATATAGGATGGGTACCTGAAGTACTCAATAGCAGGAAATTATTCCAATTATTCAGGTTTGTCCTCTGCTAAATAACTACAGAGATAAAAAAAAAAAGAGGGGGTTTTATTCCAGGTTCTGTAGTCAACTTAAGTAATACTCCCAAAATATCTTCATCTACATAATTGTCATCTTCTAGTCCTACAACAGTACAAATGAGTGAAATAACCCTCCTGGAATTCTCAAAGAAAACAATTGTACTGTAAGGAGGGGGGACGGTAGGTATTTCCATGCCAGGCTCTAAATTTTGGGATAGTAACTGATGGTGTTTGAATGGCCCAAGGTTCTGGAATGAATTTTACAAGGATTTTTCATTAAATGCGTAAGGAGATAATGATTCGGGAATACAAAACATATTTTTTAGGGAATCTGGAATAATGTAGTAGAGGGTTTTCGACATAAATGATGATAAAATTTCTATTTTGGTGGGGGAATAATGCTTTGAACACCAGGTTACAAACTTGGGAAAAACCACTAACTTAGGGCACACAACGAAGGTGAAATTTGATTTCTAAAGGTTGCATTTGTCCTCGTCTACCATAGCTAGGGATTTGGCTTCTCTGATAGTCTCATTTAGGTATGAATTGGTGATTATTGTATAAAATACATCAGCCTCATGGTCAAAGATGTGCTTCTCACCTAATAATTGAGTTTTTAGTAGCTTAACTTTAGGTTTAGAGGCCATTTTGGGTGTAGTTTGGTTCAGTAGGTTCACCGGTTGTTAGGGTTAAAGGAACAAAGTTTTAGGGCTTTTAGATTCTGTAATATGCAATGGTATGAGAAAAAAGGATGGGGAACAGTAACAAGAAAATTAACCGGATGATGGACAAGAGCTATCTGAGACTGGTTCGAATGCTGATGTGGACTTGTCAGCTTTATGCAACTGGTAGTCTGGTACAGTGGGTTGTCAGGAGCACATTCTTAATCAAACAAATGATTTTTTAAAATGAGGCGAAAATGTCTTTTATTCTTTTGAGGGTAAAAATGGGCAATGTTGGAATCCACCACTGATTGCACGAGGATGAAATGGAATCGGGATCCACTTGACATATGGTGGATGGGGATGGGATTAGTGGTTATGCAATTTATGTCTTGTCATGGGTGGATACCACTTTTGGTTTCCTAGAGTGGCAACGTGCAGATGTGAGGCGGTTTAGAAAAAGGGTTCTTGAGGAGGCATAGTCAATCAGAGCCAAGCATGTTTCCTCAGTGGTTTTGAGAACAACGCACCCTCATCTCTTTATTTATAAGGGCGAAGCTTGTTGGTGTGATTTAGATCACAACCGTTGATCTGACCCGTGCTGCTCCAGATTAGCACGTTCCCTTTTTGCTTTAACTCACTAGCATTTTATTAGGCGCACCCAATCTCCCGACCATCCGATTTGTTTTAATCCGAGGGCTCATCATTCCCGACACTTATGTGCTCCTTTTCGGGCCCCTGATCGCTAACTATTGGTTGCATTGAATCATGCACTTAGATTTTATTTGATTTCTTTAGCTCGTAAGGGCTAAATAAATTGACCAGAACACCTTACAGGACTCGGAAGTTGTGATTTAGAGACTGGAAAATATTAGTACTAACATCATCTCCACGGGGACAGTGGCTTGCTTTGTAATCCATTGAGAATGGTATAATTGTGCCTTATCCATTGGGTCAGGGAGTCATCTTATTCAATGATATTTTGATCATATTGAACATATCCTTAGCTCCAAAATTTATTTATATACATTAAAGTGAAAATACTGAAAATCAAAGTGCTAAAAAACTTATAAGAAAACAAACAATTGAAAAACTGTTACTCTACTATGTACAAGATTCTTGGAACCTGGCTTCTGTACAAGAAGAATCATTTCAAAAGTCTTCCATTGATAACAACTTCTATCAAATCACCATCTAGTTCATTTAGCTTGTATGTATTGTTCTCCAGTACCTTAACAATGACATAGGTCCCTATCCATAGATTTTCAAATTTTCCATGTTTGCCCTTATCTTCTCTTCTTGCATCCCATTTCAAGACCAAATCCCCTGGTCGAAGATCTCTTTCTAAAGCTCTTCTGCCAAAGGTATTTTTAATCCTCCTCTGGTGTTCCTGTAATTTGATGTGAACCTTCACTCTCCTGCTGTAATTCAATCAACTCATACACCCTTCTCACCATATTATTTGGCTCTTTTGCCTCGTGCTGAATTAGCTTTAATATTGGCAATCCCAGTTGGATAGGAAAAATTGCTTCTTTTCCATATACTAACTGAAAAGTAGATGTACCAATTGAACTCTTGACACTTATCATGTCAACCCATATGGCGTACTTGATATTGATTTCAACATCTTCTTAATGATCATGAGAAATATTTTATTGTATGATTCTGCTAGACCATTTCCTTGAGGATAATATGCAGTAGAGTGACCAAGCTCAATGTTATATTTTTGGAAACATTTTATCATTTTGACCGATCTAAAAGCTGGCGCATTGTCAGTTATAATATTTATGGGGCATCCAAACCTTGATAAAATATTTTCCTCTAAGAACTTCATGATCACATTTTCATTTTCCAATCTAGTGGGGATGGCTTCTACCCAATTTGTGAAATAATCAGTAGCAGTTAAGATTGATCTATGCTGGTTACTGGAATTAGGATTTATTTCTCCAATGAAATCCAAACCCCATTGTTGAAAAGGTGTTGAAGTCATGATAGGTCTCAGAGGTAAAGGATTTAGCTTCTGTTTACCTGCAAACATACGACATTCAATGCAGGTCCTTACAATATGATTGGCATCAACAAATTGTTTTGGCCAATAATACCCAGCTCTCAACACTTTATAAGTTGTAGCTCTCCAAGCATGATGGACTCCACAAATACCTTTATGAATATTTGTGATTATTCCTTTTGTTTCATCCTCAATTACACAATTTTGTAATATCCCTTAAGGATCCTTCGAGTACAAATATTCATCCAATATACAATACTTAACTGCTTGTAATTTCAGAGACCTAGCTTCTTGTGATTTAGACAAGTAATTTGGGAATTCCAAACCAAATAGTAGACAATGTTTCCATACCAGTTAGATTAATATTCAAATTTTTGGTTTACCTTCATTGTATTATCCTGAGAATATTGGATATTTTTCAGCTTCTCGTCTTCTATCAGTTCTACAATCATGTTTAAGTCCAATGATTCACATTTCAATTCAACCATCAGTTTAGCTAATCCTCGGCCCTTCACCAACTCAGTGGGTTTGATATGTAAATAATATTCCTAAATATTTGTAATCCATTTGCCTCTCCTACCTTCACTTTCATTCTCGCACATAATATATTTTATTGTACTGTGTGGCACATATGCAATTATTTAAGAATGGAAAACATAACACCTGAAATATTTCAGGGCTTTGACCATGGCATATGCTTGTTTCTCCATAAGGTTATAATTCAATTTAGCATCCCTGAAAGTTTTGCAAAAAAATTCTATGGGATTTTCACGACCATCATGATTCTTTTGTAACAACACAACTGCAATTGTGTGGGAAGAGGAAAAAGAAAAGATCAGAAATGGTTTTGTATAATCAGGACCGAGTAGTTCTAGCATTCCTCCAATGGCCCCTTTCGGTGTTTCAAATGCTTCTTTTGATTCCTTATTCCACTTCACATCATTACATGTTTTAAGCATGATGGTAATAGTTTTAATTAATTCTGCCAAATTAGGAATTAATCTCCTCAAGAAATGTATTCTTTCCATGAATGACTGCACCTTTTTTTTTTTTTTTTTGAGAGAGAGAGATTTAAGTTCCCATGTAGCTGCCACTCTTTCAGGATATATCCTTAATCTCTCTTTTTATACTATGTTCCCTAACAACTTACCTTCTCTCAATTCAAAATTGGACTTATTTGGATTTAAAGAGAGACCATATTTTCTGCATTTCTTGAAAGTTTGCTTCAAGCGAGATAGATGTTCTTCATCAGTTTTAGAAAACACAGTCATATCATCAAGATAAATAACTATAAATTTCTCTCTCTCTCTCCAATAAAGGCTATATCCATGGAACGTTGGAAGGTTTCTCCTACATTCATCAATCAAATGGAATTTTATCATACATAAAATTTCCCCATGGGGTGGTGAATGTTGTTTTATCCCTATCTTCTTTACTCATGGCTACTTGATTGTATCCTGAAAATCCATCCATCATGGAGATCATGTTTGCTCCAACCAACTTCTGCAGAATTTGGTCCATTTTGGGAAAAGGGTAGTTATCTTTGAGGGAACATTTATTAATATTTATAAAGTTAACAAACAACCTTATCCCTTCATTCTTTTTTCCGACAGGGAACAAGTTATCTACCCATTCGAAGTATCTTAGAGGAATTATTATTTTGGCATCTAATAATTTCCTCACTTCCCTTTCTATAATGGGAAGCAACATAAGATTTGTTTGCTTGATATTCTTCCTGAAAGGATTTGTTACAGGTTTAAGAGGAATTTTACGATCAATTATTGAAGTATCATAGGTCCTTAAATCCTCATACCTACATGCAAAAAAATCTATGTGTTCCTTGAACAGTTTCATGTATCTTTGTTTCATTTCAGCATGCAACAATTTTGATAGTTTGATATTCTTAGGTTCTTGATGAGTTCCAACATTGACTTCTTCCACATATTCTTCATTTGGATTAATGGTGGTATTGTGAGGGACATCATTCTTATCAAATAACCTTTCCAAAGGAACTAGTCCTTTAGGTATGAAGTTGCTCTTTACAATCTTATGATCTGTTATTTTGTGGTTTAACTTTATGTTTGCACCTTTTTCTTCTTGATTGCGTGCACCTTCATCTATCCCCTGATCTTGATCAATACATGTGTTAGAAAATTCATCAATTAATTTTAAAAACCTCTTGATCTGTTGGGCATCTTCAAATACCTGCCATTGTTTTGTATTATCAGGGATTGAAGATCTATAAACCATTTCAACTTCATTTATTAATTTGATTTCAGTGGGAGGCTTGAATGTTCTTTCTTCTACTGCCATTGAATTAGCCTTTTGGTTTATATCTCTAGGGATGGAAGTGATATTGAAATCCTGGAAGAAATTGTCTATCAAGTCCCACACCTGATTCCTGTAGTCTCGCATCCTAGGATGCTTGGTCTGATGTATTCCTTTAATTTGCTACACTATGAGTTCTGAGTCTCCATAGATAGAGATTTGTTTGATTCCCATCTTTCCAGATGCTTCCAAACCTAATATGAGTTGCTCGTATTCAGACACGTTATTGGTAGTCTCAAAATTTAGTTTAAAAGACATTAAAAAATCCTCTTTCTTAATTGAAGTGAGTACTACTCCATCTCTAGCTTCATCTTTAGTGGAAGATCCATCAAAATGCATTTCCCAAATCTGGTCTTGTGTAGGGCTTACATTATTTACTATCATAAGTGTAAGGGGTTCTTTTTCATAACCGTCTCTTGCAGTTAGCATGCAACAACCCATATCTTCCTCCATGGTATATATAGGGTAATTTATACGATTTTTTCCTTCACTAAGTATATAAGCATATCTGGATTTTCTATACAATCTCCTTGTTTCTCCTGCAAACAAGGGCACAATTGCATACTTCATGTTCATCGGCATTGTACCCCCCATTCTCTTAGCACATGTTCTTGATAGTAGCATGCCATATCTTGTAGGTACATCAGACACTACAACATGTAGTATGATACTCTTAGATGGAAACTGAGCTAAGGTTACTACCATATCTTTGATCATGCCCACACATTTCACTAGTTTTCAGTCAAAACTATATAAGTCATGGTAAGGCTTAGTGATTTCCAGTCCCATCTCTTCCATAATCACCTTTGGCATTAAATTGTGAGAGGAACCTAAATCTAACATATAGTTATGTAGTAGATTGCCATGTAGACTCAAATTTATATAAAATGGAGGTGTATATTCATTATTTTCCTCTTCTACAACAGGTCCAATCTCAATGGTAGGGATTTCATCAGCAAGATTTAGACTATCAGATTGAGGAATGGGATTATTTAACTTTAGTACCTTTTCAATTTGTTTGGAAAACACTAGATTTTGAGAAAGTACTGATGGTGGGATGGGTATTTTGATCTTGGAGAGTTCATGTTCAAAATCAAAAGGCTGAGAGGACTTGTTTGTTTGTTTCTTTTCGAGGTAAGGCGTAACAACTTTATTTTGGACAACAAGAGGTGTAAAATTTACTCCTAGGGAAGATGAGACATCATACTTAATTTGGTCAGAAGGGGAATGTTCATCAAGGGATGGGGCATCAACAACTTTTTTAGTTTTAGGCTATTTAGCCTCGTTTTTAGGAACAAAACTTTGAGGCTTATTTCTAGAGAATTTTTTAGGTCTTAGAAAGTTCTTTTTCTGTGCTTCGGGCTCATTTTGGCATACATATTCCTACAAATATATCTCATACTCCCCTTGAGTTAGGTGTATCATATAATTATCATCATTTATGCAAAATATTTGTTCGGGAGGCCCAATATATGCTTCATATGGAGGCATATATACAACATGAACTTCATCATTTGTTCACACTGGTGGTTGTATTGGAGGATATTCATTTCTCCTATATCGGTTTAAGATATGAGTATTAAAATGTCTCATGTATTGATTTGGATCTCATTGTCCTAGACCTTGAGTTTTTATGTTCTAAATGTTTCCATCTACCTCAATTCTAGTGAGTTTATTTGATATTCCTCTTAATATCTTTGACATTTCCTCAATTTTTTCATCTTGGTTTTCCCTATTTTTATAATTTTTTTTATGTGCCAACCACATCTTTAGGTTTCCTTTTATCAATATCTTGTATGTATTTTAAATTTCCTGGGGCTTTTATCAATATATTGAACATATCCTTAGCTTCATAATTTTTGGAAATGATGCCAAAAATGTTACCTCCCAAACTAGGATGTTAGATTAAAGTCTCGAAGAATAAAACTAGTCGATGGAAACCAAAGGGGAATAGCCAATGTCACCTCACCAATATCCTTCTAACTTTTAGCTGGATCTTCTCCAACTCAAGTGGGGTAGTACCTAAGATAGGATTACTAGAGAGATGACAGTGATGAGAAAGGTGATTTGAAGAGGTTTCACTAGCAAAACATTTGCTTTTGTAGTATAAGAATATGCAAAAGGTGATGGGACAATAAACAGGAACCACTCTATTAACGCTTAAATTTCGCACACATGCGACATTTTAGCTAATCTTGCAATAAGGAATCATCAACATATAGCATGCATCCCACCGAAGACATCCTCATCAGATCCAAAAAGCAGTATGAGTCTAGAGATGCCAAAAAAATAGTCCAAAGAATAGGTCGTGCAAGTAAATCTATGTTAGCTCGCACTATAGCGTGTGTTATCAATTTTGTACCCACGCGAGTCTCATGCAATTTTCCTTGGAGATCCACGCTACTATAAAAAATGGCAGGATCTCAACCACCCACTATGCATTGAAGGATCATGAAAGCTCCCTCACCAACAAAAAATTGAATTTGGCTCTTCAAGCATTTAATAGCCCCCTTTATGTACTTTGGAGCTAGTTCATGAGGTGAAGGAGTTCACACTTGGATCTAGATGTTTCTTGGCCACCTCTTGGCTAATAAAAGGAGTCCATGGGCATGCATCTAAGTAGAGAAGAAAATAATAGCAAGGTTATGCTGCTATAATTGTGTTGGGACTTCCTCATAATCCACCTCTTCCTCCACCTATTGGCATTCCCCAAGATCCCTTGCCACCTTCCTCTAAGGGGCAATTGTTTCTCTCATTTGTTCTTCAAGTTACATAGCATTTAGTGTGGACAAAAAGTACCTCCCTAAGGGATATTGTTGGCTTCCCTTGAATATTTCACCTCCTAGGTGACAACACATGTAACAAGCTTGACCATTGGGAAATCTAAATTGGTTCTAACATCTTCTTGTTGTTGTGTGTTTCATATCCTCACCCTCTTTATTTGTTTCATGTTATTGGTTTTCATTTTTTTTTTTTTGCTAGCAAGATCTTGTAGGATCAATTTCGAGTCAGTGGTTTTGATTTAGTAACACAATATTGGGCCTTGGTAGCAACCTCTAAGGCTTTAACCCCTCAAGTGGGAAAGTTTCACACCTTTGTGCTATTTTTATCACAACAATATTTATGGAGACTCCACTTCATTTTTTTTAATTTCTTATTAAATAGGTTTTTATTTGTTAAATAGATAATTATGGGTTCTTGTGTTGTGCATGAGATAAGTTTCATACCCTTCATTTCTAGGATTTGGCCTCCTCTTGGCCATAATTGTTGTTTACACAGTAGCATCGATCCCAACTCCCTGTGCACACTGCCCGAGCAGATTTTCCTTCGATAGTCGCGATGAATGTGCAGTTTATTGGACCTTCCCCCACGCAGTAATTTTCTCTTTGCTTGTGCATCTCTTTCATGTTGTAACCGCTCTACTAGTACTTCTGTATTTGGAAACTCCATGCTATTGTATTTTATTTTTCTTTTCATCTTCTTTGCTCATATCTTGCAATCCCAATTACTGCTCACTAATGAACCAGAATTAAAATAACTTGCAATAGTTAGATTTTTCTCTAGTAATTATCTCACTTATCCCAAGATTAGGAATTAAAGTGGTCTTCCCTCGAAAAATACTTAGTTAAAATACTTGGGGGCTTTCAACAGGCCTCCTAGTTATCACTAGTGTTCAATCCATCATGGTTTCCATTTCATAGAAGTTGTTAGTACAAACCTCTTATGTTATTTTATTACTTCTCATGTTTAGGCAAAGTAGTGTAGTTCACGTTTTGCACACAATCAAGGTCCTAAATATCCTAATCTCCCAAAGTATACTCTTCACTTCACACTCCTTGTGACCTTGGTGAATCAGAAAAGAGGGAGAATTCTGAAATACCTTCATTGCACACTTTCCAAATTCATAAGCACTGTTGATAAAATTGTTAGTTGCAAGCACATTTAGTATCTTTTGAGTTGAAGTAGAAACTACATATGTATTTACTTTTAGCTCTTTAGTTAATTGAAACAAACAATATCATTTTCTTATTACACACATGTGTCTCCACTAGAACACACTAAGATACCTAAATACTCTCTTACTTTGAGCATGCTCTCCATCTCGCACCTTGTAATATCTTTATGGATCAAAAGAAGTAGGATTGTGAAATACCTCTATTACACTCCTTAAATTAAATTTGGACCCTTAAAATCAACACTTGTAATTCTCAACCAACTAAATTCCTCCACAAGAGGTCATAAGGATATTTATAGTTTGGTTAGGATTGATTAGGCTAGGCATTCAAATATTTCCCACCAATCTTCTACACTTTGTATGAAACAATAGATTGTTGACTTATAGGGTACTTTTAAAATCTACTATCAACAAGTGTCAAAAGATAACCCAGATAAGAAGGCACGATGCCCAAGAACATGAAATCCGAGGTATAGATTCCCTACTCCCCACAAAGATTCACTCAAATTTTTGTGGAGACAACACTATACCACTTAGGCTGAACCACTTATCCACACTTGACGTGGGTATCTTAGTGGCCAAACTTAGGATATCACCAAGGTGCAATTGTGAGTGGAGTAAGACATTGTTGTCGAGAAATGTTTCCAATCCCTTCTGGAAGATAGACCCATATCCAATATAACTGACCTTGGTTGGAATATTTTTGCATTTGTTCAATTGTATCTATTCCCATAATCACTCTCATTTGTCACACAAAACTTCTTCCATTGAGGAACAAAACCGCCTAAGGTAGTCTCTTAGAATACAAGGCCTTTCCCCTCTCTCGAGGGGTGTTTTTCCACTCTCTCCCTGTGGTTCACAAGGGAGATACTCTAGTCAGGTCCACTCCTATGAAACATTGATAGGATCTTCTAGGTGAGGCCACTCCTTGCTTGATTCATTTCTCCCCTTGGAGATAATTTAGATCATTTTTATTCATCCTCTGACGGAAGAGGAAACCCATTGATTTTATCCCCTCGGAGAGAATTTAGACCCCTTTGCCTCATCCTCTCACGGAAGAGGCCATCCACTATTTACACCCCTTAGAGGAAATCCACCCTCTTCTTCTCCCTATTCGAGAGAATGGCATACAATATCCTCTTCCTCACCACTAGAGATCACTGCCACATACTCCCTATTCTCCTCCTCGAGTGAACAATACACAACATATGATGGAGGCACCTAATACCAACCTACCTTTCATGTCTATATTGAATCTCCTTGATCTATCCAAATTTATCAATGACCCCAAACACATGATCCAACATGGCCAAATATGCCTAATAAGCTCCCCTTAGATGTCCCTAAATTTGAAGGGAAACAAGGAGACGACCTAACCAACCATTTCATGTCTTACCACATATGGTGTTCCTCCAATAGCATAGTGGATGACTCAATGAAGCTTCGCCTCTTCCAGTGAACCCTTATAGGAACAAATGAAAAAATGGTATGTGAATTTACTTGGGGGCTACCATGCCACCTTTGGGACAATAGCCACAATGTTTTTCACTTACTTTCAACTTCCCATACACCATGACCTAGGCCTAGATATTCTCACAAAATTTTGACATAATACCTCTACCCACATATCAGATTCCATACCATGTCCATGAGTGGCATAGACGGCACACATTGTGTTAAATAGACATCTAACATTAGTTCCTCTTCGATTGGTTCATCAAATCACTCCAACCTGCGATTGCAAAAGATGTGGCAACCTCATTGCTTGAAACTTAGGAAGAGGCCATCCTGAATGAACAACATTTTGATCTCATTTATGCACAATTGAGTTACTTATACACCATCCTACTTGATGCCCCATATCGTCGATATTTGGATCCCCCACATGTAGGGTCATCACATTCAACATATGGGATTATTGGATCCATTTCCAATAGGAAAAGGTTCCCCCTCCCTCGAATTCTATTCCATCCACTATGGAAATCCAGTACCCTCCCATCCCTAACATTCTACCACCCCGTAGAACTGTACCAAATCCTCAGTTTGGTCAACTACAACATGGACCCTACAATCTTTTGTACCCCAATGCAATCCCATCATCATCGATACCTCCACCGCAAATGGAACAAGAAACTCCGACATCCACATCATATGGAGCACCAAAACGTGTATATCCCACCACAGGGGTATAATCCTTACTACCCATTTCAGTGTCTTCCTAGTCCAACTCCCATACCTCAAATGATGGTCAATTTAGTAAAACCTCATTTTGCATAGCAAGCTCAACAGTTTGAGCGGTTGAACACAACAAACCACCAAAATCCTCAAAATTAGGGGAAGAATAAAGGTAAGAACAAACTAAACTAGCAACAAGGGTAAGGGTCCAACCCTCCTCCCCAACATAATCATAACCAGGGTAACTAGAATGTGGGGGCTAATAACCTCCCCAAAAAAGGAAAAAATGATAACCTAAGGACAAACAACTCATGCTCGATCTTTGGAGAGTATGGTCACTATACTCACCATTGTCCACTCATCCCTGACTATCAACAGTTGGAAGAAGTAAAGAAAAAGACAACAGTAAATCCTCCTCATGCACCTAGCGTCACATAACCACAACCAATTATTTTGAAGCAACCCTTTTCCAACTAAGGGGTCGTTACCTAGTAGTAGGAGCCTCACCCCCCTCACCCCCCTGGCGATGGCTCCTTTCAAAATATCTACATGAACACAACAGATGTTAACCTACAAACTCGATCCAAAGGCTATAGAGGGCCTAACCCGCCACAGGGGGAGGATGTACCACCCCCTCGTGGACCCTTGCAGATACCTTGCACAAGCGGTGAACTAATCCCTAGGATCCCAAGGTACCACTTAGGTGTACCCCCCGTAACTCACACAAGAAAGTGGCCCGCAACTACAGTATTATGGATCACTTGGCTCAGTCACCAGCTACCATGTCCACTCTAGAAGTGCTACAATATTTCCTAACCCAAAGGAAGCCATTAATTAATGTACTTAGCATCGTCAACCCTTCAGACTCACGCATTATGACCTATGATCTTAATAAAGGTGAAACATGAATACCCTCGTTAATCGCATTCCAAGTCCCGGTTCAGTTAAAAAGATCACAATATATTGATGCATTATCGATGAAGGCACATTCACATACATAATGCCATCAAATGTATGGAAATGGTTGGGATCACCTGAGTTAGTTTCCTCATCTATCTCCCTTCGCACATATGATGGAATACCATCACAACCAAGGGGATTGTACCAAAATGTTCCCATTGAGCTAGGCAGGGGAAATGATAATGATTGATATTGAGGTAGTTCATGTGCAACTCAACTATAATATCATTTTTAGTTGTAGTTATATGTATTCCATGAACGAAGTTGCCTCTTCAGTATTCTGCATCATGATGTTTCCCTTTAATGGGAAGATCGTCACCCATAATAGCTCAATAACTATGAACCTCATGCCAACACCAACACTGAAAAAATCCTACCCACTATAGGTGAAGTGAATCAACCCCCTTATGCTGATATATGCCTAGGAGTGTACAAAGATTCCAACTTGCTAGGGGAATATTCAAGTCCTCTGCCTGAAATCCCTATATCAGCAAATGGTCTTATGTGCACTATTTTTACCTCTGAAAAAAACATCCTCAACCCCATTGTCCTCATCATCGACCCCTCTAACGAGTCATGGAATTGAACATACATTGATTCAATCAGTGTCTCCCATCTTTCAGATACCATTCTTGTACCCCATGTGGGTGTACAAGCGATGCCATTTATGGTTCAACTGACTCTACCTGGTCTCACTTCGGGAATACTTGTGTGGCACCTTACTCCACCTTACCTAGAAATGGCATAAAAACTAGTGGCCCATTATGAGTTCATACCAGTCTTGGAAGTTAAGCAATCTGGGCCAGTTACGCCATCTTCCCCACATGCTGAGCCAACCATACTTGTGACCAACCCACCACTGGTTATCACTAAAATCAATAATGGGGGCGTAAGAGAACCCAAGCTAAAATCCCCTGTGGTAACTAACCCTCTTCCCAAACCACCATGGGTAGTCATTAATCCTAAAGCACGGGGCATAACTCAACCTCAGTTGAAAGCCCTAGTAATGACAAACACTACTCCTGCAACGAAGGTTACCCCACCATGTTCCCTCTATGGGAAATAAGACCATGCGACAAACCTATGCCCCACCTTACCAAAGCTCAAGAATTTTCTTAATGCCCTTGTTAGTGTAATGCATGCAACACATACTATAGTAGAGGGCACATCTTCAACTTCGTCTTCACCCAACATGACAACTAAGTCCAATTCGTTACATACCAATTGTGTGTGTTTGATTTGATTTCAATATGGGAATTATACGCACCATTATCCCGACCTCACTCGATTTTGGGATGCCTTGGAAACCATCCATCTTACCCACCCTTTGGTTGAGAATCCTTCACCTCAATAGCAAGAAATGACTTCCATAAATGTCATCACTACAACAGTGGGAACACCAAACGTGCCCACATCAGAAACACTTAAAGTAGACGAATCACATTTGCACTTCCCTGATCAAACATCACCCCTTAGGTGCATTTAGAGTCCGCCACATGTTCTTAATCAAGCCTATGTCACTCGCCCATGCAGATCATGTAGGTTTTTGACCCACCATTCCTTTCAGTTCCCCCTGTTGGGAACATTACACTCACTTCATTCTGCACATAAGTGGTTATCAGATAACCTCACCCCTTTGGGAACAACCCTTCCCACTGTCTTCGAAGAATAACACAGCTCTACTGATGACAATGAGGATGTATACATAACCCTTTTCTCTCTTCCATCCAGTAGTATTGACCCTCCATTATCCTTTATTGATAAGAATCTTGACTCGTCACTAAGACTGGAAGAAGAGCACCATCCTCTTATCTCCCCCAAGAGGAGATTCTTCCCCCTCAAAAAAGTAGCCCCATCTGCTACGTGGATATCTTTTACATCGACTCACTACCCCTCCATCTATCCACAAGTACCACTTCCATTGAGCTACCTCAAGAGAAAGATCCTATACCTTCTACTAACAAAGATTGATCAATTGATATAGGGTCCAAAGACTCCTTCTCTTCATATTAATACATGTTAGAGGAATATTTCTTCTCCACAAACGAAGCAATAATGGAATCCATGCACTTAGATTAGCCCCCATGGGATGACCTCCATCATAGGTCATCTTTCGCCACTACCAATGTCAAATCAACCACCCCAGTAGCCCAGTAGTACACCATTGAATCAAAAGACTTCTTACCTCCTAGTCACGTCGATTAGTTCAAGAACCCAATATCGACCCTAGATGCCTTTGAAGATGGAAATCTAGCCAATATTTTTCCCACGATTCAAGTAAATATTTTCGTCACACTAGGAGTGATCGAAAACATCTCAATTGGAACATCATGCTTGCTACAAGAAGTCATTCACTTCACCTCTCTCTTCAAATAATTTCGAGATGTATTCTCATGGATGTACACATAAATGCTTGGCTTAGACCCTTCAATTTTTGAACATCACATTGACACTTGACTAGATGCACTCTTGGTCCAATAGAAATAGTGATGTATTCACCCCTCTAAGGATCCAACTATTAAGGCTGAGATAAAAAAAACTCCCGTCAAGTTGGATTTATTTACCCCATTGCTTATATGTCATGGTTCTCAAACCCCATCTGGGTAAACAAGAAGCAAGTCACTATTCGAGTCTGTACATATTTATGCGATCTCAACCTAGCATGCCCCAAGGACAATTTCCCCACCCCATTCATTGACCAGATTATTGACTCATCTGCGGGCAGTGAAATCCAGGGTATTTTTTAAGGATTATAATATTATACTTAAGTATAGTATCCTAGGCGATTGTTTTGGATTGAAAAAAAACATGTTTATAGATAGGTAGGCGAATATTAAATATGAAACATAAAATTTACTACTAAAACATGTAAATTTTGGCGAATATTATGATTTATAAACATATTTTATGTAAATATAGGCGATATTAGAGACTAAAAATGACCAAATAGCGAATTTATTTTTTGAAAAAATCTCAAAAAATAGCCAATTGTCAAAATTTTACCCCGAAAAATTAACCTGGTGAATTCTTGTCCTTCATGGATGGATTTTTTGGTTATAACCAAATACGAATCTGCCCCCGGGATCAGTACAAAACGACATTTACAACACCATGGGGGCCAAATGAATCTTGTCCTATAAGTTTATTCCTTTCGAGTTAAAGAATGTCGGGGCCACATTCCAAAGGGATATGACCTACGTTTTCAATGACCTAGCCCATACCATCCTGGTTTTCCTAGATGATCTTATGGCCAAATCCATCTTACTACCTCTCAAGCTAATGGACAAGCTGAAGTCGTGAACAAAGTTCTCAAAACCATGCTTCAAGGCACAGTAAATAAGAACAAATCCAATTGGCATGATATTTCCTTCTTTATGGGCTTACCGCACCTCAGTTAAAAATTCCCTCGACTTTACCCCATTCCAGCTTGTATACGGAGTAGAAGCAGTATTACCCATTGAGTGCCAAATACCTGCACTCCAATCAGCTATGGAGTTGTTACCCAATACCCCGTCTCTTGAACAACGGTTGTTTACTTTGGAACACCTTGATGAAGAAAGAAGGGATTCACTCCAACAGAATGAGGCCATGAAGCTTCGCTCCAAAGCACACTATGATCACCAAGTTTGACCTTGCACCTTTAGTGAGGGAAACTTTGTCCTAGTTTTCAACGCCAAAAAGGACACCAAACCTAGACCAGGTAAATTTGCATCTAAATGGGCAGGTTCCTACATTGTAAAGAAATGCCTACCCAAAGGGGAATATATCTTAACAGATATTAAGGAATAACCCTCAACCTCCCTGTCAATGGGTTGTACCTAAAAAATTTCTTCCCATAATACCACGTGCACACCATAGGTGCCCTATGCTTTTGGTTATTATTTATCCATCGTCAATACATTTGTCATGTTCTCTATTAAACTTGGGTATCTACATCATGTGTGCAAGAAAATAAACAAAAAGCAGAGAGTCCAACCCTTTCAACAATGGTGCAAGGCTTGCATCACAGGTATCATTCTGAAATCGGCGTATAGGAAACGTTTTCCCTCTGTTTACATTGCATTTTCTAGTATTCTCGCTGATAACCTTAGGGTCCTACTTCCTAGTAATGATGTGCCATCAATGTCGTCACTGAGGATAACATGTTTCCCCCATGGGTGTTCCCACCATTGCATCCCCATCATTACTTGACACTCATGATGTCGAACCCCCACAAGTCTAAGGAATTTGATCCAGTTTGAAAATATCAACCCATAGTTCATCATTTTATATTTTTGCATTTACTCCGCCACCTCTAATAGTTGATTCCATCATATTTATCAACACATGTTAAAATCAAGAATCGTAGTGAACTACTCATATCTCCATGAGCAATTTACCATCTACACTCTTCCTCGTATCATCACCCTTGTGAAGACAACAATGGGGCCCCTACCCTCCAGATCAACCAATTCTATTTAGTTATTCCCGTATGAACAATCTACATGGCATTGATTCATGGGGCACCCATCTTTGCGTTTGTAAATAACCTTCACATCATCATGGACAAATTTTCCCAACCCACTCAAAACCATGGGAACTCCACCCATCATCAAATTGATTCCCCAATTCACCCAAAACCGTTGGAATCTCACTCATCATCTAATTGGTCCCCTGACACCCTCAAAAGTGTGGGGACCCCATCAATTATTCTTTGTGTACAAACGGTTCCATGATCCACAAAAACTGTGGGAACCCTTTATTCTTTTGGTATAAACCCCCGGTCACCTTTGATCAAAGTCATTGAGTCTCACTATCCCTGGCATTGTTAGTTTTGTCAGTCACCATCACCCTCAGTGTCGTTCCTCCAAAAAAAACCTTCATCTACAATTTGTCTCCCTCTATTACACTCTATCCCTTTATTTGAAGAATGCTACTGCTAGTTACTCCCAAAGTTGACATCGATCAAAGGAAGTTATGAGTCCCATGCTTATCAGTTAGTCTCGTGTTAGGTATATTCGTATTACATTTGGTTCCAAAATTATATTGGTTCTCAAGATAAGACCTTCATCTTATCATGTACTTCATCTCTCATTGACATCGAATCATGAAATTTTGAGAGTTATAGTAGTTACAGTTGTACCTTGGGTCCCTTTCAATCAATATAAGGGATCACCTCAAACTAAGTAGGGAGAGTCATTAGTGCTCCCTAACTTAGTAGTCTTCCCTATGCTCGACGTCAACACATCTATCGCGTCAGGGGGAGTCGTACATTTTGAAGGTCGCAATGTTCACATTTTCAAATCATGGTAGTAGCACAACTGGTATGGTGAGGTTCTCCATCCAGCAACTTCACCAGTATTCCGGTCCCCCGCCCTAGCGGGATTCTCGTGGTCATCAACAATTCCACTTCTTTGGCACCAGTAACATCATTTCCAGGTTCATCTACTCCATATGGATTGAAGCTGCCTTCATCCATATATAAGCAGTATTATGATTTGACCCCTCAATCTCCTCTCATTGTAGTCATCTTGAAATGTGTTTACACACATGGGTATGCCCACCTCATTTGTATAAAAAACCATTATTTGTTACAACTTCCCTGGGTCGTCACTGGCAATATTCCCCCGTGGGAGGAAATTTTCATCCACAGTTGGTTCACAACTTACAAGAATGAGAGAGAACAAAAGAAACGATGATGCATTATCATCCCTACAGTACCCTCCAAACCTCATACATTAGGGGGCATCTATTAATGCTTAAACTTCATACACATGCAACATTTTAGATAAGCTTACAGTAAGGTGTCATCAACATATAACATGCAGCCCATCGAAGACATCCTCATCATATCTAGAAAGAATTATGAGTCCATAAATGCCAAAAAATAGTCAAAAGAAGAGGTAGTGCACGTAAAGTAGTGTTAGCCTGCACTACAACGCATGTTATTAGTTTTACACCCACATGAGCCTCGCGCAAGTTTTTCTTCGAGATCTGTGCAACTGTAAAAAATGGCAGCATATCAACCACCCGCTGCGCATTGAAGGGTCATGAAAGATCCCTCACCAACAAAAAATTGAATTTGGCTCTTCAAACATTGAAGAGCCCCCTTTGTGTACTTTGGAGCTAGTTCACGAGGTGAAGGAGTTCACACTTGAATCTAGATGTTTCTTGGCCACCTCTTGGCTTATAAAAGGAGGCCATGGGCATGCATCTAAGTACAGAAAAGCATAGCAAGGTTATGCTGTTGGAATTGTGTTGGTACTTCCTCATAGTCCATCACTTCCTCCACCTATTGGCATTCCCCAAGCTCCCTTGCCACCTTCTTACAAAGGGAAAGTGTTTCTCTCATGTGTTATTCAATTTATTTAGAATTTAGTGTGGAAAAAATGACCTCCCTAAGAGAGATTGTTGGCTTCCCTTGAATCTTGCACCTCCTAGGTGACACTACATGTAACAAGCTTAACCATTAGACAATATAAATTGGTTCTAGCATCTTATTGTTGTTGTGGCTTTCATATATTCACCCTCTTCATTTATTTCATGTTATTGGTTTTCATTTTCTTTTGCTTTGCTAACAAGAGCTTGCAAGATCAATTTGGAGTTATCACTTTTTCTTTAGTAACACAATATTGGGCCTTGGTAGAACCTCTAAGGCTTTAACCCCTCAACTGGGAAGAGTTGCACGCCTTTGTGCTATTTTTCCCACAACACACTCCAAGGAATAGTGCCAATCTAATCAAGGAAAAATGGAGTAAAAAACAAAACCAACTAAGAGGGCCTTGCTAAATAGGTCACCAAGAGAAGAGAATAACATTTTCTAACCCTAATTTACTTGGTGGATTGAATATGAATTAGGGTCTACAAGGGTAGGGATCAAATGAAGTATCCACTTCCTTTCAAGCTTTTTGGGTGCACCCTATAGATGAAGGTTTTATGGCTACACAATCCAAATTAAGGCAAAGATATCGCAACACATAAATCCCATATAAATAAGATGGCAGGAAGGATGAAATAGAACTTAAGTTACAACATATTTCTCCAACTAGATAGTACTATCCTTTCAATGGCCCCCAAAAAGCATAGAAGTGATTTAACATTGTAAAACACTCAACAACCTTCCAACCATGAAGCGCCAAGCAAGAGAGAAGCACCACACATGAACTAGAAGGGAACCCTTAAGACAATATTTACTCCATGAGAAAGATATGTCAATTAGGCTCAATATAGAAAGAACTCCAAAAATCCAACCATGAGTACAAATGAGAAAGAGGCTCTCTTATATACGAGAGGAGTTAAACTTCCTCTATAATAAAATAATCATAAAATACTAGATCTAGCCTAGGGTGGAGTAAACAATGAATAACCTCCACTGAAACCTAACAAACTCTAACAATATCCATAATATGAGGTGTTCATGCCACATGTACAATGTCGAAGATACATAAGGCCCAACAAGGAGGGAACCTCCATCAATGGGGAAAAATAACAAATAGGGATCCCAAACATAGCCTCCAAAGGTTCTCCAAAAGGTAGTGCGACAAGGAAAATCCCTAAAATGGTGAAGTGCTTCCCCTGTGAGGTGAATGCTCTCAATGAAAAACTCCAAAAGGAATGCATGACAAAAATACGATGCAACTCTTTAAATTGTAACTCTACAATTTCTAACTTCCTTAATATTTATCTGATTTTCTATTATAACCACTTTTTAGAAATCCCACAACTACTTTGCATGTAATGGCATTGAGATGGCACAATTATGGGCACTCTGTCAAAAGATAATTGCTTTTGAAGCTAGGATTCCCCCCATAAAACGTCCCATCAAAATGTCCTAGATGAGTGTGTAAACAATGCTCCAAAGGGTGGGTGCTCATCAAGGAAGACCAACAATTTTGTGTAGAACCATCCATCCATCATGTAAATCCCTCCATATATAGTATTTAATTGAAGTAAGGAATAAATGTCCACATAAATGATGTCCATGTATCAACCAATCCAACTTCCATGCCAACTTAACAAGCCATGAACCAAGGAGACCGTCACTCCATAATTGAAGCATCAAAACCAGGGTGAGAGTGTCCACAATAGCTAACCACCATCATGAAGGAGGGAACAACCGCATCTACAAACCAAGAATGTGAACTCGTATGTGCCAAGGATGAAGAGACCAAGAGGACACTCAACCAAAAATGATATCAAATAATTTTATGAAGCCATCCATATGCTAGGAAACAAGAACAATCCCACACCCTCACATCATGTCCAAATCATCCAATGAGAGTGTATAATAGTCAAAACATCACAAGATACAAAACATCACAATATAAATCCCATAGCAACTACCATGAAGATCCATCCATCAAGTCATTTAGGGCATCAAAATTCCAACAAGCTGCAACCCCTAGCTAAAGATTGTGATGAAGACCATAAGTGGACACCCATTGGAAATGGGGGGTAATACGGTGGAACATTCTTCGTTTGCAACCAATTGGTGAGTAATTCTAAAAAAGATAAGTACTTCTTAGTTGTTTATGAATATGCAAATTTTAATGTTTTTACTTGTGTATGGATTATTGGCTATTTTATGGTTTGCTTCATCTTAAATGAGTTTTAATTTATTTTATGGGAATTGAATTGGATTAGAAATATTGTATTCATATGTATAGGTTTACAAGTTAGAATTGTTTTCTTAAATTTTGCATAATGTGTTTCTCGGGGAAACCTACCAAGCACTTCTCAGTTTGAAGATGGTACCCATGGTAAATTGGATTCTTTCAAGCTCAACGCTTAGTCAACATTTTAACAACAATTAATTCAAGACACACAAACATGCCCAAAAATAAAATTAAACCTCTATGATATAGAAAACAACTTTTCCTCTCAACCATTAAAACTATATCCAATTAACATTATTATAATAATTTGTTATATTAATTTCAATTGCAATCAACATAACCCCTAAGACAATACAATGAAAAAAAACATTATAAAAAGCAAGAAGCAAGAGTGATGAAAAAAACATTATAAAAAGCAAGAAGCAAGAGTGAAGTAGAGAAGATAAATGAAAGTAAAAGTAGGTTACTAGAGAAGGGAAAAATAAGTTCTTCAACTACCAATGTAAAATTGTATATTTAAATATATTTTAAAATATTATATCATTGTTTCGCATTGAAATATTTTGCCTCGTATTATTTATTTACTTCATCCCTAGTAAGTTAATCTTAAGCTTTGAGTGTTTCGTGTGTCGAGGGACAAATTAGTTATTCGTCAAAGAAATTTGGAGTCAAGGGTCATCATTGAAAGTGTAACAAAAAAGTCACATGCGTGCATACTTTTTCAAATATTATAACCATTATTTTTATTTTCTCGCATTTGCAAAGGTTTATAATTGAGCATCATTTTTTTTATATTTGATCCTATACAAAACAATGTTGAAGAATAATAAGTTCACATCCATGCACAATTGGGATATAATGATTTTTAAAACATATTTTAAATTAAAATAAGTTTAGCATATGAACATAGTAATATATAATAATATATTTATTAAAAAAGTCATTTATCTTGAACGATGATTATTTAATCAAATTTTAATAGATTATATATATTTATATATATTAAGTATTTTATATACATAGGAAGATGGTGTTGTCAATTTTTTTAATTAAGTAGGATGGAAAAGAATGTAGAAAAAGTGATCAAGTTTATTAAATTTTTTTAAGGGAGAGGTATTTAGGTTATATTATCATAAAGAAATGTGTAGAGTACTTTTTCTTAGCTCATTCCATAATGGATTGGATAAATTTAATATTTTTGGGGTTATCGAAGCTTGATGTAAATATTTATTAAGAAAAATTCATATATTTTAAATTTCAAAAAAATAGATCATAAAAAATAAGCTTTTTCAAGAGTTGAGTTTGTCCATTTTTTAAGTCACTCTTATATATAGTTATTTATCGTAAATAAGCAATAATGTTACTTCATTTGTGCCTTTTTGCTCAATTTTTTCTAGTCCAAATGCTTCCATAATTATTGGTGTGTTTATCCTTATCATTATAAATTGATTCCTTGCAATTTTTGTGATGTGATAAAAATCGAAAGGATACTCTTTTGTAATATGAGGAATCCTTGCTAGGGAGGCAGAAGTGGGGGGGAGATCCTTCTTGGTCTCAGAAGAAGTACAATATTAACTTTCGAATGGGGTTTAGGGAGACCTACCAACAATCAAGCAGAATGCCATGCTCTCTACCTCGGATTAGACTATATTGTTTCCCTAAGAATCCAAAGGGTTGTTATTCTCATCAATTCCCTTGTGATTATCTCCCAAGCTAAGAAAAGAGCGGGACTAGATGATATGATTGTCGAGAGGATTCAAAGTTGTATTGTAAGTCTTATTCAACAAATTTCCGACATCAATTTGATGCATATTCTTCATGCCAACAACACCATTGCCGACAAGCTTGCAAACAAGGCAACGCTTCTAGAAAAAGGAGAAATGGTTCAAAATGGGGGCAACTTACATCTTGTTGGAGCCCCTAAGGTTCGTATACAACTTAAAGGCTTCCCCATGGTTTATCCACAACTCAAATCAACATTCAATATGGTCCTCTCAAACTTGAATGCATTCAGTCGTCGTTGCGTCCCCTAAGATCAGACCATAAAGGATTATCTACCCTCACGCATGAGAGAGCCTTTGGGAATCCCAATCGTGGGTCTAGTACCTTCACATTATGTTTATCTGTCACCCTTTGTATTCTACATCATTACGTTTGGGATTTATATCCTCATTTTGAGCATGTGAATTTTGGTATCTGGCTTGACAGCTCTAGGATGGTGATATTGGCACTTGTTGAGGATGTCGCCTTCCCCAAAAACACTCAGAAAGAGTGGCTTTTTACTCGAATAGGCCAAGGATCTTTAGGATGTTTTTTGATGGAAGTATGCATTCATTATATGTATATGGATAGGGAATAATTCAGATTCTTCTCTAGAAGTTTCGGGGTTCCAATTATTTTTGGGGGAAAGTAGAAGTGGCTCCCAACATGCAAACAAAGGCAGAATGGGAAGCCAAGTTGGTGGAGTTAGATGTTGGAATCAAGGATGTTAGGGATGACATTTAGGGCATCGAGAGTAATCTCTGTTGGATGAATTCTTAGTTGGAAGGAGTCTTGGAGGAAGTCCTCTAGCTAACAACACACATCTTAGGATTGAATCATTGTATTAATGACACAGAAGGACAAATTTGTGTTTATGGTGCCCAAGTGGAGACTATGATATCAATAGTGTACTTCCACCAAGAGATGTTGATTGTAAACAAATCTAGGCTCACCCATCATGCTGGAAGTAGATGTATGGACGAAGATTTTGTGCAACAACCTGCTCACACCATTGTGGACATCTCAAGCTCTAATGGACATATAATGGAAAATGTTGCTCCAGAGGTCATGTTCAGTGATTACAATGATAGTTAAATTTAGTTGTTTATTGTCATGTCCCAAATTTGGTATTGGGTCAAAATGTCCTAATCACATTGGCCCTATTCATTAGAGTTTGTCAAATTGATGCTAAAGGTCAAATAATTGCCAAGGAGGAAAATTACTAGTTTCCTAGGTTTGGGGTGGAAGCTTTGGGATTTGGAATAATGGGGATAATAAATGATGTTTGAACATTAGAATGGCATAAATATTTAATAAAGGAGATAAATAAATATATACAAGTGAAAATCAAAGTGGCATTTCATCATGAAGACACATGGAGGAAGTGGGACCCACATATGGCTAGATTTCCCCACTACACTTGGCATCATTCTCTCACCAATTCGAATTCAAGGTGAATGGTAACATACTTGGGGGAGTCCAAAAGGTATTATTCATTGCATTACTCATCCAAGGTCGAAATATAGAGGAAGAGTAACTCCCATGGAAGAGGAAGAGGCAATTTGGAGCTAGTGAGACACTTGGGCTAGATTCCCTAGCTCTATGACAACAATGATGAAGATGCTATGACACCTATGACACAAATCAGACCTGAAGGCTGACATATGACATATATGACATGTCAGGGCTAAAAATAGACTCCAAGAGGGCTCTCAAGGGTGTTAGGGCAGCTAAGATGCTTCCACATGTGATTTGGTGGAAGTGGGAGACTAGGAATTGTTGTACAAGTGGCGTTCTTTGGAATCTCTTCCCAACTTGAGTTGGCATGAGTCTCTTGGAAGGAATTCGACCCATGGAGGACATTAGAAGTTTATAAATGTCAATAAAAAAGAATGAAACCAGCTTTTGATCATTTGTAGAAGTTGCAATTGCATTTGTGAAGAGGGAGAGCTAGTGGATGACTAGTTTCTTGCCTTAGCCAATTTCGAGGGTGAAAGATTCCCATCCAAGTTGGCAATTGGAAAGGCCATTCAGACCTTTCATTTGGAGCTTTAATGGAGTCTTTATTTTCAGGTGTAAGCTACAGGGCAGCTCATGGTTTCTTCTATTGCAGCTCGCTCCTTCAACCATTTCCAGTTTTGATGGCATATTCTTGATCCTTGAGGGAGGGCATTTTTGGTGAGCTATTGTACTCTTTGGGGGAGCTTCTAATGCCCCATTTCTTTTGTAATATGAAGTAAATACTCTGTTCTTCATCTCCAGAAAGTTTCAGGTCGAAATTCCAAGTAGAAATGTATAAATCTCATTTTTAATGGAAGAACAATGTCATTTCCCCACTACCTTGTTGTGAACCAATGTATTGATGATGATTTCGAATGAATGGATGATTCTATGATGAATTTGTGATTAATGGACTGCCATGGATGTATTTTACAAGTTTCATGTACTGTACTTGAGCATTTGAAGTATTTTTACTCGGTTTAATTGCATTGGGAGAAGAAATAGTGCCATTTCCCCAAGGGTCGAATTGGTGATTTTTGCAGTTGAATGGGAGAGGGTGAGAACAGTTGTAATAAACCATTAATGGTGCATATGAGACCTTAATAACATAATTAACACATTACATACCTCTGTTCATAAATTTGAGTGGGTTTGGAGTCATTTGGGAAGCCATTTTTAGTACTTACCTTAGGGGGATTTGAACCCCAAATTACTAGTAAAATTGCATACTTGGTCCAGAATCTTAAGAGAGTTTGCAGAGGTATTTTGGTGGCCATATGTTATCCCTGAACATCATATTCAATCCCTAATATCATTCATACACCTTCCTTGAAGATTTGAAGGCATTTGGAGTCAATTTGAGACCTAGAGACCAATACTAGTCAAAGGGAAATCACTAGTAAAGTTACCTACATTGACCAGAATTGAAAGAGTATTTGCAGAAGTGTTTTAAAGGTACAAAGGCATCACTGAAACACATATTTATGTTATAATATCATTCATATACCTTCTCAGAAGATTTGGGATCATTTGAGGCAAATTTGGGACCTAGAGATCGAAACTAGTCAAAGGTCGAACCAAGGAAAAAAGTGGAAAATTGCAATTTTAATAAAATTCTTAACAAGGGACACTACAGTGGTATCAGAGCATGGTCCTTGCACCTGTGTATTAGGTACATACATTCAAGAATAATTGGTAGCCATGTCTTACTATTATGATGAATCCTATGAGTACAATTCTTATGAGGAATATGCAGATGCTTATGAGCAATATGAAGCAGAATGTGAATGGTATGAGGAAAAGGTGCCATCATGCAACACTTCTTACAATTTCAAGAGAAATGAAGATTATTCTTATGACTTTAAATCTGATGAATATGAATGTGTCACACCAACCAAGGATAATTCTATGAGTGAGTTCCAAAGATGGAGAGCAAATTATAAAACCTTGCCCCAACAATATCAAAAATATCAAGAATATCTTGCTTCGAGCAAAAATACACAAAATGCCATGTCTTTTGAGTACTATGCTGAACATGTTTTTGAAAATAGGCCCAAAAATGAAGATGTGGAGTTAGTGAAGAAAGGTTTATGCCCTTCTTGTAAGAACCCTTGGAGCGAGTATCATATATGTGTGCATGAAATGATGTCCTCTTTGATGAGAGCTTTTGAGATTTATTCAAGAAGGGATTCCAAATATACCGATCCTAAGGAAAACAAGGGGAAAAATGAATCAGCTTGCTTGAAGGAGAAAAATGAAGAGACATCACAAGAGCATGAAGAAGATTCTATTGAAAATATGGAAGATCATTTCGAGACACCTTCTAGCTTATACATGAACCAAAGAGCATCTACTGATGGATGCTTAAACTATGAAGGAGTACCTACTGATGGGTGCTCACACCTCTATGTTGGTGACATAGAGATCACTTTTGAAAGTGTTGCTGCAAGCCCAAGTTCCATTAAGCATGATAATGAAGACCTTGTAGCAGTTGAAGAAGAACCAAGATCAACTTCCCCATCACCACTTGAGCTTCATGAAGTTGGTCCAAGCAAAAATGAAGAAGATGAGGAGATTCATTTGCAAGAGCCTCATTTTCTTGAAGGGTCCTTAAAGATGAATGAAAAGAAGATCCAAGAGTCCCTCAGCATTCTCCATGAGACTCAAGCATTGGTGTCAAATTCTTGTTGGAGAGCTACTTCATTGGAGGAAACATCCTTCCTTGAAGATATGGAGAAGATTCAAAGAGCAATGTGCCACATCAAAGGTAATTTCATGTCTTTGCTTTTTGATAGAAACCATTTGTTTGAGCTTAATGAATTGTTACATGATGCATACTTGAAGAATAATGAGGATATTCATAAGCTCACAATTCAAAATGAGCAACTTCTTGAAAAGTTGCAAGATACTTGTTTTTCCTCTTATGTTTCAGATTGTCAAATGGTAGATTGTTTGGAGGATTCTCATGACATGGTGGATCATGAGAAATGTGAAAATTTGAATGTTCTTGATGTGTTTGGAGATGAACCTGAAGAGATCCAAACACTTGATGTGGTGGAAGAAGAATTTGAATTGCCTATTGATGAAGGTTGTGCAATTTTTAAAGAAGAGCATGATTCATCTACATTGGAACCAAACTATGACAAAGAGTTCACACTTTTGAAGGAGCTGCATGATACTACCCATATGGATCCTCTCCATGATGAAACTTCTGTACTTTTTGATCATTTGGATGATTTGGTTCATTCTCCTACATCCTACAATTCCATGTTTCGCAACATTAGTCTCAATGAAGTATGGGTGAAAGGGTTCTTTTTGATGGTGCCACATGAGGAGTATGATATGGTTCGAGCACATTCTTATTCACATTTGCAGCAGCATACTTTATTACTTTATGATGATGCACATCTACATGGATGCACCTATGATATGCATTTGAGTCACTTGAAGACTCATGGTTTTTCTTGCTCAACACTTGATTCATTTGATGTTGGAGGAACTTCATCCAACACTTGGGTGAATAGATTTATGATTGGAGAACATTTTTCTTGGAAGCCACATACTTTGTTATATCTTTATGATGATCACATTCATGGATGTATGGGTGAGACTTCTTTGAGTCATTTGAAGTCTCCTTGTTTTTTCTGCTCATTATTTGGTTCAGATTTTAGTGGAGATTCTTCATTCACTTCTTGGATGAAAGAATACATGGCTGAATATTTTGATGCATATCACATCCTTTTGGAGCAGCTTTATAGGACATGGGATCCTCACCTATGTCATTGGAGCAGATTTGATTGGTCACTTGAAGCTTGTATGCACTTGGAAAACGGTGGTCTACTTGCTTGGAGGTATAAGCACTTTCATGATTCTTTGATGAAGTACCTCCTTGATATTAATTTTCATTATGTAGTTATGTACTTTGATGATATATATTTTGTACTCATGATGTTTGGAAGAATGCATACAAGAAAATGGGATCCAGGAATCCTCTTATATGATGGTATGGGTTGGAGAGCACTCTTAATTGTTCGGGTGCAATACAAGCAATGGGACCCTGGAATAATTTTTATCTCATTGGTTTCAAATTTTTTCGGGAAACAAGCAGTATGGGAGATGGATTTCCCCACTTAATAAAGAGATTTTTATTAGAGTAGTGCAGCAGCAAGCATGTTGGTTCCTCTCTAAAATCTTCATGGAAACTCAAAGACTCAAGGTTGGGCAATTCAATGGCAACTTCAAAGAATTATACAGAAAGCAGGTTCTTCAACACCCATGTTTAAAATTGCTTGAGGACAAGCAATATTGGGAAGGGAGGATTTGTCATGTCCCAAATTTGGTATTGGGTCAAAATGGCCTAATCACATTGGCCCTATTCATTAGAGTTTGTCAAATTGATGCTAAAGGTCAAATAATTGCCAAGGAGGAAAATTACTAGTTTCCTAGGTTTGGGGTGGAAGCTTTGGGATTTGGAATAATGGGGATAATAAATGATGTTTGAACATTAGAATGGCATAAATATTTAATAAAGGAGATAAATAAATATATACAAGTGAAAATCAAAGTGGCATTTCATCATGAAGACACATGGAGGAAGTGGGACCCACATATGGCTAGATTTCCCCACTACACTTGGCATCATTCTCTCACCAATTCGAATTCAAGGTGAATGGTAACATACTTGGGGGAGTCCAAAAGGTATTATTCATTGCATTACTCATCCAAGGTCGAAATATAGAGGAAGAGTAACTCCCATGGAAGAGGAAGAGGCAATTTGGAGCTAGTGAGACACTTGGGCTAGATTCCCTAGCTCTATGACAACAATGATGAAGATGCTATGACACCTATGACACAAATCAGACCTGAAGGCTGACATATGACATATATGACATGTCAGGGCTAAAAATAGACTCCAAGAGGGCGCTCAAGGGTGTTAGGGCAGCTAAGATGCTTCCACATGTGATTTGGTGGAAGTGGGAGACTAGGAATTGTTGTACAAGTGGCGTTCTTTGGAATCTCTTCCCAACTTGAGTTGGCATGAGTCTCTTGGAAGGAATTCGACCCATGGAGGACATTAGAAGTTTATAAATGTCAATAACAAAGAATGAAACCAGCTTTTGATCATTTGTAGAATTTGCAATTGCATTTGTGAAGAGGGAGAGCTAGTGGATGACTAGTTTCTTGCCTTAGCCAATTTCGAGGGTGAAAGATTCCCATCCAAGTTGTCAATTGGAAAGGCCATTCAGAACTTTCATTTGGAGCTTTAATGGAGTCTTTATTTGCAGTTGTAAGCTACAGGGAAGCTCATGGTTTCTTCTATTGCAGCTCGCTCCTTCAACCATTTCCAGTTTTGATGGCATATTCTTGATCCTTGAGGGAGGGCGTTTTTGGTGAGCTATTGTACTCTTTGGGGGAGCTTCTAATGCCCCATTTCTTTTGTAATATGAAGTAAATACTCTGTTCTTCATCTCCAGAAAGTTTCAGGTCGAAATTCCAAGTAGAAATGTATAAATCTCATTTTTAATGGAAGAACAATGTCATTTCCCCACTACCTTGTTGTGAACCAATGTATTGATGATGATTTCGAATGAATGGATGATTCTATGATGAATTTGTGATTAATGGACTGCCATGGATGTATTTTACAAGTTTCATGTACTGTACTTGAGCATTTGAAGTATTTTTACTCGGTTTAATTGCATTGGGAGAAGAAATAGTGCCATTTCCCCAAGGGTCGAATTGGTGATTTTTGCAGTTGAATGGGAGAGGGTGAGAACAGTTGTAATAAACCATTAATGGTGCATATGAGACCTTAATAACATAATTAACACATTACATACCTCTGTTCATAAATTTGAGTGGGTTTGGAGGCATTTGGGAAGCCATTTTCAGTACTTACCTTAGGGGGATTTGAACCCCAAATTACTAGTAAAATTGCATACTTGGTCCAGAATCTTAAGAGAGTTTGCAGAGGTATTTTGGTGGCCATATGTTATCCCTGAACATCATATTCAATCCCTAATATCATTCATACACCTTCCTTGAAGATTTGAAGGCATTTGGAGTCAATTTGAGACCTAGAGACCAATACTAGTCAAAGGGAAATCACTAGTAAAGTTACCTACATTGACCAGAATTGAAAGAGTATTTGCAGAAGTGTTTTAAAGGTACAAAGGCATCCCTGAAACACATATTTATGTTCTAATATCATTCATATACCTTCTCAGAAGATTTGGGATCATTTGGGGCAAATTTGGGACCTAGAGATCGAAACTAGTCAAAGGTCGAACCAATGAAAAAAGTGAAAAATTGCAATTTTAATAAAATTCCTAACAAGGGACATTACATTTATGGTCTATTTTTGTACTCTATTGTTTGGTCAACATGTTGAAGTACATAGTTGTCTAATAGATATTATTGTTTGGTCAACATGTTGAAGTACATAGTTGTCTAATAAATATTAGTACATCTGTAATAGTATCAAGCTAGTGGGATGATGTAAAAGAGCAGGACTACGCTTAGGAAAATTTCGATGCTCTATTTTTGAACTTTTGTAAACTGATATGTTGATTTTTTCAATCGTTTATAATGTAAAAATACTTGTTTTAGGTTTAAAAATATATATATAAAAAATCCTTGAAGGAATGAATGTGTCCATTTTTAAGCCACTCATATATATATAACCATTTATCTTAAGTAAACAACTATGCTTCTCCATTTATGCTTTTTTGCTTAATTTTCTTTTAATCCTAATATTTCCATATTATTATTATTAATTATTAATATCCATCATTATAATTATAAATTGATTACTTATAACTTTAAATTATCATTATAACTTTAAATTATCATTATAAATTTTAAATTATCATTATAAATTGATTCCTTATAACTTTAAATCAAATAGAATCTCTTTTATAATATGAAGTATTCTTATCCATATTTCATATTTACCATTCTAGAGGGAATAATCCATGAATGACTTTAAATCGAATAGAATCTTTTTTATAATATGAAGAATCATATTCATATTTCATACTTACCATTCTAGAGGGGAGAATCCATCAATGAGGGGCATTTGTGGCATTTATTTATTTGTAGTATGAATAATTTTATCATTCACTTTATTATATATATATATATAAAAGAATTTTATTTTTTTTTAATTTCTTTATGAAATATAGTTTATATTTTTTTATGATATATATATATATATATATAAAAGAATTTTACTTCTATTTTTTTATTTTTTTTATGAAAAATAGTTTTTATTTCTTTATGAATATAGAAGTTAAATTGGTTTTACTAATTTTTTTTAAATGCGTAGTCTAAAATTTCTACGATTTCAAATAAAAAATTTTGTTTTTTTCGGTACAATTTTGACAAAATTCGACATAAATTTTTAAAAATCTTGGTTACAATTCTCAAACTCTAAAATTTTGGGTGCCTTGAGGGTTATTGATGGTGTTGAATCCATTTATAGCATCAAAATCGCCAATAAAACACAGTTAAATTCAGATTTTGCAACCAAAAAAATGTTGAAATGCCCCATCCGAGCCAAATCGTCAAATTTTTAGACAACTCATTATTAACTATAATTATTTAATACTAAGTTTTGGGAAGTCTTTTTGATTCTACCAATAAAAATTTAATCATTATTAGTCTATGTCGAGTTAAATTGGTTTTATTAGTCTCATTTAACTATCATTGTTTAATACTAAGTTTTGGGAAATCTTCTTCTGATTCTACCAATAAAAATTTAATCATTATTAGTCCATGTTGTAGGCAAAGACTATTGTTTTTTAATTTTTTCATTATTTTCATGGAAGTATATTTAATATCTCAATATGTCTAAAGTGGAACTAAAGTTTTAATTTATTTATTTTTTAATTTCTATATGAATTTCTTTCAAATTTGATTGGTGTTATACCATGAAAATTAAGATTAAAAAAATTGACAAAAAATTTTAAAAAAAAGTTTCCTAACATGAATGCATGGAAACATCTCTCAATGCAACAAGGAAAGCTTTTTTTTTTTCATTCCTTCTTTTTTTTTTTTTTTTTAATTCCTTGCTATAGGTTGCCTCCATCTAAGGGAAATTCTTTTAATGTAAATCATTTTTTCCCTTTTTCCACAAGATAAAAGTCATGAAAGGATTGAGATCCTTGGTCTCTTCACCGTTCCATTCTCTTATTTGGAAATGTACAAAGCATATTGAGTTTTGACAAGGCTTGGCTCCAAGGATCTAAATGTTCAATGCATCTCTGCTACACAGTTCTACACTGCGCTAGTAATATTATTTATGATTTAAATTTTTATAATATCCAAATTATATTCTAATATCTATTGTGCTATTTGATCATATCTACAAAGTCGCCATTTACTTTCATTTGTGCATCTTTATATAATTACCATTGTGGTGCTAGTTTTGCAAAGCATGTATTATGGCCATATTTACAAGTGGTGGAAAGACTGGAAAGGGAAGTCATCACCCATGGTATGCAGTGATTATGGCATGTTTATATTCTACCTAGAATTTTATCACGCCCAATTTATTCACGGTATTTTGATTGAAAATTTTAATGGGTATATCCCTTTATAATGTTATATTCCTTTTGCAAAAATGACAAGACTATGCAAGCAAGGATATGTCTAAGCATATAGAGCCAGTGAACGTACCATAGAATATAAACTATTCTACAAAGATGGCCAAGAAAAATGATACATATCTTAAGAAAATATATAATGGGGCTCTTGCATCTAGTTTACATATTCCTAGTATTTCGCTAAGACGTCATAGATACATTGGCAGGAACAAATATTACATGTAAATACTAGAATGACATCACCAATCTAGCTTTCTATTTTTTGAAATCTAGTGGTGTTTTCATAATGGTTCCTCACCATGAATCAAGTCATATGATGCTAATGGACTTCCTCATGTGTTTCTTCCTGGTCTGCGAGATCTCTAACAAGTAGTCACACTCTTACTCCAAGCTCATGTATATCTTCATCATCCTACGTGTAATACCCCAAGACTTTTGAATTACCTGATTAAATGTTTTTATTTGAGAAATATTCTCCAAACAATTGTTTATGATCGAATTCTATGTGCAACCTGGTAGTAACCGACCGATTCACATGTAACAAAGAAATCTGGAGGTAAGCTATGACATGAACATAGAGACTTAATACCTTCACCTAAGATCTCGGAAATGAATCGGTCTTCATTGATGGATCGATGCCATTGTTTTCTGAGCCATTTGCTTGCAGGTTGAATCTCTTAAGTGGAAGGCATTGAGGCAGATAGCTTGGAATTATTCAAATTACTCGAACTTGCAGTTTGAAACCAACATAAAATGACAACTTGCTAGTAAAGTCACTGTTCTAGAGGATTGCACGAGATAATTTATTAACTGATAGAGATCCCTATTAATCTACTCGTGTTGTCTATCCTCACTTACTTGTGCAATGACTAGTCAATCTGGTTTCTTTGCTTTGTCTCTAGCTATGTTTTTGTTGGAAAATAGGGTAGAAGTTTATGGAATTAAATGACTGCAAGTATAAACTAATTTGTTTATGGAATAAGGGTATATTAAGTGATGTGGAAGCTACTTTTAATTTTATATACCTTATTAGTCCCTGCCGGCCTGCCAAGCAGTAGGGACTATAGAAATCGCTTTGTGCGATTGCATTAGTCTGGGCACATGTTCCAATGAGTTTTAACCAAAATTTTTCATGATATATTCGGTTCTAACCAATCAATCAATCACGAGCCTTATTTGGCCTTTAATCGAGGCATACCCCCCACTTGTTATGGCTACTGTCTGTGCTACGATGGATAGTGGTGGAAGTTGAACATGGTCCTAATATGTTATACACAATGGGAAAACCACCCAAATAAATTCATCACAGACACATTGTTATCAGGTATCTATCATGTAAAAGTGCATGCATCAACCCACATGGCAGGCATGCGGTTTCCTACATGCATGCAATTCAAACTTGATTTGTTGTTGTTGCGGGTGTCAAATTTTTAGATGCTTCACGCATCAACCCACACGTTGCCCTCAATACAATTTCCAAAATCCCTTAGTGTTTCCTTCTTGTTTCAAACTGTTTTATTTTATTCTATTAAACCCTACATGATATCATTTCCTAAATTAATTTTCAACCATTTTGAACCACTGTTCGAAATTGGTTTGTTATGGACGGAAGGGTGTGAAACTCCGAAATAGAAATCGAAAGGGCGTTGTGAGAATGGGGATGATTTAGATCTTTTCAACTTACTTTATTTGCATAAAATTTAAAATCTAAGCAACTTGCGGTCCGAAGTTACCTGTTCCCCTGTCCAATGTAGTTCGTCTTTAAACCGCTGGGATGCCTCCTCTATCTAAATGATTTTAACACAAATTTGCAAATCAATATGGGATGCTTCTTTTGTTTATGCTTAAACCCTAATTTATTTTCAGATCTCTGCAAATATGAGACGTCGTTGGTGAAGCGCATTGTCGAAGACATGGGCTCGCCTTTGAGTTGATCTCATGAGAACTCTCAGACCTAAATAAAGAGATTGTTGGAACTTGAAAGGGATTCTTGAGTAAGGATTTTGATTTTATTCTAGGAGAGTTATAGCATGAAATGGTAAATAATTTTCGTGGTCCTCCTGACTCTCCCATAGTTTTAAATGAGCCTGGATACCTTGCCATTGCTTCAATTTTAATTGCTTGCTCTAGCGCTAGCGTTAAGTGAGTTCGAGGTAGAGGGTAGAGGTTCAATGTATGTCTTCTATGAGCTCTAGCAGGCTCTTCAACATGATATGGAACCAACTCCCCTCAGGAAATTAGGTCAACAAGTGGAACAAAATCATGCAACTAAGTAAACAGGTGGAACAAAAACATGATGTTGGATATGCCACTGCTTTATATATTGACTCTATAGAATATACTTAAACAACAATGGCTAGTTGGCATAGAGTGATTTAAACGCTTGGTATTGACTCTTGGAGCATGCATCCAAAGAAACCACGAATACCTTGGAACAAGGCACATGTTATCCATATTATGCATAGCCTCCCTTCCACGTGCTATGCATACAATTGCAGGATTGCAACTTGTTCGTGTGGAAATGACCTGGTCCGGCAGATTATTATTGTTTAACGAGCATACTGCTAATAGTATCAATGTGTCTTTAAACAATATATCATGCTTTTCATTAAACTTTTTACGATTTAAACTTTGCCGATGTATCTTTACCGGAGATCTCCCGCCATTGATTTGTTAAGTGGGTAAGACAAGTTTAGATTTTCAAGCGTGTTAATGTAACATCAATTTGGATTTTTGCAGAAGCGCAGATGTTATAAATTTCCAGAAGATTAGTTTAGATGCATAGTTTTTGTGTTCATACACAATACAATAACCGATGAGCGCGGATGTTGTAAATTTCCAGAAGATTAGTCTAGATGCATAGTTTTAAAATAAAGGTTATTTTTTCCTATATGCATACATCAATACAATAACTAACCTGGAAAAGTATGAATGTACAGTGTACACATGAGCAAACATTTTAATTCTCAGGAGATTTTATTTTGTCCCCTTTTTAATGCTCATCAGTTGTTTTTTTAAATCACACCATCTTTTGTATTATGTCTTCCTTTTTTTTTTATTTTCCTGTCCACAATGTAGTAACATTCCTAAGAAAAAATAAATATGGGCCTTTCAAGTTACCAAATCTAGACACAAAATTGGACTCAATTGTCAATAACAATTTCTAGCATTTACCAGAAAATAACCAAAGGAAACTTGAGGGCATAAATTGGTTGCATCAAATGAAAGATAAAAAAAGAATGTACCTAGCTTCTCAGAAGCGAAATAGATTCACAAAGGGACCCATTAAAGCTATTCTTGGCATAACTTCAGTGGCTATAGCCTATCAACTATTCAAACAGTTGAATACATTTGGATTGCTAAACCGTTACAAATCTGGGCCAACATGCTCTGATTTCTACAACAAATTGTCTTTGTGCAGGGAATTTGATGGATGCAGCATTTCGTTGCCACAATATTCAGTTCTTTTGGGTTCTCATCTATAGCCTCACTTTCATCTTTGGAGGAATCTCTCAGCTCAACAGTGGCAACCGATGATGATGAATAAACCCTGTCAAGTCTTACAATTTCATCATGGTTGATATCATTACAGGCTGATGGATCTTGAGTTGATGCTCAAATAGCTAGCACAACTACTATCAACTAATTTCGAAATATAATAATAGACATTACTAAAGCAACAAAGTTACATGTGTTTCAAGCACATGCTCTCTAAACAAAATATGTGATACGTGGAGGATTTACTAACAAGTGTTGTTATGAAAGAGAAGTGATTTTGTATAGTCAATTCTATTTCGTAGAGTCAACGTGGCCTATCAGAACTAAGAACACAATGAATTGTGCCTCACAAAAAGTTAAACCAAATAGATTTAATTAAATTTAATCTGAACTCCAATAAGTCTCATCTCGCTTTTCTATTGTGGTTTTTTAATTGTGATTGAGCATAAAAAAAACAATTAAGGATTAGGGTTAGATAGATAGGTTAGTGGTTTTTTAATTGTGATTGAGCATAAAAAAACAATTAATAGAGTCATATTTTTGTTTGCATTAGACAACAAACAGCATACCAACCATCCCACTCATTGCAATTATAGACTTTAACCCTTTGCACAGACTTATTAACAGACTCGGATTTCTGTTTGCATTACTCTATTTTTCTATGTTTTTTCTGTATAGTACTTTTATATCAAAAATTGCATTTTTATTCTTTGTTAATTGAGTTATACTGTGTTTGTATTTTTTTATTTAGTTTCGACAGGGACTAGAAGCTTTGCTTCCATCTTTTTATTAGTATTGCATTTCATATATTTCATACAAATAAAACATATTATGTAAATACCAAGATATATATATATATATATATATATATATATATATATATATATTAAAAAAGCTTCGTATGAGAAATTTATATTTTGAAGTTATGTTAAGACTTTGCAAATATATTGAAAAGGATTGGCTTATATAATGGATTTGAGGTTATCTTAACTTTTAAATATATATATTAGAGTTTGTATCATATAGTTAAAATGTTTTATCCATTTCAACGTTTCTCCCTATTATTCATAAGTTGGATCAAAATTATTTATATGTGCTAGAAGTATATTAATGCATGGAAATTATACGTATCCATTTCAATATTGGAATCATAGCTAGATATTTGAGGATGCATGGGAATTGTATTTTAAATGCTTGTATTATATTTTAAATATATTCAAGATTTGTGTATTATAAACTATTTAGTTAACACTGGGATCATATTAGGTACAATGGGTGTAATAATTTATATTAACAAAGGTGTGATACTATTCTTCCAACTTTATGTTGCCAACCATGTTTTCTAAGTAGTAGTGAGATTTTAGGATTTGTCTTTTGTAATGTTTTGGTTAAATAAAGGGTATTTATGGTTTAGACATCGCAATGTTGGTTTAAATTGCAAAAGTTATTGTATTTGTGTTAGCTCATTGTACAAATAAGTATTCTAAAGCTTAAGCACTTTAGTACTTATTGGTAGTTGATTATATAGACAAGTTTGGAAATCTAATATAGTGTGGGTTTTTAGGATTGTTGTAATGTATTAAAAATGAAAAGAAAAAAAAATTGTCGTTATGATTTCGGGGTACATTACAATGTCATATTAGAGTTGATGTTGCAGCACTCGGGTCTGTTTGGGCAGAAAATGAGATAGAAAATACAAATTTTGTGAACTAACAATTGAGTTTGTTGTAGGTAACATAAATCAATAAGGTAAGTATCAGGAAAGTCTTTCCCTCCCTCACCTTGAGTCATTTATATTTTAAAGGATGAACTATAGGCATATATCTAATCCCTTGTTTTTGTCACTAATGTAGAGGTGAATATGCCAGTTTTGGATGTAGATTAAGGCACGTTCCACTAGAAAATAAATCATTAAATTATGTCTTTTTCTCCTTGCCATTCATGTTGCACGATGAACGTACTGTAATTTTGAAATTCTTATAGTAGGATATGCGTAGAACATTGATGATGAAGATGAACTAACTTTGTAGTTTTACAAAAAAAATTAATTGTTGGGATAGAGGAATCCAAAGTCCCTTCAAGAAACATATGGATGGATAATTATTATGCTCAAACTAGTTTGATGGTTTACTCATCTTAAACGAGATAAGTACCCTTTTCTTGTTTTTGAGTAAAGCTCAATTTTGGATTGCAAAATTATTGTTGTAAGCATTGAGGGGAGAGGGTCTTAGAATATAGATAGATGCACGATACATAGATTCCTTACAATACATGTTTACGAACTATTAAAAAGTGTGCATATCTTTTTGAACTTGAAAGGATAGTTTAGATACCAATTAAACTAATGCAAGGAAAACCCTTAGAAGAAGGATGCAAATGTTATACCCACAGTAAATTGTGTAAAAGTATATGATTGGTGAAAAAGACAATTTTTTATAGGAATGATTAGACTAAGATTTTTAATTATTTATATGACATATCTCTTGTGTTCCAAAATAATGCATAGTGATATTCCTTGACAAAACTTAAGGTGTCCTATTAAAGGGAAATTGTGTCTCATTAAAGAAATGCAGTTTTGTCATAAAGCATGTTTATACATTAGCATGGAAGAATGTGTCAACATAATGATGTATATTTACTAGAGATATTAACATACATTGAACATTAATTAATAGGATTTGTGGTTACGATTCCAAATATCTTTAATGTTTTATTGTGGAAGAAGTGTCTCCTTAACTTTCAATGCTAAGCAAGAACACTTCCATTTCTTCACATGCGATTGTAGGTGAAAGTGTTTGATTGATAGGTACCATAGTCTTGTAATCATGTTATGTAAGAAGTATGCAAGTGAAATGAATATGAAATGATATGCATGCACAAAACAGGTTGAAGGGATATTAGTTCATTACATGATATGTAAGGAATATGATGATTAGAAATCACAATATTGCAAAGGTTTGAATTATGATCAAAGTTTAAGAATGAACATATAAGTGATGATATGGTTAAATACCAAAGCATACAAAATGCAATAATTAATAGTATTTAGTTTATTTTGAAGTTGATATAGTGAATAAGTGGACTTATTGTTGATATGATAACGATATGATACTGCTACTAACTATTTGTGAAGTTGTGACAAATTCAGAGGACTTGGTGATGGCAATCAATAATGGAACCATGATGAGAACCAAGTTTATGTGTTGCAAGTAGTTGAATGTTGTGATTGATAGTGAATACTAAAAAATATGGTCATTATTATTGATCCATGAATGGGGAAAGACAATATAGAGATGAAAAAACACCAAGTGGCAAAATTGACGATTCAGTCCAAACATGCTAAAGTAATTTTCCTAGACTCAAGCAAGAGAGCTTGAGTGGAAAAGAAAGTAATGTTCCTAGGCTCAAGCAAGGGAACTTGAGTGGAAAAGAAAGTATTTTTCCTGGACTCAAGCAAGAGCGCTTGAGTGGAAAAGAAAGTAATTTAGGCCTGCAAGGAATGTTGAAAGAAGTCTAATCGAATATTAATATTAACCTAGCATTGTTTTGAATTTAAATTCTTACATCACGACGTGAATTATTGGGATTTTTTTCAGTTGCTGCTTTGTCCCTAGTGGATTCGTTTCCCATCTCAGGGGTGGTAGCGGCGTTGAAAGAGAAACGAACATCTAAATGGAATATGGTTGGGTGGAACGTTGCAGCCATGCATTCAGTCAACTAGGACTTCTCATTCCAGATAAGTAATCTTTGCTTGTTCATATATGTCATGCATATGTATTCTTTTATTTCTTGTGTCTTTACACTTGAGATGGTATTAATTGTTGCGGTGATGTTTTTACAACTTAACGATTCTAATGAAAATTTTGGAATGCAAATGAGTTGCTCTTATATCTCATACTGATTTAAAAAAAAAGATTCTTGAAATAGTCTAGACCATGAAAAGGATATTTAATTAATCATACCTTGTGGTGATAAGTTATGGGTTACTTCTTTAAACTTTTATCATCCAAGTAAAGTCTATAACTTTCAAAATGATGAAAATGGTGGAAATTATGAGAAATATGTATATGGTAAATGTGTTGTTACTCTACATTGAATGTATAAATATGGTTATTCGAAACATTAATTGAGTGATATTATGGAAAAAGTAAACGTTGATTTATTAGTTCATGATTACAAGGTAGATTGGTTGACACCATGAATGTTGACTATGAGTGAGCATTCTTTTCTTAGTCCGTTGGGACGGTCTCATTTTTTCTTTCCCGGGTAGGGAGGTGTATTGATCTATCTTTCTTATACTTGTTAATAAAGTATATATATTTTTCTGATTAAAAAAAAAGTGTTAATGTACATCATTTTAGGATACTACTTTACAAGATATCATTACATAGAATTCAATGGATCATCAATCCACAAAGCACATTACATGTCTCTTATCTATGAGTATAGGTTTAAACCATAATCGTTAGGTGATACCTAATTAAGAAAGTAGGTTTACGCGTACAAGGAAATACTAAGGACTATATATCCCTACCGTGTGACTTGAGTTTCTTGAAGGTTTAGGATTCTATTGTCATACTAGAGTAGCTTTACTAATGAATAAGAGACATATACCTAAATAAGCACTGACCATTGTATGTGAAATGTTAGAAAGTATGCAGGAATAAGGTAAATTTTTATAGAGGCATGGAAAACATTAATATAAGTTTTGTATATATGTGATTGTGGTGATTCGATAAAAGACTGAGGTTGTTACAAAAGAAGCAATGATCTAAGTTTTATAGAAGGGTGGTGTATCTTATATAGTTATTGGGCACTATGTCTTTTTCTTAATGGGAATTAATACCTTAGATTTGTTTTAAGTTATTAGCTTTAGTTTTATGATTTTGAAGTTATAGCTAATGATTAAATATTTCATTGGTAGCAGATGCACAAGAGATATAATGAAAGTGCATGGTCTCTACCTTTTGGTTAAAAGCCTTGAACTGCTAATCGTCATAAACTAGTAAACTCTATTTACATACTTCCCCTATGTGATAATAAAATTGGTAGTGAATATACTTGAAACCTTTTTATGTGATCATACGAAAATATATTTGTAGCATAATATGCATAATTGATATTATGATGTTAAGTGATCAATCAGACTAATAAATCTGTGCTTGTTGAACGATAGTAAAGAGAAAATTTTATACCCCGTACTCCAAATGCCAAGTGAGGGTATTGGGTATAGGAGATGGAACAAACTGTTAAACAAGTACAACAGAATTTAAAAGTTGTTCAAGATCAACAAAAACGATATGCAGATCTTAAGAGAACTCCAAAGGAGTTCAATGTCGGGGATCATGTATACTTAAAGGTAAATCCCAAGAGAAGTGCATTAAGCTTGGGAAGAAGTTCCAAGTTAGCTCCCAGGTATTATGGACCCTTTGAAGTTCCAGCCAAGATAGGTTCGACAGCCTATCAGCTTGCACTTCCTCCTTCTATAAAAGTTCATAATGTTTTCCATGTTTCACTATTGAAAATATATATACATGATGCTACTTATATCATTGATTGGGGTTGATTTAGGTAGAACCAGAGGGCGAGTTCTAGAGAAAGTCTTTGCATATATTAGACATGAAGGAGATTATGCCACAGAACCAAGCCATCGCTTAAATAAAAGTGCAATGGAAACACTTCAGCCTTGAGGAGGCAACATGGGAAATGGAGGATTGTATGTGAGCAATATATCATTCCATGTTCCAAAATGAGCAAGAAGACTCTGAATAAAGAACATCGATGATGGTGTTAAAAATAAGGGGGGAGCATTGTTATACCCCCAAGACTTTTGAATTATTTGATTAAATGTTTTATTTGAGAAATATTCTACAAACAATTATTTTATAAAACGAGTTATAAAAATCTATATTCACACTGACGTGGGTGAAAATTATGAACAAGAAATATTATTTTATTATTAATAAAAAAATAGACACTTGGAGCCACCAGTTGAAAGAGGGGACACCATCATGAGATAATGAACAAGTAAATAGCAAGCAAGTTATTTGGTATCAATCAAATCCAAGTCAAAAGCTTAGCAAGCTAACCAGATCTACAATTATAGGGATCAATATATTTGATTGAGATGGCACAAGACCTGGGAAAAAATTATATAATGGTGCACTGAGAAAACATAGGACGTTGTGTGGTTCATAGAGAGAAATTGTTGTTATGTTGAGGGCAAGCTACTGAGTACCCTTTCTCTGTTTGAAAGTCCATCCTTTGAATCTGTTACAAACTCTTGGGAAGAGTGTTGCGTTTAGATTTGCTTAACTAAGTTCATTAGTCTATGGTGGTGATCCAGCTCGGGGGTGAAGTTGGGAAAGTAGTTGTGGCTGTCCTCTTCTACGGTTAGGAGGAACTGGGAAGCTCCAAGTGTTTTTCCCTTCTATTTTCAAGTAAGTTTTCTTATTCATTTATGTTTAGTTATTTGATTAAATGTGGGTTACAGATTGGTTAAGTATTCTTTTTGTCACTATGGATTGAGTGTATAGGATAATTGTTAATTGAAGTTATTTTATAAATACAATGTCTATGGGTGTGCTAGCTTATAAAAAAATAATACATCTCCTGTAAAAATTTGTTTTAATTATTTTATATCTAAGAATTGGTTTATTTAAGTATCGTGTTCCCAACCATAAGAAACAAGTCATCCCTTAGTCGATTGTGTAAAGAGTTAACATGATTTTCCTAAAGTTATAGATTGCCGAAATTGTGTTATTAGTCCCTGCCGAGCAGGGTAACTCTTGTATTCGATCAACGTTGACTGTGTATTAGTTAGCATTGACCGAATCTGCAACATACAATTTAACCAAAGTTTCAAACATTTTTTTTAATTTTTTAATATAAAAATCAAAGTTTTGTGAAATTTGATTGGCCACGGACTCGAAGCGTTATTGCCGAGCCAAAGGTGGAGTTGTGAGAACAACATCATATTAAAGCACCCAACCGCTTTGGAACCAACGCTCATTTAATTATTTTCTGTATTTATGTTTGTATTCATTTACTTCTTGCAGTCGTTGCCTTCTTCACTGCCAAGACTGCCATGGTATCCACCGCCATGCCACGACTGCCTGCCATTCTCTCCATTGCCATGCCACCACCGCCATGCCACGACTGCCTGCCATTCTCTCCACCGCCATACTACCACCGCCTCTATCACAACCACCACCGCCTCTATCAGAATAATATACTCCTCCATTGCATATTGTTCTATTCTCTGCAATGCAAAGAACAAAGGTATATTCTTAAGCACCAAGGACCAATGTGTTTGGGATAAAAGTCACAATTTCAAGCAGTAATGGCCTTGCTTTCAGGCTAGCAATTTACAATGCAAATGCTTACCATTACCAAGTGGATATCAAAAGTCGTTGACTGTAAATTGATAGCCTGAGAGCAAGGCCATTGCTCAGTAATTCGGCCTTCCGGGTACTCTTTTGATTGCAGGTACATTTACATAAAATGGATTTAGTTATCTCTTGCAAACATTATGTCCTTAAGATTGTTATAGCTGTGCATCGACATTTTAACTACAAACCTCTTAATTGAAAACATAAGTATAGATATTTTGACTCACTGTAACTTGCAGAAGCTGACTTGAACCAAAACCGACGGACGACAGGAAATGAGCAGAATAGAATTGTTGCAACGACATCTTGGCTCGTACTGCTCGTAGATTTCCTCAATGACTCAAATAATGAATCGATCATTTTATATATGATGTGTGGATTTCTTATGACTTACTTAGCTATTGAACTGACCTGAATGAACTTTCCAAGGGAAGATGTAGATAAGGTTGGTAAACTTTGCAAGGGAAACTCCAGGCAACGCTTCTGTTCCATGCATTCTGCAAAACCGAAGGTGCAACCCCTATGTCCTCAGAGTCATTCCAACCACTTGAAATGGACCCTTGATAGCCTACCCTCTACATATGAAAGAAGTAAGTTCACATAGCATAGTAGGAGTCTGTTAGAAATCCGCTGCCAGTTCGAAGTTGTGCCTGAATCATATTGAAGTTGAGCGAAACAAAGTGGTGGTGGAAAAAACCAAGTTGTTAGAGTAGTGAGTGCCTTGGAGCTTATTAAAGGATTCCTCTGCCCCTACATTGCTCATATTTTGTCAGAACGGATCAGCATTTCCTTTTTCCTGTAGCAGTGACAAAGAGATGCTAGTGCCGCACCGTAAGCTGTGTGCCATAAGCCATTAGCCATAGCTTTCCGTGTGTTGTACTGTGCTAGGTGTAAACCGCCACTAATCGAATCAAAGCCATTCACTAAAGCCGTTCACTGCACACATAAATCCATTCACCGAAGAGTTTCAGTTAAGCCATTAACGGCACAAGCTATTACAACATTATATATGTGCATATACAAGCACAATATCGTGGGATTTTTTATGGTAATTGGCGCATCTTCCCCGAGGGCCTCCGATTTAGGGCTCCTATTTTGTAGGCTTATTGCAGACCTAAGGGACTTAAGCTAGTATTTCTGCAAACAAATCCATTCCACTGCTCTGAAATACTTTGAGATCTCCTCCAAGCATTGTGCAAAGAACGTTGAGTTGTCAGCTCCAAGCATTGTGCAAAGAACGTTGAGTTGTCATGTGCTTTTTCATCTTCCCATGTCAAGCATACAATTAACTCATCAACAGTTCATACCTGAGTCCAGAAGCAAGGAACCAATTCATAATCTATGACGCATAGTATCTTGCTCCACCACAATGCCATCCTGCTGCATCTACAATTCATTGTTCTCTTTCCACAACTGCGCATTGTCTCTCTTAATCTTGGCATAGAACAGAATTTACAAAATGTTAAACTTGGCAGTCAATGTTCTCCTACAAACGCTCACTTGACATTATGGAGGTGAGGAAGCCTTGGTATAGATTTTTCCAAGTTGAATGTAATTACATGGCGACGTTGTTGTTCCATCTGTCTTGAGTTGCATGATGACTATGTTCCATCTGGCCTAAGATGCATGTTGGTCTTTGTGTGCCTCGTGCAATGCATTGTACATAAGTTTCGAATGTAATGTTTGTGTGGCAGTGTGTTATTTCAAAATATTGCATGTCGTTTGGAATAGCAACTAAGAAAAAATAGATTATTGCCGTGTGTTCATTGGAAATGTTAGGTGTCGTTCAGGATAGTCTTTGTGAAATCCGTGCTAAGGAATATAGTGGGATGGTGCAGCCAGTTGTTCCTCGAACTTGTAAAAGGTACTGTCTTGCGTAATATCCCCGATTCCCCATAGTTAGTGTTATTTGTTTGCTTTGTTAATCACAACCACTAGGTGTTATGAATATGAGAACTTCTTAAAATTGATTATTCAATTATATATATTAAAGGCGATACTCCTCGTCCATTTCAGCTTGTGCATCCATTGTTAAGTAAGCTTTCTGCTTAGTTCTGGATTTCCGATATTATATTTAGTTTTTTGTATATCCAAATTCATGGACCATTATTTCTTTGGTCGATATGCTTTCAATTCATTCTACGAAGTCTGAATATTATTGGTTGGAATTTGGGGAATTGTAGTAGAGTAGTTATCTATGACATTTGAATTTCTGGATTGTGAATTTTACAAATAATTTGATATAGACATATATCTAATAAATTTATAGCAAATTCAGTTTTTGTTCATGAATTGCAGGATTGGCTTTTGTGTTTTGGCGTACCTTTTATATTTTTGACACTGATTTTAACACATTTTAATAGGTTGAAACTGTTTTCATGAAATTAGAGAATATCTGATGGTGTTCATCAACCTTGCAAATTCTTTACACAATGTCTGTATTGCATCTTGATTGTCTTCACAACCATTTAGCGTGTTTTGTCAAAGCTGCGACATCTTGTCAGAAGAATTGAAGGATAGCCCTTCCAATATAATCTATAGAAATTGCAGGTATTATCTATTTCTGGAAGTTTAGGTTGAATTTGAACAAGTAAATTTTAACAAAAAAAAAGGCAAAATGTTGGCTAACACCACCCTCCAATCCATTTCATAAACGTGAAAACATAGGCGATATCAAAGGATCAAGCTTCTAGTCGGTTGTATCTATTTCAACAGTAAAACACAATAAATCCTTCCAATACAAACACATGACAATAAACACTTTATCAAGCCGAGCAAGTGGTATTCAAGCCGAGCAACGTGTAGAAGAAGCCAAATAGGTTATTGGTTATTTGCGATATCAAACTCCAGAAGGTTATCTCGCATGAGTCGCATCTCATGAGTGCTGATGAATACAACAAGCTACATGCTTTTCCAACCTGGAGATGTTTGACTGTATAATTTTAATTAAATTAATTGTTTAAAGTTCAATTTTCTTATTGCATTTGCATTTGTATAATTTTAATTAAATTAATTGTTCAAAGTCCAAATTTCTTATTGCATTTGCATTTTAAAAATTAATCGTTTTAAATTTGTTTACACCCAAAGTTGTAATTACATTAAAATTAGTTTATTTATGTTAGTAAAGAGATCAATTAAAATTAGTTTATTTATGTTAGTAAAGAGATTAAAGTATAATTGATAGTAGTATTTGGTTTTTATATGCTATTTTAAAAAGTTACGCATCTTTTGCTATCCACTTGCTCTGAACTCTAATTTCTTCATTTGTGTTCTTCCCCATGTTGATACTTCGCTTCCGCTCATTTATTTAAACTTTAGCAGTTGAACAACTTTACTTCAACAAATATCTTTCTTAAACTTGTGAGTTTCATTGAAATAAATATCTTTCATAAACTTGGGAGTTTCATTGAAATGTTTGGCAGTTGAATAACTTTACTTCGACTGATGGATTGGCAGTTTCTTTTCACAACTGGACAACAACTAATTTATTTAAACTTTTTGGGATAGAAGCTTTTCTGTAAAGGCTAATTTCCATGGACTGGAGCTTAAGGCATGGGATTAAAGTAAAGAGAGATCTAATTTATTTAAACTTTTTGGGATAGAAGCTTTTCTGTAAAGGCTAATTTCCATGGACTACAGCTTAAGGCACGGGATTAAAGTAAAGAGAGATTTAAATCTATAGAGATAAGAGTATGTATATCGATGTATTTATAGAGATGCGAGTATCATACTCTGCATTCACAGTAAACTATACATTAAATACGAATTTACATCAATCTCATCGCATCGAAGCGGATCGAATGAAGGCGAGACCATACATCTACAATAAACGAATTTACAAACCTCAGAGAATGCCTGAAAATACTTGACGCCCAAGGGAATACAGCTCTAAATATGATTCTGCGTTTGTTGTGCTTATAGGGAAACACTTATTGTGATTACTTATAGGAATGAAAAGCAACATTAATTGATGGTGAGGATAATGAACATTAAACCCCCACCAACTGTACCATTAATAGCCCTGTCGCACCTGCCGATCATAGCGTCTATAATCACATATACCAAGATGTACTATATCAATGATCATCTATTAAACATTTAATGTTCGTCTATAAAAGACCTTTAGAATATGATATAAAAGTATTTTTAGAAATGTCACGGCAAGCAGCATTGGAATGGGCTCTCTATTCAGGTTTGGCAATATACAGTAAAATGTTTGTAGAAGCCTGCTTGATGAGACTGTCCTAACCACCTTTGATTTCCCAAAGTCCCAAAGTTCGGCTGTTAAGGAGCCTTTTGCCCTTCATAGTGTGCTATTATTTGTATATTTTTATACAACTTTATTGTTTATTTTTTCTCTACAAATTGTCTATGAAAAAGCAATGACACTCACAAACAAACTTCTTTTGTATAACCCTATACAACTTTATTATCTACAAATTACTCACAAACAAACTTTGACACTCACAAACAAACTTCTTTTGTATAACTTTATACAACTCTATTATCTAGTGCTGAAACAACTAGCTAAGCTACTGGTATTGGTCAACCCAGCCAGTAAGGTCTTGAAAATAAGGTCCATAGACAGGAAGTTACCTGGCTATACTTGAGATGCATTGTCATGTTGGTAGGTGTCTTAACTGTTTCATGCACCAGACGGTCCGAGGGTAATGGATACATTGCACTACAAGTCATCGGGTCCACTAATTGCATGCATGTTGGCAGGTGTCTTAGTTGTTTCATGCACCACAGGGTTCGAGGAGGTGTGTTAGTTGTTTCATGCACTACAGGGTCCGAGGATAATGTATACAAGGCACTACAAGTCATTGGCTCCACTACAAGTCATAGTGCCCAGACGTTAGCATAGTATGATCAAATATTTAATTAACTCGACATGTTTCCACTTTCCAAGACAACGAATAATGCAACTTTCATTCTCATATACATGGCAAAGTTGGTGGACCTTTCACTCGGCCGCTTTCCACGAAATGAACAAAATCTCCTAATCCATTCGCAGACGCTATAACACTACATTCAGTTTAACAAGTGGTGAGGACTGTGCAATGTGTATGGCACTGAACAAGAAGTTGTAAACTGTATGTTCTTAGCTCCTTGGTAGCTAAATTCATGGGCATTGAAGCAGACATACTGGCAAAGTTGGTGGACCTTTCACTCGGCCGCTTTCCACGAAATGAACGAAATCTCCTAATCCCTTCGCGGAAGCTGTAACACTACGTTTAGTTTAACAAGTGGTGAGGACTGTGCAATGTGTATGGCACTGAGCAAGAAGCTGTAAACTGTATGTTATCAGCTTCTTGGTAGCTAAATTCATGGGCATTGAAGCAGGCATACTCCAATTTAGTTACTTAAAATTTTCATTTAGGCAGGGACTAAGTTGCCCTGCAACCCTTGTTTTATTCCTGCATTGATTTGAATAGAATGAGTTGTTAACTTCCATCTAATCCATTTATGAAATTGTGTTATTTTACTCCTGCGTTGATATGAATGGAATGAGCTATTGACCGTCATCTAATCCATTCCGATATTGTCTAGAATAAAATGAACTAGCAGAAGGTTATTTATTTCTTTTATAAAGTGATGTAACAAAATGTAGAAAATGTTGAATGTAGTAGGTTTCATTGTTTATATTGTCTTGAATCAAATGAACAAACATAATGATTTTTTTTTTGGCTATCTTAACTTAAGATATATATATTAGAGTTTGTATCATATCGTTAAAATGTTTTATCCATTTCAACGTTGCTCCATATTATATTCATAAGTTGGATCGAAATTATTTATGTGTTAGAAGTATATTAATGCATGGAAACTATATGTATCTATTTCAATATTGGAATTATAGCTAGATTTTTTTAGAATGCATGGGAATTGTATTTTAAATGCTTGTATTATATGTTATATATATTCAAGGCTTATGCGTGTTATAAACTATTTAATTAACATGTGGATCATATTAGGTATAATTGTTGCAATAATTTATATTAACAAAGGTGTGATACTATTCTTCCAACTTTATGTTGTTAACCATGTTTCCTAGGTAATCGCGAGGCCTTAGGAATTGTCTTTCGTAATGCTTTGGTTAAATAAAGGATATCTGTGGTTTAGACCTTGTAACGTTGGTTTAATTTGCAAAAGTTGTGATAATTGTGTTAGCTCATTGTACAAACAAGTATTCTAAAGGTTAAGCATTTTAGTATTCTAAAGGTTAAGCATTTTAGTACTTATTGGTAGTCGATTATATAGACAATCTTGGAAATCTAATATAGTGTGGGTTTTTAGGATTGTTGTAATGTATTAAAATGAAAAGAAAAAAAAAATGTCGTTATGATTTTGGGGTATATTACACCATGGTTTTGGTTAGAGTGGGCCGAGTTTTACATTAAACCATCCCTCTTTAGATGATGAAGGATTGCTAGTCAATAATGATTTTGAAATTCCTAAGAACTCAAAGAGCACACTACGTAGTGTAGGCTTTCATACTATATTCACTACTAAACCTTTCAAATCTAAGGTCAATTCTCATAGTACTAAATATGTGTTTTCTATTTATGTAATCTCTAGATAGGTGCGACAATATTCTTTGTTGGTGGGTTCAATTACATCCATTTAAAAGCATAAAATGCCTCTCAAACCTTTGATTCTACTAAAGTAGATTCAAGGGCATATGTTCACCATATGTTATACTAAGAGGCCATAAAGTTTTGCAGGTAAGTGCATTCTGCAGAATCTTATTGCACATAGACGAATGCTTTAGAATATTATTACACATACAAAGCATGTTGAGTTTTGACAGGGCTTGGATCCAAGGATTTGAATGCATCAAGGGGTCTTGAAATCATGGCTAGATGGGTGTTTCTATAGAGGTAAGATCTAAGGTTGTTATGGTTTTTACATATATACTTTTCAATTCCCCCTCATCCCATAGTCACCACGCAACAATACATACATAAGTTTGATTTCATTAGGGTTGTGCAGGTCACGTGAAGAGGCACTCCACTTGGTTAATGAGCTCGTGGCGAGAGTGAGTATAGAGGCTCCAAGGATCTGAACGCATCAATGGGTATGGGACATCTAAGATTCTTAGGCCTGTTATTGTATAAATTGATTCTTCAGTGACCTCCAAAGTTAATCACCGTACTGTAGCAATGTTTTATGTGAAATTGGTGGTCAAACTCTATGGCAATTGCGTTGTTGTACCCACAAAGCCTGTCAAAGAATGGCATCCATCCCACCTGCTAAAATATTTAATGATTATAAAGACCCTATACTTTTTTTGTATGCTATGTATTAGGACCAAGTGAAAAAGATCGCTAGTGTTGAATGGCTATTTTCAAATTTAATTCCACTATGACCTGATACGTCTCTTGTAAATCTGTTTGAATAGCTTCTCTTAGTCGATATGCAACAACCTTGTTGGACACATAGGAATACCTATTTTTATGAATCAAAATAAATGCAATGCATAAGTAGATTTTTTTTTTCTACGAGCACTTGTCTCTACAAACATCACACTGCGTACAAGACTTGTTTTATTAAGCATCTACTTGATTGATGATTCATGTCAATTGGAGAGGAATTTTTAATTTGCATGAAGTCTTCTTTCTCTCTTCTCTGAAGCGTGCCTTTACCATTCCTCAAGTTAATGGCGTAAGGGAAGTGGGAGAAATCTAGTTCTGAGATCATATTGTGAGAGAATACAAATCTAATAAAGTGAATTGTCTTCAACAGTTCAAATGGTTGATTGTTGATGTTGATAAATTAGTTATCTCCTTTTAACATAGTATGAAATCCTGCAATATGACATGAAATTCAATAGCATACTAGCACAAGGTCGATCCCAGTCGAGTGCTATGATACCACCTGGCGCAAGGGCGATCCCGGTTGGGACCTATTGCTTAACAATAACACACAACAAACACCTAATGCGCTCACAAAGACCAGATGTGAACTGGAATGCCAAGAATTTGGTTTCTTCTATTACTTGAATCGAATTACAAAGTTACATGCAATCTATCAAACTAATCGGCCTTAGCTTGTTACAATATACAAAAGTAAATAGTGTGTTTCTCCCTGTGTGTGATCCTCTCCTCCTCTTAGTTCTCTGTTGAATGCAATAATGAATGAGCGATGAGTGATGAGCGATCCCTTCCTCTGTTCCTTCGCACCATTCTTCTACTCTTCCCTGTTGTTGCTCCCGAGGTCTACTTTGTTCCCCGATACGTCCTTCCCTTCCCATCACTCGATCTCTGAACTGATGGATCCTGTAGTTGTCAACGCCCCTGGCCGTGCTACACAACCTCCTCTTGTGGTGACACCTAGTTTGGTCTCAACCACCTTCTTTAATTGCCATTAACTTCCTCAAAAACCCACAACGGTTGTTGTCTCGAATCCTGCACTTCATTGACTTTTCTATAGTTGTCGGCCTTACCACGGTCCTCTACGACATGTAGACCATACTGTACTATGTTGAAATATTGTAACTTCTAAGAATATTCTATTTATACATTATTATTATATCCAGAGATGTTTATTCCTCCGTCGGAATGTTGTAACTTGGGTTATTAGACTTCATAGTGGGGTCGGACCAGAGTCAATTATAATGGGGTGTTTAAGTCCCCTAGTGGGGTCGGTCCAGTCAGCATTGGGTTATATCTGTTGGGGCCGACCTAGTTAGGTATTTTGTCTAGTGAGAGATAAAGTATAAATAGAAGTGTTGTGTCTCTCATTTACACACACTCACTCACTTGTGAACTCGCATAGGAGAGAGAGAGAGAGATCTGCAAAGGAGGAGAAGGAGCTCTTGTTTGGGGATTACATCTTTGTATTTGTTGGTCATTTGTATTTGTTGGTTTTCTACCCCATGAGGGTTTCCCAAGATAAATTGTGTCTCTTGTGTTTATGTTGTTCTTGTTGTTCTTTCAGTGATCTTGTATATGCTATTGTTGTGAAATTGAATGGAATACTGATGTTATCTATCTTAGCATATTGAATCTTAACATGGTATCAGAGCTAACATGAAGAAAGGCAATGTATGGCACTTACGACACTTGTTTCACTTGCAACAATTTGAAAGTTAGGGTTTTGTATAGCAAAACCTAGTCATCATGGCACTTTCACTATAAATACATTTTGGCGAAGGTTCAGGATCTGAAACTTGGACAGGCCGAATATGAAATTTTCCTGTACCTTGTGTCTGAGTTTCAGCCTCATATTCATTGTACTTTCTGATATATGATCCGTACAAGTTAGGGTTTCTGCCTCTTCCAGAATGAATCCCTAAACAGGTGACCTATGGAAAAAGGTCATATCTCGGTATTGGAAGCTCCAAATGGAATTCTGTAAAAAGTGACAGTTAGGGAACAGACTTTAGTTTCACAGGTTTGAGTTTCAGAATTCGAAGATGAAACACTGACACGTGTCACTCTGTACAAGTTCGCTATGTTGTTTCATCCCTTAAACAGGTCATGTTGGGAAACTAAGCATATCTCTCCGATGGGGAATCCAATGAAGCTAAAACCTGTGGGGTTGGAAAGATGACAGGTCAAGCTACCACAAGCCGAAGTTTCAGATCCTGCATATCCAAAATTTCAGATATGCACCAAAAACAATACGACACATCTAAAATGACTCAACGAAGGAAATCAAAGAAGAGGAGGAAGAAGCTCTCACTTAGAGTTTTCAGTTTTTAGGTATGGAAGGACCTGATACAATGTTGGAGACACCTGATGAAACATTGGAAACTTTGATAATGTATTTGGAATCCATTCATCATAGATATTAATCCTCCATCAAAATGTTGTGGGAGGAAGGAGATTGAAGATTAGGGTTTCCAAGTAAGAAGAAACCCTAACAAAGTTGGGAGACTCATAGGGCAGCAATGAAGGAGGTTTAAATGGCACTGATATTTATCATCTTGGCACCATGAACCTATACAATATGTTTTACAAGTGATCTACCTTGGATGGTTAGGGTTTTACCCTTATAAAGAAGACTACAAACAATCTCGACATGTATGACTTGAGGAGATACATGTATGTTTTAAAATTTGTTTGTCTTCAATTTATTGAGGTTAGTACAATTATGATTAATTTTAGATTGTCTGGTAACCTTAGTAAAAGTATGAATGCATGAGAATAATAGAAGACATTTATTGATTAGGGTTATGACAGTTATGATTGTACTAATGCACTTGTGGTGTTGTATGAGGATGATGTTGTCTGCTAACAAGATACAGGTACATCAAGAAAGACAAATCCATATGACCATGATGACATGAAGACAAAGACTCATCCATAGTCATTGATAGCATAGAATATCTACTTACAAGGTATGTATAATTTGGTTATACAATGCTTAACTTATGAGATATGCAGGTTACTAGCACAAGGTCTCTAAATCGTTAAAGAGAACAAAGAAGACATTGTTTTGGTATGTTAGACATAACTAGCAAGCATGATAATCCAGGTATGTTTTCCTACTTCAAGTTAGAATCCTACTTTGTGTTATGATCTTAGATAAGTATACCTTTGTATGAAATGATCATGACCATGCATACTTAAGATTATTTAGAATCATAATGTTTTGATAGTATTAAGATTATACTAATGAATGCATGATTATGTATGAGATCTTGATAAAAGTCACAATGATGAAACTAGTACACACTTAAGCATGCATAGTGGTACAGAATGGATAGAAGTTCAAAGACATATAATCATGATTCTATCATAAAGGGAAAATAGAGATCAAGCAGGAGACAACCACACAAACATAAAAAGATAAGTATTTGAGTTGTTATTTGAATTACCTCTTGAATCTCTTAATAGTTAATGATATTGCTCGTAATAGTTGTATGCATTTTGTATTCCTAGAATATATCATGCATAGTATAAGCATTCATATAGCATTGAACAAGTATACTACTAATATGCATATGATGGTGTTTGATGGACAATCCACTCGAGCAGACGTGAGCCGGATCTCCCTAGCTCAAAGTGAATCTAGAACAAATAGTACAGACTACAAACTACTTTCCTAGATCTGATTAAGGATCAAGTAACTAGATGCCTTACCTTAATTTCGCAATCCTTTCTCCTGGATGTTGCTCCACGCCTCGCGGTCGTCATATCTCAGCTACAAGACCTGTCAGGACACATAGAACAATGCAAACGAGTAAAGAGCATCTATACAATAAGATATCTAAGTAAACAGTTAAGTAGGTAAACTACACAATATCATCACACATAAACAATAATGGTGGAAAGCGTTTATATTACTGTAAATATAGGGAAAGTACATAGGTAAGAATGACTACAACCAAAGCTTAATGTAGTATCCCTTATCCATCCAATCCAATTGCCATATCCTCCCAAGGAAGTGTGAGTCTCTCAATGGATGAATTAGAGATCTCTCCAAGATTGATTTCACCAGCATGTAGACACTATAGACTTCCTCCCTTTGGAGAGGGGTAGAGATTCACTTATATAGGACTCAGTGGATAGGGTAGGTTGAGATATGGTAGGAGAGAGATAGGGGATCCCCCCAAGAGGTTAGGAACTGAGTGCTAGCTCCCCCAATATGTCAAGGATAAGGATCCAAGTCAGCAGGATTCGAGAATGAGCTTGAAGAAGCTATTTTTTCCCATTAACTGACTTTGTCGCACCCTGCAAGAGGGAACAATGCGACGTCGCAGGTTGTGTGAGTGCATCCTGCAACGAACTCTCTAAACCTAGCATAAATGCAATGGTATCCCTTCCAGGTAAATGGTTTAGCCAGTGAAACTTCGGGGATGTATACACTGAATCTTAGGATGGTAGGATTTTAGGTGTAATAGAATGCCCCCCAAAGCATGAAGCTGTTGAAATTTGGATAGGTGAAATGCTTTGACAGAAAGAATGGAAATGGCTTGTCGGACGAAGGGCACTATTGCAGTATAACTGACTCTGAGTACACTGTCTCATATGACGTACAACATGGCTGTCGAACAATACATTGTAGATCCATGGTAGTAATGACCGACTGAACACAATCATGGCTACTAGACACAAGCGTAGATCCATGATGAGATGATAACATAGCCACAACCAATACAAATGTGGATCTGTGTGATATGACTCAATACAAACTCCATCGCAACCTGGGTAAAATATGACTCCCCAGGGTCTTCAAGTTGAACCCGCAATGATACGAATCTATCCATGTGATTACAAATGTCTTGATGTCGAACATGGTAGAAACCACTTGATTACCGGTCATTGATGTATACCGTTAACGAGTGCGAGGGAGATCACCATTAATGTCAATGATTCCCAAGGTATAACAGTACATATCATCAAGTGTGAATAAATGAGTTGAAGTCGAACGCGAGATGAAATCTTTCAATCAAGAGTCAATGATGTAAACTCATGTTGAAAGCAAGGTAACCTGCCATTGAGGCATGCAGGGCCAAGGTACTTGGTTGGTCTCTAGATTCAATCCTTGGATGATGATTTGGAGTCGACAAGGATGAATCTGTCGAAGGAGGGCCATGATGAATCCCCCATCATCGACATGAAACATGACAAAGGATGTGTAGAGAAGATCGTATGGTACAGTAACATGCAAGATTGACTCAGAGTAGACCGACATGATGGAAGGTGTACTAACTGTAGATAATGAGTAGTGAGAGTATTCTTGAACATGGGCATGGCATGCCTTGGCAGTATTGACTTGACGAGTTGTGATACCCATTCTAATGCAACTGATGATGGAAGCATTATTTGAATGACTCAAAGGAGTAACAAGACTCAGGAAATAGGTGAAAATCGAGGACAAACGAATGATCCAAGTGTAGTATGCAAATGCAGATGAGTGCCATGTTCAATAAATGACTAGATACTGCCACTGATAAGGGGTGCAACATAAAAGCTTTCCTTTTTCCCCATCATGAATGATGAGTGCCTCACATGTTTTTTATGAGCTTGATGAGGGTAACCAGATGCTCGGTATAGCTCATCTCATAGATGAGTCCAATCCCAAATATTTTCCGAACCTAGGATAGGAGTGGTTCGTCCCATGCTAGGCCCTTCAATGTGAAAGTTTAACGAGTCCATAGAATGTAAACTCGGTCGTCATTTCATGTTTAGAGAGTCTGACAAGAACTAAAGAAGACTCCAATGGTCCTTTTTCGTAAAGTTAGCCTCATCGCCCAAAAAAGGGTAAAACAACGCGGAAGAGGACTCTTCCAGTCATGATTGGCTGGAGTATACCTTTTTCGTAAGTAGTGCCCCTTGGTCCGGAAAAGGGGTAAATTATCACCAGGAAGACGACCATTCAAATTATTTAATAAGCGTGAAAGCGACAAGTTCGATTTGAAATCTTTTCGTATTTCGAGAGCCTGAAAAGAGCTTAAAGATAAACTCCGGGGGGGTTCCTTTTCCGTAGGAGTTTAACGAACTCGGAAAAGTAATAAATCATAACTCGGTAACGTATTCTCATAGTTTCAAGAGCACAAGAAAGAACAAAGAGTAAGCTCATCCTCATAAAATAATTATAATCTAATGAATGGAAAATAACGACAAAAACACACAAGGGGTGTTTATACCTGAGATGAGCGTTCCAATGCGAAAGCGGCGTAAAAAGACACTTAACAACTCCTGCAGACTCAAAAACAAGGTCAAATAGCCAACCAAGTGTTCAAATGTGACGAAATTGACCCAAACTATAGCAAATGACCTAAAAGCATCAAATATTTAAAAAAGGAATATTCCATTTTGGTTATAAATAGAAACAAAAACCAAATATAGTCACCATTGTTTCATTTGCCAAATTTGGGAGGAGAAGTTCCATTTGCAGCCAAAACTTCACTTGTCGATTCTGGGAGCTACGAGCAGCCATTTCACTCGTTGTCCGGAGCAGGTAACTCTAAACTTCATCCAGCATAATTGTAGTGGTTTACATTTTTTAATTAGGTTCATTTTTTTGGGTTTTAGCTTGGTTTGTGAAGGGCCATTTCATCCTCGGGTTGTCACAATCTTCCCTTTCGGGAACTGCGATGAGACTGAGTTGTTGCAAGGATCGCATGGATGGAATGCAACGGCGTCACACTATTAGCAATAACGGGGTGCGACGACAGAAACGTCCTACCCCAAACACAAACCATGCCCAAAAAAGAACTTTTGGTGGTTGAAACAAGTGTTAACAATGTTTAAACTCCCTTTTTGGCAGGTTACCAGCAGCCAGAATGGTTTTGGAGTGGTGTGAACGGGAGCATGAGATAGATGATGTACAAGCTGCGAGTGATCCACAATGTGTGGAAGCACTGAGGAATTGTGGGATCCTCAAGTTCTTCAAGATCCAGGGCATGAGGGCCCAAATCCCATTACTGACACATATGCTCTAATGCTGGGATGCGGCCCAGCAATATTTCATGATCGGTGAGCACGTGCTTACCATAGATGTCAAGGACATCTATTTCCTGACTAGATTGTCCCAAAGAGGGGACAATGCGCTTCTTACTGGATCACGTGGAAGTGATCGGACTGTGGGTGATGTGATCCTACATCACTGTATTCCCAGCACCCGTGCTTCTAGTGGGAAGATTCCCATAAAAGATGTGTAGGAACGTCCATTGCACGCCATACTTTTCACCATTACGAGGATGGCAGTGAGCCAAGCTCCTCACTTAGCCACCAGGTCTCAGATGCTATACGCAGAGGATTGCATGTCTCCGAATATCTTCAACTGGTGTGAGGGACTCCTCGAAAACATGCGAGCTCAGCTGACCAAGTGTCGACAGGGAGAGATCAAACAGTTTGGCTATGGTTCGATAGTGATCTCGTTCCTCTTGGAACGGCTTCCCCCCTTGCGCCCTCAGGTACCACTAGATGACAGGGATCCTAGGGATCCACACATGGCTAGATGGACAGAGGTGATGGCCCGACATGGTGGTGGTCCCATCATCTCATACGGTATTGAGTTCTTCAGCTGGCTAGAGGGCCAGCTACTTATGGTAGAGGATTACGCGTACAGTGGTATGGACTTCAGAGATGACCCGGACTTGCCGCTGCCTGAGGGAGCAGCATGGGGAGACATAGGTAAGAACAATAAACCCTTGCACTTTTAAGTTTTGTGTTTTTATAATTTTTTTGTTATAGTGATGATGAGTTAACAACATGTGTGTGCAAATGTGGGCCCTGTACGACCAGTGGGAGTCTCTCTTCTTGCGAGGAGAGAGAGAGGAGAGGGAGAAGTCATGGGTATTTCCATACATGATGCCATTGTAGAGATGGATGGGGTGTACGCCAACCTGAGTGGGTTGACGTTAGACGTTCCCGAGCCAACGGTAGATGAGGTGCCGTGGCCCATGCAGGTGTACACAGTTGGAGCGACTGCGCACTTCAACGCGCTGCTTCACAGGGTTACGAGAGCAGTTGACTGTTTCCACACTCAACAGGCTAGAGCCGCTAGACCTAGGGTTGCGATAGACCTTATGTTGTTACTATGTATGTACTGAGAGCTTGGAGGCCTCATATTTTTTGTACTTACTGAAAGCTACGAGGCTTCATATTTTGTAGAGACTTACTGAAAGCCGTTGTGCTTCAGATTTTTGTACCAACACTATTTTTATGATGATATATATATATAGAGAGAGAGATATTCCAGCGATTTATACATTATGTGTTTTAAAATGAATGAACAGTGTGGTTTTGTTATGTGTTTGCTTATATAAAATGAGTTATTTACATGTTATGTCTACTTTTAACAATTCATGAATATGCTTATGTGTGTGCAATGTACCAATCTAAGATGAAGTTGGCCATAGAATCGGCAATTGTGTTTGCGTCTCGTGGAATGTGCAGGCACTGAATGGACTTGAAGGACCTTTCCAGGAGACGGAGTAAGACAGGATCGAGGATGATGTAGACTCAGTTAAGATGAGAGACCACTAGTTGAGAATTTAGGTGGATGAAAACATGGTCCATACCCAAAGAAATAGTGTCAATTAGGGTTCTAATGACTGCTTGATATTCCGCAACATTTTTGGTTGCGAAACCTAGACACATTCCCCCTGAGATGATGAGCTCACTGGTAGGTGAATAGAGTACCCAGGCTTCCGAAGCAAGGTTACAGGTATGCCAGCTGGCGCCGTCCGTGAATCCATATCACGTTGTCATTTGCACATGCAGAAAGAACATGGTATAAGAAACGAAACAAGACCTAAAACACGCAAAAATCAAAGCGTCACACCACACAAAAATACACACACACCATGTATAGTATATACAAAAGTACTTATGCGTGAAAGACTCAGGAATAATACCTCTTCAGGTAGATCCCACTGTGGGGCTCACCTAAAGATATCCCGTCGTAGTCTTCAAGCTCATAAGCTCCCTTCTCCAAGACGCGTTTCACTATATAAGGTCCATGCCACATGGACTCAAACTTTCCTACCCCCAACTTATCATGTTTCTGGTCATATGTGAGGACCAAATCTCCCTCGCTATAGGTGCGAGGTTCTACTGACTTGTCGTACTACGCTTTGATGCATTTCTTATGAGCCTCGTTGGCAAGAGCGGCATCTCGACGAGTATCGTCGAGTTTAGCTAGGTAGAGGAAGCGTTCTTCCTCGGCAATAGTGTTTAGGAGAAGTTCGATGGCGAGATTGAGAGATGGAATCTCGCACTCAATGGGAAGGACCACCTCCAATCCATACACTAGTTGGAAGGGAGTAAATCCAGTGGCAGTTTTAATGGAGGTTCGATAATCCCAAAGCGCGGAGAAGATCATATTATGCCAATTGGCCTTGTGCGTACCCACCATACGTTGAACCATAGTTTTCAAGACCTTGTTAATGGCCTCGACCTGTCCGTTTGACTGTGGGTAGTATGGTGTTGAGTTTTCATGGCGAAAACCCAATCTATCGCTCAAATCGTCAACCATATGGTTCATAAAGTGAGAACCATGATCGGTAACTATCGCTTGAGGAACTCCAAACCGCACTATTACATGGTTAAACATGAAGAGTGCGGCAGTCTTGCCATCGTTCGTGTATGTAGGAATTGCTTCGACCCACTTTGTAAAGTAGTCCAAAGCTACAATGACATAAATATGCCCCCCAACCAAGGTAGGCTTACAATGCATGAAATTGATGCCCCATTTGGCGAAGAGGCCAACGACAATAACCAGGTGTAACAGGGCGGGATGGGTGCACTTTTTCATATGAAAATGTTGCTAGGGAGGACATTTTTTTACGGCCTCAATACAATCTTTGAAGATAGACGACCAATAATATCCTCCACACAAAATATTTTGGGCTATAGCCATCCCAGAGAGGTGACCGCCACATGCCCCAACATGACAGTCATTCAGAACATGTTCAGCCTCATCATGCGTCAGACAACATTGAAGGATAGAATCAATAACACAGCGGTACAAAGTATCACTAATAATCAGATAATACTTTGCATGGTGGCGTATGCAACGGCGGTTGTCACGAGACAATTCAGGGCTGAAACGTTGGGTTTGAAGATACAATGTGATATCTGCATACCACGGATCAGACATATTGATAAGAAACAATGACTCATTTGGAAAAGAGTCATTGGGCTTAGATTCTACATCAGAGTGGGGGAGGTCGCAGATATGCTCAACAAACACCAAATATTTTTTCGACTTGGCTTTTTCGAAAAGATGATCGAATTCTTGCAGTATCATGATCTAGCGTGAATACTTACCCCCAAGTACTTGACGAGCCAGAACGTGGTACATGGGGTTTGAATCAATGATGGTGGTGGTGGTGCGAAGCAAAATGTAATGTCGAAACTTCTGCATGGCTATGAATGCCGCAAGAGCGAGATTCTCAACATGTGAATAGAGAGTTTCAGCGTCAATGAGACCTTTACTGGCATAGTATATCACATGTTCTTGGGCATTTTGGTCTTCCTGTACCAAAACCATGGAAATAGTGGTGTCGAAAGTGGCGAGATATAAAATGTAATCTCGATAGTAATTCAGCGGTTGGATCACAGGGGAATGCGTGATGGCATGTTTTAAACTATCAAAAGATCGTTGAGCTTGGTCATCCCAGATGAACGGGACATCCTTTTTCATTAATCTCATGTATCTTCGTGTCTTTTGCGTGAAATTGCAAACGAAGCGCCGTAAATAAGTTGCTCTTCCTTGCAGACTTTGAAGTTCCGTAATGTTGGTTGGAGGTGGAAGAGCGGCGATGGATTCCACCTTCGGCGTCCAAGCGAACATGTCTTGGAATCGCATGAATAAGGCCGTGGTGGCGATGACTTCTCCAGGGGAACAATTCTGGCATAACTAAATGTGTTCAATTACACCAGGAGTAACCAAAATGTCTATCAAAGTCATGGGATCAATGTTGGCTAAGTTGCCTTCAGAGTTTGTTTGACACACGAGTATCAAATAATGAGAGCTAGAGTAGACATTCGGTGAAAAGATGGTGTGAATGTAGTTCTCCATAGTATTCAACAAAGGAGGGAAAGACGAACAATGGTGGAGGTATTCCCACGATGGATCATCTGCGCTCATGATTTCCATAATGGACTCATCAGAATGAAAAGTCCATAGCAGAGGATCGGATGATGTCCATTGTAGAGAAGAGGAGGTGGAGGCCACAGCTAAGTGGTCCTCTGGTGCTGTCTGGATAGCCTCACACATGAGTTCAGCGGGTGACAGAGGCATAGTGTCTCCAATCAGGTGTGTGGTGGCTTCATCAGGTATAAGCCATGAATTAGTGGAGTTAGGGATAGATGAAATCTGCAAGGAGATCATGTTCACCGTGGCAACATGGTTTGGGGGATGCGAAGTAGGAAAGATGCCCATAAGGGATGAATCCTTAAGGAGGCCAACCCCCACACTCTCATACTTTTGCGAAGATTGTCCAATCGAAGGAACATTATCGCCCGGGTGAGTAGTGGTGTCCGATGTGCAGAAACCCAGTTGGTCGACTGTGACAATTCGGCCTTGATGGGGGAATTGTACTATGCGGAAGACAGATGATGCGACCGCAGTCATGGAATAAAACCAATTACAACCGAGCATAATGTTATAATCTAACGTGGCAGCGACTACTTCCACGTTAAGGGTTGTGGTCTTGCCCCCCATCTCGACTGGTAAAGCTTGTAACATCTCATGAGGTTGAAAGCCACGTCCGTCGAAGGCTCTCAAAGTGGTAGGATAACAATTCAAATCGGGAGAACCTATGGCTCTCCAACAGGCGATTGACATGACTGACGTAGAGGCTCCTTCGTCCAAAACGGTACGATGGATTATCTTGCCAACAATGTTTGTAGCAACTTGAAATGCTAATTGATGGGAGAGCCTCGGTTTGAAGTATTCTAGTCGGAACATGATGGTATTCGATGAATCTGGGTCAACTGCACCGATGGCAGCGAGGAGAGTCTTGCGTTGATTTGGACAGTTTTGCAAGACCTCGAGCGTCGACATAGCACAAGGGGCTTGTGATAGGTCCTCTACAATGTTGTAGTTTTGAGCAGCTCGAGCATTAGAATTGAAAACCAATTTTCTAATCGTGCTCTTGGGTGGACGCAACACACTCAAACGAGGGCTTCTCAATGGTGGGAGAAGCAGTCGGAATGGTGACGTCGTGCATCGAAGTAGAAGTTTTTTCAGTATTACTTCCAACGCGTTCCTTGGTTGGAACAGAGTCATACGAACGAGAACGTGTGTTCAAGTTGATAGTCTCATTACGTACCATGAGAACATGTGCAGTGGTGGATGCTTCTCCTTGGGAAGAAGAAGTGTGAGCGATCGACTGCTGATTTTGAGTAGGGAAGGGATCGTTGAGAATTGTGGGTGTGGGTTTTCCCTTAAGAAACTTCTGAACTTCGTCTCTATGGGGGCACTCTTTAGAAAAGTGATCATCACCACACAGTAGGCAAGGATACTTCAACTTCCTTTTTTGTTTGGTATCATCAGGGGTGCTCTTTTGTTCCTACTGGGTGGAAGATTTCTTAGGTTTCCCTTTGTTCTTCTTACCACCAGACTTCTGAGGTGAAACTGATGAAACAAAATTCACTTCTTCGGTGACAGCAGGAGTGGATGATTTGGTGGTGCCATGACCAGCCTATGTTGGTGATGGGGAAGAACCCTGGGGGTTCGTCGAACCAACAATTTGAGAGGGAGGCTGGGTGTGAAGGGATCCAATGATACCATTGGCTTGGGGTCCCTTGGGTGGTTTCGTGGGGTCGTAAGTTTTGTGGGGCACGTCAGGAAGAATATCAAACAACATGCCAGATTGATCATAGACTAAGTCTAGCAAATGGGCACGAGCGATGGCTTGTTCCTTAGTGACAGTGCCACCCATGGAAACATCTTGTGCTATGGTAGGAATGAGAGACTTCGTAAACTAGTCTTCTAGGAGTTGATCTGGAATAGGAGCCTTAATGAGACATCGTATCCTTCACCACTCATGTGTATGATATGATATATGAGTAGCGGTGTTTTGACGGAGCGAGGTTAAATGCTCTGTACCAGTTTCATACCGTATAGGCAGTTGGAAATGAGTCAAAAGGTTCATAGTAAGAGAACCAAAATTAGGAAAAGAATGAGGTGGTAGTTCAATATACCACTTGGCAGCGAAACCAGTGAGAGTCCGTTGAAACAATCTAATACGGATCGAGTCGTCCATCAGGGAGTTGGATGAATACCATAAGTGGTATGTCATCACGTGGTTTTTAGGATCCTCATCCGACTTACCGTCAAATTTTGGGATATCTAACGGAAGTTTTACCAGAATAGGTGGCCAATTAGTTCCATGGTAGATGGGGTCGTTGGTCAAGTGAGAAAGGTTAGGTAGGTCCAAAGTAGCAAAAAAGGGCAGCTGTAGATTAGGCTGCGAGTACTGATAGTACGGATAAGGCATGTAAGGACCTGTGGGACCTTATGTCAACTGACCATAAGGTGTTCCAGGAGGAAACTGGCCATAGGGGTACGGGCCGCCCAGACCAAATGTAGGTCCGCCTCCATAGTAAGGTGGTCCGTAACCATAATAAGGTGGCCCATTTCCATAAGGTGGGGGGCCGCCTCTGCCGCCGGGAGGGGGTGGGACGCCTCCAAATGGTGGGGGTCTGCCACCACCGCTGGGGTAGGATGGGCCACCACCGCCTCTGCCGAGAGGAGGTGGTGGTCTGCTACCACCACCGGGATAGGACGGGCCTCCACCATCTCCACCGGGAGGGGGTGGTGGGCCACCACCACCACCGGAAGGGTGAGAGACTCCTTCGCCACCTCCACCATAGTAGGGTGGTGGTCCACCACCACCACCACTAGGATGAGAAGTTCCTCCACCGCCACCACTGGGAGGGGGTGGTGCTCCTTCACCACCGCCAGGATGAGATGGTCCTTCCCCACAACTGCCGCGAGGGGGGGTGGTCCCCCACCACCTCCACGAGGGGGGGTGGGCCATGATGATCGAAATGAGGTGGTTCTCCGCCAAAAGGTAGAGGTCTGTCTCCTCCAGAGTTATGTGGGGGGCCTCTGCCTCCAATAGGAGGTGGGGGTGGACCAAACGAGGGTGGAGGGACTTGAGGGATTATAAGTGGGGGTCCATGTTGTAAAAAAATTTGTTGTCCCCATAGAGTGTAAGGATTATCGAGGTAGGGTACCCCGTAGAGTGCATTTCCAGGATTAAGTTGACTCGGCACAGGGTTAGGATGACCTGGATACGCTTGAATCAATGGAGGTTGGATTACGTTGGACGGTCCCCTGACATGGGATAGTCCCGAAGTGGAAGGTCTAAGAAGTAAGGAATTTCCAACGGAAGGCCCGATGGGAATTCTTGCTGTAGTATTATGGAAAAGAGACAAGGGTTTCCCCCCAGCAACAACTTGTTGACCACTAAGTAAAGGTTGACCCAACACTAGTTGTTGATTATTCACCGTAGGATTGACGTTACTCGTAAAAAAGGTAGGGGGTAAAGAGTATCCTCCCCTCGAAGTTTGGAGTGGGGGAGGAGCAGGTAACGTGACCGTGGTGACCACAAGTGTGTTGGATTGTTGTTGTTCAACAAGTTGGGTTGTGAGGGGTATTGAACTGGTCTCCTATCTAGTTGATGTATGTGCAGGAATGGATGGTTGACCAATTTCAGTAGTGGTCATGTGTTGCGTGGATGATTCCGGTGACTTGAAAGATAAAACATGACTTGGGATTGGTTGGTGAGAGTATAACAACGAGTTTTCTACCCTTTGTGAAAGACTCTGTCTTCGAAGTTCATCACCCCTAACATGTAATCGTTCCTAACGATCATGAATGGATGCAAATATTTCTTCAGGGGTAGGCCAACTGGGTGGGGATGCAATGGCAAAATGGGCCACTGGGTGGCCTAGAGAAATTGTCCAATAATCTATTGAAGGACCAACAGCTGTTGTGGGGTCATCCTGGGGTTGGTTTATCCATTCCAACGATCCAAGCTCTCCCGGTGCAATGGGAGGTAAGTCTTGTGAAGTGGGGAGTTGTGCTTCTTCACCCTGCAGGGGATGAGAGGTCGGTGAATCTGGAGGAGTATGAGGAAACAAAAGTCCTCCAACATTCAAAGTGGGGTTTTCCACTTCATGTGACCCGACCCTAGCTTGTGGATCCATCCTTACCCTCGAAATTACCTCCTGATTAATGGGATATTTGGGTGGCAAATTCTGAATCCTGCGAGACCTTCTACAAGGAAAGTCAGCCAGAGTGACTAAAACAAAAATTTTCTACTAAGGCAAGCTAGACGAAAGAAAAGCAGACCAGACAAACCCTACACAAACTAAGGACACAAGCAAACTTATGTTATAAGAGTGGATTTAATGGTTTGGAACCTCACAGGATTGCCAAGGCTTCGCAACTCGCGATATACCGCAGGGTCCAACAGTAAAACACGACAAGGAGGATTGAGAGCGTACCCTTAACTGGATACCCGATTACCTGGACGGTACATGCGTAGTAGCTCCCCGAGTGTTGTTCTTGGTCTATTGCTTCGCCAAGACGGCCAAAAAGTTAACTCAGTTGGTTTCAGGAATCCGAAGGGTGTCTCCCAATATACGTAAGGTACGTGGGAGCTCAAATCCATAGTGGTGTTGTCTAATGCAGAACTGTTCGGTAAGAGACCTTCCGAGATACTACTGAGTACGTGATACACCCTTCGATATACGCCAAGTACTAAAGGTGACTTGGTGGGTACATGAAGGAGCTCGATATACCGATAAGTACGTGGAAGACTACAATACCCTCGGGATACAGTGCTGGCAAATAACGACAGTTGCCACGCTTAACGACGCCGGAACATGTCTCTAACTTACACACAAGTTAGTAAAAATTTTACCCTAGTTCTACCATTAATTTTATCTGGACGGTTAGGTGAATGCATGAGGTGAGTACATAATCGTAAACATAATGCAGGCCCTAACTATATGCAAAAAATACACTTTTCTTTCAATGAACTCTATGTATGGGAAGGAGAAATTTTCTTTTTCTTTCCAACAATTTCACCAAAGCAATGCAATGCAAGACAGTCCCAAATCTACCAAAAAATGACTATAAAGTATTATTTTCTTTTTCAGCGAAACATAAAAGACACAACACTAATAAACCAAATCAAATCATGTTTTTCTTTTTCTTTTATCCTTTCAAAACAAAAATAATGCTAAGTATTGAAAAGAGAGAGTTTCTAAGTAAATAATGCAAGCTTTTCACTTTCACTATGATGGCCTAAAAGCCTAAAAATCAAAAGATACAATGCGATTTCCCAAGCATGGAACTACTTTTGCAAAACTTGATGTCTATTCGAATTTTTCAAGAAAATGAGCAACTCATAGTTCATGAAAAACACAAATAATGCAATTTTCTTTCAACTTTTCCAAAAGATCTACAAATGAGACATTCCAATGCATATGCAATTCTTCAAATGGTCTTGAAAAATGACGGAAATAAAGTACTTTTGATCTTTCAATGGATGTATCAAAATAACAATTTGACAACAACAATGCTTTTAAACATAAATGTTGAACTGAAAAGATTACTCGCAACACTCTAATAACTCAGAAAATCTCAAGAAAAGATGAGCACTCAAAAGACTGAAAATACACACAAACACTCAAAATCAATCAATAACAAGCAGCACTAAAAGCAAGCAAAGCTCAAAGATGAATGCAAATTAGGTCTGGAAACCGATCTAATACAATGATCATATCTGGAGAGGAGAGGAGGGAATGCAAGGGTGAGTGGATGCAGGTGGGGGAGACAATAGTGTCCACCACTACCAAATCCCAGACTTGTCCAAGATGGAATCCAAAACAACTCCAACTACAACCAAACAACTCAGCACACAAAGCAAAATGGGATCTCTGACTGGATCTTACAGTACAGAGGGAGTCTACACACAAACCAAGACTCAAATCAAAACTGGAGAGGGAATGCTTGTATGTAAAAAATGGCAGATCGACACACTCTATGCTTGTACACAGTGTGACGTCGCAGTTCACCAATGCGGTAGTGTGACGATGTCGCAGAATACCAATGGAAGAGTTGCGACGACAGCTAACAGGCAAGGAACGGAGATAAAAAAAAACACAGTGTCGCATTGGGTACACTAACCAGGTGTGACAGGCAAGATCTAAGTTAAAAAATGAACCAATTCTCCAGATAATGAGCATAAAAAGGTCTGTAAATGAGAAGTACAAACTCAAAGAAAGGAAATCAGACTCTTCAAAGCGAAGATCTGATGGTGAAACCACCTTAAAGAAGGAAATGACAAAATAAAATGGCTTGGCAAGAAATCAACTGAAAAACGACATTCAAATTGACAACTACAAAGCAATGTTCTTTTCCCCAGTGGAGTCGCCATATTTTTTTGACGGACAATCCACTCAAGCGGACGCGAGCCGGATCTCCCTAGCTCAAAGTGAGTCTAGAACAAATAGTACAAACTACAAACTACTTTCGTAGATCTGATTAAGGATCAAGTAACTAGATGCCTTACCTTAATTTCACAATCATTTCTCCTGGATGTTGCTCCATGCCTTGCGGTCGTCAGATCTCAGCTACAAGACCTGTCAGGACACACAGAACAATCCAAACGAGTAAAGAGCATCTATACAATAAGATATCTAAGTAAATAGTTAAGCAGGTAAACTACACAATATCATCACACATAAACAATATTGGTGGAAAACGTTTATATTATTGTAAATATAGGGAAAGTACATAGCTAAGAATGACTACAACCAAAGCTTAACGTCATAGCCCTTCTCCATCCAATCCAATTTCCATATCGTCCCAAGGAAGTGTGTCTCTCAATGGATGAATTAGAGATCTCTCCAATATTGATTTCACCAGCATGTATACACTATAAACTTCCTCCCTTTGGAGAGGGGTAGAGCTTCACTTATATAGGACTAAGTGGATAGGGTATGGATAGGGTAGGTTGAGATATGGTAGGAGAGAGATAGGGGATCCCCCCAAGAGGTTATGAACCGAGTACCAGCTCCCCCAAGAGGTCAGGGATAAGGATCCAAGTCAGCAGGCTTCGAGAATGAGCTCGAAGAAGCTATTTTTTTCCATTAACTGACTTCGTCGCACCCTGCAAGAGAGCAAGATGCGACGTCGTAGTTTGCATGAGTGCAGCCTACGACGAACTGTCCAGGTAAATGACTTAGCCAGTGAAACTTCGGGGATGTATACACTGAATCTAAGGATGGTAGGATTTTAGGTGTAACAGATGGGTAAGTTGGACAAACATTCCATTGTTGCTTGTCTAGAATGAAACCACTTTGCTAACATGCTGAGAGCTGTGCACGCTCTTGATAGTATGTTCTGGTAGAGATGGAAGGCATCTATATAGCCATTGTGTGCACACGGGATATGGAAAAGTGTTGTGCCAAAGTATTGGTCAAGATAGTTGCATAACTGTGTGAATCATATTAGTATGCATAGTAGGTTATCATGTCAACATGATTTGATGATTATGAAGTATTACCAATCATGTAATTAACTTTGATTTGTAGGAAAGATAATGTAAAATAAGGCTGGTGAACACCTATTCCAAAGAACAAGTGATGGATGTTCAACAAGAAGACTTACAAATCAAACGTACTATAGAAGGATCGTGGCTAGAGGAATCTCTTAGAAAGAGGGAGAGGATCATGATGAGATGTTTGCTCCAAGTGGCTAGACACACCCATGGATGACAAGACCATTCTCTTAATGGTGTAATTGAAGAAGAAGTGTGGATCGAGCAAACTCTCAAGATTTGATAGAGAATCACATGAGTGAAGAAAGCTCTGCATGGGTACCCAAGATCGATAGTCATTTGATGAGCTTAATGATCACTACGGGTGATGCGGATTTCAACCTTTGCTACAAGGTTGAAGATGGTTTCTAACTACAAATGACATTCTTCTCTTAGATGGATGCAAGAAGGAACTCACCATAGAGTTCGAATGATCTTGAGGCTCATATCAGTAGACCCATATGATGGGAGATGGCATGGATAGATATGCAGAAGATCACTCAATGCAGAATGTGAATGATGTTCAGTCACATAGGGAGAATTGATAGCTTCTTAACAAACTTGGGATTTACCAAAAGTAAAGCTGATCCTAACCTTTACCTTAAGGTTATGGATGATGAACCTGCCATACTATTACTGTATGTGGATGATCTCTTTCTGACAGGGAATGAGAAACAGATCATGGAAAGCAAGAAGAAGCTAGCTACAGGATTTGAGATGAAAGATCTCAGATTGATGCATTACTTCCTATGTCTGGAAGTATGGCAAGACCCGGAAGGAATCTTTCTCAACCAGGGAAAGTATGTTGTGGAAATCTTGAAAAGATTTGATATGTTGGAATGTAAAGCCATGACCACTCCCATGGATTCCAACTTGAAGTTGTTGGCTGATGAATCATCAGAATTGGTTGATGTAACTCAGTAAAAACAGATAATTGGGTCATTGATATATCTAACAAATACCATGCCAGATATATGCTTTGTTGTGAACACCTTGAGTCAGTATCTAGTGGAACCTAGACGTGTTCAACTGATAGCTGCAAAGCATGTGATGAGGTACCTAAAAGGTACGATAGACTTTGGTCTATATTATCGTGGAGATAATGATTTCAGATTGTATGGATATACAGATGCAGATTGGGCTAGAAGTGTCTTAGAAAAAAAGAGCACATCGGGTGGATGTTATTGTTTGGGATCTTCTATGATCTCATGGTTTAGCAGGAAGCAGTCCAGTGTGGCGCTCAGCACAGCTGAAGCGGAATACATAGCAGCTTGATCTGCTAGTTGTGATGCGATATGGTTTCGGAAGTTGTTATAAGGACTATTGACTTAGAGATGGACCCCACTGTGATCTTGTGTGACAACCAGAGTTGTATCAAGATGACTGAGAATCCATTGTTCCATGATAAGTCAAAGCACATAGAGAACCGATATTTCTATATACGGGATATGGTGCAAAAAGGAGCTATAAAGCTTGAGTATGTGAGCACTGACGAACAAGTTGCTGATGTATTGACCAAACCTCTGTCTCGAGTAAAGTTTGAGTATTTCTGAGACAAGCTTGGTGTAGTTCAGAAGGAGCCTCCTCGAAAGGGGGAGTGATATGGTCGATGATGATATTTGGATACTGGTATCGATTTGGATACCTATATCGATGATAAGATTGCCTATATCAATGGTAAGGCCGATGATGAGGATACTTGTATTGATGATGTGGATACTTGTATCGATGATGATGATACTTGTATCAATGATTGATGATGAGGATACCTATATCGATGATGAGGATACCTGTATCGATGATGAGGTTTACCTGTTCCAACGATGAGGTCGACTATAAGGATACCTATACCGACGATGAGGTCAATGTGTGGTCCTTAGACTTTGTCTAAGTAGACGAGTGGATTGTATCATCCCTGGATTTTATGTCCTAAAGAGATCAAGATTAACCATCCTGTAAGTGGTTGAGGATTAATCATCCTTAGGTAGTAAATCCAGTAATTCTGAAAGGAAGGATAGTCTTAAATGTTGGTTGTGATAGGATTAATCATCCTTAGACAGTAAATCCAGTAATTCTGAAAGGAAGGATAGTCTTAAATGCTGATTATGATAGGATTCATCATCCTTAGACAGTAAATCTAGTAATTCCGAAATGAATGATAGTCTTAAATGCTGGTTGTGATAGGATTAATCATCCTTAGACAATAAATCCAGTAATTCCGAAAGGAAGGATAGTCTTAAATGCTGATTGTGATCGGATTAATCATCCTCAGACAGTAAATCCAGTAATTCTGAAAGGAAAGATAGTCTTAAATGCTGATTATGATCGGATTGATCATCCCTAGACAGTAAATCCAGTAATTCCGAAAGGAAGGATAGTCTTAAATGCTCATTGTGATGGGATTGATCATCCCTAGACAGTAAATCCAGTAATTCCGAAAGGAAGGATAGTCTTAAATGCTGATTGTGATGGGATTGATCATCCCTAGACTGTAAATCCAGTAATTCCAAAAGGAAGGATAGTCTTAAATGTTGATTGTGATGGGATTGATCATCCCTAGACAATAAATCCAATAATTCTGAAAGGAAGGATAGTCTTAAATGTTGATTGTGACGGGGTTGATCATCCCTAGACAGTAAATCTAGTAACTCCGAAAGGAAGGATAGTCTTAAATGTTGATTGTGATGGGATTGATCATCCCTAGACAATAAATCTAGTAATTTCGAAAGGAAGGATAGTCTTAAATGTTGATTGTGATGGGATTGATCATCCCTAGACAATAAATCTCGTAATTTTGAAAGGAAGGATAGTTTTAAATATTGATTGTGATGAGATTGATCATCCCTAGACAGTGATCCCGTAATTCCAAAAGGAAAGATCATGTGTGTTGTAGATGATGATGTTGTTTATCGAGAGATCCTTCTGATGGGTGATAGGATGCTCTTGAGTCTTGCTTGTGGACTTCAAACTTTAAATGCCTAAATCTCTTTATAGATTTGGAATGCATAATAAAAAGAAAATTCAAAAAAACAAACATATATTACTTTGTTATATTCACAATCTCATGAAGATGAGCTTATATTAATTGGTACTCTCTATAGAATTGGAGATATGCTGGTCATAGAAGCTGGAATGACAATAGAGTGGGGAAATGTGCTATGGCAACACTTAATGAAGTCAATGATGAAGAAACACAGTGAAGTTGAATTATCTAACAACTACTAATTTCTTAATTATTAATATATTTTTTTATGACACAGATACTTTGCAGCTAACAACCCTTGTTTTTAGTTTTGTTTTTTTTCCTTCAAAATAAAAAATGGAAACCACTTTACCTTCACATTGTTTTTAGTTTTTTTTTTCCTTCAAAATAAAAAATGGAAACCACTTTACCTTCACATTGTTTTTAGTTTTTTTCATTTCAAAATGAAAGATGGAAACTACTTTGCCTTCAGACATTGACTTATGCTTAAAAGGTCAAATAGGAAAGCAATAACGAAAGAAAATAGGAACCTCGAAACTACTTTGCCTTCACACAGCGACCTATGCCTAAAATGTCAAATTGGTAAGAAATGATGGAAGAAAATAGGAATCTTGGGAATGAAATTTTTTTTTATGGTAAAGTTGGCTCTCGAATTCATTGGCAATTTGGCATCCACTAAAAAAATCCAGCTATTTCCACAAAATTGCAATGTCTCTTTCACCTTTTATGACAGGATAGTCGGTAGGTCTTTAATGGTATTTATTATTCATGGCATTTGACGACATGGAATACAGCAATTTATTTTATATGAAAGCGAAGGTTGACCAAGGGACTGCCAAAAATTATACTGTATCAATAAGAGGAGTCGCATTCATTTATTGGAAACAGATTGTAAACACATGAATTCATTGGAAACAGACTGTCAACACTTGAATGGAGAGGAGGCATTTCCCAATGTAAAAGCTGTGGCCTCGCGGGCCCATTTGAAAAAGGCCATCTGAAATTAATTTCCAGGCATATGACAACTGATCAGAAACAATAGATGCCCAAATTATTCTCCGCAGTTTGTCTAGTTCTGTTGGGGGAGGTACCTATTAGATCTGTGAGAGAGGTGAAACAATATGAAAAAATCAAGGCTGTGGAACTGCCCGTACGTAATAGGATTCCTGGGATTGCTTGCTGTGGCAACTGGCATCGCTGCAGAATTAACGCGCAACAAGGTCTGTAGTGGGTATATCATAACTGAAACCTAAGGTTTTTATTTTCAATAACATGAATTTGATCTGTGATGCCAAACAATTCTAATGCACAGGCTAATGATGTGAGCTATGAGGAGGGAGGATGCAGCCTTCCATCAAGCCCTGCATTGGCTCTGGGAACCACGGCAGCTCTGTCACTTATTCTTGCCCAATTAACAACAAATGCCATTGGAGGCTGTGTATGTTGGGCTAGAGATCTGCACAATATTCCCACCTGCAACAGACTGACTGCCATGATTCTCCTCCTCTTCTCATGGTATAGTGCTCTAATAATACGTTCTTATAATATTTCTGTCTCAGAACCTTAATTCTGATGGTTGGGTGTTTGTGGAAAATTATCATTGAATTTCTGGTTTTTTAAGAACCCTGATTCTGATGGTTGGGTGATTTGGAAAATTATCAGGACCTTAATTATGATGCTTGGGTGATTTGGAAAATTATCAGGACCTTAATTATGATGTTGGGTGGTTTTTTTAAGAACCTTAATTCTGATGGCTGGGTGCTTGTGGAAAATGATCAGGACCTTAGTTATGATGGTCGGGTACTTGTGGAAAATTATTATTGAATTTCTGGTTTTTTAAGAGTGAATTATTTTTCTGGATTGCTTAATTGGTTGTAAGATTAGAACATATGTTTATTTAAAAAGAAACTTATAGAGGAGAATGACAAATAAACAGCTTAGAAGTAATAACCTTCCACTGGTTAACTTGCAAACTGGAAATTTTTTTATTGGTTTTTGGCCCTCTTTTTATAAAAATGGTTATGACTTTAAAATCTTTTTCCCTTTTTCTCTGTTCTCCTCTCTTTTAATGTTTTGAAATTTTTTATTTCAAGATTTCAAAAAAACGTTATTATAACTTTAAAATCTTCTTCCCTTCTCCTCACTTTTAAAGTTTTGAATTTTTTTATTTCAAGATGTAAAACAAATTCTTCCAAAAATCTTTCTTACAGTAAAATCTAAATATTCATATATTCAATGATGATATGTCCTGTCTAGACAATCTAGATGATAAAATGTCAACTACCAAAGCTTTTTGATTTCAGAAGTTTCAACAAATTCTTCCAGAAATCATGCACACAGTAAAATCCAGAAATTCATATAATCAATGATGAGATATCCTGTCTATATTCAATGATGATATGTCCTGTCTAGACAATCTAGATGATAAAATGTCAACTGCCAAAGCTTTTTTATTTCAGAAGTTTCATCAAATTCTTCCAGAAGTCTTGCACACAGTAATATCTAGAATTCAATGATGAGATATCCTGTCTAAAAAATCTAGATGATAATATATCAACTGCCAAAGTCTCTATTCTCATGCCTTTAGATCATATCTACCAAATTTGGCCGAATCAGGCTCATTTATCATGCTTAATTCGGTTCGATCAGTTCATCCAAATTCTCTTGCTATCCAAAACTCCAAATTAATACTTCATTTTCTTGTTATTCAAAATTCCAAATTGCTACGTAGGTGTCTGAGTTCAAATTAGAAATTGATGTTTATATAAATTAAGTTGAATTTCAAATTGATTTACACTTATTAAATCAAGCTGCCTGTATAAATCCAACCAAAAATCAAACTTAACTTTTTTTCTTATAAACATTGGGCTGTCAGTTACTTCGAAATTAATGTCCAGGGCTGTTAGCTACTTCGAAATTGATGTCTCAAGCTGAATTTCAAACTGATTTACACTTGTTAAATCAAGCTATCTATGTAAATCTTGCCTAAAATCAAATTTAATTTTCTTTATTATAGACATTTGGTATGCTACTTATACTGATTTAAGATATGTATTGGCAATTTTTTTTTCAAAATTAGTTTTTTTTCACTCTGTTTTTTAATATCGAAAAATTCAAATTCGAACTTAGTAAGTATGATTACATGTCCAACTGACAAAGTCTCCATTCTATGTTTTTTATCAGGGTGACTTTTGCATTTGCAATTTATCTATTTGTGGCGGGGTCAAGCATGAACGAAAGCCAACCACACAACAAGCCATGGTTGGATAATGAATGCTATGTTGTGAAACCTGGAGTTTTCGGTTGGGCAGCTGCCTTATCATTTCTAACAGTCATATCAGACATCATGTTTTATATAGCAATTACAGCAAAGAGAACAGAGGATCTGCCCATGACTTCCTCTGTTATGCCAGTGGCAGTGCCATCGGCGATGAATTCAGAGAATTTTTCAAACCCCCAACATGCAGCTGTTTCTGCAGGAAATATTGAATTCAACGGCGTTGTTGGATCGAACTCTGATAAACATGAGTTGTAAAGAAATAAAATTCCCAGATATTTTATAAATATGGAGATCAAGTTGTGTATATAATATTGCAGTTGTCTGATCGGATCTGTAAAAAGTAAGAAAACAGTGGGGGCTATTCACAGGCAAGAGCCGTAATACAAGCACTTCAATTCAGAGTCCAACAGCTGGATTGGCTTTGTAATCTAGATTATCTCAATGAGGAATATTGAGATCCAATTAAATAAGAGTCATTGAGCACTGATGGTCCGGATAGATGCTGATGTATACAGTGACGGCTGTAACAGTCCAGGCTGGGACCTGATTCAGCTGAGGAGAAATTTCCAATAAAGTTGTTTATAAAAAAGGAGAGGCTATGTTAGTGTTGCTATTCCCTAAATATATGCATTGTTTAATGCATATATATATATTCATGTTATATATATATGTACGAGAGAAGATCCCATAATTTATCATAATTTATTTTTGATAAGAGTTTTTGCTATCAGCATACGAGGGTTAGAGTTGATTAATCATTGTTATTTAAATAAAACAATGCTGCTTAAAATAATTTTATGTAGTTTGTAAGGAGGAAGACTTTCACTCATATTAAATGCTTTTGGGTTTTGGGCCGTGTGTTAACACCCAAAAAGTGCTCACTAGCTCATCAAAAGACCGTAGTACACCCCTTTTTCCATTAAAAAAGATTATTTTTCCAAGAAAAGCATAAAAAACCCTAAAAAAGGGTCCAAATTCCCAAAAATATTAAAAAGGGAATTAAAATATTATTTTTATTCAAAAAAGGAAAAAGGAGGGAAAAGTACCTAAACCATGTTGGTCAATACCATTTGGTTTCCACAAAACCACAAATGGTATTTCCCACCACCAAAACCTATAAAAAGGTGGTAGGGGCTCCTCATTTCACATCCATCCATTATCTCATCCTTATGCTGCTGAAATCTCCCTTGAGCATTTTAGCCATTGCAAACCACATTGGAGAAGAGACCATTGGAGATTGGAAGTTGCTCATCCTTGGAGCTATTCAACCTCACCATTAGAGGTATTGATTTCGCAAGCACTTGCTTGCCCCATCCTTTCAATACAAATTCTTTATTTTATATATGTTCTTGTTCTCGATTTTAAATTATTTTTGTTATTTGCTTAATATCTTTGCTTAGATCCATGAATAGTCTTGTTTAATTAGTTTATTGTTATTTATTTCCATTGAAACTGCTGCTACTAGTTAGCAGGTGCCCATAGCACTAAGCCTGGTTGCAAAACCGGGCCAACAGTTTTTGGCGACTCTGCTTTGGTTTGAACTATAGATCTCTAGTTTTGCCTTTAATCTTAGTTTTTTATGAGTTTTTAACCTTTAGATCCATAGATCTGCCATCTTAGACAGCAGATCCATTGCTGCTCTGAGATTTGGACCCATAAACAGCCCGAAATTTTCAATTTTCGGGTTCGTTTCTCGGTTTCCGTGCACGGCTTCCGCCTCGCGGTTTTTTGCCAGACAGTCGCGCGGTCCATCGCGACTTTTCTGCACTTTTCCGCGCGGTACACCACGGCTTTTTCCCAGACAGTCGCGCGGTTCCATCGCGACTTTTCTGCGTTTTTCCGCGCTGCACACCGCAGCTTCGCGGCCAATTTCCGCGCTGCCCATCGCGCCTGTGCGGTTAAAATCCGCGCTGCCCATCGCGCCTGTGCGGTTAAAACCCGCGCGGTCCATCGCGACTGTGCGCCCAAAACCCGCGCGGTCCATCGCGACTGTGCGTCCAAAACCCGCGCGGCCCATCGCGGCTGTACGTCCAAAACCCGCGCGGCTGAATTTTTCATTCGGCCATTCCGATTTTGAAAAAAAAAATTTACTGTACTTTCTGCCCATAGCACATTTTTTACAGTACTAAATCCTGCATATTTTACAGCTTTGAAAAAAAAAATTTACTATTTAAAAGTGCATATCTAGAAATCTTTTTAAAAATTTTCAAGAAAGTGAAAGAAAGACTCATTTTGCATTTTTATCTAGATTCTAATTTTTTCTTGTTTACTTCTTTAAAATCTTGCCCTTAGCAATTTTTCTTGAAACAAAGAAATCCATTTATTTCTTTTAAAAAGAAGTCTATTATTTGCTTTCATAAATCCAAAAAATCCATTATTTTTTGAGTTATTTTTTCAAAAGCATTTAAATTCCTTTTAGTGAAAAGTCATAAATATTTGCTTTTTTATTTTCGAAAAATCCTTTATTTTTTGAAAGTTTCCTGTAAAGCATTTAATTCTTTTCAAGTTCAGTTTACAACACCTCACGTGCACTCACACGATCACTTAATTGAACTAAGCCTTAAAACGTACCTTAATTTGAACACATTTTTAACCCCACTTGGGGAACACTAAAAGAATTCTTGTAGCTAGGTAGTATTGGGGGGATAGGTGTTCCAATAACACCCCTCAGTTCTTACATCTGAGACATAGAAGTTGTCCAATTAGGGAGCTAAAATCTCTTAGTACTTTTTGGCGCGGTCACAACCGGTTTGTGGGAAGGCCTCTCCCTTAGGAGGGTTGAAGTCGCGAGGATGGTTCCGGAAGCCTGAGTGGGATACCGAAACCCATTCAGTAACCGAAGGGCTACCATTCGCAGTTCTCGGGATATCCCTGTATTGGGATATTGCGATCAAAGGACCAAACGGCAGATTTACCTTTTCTCGACGCGTCATGAATGGAGTATCCTAGTAGCCTGTCTTTAGGATTGATTACCCGGTGTCCCTCCCGGTAGGGGGATATCTAGCCGTTGTCTCAACATTCATATTGTCTGACTTGGATTTCATCACCTTGCAGAGGATATCGTCTGTTTGAGTCACAATACTTTTAGATTAGGTGTTTGCATGATTTCAACCTACCTGTGGTCTAGTTACACCTATTTTTTTTCTAGGAGCCGCTTGCGTGTTGGTATTCTGACCTGTTGTTGCATTCCTCCACTTATTGTAGCACAGCTGCTAGAATAAGTGCCTTTTCTGAGGATTGATTTTTTGGCCTGAGAGCCTTCTTTTTTCACTCCCCTTCTTGCACCCTTGGTTGCATAAGGGTTTTGAGTCTTTTATATTATATCACCACCTGATACTTAAACAAATTTTTTTATACAACAACATATTCTCAACCATTGAGAATTTTAGACACTCTCGCCGTCTACAGGGCGAACTCCGAGAGTTTAGTCCACTTGGCTCTCCACGTCACGGACGCAGAGCCTTATCCCTTGATTCGACACATCGTCAATCAATTAGACAGTCATCCGATTCTGACATACCCCACTTCACCTTTGATTTGGAGGTAGAATCCGAAAACCCCACAGAGTTACCACCAACCACCATTATGTCTGGAACACCATTTGATCCACTATTTACAACTACCATAGGTCAGACATCTGCAGACCCTTCTGCTGTAGTACCATCCACGGCAACAACCACCCCCCCCTGGGTATGCCCAATATGGATAACACTCCACATTTAGGAATGCCTAACACAGGGCCACCACCTGTCATGGGTACACCCAACATGGGGGTCATACCCCCTTTGGTTTCCACAAACCCTATCCCAGGAATCCCTAGTACGATTCTCAACCCAAGTGCAACCCATGTTGCACTTGGGAATGCTATCCCAGGAATCCCTAGTGCGATTCCTAACCCAAGTGTAACCCAAGTTGCACTTGGAGGCGCTGGCCCATACCAGACTACACCAATCGGAGGGCATATACCCTCCATACCTAGCATACCTTTAGGCGCTACTGGACCCCTTCACCATACCACTATGGCCAGGCATGTCCCAGTTCCAGTCACCACATCTGCTAGTCTACCATATATGGCGAGTCTGAACCTGCCAGATTTAGCTAGGCTCACAAATGACCCCATTAGACATGATCCGGCGTGGCCTCAAATGCCCACCAAACTCCCCTCTGACATCCCTAAATTTGAGGGTAAGGCAGGAGAAGACCCACAAAACCATATCATGTCCTTCCATCTATGGTGTTCCTCCAACTCCATAGTGGACGATTCTGTCCGCCTCCGTTTATTACAGCGCACCTTCACTGGCTCTGCAGCCAAATGGTATATCGAGCAACCCCATGGGACGCATTCCACATTTACCTCCCTTGCCTCGACCTTCCTGCAGTTCTTTCAGCTACCTGTCCCGCTATGATGCGGGCGTCGAAATCCTACTGTCTTGCAGACATAACACGGCCACGCATATCCACTGACCATATTCATGATTGGCGCCGGCGCCGAAGCCTATGCAAAATCAAATTAGACGACCCGAATCTTTTTAGACTGGTTCCTTAAATCCCTCCTTCCTCTCATTGCGAAGGATGTAGCATCTGAAAGACCCCAGTCCGAGGAAGAGGCCATCCTCAAGGCCCAACAGTTTGATCTCATCTACGCCCAGTCGGGTTACTTATACACGATCATACCGGACGCCCCACGAGGCGACTCTGCACGCGGTGACGCACCGGGGGCATCACATGCCGCTGATGGCATTATTGGCCAAATTACACCGCAAGCAAAACCTTTCAGTATGGGTGAGCACCATGCCCGCCCCAGACCTTTCTAGGGCCACATCGAGTTCCGGAGCGACAAACTTCTTATGCTCCAACAAACCAGACCCATCACGTTCATGGACCCTCTTGTCCACAACATTGTTATGGCCAAGCGCCATCAGCATATGTACCTCCTACATACTATGCTCAACCTACGGTACAGACCCCCATGCAGTTCCCACAACAGCCCATGCATTACCCACAAACCGGTTGCACCAGCTAACCTCACACCTCCACCAGTTCAGGGGTACCAACAACCCCAACAGGCAACTGGACCACCTCCAGCTCCACCTGCATACTATCCACCGCAACCTGCTCCCGCACCTGCGGCTCCTCAGAATCCCCCCCAATGCTCAAGGGCATGTGTACGCACAACAACAGCAGCCCCAATACCAAAATAACCAACGCAACCAGGGTGGGCAACCAAACCATGGAAGAGGACGCAACCGTTGGAAACAATCAAAACCGTAACCAAGCTCCACAACCTACCCATCCTCCGCAAAACAATAACGCGGCGCCTGCCTCATCAGAATCCTGAGCGACCACCCTAAGCAACCCAAAAATGCTAATTTACGAACAAACCATCCTTGTTCCATTTGCGGTGTCTATGGCCACTATACCCACGCTTGCCCACATCTGGAGCGAGCTCGACAACTATGGACAAATGACGCCCATCGTCAAGGGCAGGCGGCTCCTCAGGCGCCACCCCAACCCTCCACCACCTCCACAACATCCTTTGGTACTACAAAACCCCTTTTCCAACACAAGGAGTGGTGAACACTCAGCCGTTAGCCCCCCCACAGGGCAACGTGCAACCACAACAAATCACTTACGCCGCTCCTGATCAACCCATGTTTGATTCAGGCACTCACCACTTATTGATGATGTCCACTGCCGACGTCAATATCCAAACCCGACGGAACCAGTATGGTCCCACCTCCGAAGCCCCCCCCCGCCGGAAAAGGATACTAATGCTCATCCCACTGATCAGACATTGCGTATACCTCAGGTTCCACTCGATGGCGCTTCTAAAGCACCTCGCTTCCCCCCTTCGCCCGAATCAACAACAACCCCAATGCACGGGCTGCGTCTAATTACAACATTGTAGATGACCTAGCTCAATCTCCCGCAGCCATGTCTGCGTTAGAAGTCTTGAAGAACTGTCCTACGCAGCGCAAGACTTTACTTTCCGCCATTGGGGCGATTGACCCAAATGATTCGAAATTGATGACCTTTGATTTGGACCAGTCCGAACCACGTCTGCCTTCCACCATAGCAGTCCAAGTTTCTGTTTCTATTCGGAATCTTGTCATCCATCGATGTATCATCGACGAGGGTGCCTCCACATGCGTCAATGTCCACCTTTGTTTGGCAGAAGTTGGGATCCCCTACTCTCCAGCAATCCACAACTGCATTGCGGGCCTACCACGGCCGGTCAGCTCAACCTCAAGGTTTACTACCCAAGGTGCCCGTCCAATTAGGTGGGGGAAAACTGTGCTCATCGACATAGAAGTCATTAACGCCCAGCTCGATTATAACCTTTTACTTGGCCGCAGTTACATGTACGCCATGAAAGCAGTCGCCTCCTCCGTTTTCCGCACCATGATGTTCCCCCATGAGGGGACGCGTGGTCAAAATTGACCAACTCACCTACTATGATCCCAATGCCCCTGCAGCACCCGAAAATGTTCTTCCCATGATTGAACAACCAACTTCTAGTGCAACTACCTCCTTTGTCTCTTCTTTGGGACCCGGACTTTATTCAGATACACCAATGACCTCTTCATTCCAGGCCATTCCACCACCGTCACCAGAGACCCAAGTCGCAAACCTCTGTACTCTTTCACAGAATACGCCAAACATCCGGTGGTCAACCACCATTGATCCCCAGTCACATTGGTGTTACACCTATCCACACCATCCCCTTCCTATTTCCTCCTTCGGGTGTAGTAAGCACCCCGGTTATGGCTACCCTTAGTCTACCCGGGGCTAACATTGGGATTACCTGTGTGGTATATTCCACCTCCCGTTCGACCGCCGACACCAAACGTCATCCTCCAACCGGTACAACCTATTGTTACCACAAATCAAACCTCCTCCTGGTGTCGCAATCCCTTCGTCGTCAACGACACCTCCTCCTAGCCTCAAATATCCCTTCGTCGTCAACAAATCCTCCCCCTCCTATCAAGCCCGCTGGGGGCAGAGGTCCACAACCATACACTGCTATACCACCCCCCTAAGGCAGTTAAACCCCCCACCAGTGTTTCGAGCTCCCCCCAAGTGCTCATTATGCGATGAGATAGGCCACCCAACTCATCAATGCCCACACTTACCAGCACTCCAAGAGCATATGAATATGTTGGACGATGACATCGGCATCCCAGTAGTCAGATTAGAGCCACCTCTACAGCCTCGCGACAAATCACTGCACACCAACCATCCTTGTGCTTATATGCAATGTTTACGGCCATTACTCTCACCATTGTCCTGATCTACCTGACTATAGAGCAGCGTTGTACGAGTTAAACAACGTCGACTTAGAGATATCTCCTCCCCTCATCGAGGAGATCCACCCCCCGCCATCATCCTCGTCGGAAGAAGTCAATACAATTTATATGATTTCAACAACTTTCAAACTAGAACCCCTTGATTTATGGTCTGACTACTTCAATACTGATGAGCAATTTTGGAGACACTCACTGCACCCGACTACCCTTGGGGATGATATGCATCATCGCTCGTACTTCCTCCCGGAAGCATCTACATCCACCGTATCCAACCAGCTGTCGGTCGAGTCGAAAGACTTCATACCCACTAAGGTCGATTGGTTAAAAGACCCCATCCCAGCACCGGATGCCTTTGAAGAAGGGAACATGTCAAACATTTCCCCACACTATACAGATAGACATTTCCACAACACCAGGCAAACCTGAGCTCATCTCGCTGGGGCGCATCTTGCACTCAAGCAGAAAACTCAGGCATACAAAAAGCTCTTTCAAGAGTTCCGAGACGTCTTTGCCTGGTCCTATACCGAGATGCCTGGTCTCGACCCCGCCATTATTGAACACCACATTGATACATGGCCTGAAGTACCCCCTGTTCGTCAGAAACAGCGACCCATACACCCTTCCAAGCTCCCCGCTGTTAAGGCTGAGGTCGAGAAACTTCGAAAAGCAGGGTTCATTTACCCTATCCCATACACCACCTGGGTATCGAACCCCGTTCTCGTCAACAAAAAGCAGGGCACCCTTAGAGTATGCACTGACTTCCGCGATTTAAACCACGCTTGTCCAAAAGACAATTTCCCCACGCCATTCATTGACCAACTCATTGATGAGTGTGCGGGCCATGAGGTCCTATCCTTCATGGACGGGTTTTCCGGATATAACCAGATCCACATCCGCAAGGAGGATCAGTACAAGACTGCATTCACCACCCCCATGGGGCACCTTTGCCTATCGCGTCATGCCATTTGGCCTTAAAAATGCTGGTGCCACTTTCCAGCGAGCCATGACCTATTGCTTTCATGACTTGGTCCATATCCTGCGAGTCTATCTTGACGACCTCACAGCTCGTTCCCGAAAGCGATCAGACCACCTTAACGACCTCCGGCAAGTTTTCCTGCGTTTGTCGCAAATATAAAATCCGCTTGAACCCACACAAGTGTGTCTTCTGCGTCCCGGCGGGCCGGTTGTTGGGTTTCATTGTTTCCCAAGACGGAATCACTGTCGATCCCCTGAAAGTCAAAGCCATCTTAGAACTTCCCCCTCCTCGCACGCTTCGGCAGCTTCAGAGCTTGCAAGGGCGGTCCAATTTTCTTATGCGCTTTGTTCCTGATTACGCCACCAAAGTCCATGGATTCTTACGCTTACTTCGTACCCACATACCCTTTGTTTGGGATAACCAAGCAGACACGGCATTCGAAGCCCTCAAGAAATCTCTCACACAAGCCCCCTTGATATCCCCACCGGATTTCTCTCAAGACTTCACCCTTTATGTCTCGGCATCTGAACATGCTGTATCCGGAGTTTTGGTCCAAGAAGATGCCTCCCACAAAAAGCATGTGATTTATTACGTCAGCCAGACCTTGTCTGGTCCACCTCTACGTTACCCATACGAGGAAAGATTAGCCCTAGCTGTAGTCTTTTCCGTACAAAAACTACGACACTACATTTTGCTTAGTCATACCACGGTCGTGGCCGACTCCAACCCCATGGTCCTATCTCCTCACCCGGCGGCTCCTACAAGGTCATGTTGCTAAATGGGTCATTATCCTCCAGGAATATGACCTCACTTTCAGAACTCCCAAAAGCACCAAAGCCCTCGCGCTTGCTCACCTCATTACATACCTCCCATCCTCTTCAACATCACCCGTTATCCAAACGGACCTGATTGACGAGCAGATCTTCATCATTTCGTTTGACGACCCTTGGTACGGAGACATTTTGACTTACCTTCGTACGCAAAAATTCCGACCACACATCGATCGTGATGGACGCCGTCGCATACGACACCACGCCCCCCGATACCTCCTGATTGGGGATGTACTTTACCGACGCGGCGTTGATACTATCTTACGCCGCTGCCTATCCCATAGTGAGGCAGAACAAGTCCTCAATGATTGTCATAGCGGGTGCCTGTTGAGGCCATTTCTCCGGCAATGGCCACCGCCCAGAAAATCATTCGGGCCGGTTATTTTTGGCCATCATTGTTCACTGATTGCATCACAGCATCAAGCACTGCCAGAACTGCCAACTATTTGCCCCCAAAGCAAGAACCCCCCCGGCCCCTCTTCATCCAGTCATCACTGTCGGACCATTCTGCAAATGGGCCATTGACTTCCTCGACTGCAACCCCCCGTCAGCCGGCGGCCACAAACACATCGTGGTGGCTGTAGATTATTTCACCAAGTGGGCAGAAGCCATGCCGACCTATAATTGCAAAGCCGACACTGCAGCACGGTTTTTCTTCAACCATGTTATCGCTCGCTTCGGAGTACCACAACAACTAGTCTCTGACCACGGCTCTCACTTCGAAGATTGCCGTCTGGAAGGAATTATCAACCATGTTGAAATTTGAACACTATTTCTCTTCCGCTTACTATCCCCAAGGAAATGGCCAAGTCGAAGCGATCAATAAAATCTTGAAGACCATTCTCCAACGTACTATAGACAAGCACAAATCCAATTGGCACCACATGCTTTTCTCGGCACTATGGGCCTACCGCACATCAACCAAAACCGCCACCGGTTTTACCCCTTTCCATTTAGTTCACGGTGTCGAATCTGTCCTCCCCATTGAGTGTCAGATCCCAGCCTTACATATCGCCGTTGAGCTCCTACCGGACACTTCCCCGATCGAGCAACGATTACTACTCCTAGAGCAGGCCGATGAAGATCGGCGCACAGCCATTCAAAACATGGAAGCTGCTAAACAACGATCGAAACTAAGTTACGACAAACGCGTCCACCCAAGAACCTTTTCGGAGGGAGACCTTGTCCTCGCTTACGATCAAGCTCATGACAAAACCGGAAAGGGAAAGTTCGTGTCCATGTGGCAAGGCCCCTACATTGTACACACCTGCCTTGGGCAGGGGGCATACATTCTGACCGATTCAGAAGGCAACACCCTACGCAACCCACGCAACGGGTTGTACCTTAAACGATTTTACCCATAGAAAATCTGATGGACACCATCGTCCATTTTAGTATAGGCATACATTTTTTGTTCACAAAAAATTTCAAAAAACCTAAATATTTGTTTTTCTCTGCATGACCACAGATGGAACCTCTTCCACTCGGCCATGTCGGTTTCGCTGATGGTGCAAGCCGTTGGTCTCCCAATCTCGCCTCCGCAGCTTGGGTAATATACTCCCCTTCACATGAGTTAACTCACATTGACGGAGTATGTTTAGGTGCCGCTACCAATAATCAAGCTGAATACGATGCCGTGACCGGTCTCCTGGCCGCTGCTCTCCAGATGAGCATACGTCACATCAACATTTTCTTGGACTCACAGCTCCTAGTTTCCCAGCTCAACAATGATTACCAGGTACGCGATCCCTGTATCTTCAGAAAGTTCCTGTGCACTAAACAAATGGTTAGACAGTTTGAATCCATTACATTCACACATGTCCCAAGACACCTCAATAGTGTAGCAGATAATATGGCAAACAGTGTCCTCGACTGGCACACCAATCACATCATGTCATATCCATAAACAAAAAATGCATCCATGTGCAAAACATGTGCCTCCACGGGCATATACAAAAACCAATATTGCATCCACGTGCATAACATGTGCCTCCACGGGCATAAAACAAACAAACCAAATAATGCATCCATGTGCATAACAGGTGCCTCCACGGGCATACATAAATCAACAAATATACTGCCTCCACGTGCATAACATGTGCCTCCACGGGCATATACAAAAGACAAATGTGCATCCACGTGCATACACGACAATATATCTCAAATATATATCCACATATATATATAAATCAAATAGTCAAATGTCATAAGTGCTCTCAGCACCCGATATACAAAAAATACATCTGTCGTACAAAAATGCTTCCCCATATGCTCATTAGCATTTGGGGGCAGATACAATATATCTACTCATCAGGATCCCTAGGATCCTCTGGCTCCTCCTCCGGCTCCTCCTCCGACTCCTCCTCCGCCGGCCCCGCCGGGTCATGACGACCCCGAACTCGCCGCTCTGCCGGCCCTGCTGGATCGTCCCTCAGACGTATCCTCCCCTGAGCCGGCCCTGCCGGAGCATCTCGTCCACCACCCCCATGCCTCGCCACGAACACCGCTGCCCTCAACAGGAGCGACTGCCACTCAGGCGGCGCACCAAGACATCCCTGCAAAATGTCCCGATCAAGGTCCCTCCAGCCATCCTCGGGGAGCCCAGCTACGATCCGGGCTAAGGTCCGTCGGACACCATCTATGGCGTCGTCCTGAGGGCCAACCCCTCGCCCACGGGCTGCATATCCTCCACCACGCGGAGGAGGTACAGGTACAGGGGGATGAGCGACCACCATCGCCCGCCCCTGCCGAGCCACATAGTCAGGTGGTGGCACTGGACCCACATCTGCACAAAGCAAGTAAACCATTAGATACTATATAACAAAATCATCATGATAAATCAAACTACACATGATATAATATCGAATAAAACACAAAAACATACCGTCTAAGCTCCAGGCCTGTCCTGGGGCACGAGGCATCTCTGGGTCACCCCGGTAGTCCATGCCGGCGTAAGGATAGTCCTCGATCACCAGAGGCATCTGCTCCCACTGCTGATAGAAATCCTCTGTGAAGTAACCGCGGATACCACCTCCAGCACGGGGCATCATCTGCCCCCACCTCATCATACGAGGCTCGCTCGGAAGCCCAGCACGAACGGGTACCCGTGGCCGCAAGGTCGGCACCCGCTCAAAGAAAAAACAGCATAAAAACGAGGCGTAACAAAACTCGCCTCCCTCTCTAATGGCCTTGTCCAGATCTCTCCGGACACCGGCCAGGAACATCTGCGCCCAGGCATAGTAAGTACCCTGTAGAACGGAATCCACCATCATCGTCTGCCCCCCAGACATACGATGTGGTGCAGCAGCACCCAGTATCCTCAGAACGCAAGCACCAACAGCTCGCATATCCCACTCACGTAGGAATCTAAGAGTAATAGAGTTGTTTACCAAAACAGCATCATCCACACAGAAAGTATGTAAGAGGTCCTCCATATCTACACCCGGAGGCAACCTCGGCGAGATATCACCCACCTCACCCAAGCGAGGCAACCCAGTCAAAAAATATACATCAGTGAGAGTGATCTCTAATCTCTCACCACCAATAATGAAGGCACCCTCTGCCGGCACCCACCACTGCACGAGCTTGTTCAGGAGTCGCCTCACTGAACGTATAGGAGGAATCTGAGCGAACTTCAAGAGTCCGCTCATGGCCAGGGTCTGTCTCACCCCTCCGTCAGTCTCAATCCTCAGCATGAGATCACCGTCGATCTCCCTCTCCCGCCACACGGACAGAGGTCTCCGCAACATCCTGCCAAGAAAACAGAGAAAATTTTTTAGCCCCAGCACAAATTTTTTTTACAAAAATCCCATCGCGGCTTTTACACAAAAAGCCGCGATGCCCATCGCGGCTTTCCCGCAAAAAGCCGCGATGGCCATCGCGGGATCCATGAATAAACCCGCGATGAACATCGCGGGTTTTGGCCGGACAGTCGCGATGAACATCGCGACTATCCCCCATGAACTCGCGATGAACATCGCGGGTCCCTACTTCACAGTCGCGATGAACATCGCGACTGTGAGCCTAGAACCCGCGCGGTTCATCGTGGGTTCATCCCCGAAACCCGCACGGTTCCACGTTGGAGAGTCAACGTGGAGTTTCGCGGCCTTCGGGGGCCCGCCGCCAAACAAAAAAGACATAATTGACAAGGTTAAGGCGAATAGAGTTACCTGCAACTCGCTAAATCGAAAACCAACGGTGAAATCTCCCGGAAATCGAGAAATAGCTCTGACAGCTCTATCAAACTCACACGTAACAATGAAATGTCATTTTGGGCCCCACGCCCTATTTATAGAAATTCCACAAATTTCAAACAACCATTACGGTAGCATACGAAGTCCATTTCGCAAACCGTTGGTACCGTTGGGATCAGCAAAGCGAGAACTTCATACAGGTTCTTTCCGTTTCCCGTTTTCACGAAGTCCATTTTTCACCATTTTTTGGCCTCTCTCGTGGCCTCGGTTTGCGTGCCATATCGGCCGTTCTCCGTTTTCAACGAGCCTTATATGGCCGGATTCAGTTTTCCGCGCTCGTGATGATGCTTGAGATCATTTCTCGCTCTCACCTTTAAATTTTCGAGCATTTTTTCCCATGCCCCCCCTCGTCGCCTCGGTTTGCGTGCCACATCGGCCGTCCTCCGTTTTCGACGTGCCTTATATGGTCGGATTCAGTTTTCCGCACTCGTGATGATGCTTGAGATCATTTCTCGCTCTCACCTTTAGATTTTCCGGGCATTTTTTCCATCGCCCTCCTCGTCGCCTCGGTTTGCGTGCCACATCGGCTGTTCTCCGTTTTTGACGTGCCTTATATCATCGGATTCAGTTTTCCGCGCTCGTGATGATGCTAGAGATCATTTCTCGCTCTCAACTTTATATTTTTCGGGCATTTTTTCCACGCCCCCTCGTCACCTCGGTTTGCGTGCCACACCGGCCGTTCTCCTTTTTCGACAATCCTTATGTCACCGGATCCAGTTCTCCGCACCGATGACGATGCTTGAGACCTTTTCTCGCCCTCATCAATCCATTTTTGTTCGGTATAAATTTATCCCTTTTTCGGGCCGAGCAACACCTTTTACGAAAAAGGCACTTAGGGAGTTTTTGTTAAGCTCTTTTCTGACTCCTAAAACAATGAAAAGATCGCTGAGCAATCTTGCTTCCTTTCATGCTCGCTAAACGTATCTGAAAGGGCGTCTACCTGGTATAAGTTTACCCCTTTTCCGGACCTCGTAGACTAAGTACGAAAAAGGTATACTCTAGTCACATCGGCTAGAAGAGTTCTCCATCCGCATCATTTTATGCTTTTTCGGGCCTTGGAGACTAAACTTACGAAAAAGAAACACCAATAGAGTCCACTTACCGCTTTCAGACTCTCTAAACATGAAAGCAACCATGAGCATGAGCCGTCCTGGGCTCGCAAAATCCACAGGACCGTACCATTCCAGAGCACACTTTTATCCCTTCTTGGAGCTCATTAAAACTACGAAGAAGGAATCAATGGTGCCTCTTGGCGCCACAACAGATCATGTCTACTCACATAGCAGCTTCCCCATTTTGGTCGCCTTTGTTCAGAGTATTCTGCAGTATGTCATTCTAAAACTCCCTCGACAGCTACCATCAGCTTCACCCCCCCCCCCCGGAGTCAGTACATACCCTTCAGTCCCTAAAAAAAAAAGCTATGATCCCTGCACCTACAAGTCAGTTCCCTATGCTGCAAGGTCAACCATGTCATCATGCTCTGAACAAAGGAAGTCTGAGTCTACCCATTTTTTGACCCAATTATTTCCCATCCCCACAAGTATGTCAGCCCTACCATCAGTACTACATTACTTCAGTTCTACACCTCGCGCTCCTATCAAGGAAACATCATTGCCTTGTTAGTTGCTGGTCTCCCTCTGTCGACGACAACCACATTGATTCCAGAGGATAGACCTAGAGGTCCCTGTGTCTTGGACTCATTACCATTTATGATGAGTGCCTACGAATCATTTCGAGAGGAATCCTCAGTGCCTCTCCGAATGATTGTTTCTCACATGCTCGACTTCAACACCTTGATCGCATCGTTGAGACTCGCACAGGGTATTGGTCCGTTCAGTTATTAGTCGAAGACCCCGGTTACCACCTGACTCCTCCACATTTGAGAGTCAAACTATGAATACAACCAGTTACATTTTTTCTATACATATCCGGGTTGCGTATGGCGACAGTATTCAGATGTACCCCAGTTTTATACTCCCTTGAGTATACAGTTACATTATTTCTCAGAGATGACTCATAGTCATTGAGTCCATACAGATGTTGGACACCTTCAGTTTCAGCAGTTCAACAGTTATTCCAGTGTATCAGTTATTGAGATCAGCCATGATCATGAGTATATCCCACAATAATGTCCCCTCTGGACCATTATGATGTACCACTATATTTCTTTACGTATTAGATCCCCCTTCTTGGGACTAATTGTTTTGTATATGTCTAGATACGAGCATGGGAATGCCCAACACCGTGTGTTATTTAAGTCCAAGGAAGATAACTCTTAATCAAATTATGGATGAATTAAAATTAATGTTATGGAACACGCGTTGTGTGCTTTTTTATTGTGTGGAGTCATTTAATTAATTTTTATGTTTTGATTAGACTCTTTCAATGTTAATGTTTTTAAAAGGGTGAGAAATTGAATTGGTCTTGAGCCTAGCTTTCACTCATTCTTGGTTAAAAAAACACTTCACAACATTACATAGTCTTCTAGTTCTATAAATAGTTTCTTAGAGAAAAAACCTAACTAATAATTGTGGTCCTATTATTAATGAGTACTAATTAATTACCTAGTGGACCTTATTAATAAAGAAGACCATTTTACATTAAATAACTATCACTAACTATTTTATGGGCATTATTCAAAGAAGGTGGTCTTTTACATGAATTCAATAACTCCAATGTACCTCGAAATAGGAGACTTAGGGTAAGACGCTAACATGCTCTGCCCCCTCGAAAGAAACATTGCCCTCAAGGCTAGATATATGGAAAATGCTATAAAATTACTATTGGTTCGTAAGTAGCATCTTTGGGCTACATATCTTTCCATTGAATCGGAATTTATGGTACCATGCACTAGCATATTTCGCTCCTTAGTAGTGGCAAATACTACTTTGGACTATTGCCAAATGGACCCTTCTTCATCATGTTCTAAAGGGCTAGTTTGAATTAAACAATTAGATGTCACCACTTTCTTCAAACAAAACACATGAAACATTGGATGGATCTTGGAGTGATCTAGAAGAACCACTTTGTAGGCAACTTATCCAGTGAGCTAGAGAATCCGATAGAGTTGATAGAACTTTGTTGCAATCTTATGATGGCCTTTGTCTTTGAGAGAGGTCTATTTATAGGGTTGAAGATGAAGAAACATTTGATACCCTTTGGCAAAAAAATGCTCAAAGCAATTCTAGTCATCTTATTGCTTCATTTTAGTTTGATCCATATCCAAATTGTCTTTAAGGGTGCGGAGTTTGGCCTCTCTAGTGAGCAATGTATGATCTACTTCATGAACCTTGGATGTGCCAAATAAATATGAAGCAAATTCATCAACCTTGGATGTGCTAGATAAATATGAAGCCACTGGGGAAGGTTTTGTCCATAGATAGCTTCATATGGTGTCAATTTGGAAGTGCCATTATAAGTGGTGTTCTACCACCATTATGCAAGGGGTAGCCACTGTCCATTGGTGTTCTCTACCTAAAGAAAATAATCTCAGATAGGTTTTGAAACACTTGTTGAACACTTATGTTTCACCATTAATTTGGAGGTGATAAGCAATGCTCATTTTCAATTGTGTGGTTTGAAGTTTGAATAACTCCCGCTAAAATTTGCTAGTGAATGTGGGATCACGATTTGAAACAATGGAAGTGGACATGCCACGTAACTTGAAATTTTGATCCATGAAAACTTGGGCAACTGTGGAGTGCATATATGGGTGTTGTAGTGCACAAAATTAAGCATATTTGAGAAGGTGATCAACCACCACCATGATGATTGATTTGTTGCTAGCTTTTGGGAGTCCTAGAATAAAATCTATGGAAATGTTAATTGAGATAGTGATAAGTAGTTGTAGTAGTTGCAATGACCTTGAGGTCTTCACTATCTCATCATTGTTCCAATGATAAGCATCACATGCAACTACAAAAGTTTGGATTTTTTTTTCATGTCTTCCCAAAAGAAAGAGCACTTAACATGTTCATAGTTTTTCTAAAAGCCAAAGTGACCCATAGTAAGAGATACATGCAACTCCTTTGACCCATGTTTTTCAAAGTCAAATTATGTACAAGAAAAAAGTGTCCTTTATACTACAAGGTATCTTGCTACCAAGTGTATCCCTTACATGGATTGGAGTCCTCTTGAAGCCTTTGGATGAGTTGAACCATATATTCATTAGACATTCATTCTTGGTGGGCTTTGGTGGGCTTTGGTGAGCTAATCAAGCATAGGTTAGGATAAGGAAAGGAGAGAACCTTCCTCATATTTGCAAGACAATGCATATGCCACCACATTCTCTTTTCCTTTCTTATAGATGATCTTATAATCATACTCAAGCATCTTAGTGACCCACTTGTGCTACTCTAGTGATGACAACCTTTGCTCTAGAAAATACCTTAAGCTATGGTGATCTACTTTGATCTAGAAATGACTCCCAATTAGATTATGAACACCAAGTATCGATGGCATGAAGGATGACCATCATCTCTTTCTTGTACATAGGCTTACCCAAATTTGTATCACACAATTGTTTACTAGTGAAGTCCAAGGGGCGCCCTTCTTGCAGCAACATGATATCTTGAACAAATATCTAGTTTAGTAAATAACTTGGCACTATGAATCTCATCCAAGAGATCACTAATGCATAAGATGGGAAAATTTGCATAAGGAGAGAAACCAAATAGTGTTGGAGCACACCAATATCTTCCATAACTTGTGCTCAAGGCTAGGTATCAGAGACTTTGAACAACACTTGGTTTTGAGGTATTCTAGTGGCCTACACATGTACATTCAAAAGAGACGGATTTCTTGGATACATCCTCATTGGGAGTCACGTATTAGTATGTTGACATAATTGATAAAAAATTTAAGTAGAAAAATAATGAGTTTGGGTTTGCAAATATGCCACAACAAAAGCATGGTAAATGTGGCCATAGTCATAGAACAAAGGATAAAGAAATGATATCCAACCTCAACAAAACCAATCCAAACCATAAGTAAATAAGGGTAACACGAGGTCAATGAAGGACACAGGAAAGTGGTGTGAGTTCACAAAACTCCTATCACTTTTGTTTGAGATAAATCCTTAGAGTTAGACTCTATCTCAAACTTTAATTCAAATATAGAGCTATCTTTCCTGGTGGATTAGTAATGCAAAACCTAATGTTAGCATTTTTATAATAAAGATCCAACCATTATTACACTTCACAAAACAGTGCGTAATATTCTCTCTTTATAAATAGTTTCTTAAGAGAAAAAACCTAACTACTTTTGGTCCCATTATTAATGATTACTAATTACCTAGTGGACCTTAGTTGACCCTTTTAGATTAAGTAACTATTGCTAAACCTTTTATGGGAATTACTCAAATAAGGTGTCCTTGTTCATTAATTGACTAACTCTTAAGTACCCTCGATGCAAGAGAGTTAAGGTAAGAGGCTAACATGTCCTCCCCCTTCAAAAGAAGTGCTTCCCTTAAGGCTAGAATGCAAAAACTACGATAAAATTACTAGTGGTTCCTAAGTAGCATCTTTGGGATATATATCTTTCCACTTAATAAGAACTTTTGATACCATGCGCTAGCATAATTTCCCTCCTAGGTAGCCAATTCTACTTTGGACTATAGATTAATAGATTCTTCTTCATCATGTTCTAAAAGGTTAGTTTGAACTTGACAATTAGACCTCACTACTTTATTTAAACAAGACACATGAAACATTGGATGCATCTTGGAGTGATATGGAAGAACCACTTTGTAGGCAACTTGTCCAATGAGCTAGAGAATTGGATATGGTTGATAAAACTTTGTTGAAATCTTATGATTCCCTTTGTCTTTGAGAGAGTTTTATTTAGAAGGTTGAAGGTGAAGAAACATTTGATCCCCTTCGGGAAAAATAAATAAATAAATAAAAATTCATAGTGATACCAGTCATCCTTTTGCTTCATTTTATTTTGAACCATGGCCAAATTGACTTTAAGGGTGTAGAGTTTGGTCTCTGTAGTGAGCAACATATGATCTACTTCATGAACCTTGGATGTGTAAAGTAAACATGAAGCCACTAGGGGGAGGTTTTTTCCATATAAGATAGTTTCATATGGTGTAATTTTAGAAGTGCCATGATAAGTGGTGTTCTACCGCCATTCTACAAGGGGTATCCATTGTGCCCATTGGTTTTCTCTACCTAAATAAAATAATCTCAAATAGGTTTTGGAACACTTGTTGAACAATTTTGTTTAACCATCAATTTGGAGGTGATAAGTAGTGCTAATTTTCAATTGTGTGCTCTAAAATTTGAATAGCTCCCGCTAGAATTTTTTGGTGAATGTGGGATCATGATATAATACAATGAACGTGGGCATGTCACGTAACTTGAAAATATAATCCATGAAATCTTGGGCAACTGTTGAGGGCATATATGGGTGTTGTAGGGCACAAAATTGAGCATATTTGGTAAGGAAATCAACTAAAACCATAACGATTGATTTGTTGCTAGCTTTTAAGAGTCCCAAAATAAAATCCATGGAAATGTTAGTCGAGATAGTGGTCGGTAGTGGTAGTAGTTGAAATGCCCCTGAGGTCTTTACTATTTCACCCTTGTTCCATTGACAAGTGTCACATGCACCTGCAAAGTTTGGATTTTTTTTTCATTCCTTCCCAAAAGAAAGAGCATTTAACATGTTCATAGGTTTTCTAAAAGTTAAAGTGACCTCTAGTAAGAGATGAATTCAACTCCTCTAACCCATGCTTTTCAAAGTCAAATTTTGTGCCAGAATAATATGCCCTTTTATATTTCAAGGTATCTTGCTACTAGGTATAGACCTTAGGTGGATTGGAGTCCTCTTGAACCCTTTAGATGAGATGAACCACATAGTCATTATCCATTGATTCTTGGTGGGATTTGGTGTACTAATCGAGCACAATTTAGGAGAAGGCAATGAGATAACCTTCCTCCTCATATATCCAACACAAAGCATATTCCACTAAATTCTCTTTGCATTTGTTTATATGATCCTATAATCATATCCAAGCATCTTAGTGACCCACTTTTGCTACTCTAGTTGTGACAACCTTTTCTCTAGAAAATACTTTAAGTTATTATGATCTACTATTATCTGGAAATGCCTCCCAATGAGATACGATCACCAAGAATTGATGACATCAAGGATGGCCATCATCTCTTTCTCATGTGTAGACTTACCCAAATTTATATCACACAATTATTTAATAGTGAAGGCCAAGGGTCACCCTTCTTGCAACAAAATAGTTCCTAGACCGTGATCCGAGGCATCACACTCCAAGAATAAAATCTTAGTGAAATCAGGAATTGCTAGGACATGCATAATACACATAGCTTATTTTAAGGCTTAAAAACCTACTTGACTACCTCATTCCAAACAAAAGCTTTATTTCTAATTAGGGTGGTTAAGGGTGCTATAATTCACCCATAAGTCTTTACAAACTCCATGTAGTAGCATGTAAGTCCTAAGAACTCATGTTATCTTTTCAGTGTCTTCGGGCAAGGCCAATATTGCATTGCCTTAATTTTTGTAGGATCCATTCGCATGCCATCTTGACTGACAATGTAACCCAAGTATTTGACCTTTGAGGTGTCAGAAGTGCATTTGGAATTCTCAAGGAACAATTGATGGTCTCCAAGGAGTTGGAGGGATTTACCAACATGCACCATATTTGCCTCTTAGGTTTTTATATAGATTAGGATATCATCAAATAATAAAAGCACAAAATTGCATAGGAAGGGACAAAACATCTTGTTCATGAGGCTCTAAAAGGTAAATGGAGCATTGCAAATCCTGAAGGGAATCACTAAAATCTCATAATGGCATTCATGTGTGCAAAAGGTTGTCTTAGGTATCTCCACCTCATTCATATGTATCTAGTGGTATCTTGAATAAAGATCCATTTTAGCAACGAACTTGGCTCTATGAAACTCATCCAAGAGATCACCAGTATGCGAGATGGAAAAATTTGTATAAGGGGAGAGACCAAATAGTTTTGGATCACACCAATATATTCCATACCTTGTGTTCAAAGCTGGGTATCAAAGACTTTGAACAACACTTGGTTTTGGAGTAATGTAGTTGTCTACACGTGCACATCCAAAAGAGATGGATTTCTTGGATATATCCTCATTGGAATCCCATTATTAGTATGTTGTCAAAATTGAGGAAAAAATAAGCATAAAAATAAGGAGTTTGGGTTTGCAAATTGACCACAACAAAAGCATGGTAGAGGTATCCATAGTCATAAAACAAAGGATAAAGGAATGACATCCAATCTCAATACAACCAAACAAAACCATAGGCCAAGAAGGGTAATAAGAAATCAAGGAAGGATATTGGAAAGTGATTTGAGTTCCACAAAATCCCTTGGCACAATACTAATGAATGTTTCTCAATGCAATCATTTTTATTTTTATTTTTTTATTTTTTATTTTTTATTTTTATTTTTATTTTTATTTTTTACTTTGGCTCAAAATCTAATTCAAATATAGAGTTATATTTCCTAGTGGATCATTAATCAAGAACCTAATGTTACCATTGCTATCACAAAGATCCAACCAGAAGAACCAAAATAGCTTGAGGAAGGTGAGAACCTCTTCCACTCATAGATGTGGGTGAATGAGACTCTGCTAGATTTCATTATTGATAGTGGTATCCAGAATAACATGATATCAATAGAGTTCATCAAGATATTTAAGTTACCGACAATGCCACACCCCAATCCATGTACACCATTAGATGGTTGAGCCAATAATGAGTCATATTTGCTAGTCAACAATGTTGCCTACCATGTGTCATCAACCCCTTCAAAGATGAGGTGTTGAGTGATGTTTCCCCACTTGAAGTTTTTGGTTTTGTTTTAAGACAACTATATATGTGGAAGCATTAATTTTTTTATGAGCTAGTCCCTATAGTTTCATTGTTACTTTAAGTGGTCAACTCTACAAGGTACTAGAGGTAGTTTTGACTACCACAATATCCTTGATCTCAGTGAAGCAGAGAAAAATTTTAATCTCTCATGCTAAGAGATTTTTCCTCTCCCTGATTTGGTCTAAAGGTGAATGGGATATCATTGGAACTACCATGGACTCTACATAGGGTCTCTCTACACAATAGAAGTAGGTGGATAAGATAGTGGAATAATATAGAGATTTTTTCTTCCACCTACAAGAATGCTTCAAACTAGTGTAAAGTTGATGCATGACCTTAATTAGAGTAGAAAAAATGGAGGATGTGATGGATCTGAGTGAGATCGAATGAGGAAAGCGACTCTTGGTTAAGGTTTCTTTCTCAAATCCATTTTCCTTGGTTCATCATGATCAGTCGTCCGTGAAGAAGCTTGTAGATGTCATAGCAATGGTGACCTCTAGGGGAGGGACCATAAATCCCTCACTCACAATGAATGAATCCAGGGAAAAAGGTGACCCTTCAACAAGTTAATCTACAAATCCAAAGGTGGTAGAGGAAAAAAATCGAGAGGTAGGAGGGAGAATTGGAAATATGCCGATAAATAACAATGGGTTTAATTGAGGATGCATGCCTAGGTAATACATACTCAAAACAACACAGATGTTGATCTATCAAATCACATCGTCCCATATCAATGAGAGGATTCAATATTAGAAGGATCATGTAGTCATCGGTAAGTTTATTGGCATTTGGCCCACTAAGAAAGCTTTGATCTGGTATATCAACACCAAGTGGAAGCTCAAAGGACATGATGACCTCAAGCTAGGCTCAAAGGGGTTCTTTAAATTCATTTTCACCAGCTTGGAAGACTGGGAAAAAATATTTGACAACATACCATATTTTTTCAACTTAGATGGCTTGTATATAAAGTCTTGAGTGGACAGATTTAACCCAGACAAAGAAGACTTGACTTTTCTTTCGTCCTTTTCTGTATCCATCTCTACTCACTCCCACATGAGTTTTGGGAGGAACAAAGAGGGTATAGGAAATACCGTAGGTTCTTTTTTTAGGGTGTCCAAAATTACCAAATCCCGTTGCTACACATTGTATGCCAGAATATGCATGCATATGAATATTTCAAAAGAGCTATGAGAGGTAGTAATCTTGATGCATGAGGTCGATGAGTGGATCCAACCAATATATTAAGATCATATTCCATTCAGATGTCAAAATTTCCATGAACATTATCATCTCTTCCAGGATTGTCCCTTGAACATACCTACAGCTATGATCACACTGCAGGAGGAAAAGGATGCATATGGGTTTAAGAAGGTGACTAGCAGGACACGATAACCTAAGAGACATTAGAACCTAGAATATCAAAAGAAAACTCAAACTGGCAATAGATTTGAAGTGTTCAATTAAATTCCAGAAAATGATAATGGCCTGTCATTAGAGGGGTTGGGTCAAATCAAAGAACAACATGAAGCACAAGAACAAAAAAAACAAGAAAAGGACAATGGTGCTTCCAAGACAAGGGAAGGGTCCTCTCAACCCCCTCACCTTAGGAAAGGAGATATTATCGAAGATGATGTGTAAATGATGGACGAGAACAAGGAGGATATGGATCTCAAATATTTGGATATGCAAGGCTTGGAAGAGGCTTTCTAGTGCCAAGATCCTCAATCCATACCACTTAAGTAGATGGAGCTTCTGAAAGAGGCACTAATCAAATCTAGGACCATATCAAAGCTAGGTATTCGACCCAAAAAGTAGAAGAAGGTGAAACAACTGGGCATAAAGAGGACAAAAAGGAATGACGTAAGAGAAACATGCAATGAATTGAGGAGGTGGATTGTGGGAGTCAAACTTACTGACTCTGGTCAATATGTGCAACTAACAGAGATTTTCTCTATCACTTCTTCTCCTTCAAATGAAGTTGATCTCTTGGAAAATAAGAGGTGCCCATGGGCCTCAGAAGACAAGAATTATCAAGAAGAAAATCTTGTAGGAAAAACCATCAATCATGATGTTGCAAGAAATTAATTGTCCTATTACTACCATTGTAACATACCCATAATTCCAAGTTAGAAATATAAGAAAAAGGGGTATAATTTTTTTTCCTTTGAATACTCATTAACATTTACAATTAGTTTCATCATTACTCATACTTGTTAAGTATAAATAAAAAAAACATTTAACTTAGGTCTCTTCATAAGATGATGAGTCTTCCATCTAGACTATGTATCATTTACACTTAGCCATAGGGTTAACCTCTCCATAAAGATATTAAGGTCAAATAGTTATTTAAGTTATTCTTTATCCTAAGATGCTTGGAAGAATAGTTAAAGCTAAGGCTTTTCTCTTTTCCTCATGAAGTGGTATTATTCTACCTATCACCTCCTTTAACACTAAAAAATATAACACCTAATCCAAACACTTTTACACAATGTCTACTACTTTTCTTCTAATGTACTCCCATCCCTTCATACTAATAAATCTCTATGATATTGGAAACCAAAACATAATATATATGAAAATACTTAATTTAAAGTAGTATACTTAACAATTATTGAACATAGTAGCAATCTAAATCCCTTCATTTTTAACTCAAGAACTTAACTACTATTTAAGTAATGAAACTTAGATAATTCTATTCAAGTAATGAAACTTAGAGAATTCTATCATTTCTACCAAAGCATTAAATGTATAAAGAATAAGCATTCATTTTCACATAAAAACAGTAGGCATGAAATTCATTAAAGGTAAGAGTTCTTCTTCAATGACTAAGCCCAACATCTCCCTATCAAGCATATTAGTTCTATAATTGTATATTACACTCCTATGACTCGCAATCATACTTTCATTTATTAAACAATGCTATCAAAGTACCATAGAAAATCATTGCATAAATCCCCTGAATGACTGAATACAAAGAAATATCATCAAAACAAACTCTACAACCAATTAAATCACGCCACCAACACAGATGATAGGTTTCTGCAATCTCGACTTCCACATCGCGGGTTTCAGGTTGCGGGACCTTCAATATATGGAATGGGTTACGACAGTCTCCGCATTCCCGATTTCCGCATTGCGTACCTTGGGTTGCGGGACTTCCAAAAATTAGGTGGAGTTTTCAATTGTTCTGGAATTCCGTATTCCGCAGTGCGGACTGCAGTTGTGGAACCTTCAAATTTTAAGGGATGAGTTTTGACCGTCCCGCAATCCCGACTTCCGCATTGCGGAATTTTGGGTTGCGGAACCTTAAATCGTAAATACTGGGTTTCAACTGTTCTACAATCCCGACTTCCGCATTGCAGAATTTCGGGTTGCGGAACCTTCAAAAACAAGGATTGGGTTTCATCTGTTCCGCAATCCCGCCTTCCGAATTGCGGAATTGCGGGTTGCGGAACCCTAAAATTTAAGGACGAGTTTGTAATTGTCTCCGCATTCATATTTCCGCATTGAGGAACTTAGGTTGTGGGACCCCAAATATTGCGGATCTGGAAATCCTTGCGGAACTTCAAAAAACAAGCGGATCTGGGATTCGTGCGGGACTTCAAAAACAAGGAAGATCTGGGGTTCATTTCTATCGTTTAAATGCCCAAGTAAAATGTCTTCTACATTGGAAAACATGGTAATACAAGCCCTAATATTTCCTTATCAAATGAGAAAAACAAGAATGCATTCCCTAGATAGAGAATCCAATGTTATTCCAACGATTCTCTTTAACAAGGATCGCCATTCATAAATAAATGCATAAGTAGAGACCGCATATGTAAAACCCATTTCTAAACAACTTCCAAATGCAATCAGGAATTCAGATCTGTAATGCAATAAACATAAACAGATTCTAAACTTCAGATTATATTCAAAAGCAGAGAAATCACTTCTCTTTGACACTAAGAACAAAACTGAAATAATGAGCAGATTACACTTATAAGAGGAAACTAAAACATTACACATTGTAAATTCAAATCAACATAAAAATATATCCATCCACAACTTAATCATTTCAATAATCCTACAAAATTGCAAATACCAATGAAACATGACAATAGATTGATGCCAAATGAGGTAGGAACAACCACGCTCCTCCAAACCGTAGATCTAGAGATGTCGCTTGACACACTCTAATCACCCCCGAGCCAAATTGTGCATCCAAGAGTGGGAACTAGTTAACCTCTGTCAAGTCTCAGTTTACTTTTTTCCTAACAACAATGTGCTCACACAACAAATCACTTTTCCTAACACCATTATGCTCACACAAAAATTCATTTGCCTAACACCATTGTTCTCCCACAACAAATCGCTTTTCCTAACACCAATGTTCTCACACAACAAATCATTCCATCTCTGTGACATACTAAGTAGCGTCTTGCCTCCCGCATATGTCCTTTTTATTGTTTTTTCCTAGGTCTTTTGCAAACAACTGATTCCTTCATAAAATCGTGACTGTTATGATCCCTACTCTTTAGGGAGTGTGTCCAATGCCATTTAATGCACCCTTGACACCTTGCTTGATCTCTCCAAGGTTAGCTCTTCTTGTCCCCCACCCTTGAGATGCACAATTTCCTCTTTCAGTCCATATGCAGACACTTGGCAGCTTTCAAAGCTGTCCATAAAATATTCTTATCCAAATAACCATGGACAAATAACTTAACAAAATAATTAAATAAACAATTCAAGTTGTTTTATTTGGGGATATTACATCTTCACTCCCTTATTTTAAACATTGTCCTCAGTGTTATTACTCTTCTTCCATTGGTTCTGGAAACAGATCTGGATACTTTGCTTGCATGTCTTTCTCCAGTTCCCGTGTCACTTCCTTGGGGATAAAGTGCTTCCATTGCACCTTTGCGTGGGCGATGACTATGTTCCAAAGTGTTATTTCTTTCCGTTCCAAAATGCACAGAGGTTCCACCTGGAACTCGCCTTCTGGTTTCACATGCACCATATTCCAGTCAATGATGTGAGTAGGATCATGGATATAATTTTTCAATAAATAAATGTGAAAAACATTATGAATTCTTAAATATGCCGGTAGTGCAAGTCGGTAAGCTATTGGTCCAATTCTTTCCAGAACTTGGAAAGGCCACAAAACCACGTTGCTAGTTTCTTGCAATTCCCCAACCATAGTGAACTCTTCCCTGGTTTAACTCGAAGATACACATGGTCTCCGACTGCAAAGTCCTTATGCTTCCTTTTTAAGTCTGCGTAAATTTTTTGGCGGTCTTGAGCCTCCTTTAAATTCTTTTGTACCTTGTGTACAATCTGTTCAATGTCATGTAATAATTCTAGTCCTACCATAAGACGGTCCACTAGACTATCCCATCTAATTGGGGTAGTACACTTTCTGCCATATAGAACTTCGAATGGGCTCATCTTTGATGAGGCTTGATATCCATTATTGTAGGCAAATTCTATGAGGTGAATATACTCTTCCCACTTAGTGGGTTTTTCCATGACGTACATCCTTAACATATCTTCGATGATCTGGTTGGTATGTTCTGTCTGTCCATCTGTTTGTGGGTAATAGCTGGTATTGAAATTTAGTTTGGTTTCTAGTCCAGCAACCAAGGACTTCCATAAATTTGATGTGAACTTCACATCCTGGTAAAAAATCACCATTTTCGGTACTCCATGTAATCTGAATATCTCTGCAATATTCACAACTTTATGAGTTGACTTCACATGAATAAAGTGTGCATATTTGCTTAATTTATCTACTACAACCATAATAGAATCATGTTGATTTTTTGTTTTTGGAAAATATTTGATGAAATCTAAGGATATGACCTCCCATTTCCATTCAGGAATTGGTAGGTTGCAACAAACCTGTTGGGTGTTGGTGTTCATCCTTCACCTGTTGACATTCCAGACATTTAGTCATATAATTAATTAAATATGCCTTTAAATTTGGCCAATAAAACTGTTTTCTCAGGGCTGTTATCATTTTTAAATAACCAGGGTGACTGGCATAAGGCTGTTTATGCATTTCATTTAGAATCAACAATTTTATTTCTCCTATATTTGGTATGTATAACATGTTTTTGAACCATAACAGGCCTTCCTGATCCACCCTAAATTCTGTTCCATTTAAATTTACTTCATCTGCTAACAGTTTGTTCAATACTGTCACATAATCTGCATCATCAGTGCTTGCTGCCTTAATTCTACTTTTGAGGTCACTCTTTGGCTGACTCATAGTTATCTCGTAAATTTCATGAGTCCTTCAGCTAAGTGCATCAACTACCTTGTTCTCCTTTCCCTTTACATGTCTTACTTCAAAATCGAATTCACTTAAAAAGGTCATCCACCTGGCTTGACGAGCATTAAGCTCGGGTTGAGTGAATGAGTGTTTTACCCAGTGTTGTCTATCAATAATAAAAATATTTTTCCTAACAGGTAGTGGTGCCACACTTTTAAGGCATGTACTAACGAGCCAATTTCTAGGTTGTGGACCACGTAATTCCATTCATGTTCCTTGAGTTTACATGATTCATAACACACCACGTGTCCTTCCTGGGATAGTATTCCTCCCATACCTTCTTTACTTGCATCGGTGCAGACCGTATAATATTTATAAGGGTGAGCTACTTTAAGAATTGGTGCCGTCGTTAGAAGCCCCTTTAATTTCTCAAAACTCTCTTGACATTTTGGAGACCATATAAAATTTACTCCTTTCTTTTGCAGTGAAGTGATTGGGTATGCTACTTTGGAAAAACCTCGATGAATCACCGATAATAACTCGTGAGTCCCATGAAGGAACAGATGTCTGCCACATCCTTGGGTACCGACCATTCTAGAATATCTTTTATCTTCTCAGGGTCTACAACGATCCCTTCCTCTGAGATTACATGGCCTAGGTACTGTATCTTCTTTTTGAAGAATTCACACTTCTCAAATTTGGCATAAAGATGGTGTTCTCTCAATGTCTGTAACACTATCCTAAAATGTTGTTCGTGCTCTTCTTTTGTTCTTGAGTAGATCAAAATATCATCAATAAAAATTAGTACAAATTGATCTAGATACTTATTGAAAATATTATTCATAAGGCACATAAAAGTGGCAGGATCATTGGTCAAACCAAATGGAATTACTACAAATTCGTAGTGTCCATGTCTCGTTCGGAAATCAGTCTTATTGATGTATTCTTCTTTAATTTTGATCTGGTGGTATCCAGACCATAATCTAGCTTCGAGAATACTTTAGCTCCACCTACCTAATTGAATAAATCATTTATTCGAGGCAGTGGATATTTGTTCTTGACTGTCACTTTATTTATCTATCTATAATCAATACACAGTCGCATTGTTCCGTCTTTTTTCTTGACGAATAGGACCGGTGCTCCCCAAGGTGACACACTAAGTCTTATATTTCCTTTGTCCAATATTTCTTGAAGCTGAATTTCTAATTCAGTTAGCTCCAAAATACTCATCCGGTAAGGTATTCTGGACACAGGTGCAGGTCCAGGAATGAGCTCTATGGAAAAATCTATCTCTCATTGGGGAGGCAGTCCAGGAATTTCCTCTGAAAAACATCTGTAAATTCACTTAAGACGGGGTAGTCTTTCAGGTTCATACGGCTTTTCTTGTTAAGTAAGTATGTAACCCGGATTTCATAAATCTAACAACCCTTTCTCATACATTTCTTTAGCTGCATTGCATATATTTGTCTCATTGAAACATGCTTGGCTACCCCTTTCACCATCCTAGTGATTTTATCTTATGTTGTATATGTAAAAGTTTTATTATAACAATTTAAGACAACTCTATTTGTTTCAAAACATTCCATGTCGATCATCATGTCATAAGAACCTAGAGGCAATATATTCAAATTGATTTTAGTCTTATGCTCTTGAATTTCAAATTCATAATCTGCAATAAAATATGTTACCTTTCGTTTAGCCCCCATTACTAGTTGGACTAGCCACGATTTCCGATGTTTTACTTTGGTTATGTGACATACCTCTGTCATTTTGGGCGTGATGTAGCTCATGCTAGCTCCTAGATCAATCCATATAGAAATTTTTTTATTAGCAATTTTATCTTCGATTTCCACAATGGCAGATTGGTGATCTTCCTGTCGATTATCCAAAGCTGCATGTATTATGTGTATGCTTCGGCCAATCTATCCCACCGTTGAGGCCTCTTGGACACTGTGGATATTTTTGTTTGTCCCTTTGATCTGTGGAAAATTATGCTGTTGTTTGATGGACAATCCACTCGAGTGGACGCGAGCCGGATCTCCCTAGCTCAATGTGAGTCTAGAACAAATAGAACAGACTATAAACCACTTTCCTAGATCTAGTTAAGGATCAAGTTATTAGACGTCTTACCTTAAGTTTGTAGCCCTTTCTCCTGGATGTTGTTCCATGCCTCGCAATCATCATATCTCAGCTGCAAGACCTGCCAAGACACATAGAACATGAAAAACAAGTAAAAAACATCTAAATGGTAACATATCTAAGTAAACAGTTAAGAAGGTAAACTACACAATATCATCAACACAACAATATTGGTGGAAAGAGTTTATATTACTATAAAGATAGGGAAAGTACATAGAAGAGAACGACTACAACCATAGCTTAACGAAGTAATCCTTCTCCGTCGAAGCCAATGCCAGATCCTCCCAAGGAAGTGTCAGTCTCTCAATGAATGAGTAAGGTCTCTCTAAGATGATTTCACTAGCATGTAGACACTATAGACTTCCTCCCTTTGGAATGGGAGTGAGCTTCAATTATATAGGACTAAGTGGATAGGGTAGGTTGAGATATGGTAGGAGAGAGATAGGGGATCCTTCCAAGAGGTTAGGAACCGAGTGCCAGCTCTCCCAAAAGTTCAGGGATAAGGATCCATGTTAGTTGGCTTCGAGAATGGGCTCAAAGGATCTATTTTTGTCCATTAATTGACATTGTCCCATGTTGCAAGAGGGAAACCTGCGACGTCGCATGTTGCTAGAGGACAACCTGCGACAACCCCTCAAAACCTAGTATGAATGAGTTCACATCTCTTCCAGGTCAATAACTTAGTCAAGGAAACTTTAGGGATGTATACACTGAATCTCATGATGGTAAGATTTTAGGTGTAACAAAATGCCCCCCAAAGCATGAATTTGTTTGAAATTGGATAGGTGAAATGCTTTGACAGAAGGAATGGTAATGGTTCATCGGACGAAGGACGCTGCTGCAGTACAACTGACTCTGAGTATACAGTCTCATATGATGTACAACATGGATGCCGACCAATACAATGTAGATCCATGGTATTAATGACCGACTAAACACAATCATGGCTACTAGACACAAGCGTAGATCCATGATGAGATGATAACACATCCACGACCAATACAAATGTGGATACGTGTGATAAGACTAAATACAAACTCCATCGCAACCTGGGTAAAACATGAATCCCTAGGGTCTTCAAGTTGAACCCGCAATGATACGAATCTATCCATGTGATTACAAATGTCTTGACGTCGAACATGGTAGAAACCACTTGATTACCGGTCATTGATGTATATCGTTAACAAGCACGAGGGAAATCACCATTGATGTCAATGATTCCCAAGGTATCATAGTACATATCACCAAGCGTGAATAAATGAGTTGAAGTTGAACGCAAGATGAAATCTTTCAATCAAGAGTCAATAATGTAAACTCATATTGAAAGCAAGGTAACCTGCCATTGAGGCGTGCAGGGCCAAGGTACTTGGTTGGTTTCTAGATTCAATCCTAGGATAATGATTTGAAGTCGACAAGGATGAATCCGTTGAAGGAGGGCCATGATGAATCCCCCATCATCGACACGAAACATGACAAAGGATGTGTAGAGCAGATCGGATGGTATAGTAACATGCAAGACTGACTCATAAAAGACCAACATGATGGAATGTGTAGTGACTGCAGATAATGAATGGTGAGAGTGTTCTTGAACATGGGCATGGCATGACTTGGAAGTATTGACATGACGAGTATGATAACGAATCCTAATGCAACTGATGATGGAATATTTCTTTGAATGACTCAAAGGAGTAACAAGACTCAGGAAGCGGGTGATAATCGAGGACAAACGGATGATCCAAGTGCAGTATGCAAATGCAAATTAGTGCCATGTTCAAGAATAACTAGGTACTGCCACAGATAGAGGGTGTAACATAAAATCTTTCTTTTTTCCCCATCATGAATGATGAGTGCCTCATGTGTTTTTTACGAGCTTGATGAGGGTAACCAGATGCTCGATATAGCTCATCTCATAGATGAGTCCAATCCCAAATATTTTCCAAACCTGGGATAGGAGGGGTTCGTCCCATGACGGGCCCTTCGATGTGAAAGTTTAAAGAGTCCATAGAAGGTAAAATCGGTCGTCATTTTGTGTTTAGAGAGTCTGAAAAGAACTAAAGAAGACTCCAACGGTCCTTTTTCGTAAAGTTAGCCTCATCGCCCGAAAAAGGGTAAAACAACACGGGAGAGGATTCTTCCAGTCATGATTGGTTGGAGTATACCTTTTTTGTAAGTAGTGCCCCCTGGTCCGAAAAAGGGGTAAACTATCACCAGGAAGATGACCATTCAAATTCTTTAGCAAGTGTGAACGTGACAAGTTCGATTGGCAATATTTTCATATTTCAAGAGCCTGAAAAGAGCTTAAAGATAGACTCTGGGGGGGTTCCTTTTCCGTAGGAGTTTAACGATCCTGGAAAAGTGATAAATCGTAACTCGATAACTTATTCTCATGGTTTTAAGAGCATGAGAAAGAACAAAGAGTAAGCTCGTTATCATTAAATAATTACAATCTAACGGATATAACATAATTACAAAACATTCAAGGGATTGTTCATACCTAAAACGATCATTATAACGTGAGAATGACGCGCAAAGAACACTTAACAATTCCTGCACACTTGAAAACTAGGTCGAAAAGTCAACCAGGTATTCAAATGTCATAAAAATGATCCAAACTATAGCAAATGACCTAAAAAGCATCAAATATTTGAAAAAGAATATGCCTTTTGTTTATAAATAGAAACAAAAAACCAAATATAGTCACCATTGTTCATTTGCCAAATTTGGTAGAAGAAGTTCCATTTGGAGCCAAAATTTCATTTGTCGATTCCGGGAGCTACGAGCAATCATTCCACCAACCATTTGGAGCAGGTAACTCTAAACTTCATCTATCATATTTCTAGTGGTTTACATTTTTTATTTTAGTTCATTTTTTTGGGTTTTGAGGTGGTTTGTGGAGGGTTATTGCGTCCTTGGGTCGTCGCAGGTTGCCCTTTCGGGATCTGTGATGAACCCGGGTCGTCGCAAATCCTACAAAGTTGGGTTGCGACAATGTCGCACTGTCCGTATTGACAGAGTGTGATGGCGGAAACGACCAAATCCAAACATAAACCTATCCCAAAAGATGAACTTTCAGTGGTTGAAGTGAGTCCTAATGATGTTAAAATTCCCCTTTGGCAGGTTAATAGCAGCCAATCATGGTCTTGGAGTGGCGTGAGAGAGAACACGAGGTAGATGACATGCAAGCTGCAAGTGACCCATTGTGTGTAGAAGCAATGAGGAACTGTGGTCTCCTAAAGTTCTTCCAGATCTAGGGCATGAGGGACCAAATCCCATTGCTGACACATATGCTGCGATGTTGGGATGCGACTCAACAATATTTTGTGATCGGTGAGCACATACTTACCATGGATGTCGAGTTCATCTAATTTTTGACTGGATTGTCCCGAAGGGGGGACAACGTACCTCTCAACGAATCACGGGGGAGTGATCGGACCGTGGATGACAAGATCCTATAGCATTGTACACTTCATACCCGTGATTCTAGTGGGAAGATTCCCATCAAAGAAGTACGAGAACGTCTACGGCATGCCATACTTTTTACCATCACGAGGATAGCAGGGAGCCAAGCTCCTCACTTAGCTACCAGGTATCAGATGCTATATGCGGAGGACTGCATGTCTCCGAAGATCTTCAAATGGTGTGAGGGACTCCTCGCGAACATTCGAGCTCAGCTGACCAAGTGTCGGTAGGGAGAGCTCAAGCAGTTCGGATACGGGACGATAGTGATCTCGTTTCTATTGGAGTGGGTTCCCTTCTTGCGCCCGCAGGTACCATTAGATGACAGGGATCCTACGGATCCTCACATGGATAGATAGATAGAGGTGATGACCCTCCATGGTGGGGACCCCATCAACGGATATGGTGTTGAGTTCTTCACTTGGCTAGAGGGCCAGTTTCTCATGGTAAAGTACTACCCGTACAGTGGTACGGATTAGAGAGATTACCCAGACTTGGAACTGCCCGGGGGAGCATCGTGGGGAGACATAGGTAAGAACAAAAACCCTTGTACTTTTTAGTTTTGTATATTTATGATTTTTTCATTATAGTGCTGATGAGTTAACAACTTGTGTGTGCAAATGTGGGCCCTGTACGACCAGTAGGAGTCTCTCTTCTCGCGAGGAGGGAGAGAGGAGAGGGAGCAGTCATGGCTCCAACCATACATGCTACCATCGTAGATATGGAGTATGTCTATGCGAACCTGATTGGGTTAACATTAGATGTTCCAGAGCCGATAGTGGATGAGTTGCGCGGCCTATGCAGGGGTATACGGTGGGAGCATCTGCGCGCTTCAATGCGTTGCTTTGCAGGGTCGCGAGAGCAATTGACTGCTTCCATACTCAGCAGGCCAGAGCTTTGAGACCTAGGGGTGTGTGGGCCAGGCATTAGGCCTTATGTTGTTACTATGTATGTATTGAGGGCTTAGAAGCCTCATATTTTGTACTTACTGAAAGCTATGAGGCTTCAGATTTTGTACCAACACTACTTTTTATGATGATATATATATATACAGACATTTCCGACGGTTTTATACATTATGTGTTCTTAAATGGATGAATGATGTGGTCTTGTTTATATGTTTGCTTATATAAAATGAGTTATTTACATGTTATGTCTACTTTTAACAGTTTGTGAATATGCTTATGTGTGTGCAATGTACCAATCTAAAATGAAGTTGGCCATAGAGTCGGCAACTGTGTTCATGTCTTGTGGAATGCGCAGGTACTGAATGGACTCAAAGGACCTTTCCAAAAGACGGACTCGTCTGTAGAGATTGAGTAAGGTAGGACCGCGGATGGCGTATACTCGGTTAAGATGAGAGACCACTAGTTGAGAATCCAAGTGGATGACAACGTGGTCCATACCCAAATAAATAGCGTCTGTTAGGGTTCCAATGACTACTTGATATTCTGCAACATTGTTGGTCGTGAAACCTAAACACATTCCCCCTGAGCTGATAAGGTCGCCAGTAGGTGAATAGGGTACCTAGGCTGTCGAAGCAAGGTTGCGGGTATGCCAGCTGGCGCCGTCCGCAAATCCGTAGCAAGTTTCCATCTGCACACGTAGACAAAACATGGTATAAGAAATGAAATAAGACCTGAGCACGCAAAAAATCAAAGAGTCGCACCACACAAAAAACACACACGCGCCATGTACAGTATATACAAAAGTACTTATGCATGAAAGACTCAGGCATAGTACCTCTTCAGGTAAATCCCATTGCAGGGCTCACCCAAAGATATCCCGGCGTAGTATTCAAGCTCATAATCTCCCTTCTCTAAGACGTGTTTCACTATGTAAGGTCCATGCCACATGGAATCAAACTTTCCTGCCCCTAGCTTATCATGTTTTTGGTCATATGTGAGGACCAAATCTCCTTCGCTATAGGCGTGAGGTTCTATTGACTTGTCGTACTGTGTTTTGATGCGTCTCTTATGAGCCTCATTGGCAAGAGCGGCATCTCCGCGAGTCTTGTCAAGCTTAGCTAGGTAGAGGAAGCATTCTTCCTCGATAGTAGTGTTTGGGATAAGTTCGATGGTGAGCTTGAGGGACAGAATCTCGCACTCAATAGGAAGGACGACCTCCAATCCATACACTAGTTGGAAAGGAGTAAATCCAGTGGCGGTTTTAACGAAAGTTCGATACGCCCATAGTGCGGAGAAGAGCATGTTATGCCAATTGGCCTTGTGCATACCCACCATGCGTTGGACCATGGTTTTCAAGACCTTGTTGATGGCCTCTACTTTTCCGTTTGATTGTGGGTACTACAATGTTGATTTTTCATGGAGAAAACCAAATCTATCGCTAACTCGTCAACCATATGGTTCATAAAGTGAGAACCATGGTCAGTAACTATCACTTGAGGAACTCTAAACCGCGCTATCACATGATTAAACATGAAGAATGTGGCAGTCTTACCGTCGTTCGTGTATGTAGGCATTGCCTCGGCCCACTTTGTAAAGTAATCCACAGCTACAATGACATAACTATGCCCCCTGTTCGAGGTAGGCTTACAATGCATGAAGTCAATGCCCCATTTAGCAAAGGGGCCAATGGAAATAACCAGGTGTAACAGGGAGGGATGGGTGCGCTTTTTCGTATGAAAATGTTGACATGGAGGACATTTTCTTACGGCCTCGATACAATCTTTGAAGATAGACGACCAATAATATCCTGCGCGCAGAATCTTCTGGGCTGTATCCATCCCAGAAAGATGACCACCACAAAACCCAACGTGGCAGTCATTTAGAACGTGTTTAGCCTTGTCACGAGTCAGACAACTTCGGAGAATAGAATCGATACCACGGCGGTACAAAGTATCGTTGATAATCAGATAATACTTCGCATGGTGGCGTATTCGACAACGGTCGTCACGAGACAATTGAGGACTGAAACATTGGGTTTGAAGATATAAAGTGATATCTCCATACCACGGATTAGACGTACTGATAAGAAACAATGACTCATCTAGAAAAGAGTCATTGGGCTCAGATTCTACATCAGCACAGGGAAGGTCGCAGATGAGCTCAACAAACACCAAAGACTTTTTAGACTTGGCCTTTTCGAAAAGGAGATTGAATTCCTGTAGTATAATAATCCAGCATGAATACTTGCCCCCAAGCACCTGACGTGTTAGAACGTGGTACATGGGATTCGAATCGGCGATGATGGTGGTGGTGCGAAGCAAAATGTAATGTCGGAACTTCTGCACGGTGATGACCGCCGTGAGAGCGCATTTTTCAACATGTGAATTGTGTTGGAGAAAACTCACTATGGCTTGGGGTAGACCACAACATACAGATGACTACTATAAATCAACTCAATTCTCATAACTATGCTATATAAATGACAATGCTAAGATAAGGAAGAATATAACCAACCTCGATCCAAACGTTTGATGTAGATCCCTGTTGGAGCTTTTCAATCCGTGCACTTGAATCTGCAAATTAGTCTTGACAGCCAATATACAGCAAGTACATATAACATATAAATGGAATTAACATCATCAATAGCAATGGCCCATGATATAACAAGTAAATGCAACCCAATGTAAGATAAACAACATTTATAACATTAATGGACGAGAATATGAGTATTTCTATTAATAAACAAGAAGAAGTACAAAGTGATACGACCTCTTGCCGGCAACCAATCTGAACCAAGATCTGGATCAATCCGCTTGTGCCTCCACCACTTCAATCCTCCATGAATGGAAAACTCAAACTAGATAGGAGTTTGGAAGGTGAACATAAGGGGTTCACAACTACAAGAATCAATGAGTGTAGACTCAAGATAGGGCAAAAATCCACTAGAATTCTCTTTCTCTTCTTTCTCCTCTCATCCGTAAGTCATATGTGCTCAATATATAGTCCTCTCAAAGGTAAGTGAAAGGACACATCGAGACGTTTCTTGAGAAGATGGAGAGCCAAAGGTCACCCAATGACCACTTTTTGGGAGTAAAAAGTAATAAACTAGTGATTTTTACCATTTTACTTGATACGCGCAGGCTATAGTGATGCAACTCGCAGGTACGACTACTATAGTGATGCAACAAGCAGGTCAGAGAAAAAAATGAGGAACTGGGATGTCTGAAGGATATAAAGTGGATCTGAGTCAGTGAAATGGATCCTACAGGCCAAAGAATGCTGATGCTCACAGGGTGGAAGATTATGTTGTAACATATGCCCTCTAATGTGTGAGGTCAGAGACTGATGCTACGATGGCCGAAATACATTATAAAACTCAGAAGTGGAGTGATGGAGACACAAGTGGAAAGAGCAGCTCACTCGTCATAATACAATAGTATCCCTGAATACATGTCGGTAGTACAACAATCTGATACAATGGCCATGAATAGGCAGTACATAGTGATTACATGTCATAAGCGATCATAGCCATGATCCCTCTACAATAAGATATGGTCTCCTGCTAAAGAGGAAACAACTGGTGCAAACTGGAGGTACAAACTGTTGATATATGAGAGGTGATATCTCAGATGTAAAGTCAAAGTCATAAGTAGCATGCTGAATGCCACTATTGCCTGGGGTCTTCTACACAAGTCTTCGACGGTGCAAGTCCCATCAAGTGAATAAAGGAATTGGGGTTGAACCTGATGTGACATCATTTGATTACCGGTCAATGATGTATATCGTTAACAGACGCGAGATAACCCACCAATAATGAAAATGGGAATCAATGCATAGAGCACAATCATCGGAGTGTGAATAAATGAGTTGAAGTCGAACACTAGGATGAATCCATCGATCAGGGGACATTGATGTATTCCCAAAACTGTCGATGGCGAGAGAACCCGCCACTAATGACTGCAAGCCTCAAGGTACTCAACTGAACTCTAAGCCTCAAGTCCCGGAATAAATGGGTTTAAGTCAACGGAACGAGACTCGCTGGAAGGAGGGCATTAAGTAATCTCCCATCAACCAGCACAAGGTACCAGCTACGCTGAAAGATTTGGAAGAACTCAGGTGGAACGAACTGACTCAATAAGGGTGGCCGACATGCAATAGTCAAGAGATTTGAGAAGTGGCCAACACTGGTTTCAGGACTTCCTTTGAACAAGAGCATGAGCAGATGGATAGACTCAGGAAACATAGACTTGACATAAACTGTGTAATGCAGGAGGCATTACAAAGGGCTCCATAATGACTGGAAGCTTAACCAATCGGTGGAGAAAACTGAGAAACAAGTACAGCTCCTAAGGTCCAACTATAGTCCCGATTCATAATGTACGGAGTGGAATGAATGCTCTGTTCAAAGGTGACACAACAGCTTCCAATAAGAAGTAGTAACCATAATCCCCTTCGGCTTTTTGGAATATTTGATTTTTTTGGTCTTTTTCATATTTGGGAAAAGCTTGAAAAAGAATAAAATTTCTTATAGTACAACAAGTGAGGGAACGAGTGTCAAATAGCGAACAGACTAGTTCCAAGTAGTGGAACATACCTATGATCAAGGCAAGAAAGTGCATGCAGTATTTGGACACTCGGGGGGGTGTTCCCTCAGGATCAAAAGGTCATCAAATTGTGAAGGGAAAATATAAGCTCTGCAGGGCTTGATAGGGAAAAGTGCCCAGGAACCAGGCTAACAACTGAGTAAGCAGGAGCCGGCACAAGGCTCAAGCCGCAAGCAAGATGATGCAATGCAATCACAACATGATATAACTGAGGGGAGTCCTTAAGGGATGTAATACCCCCATTTTTACCCTCATAATATTTTGGGCTATCATGTAAATATTGTATGCATATTATGTATGGTTCTTAGCGTGGAGCTCAAGGCCAAGGCCCTGCTAGTGAACACTCGACCTTGAAGAGGAAAGTATTGGATATTATGTTGCCCATGTGCTAGAGAACCATGGGAATTGTAAATATGCATTTTTAAAATAAATACCCACAACTAGCTATGCAATGCAACAAGAGATGGGGGCTTGATATTACAAGGAATTGGGAGGTAAATATTCAAACCCTTGAGCCAATGAAGTCAATCCAAGTGTCAATGAGAGAACCCATCAACCATCAACTACCCATGTTGACTTTGGTGCCCAATCATTCATTTCTTCCAAGAGTTGGGTGAAGTAGTTAATGCCTTGGGGATTGGGGAGGTATGGCTGTCCAAATTCGAGTATGGACAAGCCACCCTCATAGAAAATCGTTTTTTTTCTTCTTGGGCAAGAAAAAAGCCATGATTTTCTCCCTAAGCCATTACCCATGAAGGTTTTTCCTCTCTCACGTTTTTGGAACTGCCTGGGCATTTTCCAGCCACGTTTTTATGGTTTCTTGGGGTTATCTAGTTGGGAAAAGGGCGTTTTTGTGTTGCAGATCTGTTGGGAGCTACCTGGGCCTTTTTCTCCACTGATTTCCACCGTTTTCCTCCCTTTTAGCATTGCTGGGAACTCGTTTTTGTATTACATACCTGCTGGAAAGGAGAGAGCATGATTTGGGGGTTTGTAGAGACCATTGAGGCTCTTTGAATGCCCATGGACGTTTTTTGAAAATGAATTTTCTTTCCCTGGCTTGATTCACCATCTATCACTTCGTTTTGGCTGCCCACATTTTTTCTCATATCCAACACTTGGGATTTTGCTGTTATGAGTACCCATGCTCAGTTTTGAGTTGTTGTATGTTAAGAAATGTTGGGGTTGAGATGGGTATCCATTGCTTTGGGTTGTAATGAGCTTGAGAGTCCCCTTTTCCTTGTAGATATCATGCCCAACTCGGGGGTGGTCTCTTAGTGCTTAAATAATACAGGCTGGGCAGAGACCTACGGTTGGGAGGAACATTGCAGCAACATAGCTAGTTGTTTGGGGCCATTTCACCATAAAGATAAGTGTCTTGCTGTCTATGCATTTACTTCTGCAATGTTTAGATTGATGACTGTTTTTGATATGCTATATGCATATAAAATATATGTGTGGATGAGTTTTTAATTCTGTTGTGCTTAATTGTTTAAATGGCATCTGCACAGTCTTAATTTTATTGCTGTAAATCTAATGACTTGGCGGAGATTATGAAAAGCCCCATAGAATGGTAGCATATTCCCTTCCAGGAGTTGGATCCGTGGGAGGGGACATTACATTGTGGTATCAAAGCTTAAGGTTCAACACTGCGGCTGTTGGGCCCTTCATAGAAATATAAATAATTGCGTGCATATCTATTTAGTATATGGAATTAAAATGAATTAAAGAAGCTTGAAGATCTCATAGCTTCTATTTGATTAGGATGGGAAATCATTTCCATGACTATTTTGGGGGATTATTTCAAAACTGCTTACATTGATTTCATTCTATGAAAGTGAGGAAGGAGGGAAAAAATCTCTTTTAAGGTTGAATGCTTACTTACATTGTTTCTAATGTAGTAGCATTCTGTTTTTGTATTTGTTTATTGCCTCCATGGAGGAGAGAAGGAGGCGCAACCTCTTGCCATCTTATATTATTTTGTTGTTTTTTTGTTACATGCTTGACATGGAAGAGGTGCAATATTTCTTGAAACGCTTTTACTGTTTTATGCGAGTTTGATCTGTAAGTAGCTTACCTCTGTAAAGAAACAAGGGACATATTTCAAGAAAAATTCTAACTGTTTTTGAAATTTGAAAATTTTCTAAGTGTTTATGAGTTTCTGCCAAAAACTCTGTCGGCAAAGATAAGCCCAAAAGCGCCGCAACAGTCGGTGGGAAAGTTGTTAACTCTGTGCCGAAGGGAAGCGGTCGGCAGTCACAGGGTTAGCGGTGGGATATTTTAACCTTATCTCTTGCGACACGATCGGCAAAGATGTTGCTAATTCTGCGCTGAAAAGAAGAACGAAAGATTTTAAATTTTTCTAAGTGTTTTCAAATTTTTCCTAAGGGCTGCGGCGGCGGAAGTTACGCTAACTTTCTGCATGCGCGCGGTGAAGTTAAGATTAACTTTGCGATGCGACGGTGGGAGTTACGCTAACTTTATGCGACGCAGTGGAAAACTTTATGCTGAGTTTGCGACGCGCGACAACAAAATTAGCGTTAAATATGCGACACGCATGGCAGCAAAATTAACGTTAAGATCTACGCCAACCGCGACAAATTTAGGCTTAAATGCTGTGACGCATTTCAGCGAGATTTTGCGAAGTTTTCGTGTGAACGCGGTCGGCGAATTTAAGCTTAACTTTTGCGACGCAGGTGGCAATTTAATCTTAACTTTTGCGACACGGGTGGCAAATTTAATCTTAACTTTTGTGACACGGGCAACAATTTAGAGATAAATCTAGCGACAAAGGTCGGCGGAGTTAAGGTTAAGACCAGCGACAGGTACGCCGAAAATGGGGAAATTTTAGCTGTTTCAGTAAGATTTTTTCTTTCAGGTGCCGAAAATGGAAAATCGCCATGAAAGTTATGCGCTAGATTGCACGAAATCGAAGGATTAACCCCCCCGCCCAAAAAAAAAAAAAAACGAGGGCACTGCCCTCGACCCACCCTGCAGTGGTGTAGGGAAGCTACAAGGGGGAAAGCCCCCTTGACCGTCGTCGTCCCCCGAAGACAATCGTTGAAAGTATGAAGTGCAGAAGCAGGAATTGCATAGAAAGTTTGTGGAAATGCATTGTGGAAAAGCAATGGGAGCAGTAAGGCAATGCTGATGAAAGGGAAATCTCTCACCTTAAACCATTTATGTTTATAACATAATAATTGTATGCTTGGAAAATATCATGAATGAATGTTATACACGTGAATACATATATGGAATTTCTACTTTGTGAGAAGATCATAGCTAATAATTGCTTGTGTGCATGGTAGAGAGCCCATGAAATTGGATCGGTTATGATGTGGAAGAGAATAGCAGATTTAAAATATGAATTAGTGTGCATGATTAGAGAATCATTGCATAGTGCATGTAAATGGATTATGCATGAGCATGATGTTGCATAGGGGTAAAGGTAGTGAAGTTACACATGCAGTGGCCCATTAATGGTATCGTCTATGCTTGGTGCCAATTAATGGTTGTATGAATCAGACCATAGAAGCATGACTGAACATGCAAGAGATTAGATAGATGAAGTGAATATGCACTAGATGGCATATTAATAAACATTGCACCGTGCATGTGAAAATATTTTTGCGTGTATATGATATTACACATTGGTAAAATAGTGAGGTTTTACATATGCAAAGAGCCACTCAAGATAATGATTGTGGTTGCTAATAATTAATGGCATCCACATTGGTTGTAGGACCAAAGATAACCAAAGCATGGCTAAAGATGTGGATGATGTTGTTGCACATGACCAACAACCTTATGAAGAAAGGTTCGGGCAAAAAAAATCTATGATCATGAGGGTAACAAAAGAACTGTGAAGCCTTGGTAAGAGGCCGACTGATCAGGTAACATCAAGTGATGTTAGTAACAGCCATGCAGGTAATTGTTATTTGTGCTTAATTACATGAATGTTGAAAGAGGATTTGGTGAGATCCCTTCAACTATGTTTTGAACTATGATGATTTGGTTTGCATATGGTATTGAGTGCCCGAATGGGACTGTTAACCTACCAAGTATGGTGAGGTATGGGTAAGTGAAGGCAATGATCCTTACACCCTATAATTGCTTAGAAATCCAATGCATTCATATGAAATTGTGTCATGCCATGATGGTTGTGAGTTTAACAACCAAAGCAAGTGAGGACTTATGGCCCTGTCATGGTAGTACATGGTTAGGCCATAATATGTTTGAATGCATAGTACTCATAAATTAATGCAGGGTTGCATTGAGGAGATGTGCATTAAAATATTATGTGCAATCTTGTGGATATACATTGAGTGATTGCACACTAAAAGATTATGTGAGTGATGTAAAAGTGCATCCATATGTATAGGTGCACATGTTGAGATGCATTGTGTGAATGCATGATTGTGGTGTATGTTTCATTACAACTAGATAATAGATGGAATGGTGAACTATTGTCAATCCTAAGAGCATTTCATGAGCTGCTGTGAATGCAAGAGAATGATTGCATAAAATGATGTAATTAAACCATGCAACTCTAGTATGGTAATGATTCACATGAAGTAGATGATTTTGGTGATATTAAAATGCTTCAGTGACTGTGGCAGCAATGAAATATTATATGCATAGAAACTTACAAAGCGTTTGGCTAATGGAAGTTTCAAATTTCAGGTAGATTGTTTTGGGCATGGAAAATATGGGTAAGTCCATGACGAAGATGGGAATCTACCGTGAGCAAGAGCCAAACGATATGAGAATAGACTCATGGATAAGCGAATCAATTTCAGTAGAGGACATAATTTCTATTCATACTTGAATTTAATTATCAATGCCATTGACTGATTAGAGAAATCAATTTGAATTTTATTATTAAATGCTGCTAACTGTTTGGCTATTTGATAAATGTGCCAGGAAGACACATTGCAGGAAGACCAGGAGTGATGGCCTGTAAAAGCCAAACTAGATGGGAAAGACCCCATGCTTTGGAAATGGGTTTCAGGTGAAACGCCATTGATAATATCTAAGCCAAACCGCATGTCGATAAACCATGAGAGTGAGATGGTAAAGCTATGCCCAGAAGGCATGTGAGATACATCTGCAAAATGAATGAGTATTATGTGACCCTAGACAAGAACATGCATGTCTAAATTATTAGGGTTAATATGCAGAGCATGCTCTATCTTATTTATATCATTGCAAACTGCTTGAGTATGATTAGGGCCTACATGGCGCACATTGAAAAGGGGGTGCACACCTTTTCTGGTGGTGGGTCATGATAGGGTTTTCAATATTGACTACACCCTAAGGGAATGGACGCATTCCTGGTGTTTCAATACTTGATGGTGAATGATATGGATTATGGTTACAAAATTGAACAGCAATACTGATGAGCTTGCTTATCCTTATTGTGTTGTTAGCCTACATAGCAGAGTAATTTTTAAGGGCGAAATTTCGCCAATTGGCTATTTTTCGGGCCTTTTTTCAAAAAATAAATTCGTTATTTGGTCATTTTTAGACTCTAATATCGCCTATATTTACATAAAATATGCTTTTTTATCATAATATTCGTCAAAATTTACACATTTCAATAGTAAATTGTGAGTTTCATATTTAATATTCGCCTAACTATCTATATACATATTTTTTTCAATCCAAAATAATCACCTAGGATACTATACTTAAGTCTAATATTAGAATCCTTAAAAAATACCCTGCTACATAGATGTAGATTGATACTACACATTAAGAGGCAAAGTGAAGAAGGGTACGCAAAAGGACTGTATAGGAATTGGTAACCTTTCTATGCTCACACGAAATATTACCAGAAGGGATGGACAGGCCCGAAGAGCTGTGTAATAAGAAGAGGTATCATCCTTGTGTGAGTGGGGTCATGCTAACCTGCAGTCAAGAAAGTCACCTATAAAGTTCCTAAAAGGAACCACCGATTTGCACCAGAGAAGGAGTGACGTCCTTGTATGAATGAAGAGTTGTGTGTGTGAAGGGTTGTGGTGCAAGAAGGTGTAGTGACATTAGTGAAGGCATAAAATCTCTATTGGGACAGCAGTAGGAGGGCGGGCGCCAACACTGACTGAAAACCCTAAGATGCATATGGCTCCATAGTAGAGCCTTGACCTATAATGGTCAGGTGGCGTAGTTTCCTTCCATTGGTCGATGACCCAGACGAATGTGCTGGCTCGACAATGGAGAGGGCCAACCAGGTATGGGACTGGTTGGGCACCACCAAATGCATGGTAAATTCAGTCGGCGTGAAGGTGTACTGGTGAAGCATTAACTACATCCAAGTCCATAGGCGATCCCAAGGCTTACAAAGCGAAGCAGGATCCTGTGGACCAGAGGGGAAACACACAATACAGATAAGTATTCAGTTTCATTTATGTCTTGTTTGGAATAATGAAGATTTCAATTATAAGTCTTCTAACAACTAAGCTGATACACTAATGTTTCTTTGTTGGAAACCTTGGTCATTGCAGGAAAGCAAGGCCCTGAAAGCGCTATAAAATTACTAGTAAATCCAGAGATTAAATGAGTGGGCGATATGAAATTATTGATAAATCCAGAGAGCAACTGGTTGGGAATTCACTACTTAATATTGTGAAACAGCGTGTATGCTATCCCAATACCCCTTAAACAATTGATAAAACCAGTCAACGTACTGGCCTGGCATTGCCTATTCGAATGATTCTGGAGTAGCCTACGTGCTGGCCCAACATTCATAATTGTGTCCACGAGAAATCCAAGGCTCGTAAAGAAAAGAAGGATCCCGTGGAATAAAGTGAAGACATCCAATACATATAAGTATTTGGTTATCTTGCAGCTTCTTGCTTATGAATATACTTGTGTATATGATTTGGTTATGATTTCTCAAACTCTTGTTTAGAGAAAAAACTTATGAAATAAACTAAAAATGTGAATTGATTCAATGTTTGAGTGTAGGGATTGTTGGAAGCAAGGACCAGGAAGGCATCATAGGGATGCATATGGACATATGACCATCCTAAAGATCTCAATATGAGCAGTAATAAAATATGGTGCTGGTGAACATGAGTGGGTCCTAGCAACTAGAGGTTCTGTAAGCAGAATGGGAAGGGGTACCCAAGTTGAAAAGCATTAGACAAACCTTAGACACTAAGCGTCATAGCCAATAAAGGGAAATTCAAGCATTCATATTAAAGTGAAAGAGACTAAGGAGCCTGAAACCACAGTGATGGCATAGCTCCGTAATAAAATAAGACTAAGAGGGAGAAACTCTTACTCTTCTCTTTCCTTTTTATTGATGCATTTATAAAACAAAGAATTGTTGAACGCATGTCATGACTAGAAGAAGAATGTGTTTATTTGCTTGAATTAAATTGTGAATGCTAAAATAGTTATTTCACTGTGAAAGGATGAACATGAAAGAGATCATGTGTATATTGGGAAAGCATGAAAAAAATTTGGAAGTCGCATGAGTGAAGCATGGACGTTCCATGTCAATTGGGAAATAATTGACTAATTTTAATGTTTATATTATGCTTGTCATAACAAAGAGTTTCCATGATAAATTTCACAGGGAGAAATTGAAACAATTGGTTGTAGCCGACACAAGCAAGTATTGCTAGTAAGTATAGAGTGGTCAGCTGTGCACATTGACCATGGCGGTAGACCAAGGGCTATTAGAATTGGCTGAAAGTCTTCTTCAAACAATTGCAAAAACCCAAGAAAATCTTGGAGAGATTCTCAACCTATAGAGGCAACAGAATGAGATGAACCACGAGGTTTTGCAGGACTCTATTCATCTACAAAAAGGGGTAAGAAGCATTCTGGGAGCAATCAGTAAGGGAAAGGAAAGTGGATCAATGAAGAAGCATTCATCCAATCATCCGATTAAGAAACGTTCCAGGTGGGAAGACTCAAAGGAAATGGATCAGGAAAAGGTAAAGCAACCAGTGAAATGTTGGGGATGTGGCGGAAATCATTTCCTCCGCGACTGCCCAACAGGAGAACATCAAGAGGGTAGCAGCCGTAAATTTTCCAGGTTTGTGGACCAGCTGGAAGGTAAAGAAAAGGAAGGAATTTTTTTGGAACAATGTCCTCGTGCATATCTAGAAGGTCCCAGCCAGCAGGAACAGTTTGTGAAGGCCAAAGTACTTGGTCCTGAAAACCCAAGTAAATGGTGAAATGCGGGACAGACCTACCACATTTTGTGAATTTCGGACATATATAAAGCATGTATGTATTCCCAAGTTATGGAACACCGAGGACGGTGTTATTCCAAGGGGGAGGGGAATGTAATATCCCCATTTTTACCCTCATAATATTTTGGGCTATCATGTAAATATTGTATGCATATTATGTATGGTTCCTAGCGTGGAGCTCAAGGCCAAGGCCCCGCTAGTGAACACTCGACCTTGAAGAGGAAAGTATTAGATATTATGTTGCCCATGTGCTAGAGAACCATGGGAATTGTAAATATGCATTTTTAAAATAAATACCCACAACTAGTTATGCAATGCAACAAGAGATGGGAGCATGATATTACAAGGAATTGGGAGGGAAATATTCAAACCCTTGATCCAATGAAGTCAAGCCAAGTGTCAATGAGATAACCCATCAACCATCAACTACCCATGTTGACTTTGATGCCTAATCATTCATTTCTCCCAAGAGTTGGGTGAAGTAGTTAATGCCTTGGGGATTGGGGAGGTATGGCTATCCAAATTCGAGTATGAGCAAGCCACCCTCATGGAAAATCATGTTTTTTCTTCTTGGGCAAGAAAACAACCATGATTTGCTCCCTAAGCCATTACCCATGAAGGTTTTTCCTCTCTCACGTTTTTGGAACTGCTTGGGTATTTTCCAGCCACGTTTTTCTGGTTTCTCAGGGTCTTCTAGTTGGGAAGAGGGCATTTTTGTGTTGCAAACCTATTGAGAGCTGCCTGGGCATTTTTCTCCACTGATTTCCAGTGTTTTCCTCCCTTTTATCATTGCTGAGAACTCATTTTTGTATTACATACCTGTTGGGAAGGAGAGAGCACGATTTGGGGGTTTGTAGAGACCATTGCGGCTCTTTGAATTCCCATGGACATTTTCCGAAAACGAATTTGCTTTCCCTAGCTTGATTCACCATCTATCACTTCCTTTTGGCTGCCCACATTTTTCCTCATACCCAACACTTGGGATTTTGCTATTATGAGTATCCATGCTCAGTTTTGAGTTGTTGTGTGTTAAGAAATGTTGGGGTTGAGATGGGTATCCATTGCTTTGGGCTGTGATGAGATTGAGAGTCCCCCTTTCCTTGTAGATATCATGCCCAGCTCGGGGGTGGTCTCTGAGTGCTGAAATAATACATGCTGGGCAGAGACCTACGGTTGGGAGGAACGTTGCAGCAACATAGCTAGTTGTTTGAGGCCATTTCACCATACAGATAAGTGTCTTGCTATCTATGCATTTACTTCTGCAATGTTTATATTAATGACTGTTTTTGATATGTTGTATGCATATAAAATATGTGTGTGGATGAGTTTTTAATTCCGCTGTGCTTAATTGTTTAAATGGCATCTGCACAATCATAATTTTATTGCTGTAAATCTAATGACTTGGAAAAGCTTATGAAAAGCCCCATAGAATGGTAGCATATTCCCTTCCAGGAGTTGGATCCGCGGGAGGGGACATTACAAGGGAGATGGCCAGCATAAGACAAAGTAGAGTATCAGTCTTTATCGCAATGTCATGGCGTAACTACAAAGGACTCCCAATCCTAAGGACAAATAACGGCATGGGAACCAGAATGCACAAAGAAGTTCTAACTAGGGTACCCATGTTCGAAAAAGCCCTACCGCCACTTAACGACACTTCTATAGCAGTGTGAAGATTCCGTGTCAGTTACGAAGCAGGGTCGCACCTATGGTTTATGAAAATGGTCAACAGGTCAAATGCATAATGCACATGGAAATGGCATCTAACGTATATGCCAGGTGTGAAACGTACCTGCCGTAGGTGTGAAATGGTCTAGAACAACTTTCGTCGAAGAAATCTGATTAAAAAATACTACTCCAAGACATTATATTAGTCCATAACGGCACAAAACGGTAAAAACTATAGATAAGTGGGTCCTGAAAATTATAAATAGTAGTAAAAAATTACAATTTACAATTCATTTTTACTATTCACCCATTTGGAGCTTTGTGGTTAGTTTTCACCTGAAAGTTCAGTTGCCAATTCTGGGAGCTACAAGCGACCGTTCATCGAACTGTCCAGAGCAGGTTGGTAGTCTCATCCATACCTTTCATTTCAATGCTTTCATTTTAATTTTCAGCGGTGGGATTTTTAGTTTGGCCAAGCCCTAAATGGCTTCGGCGCTACCCGCGGGCTGTAGCCATGCGGGTCACGGGTAGGGCAAGATACTCACAGTCAATGCAAAGACTGACCGCAGGTACCCGCACCTATATACAAACTAGCCCACGGGTACAGTCGTGAAGGTGAAAATGCAAAAGAATTTGACTTAAATGCTTGTTTTTCTTCACTCCAGGATGGTTCTAGAGTGGAGGGAGAGGGAGCATGACCAAGTTGATGAGGCCGTGTCCAACGATGCGCAAGCACAGTAGGATTTGCAAGAATGTGGGTTGTACAAATTTTGGAGTATAGGGGGTTTGAGGGCCCAAAACCTATTACTTCGCCGCTTGATCAACTATTGGGATGTTGATGCACAGAACTTCAATCCCAATGGGAAAATACTCACACTGGAAGTGGATGACATCTACTTCATTACCGGTTTGTCCCGTCGAGGTGAGGAGGCTAGTCTTCGGTCTCGTACTGTGGGTGGTGGGATCACCGTCCTTGACTAAATAGCGCGGTATTTCCCCGCAAACACACGCACGATGGGAAGTCAGGTTCCCATCAATGCCATAGTAAATCTGAGCATGAAGATCATTCTGGCTCCCTTAGTGCGGATCACAGGATCCAAAGCTCTACACCAGGCATCCAGGCCAGTGATGTTCTATGCATCACAATGCATGCAGCCTATAGTATTTAACTGGTGTACCACACTGTTGAGGTCTATGAAGACTCAACTGACAGAATGCAAAGAAGGGAAGGCCAAAAATCTAGGGTATGGGAGTATCATATGCAGCTTCTTCTTCTTCTTCGAGAGTTCCAGGGCTTAGTCCGAGGGTGGATGTCCCTCCTCATAGTCTCCGGGATCCAGCCCTGACCCGGTGGTCTGAGATCTTGACACGATAGGGTGGTGGCCATCTGGCATCACCATATACCGAGGATTTCTTCTGTTGGTGGGACTGGCTATTCATTTCCATAGAGGACTACCCTGATGCAGGGATAGACTTCTGCTAGGATAGGGACATGCCACTCCCACCAGAGGCAGCATTCAGACACATTGGTGAGTACTCTTTTTAGGTTTTTGTGTATTAAATTTTTATGGATTTTTTATTATATATGTAAATGCAAAAATATTTTTTGGTGGTAGTATCATATGCTAATGTTTGACTGTTTTCTTGCAGACAAAGGGCCAGTGAGACCTGATGGCTTCCCGAGACATGGTCGTCGGGGCAAGGGTGAGGAGGCACGCGATGCTGCAGCAGGACGCACTCTACAGACCTTACGGCGCAACCTCACACGGATGGTTGCTAGGGTTCCACAGATAGAGGTGGAGAGACTACCTGAGGCCATGTAGCACCAAGTAGTGGGGGTTCCGGGTGACTGGGTGCGGCTACTGCAGCGGGTAGCCAATGCAATTCAGTATTTCTATGAGACACATCCTATCAGGGCGGCAGCTAGGCCTCCTTGTAGGGAGTATATATCTCAGGATCTCATTTTTTGTATCGATATGTATATTTTTGAGGGCTACGGGCTCCAGTTTTGTATGAGACTACCATTTTTGGACATATTTATAAAAAAAACATTGGTTCTTCGGTTCTACTATATGTGTGTATGTACAAATGTATGAATGTCTTCTTATATTTGTGTGCTTCATGGTGAATGTGACAAATTCCAATCTAATACATAGTTAGCGTATGCATCAGATATATGATTAACACTTCTTGGAACATGTATGTATGTTATTGAAACAAAATGTCGTTCCAAGAGTCTTACCCTTAGGAATTTCCGTAGTAACGTAGGATCTCGTACACGGTATTGACCATTCAGCTGAGACACAACTAGTTGCGAATCCAGACGGACTTCTAAAGACTGGATGCCATGGGAAATAGCATCCCGAAGTAGCTCAATGACGACACTATACTCAGCCACATTGTTAGATGTAGGACCAAGACAAGCAACTCCTGAGGACACAACTAGGTGGTCAGGTGAGAAAATAACCCAGGCAGCAGAAGCAAGCTACTGCATATGACGGCTAGCACCATTGGCGAATCCTAAGAATGTTGGAAACTCTGCTGACATCTGTCAATCAAACGAAAGCTAATCAACAGACCCGAAAAACCAAATGAAATATAAACTATGTACAGAAGCAACTATACAATAGTATACAAAAGTATCAGCCTGAACTAGAGGTTCAAGCGTAATACCGCTTGAGGTAGAGCCCATTTTTAGGCTCCTTCAAGACAGTCCCCTCATAGTCTTCTAATTCATAGGATCCTTTTTCCAGGACACACCTCATGATGTAAGGACCGTGCCACATGGGGTTAAACGTGCCTGCCCCTAGGGGTTCTTTAGCTTGGTCATATAAGAGGACCAAGTCACCTTCAGCATATTGCCGGGGATGGACAGACCTATCATACCGAACCTTAATATGACGTTTGTTGGCATCTATAGCCATAGCTGCAGCTCAACATTGCTCGTCAAGTTGCTCAAGACCCGTTGTATCAGGGAGGAGCTCTATGGCCAGTTTAAGCGAAGGGATCTCGCATTCAATCGGTAAAAGTGACCCCACACCATGGACTAGCTGAAATTGTGAGAACTGGGTGGCAGTCTTGACTGCGGTTCGATACGCCCACAAAGCAGGATATAACATGATGTGCCAGTTGGTCCTGCTTTGTTGGATGGTACGTTGGAGAATGGTCTTCAAAGGCTTATTGACTGCTTTTACTTGATCATTCGCTTGGGGATAATAAGAAGATGAGTGCTCTTGACGAAACCCAAGCTTGAGAAACAAATCCTCCATCATCTTGTTTTGAAAGTGACTGCCATGGTCAGTGACAATCTCTTTTGGAATACCGAATCGAGTGATAATTTGATTGAAAACAAAGTGGGCTGCTATAGCACCATCGGCTTTAGCTGTAGGCATGGCCTCAGCCCTTTTGGAAAAATAATCCATGACCACTATGATATGGTGATGCCCCCCAGCCGAAGCTGGTTTGCAATCCATGAAATCCACCACCCACTTGGTATAATCCTCGGTGATACAAAGTGTCACTGACGATGGTATAATCTTTAGCGTGATGTTTTACACGTTGTTGCTCATCTCATGAATAGTGCGAAGGAAACTTCAATGTTTGGAGATATACAATGACATACCCATACCAAGGGTCCTCAAATGATATAAGAAATAAGTGCTCATCCACAAAGGAATCTTTATGAATGACATCCTCATCAAGTTTCGAAAGGTCCGACATAAGCTCAGCAAACACCAACAATTTCACCAACTTCGCCGAAGCAAAATCGAGATCAAATTCTTGAAGGATAACAATCCATTTATTATACTTCCCCCTGATAAGGCACCGTGATAGCACGAACTGAAATGGATTGATATGCACGACAACTATGGTTGTTCTAAGCAGAATGTAATGTCATAACCGCTAGACTGAATGAACAGTTGCAAGTGCCAGCTTTTCCACATGAGTATATCTTAGCTCAACATCTACTAGATTTCGACTAAGATAATAGATGACATGCTCAACAAGCGCATCATCAACCTAAACCAAGACCATGCCAATCATCTCTTGAGACGCGGCCATATAAAGGATAAAATCTCGTGCAAATTTTGGTGGACTAAGCACAGGGGCCGATACCAAAGCTTTCTTAAGGGCGTCAAAAGATTGTTGGGCTCGCTCATCCTAGATAAAGGGTGTGTCTTTCTTCAATAAGCACGCGAAAACTTTGGTAAGATTATCATAATTGACTACGAAAAGACGTAGAAAAGTGGCTCTCCCTTGCAGGCTTTGAAGTTGTAACAAATTATGCGGAGGAGGCAACTGAAGTATTGCCTCAACTTTGAGAGGATCGACTCTAATACCCTCTTTCGAAACTATGAAGCCCAGAAGGCAACCCGTCCTTACAGTAAAGATGCATTTGTTAGGATTCAATCGAATCTTGTATCGTATACATCGTTCGAGAATCATGCAGAGGTGCTTGGGGTGGTCCATCCTCTTGCGAGAATGGCTAGCAAGATCATCCAAGAAAACCTCCATAATCGTCTTAAGATCGTGAAAGGCGTAGGTCATGGCACGTTGAAATGTAGCTCCGACATTTTTTAGGCCGAAGGGAATTTTACGATATGCAAACGTTCCCCAAGGACAAATAAAAGTTGTCTTATGTTGGTCCTCGGGTTTGATTTGAATCTGGTTATATCCAGAAAATCCATCCATGAAGGAAAAAATCTCACTTTCGGCACAAGCATCCAATATTTGATCTATGAATGGTGTGGGGAAGTTGTCTTTCGGACATGCACGGTTCAAATCTCTAAATTCGGTGCATACACAGATCCTTTCCTGCTTTTTATCCACAGGAATGGGGTTTGACACCCATCGGTAAGGGGAATGGGGTAGATGAAACCAGCCTTGAGTAGTTTCTCCACCTCTGCCTTGATAGCGGCTGCTTTTCTAGGGTTCACAGCACGTAGGTATTGTCAAACCAGTTTAGTGTTGGGATACGTTCTAATATCATGTTCAACAATGCGGGGGTCTATTCCTGGCATCTCCTCATATGACCAGGCAAAAGATTCCCGGAGTTCTGTAAACAATTCAGTGTAAATAGAAATCTCCTCAGGAGTGCAATCATCACTGATGTAGACATTCTCAACTATTCTGGGAGTACGAGAGATATTGATCAACATAGTTGGGGAAATGTTAGCCATATTCCCTTTTGCAAAAACATCATGCGACTCCAAAAGAGCCACAGGGTGACCAACCATCTCTGTTAGAGTCGTCCTAAACTATTCTCGTTCGATGAGCTCGAGTTTGGGAAGGAAATAAGAGTGATGGTGCATATCTTCCCAAGGTCTCTCACTACCACACATGGCCTCCATAATAGCTTCATCAGAAGGCATAGTATCATCGAGGCAATCATGAGAACAAGACGAGTTGGCTGTCCAAATCGGCAGCGTAACAGGATCTTCCTCGACTGTCTGGGAAGAAGAGAGATCCGGTTCTGCAGTGGCTTGTTGAATATGCTAATAAGCAAGCTCAGCTACAGATAGTGGCATATACATCCCGACATGCGAAATGTTTCCAGATGTGGAACTTGTGGACGGTAAAGTCCATGGATCGTCAAAATAGGAAGTCCGGAATGACATATTATACGAAGGAGGAGACACATCGTCGGTTATGGTTCCAATAAAATTCACAAGTGCGGCAAAATCATAAGTTCCCATCAATGAAGGGTACATGCCAACACCCATGTTCCCAGTTGCCGGCTGAGAATGAGTAACTTGTGGGACTATGGATCTCGTGGATGCTGTGGAAGAGGAGTTAACGTAATCCAACTAATCGATGGTCACAATCTTTCCTTCGTGGGGAAAGCAGATAACTCTGAATACAGTGGATGCGATAGCTTTCATGGCATACATCCAATTCCAACCTAGTAAAAAGTTGTAGTCGATGGGCGCATCAACCACCTCGAATTCAATAGGCACAGACTTACCTCCCAAGGAGACAACAAGGGAAGGGATAATTCCATGCGGCTTAAAAGAACGACCGTCGAATGCAGTGAGCGTGGTTCTAGACGCGAGTAGGGGAGGAGAGCCAAGAGCTTTCCAACAAGCTAACGACATTACTGATGCAGAGGCACCTTCGTTAACCATAGTACGTTTGACAAAACTCTGAAGGCACACCACCTAGATTTGAAAAGCCACGTGGTAGGGTAAGCGAGGTTGGACATCAGTAGTGTCGAACTTGATAACAGTGGGACTTCCCCCATCATGAATTCCTAATGCACTAAAAAGTGCATGCTTCTGAGAAGGACGGGCTTGCAAAACTTCAAGAGCTGACATGGCACACGGAGTTTGGCCCAAATCTTCTACAATGGAGTAGTTTTCGGTGGCTCGAGCATTAGGATTATGCGTAGAGCGCTTAAGAACACCTTTTGGTATCTGCGGCATAATAGAAGGCTTCTCGATATGCAAGGAATTGTCAGGAGGAGGGGGAGGCTCACTCCCCAAATTGGGTTGTGGTGCATCATAATCACGCTGACGAGTGGCAACACTAACCTTTGAATGAACCATGTTCAGACATCCATAACCACTAGTATTGGAAGAAGACGTTGTCGTCTCAGTAGGTCCATAACCAGTGGTGGGAGCATGCGAAGCCATGTTTTGGTGATGAGGTAGGGGATCCTTCAACACAGCTGGGCTCTGTGCCAAGTGCTTCGATGCTTCTTCAATACGAGGACATAAGTGAGTAAGATGGTCTTCCTCATAAAGATTGCAAGGAAACTTCACCTTACGCCTAGGTTTACGGTCCTCACCAACATTTCCGCCTTCCCGAGGAGGGTTGGCATTATCCTTACGGGGGGTATTACGATTGCTATTGTTATTCCCATTGTTTCCACCCTTACGATTATTTCTCCCCTTTTTCTTACCACCAGGTTGTTGGTTACCTGATTGGTTCGTCGTTTGCACACTGTGTACATCCGACGATGGGGTGGAAGTGGACAAGGTGTGAACTTGTTCGGGAGTAGACTGGTTTAGCAACAAATTCTACATTCGATTAGCTACCAAATCTATGGGGCAAGTGCTTGCAGATCCTACGATGCCATCAGCATGCAGTCCAGGAACTGACGTGGGCTCATGACGTGTGCATGGTGCATTAGGAATGATGTCATACAAAATGCCATATTGAGAGTATAATAATTCTAACTGTTGGACCTTCAAGATAGCTTGTTCCTCAGTCACAATGCCGGACATCAAAACATCCTTAGCAATGTATGGGAGTAGAGACTTGAGGAACCATTCCAACAGGAACTTTGGAGGAATGTTGGCTTTCACTAACCTCTTCCACCGACGCCACTCTTGAACGTGGTCAGAAATATGCGTGGCCTTGTTCTGACGGAAGGTAGCTAAAAGTTTGGTGCCAGTATCATAGCGAACCGGCAACTGGAAATGATCTAAGAAAATCAAAGTGATTTCGTTAAAACCCCTATAAGTGTTTCCAGGCAACTCGACGTACCACTTCACGGTTGCCCCCGTGAGGGTGCGTTGAAATAGTCGCAATCTAATGGAATCGTGATTCAATGAGTTGGAGGAGCACCAAGGTGGAATGTCATGACATGATCTCTCGGGTCCTCACTACCTTTCCCTTCAAACTTAGGAATGTTCGAAGGGAGCTTGGTAGGGACCGACGGCCAAGTAGGGTCATGACACACCAAATCATTCGTGAGCTTTGAAAGATCCGGAAGATTCAAGCGTGCAAGGAATGGGAGCTGAGGCTGGAAATCTTGATTATAAGCCCCCATAAAAGGTTGGTTAAATGGAACCGTGTTATAAGATGGACCAAAAGCTTGACCATGAGGATTAAACTGCTGATAATAAGGACTTGATGGACCATAAGATTTCCCATGTCCATAGGATCGATAACCTCCTCTAGCCTGACCCATTTGAGAGTAAGCAGGTATGTGCATGTTTTGGGCACCATATTGGGGTGGTGGGTTGTACTGGTGGCTAGCACTGACTGTGTTGTAGTAAGGGTTGCCACCATGAGTATGGGGCATATATGTACTATTCATAGCGGGAACCGTGTTGTAATGACCATAATGGTATGGTATGTTCCCACCCCCAGCATTAGGATTAGCTTGAGCAGTCGTGTGGTGACCAGAAGCATGAGATATGTTCCCAACCCCAATATTGGTGTTACTAGTAGTAGGGATGGTGGCGTTATGTCCATGTGGATAGGATATATTCCCACCCCCTACATTGGCATTACTAGTGGCGGTAGTGGATGCAAAAGTATGCGGTATATGTCTACCCTCGTGGTTGGGAGGAGCATTAACATCCGTAAAAGTAGTCCTGGGTTGACGAGTCGCGGCATGTGTATTAGGTGGTGGATGGCGAGTCGTGTTTCGAACCATGTTCCTATTAGGTTGGGAAATCCTAGGAGGTGGTATTCTTACAACATTAGTATCATTAGGAGGAACATGACCAGTCCCCATACTATGTGTGTGAGTGGACAACATAGTGCCCCCAGTGAGGGTAGTGCCCCTAGTGGGTATAGTATGGATAACACCATGACTAGTGCCAGCTTGACTACCAAACGTAGTGGAAGGTTCAATTGTACTATGACTAGGCATACCAAAAGAGAGTGCGGTTGGGTTGTTTGTAGGACCAGTTTCATCATGTAACTCTGGCATCCTGTATCTATAATTGCATGGAAATGAAAGAACGAACGGATCATCCTATTCTTCGTCCTTGGGTAAGGTTGGAATTCCATGAAGATAATTATCCGGATTTGAAGGATCGAATGGATCTTGTTCAAGTGGATTTGGCCAAATCGAACCAGGTTGAGTCTCAAGTGGATCACCTCCCCATGCCTCACGAGGAGTATGGGGATCGAAAGTGTGGTCAACTCTACCCGATGGAGTTGAAGGTTTTTCCCCAGTATCAAAATGTGTAGCAGTCATGACGTCTTGGACGTATGTCTCATAAGAATCCGAAGACTCAGAGGGAGCCCTCCAACGTCCTCTAGCAACACGGCGTGAAAACTTGGCCGACTTTAAACCAGCCAACCGACGGGATCAGCAGAGAGTGGGGCTTCGCACCATGATATCTGCCGAGAGAATATATAATCAAAACGTCTCCTAAAGGCCAACTATCGATCAAAAACAGTGAATCAAAAGTACACACCTAGAGAAACTACAGCCAAGAGCAGACAAACATAGTGGCTAAAGGAGCTCCCAACACTAGACCCAGTATGTCTCACATAGGAGAGGCTTGAGACTCCCAAACTATAGCCGGAGGTAACATAATTAGTTATAGAGACACCTAGCCTTCACTGCGTGTACAGGGTCAAGTCCACTGCACAAACACAACTGTGTTGTCCAATCCCTATCTGACTCAGGACACAAACAGTATAACCACTGCAAGTACCCTGTGTGATACCTAGGTAAGGAAACTATGGTCACCGCAATATAAAAAATGCTCATGGGGAGAGTCGCAGGTGGGATCCGTCGTATGGGAAGGGTAGCTAAGCCCGAAGCACAAGAGGACGAACCTCCGGTACCCCCAGATACGAACAAACCCTAGAAATATCTCCCACATTCAGCCGATATCAAAGGGATATCCCTTCAACCAACCTCCCATGACCTCGTGCTTAACTCTGGCTTGAGTAGAGCTTCCTGAGAACACCGATCTATACCATGGATTCGTCCACTCCCTGGTCAGACACCTAATGTTCCGTCTAGTAGTCTTGGATTGTTAACTCACAATGATCTATTCCAAGACTCTAAACCTATGCTAGTTGGTGTACCCTATAAATAAAATCAATCTAATCAATTTTAAGATTAAGCGTTAATTTTAATGGCTGTAATTACTCAAGGGATATGATCGTGAAACTAGTGATGTGCAAGACTCAATAGTATGCAAAATCGTCAAATCCTAGACTCATCTATCCAATGAAAACAATGCCACTAATATGCACAATCAAACCAACGATTTCAAAATAAATATGCAATCCTTTTATATTTTTCAATGCACAATCAGAATCTAAATGAAGGCAGAAAGAACTCAATGCAAGATGCAATACATAAAAGCAAAAAAAAAGTTGTATTTTCTCTTATAAACGAAAGGAAAATGCAAAAACTATGTGTATATTTTTTTGTATTTTTCAATATATGGAAATGAAAAATGCAAGCAAAATCCTACTATCTAGTCACTAATATGCCAAGGAGATCACTAAGACAACCAGGAAGATACCAAACAGTAAGACTCAACCAAAGGAGTGAGCTCAAAAGGAAAAAACCAACAAGGCTAAATCCAAAGATGGGTAAAAAACCAACAAGGCTCAACCAAGAGAAACGAAGAGTTCTGGTTACAACCAAGGCATGGAACAGTCAAGAAATAGGCCAACAAAGACTCAGGATCAACCAAAAGCAACCCAACAACAACCAAAGGTCATAAACCAACAAAAGCCGGAGTTGTACGCTACTGTCGAAGGAATACCTGCGAGTACCCGTGAGCAGTAGAGTAAACAAAGGCGGGTATACACGGGAAGAGCTAAGCTAGCCCGCGGGTGAGGAAAGGAAAATTGGAAAAAAAAGAGTCCAATGGCTCAGAAAAAGCAAGTTTTCTATAGTGTATCTCAACGATAGATAAGTGACACAGAGCTTTGACAAACAACAACTCTAATTATGGACTAATGCTCAAAAAATCCCCAAGATGGATGTTTTCCCCAGTGGAGTTGCCATTTCTGTGTTGGAGAAAACTCACTATGGCTTGGGGTAGACCACAATAGACAAATGACTACCAGAAATCAACTCAATTCTCAGAACTATGCTATATAAATGACAATGCTAAGATAAGGAAGAATATAACCAACCTCGATCCAAACATTTGATGTAGATCCCCATTGGATCTTTTCAATCCGTGCACTTGAATCTGCAAATTATTCTTGACAGCCAATATACAACAAGTACATATAACATATAAATGGCATTAACATCATCAATAGAAATGGCCCATGATATAACAAGTAAATGCAACCCAATTTAAGATAAACAACATTTACAACATTAATGGACGAGAATATGAGTATTTCTATTAATAAACAAGAAGTACAAATTGATACGACCTCTTGCCAGCAACCAATCTGAACCAAGATCTAGATCAATCCACTTGTGCCTCCACCACTTCAATCCTCCATGAATGGCAAACTAAAACTAGATAGGAGTTTGGAAGGTGAACATAAAGGGTTCACAACTACAAGGATCAATGAGTGTAGACTCAAGATAGGGAAAAAATCCACTAGAGTTCTCTTTCTCTTCTTTCTCCTCCCGTCCATAAGCCATATGTGCTCAATATATAGTCCTCTCAAAGGTAAGTGAAAGGACACATCGAGACGTTTCTTGGGTAGATGGAGAGCCAAAGGTCACCCAATGACCGCTTTTTTGGAGTAAAAAGTAATAAACTAGTGATTCTTACCATTTTACTTGATACCCGTGGGCTATGATGCAACTCACGGGTACACCTGCTATAGTGATGCAACAAGCGGGTCAGAGGAAAAAATGAGGAACCGGGATGTCTAAAGGATATAAAGTGGATCTGAGTCAGTTAAATGGATCCTACAGGCCAAAGAATGCTGATGCTCACAGGGTGGAAGATTATGTTGTAACATGAATATCGAGTTTCAGCATCAATAAGACCTTTACTGGCGTAGTATATCACATGTTCTTAGGCGTTCTGATCTTCCTGCACCAAAACCATGGCGATAGTGGTGTCGGAAGCAACGAGGTATAGAATGTAATCTCGATAGTAATTTAGCGGTTGGAGCACAGGGGCATGCATGATGGCATGTTTCAAACTATCAAAAGATTGTTGAGCTTGGTCGTCCCAAATGAAAGGGACATCCTTTTTCATCAATCGCATGTAACCCTGCGTCTTTTGTGCGAAATTAAAAACAAAACGCCTTAAATAAGTCCCTCGTCCTTGCAGAATTTGAAGTTCCGTAATATTAGTTGGAGGTGGAAGAGCGAAAATGGATTCCACCTTCAAGGGATCAATACGGATCCCATCTTTTGAGATGATAAAACCTAAGACGCGTCCAGACTCGACAAAAAAATACACTTATGAGGGTTCAGACGGATATTGTACCATCTGCATCTGAGGAAAATAGCCATTAGATGATCTATGTGGAACTCATGCTGCTTTGAATGGGCAGGGAGGTCATCCAGGTAGGGTTCCACAAAGTCCTTCACATCATGGAAGGCATACGACATGGCCCACTAGAATGTGGCACCAACATTTTTAAGGTGAAACGAAAGTTTACGATATGCAAACGTTCCCCAAGGGAAAATGAATGCAGTCTTGTGTTGGTCGGCGGGGTGGATCTCAATCTGGTTGTATCCGAAAAATCCATCCATGAATGAAAAAATGACACTTTCGGCACAATTATCAATAATCTGGTCAATAAAGGGAGTCGGGTAGTTGTCCTTAGGACAAGCTTTGTTGAGATCCTGATAATCGACACAAACATGAATAATACCCTATTTTTTAGTAATAGGGATGACATTTGAGATCCATTCTGTCAATGGGACAGGATAGATGAAGCCAGCCTTCAAAAGTTTCTAAATATATGCCTTGATTACTGCAGTCTTCCGAGGGTGTACCGGTCGTAACTTTTGGCAGACAGGTTTGACGTCAGGATAGGTTTTGATTTCGTGTAAAACAATGGTGGGGTCTATCCCAGGAATCTCCACGTAAGTACAGGCGAACACATCTCGGAATCGCTTGAATAAGGTCGTGTAAGCAATGAATTCTTCAGGGGAACACTTCTGGACTAACTAAATGTGTTCCACTACACCAGGAGTAACCGAAATGTCTATCAAAGTGGTAGGCTCAATGTTGGCTAGGTTGCCTTCGACGTCTGTTTGACACGTGAGTATCGAGTACTGAGAGCCAGAGTAGACATCCAGTGTGAAAGATGGTGCTAATGCTATTCTCCACAATGTCCAAAAAGGGAAGGAAAGACGAACGATGATGGAGGTCTTCCCATGGAGGATTATCCGCACACATGATTTCCATAATGGACTCATCAGAATGAAAATTCTGTAGTAGGGGGTCGGATGATGTCCATTGTGGAGAACATGAGGTGGAGGCCACAAATAAGTGGTCCTCAAGTGCTGAATGGATAGCCTCGTATGTGAGTTCGGTGGGTGACAGAGGCATCGTATTTCCAATCATGTGTGTGGTGGCTTCGTCAGGTACAAGCCATGAATCAGTGGAGGTGGGGGTAGATGAAATCTGCGAGGAGATCATGTTCACCGTGGCAACATGATTTGGGGGATCTGAAGTAGGAAAGACACCCATAAGGGATCATTCTTTAAGGAGGCCGACTCCCATGCTCTCATATTGATGCGAATATTGTCCAATCGAAGGAACATTATCGCCTGGGTGAGTAGCAGTGTCAAGTGTACAGAAATCCAGTTGGTCGACTGTGACAATTCGGCCTTGATGGGGGAATTGTAATATGCAGAAGACAGATGATGCGATCGTAGTCATGGCATAAAACCAATTACGACCAAGCAGAATGTTGTAATCCAACGGGGCAGTGACCACTTCCACATTAATGGTGGAGGTCTTTCCCCCCAGCTCGACTGTTAAATCTTGTAACAACCCATGAGGTTGAAAGTCACATCCATCGAAGGCTCTCAAAGTGGTAGGAGAACGGTTCAACTCGAAAGAGCCGATGGCTCTCCAGCATGAGATCGACATGACTGAAGTAGAGGCACCTTCGTCCAAAATGGTACGATGGATTGTCTTCCCAACAATGTTTGTGGCAAATTGAAATGCCAACTGATGGGAGAGCCTCGGTTTGAAGTATTCCAACCAGAACATGATGGTGTTCGATGAATCCAGGTCGTCTGCACCAATGGCAGTGAGGAGAGTCTTGCGCTGATTAGGACAGTTTTGCAAGACCTTGAGCGTCGACATAGCACAAGGAGCTTGTGCTAGGTCCTCTACAATGTTGTAGTTTTGAATAGCCCTTGCATTAGGATTGAAAACTGATTTTCTAATCGTGCTCTTGGTTAGACGCAACACTGAATCGAAAGAGGGCTTCTCAATGGTGAGAGGAGCAACCTGTACGGTGACGTCAGGCATCTAAGTGGAATATTTTTCAGTATTACTTCCAACAGGTTCCTTTGCCAGAACAGAGTCATATGAACGAGAACGGGTGTTCAAGTTGATGGTCTCGCTACGCATCATGAGAACATGTGCAGTGGTGGATGATTCTCCTTGGGAAGGAGAGGTGTGAGAAATCAACTGCTGATTTTGAGCAGGGAAGGGGTCGTTGAGAACTGCAGGTGTGGGTTTTCCCTTAAGAAGCTTTTGAACTCCGTCTCTATGGGGGCACTCTTTGGAAAATTTGTCATCACCACACAATAGACAAGGATATTTCAACTTCCTTTTCTATTTGGTGTCATCAGGGGTGCTCTTATGTTCCTGCTGGGTGGAATATTTCTTAGGTTTCCCTTTGTTATTCTTTTTACCACCAGACTTTTGAGGTGAAGCTGATGAAACAGAATTCACTTCTTCAGTAACAGCAGGAGTGGATGATTTGGTGGTGTCGTGAGCATCCTGTGTTGGTGATGGGGAAGAACCTTGGGGGTTCGAGGATCTGACAGTTTGAGAAGAAGGTTGGGTGTTAAGGGATCCGATGATGCCATCATCTTGGGGTCCCTTGGGTGGTTTCGCGGGGTCGTACGTGTTGCGGGGTACGTCGGGAAGGATATCAAACAACGTGCCAAATTGAGCATAGACTAAGTCTAGTAAATGGGCACGAGCTATGGCTTGTTAATCAGTGACAGTGCCTCCTATGGAAACATCTCGTGCTATGGTAGGTATGAGAGACTTCGTAAACCAGTCCGCTAGGAGTTGGTCTGGAATAGGAGCCTTAATAAGACGTTGTCTCCTCCACCACTCATGTATATGATTTGAGATGTGAATAGCGGTATTCTAACGGAGCGAGGTTAAAATCTCTGTACCAGTTTCATACCGTATAGGCAGATGGAAATGAGTCCAAAAATTCATAGCAAGAAAACCAAAATCAGGAAAAGAATGGGTTGGTAGTTCAATATACCACTTGGCAGCCGAACCAGTGAGAGTCCGTTGAAATAACCTAAGACGGATCGAGTCGTCCATCAAGGAGTTGGATGAACACCACAAGTGCTATGTCATCACATGGTTTTTGGGATCCTCGCCCAACTTGCCATCAAATTTTGGAATATTTGATGGAAGTTTCACCGGAATGGGTGGCCAATTAGTTCTGTGGTAGATGGGATCATTGGTTAGGCGAGACAAGTCGGGTAGGTCCAAACTAGCCAAAAAGGGTAGCTGCGGATCAGGCTAGGGGTACTGATAGTAGTGATAAGGCATGTAAGGATGAGTGGGACCTTCTATCGACTGACCATAAGGTGTTCCAGGAGGAAACTGGCCATAGGGGTACGAGTTGCCCGGACCAAACATAAGTTCGCCGTTGTAGTAAGGTGGTCCATTACCATAATAAGGGGGTCCATTACCATAAGGTGGGGGCCCTCCTCCATCGTCGAGAGGGGGTGGGCCACCTCCAAACGATGGGAGTCCACCACCACCGCCAGGGTAGGATGGGCCACCACTGCCAGGGTAGGATGGGCCGCCACCGCCTCCGCCGGGAGGAGGTGGTGGTCCACTACCACCACCAGAATAGGGTGGGCCTCCACCAACTCCACCGGGAGGGGGTGGTGGGCCACCGCTGCCGCCGGAAGGGTAAGAGCTGCCTCCGCCACCTCCAGCCTAGTAGGGTGGTGTTCCACCACCACCACCACCGGGATGGGATGGTCCTCCACCACCACCACCGCTAGGAGGGGGTGGTCCTCCAGTAGAACCACCAGGGGGGGTGGACCAAGATGATCGGAATGAGGTGGTCCTCCGCGAGAAGGTAGAGGTCCGCCTCCTCCAGAGTTATGTGGGGGCACGCCGCCTACAATGGGAGGTGGGGGTGGACCAAACGGGGTTGGAGGGATTGTAAGTGGGGCTCCATGTTGTAAAACATTTTACTGTCCCCATAGAGTGTAAGGATTTCTGGGGTAGGGTACCCCGTAGAGTGCATTTCTGGGATTAAGTTGACTTGGCATATGATTAAGATGACCTCAATATGATTGACTCAATGGTGGTTGAATTACGTTGGATGGTACCCCAAAATGGGATAGTCCTGTAGTGGAAGGTCCAGGAGGTAAGGAATTTCCAACGGAAGGACCGATGGGAACCCCTGCTGCAGTATTATGGTTAAGAGACGGGGGTTTCCCCCGAGCAACAACTTGCTGAAAATTAAGCAAAGGTTGACCCAACACTGGTTGTTGATTATTCACTGTAGGATTACCATTACCTGTAAAGAAGGTAGGGGGTAAAGAGTATCCTCCCCTCATAGTTTGGGGTGGGGGAGGAGTAGGTGACGTAACCGCGGTGGTTATAGGTGTGTTGGACTGTTCTTGTTCAACAGGTTGGGTCGTTAGAGGTACTGAACTGGTCTCCTGTCTAGGGGATGTATGTGCAGGAATGGATGGTCGACCAGCTTCAGAAATGGTCACGTGTTGCGTGGATGATTCCAGTGACTCAAAAGATAAAACACGACTTGGGAGTGGTTGATAAGAGTATAACGGCGGGTCTTATACCCTTTGCGAAAGACTCTGTCTTTGAATTTCACCACCCCTAATATGTAATCGTTCCAAATGGTCATGAATGGGTGTGAAGATTTCTTCAGGGGTAGGCCAACCAGGTGGGGATGCAATGGAAAAATGGGCCACTGGTTGGCCTAGAGAAGATGTCCAATAAGTTGATGAAGGACCAACAACTGCTACGGGGTCATCCTGGAGTTGATTTATCCATTCCAACGATCCAGGCTCTCCTAGCAAAATGAGAGGTAAGTCTTGTGAAGTGGAGATTTGTGCTTCTTCACCCTGCGGGGGAGGAGAAGCAAATGAATCTGGAGGAAACATATGCACTCCAACATTTAAAGTGGGGTTTTCCACTTCATTTGACCCGACCCTGGCTTGTGGGTCCATTCTTACCCTTAGAATTACCTCCTAGTTAAGGGGATATTCGGGTGGTAATTTTTGAATCCTACGAGACCTTCTCCAAGGAAAGTCAACCAGAGTGACTGAAACAAAAGTTTCTCCTAAGGAAATCTAAACAAAAGAAAAGTAGACCAGACAAAACCCTACAAAAACTAAGGCCACAAGCAAACTTATGTGATAAGAGTGGATTCAAAAGTCTGGAATCTCACAGGATTGTCAAGGCTTTGCAATTCTCTATATACCGCAGGGTCCAATAGTAAAACGCGACAAGGAGGATTGGGACCGTACCCTTTCCTGAATACCCGATTACCTGTATGGTACGTGCATAGTAATCTCCCTGAGTGTTGTTCTCGGTGTATTGCTCCACCAAGAAAGCCAAAAGGTTAACTCAGTTGGTTTCAGGAATCCTAGTGGTTTCTCCCGATACATGCAAGGTACGTGGGTGCTAAAATCCGTAGTGGTGTTGTCTAATGCACAACCGTACGACACGAGACCTTCCGATATACTACCGAGTACGTGAAACAAATTTCGATATACGCCAAGTACTTTAGGGACTTGGTGGGTACATGAAAGAGCTTCGATATACCGATAAGTACGTGGAAGACTACAATACCCCCGGAATACAGTGCTGGAAAATAATGACAGCTGCCACACTTAACGACGCCGGAACACGTCTCTAACTTACACACAAGTTACTAAAAATTTTACCCTAGTTCTACCGTTAATTTTATTTGGACGGTTAGGTGAATGCATGAGGTGAGTACATAATCATAAACATAATGCAAGCCCTACTACGTGCAAAAAATATACTTTTCTTTTGATGAACTCTATGTATGGGAGGGAGAAATTTCTTTCCAATGATTTTACCAAAGCAACACAATGCAACGCAATCCCAAATCTACCAAAAAATGACTATGAAGTATTCTTTTCCTTTTCAAGCGAAACACAAAAATAGCACAACACTACTAAGCCAAATCAAAGCATTTTTACTTTTTCTTTTATCTTTTCAAAAACAAAAATGATGCTAAGTGATGAAAAGAGAGAGTTTCTAAGTAGAGCATGCAAGCTTTTCACTTTCACTACAACGGCCTAAAAGCATAAAAACCAAAAGATGCATTTAGCTTTCCAAGCATGGAACTGTTTTTGTAAAACTTGATATCTATTCGAATTTTTCAAGAAAATGAGCAACTCATAATTCGTGAAAAACACAAATAATTCAATTCTCTTTCAACTTTTCCAAAAGATCTACAAATGAGACATTCCAATGCATGTACAATTCTTCAAATGAGCTTGAAAAAATTATGGACGTAAAGTACTTTTGATTTTTCAATGGATGTATCAAGATAACAATTTGATAACAACGATGTTTTTAAACATAACTACTGAAATGAAAATATTACTTGCAGCACTCCAATAACTCATAAAATATCAAGAAAAGAGAAGCACTCGATGGACTGAAAATACACACAAACACTCAAAATCAATTAGTAACAAGCAACACTAAAGCAAGCAAAGCTCAAAAATGTATACAAATGAGGTCTGGAAACCAATCCAATACAATGACCAGATTTGGAAAGGAGAGGAGGGAATGCAAGGGTGAGCGGATGCATGTGGGGGAGACCAAAGTGTCCACCACTACCAAATCTTAGACTTGTCAAAGATGGAACCCAAAACAACTCCAAAAAAAACCAAACCCTCCAACACACAAATAAAAAAATGGGGTCTCTGGCTCGATCTTGCAGCACAAAGGGAGTTTGCACACAAACCAAAACTCAAATAAGAAATGGAGAAGGGGTGCCTGTATGGAAATTTTGGCAGACTAGCGCAGTTTGTGCTTGTTCAAAGTGCGACGTTGCAATTTACCAGTGCGGGAGGTGCGAAGATGTTGCAGTAGACCAATGAAAGGGTTGCGATGATAGGCCCATAGACAAAGAATAGAGATAAAAAAATGACACAGTTTTGCTCTAAGTCCACTAACCAGGTGCGACAGGTGAGATATAAGTTCAAAAAATGAATAAATCTCCAATAAAAGAGCAATGAAATGGTTTGAAAATGAGAAGGACAAACTCAAAGGAAGGTAATCAAACTCTTCAAAGTGAAGATCTTATGGTGAAACCAGTTTAAGAGGAAAATGACAAATAAAATGGCTTGTAACAAGAAACAATCGAAAATGACATTCGAATTGACAAATACAAAACAATGTTCTTCCCCAGTATGGTCACCAGATTTGTTTGACAGACAATCCACTCGAGTGGATGCGAGTCGGATCTCCCTAGCTCAATGTGAGCCTAGAACAAATAGAACAGACTATAAACCACTTTCCTAGATCTAGTTAAGGATCAAGTTATTAGATGTCTTACCTTAAGTTTGTATCCCTTCTCCTGGATGTTGTTCCACACCTCGCGGTCGTCAGATCTCAGCTGCAATACCTACCAAGACACATAGAACAAGACAAACAAGTAAAAAGCATCTAAATGATAACAGATCTAAGTAAACAGTTAAGCAGGTAAACTACACAATATCATCAACACAACAATATTGGTGGAAAGCATTTATATTACTGTAAAAATAGGAAAAATACATAGAAGAGAACTACAACTAGAGCTTAACGAAGTAAACCTTCTCCGTCCAAGCCAATGCCATATCCTCCCAAGGAAGTGTGAGTCTCTCAATGGATGAGTAAAGGTCTTTGTAAGATGATTTCACCAACATGTAGACACTATAGACTTCCTCCCTTGGAATGGGAGTGAGCTTCACTTATATAGGACTAAGTGGATAAGTTATGGATAGGGTAGGTTGAGATATGGTAGGAGAGAGATAGGGGATCCCTCCAAGAGGTTAGGAACCAAGTGCCAACTCTCCCAAAAGGTCAGGGATAAGGATCCATGTCAGTTGGCTTTAAGAATGGCCTCGAAGGAGCTATTTTTGTTCATTAACTGACATCGTCACATGCTGCAAGAGGGAAACCTGCGATGTCCCAGGTTGCTAGAGGACAACCTGCGACGACCTCTCAAAACCTAGTATGAATGAGTTCACATCTCTTCCAGGTCAATAACTTAGTCAAGGAAACTTTAGGGATGTAAACACTGAATCTCATGATGGTAATATTTTAGGTGTAACAATTGTAAATGGGGTTCCCCCTCACTCCCAGCACTACAGTGGACCCCTAGCCGCTCCCTTAGCTCCTTTTAGGGCTATATGTTTAGGTTTGTTGTCATTTTGTGTCGTCTATATGTTACTGGGGTAGCCCTTACTAGGGTAATTATTTCCCTGTTGAAATCTTGGTAGATTTATGTATGGATGCGGCCTATATCCCTTCTTGTGTTGGTTGAGTTGTTCTTGCTTTTTATCCTTCCAAGCCTTAGGCGTTTCTGTCCTTTGCTTGTATTTTTCATAGCAAAGTCGCGCCTTCCTAAATACTTCATCTAACGTATTTGGATTTTCAAATTCTATGTGGTCTTTGTAGGACTGTGGTAAACAACTCAAAAATCGCTTAACCTTTGATTTTTCATCGTTGATGTAAGGTATGAACCATAGTAGATCCAAAAATTTATTAATTAAGTCCTCCATGGTAATTTTCCCGAACCTCAATTCATAGAATTCTTTGCTTTTTCTTTCGTAGTAGTTTTCTGACAGATATTTTTTTTTAAAGAATTTCTTGAATTCAGACCATTCCAAGGTTTTTTCCTTCAATACCTGCGTGATTTTTAGGCCCTACCACCAAATATTGGCTTTCCCTTTTAAGTTATAAACCGCCATCCTAACCTTCATATTGCTGGAGTAATTATAGATCTAGAAGTATTTTTTAATGTCTAATAACCAGGCTTTTGCTTCCTCTCTAGTCTTTGATTCCCCGTCGAAAGTGGTCAGTTTAATCTTTTTAAATTCGTGTTCCAAGTGATCAACTTTCCTTTTCACAGATGGGTTTGCTTGATATTCTGATTTCTGGGTATCATGGGAAGAACTATCCTTCTGTTCAAAATTTTTAGTGGTATTTTTATCAGCCTTCTCTTCTATTCTTTGATTTTCTTCATGTTTTCTTTCATGCAAGATGTGAAGCAGAATTTCATTTATATCCTGTTGTTTCTCTTGAGCTTTCCTCAGTTGTTCATTTTCTGCCTCATAACTTTGTATTTCGACAATTAGATGTCTCATGGTTTCTAATACTTGACTAGATTCAGAGTTGCTTTGATCTAGTTGTGCATTATCTGTGTGGTTGTTTTCTTTCAGATTTTCATTACCTTCGTTATTGGAAGCCATAACTCAATTTGGTTCGTATCATCCTGACAATCGATCGGTAAGGAACAACAACAATTTTTCATTGGTTAGAAATATTATATCAATTTTACATAAAAGGTACACTCTTAAAGGTGGTAGTATTGTAGCAGGGATATGATACCATATCTAATATACCCATAATTCCAAGTTAGAAATATAAGGAAAAGGGGTATAATTTTTTTTCCTTTGAATACTCATTAACATTTACAATTAGTTTAATCGTTACTCATACTTGTTAATTATAAATAAATAAATAAATATTTAACTTAGGTCTCTTCATAAGATGATGAGTCTTCCATATAGACTATATATCATTCACACTTAGCCATAGGTTTAACCTCTCCATAAATATCTTAAGGTCAAATACTTATTTAAGTAATTCTTTATCCTAAGATGCTTGGAAGCATAGTTAAAGCGAAGGCTTTTCTCTTTCCCTCATGAAGTGATATTATTCTACCTATCACCTCCTTTAACACTAAAAAATATAACACCTAATCCAAACACTTTTACAGAATTTCTACTACTCTTCTTCTAATGCACTCCCATCCCTTCATACTAATAAATCTCTATGATATTGGAAACCAACACATAATATATATGAAACTACTTAATTTAAAGTAGTATACTTAACATATATTGAACATAGTAGCATTCTAAATCCCTTCATTTTTAACTCAAGAACTTAACTACTATTCAATTAATGAAACTTGGAGAATCCTATCATTTCTACCAAAGCATTAAATGTATAAAGAATAAGTGATTCATTTTCACATAAAAACAATATGTATGAAATTCATTAAATGTAATAGTTCTTCTTCAATGACTAGTCCCAACATCTCCCTATCAAGCATATTAATTCTATAACTGTATATTACACTCCTATGACTCACAATCATACTTTCATTTATTCAAAAATGCTATCAAAGTACCACATAAAATCATTGCATAAATCTCCTAAATGATTGAATACAAAGAAAGATCATCAAAACAAACTCTACAACCAATTAAATCATGCCACCAACACATATGATAGGTTTCTGCAATCCCGACTTCCACATTGCGGATTGCGGGTTGCAGAACCTTCAAAAACAAGGGCGGATTTCCAAATTTTTTCCGCAATCTGACTTCTGCATTGCGGGTTTTGGGTTGTGGGACCTTCAATCTATGGAATGGGTTACGCTAGTATATGCATTCCCAATTTACGCATTGCAAACCTTGGGTTGCGAGACTTCCAAAAATTAGGAGGAGTTTTCAATTGTTCCGCAATCCCGTCTTCCCTAGTGCAGATTGTAGTTGCGGAACCTTCAAAGTTTAAGGGATGAGTTTTGACCGTTCCGCAATCCCGACTTCCGCATTGCGTTATTTCAAGTTGCGGAACCTTCAAAAACACGGATTGGGTTTCGTCTGTTCCGAAATCCCGACTTCCACATTGCATAATTGCGGGTTGCAGAACCCTAAAATTTAAGGACGAGTTTGTAATTGTCTCTACATTCCTGATTTCCGCATTGCAAAACTCGGGTTGCGGGACCCCAAATATTTTGGATCTGGAAATCCTTGCGAAACTTAAAAAAACAAGCAAACCTGGGATTCATGCGGGACTTCAAAACAAGGTAGATCTGGGGTTCATTTCTATAGTTTAAATTCCCAAGTAAAATGTCTTCTACATTGATAAACATGGTAATACAGACCTTGATATTTCCTTATCAAATGTGAAAAACAAGATCGCATACGCTAAAAAGAGAATCCAACGTTATTCCAACAATTCTCTTTAACAAGGATCACCATTCATAAATAAATGCATAAGTAGAGACCGCATATGTAAAACCCATTTCTAAACTACTTCCAAATTCAATCAGGAATTTAGATCTGTAATGTAATAAACAAAAACATATTCTATTTCTTCGTATTATATTCCAAAGCAGAGAAATCGTATCTCTTTGATACTAAGAATAGAACTGAAATAATGAGCATATTACACTTATAAGAGGAAACTAAAACATTACACATTGTAAATTCAAATCAACATAAAAATAGATCCATCCACAGCTTAATAATTTCAATAATCCTACAAAATTTCAAATACTAATGAAACCTGATAATAGATTGATGTTGAATGAGGTAGGAACAACCACGCTCCTCCCAACCATAGATCTAGAGCTATCTCCTGAAACACTCTAATCACCCCTGAGCCAAATTGTGCATCCAAGAGTGGGAACTAATTAACCTCTGTCAAGTCTCAGTTTATTTTTTTCCTAACACCAATGTCCTCACACAGCAAATCACTTTTCCTAACACCATTGTGCTCATACAACAGTTCATTTTCCTAACACCATTGTGCTCCCACAACAAATCGCTTTTCGTTACACCAATGTGCTCACACAATAAATCATTCCATCTCTATGAAATACTAAGTAGCGCCCTGCCTCCCGCATATGTCCTTTTTATTGTTTTTTCTATGTCTTTTGCAAACAACCGATTCCTTCAAAAAATCGTGACTGTTATGATCCCTACTCTTTAGGGAGTGTGTCCAGTGCCATTTAATGCACCCTTGACACCTTGCTTGATCTATCCAAGGTTAACTCTTCTTTTCCCCCACCCTTGAGATGCATGATTTCCTCTTTCAGCATGGATGTCCTCACCAATCCATTTCTTTTATTAAATAAAAAAACGTTTTTCTTACATCAGTCCATATGCGAACACTTGGCAGCTTTCAAAGCTGGCCATAAAATATTCTTATCCAAATAACCATGGGAAAATAACTTAACAAAATAATTAAATCAACAATTCAAGTTGTTTTATTTGGGCATATTACAACCATCTCATATATAGCCCAGTGAATATGGAGAAGAAGTCATGATGTGACAGTTGATGCACAAGGCAAACCAAGCAGTATGGAAATAATCTAGAATCCAGAGGAAGTAATATTATCAAATTATTTAGCTACTGCTTTTTCTATATCTTCATATTTCCAGGTTTTGGGGATGGAGGTCAAAGGGATGATTACTAATGTATATGGACCACAATCCCCAAACCATATGCAAGTATTTCTAGAATCAATCCATTGGTTAAAGGAACAAGCAAGAGAAAGGAAATGGATTCTAGGAGGGGAGTTCAAGATGATCACCTCGCTCATAGAGAAGAAAGGAGGGAAAAGAAGGATTGAAGCCAGGAATATAACATTTGGTGAAACCATGGAGTGTTTCGGCCTCATAGACATGGAAACAACTAAGATATATTAACCTAAAATAAGAAGAGAGGCATCCCCCATCAGATTGTTTCACGCTTGGACATATTCTTCATCTCAAACTCTATTATGGTTTCAAGGTGGGAAATAACAACAATAACCTTTCCAGTCGTTGGACCTAATCATTAGCCAATCTGCTTGAAATGGAATTGAGTGGGAAATCCCCTAAGAAGGTGTTTTAGATTCGAGAAATTTTGGCTCACCTAGCTCAACTTCTAAGAAACTATTCAATGATGGTGGGAGGAAATTGAATCACCAAGAGAACCAAAATGTTCAAGCTACAACATAAGTAAAGAGTCTCAAGGAAAAAACTAAAATGTTGGAAGAAGGAATTTTTTGACAACGTCTTCAATGAGAAGCAAAAGCTAGAAGAGCGAATGAATGAGCTTCAATAGGAAATAATCCATACATGCTACAGCATGGAAGCAAAAACAAAGGAAAAAAAAATCCAAATTCAAATTGAGGAAAGGGAAACTTAGGAGGAAATGCGATGGAATTAGAAGTCTTAGGTTAAATGGTTGTGTGAGGGAGAGCGAAATAATAGCTTCTTTCACATACCCACCATGCAGCACCAACTACGTAATAGAATAGTCTCTCTCATGGATGCTCAAGGACGTCACCTAACCAAGCATGAAGACATTGAGCAAGAGCTCGTGTCCTTCTTTAAATATATGTTGTCCGATCCCAATTCCAATAGGGCTAAGGAAATACATAGAATAAATCAAACAATTCCTTCTATAGTTAGGCAAGCTCATAATGATAGTCTAATGAGATCGATTGAAATGACCTAAGTCTAACAATATATTTAGCAAATGGTAGCAAGGAATTCCCTGGGTCCAAATCGATATACCATAGATTTCTTCCATCATTGTTGGAACAAAGTCAAGCAAGAGATATGGGAAATAGTTGAAGACTCCAGACTCTCCAAAGGAGTGATTCCAATACTAAATCCCACTTTCCTTACCATCATACCCAAAGAGAAAGATGCTGAAAATCTAGGTAATTTCTGCCCAATACCCCTATGTAATGTGATTTACAAAATTATAACTAATGTTCCAACAAATTGATTCAATCCGATCCTTCCCCAATTAACTTCTCCTGAGCAATATGGCTATGTTGAGGGTAGTAAGATCCTTTATGGAATAATTCTTCCCCATGAGGTTATACACTTGCTAAAATTTACCAAGAATCCTGGCATGTTGATAACATTGGATATGTTTAAAGATTTTGATAAGCTTAACTAGAAATACATAGAGAAAATGCTCCTAGCCTTCGGCTTTAGTTCTGAATGGACTAACTGGATTATACCATTAACCTCCTTTTCTTTCTTTTCCACCCTTGTCAATGGATCTCCCTCTGCAACTTTTACACCCTCAAGAAGAATTTGATAGGGCGACCCACTTTCACCCTTCCTCTTTATTCTCATGGCAGAAGACCTTAGCCGAACTATAAAGGCCATGGATGCTACCCCGGATCTCAAATTCCTTATGTTCCATCCCCATGAAAATTCCCACATGCATCAATAGTTTTTATATGACACCTTTCTTATGGGCCATTCTTTAGTGAGAGAGTATGGACCCATCAAATCATCACTTTACCTCTTCATGGAAGCCTTCAAAACCTCCATTAACCAAGACAAATCCCAAATATTTTTCTTCAACTCTCATGTCATTACTTGGAGAAACATCTCTCACATTCTAGGATTCTCTAGCAGCTCCCTTCTATCCAAATATCTCAGGGATACTCTAACAGACTCAGTGACTAGATGATCTTCCTAGGACGATACTATAGCTAAGTCTGCAAGAAATTATCTAGTTGTACTTTCCAACCTCTTAACCTTGTTAGACTCCTTATCCTGATCATATCGGTTATTCAATCTATGCTTGTATATATTTTTCATCTTTAGCAACACCTAAATCTATTCTCAAGGATATTCGCAACCTTCAAAGGAATTTCATGTGGGGGAACACCAACGCTCATCACAAATGGGCTTTAGTAAAATGGGAAACTTTGTACAAACCTAAGCTAGCAGGGGGGTGGGTATGAGAGACCAAGAAGTCATGAGCAATGTGCTAGGACCAAAGACATGGTGGATATGGATCAATCACTAATCATAACCATGGGTAGTGATATGGCACCAAAAATATGCTCCTCATTTTGAAAAAAAATCTTATTTATTTTTCAGAATAGGTTGAGGAATCATTAATATGTAAATCGTCATCTCAAAACAAATTCTTGATCCAACAACACATTTTTCAGGAGATAAAATATGGTCAATTTGCATCCTTCTGGGACAAATCATGGCAAGAACTACCTAGCCTCCTACATTTACACCCCCTCCATAACACTCAGCATCAACTCAGAAGTAACAGAATGGTTCAATTTCACCATTACTGGATGAAGGATGAGGAAATAAGCCTTCGGTGATGGATTCCACCAAATCAATGGAAAATAGAAAACAACCAGGAAGACACAAATTCCGTCTAGGGGGAGCTTTAGGATATATGAATAAAAAAAAACAAGGAAAATACAAGATTTGATGTGGATATCAACAAAGTGGACACTTCACGGTTAAAGAAGCATACATCCTAGAGACCAATAAGAAATGCCTTCCTAAGGAACATGTTTGGAATGGAAATCAATGGCCTAAGTTAGTTACTTTTCTATGGATTATGGTCAAGGGATTCATCCTAACTTGAGACAATTTACTCAAGAGAGGCTTTGCAAGGCTATCCATTTGTCCTTTATGTAGAAACACGCTCGAGAATATAAGCCACTATTGGATTCCTTCCCTTTTTCATCAGAACTCTGCTACAAAGGTGCTATGATTTTCAGAAGAACCAATAGATAAAGAGGGAATTTCCAGCCAAACCATAACCAAGTGGGTTGTTGAACCATTCAACAATGCCATCCTCAATAAAACATAGAATATTTTCCTAGGTCTTATGGTTTGGGAAGTTTGGAAAGAATGGAGAAAAATGTTATTTAGAGATCAAATTCAAACTAATCAAGTGGTATGGGTGATCATTAACACACATATACATGAGACCCTCCAATTGACTCATTGGACAGAATGATATTTTCAGTTCAGTCCTCAAGAAAAAATCATAGTGAAAGCTTGGAACTTTCCACCCATTTGTTTGCAAAGGACCCTTCAGATACCTCAACCCATAAATTCAAGCCCTTCTAGTTGGAACTTGGAGTATATCCCCTTCAAGATTTATAAATATCAACTTTGACGGGGCCTCCAAAGGAAATCTTGGGGCGGATGGAGTGGGTGGTGTTTTTAGAGATGAAGAAGGAAATATCTTACGTATCTATACATGATCTATATAGTGAGGGAAAGTAATAATGCAATAGATATTGAAGGCCTCATTAAAGGTTTGAAAATTGCTAAGTAAGCATGATACTCCAAACTAATAATCGAGGGTGATTCTCAGTTCAAAATATTGATGGTCATCCATCTTCAAAATGGTATGCCAGTTCAACAATTCTCCAAGAACCGACACCTCAAAAGTAGAGTTTAGCAACTAGCAACGATCCTCCCTTTGATAGAATCCATCATAGCCAATCATGTCTGGAGACAAGCCAATAAACTTGTTGATCACCTCGCAAATGAAGGAGTCCTGAAGAAAGAAGCACTCTGGGATCAAAATTTTGAAATGCTAAGAGAGGGTCCTTTGAAAGTAAAATGTCAAAAGATAGTGTAAAGTTCCAAAACAAAATTCACTAGGTTTTTCCAACTTGTTAGTGAACTGATACCTGTTTTTTTTATGCACTTAATCCAAATACTTTGTAGACATTGTTAAAATCTGCTATAGATCCCAAGTCTATCCCAACTAGTTTTATATTCTGATCATTGGCCTTGGTTGTGAAATTTTAAAAAACGCTTGCACAGTGATTGTTATAGCTTACTGGGTGAGTTTATAAGATTGAGGTCTTATTTCTATATTTTTACCTTTGAATGTTTAATGTGCAAATTGTATAGTATTTACCACAATAATATTATTGCACAACATATATCAAATTAGTACTAAAGATCATACTTTAAGAGAATACATTCAGATATGATTATTCAATTAAGATGTACTGTATACATGCCTAGAATTTATGAGTAGATATGTTTTGGAAGACAACCCCAAGTTGAAAAAAATATATGTGGCAATAACAATTGTATGCTCTCCCCAAAGGACCATGACTTCCCACTCAATGATAAACGGACCGATAACAATGTGGAATGTTTTAGGTGTCTCTCCCTTCAAGTTTGAAATGCAGCTGTAGGAAGTCGATTTCTAACATGACAATGGATGGAAGCATACTAGTTATATATTAGACACAACATAACTCCTATATATGTTCTTCAATGCACAACAATACATACAACACTCTTTCCAACCAACCAACAACAATATCAATGCTCTCTTGTTTTACAAAGTTCTTCTTGATATGGCTCATATTTGAAATGAGAGGACTGTGAATAAATAACATAGATGATGACAAAGGACCCTTCTTACCATAGAAACGAGCTTCCTTCCTTGCTCACACAAAAACATGAAAAGTATGGGTTAGTGTTGCGCCATCTCCAAAATCCATACACAGTCTGCATCCTTTCTCTGCTTCAATGAAATGATGAACTACTCTCCATAGTGATAGACATGATGACTGGTTGTGCCCCCTCTCAACAGTAGTCTCCCTTCAACTTCGTGTGCCCTCCCTTTATCAATGGAAGGATAGGAATGTGTGCGCCCTCCTTCAAATTGATGGGTAGTGTGCCCTCTTGAAAGAGATAACTCCTACAAGCAGCTGCGACTCCACTCCAAAAATGATTGGAACCCTTACAACTCTTCAAATATGAAAATAAAGCTTGATGTACTGGATGGATTTGAAGCTCAGTGAGAAGATATGCTTGATCTATCCATGTTCAGTCAGCTAGGATAGATATGTTGCATTATTGAAACTTATCCTTCTGCCTTATGGTTTCGTCCAAGAGAAAGCTAAGCTCAAGAGATCTTGTTTTTCAAAAATACAATGATAAGAATGAATGTGAGAGTGGGCTCTCTCTCACTTTTATAACTCTATTTCTCTCTTGTGACTCTTCAACTTCCCTTTCTCTTCATTTTCTCACTTTTAATTTAAAAATGACTTTTTAGTGCGAAAGTAGCTTCTATTCTCATGTTGACCCCTTTTGGCCCCATTTAACTCTTTTGCACCACTTTTAACTTAAGTGACTTTTATAAAGTCACTTTAGGAAATAATTATTAAATGTCACTTTACAAAGTTCTTTTGAGCCTAGGTGAGATTAAATAATTAATTAATTCCCTATTTCCTCGACTATAGCCTACGGGAACTTGATAGGATAATAAGTCGTCTCTAAGGTGGTCATCTGGAAATGGAAATGACAGATAGATTCCAAGGATCTAAACTACTTGGATGTGGGTGGAAACCACCTGGAGAGCACCCTCCCCAACCCTGCATGAATTCCATCATCATGACAGGTGTTTGTAGCGAAGGTTCAGGTGTTAAGGGGCCAATTGGGTCGCGAAAGATGAGGACAAGCATTCAAGTTAGGCATATGGGTTCGCAACAGATGATGTTCAGCCGAAGGTGGGAGTCGGATGAAGGAGATATGGAAAATATGAGGAGAACAATCTTGCACATGCAAGTTCAAGGCCATCCATTAATGGCATCACTTGGTAATTTAAAGAAAAGTCATTATGCCATTCAGATTGGGATCTATGGGTACATTCATTGGGATGAAGAAGTCACGGAGACAGATTGGGAGGATGAAGTTATTGTCAGCAATGAGTGGATTGAAGAGACCTCGAGGGCATGTGAACTTGAAGCTAGGATTAAAAGGTCTCTATTGCTAGAAGAAGGAGCCATTGGTGCTAGAAATAGAGGAAACTATCGGGTTTTAGGGAATAAGAGGCTTTGCGATTTGCATCTCGAGTTGATAGAGTTTGGAAAAGATGCCTTGATGGTGCTCTTTCTTAGTTGGCTTCTATTCATTATGGCTCCTCGACAAAGGGTCGGATGTTGATAGGGTCGAGGCAAGAGGCCGCAACTAGTGGTTGTAGAGGTTGATGTGCTTTAATATTTCAAGAATGAGGTCCCTTACCACATAGAGTAGGACATTGAGGCCATGGAGGCTTTGTCTTTAGAGGAGTAGGATAGGACCGAGATTTGCAGGATGACAACAATCCATATTGGATTGCTAATAAAATTCTGGCTCGTGTTTTGATGGAAAGGGAATTTTTCTAGGCCGAGACTCTTAGAACTATCAACCAACTTCAGGATGATAGGGATAGAATGCATGTAATACCCCATTTTGACCCTTAGGATATATTAGATTTTAATGTAAATATTGTATACATGTGATGTATGTTTTCCTAGCGTGGAGCTCACGGCCAAGGGCCCGCTAGTGGAAGCTCGAATTTTATTTAAAAAGTGCAAGTATTAGATATTATGTTACCCATGTGCTATTTAGCCATGGAACATTGTAAAAATGATGTAAATAAACATCATGTAATAAAATACCAAAAATGGCTATGGAAGCAACGAATGAGAAGGGGACATGTGTATCCACTAGGGAGTGGTGAGGGGGCTGTGGAGATGAACCATGTATTGCCAAATGTTATTGTGAGAACCCATTTGACTTTCCTTGATGACATTTATTTATGTTCTAAGGCAATTGTTGAAGAATTCAGTCCATGCCCTCAATGGAGCATGGGCAGCCCATAAATTCGTATGGCAGAGTATGGGATTTGTTTTCTTGTACCACAAGTCACTCTACCTCATGGGGGTTGCTTCTTCCTCATTCCCATCCCATTGTGAAAGAACCCAACATCATTTTCCATCCAAAAACGAATTCCCAGCAGTGAGAAAAACCAGAAATCGCAACTGTGAAAGAACCCACGTTTTGAAGAGCCATAAACACCCAGAATTGGTATTGGACAGTGAAATCCAATGGGGTATCCATAGGCATGGACCTTGGGGTGAATTTGGGAGCACTAGCTACCCCTAAATCCATTGGAAAACCCAGTTTTGTTAGTCCAAAAACCAGCGACGGGATTGAGTTATTCGTTGACAGAATGGTGAGAATCCAAGTGTGGACGTTTGAACAGAGGATTGGATTGCTTGAATTTAGCTTGAGATGTCTATAGCTCTGTGGTTAAGCTCAGTGGCTTAGCATCCTCATCCTTTCCTTATTGCATGCTTGATAAACCCAGCTATGTGCTAGCTTAGAATGACCGCTTGAGTGAATCCATGGTTGTGAGTGAGCCTATCTAGTTCCTCCTTAGTGGATACACATCCCAGCTCGGGGGTGATCTCTCAGCTGAAAGAATACAGGATGGATAGAGATCTATGGTTGGGTGGAACGTTGCTCTCACATAGCCAGTTTTTGGACAGTTTCATCTTCAAGATAAGTATTCTCTGTGGTTTGAATGATGTTCATTCTGTGGTTTGTCCTGTATGTTAAATTACTCATGTTACTTGGATGAAATGATTATCTTAAGTTAGTTGGAATGAAGCCTGTGCATAGCATGAGAATGAGATTGATTATTCTGTGATTGTTTCACTATTCTTCCTGAAAGAAATAGGCCGATGCATCTCTTTCTGCGTGTATGTTATTATGGTTATTTCGTTGTGTTTATTAATTGAGTTGTGTTAATTCTATGTTCTATAATGTCTTAATTAATGGCTGTTGTTTATATGCTGAATGCGTGATGAACTATGTGCATCTATAGTGTTTAATTCCATTGTGCTTGTTGAGTATGAATATGTATGCACAAGTTTTATTTAACCATGCATTTCTCAAGATAAAATTTGAATGGGGTTGAGTTTTCCAATAAGCCCGGTAAGTTGGTCATGTTTCCTTCCTGGCATCGAATTGAATGAAAGGGGACGTGACAGAGTGGTATCAGAGCTCAACTTGCAACAATGGGGCTGCTTGGGCCAAAACTTTGAGTTATAGGCAAGTGACAGAATGTTTTAACATAGTATTGGTGAAGTTGGGGCGGCATTTTTTATTCTAAAAATGGTAGGGTCATACTTCTTAGGTGTGGAATAGGATCACACAGGTTCATAGATCTCTCCAAGAGCTTTCCAACAGTACCAAACTCGCCTCATTTGGCCAAGGGACGAAGGAGTTATGAACCCCGGAAGTTGTAGGGATGAAGGTGTTCCACGGGTTTCGAGTTTCGGGAACGCGAATTTTGAAAATTGCGTTTTGGATTTCCGAAATCCTGAAACCGCAATTTCAGTTTTTTGGGATGTCGGGTTTCAGGTTGCGGGTTGCGGGGATGCAAAAGTTTGAAAAGTTGCGTTCCAGTATCTGCAACCCCAATCCCGCATTTCGGGTTGTGGGTTGTGGGGACGCAGAAGTTTGAAAAGTTGCGTTCCGGTTTCCACAATCCCGATCCCGCATTTCGGGTTTCGGGTTGCGGGTTGCGGGGACGCAGAAGTTTGAAAAGTTGCGTTCCGGTTTCCGCAATCCTGATCCCACATTTTGGGTTGCAGGTGGAGGGGACGCAAAAGTTTGGAAAGTTGCGTTCCGGTTTCCGCAATCCCGATCCCGCATTTCGGGTTTCGGGTTGCGGCCTATGTGGTGCGGGATAAAAAAATAAAAATAAAAAATAAAAAAAGGTCCGAAAATTGATTTTTGGATTGCAGGAGCATGCAAGATCAGAATTGGATGAGTTCAATGGTGTTTTGAGGCCATTAGCGGAGGCCATGAATGAACCAGTGAGGATCCCGAGCTCGTTATTCTCAAATTGGGCATAAATTTGAGATTAATGGCTTTTATAAATTGGTGTCCCGACGCTTGACAGAAGGTCAAATTGAGCCGAAATTGATATGGAGCAGTCATGGAGCAGGAATGGTGTTAAGTTGGATTTTTAGAGCTAAACTCCAAAGGATGTGGAGTCGGGATGTGCAAGAAGGCCAAAAAGCACTATTCCGGGCCACATTTTGGGAAATAGCCATTTTTGGCCCAAAATTTGGAATTTTAGAAAAATGTGAAAAGTGGAAAGTAGTCAAACCCATAATTTTATAAAAGATGAATGGTGCATCGGAACAGAGATCTGCGAGTTGCTGAGTGTTCCTTGTTATATGGGCTAACTTCGCCCTGTAGAAACGTTTTTGTGATTCTTCATAGATTTTCTTCCACAGGTGGCTGAAGTTGGCATCCCTGACCAAAATACAACTGTGTAAAAATGTGCAGGTGAAAGTTGTCATTTTTGAAGTGATGCAGTTTCCACACCCGATGTAGAAATGGAGCAAGTGGTTAGGCATTGGAAAGTGTATCCAGCATGGAACAATGGTGCATAATCATAATTTGAAGGATGTTATCATACATCATATATATTTAGAGCAAAAAAGTGTCAGTGACTATTTTGGACAATTGTTGTCAATATGGACAATTTCTAGAATTGCATGCCTGGAAAGTAGCGGAGACGATGAAATCGAACCAGCTATGATGTGGAAGATGAAGTTCATGCAAAGATGAGGGATTGGAAAGGGAGAATTCCTTAACCCCTGTCTTGCTAATCGCATTTATATTTTATAAGCGTTATGTGCATAAAATTATGGCATGAGAATGCTGAAAATGCAAGAGATTAGATGAGTGGCATGAAGATGCATTGATTGGCATATTAATAAACATTACACAGTGCATGAATATATGTTTTGCATGCATATGACATTACATATTGGTAAAAGTAGTGAGATTTCACATATGCAATGAACCACTAATGGTAAATATTGTGGTTGATAATCACTATTGGTGTTGGTTTTGGTTGTATGACCAAAGACAACAGAAGCATGGCTAAAGATGTTGATGATGTTGTTGCATGAAGCCAACAACCTTATGAAGAAAGGATGGTGCAACAAATCTGTGATCATGAGGTTGGAAAAAGGACTGTGTAGCCTTGGTAAGAGGCCAACCGATCAGGTAACATCAAGTGATGTTAATGACAACCATGCAGGTAATGGTTATCGATGCATAATTGCATGAATGTTGAAAGAGGATTTGGTAAGATCCCTTCGACTATATTTGAACTATGTTGATTTGGTTTGCATGTGGTATTGAGTGCCCGAATGGGAATGTTAACCTCAGAGTATGGTGAGGTGTGGGTAAGTGAAGGCAATGATCCTTACACCCTATAATTGCTTAGAAATCTCAATGCATTCATATGAAATTATATCATGTCATTTGAGTATGTCAATTGTGAGTTTAACAACCAAAGCAAGTGAGGACCGGTGGTCCTGATTATGGTAATGCATGTTATATGAGATAGTCATGATTAAGTCATAATATGCTTGAATGCATAGTACTCATGAAACAATGCAAGGTGGCATTGAGTGGATGTGCATTAAGAGATTTTATAAATCTTATAGTTAAGTATTGAGTGAATGCATATGAAAAACTTGAGTAGATGTTGTGAATATGAATGCATGTGGGTAGCTACACCTGAGGAGATGTATTGTGTGCATGCATGATTGTGATATATGTATATGTTTCATTACAATTGAGCAATAGATGAAATGATGAATTAATGATAATTCTGAGATCATTTCATGAGCTGCTATGAATGCAAGGGAAGAATTCCACGAAAGTAGTCATGATTGACAGGCTTCCAAAGTACTCTGTTGGAAGGATAGAGTTGTATAAATGATATGGCTATGAATTAATGAGCATTTAAAAGCTTTAAGTTGATTGCATAAATGATGTGACTGTACCTTGCAATTTTAGTATGATAATGATGCACGTGAAGTAAATGAGTTTTGGTGATATTGATATGTTAACATCTGGAAGTGTTTGAATTATGGAATGTTATAATTCTGAAAAATGCTTCAGTGACTCTTGCAGCAATGAAATATTATATGCATGGAGACTTACAAGTGTTTGGCTGATTGAAGTTCAGATTTCAGGTAGAAAAGTCTGGCATATGGCAATAATGATAAGTCCATAGTAAAGACCGGGATCTACCATGTGCAGAAGCCAAAGGTTATGAGAAGGTTCTCATGGTTGTAACTTATGCATGAAACAAATCTGAAAATTGTCTGATTTAAGTTTATGAGAATAATCTCATGGTTGCAAATCTAATTTCTGTAGGAAAACAGATTTGTAGATTTCAGATTTGAGAATTTGCTTATAATTACTAATCACTGTTTGGCTTATGTAAAATTGTGCCAGGAGGACATGTTGTAGGTGGATGTCCATGTATGGTAGCAAACATAAATCCATAATGGACAGAATGGTGCCACTTACAAGAGCCAAGCAATATGAGGATAGCCTCAAGGCTAAGAAAATCAATTTTTTTAGTAGACAGAGTTGCAAATTCATATTGAATTTAATTATTAGTGCCATGGATTGGTTATGGAACAATCAGATTTGAATTGTATTATTGAATGTTGATGACTATTTGGCTATTTAATAAGTGTGTCAAGAAGACAAATTGCAGGAAGACCATGAGAGAGGGCCTGCATAAGCCAAACTTAATGGGAAGGGATTCCATGATTTGGAAATGGGTTTCGGGTGAGATGCCATTAGACATTATTAATGTCTCACCTACATTGCATGATTGGTAAACAATATGAGTGGAATGGTAAAGATTATATCAGTAAGACATATGAGGGTTATTTAACATCAAAAGGAGTTAGGATGGAAAACCGAGGGACTGTCAACTCAGAGAAGGAGCCCCCATTCCTCATTAATAAAGAAAGACTACATCTGCAAATGGATAAGTGTTCTCTGAACCTAGCTAAGAATATGCATGTTTAATTGTTAGATTAAATATGCAGAGCCTGTTCTGATTTTATTTCCATTATGACAGATTGCTTGAATATGATTAGGACCTACATAGCTCACATCGGTGAGGAGTGCACACCTTTCTGGTGCTGAGTTATGTTAGGGATGCCAATATTGACTACACCCTAAGGGAATGGACGCATTCCTGGTGTTTCAATGTTGGATAGTGAATGTTATGAAATATGTTTACAGTTTTAGAGCAGCAATACTAATGAGCTTGCTTATCCATTTTGTGTTGACAGCTTATACATATGAAATTTGGTGCTGCACATTAAAGGGAAAAGTGAAGAAAAGGGTACTCAAGAGGACTGTATGAGTAGTGGTAACCCTTGTGTAGTGTAAGTGGCTATCATGGGGCCATGATAACCTGTAGTTAAGAAAGTCGCCTAAAGAGTTCCTAAAGGGAAGCACTGGTTTGCACAAGAGAAGGAGTACCACCCTTATGTGGGTGATGAATTGTTATGCACATTGAGGGATTGTGACACATTTGAAAGGCCGATGCAAGCCTAAGGCAGAGTAGTAGAGCCTTGACCTATAATGGTCAGTGGCGCAGTTACCTTCCATTGGCTGATGACCCAGACGGATGTGCTGGCTCGACAATGGAGAGGGCCAACCAAGTATGGGACTGGTTGGGCACCACCAAATGCTTGGTAAATCCAGTCGACGTGAAGGTGTACTGGTAGGGCATTAATTATTTGATGTTTTGGAGCAGCCTGCGTGTTGGACAAACATCCTAGTCCACAGGAGAATCCCAAGGATTATAAAGTAAAAGCAGGACCCTGTGGACCAGAGAAGAAACGCATAATACAGATAAGTATTCATTTCCATTTATTTCTTGTTTGGAATAATAAATATTTCAGGTATAAGTCTTCTAACAGCTAAGCTGATACACTATTGTTTCTTGGTTGGAAACGCATAATACAGGAAGTAAGGACCCTGAAAGAACTATAAATTGCTTGGTAAATCCAGAGAGTAACTGGTTGAGCATTAACTATTTGATTTTGTGGAGCAGCCTGCGTGCTGGCCAAACATACAAGACTATTTGATGTTGTGGAGCAGCCTGCGTGTTGGCCAAGCATACAAGACTATTTGATGTTGTGGAGCAGCTTGCATGCTGGCTAAAAATACAAGACTATTTGATGTTGTGGAGCATCCCGCATGCTGGCTAAACATACAAGAAAAATTGATGTTGTGAGGTAGCCTGCGCACTGGCCAAACATCCAAGTCCATAGGCGATTTAAGGCTTGTAAAGCAAAGAAGGACCATATGGAATAAAGTGAAGACATCCAATGCAAATAAGTATTTGGTTATCTTGCAGCTTCTTACTTATTTAATATGAATATACATGTGTATATGATTTGGTTATGATTCCCTAAACTCTTGTTTAAAGATAAATCCTATGAAAATAAACTAAATATGCGAATTGATTCAATATTTGAGTGTAGGTATTGTTGGAAGCAAGGACTATGAAGGCATCCTAGGGATGCATGTGGACATGTAACCGTCCTAAAGAGCTCAACGTGAGCAGTAATGGAAGATGGGGCTAGTGGAACTCTATGAGTCCTAGCAGCCAAGAGTTGTAGACAAACCATGTGGAGGGAATCCATGGTTGTGAGGTCTGAAAAAGAACATAGACACTAAGTGTCATAGCCAAGAAGGGTTGGTCAAGCATTCACATGGAAGTGAAAGAGGCTAGGAACATGAAAACTACAGTGGTGGTGTGGGTTCTAGAATGGAACAAGACGAAGAGAAGAAAACTCTTACTACTCTCTCTTTCCTTTTTATTGATGCATTTATAAAAATAGAAAATTGTTGAATGCATGTATGGATGAAAGTAGAGTGTGTTTATTTGCTTAAAATAAATTGTGAATGCTGAAGTAGTTAATTCCCTGTGAAAGAATGGACATGAATGAGCTCATGTGCATGTTGGGAAAGCATGAAAAGTATGAAAATCTCATGGATAAAGCATGGACTACACATGTCAATTGGAAATTAATTGACTGATTTTAATGTTTATATTATGCTTGGCCTAACAGAATTACAATGATGAATTTCACAGGTGGGAAAGTGAAACTAATTTGTGGCAGTTGTTGCAAAGCAATTGTTGCTTGTAAGCAAAGTGAGAACCAACTGCGCACAATGACCATGGAAGAAGACCATAGACTATTGGAATTGGTTGAAATTCTTCTTCAAACAATTTCCAAAACCCAAGAAAATCTTGGAGAGATGCTCAAGATACAGAAGAGGCAGAATGAGATGAACCACAAGGTTTTGCAGGACTCTAGTTGTCTGCAAAGGGAGGTAAAAAGAATTCTGGAAGCAATCAACAGTAGATGAGACATTGGGTCAATGAAGAGGCATTCATCCAATCGGTCCATTAAGAAACGTTCCAGACATGAAGCCTCAAAGGAAATTGAGCAGGTAAAGATGAAGCAACCAGTGAAATGTTGGAAATGAGGAGGGAATCATTGCCTCCGCAACTGTCCAACAAAGGAACATCAAAATGGTAGCAGCCATAAAGTTTTCATACTTGTGGATGAGCTGAAAGGTCAGAATCAGCAGGAGAAGCTTGTGGAAGCCAAAAGACTTGATCCCGAAAGTTCAAAGTAAATGATAGAATGCAGGGCAGGTCTGCAAAAATGTTTTGAAAATTTTGGACGTGTAAATTGTATATGTATTCCAAGTATTGGAACACCGAGGACAGTGTTATTTTAAGGGGGAGGGGATTGTAATACCCCATTTTGACCCTTAGGATATATTAGCTTTTAATGTAAATATTGTATACACGTGATGTATGTTTTCCTAGCGTGGAGCTCAAGGTCAAAGGCCCACTAGTGGAAGCTCAAATTTTATTTAAAAAGTGCAAGTATTAGATATTATGTTACCCATGTGCTATTTAACCATGGAACATTGTAAAAATGATGTAAATAAACACCATGTAATAAAATACCAAAACTGGCTATGGAAGCAACGAATGAGAAGGGGACATGTGTATCCACTAGGGAGTGGTGACAGAGCTGTGGAGATGAACCATGTGTTGTCAGATGTCATTGTGAGAACCCATTTGACTTTCCTTGATGACATTTATTTCTATTCTAAGGCAGTTGTTGAAGAATTCAGTCCATGACCTCAATGGAGCATGGGCAGCCCAGAAATTCGTATGGCAGAGTATGGGCTTTGTTTTCTTGTACCACAAGTCACTCTACCTCATGGGGATTGCTTCTTCCTCATTCCCATCCCATTGTGAAAGAACCCAGCATCATTTTCCATCCAAAAATGAATTCCCAGCAGTGAGAAAAACCAGAAATCGCAATTGTGAAAGAACTCACGTTTTGAAGAGCCATAAATGCCCAGAATTGGTATTGGACAGTGAAATCCAATGGGGTATCCATAGGTATGGATCTTGGGGCGAATTTGGGAGCATTAGCTACCCCAGAATACATTGGAAAACCCAGTTTTGATAGCCCAGAAAACCAGCGATGGGATTGAGCTATTCGTTGATAGAATGGTGAAAAATCCAAGTGTGGATGTTTGAACAGAGGATTGGATTGCTTGAATTTATCTTGAGATGTTTGTAGCTCTGTGGTTGATCTCACTGGCTTAGCATCCTCATCCTTCCCTTATTGAATGCTTGATAAACCCAGATGTGTGCTGGCTTAGCATGACTGTTTGAGTGAATCCATGGTTGTGAGTGAGTTTGTCTAGTTCCTCCTTAGTGGAGACACAACCCAGCTCGGGGGTGATCTCTCAACTGAAAGAATACAGGCTGGACAGAGATCTATGGTTGGGTGGAACGTTGTTGTCACATAGCCAGTTGTTGGACAGTTTCATGTTCAAGATAAGTATTCTCTATGGTTTGAATGTTGTTCATTCTGTGGTTTGTCCTGTATGTTAAATTACTCATGTTACTTGGATGAAATGATCATCTTAAGTTAGTTGGCATGAAGCCTATGCATAGCATGACAATGAGATTGATTATTCTGTGATTGTTTCATTATTCTGCCTGAAAGAAATAGGCTGATGCATCTCCTTCTGCGTGTATGTTATTATGGTTATTCCGCTGTGTTTATTAATTGAGTTGTGTTAATTCTATGTTTTGTAATGTCTTAATTAATGACTATTGTTTATATGCTGAATGCATGATGAACTATGTGCATCTATAGTATTTAACTCTGTTGTGCTTGTTGAGTATTAATATGTATGCACAAGTTTTATTTAACCATGCGTTTCTCAAGATAAAATTTGAATGGGGCTGAGTTTTCCAATAAGCCTGGTAAGTTGGTCATGTTTCCTTCCTGGCATCGAATTGAATGGAAGGGGCCCTGACAATGCAGAAGAAACTAGATGAACTCGCAGAGGTTACCATCACCCATTTCTAGATGGCAGCGGATGGAGGAGAAATCACGTGGGTTGACCACATCATGATATCTTTATATGAGAATTTGTAGGTGTAAAATTTGCATATATATTTATTTTTTTCTAATCTTCTTGAATTCATATTTTGATTAGGAATAATTTCATGATTAATTTTCAGAACTCCTTTAAAGGTTTTGAGAATTTTGACTGTCCTATCACAGAATTGGTTTCCCTCTCCAGGGTAGGTTTTGAGATATTTCAATTTAGTTCTGTTGATTTTTTTATTACTTTGACAATCTTAAAACAAACATGGTTTCCCTATCCAGGGTAGGTTCTGAGACATTTCAATATAGTTGTTAAGTAATGGCCTCTTAAACCAAACTAAATAGAAACTGTTAGTTGGCCTGGTTTCCCAGGAAGCAGGCCAACCACAATGATTTTGTACTATATATATTTTATCCCTAATAGAGGGTTTCATATATAGATTAAAAAAAAACTACATGAGTGCGTCTACATTGCCAAGTCAAACATTCAATTAATTTGATACTTGATGCTCCTTTATATAATGGTTCAATATACAATTCTCTTTTCTAGAGAACTAAGAAATCAATTGTTATATTAAAGAGCTCATCCAAAACGACCACAGTCGACCAAGCTCCTCACCTTGTGGAAGCCCGATAGTGTTGGTTTAGAAAAAGGATGGGAGATGGAGACTTTGTATTCATTGTAGCTCCCTGAACAAAATTATAGTCAAGAACTCATATCCAATACCTTGAATTAAATATAATCTTTATTAGCTCAAGGTTGCCAAGTTAGGACAACCATTTTTGGTGGTTGTTTTTTGTTTGTAAATCAATTTTTTGCTTCATTTATGTTCATATTTTCCATTCATATACACCAATATTTTTTCGTACATGTTAGGGGAACTAACTGGTTGTCCTAGTTGTTTCTTTTAAGTGGTAGGAAACCACTCAAAGAGTTATTTGAGGCAAAGGGGTCTACAAGGTAGTAAACAAAAAACATTGGATAGCCATGTAAAACCCATCTTTTTCCATTTCTTTTACTTTATTTGTGTTTAATTAATTTTATAAAACTACTCACACCTCACAATAATTTCGGTTTTTAAATGCAAAAACCAAAACACTTGTGTATGCTTCATTTTCAGCTCTTTATTTTTGAAATAATTTTGTGCAAGTAGAATTGAATTTCTAGCCCACTAATCCATGAACTAGTTGATGTTCCTTTTGCACATGGTGGATTTTCCATCCCACAAAGGATTGCAATCCCATTCCTTTGGGTATTGTGAAGAGTTTAGTTTCAAATAATTTTCTTTTCTCAAATTTTACAAGTGTTGTGACACCTGAGTTGAAGGCTTAAGGTGCATAACCCAGAGATTAGGTGATGGTTGGGTCCCTTTGCCATCATACCTACTAATGTTAAAATTAAGTTTAATAGGGAGGGTGAACCAACATTGTTTTAATTGTATATTTTGCATTAATTTCTTATGTTCAGGTGCCCCTAGAGGGGCCTCCACAAAGTCTTAAAAAACATGTTATAAACACAAAAAAAAAGCAATGATTCGTATTACGACAAGAAAAACCACACACACACACAAATAAATAAGATATATATGAAGTAAATACAGTATATAAGAAGTAAATATCTATCTATCTATATATATAAATTACTTCACATATATATCTATATTAGAGATAGTTTCAATTTTTCTAAGCAAGAGACACACTTGTAAAAGCAAGTTGTGATCTTGCGCATGGAGGGCTTGGTCTTTCATTTAAAAAATCTGCATTGTCAATTTCTAGAACATTGAAATTCAAATACAGGAAATCCCCCTCAGGGGCCCCTTGTAAGCCTTTTCTTCTTGGTATCCACAAAGTAGGTCTTTCGCCAATTTGGCATTTTATTGGAATTCAATTGTTTGAACTTTGATTAGCTAAGTTTAGTTGAATACTACTATGCATGGGTAAGTTCATCTATACTCCCTCGGGGGGTCCTGAGCCTCCTCCTTTTCGCATGTATCGTTCTTCCATCGAGGTGACTTTAGGGTCCCAAAAGCACTAATGACGAGATTGGGCTAACCCCTCATTTCTTTGAACTACATGTGATCCTCTTGGTTTTGACCACGTGATGTACGCTAACTCACTTTGTTAATAACAAGTGGATTATACTGTGAGACGATGAGCCTGAATGGGTGGACCTTTAGAATAATATGGTATCCATGATTGTAGATTAAGAAAGATAAAAATTCATAAACTTTGACAATTAACGAGTTAGCTTTTTGTCAATCTACCCACAATCAATTAAACTAGTCCAAAAACAATGAAACAAAGGCTTATCTCAAAATCTATCATATTCCTATTTTTTCTATCTCTTAGTTTGATTAGAAAACATTGTTGAAGTAATTAAGAAATCATCATTTTTCATGTATGGTTTAATTTCCTTCCTTATTAACTTGTTTAATAAGGCTATAACAACTTAGTAGTTAGCTAGTTTTAGTTCTTAAATCCAAGAAAAATAAACCAACCTCTATTATAACTTGCTGGTGCACTTTCCAATGAAGTTTTGACTATTTTCAAATTTAATTTGTGCTGACCACTTACTATTTACACATTTTATTCGTCGGTCATACTCTCTAGTCACATTAAAAGTGTACGTGTAGCTGTTAGGTGCACTTTTGACTCAATTTTCACAACACGATTGCATAACTATGTATCTAACTAAGTTTTCCTAGATTTCAGTGGATCCCAGGGGCCAATCTAGTCTAATTTCTAAGGTTAAAAGGGAGCAAACAACTTGCTATTAGCTCTTATTAGTTTGTTGGTCCAAAAAAATAAACAAACTGATATTTCATATCCACCACCCAAATTCTTATTGGCCTTTTTGCCCCTTATGGATTCGAAGGAGGACAATACTTAAAACTGAGAGGTTTTTAGGGGACTTGCACCAAACTCTTATGCTTATTCTCCTTTCCGTTTTTTTGCCTCGTACATAGGACCATTCAAGTTGTGGGTATCCTTTTCCCTATGCCATGCTACCAAATAGGCTATGACTAGCCTGATTGCCAGATAAGTGGGATCCGTCTCAATGGACAAATTTTAGTTATAACAATTCTCACGATGTTTATTGTTTAGCTATCATTATTTTCATTATTTTTGTTACTTAGTTATCATAAATTTAAAATAGAAGGCTATGATTTTGTGTTTAATTACCATAATAGTTGATGAAAATTTACTAACTAACTTTATAAAGAAATGTTTGTCTTATGTTACTTATGTGGTTCCATGTTGTGGTTTATTTTAAACCTAACAAACATATTTCTTGCATATCTATATGTCCATTTATCTATGAAACAAAGAACCTCGTTTTTGGGATCTTAATATCTAGCCACTATAACTTGAGAATCAAAACTTGCTCCGACCAAGAAAAAGGGATTGACACTTCGTAGATTTGTGGATTAGTGTTATGGATCCTAATGGCGAGTTGTATATAAATATGTAATATGTTATCTCCCTTTTCATTTCCAACTTTGCTTTACATGAAATGACTAAAATACTTTCTAAACTTTGCTTTATATGAAATGACTAAAATACTTTCTAAATTAGCTCTTGTACATTAGAGTTTGTGTTTAGAGTAGGTTATCGGATTGATTTTGTATTTTATCTTTTTATGATTTTTTTTTTCATATTTTATTATCTTTTTATGATTTAATTAGCTCTTGTACATTAGATTTTATGTTTAGAGTATTTTATTGGATTAATTTTGTATTTTTTTTTATGATCCTCTATCGAAGAGCTAATTTTGTTCTTGTTTAATGTTTTGTTTAGTTTTTTTGGTTTGGTTTGTTTTGTGTATTTATTTTTGGGTTAGAAGATTGTAGTTTGTGGTGATTGTAGGTATGGAAAATTTTGAGGGGATAAATTTAGTTTATGGATTAATTTTGGATGTTTCTTAAAAATATTATTCACTATTTTTTTCATTTTTCTAAACTAATTCACCCAAATTCACCATAAAAATATTTTATTATAAACATCATCAAAATTATCCAAAAACTATATAAAATTATTATAAATTTGAATATTATTATAAAATTATTGACAAACATTTTATGGTTGAAATTTAAGTATTACTAAGATTCTTTGAAGTTTTTAAGCTTGAATTCTTAAATTTTTTCCAAATTGTAGAATTCCCTTCTCACTTTAATTGTGATTGATCATCTCCCAAATATATCACATTAAAAAACTTGAACTTATTTGTGAAATAAGAGATACATTATTCTACTTAAGATAAATGACATATCATAATTTTTGCTAGATTTATCTTTATTTTATTTATTTTTGTCATTTCTTTTATTGTTACATGTAAATGTGAAGATTTGGAAACCCTTATTTGGGTTTGAAGATGTCTAAAAACATGATGATTTTGACTTCTAGTGATCTTTTGGTCGGAATGTGGCGATGTTTTGCTAAGAAATATTTAAACTATGATTCTTAATTCATAAATGGTTTTAGCGCCCTCAAAAATCCAAGGCATCTATATTCTGAGAATTTAAACACTATTATTTGGAATTTTAAGAATTTCTTCAAAATTTCTGAGAAATTATGTCAAAATTGTGAAAAAGATTATTAAAAATAGTTAAAATCATCACACATTTAACCTCACGTTGTGTCATGTAAAATGATAACAATAAATAGCCACGAGGTGGCAATGTCCGTGACATTGCTACCTGCTCTATTTGCTTGAATTTGGAAAGTCTAAGAGTTATATTCTCTAGTCTACACCAACATAAACAATTTGAGTAATGATATTTGTTCATAACGGTTCATACTTTTGTTTTTTTACTAGATCAATATGTAATAGTACACTCTTAGAAATGATAAAAAAACCTTGGAGATAATCATTTACATTTTTTCTTTCAAGATGTAATAGTGTAAGTTCTTAGAAATGCTAATAACAAAAATCTTGCACATAATTATTTATAATAGCGTGCACTATTAGAAATGACAGCAAGAATCTTGGATGTAGTCAATAAAGAAACTTAAATTTTATTTAAAAACCTAATAACATAAAACATTTTATGATCATAAAACAAAAATTTCTATAATTTTATAAATTTTAAGTAGTCTTTTATCTTACAATGATATGGACCATTTAGATTTTTCACAACGCTTTTTTAATATTCCATCCTTACAAATCCTTCCAACATTTCTCAAAAGAGTTCCCTCAAAGACTCAAATAAAAGAATTCAACATAATCATCACGTTTACCCAACATAAAAAATATTGTGACCTTGTTTACATCCATCCATCGGCATTCGAAGGCAATCGTCTCTTTTGAGTTTTCATTGGCATTCGAAGGCAATCGTCTCTTTTGAGTTTTCATTGTCGCCTGCGACATCCCCCGCTCCTGTCCAGCATTCACTACCTGAGACTGAGGAGATTGAGTGACTTGAGGTTCTGTCCATGCCATAACTGGACCCATCCCACTCTTCAAAGCCTCAAGTTTTCCATACCACTCCACTTCACACTCCTGCGCCGTCAAAATGAAAAAACATGTCCAAAGCTACAAACTTATATCAGAAAGCCAATGATACAGTAACCCGAGTACAAGCTGAAAGCCGTGAAACCAACCAGGTATTGAATCCATCATAGGTTTTATGTTATTATTCTGTACAAGTGAAAACCAAACCTGGAAAGAATATCAGTTGGGCATTTAAACATAAATCATTTACCGACAATGCCAATCCAAACATCTCTGAAATTCACCTCAGCATTAAATAAAATCCTCAGGGAACCTAATGATGAATTTATCAAAAAAATAACTGGAAGTGACCCTAAATGCAGATTGCCTCCACATTCAAAATAAGGACGCTAAAATCGAAATCTAATAAATGCAGTCAATGTTTGCATGCTAAGCTTTACCTTAGGTTCGGGCAGGACAGAGTCCAGATGGCTCCTTGTTCTTCGAGGCAGGACGGCAACAGTCGAAAGTTCTCACAGTAAGATCATGCAACGTGCTAAGCAAAATGTCGATTTGCAAACGTGGACAATCGCATGCAACCTGAGGTAAGTTCTCAAAGTAGTATCATGCAATCAATCAAAGTAGTATCATGCAATGTAATAAGAACATGTGAAACGTGGACAACTGCAACGCCACTACTTTTTCACCAAAGCCAAACTATATCTCTTCAATAATTTTCATAGCTCCCAAACTTTTAAGTAAAACATTCATCACATTAAACAAAGTATTTGCAGAGGAGAGAGGCTGCGAGGAGAAAATTCATTGAATCCAAGAGGCATCTGTTGAATTCGGTTGGTATGTTTTGACAGTCATAAAGTAACTGGCTATGAGCTCAAAGCTTGGAGGCCACCTAGAGGAAAAATTGGCCAAGGGAAGCATGATGGAAACATGTTATATTGAGATGCCGGGAGGAGGTCAAGTTATGGGGATTTTGCATTATTTCCCGTGAAATTTGTGGTGGCATTAAGCATGATGTGTAGGAAATTCTGAGAGTTGATACATTCGAATGCTGTTTCGGCATGGATTTACAGACAGGAATGAGGACGCTGGGTTGTGGATGTCATCACTTGACAGAAATTAGGTTGAAACCAGCAGATACATGTATTGAATTCCGTTATTTACCATCAATTCGCACAAAAGGGGAAGCGGCCAGGTATTCTGAGAGATTTTCAGTGGTTAATTGTTGTGGCTTGGCTGGTTCATTGCTTATTATTATTCTTTGGGATTATAACATGGCTTTAGGTATAGCCAAAGCAATTCATTTCTTATTATTATTAGATGCATTGCTTATTATTATTCTTTGGAAATCACAATATTATTTAGGTACAGTAATGAAATGGATAACAAAAAATGCAACGACATCATAATACACAGTATGTTTCATTATTTTTTACGGATTCATACTAGCAGTAGAGACCGATTATTTAACACAGAAATTGAAAGAAAATAATTATGTCCAGAGATGGGTGTATTATGAATCCAAAAAATGTTTGGGTAAAAGCGAATACAATGACAAAGATTTTACCGAAATAATCTGTGAAGACATTGATGATCTCTATAAACTCTTTTAGCAGAGTAACAACTGAGCGAAATCAATCATGCCCAATACATTATATAAATTTTATGCATGAAGGAGGAGATAGTACCTGGGTATGCCAATGGAAATTGAACATAAATAGACCCTGTGACCAATCCATCATGGGAATAAAAGAAAGGGAGCATTCAAGACTTCAAACTCATCCTGGACAGCTATGTTTCACACGTCGCAATCCCAATCAGCCATAGACGATCAGTTCCTCCATATCGAACTAGTAATTGGCTCAATTTCATAACTTGTTGCACACAAGATGAACTGGAAACCCTATCGATGCTCCTCCTGCGTTGGGCTACTGGATTCAAGCCACTTAAATCACTCACTTTAAGAATTATACCCTTATTCAAATTCCCTTCCACCATTTGGTCCAATTTTCTGAGTTTCATAGCAATGTGGTCTTTATCTTTGTTTCCGAAATGGAAAGCGGATATCTCTCTATTTCAATAGGAAGGATCTGAAATTGCATTGGGATTTCACCTTTTTCTTTTCTCTGCACAAGTTTTTTTTATTACAGCTTCGGGCTCTTTCTTCCCTAGGAGAACAGAATTCTTCTAGAAGGATTTCTATGAGTCTTCTAATCTCATAATTTCTATTGCTAGTAGCTTCAGCACTAACCCTTGAACTTTGAAGTTGCAGTCTAGCAAGCCTGGTGCAGATGTCTAGTAGGGGCCGCCAAAAACATCGCAGCGACATGTAGAGGAATCATTTGGCCGTGCCCATGGCGACAAGCTTATGCTATAGCATGATTTAATATGCTTGCTGCCTCCGGAGCTAGCGTCTACTGCATTGTGCTTAGCCCTGGAGTTTCTATGCCTTTGGAGCATTACTCTGGCTGTCTTCTTCTTCTTCTTCTTCAATGAAAATCCCTTCAAATTTTTCCTTTTCACATGCCATCCGGACCCTCCAATTAATATCCCCGACCGATTCATATATGTCAGGGCGGTTCAGTGGATTAGAGATGACATGCAGGGCTCTGTATGAAGAGAACCGGAGAGAACGTATCTACTCCTACAACCACCACTGTAAACCTGTCTCGTCCTCCATGAAATAGACTAATACACCCTGAAACTCAATTAGAATTGGCCCATAAAATAGACTCATACACAATGAGAATCGAACCTGAGTTGAAAGCTAACAAAACACTCAACAGCTTTCAAACATATATCGGCAACTTTCACCTGGAATTCGATCTTGATTGGCTTTCTGCGAGATTTGATTCTGAAATGACAGCCATTAAATGAGAGCTATCTGTTGAATTGATGACTGCATCGAGCTATAAGATTGATATTCGCAATCCTTTATTGTTTTGCACATCAAAAAACATTACAGACTGTAACATTTGTAGTCACAATCTTTTATATTTTGCAAATCGATAAAAATTATATTTTAATAACATTAGGACTGTAAAATCTATAGTCACTATCTTTTATATTTTGCAAATCGATAAAAAATATATTTTAACGTAGTTGTTAGCTGCAATACTTAGTATTTATATTTTGCAAATCGATTAAAATTATATTTTAATCGTAGTTGTTAGCTGCAATATTTAGTAGGTTGAATACGATGGCTTCACTGATTGACACCTTATACAGGGCAACCCCAATGGCAGAAATCGAGGTGGCAGAAATCAAGACACCATATGACACCATATGAATTAATACGCAACAACTTTTTTCCATCGAAAAATTTATCTTACTATTAATAATGCGAAATAGTAAATGTTCCACATGTCATGAAATACACAGAAAATCTGTCCAGCATAGTAGCAGTAAATATTACAACCCATGGGCGCAGGATAAACCCTGTCCCATAATAACTGAGAGTCAAATATGTCATAAAGTGTGAAAATACCAGTGTGTAAGATGCAATAAAACATGTAAAATCAGTGCATAAACAAAGCTGCACAGAGTCCAAGCTCCTCAGAACCATAAGATCAAAAGTATAATACTGTCACAGTGTGGATCGGCCCAAGCACACAGCCACGTCCATCATAAAACATCAAAAACTGTCACATCCACAGGTGATATGACCAAAAGATAAACATCCCCAAAAATAGATAGTGCCGCAGCAGTGACCGAATCAACAAGTAGTTGATGGAGATCTAAATACACAGCAACTTGACTAAATGCATTTAAACTGCCCATGATGTCAACCAACCGCCGGGGCCTGGGGCACCAAAACCCAGGCCGATGTCATGGTGGACGGAGCCAATGAACACAGAGATAAATCTTATTTAAAAAAACCATCAAAATAAAAAAATGTTGTAGACTTTAGCCAGACCTTCATCCCGCTGAAAAATTTACAAAATAACTGAGACCTTCATCCCGCTGAAAAATTTACAAACTAACCGTCTGATTAATATCCCGACCGATTCATATATGTCAGGGACATAATAATCAAAATATATCAACTTTTTAACTTCATTAATAATAACTCTGGAATGTTAAATTTTCATTTTCATTTTATATAATGATCACGTGAAACGTTCCCACGCCATAATGGCTTTTGTCCACCCAACATAATTGTGGAAATAAAATATTGGCACATATCTTTGTATTCAATGTCAAACTGCACAAAAAGCTTAAAGAGGAATGTCCCTAGCTTGCTATAGTTTTGAGGAGCTAGAAGGTTAGAAAGATAAGTGTTGAAGCAAAGATTATGGAATTGATATCTAATGTGGGTGTAAGCAGGGAATTCTAAGAGAAAGTGATTTTCATCTTCAATGCTCATAGACTCGCACATATGGCAAATCCTTTCATCCCATAGTGTTTTATGGGTTGTCCAATGTCCAGTTTCACTATGAAGCTCATGAGAGTTCATTCTAATCTTGACAAATTTTTTTCTTTCTTTGAGATCATTAATAGAAAAAGATAATTTTGATGCTCAAGATTAGGGTTAATGATCTCTTTATAATATCGCAATTTTCTTTTAAACTCTAAATATTGCTTGCACCAAATTTGCTCTTTGAATGTAGAAATAATAATATTTTTAATGTTATCGATATTTTGCAGAGTGGTAGTTTCATCAATCCCCCAATAGTTTAACCAAGTCGTGGAATATTTAAGCCATCCCCGCTTGAGGCGTAGGTGGATTTGGATGGAATTAATAGCAATTTCAGGAAGCCAGTGATCCCCTATATTGTTTAATTTGTGCTTGTACATTAGATATCTAATCATAGCCGTTAACACAAGAAAATTGACCATATACTAAGTGACATGTTGTGGACCCTTATTTCTAAATAATGAACCCATTTGTTCATAAAAACCCAAAAAACCCATTTATCCTAAGTTACAAACCCCCTTTGGACAATCTCCACCAAAATAGGGGATCTCCCCTAAAAAGGAGGTGTCCACCAAAGTAGGGGGGTTGTCTTGACAAATGAAAATTCCCACCTCAATTCAAATTTTACCGGCAGTAAACCTCAAAAAACCACAAGTGGTTGTAGGGATCCAAAACCCTAAATAACAAACTATAAGTTATTATTTCGCCCCATTTCCAAGACATTCGAGAAATTTAAAATTACAATCTCTCCCATCTTTGGTGCCATTTTTTCACCATACCCTATCCACCATACTGCATTTACACATACCTCCACCATGCTTATTCCATTTATGCAAATCCTCATGACCGGTTGAGCTCCTTTGGCTCCCTATTACTCATTGGGTTGAAATTTTGCACCTGGTTCTAATACAGTGTCCATTTGGAGGGAATATTTATCAGAGGAGGACTACTATCTTTTCGGGCGCAAGGGCCCATATGCCTAGAGACGTAACCCTAACATTGTAACTCCATTCTTTCTTTATAAATAATGAAAATATTATTTTGTATATTTCGTGAATGCATAGGAAAAATGAATGGATTATAAGTGTATTTGATTTTACTGAAGTGATTTCTAGTAAATAAGTAGTTTCCACATTTTATTGCTTATCACTGCACATACCACATATGTTTGGTTGATGTTTTTCATTTTCATAGTTTATTTTAGATTTTACTAGTTTTCACTTACATTTACTACGCTCATCTCACACACCAACATCGTAAGAACCATTCTCTTACATACTCTCTACCTCGGATCCTCCAAGTTAGTAGAGCCCCCTTTTTTGCTTGTTGGAGTGCAAAAGTACTTCCAACAGAACTGGCGACCATACTGTGTCGATCCATACATATCCCCAATTGATTTGACCTTCCATCTACTGTTGGTTGTTGATTTTTATTTGTCACATCCATTTATTCTGAGTGTGTTGCAGCTCTGTTAGCTGCTTGGACGGATTCTAGTATGCAAAACTGGCCTAATCCAACCCTCAGACCCCCTACTCAGCCCTATTCTGAGTTTTTTTTATTTTTTCCTCTCACCCAAGCCTTGAGCACTCCTTTTCCCTGATTAAGTGCGCCCTAGAGTGCCCTTTTTCCCTGGTTAAGTGTGCCTCAGAGTGCTCCTTTTTCCCTGAAAGGTGCACCCTAGCCCGAAAAGATGGTTTTCGTCTGTCCCGTCTATTTTTTAATAGGATGCATCCCAGAACGCTCCTGTTCATCATATAGAGGCGACCTGGGACTGACCTAAATCTCTCTGAACCCTCCATTTATCCCCCTACCTGCTACAGATTGACTGTTTCATTTCCATACTTGATTGCTTACAAACCCCTTTTTACTGTTTACATTTAGTCTACTTGTTGGTACAACATGTTTGGTTTGTTTGGTTGAACTCCAACAGTAGGTAAAAGTCCTAATACTTGCTGCATATTGTAGATTCCTTTGCAGATATGATTTCTCTTTGTAATAAAGTAGGATGTCTAGAAATTACAGTTCATCTTTCGGTTTTAAATAAAGAAGTTAATTTCAATTGCTAGTTTCAGTTATTAGTAGTGTTATTTATTGCTCACTTAGCATATACATACACACCACTCGTGCATCCAGTCACTACCTAATATCAAAGAGATCCTAAAATTTACCTAGTAGAATACACATTTAACCCCACTTGGGGGACCAAAAACAATTGTTAGTTAGGTAGGACACTGGCGTTAGGCATCCAAACCACACCCCTTTGTCATATACATTCGAGACACATTTTTTGTACTTTAGGGAGCCAAAATCCCCTAGTATTTATTGGAACAGTTGACATTGATTTGTCAGAGAGCCTCTCCCAGAAGAGCAAGTCACAAGACTGGTTCTGGAGGTCTGGGTGGAATACCGCACTCCACCTTTGTCACATCCCTAAACCCCCTGGTGGCCTTCAGAGGCGATGGGATACCACTGAACCATTTTTTTTCAACAATTAACTCTGAATTTCACACATAGCCACAATGGCTGTCGATCCGCAATCCATATTCCGAGATCCACAATCCGCATCCCGGGATCCGCAATCCGCATGCGGAACTCAGGAATCGGGTTTCCAAATTCACCACTTGATGAAAATGCGCTCCCGACTTCCGCAATCCGCAATGCGGAAGTCGGAAGCTGGAATTCATTTTGCGGCCCCAAAAATTTCCCATCCGACTTCCGCAGTTCCTTAATCTGCATGTGGAACTCAAAAGTCAGAATCCTCCATTCTCTGTCCCGGATATTTACTCCACCAAAATTCCGCAATACGCAACCCACGTTGCGGATGTCGGAAAGCGGAAACCTCATTCCGTCATCCCATGAAAAATCATCTTCCACAATCCACAAACCGCTTTGCGAATGCGGAATGGCGGAAATCTGATGCACCATCCCGTGGAAATCGACTTTCTGACATCTGCAATCCGCATCGCACTTTGCAGATGCAAAAAGTCAGAAATCCCACGCGTCGTCTCCGTCGAATTCTCCCTTCCGAATTCCACAATCCGCAATCTTCTTTGCCAATGCGGAAAGATGGAATCCTAACCATGCCAATCTAAAGGTTGGTCCCGGACCTCCGCAATCCGCAATCTGCATTATGGATGCAGAAAGGTCGGGACCACAGACCCCTGCACCTGCAAACTTCTAGGGCTGATATCTCCTTCATCCTTAGTCCAAATTGGACAAGGTAGGTACTGTTGGAAAGATCTTGGAGATCTCTATCCACCGATGTGATTCCCCACCACATCTGAGCACTCTAAACCTGTCAATTTTCCAATTGATATCTTGCCTATACTTCCTCAAATGCATCATTATCCCTTTGCAAGGAGCTATGTTTGACCTCTATCATGGCTTCTCCCTTCACCTGACCCACAGAGAGTCATTAAACATAGCAGGGGTTGTCTACTTCCTTCTCCCAAGTCCAAATGAAGTCAAGCAATCCTTCTCAAGGTGAATGCAACGCATAAATGAAAATATATAATGAAACTAGAACTAGTCAATACACCTACAACCTGCAAGGTTAGCCATACATTACACTCATGCAAATGGTGAAGCATTCAACATAATATCAGCCCCATACTCAGGCTCATAAATGGTCTTCACACTGGTCAATTTCATGCATTCATTCATTTAATAACTTGAACATAGAAAACACAACATATCATAGGAAAAATAACATCATTTTACACCATAGAAGCACTTATCTTTGGAATGAAGCTATCCCAGGAAACTGGCTAAGTGAGAGAAACTTTCCACCCAGCCTTAGGTATCTATCCAACCTATACTCTTTCAGTTGAGAGACCACCCCCGAGCTAGATGTGTATCCACTAAGGAGGGCTATTAGGCTCTCTCACAATCAAGGTTCCATCATAATGCTAAGTAAACCTACAGTTGGTTTTGTCAAGCATACAAGGGAAACAGGGATGATGTTGTTAAGCCAGTGAGCTCACCCACAGAGCTACAGGAATCTCAAATCACTCAACAAACATGGCACCCACATTACCTACCTCACCCAACACAAGGAAGGTTGTTGCATAGTCCCTGAAGGCCCCTTCTCTCCAGTGCTCTTCAAGGTGGGCATAGAAAGGTCTAACTGTTGTTTTCCTTATACTTTTAGCATTCACTAGGTTTATCAAGCAGATCCAAACCTATGTTTGACCTTCTACTCTGTTATTCAAGATGGAAGCTTCTTAGCATTGCGGCCGAAACTCAATCCCGCAACTTGGTTCTTATGCTATCGGATCAAGGTGTCCTCATGGGTTTTCTAAGTTGTTCAAGCTCTATAATTCACCCCCACAGTCTGAACCATGGCTGTCCCAACCGGTTTACTTCCTACACAGGGTTTTCTTGTGCATTCTCAACTCATAGGGTTTTACTTCATAATCACGATTTCTCTTGCTGCTTCACGGCTTAGCTCTACAATGCGTTAATGAAAATATGGTTGTTGGTCAATAGGGGATAGGGACTAGGATGGTCGAATTCCCAGGTGGTACAGTAGATTAAGGTACAAGTAAAACACAGAGCCATACCCTGCCATACGGATTGCAGGGCCATTCCATACTCCATCGAATTCATGGACTGGTTTTCTCAACTACCCTCTTACAATAGAATTAATGTCAGCATGGGGAGTCAAATGGGTTCACAAATGGACATGTGGCAACATGGGTTCCAATCCCATAACCCCCTCACCTCTCCCTAGTGGATACACATGGCCCCTTCTCATTGGTTTCCTCCTTAGCCAATTTCCTTGGTATTTTATTGCAATGTTTAATAATTACATCATTTACAATTATATCATGGCTTAACAACACATGGATTATCAAAATGAAAAATACTTTCCTATGAAAATAAACCTAAGCATCCACTAGTGGGTCCTTGTCATTGAGCTCCACACTAGGGAAAACACACATTGCATTTATACAATAATTACATTGAAGCCAATAAAATCTAAGGGTCAAAATAGGGGTATTACGAATCCCTCCCCCTTAGAACAACACCCTCCTAGGTGTTCTCAAAACTGAACAAAAATGGGAATGCCTCTCTCATGGCGTCGTCCAGCTCCCATGTGGCCTCTTCGGGACTGAGGTGCTTCCATTGCACCTTCACCTGTCTGATGGCTCTGTTCCGGAGCAAAGCGACCTTCTCGTCGAGGATGCACATAGGCTCCACTTGGAACTCTCCCTCTGGTTCCACCTGTATCACATTCCATTCAATTATGTGATTAGGATCATGCACATAATTCTTAAGCAAAGAGACATGGAAAAAATTATGAGCTCTCATGTTAGCAGGAAATGAAATCCTATATGCAACTGGTCCTATCCTATCAAGGACCTCAAATGGCCCACAATATCTTGGTGCCAACTTGGAACAACTCCCCAACTTCATGGAACTTTTCCTTGGTTTCACTCTTAAGTAAACATGATCCCCAATCTGAAATTCCTTATGCACTCTTTTTAGATTTGCATAACTCTTCTTCCTATCCTGTGCTACCTTCAAATTATTCCCGATATTAATAATCTCCTACTCCATTTCCTTGACCATTTATGGTCCAACCACTACCATATTCACTGGAGTTATGCATCATTTTCCATACAATGCTTCAAAAGGGCTCATTCCCAATGATGCATAATTTCCATTGTTGTAAGCAAATTCTACCAAGTGTAGGTAGTCTTCCCACTTGGATGGTTTATCCATCACATACATCATTAGCATGTATTAAAAATTTGGTTCACTCTCTCATTCTAACCATTAGTTTGAGGATGATATGTTGTGCTAAACGTCAGCTGAGTTCCCAAAAATTGGAAGTGAATTATGTATCACGATCTGAAATTATTGCCTTGGAAAATCCATGCAATCTGATTATCTCTTTCATGAAGATATTTTCAATGTCATTGATCTTATGGGTGGACTTGACTGGAATAAAGTGATCTACCTTTTATATCTTGTCCACCACCACCATGATTGAATCATGCTTCTTCACTGTCATGGGAAGACCTATTATAAAATCCATAGAGATCACTTCCCACTTCCATTCTGGAATGGGTAAGGGCTGCAACAATCCTGCTGGGTGTTGATGCTCTGCCTTGACTTGTTGGCACTTCTGACACCTAGCAATGTACTCTATTATTTCCTTCTTCATCTCATGCGAAATGTTCTGCTTTCTTGCTGCTGTTATAGTATTTTGATATACTGGGTGTCCAAAATATGGCTTTTGATGTATCTCATCCATCACAAGCTTCTTCAAATTTGCACAATTTGGGATGTACAGTCTGGTACCCTAATAAATAAGAACATCACCATCACCAACCTGATATCTTGCACATGCTTCATCCACATTTCCCTGCTGCATTTTTTCTTTGACTTGAAGGTAAGCTTCATCACTGGTTTGAGATTCAAGAACCATTGCCTTCAATTTTGATTTACATATACTCACTACTGCAACATGAATATCTTGCTAAGTGCATCGGCAGCCTTATTCTCCTTACCATTGACATGTTTAATTTCCGAATCAAATTCACAAATAAATTCCATCCATCTAGTTTTCCTAGCATTCATATTTGGCTGGTCAAACAAATATTTTAAGCTCATATGATGAGTCCTGAGCTCAAATATTCTTCCCAAGAGATCATGTCTCCATCTCTTAAGAGCATGAACTATGGTTGCTATCTCTAAGTCATGTGTGGCATAGTTCTTTTCATTCTCTTTCAACTTCCTTTACTCATAGAAATATACAAATCCTTCTTGCATGAGCACTCCACCTAGCCCTTCAATGCAAGCATATGTACACACAACAAAATATTTCTTTGGATCTGCAATCTTTAAAACAGGAGCACTGGTAAGTAATTATTTTAACTGCTGAAATATTTTCTCACACCTTTCAGACCATACAAACTTGATATTATTCCTCTGCAATGAAGTGATTGGGTGGGCTATCTTGGAGAATCCTTTGATGAACCTTTTGTAGTATCCTGCAAGACCCATAAAAGATCTAACATCTTCTATATTCTTTGGAGTAGGCCAATCCACTATGGATTCAATATTCTATGGATCCATTGCAATTCCTTCTATTGAAATGACATGACCCAAATATTGTACCTTCTGCAAATAGAAATCACACTTACTCAACTTTGCATACAACTGGTGTTCTCTAAGAACTTTCAACACCATTCTTAGAAGATCATTATGCTCTTCTTCATTCTTTGAGTAAAAAAGAATGTCATCCAAGAACACAATTACAAAATTATTCAAATATTTGCTGAAGAAACTATTCATGAAACACATAAATGTAGCAGGTGCATTGGTAAGACCAAATGGAACCATAATGAACTCATAATGGCCATATCTAGTTCTGAAAGATGTCTTATGAATGTCTTCTTCCTTAAGCCCACTTGATGGTACCCAGACCTCAAGTCAATCTTGGAAAACACTCTAGCTTCCTTCATTTCATCAAACAAGTCATCAATTCTTGGAAATGGATACTTGTTCTTAATTGTCACTTTATTGAGATGTCTGTAATCAATACACAGTCTCAATGTCCCGTCCTTCTTCTTGGAAAATAACACAGGTGCACTCCAAGGAGATACACTAGGTATGATATATTCTTTGTTCATTAATTCTTGCAACTGCATCTTCAACTCTACCAATTATGGTGTGCTCATTCTATAAGGAGCTTTGGAAATTGGCGCTGCCCTGTGAAGAACCTGCAATAATTAATTAATGCAAATACACAAGATATCAGAAATAATAGAACTTAGAATCACTTTTATATTGATCATGGGCCACTTCGAGGGGGCAACCTCCTTTGAGCAAGATCAATACAATTAACTTCATGGTGCCTTAAATGAACTCAACACACACTTATATACTAAGTCTATGCCCAATACTATGAGTCAAAACCATGGGACATATAATACTACGGGACGAATTACAAAGCATATGCGTCCAATACTATGGATCAATACTATGGGCTAATATAAGCTATGGATCAACAAATACTACGGGACGACTTACAAAGAATATGCGTCCAACAACAATATACTAACATAGTAAAGAGAAGGGTTGACACGGGTTCCTAACATCCCCTCTCCCTTAGAAAAAGCTTTGTCCTCAAAGCTTTGGGTGGAGAAATTGCTGCAGAATCTGAAGAAGTGGTTCCCCGGTAGCATCCTAGGGTTGCATTTCGGGCCACTGACGCCTTTGGAGTGTCAGGGAGGATTGCTTGGAAGGCTGTAGATGAATAAGAACCCCATCAGTTGCGCGGAAAATGCACTCAGAACGGTGTTGATCGGCTTGTTGTTTCAAGCGAATTCTGGCCATGTGAAGATTGTCCTGCAGAATGAGAAGAATCTGATCGTGGTTTCGAAGAACCGAGTCAATTTCCTGAACTGGGGAGCTTCTAAGGGTGTATGGAAGAAGAACTGGTGGTTTCTATCCATAGACTGCTTCATATGGTCTCCTTTGAGATGTGGTATTGTACCACCAGAGCGCTGCTAGGAGATCCATAGAAATAGTTGGCCAAAGCTGTGTAGGGATGGGCAAGGGTTTGAGAAATCCCGAAAGGAGTGTCGTTTCACCCTTGTTGACCTGGAAAGTATCACAGTCAACCACCATATGTTGAATTGTCATTTTCAGTCCCTGCCAAAAGAAGTTACATTGTTCTCGGTCATACATTTTGAAGAACCCAGAGTGCCCTTCTTATGAAGAAGCATGGAGTTCATAGAATAGATAGCCCTGTTGAACATATTGCAACCAATTTGGAACAAGCAGAGAAAGAGCTGTAATAGAAACTGGGTCATCAATTGTCCGAGAAGGAGCATCTGCCACCATATTGTCCTTATCCTTCTTGTAAGTGAGCGCATAGGGATAACCCATGAGTTGGATAACCCATTTCAGGTGTGTTGGGGAGGAGACCCATTGTTCCAAAAAAATTTCCAGACTCTGGAGATCAGTCTTAATGCAGAAATAATTCCCTAATAGGTATGGCTGCCACTTCTGTACTGCATGCAAAATAGCCATCAGTTCCTGCTGAGAGGTAGATGCGACTAAATTCTTACCGGAAAGATCTCTAGAAGGCGGAAAGCTCATTAGTTTAGCAAAGACACCTGCATATCCATCCAAGGAAGTAGTGGAGACCGTTGATGGGTGCATCTGAAGGGAATGGAGCTGAGCGATGATACCATGTGAATTCTTCTTAAGGATTTTTTCCAGGCGATGTGAACTGATGATGCAGAGAGACCCTGGTTGTAAGCCCATTAATTTGTGTTGTACCCCATTTACTGAAAATTGCATCCAAAGTTCAAAAAAATCCCATAAGATGGGGCCAAGTGTGCATAACCATTGAACGCCCAAAACCACATCACATCCGCCTACGGACAAGGAAAACATGTCAGAATGCAGGTTATAATCTTCCATAGAGATACGCACATTATGACACTTCCCCTTGCAAGGTAAGGTGCCCCCATTGGCAACCATGACTTCAAAGTTGGAGCAAGGATGGACAAAACAATTAGCCTGTTTGGAAAGCCGAGGGTCAATGAAGTTATGAGTGCTACTAGACTCAATGAGGATGGTAAGAGGGAGCTTCTTGAAGTATCCCCTGACTCGCATTGTTTGTGGGGTGGTGACACCGGTTACAGCATGGAGAGAGAGCTCGGGTGGGTCGTCCTGAGATGGGGTGTCAACAGGCGGGTGTTGAATGTCGACATGATCATCTACTGTATCTGGAGCTTCTTCATCAAGTTCTGAGGCAGGCGGAGAATCCAAGAGATAGATCTTTTGTTGAACACAGCTATGTCCCCGAGTGAATTTCTCATCACAATTATAACAAAGCCCTTTTTCTCGGCGTGCTTGCATCTCTGTTTCAGACAAATGCTTGATATGAGTTGGTTGCGGGGCAGGCGTGATGGGAGTTCGTTGGGAACCCATATTTCTGAAGGGAAGAAAGGTGGGTTTGGAGTGTTGTTGAGCTGCGATCTTGTCCTCTGCCAACTTAGCCAACCCTAGGACTTCCATCATTGTGTTGGGACAGAACATTTTGACCTCTGAGCAGATTTCATCCTTGAGACCACTGATAAAACAACTCCTGTAGAATTCATCAGATAATCCTTCTATGTGATTGGCCAGTTTCTCAAATTCTATTTGATACTCTCTCACTGTGCCAATTTGGTGAAGTTTAGTGAGTGCTTCTGTGAAGTCATCAAAAGCACTAGGACCAAATTGTGGCAAAAGGAGTTGGCAAAAATCTGTCCAGTTTGGCTCGGGATGAGCTTTGATGTACCAACGGTACCATTGAAGGGCTTCTTGTTCCAAATGAAAGGATGCAAGTGGAACTTTCTGGACATCAAAAGTATTATGTAGAATGAAATATTGTTCTGCTCGGTATATCCATCCAGTCGGATCAGTACCATTGAAGCGAGGAAAATCAAGCTTCGGCCCACGAAAATTGCTGGAAGAAGAGAACCCATTGGCTGCAAAAGATTCTGGCTGGCGGTTATTGTTCATGGCTGAATGCTGAAGATGGAGGCTGAGAAATTTTTCATCCAGATCTTGGAGTTTGGTTTGGATGGCTGCAAGTGCTTCCACCATGGTGTTTGTTCCTGTGCAGGTGACAACCATAACCAGGATTTTTTTTTTTTGGTTGACTGGGTAGAAAAACAAAAACAGAAATTGCTTCAGTAAAGGAAAATCTGGATTTGGGAAAAAATCTGAAGGGTAATTGAGGTTTGACTAGGTTTTGGACACTGTCGAAGAGACAAGGAAGCAAAAAATGAGGATTTCAGAAGCGGGGTGAAAGGATGGGATAATTTGGCAGAGGGAGACAAAGAAGCAGAATTCGGAAAGGAACTCTGTGGTAAAATTTGAAAGTGATTGGGTGAAATCTGAGGAAGTTATGGCAAACCCTAAAAATAGACAAATGTGGGATTTCGGGCTTTGGGAAGGGGAATTGGGGATAGTGTCCTCAGGAATGAAATATGCAAAATGGGATGACAGGGGTTCCCTGAAAATTTCAAGGGAAACAGAGCGAAAACAAGGGAGAGATGGAGAAAAAACTGATTGTTTTTTTTTTTCCAGACTAGAGCGGCTACGGCTCGGAAGGGATCTGGAACAGATAAATCTGCAACGGCCCAGAAGTGAGCGAAAATAGATGGATCTGAAACGGCGTCGAATGGATTGAAAACAGCTGGATCTGGAATAGCTTTCAGAATAGATCTGAATGGCTAGATCTGAAACGGCGTAGTAGTGATCGACAACAGTTCAGCTGAAAATAGATATGGACCCCAGGTATGTGCGGCTTCCTAACAGTCCAGGGGTTTCACTCAGCCACCAATGATGTCTGACGGCTTGCATATTGGGGCATTACCCCTCACTCCACGGATCAGGTAAAACTGATAACTGCTTTGCCACAAACAACAGCTCTTGGTTTACCTCACGGGTGGGGACTAGTCAATCAGGTAGGGGTCGTTGCCCTTTTCGCTGGCAGGTCCTCTCAATGGACCAGCTACTTCGGGGTTCCTGTGGTACTCCTCACAATGATTTTTAGGGCTTATGCCCAAGTACTTCCCACAATTAAGCGGATAGGGATTATTGCCAAATCCGGACCTGCAACAGATGCGAAAAAAAATTTGGCAGAAATTTCACCCAGCGAGCCCAAGAAAGTGCTCTAATACCAGATGTGAAGAACCTGCAATAATTAATTAATGCAAATACACGAGATATAAAAAATAATATAACTTAGAATCACTTTTATATTGATCATGGGCCACTTCGAGGGGGCAACCTCCTTTGAGCAAGCTCAATACAATTAACTTCATGGTGCCTTCAATGACCTCAACACACACTTATATACTAAGTCTATGCCCAATACTATGAGTCAAAACCATGGGACATATAATACTACGGGACGACTTACAAAGCATATGCGTCCAATACTATGGATCAATACTATGGGCTAATATAAGCTATGGATCAACAAATACTACAGGATGACTTACAAAGCATATGCTTCCAACAACAATATACTAACATAGTAAAGAGAAGGGTTGACACGGGTTCCTAACATGCCCCTATAACAAGATTAATGGAAAAATCGATATCTCTCTTTGGTGGAAGCCCTGACAATTCATCTGGAAATACATCTTGGAACTCTTGTAACAGCTGAAAGTCTTCTATCCTTGGTCCCTTATTTTCTGAGGAATCTGATATATGCACTACATATAATTGACAACCTTTTTTATAAAACTTTCTCAACTATAAGGCTTAAATTTGCCTTATTGAAACTTGCTTGGGAATTCCTCTTACCAACCTTGGTATTCCCCCATCATCAATGCATTCAAGTGATTTCTCATAGCAGTCTAAGTTGGCTCTATGTCTTTCCAACTAGTCCATTCCTATTAGGGCATCATAAGATCCTAATGGTAGGAAATTTAAATTGGCATGTGTGAGGAGTCCATTCAACTCTATGGGGCACTCCATCACTACCTCACTTACCTTTCTCTTGGTTCTCGTTGCCAATTGAACTAGCCAAGTCTCACTATGCTCTACTTTACTAAGAGAACAACCTTCAACCACCTTAGGAGACACATAACTATGAGTAGATCCCAGATCAATCAAAAAAGAAATAGATTGCTTGGCAATCTTACCTTATACCTCCACCACTGCTGATTGATGGTCTGCTTGGTGATCATCCAGTGCTACATAAATCCGAGGTGCTGCCCTTGCCATATATTCCACTGTAGTTGCTTCTTCTAGATTGTGCAAACTTCTAGGGTTCTCCCTCTAATGTGGGCAATATCTAATAACATGGTTTCCTTTACATCCCCAACTTTGAATTGGCCCTTTTGGTGCTCTTTCTGCTACCACATCTGGCTTGAATCCTCTTTGTGCTTGATGACCCTGTGGAAAAGTTTTGGGATGATTTATGAATGGTGGTTTGAACCCAATTTTCTTTTGTTCAAACCTCCCTCTTGGATTTCATTTCCATGTTGGCTGAACCTATGTTTTACCTTTACTCTACTCATAGCAATGCACTGCCATCCTTATGGCCTCATCAAGGCTTGGTGGATTGAAAAAATCAATCCTATATCTGAAATTCTATGGTAGACTACCAAGGAAACATTGGATTTTTACTCTTTCATCCTTGATGTAATCTACATACCTCAATAATTCCAAAAACTTGTGGACATTCTCTTCCATGGAATTATTTCCCAATCTGAGTTCATTGAAATCTTTTCTCTTGTTATCATAATACCTAGCTAATAGGTATTTATCATGAAGTACCTTTTAAACCTCTCCCAGCTGACCCTTCTTTCATTGATTCTTTTCACCTGCATGAGGTGCTCCCACCGGATTGAATCTCTGCCACTTAGGTTGTAAATGGAAACTCCGGCCTTCTCATTTTATGAATAATCATGCATTCTGAAATACTTCTTCATTCCAAGAAGCCATGCTTCTTCCTCTTGACCAGTCTTTCTTTCTCCATCAAATGTAGGAGGCCTTGCCTTCCTAAATTATCCTTGTGGGATCCCTCTGAATCTTTTCCTTCTCTCACTTCTGTTGGGAGTGTGCCTAGGGATTCTTTGAGAATCTCTGGAATCACATGACCTGCTGGACATAGATCTTGGAGAGGGTGTTTTGTGCTATCTTCTCACAGAACCCCTTCTAGGACTTGGAGTCCTCTTCCTAGAACCCCCTCTAGAGTGGCTATCTTCATCTCTTTATTCTCTGCCCACATTGCTTGGGTTAGACCCAAGATTTATCCTCTGGTGCATATCAGTAAGGCTCTGCAAGATGGCCACATTGAGATGGTGGTGCTCTTCCTGCGCCTTCATCAATCTCTCTTTGAATCTCACCATGGTTTCGACCAAGTTTGGGGGTGTTATTTTCTCCCTTCTTCCATTAGATTCGGTTTCGGTATGCGCTTCCTGCACATTATCTCCCAGCACGTCTTCATCATGCTCAAAAGGGTCTTGGGCAACGTTAATGGTAACCATTTTCCCACCTTCTCTGTACGCTGCCCCTGCTTTATGATCCAAATACCACTGCTGCAATCACTTTGCATCATAGAGGCGTTTATTAGACATGAGAACGCAGATAAAATACAAACAAATCTGGAAATTCATTCATTCGGTTAACAACACAATACAAATTAATTATCAAACCTGCATCGTGGGCGCTTCTTTTCCTGTTCATTCACGGTTCAGCCCAAGCAGCCCCAATGCTGCAACTTGAGCTCCGATACCACTCTGTCACGTCCCCAAACCCCCTGGTGGCCTTCAGAGGCGATGGGGTACCACTGAACCATTTTTTTTCAACAATTAACTCTAAATTTCACACACAGCCGCAATGGCTGTCGATCCACAATCCACATTCCGAGATCTGCAATCTGCATTCTGGGATCCACAATCCGCATGCGAAACTAGGGAATCGGGTTTCCAAATTCACCACTCCGATGAAAACGAGCTCCTGAATTCCACAATCTGCAATGCGGAATTCGGAAGCTGGAAGTCATTTTGCGGCCTCGAAAATTTACCGTCTGACTTTCACAGTTCCACAATCCGCATATGGAACTCGGAAGTGAGAGTCCTCCATTGTCTGTCCCGGGAAAAATCATCTTCCGGAATCCGCAATCCGCTTTGAGGATTCAGAATGGCAGAAATCCGATGCGGCATCCCATGGAAATCGACCTCCCGACATCCGCAATCCGCATCCCGCTTGCGAATGTGGAAAGTCGGAAATCCCACATGCCATCTCCGTGGAATTCTCCCTTCAGAATTCAACAATCCACAATCTTCTCTGTGGATGCGAAAAGGTGGAATCGTAACCACGCGAATCCAAAGTTTGGTCCTTGACCTCTGCAATCCGCAATCCGCATTGCGGATGCGGAAGTCAGGACCACAGACCCCTGCACCTACAAAATTCTAGGACTGATATATCCTTCATCCTTAGGCAAAATTGGACAAGGCCGGTACCATTGGAAATCTCTTGGAGATTTCTATCCACCGGTGTGATTCCCCACCACATCTGATCACTCTAAACCTATAAATTTTTCAACTGGCATATTTCCTATACTTACTAAAATGCATGATTAACCCTCTTCAAGGAGCTCTGTTTGACCTCTGTCATGGCTTCTCCCTTCACCTAACCCATAAAGGGTTATTAAACATAGAGCAGGGGTTGTCTAATTCCTTCTCCCAATTCCAACTGAAGTCAACCAATCCTTCTCAAGGTGAATGCAATGCATAAATGAACATATATAATGAAGCTAGAACTAGTCAATACACCTACAACCTGCAAGGTTAGCCATACATTACACTCATGCAAATGGTGAAGCATTCAACATAATCTCAGCCTCATACTTAGGCTTATAAATGGTATTCAAACTGATCAATTTCATGCATTCATTCATTCAATAACTTGAACGTAGAAAACATAACATATCATAGGGAAAATAACATCATTTTACACCATAGAAACACTTATCTTTGGAATGAAGCTGCCCAAGGCAACTGGCTAAGTGAGGGAAAATTTCCACCCAAACTTAGGTCTCTTCCCATCCTATACTCTTTCAGCTGAGAGACCACCCTCAATCTGGCTGCGTATCCACTAAGGAGGGATAGTAGGCTCTCTCACAGTCAAGGTTCCATCCCAATGCTAAGCCAACCTACAGTTGGGTTTATCAAGCATACAAGGGAAACAAGGAGGATGATGCTAAGACAATGAGCTCACCCACAAAGCTACAGGCATCTCAGATCACTCAAAAAACATGGAACCCACATTACCTACCTCACCCAACACAAGGAAGGCCCTCTTCTCTACTGCACAGTCCCTCAAGGCCCCTTCCCTCCAGTGCTCTTCAGGGTGGGCGTAGAAAGGTCCAACTATTGTTTTCCTGAGACTTTCATCCTTCACTGGGTTTATCAATCATATCCAACCCTATGTTTGAAATTATACTATGTTATTCAAGCTGGAAGCTTCTTACGGTTGTGACCGAAACTCAGTCCCGAAACTCGGTTCTTCTTCTATTGGATCAAGGTGTCCTCACAGGTTTTATAATATATTCAATATTTGTAATTCACCCCCACGGTCTGATCCATGGTTGTCCCAACCGGTTTACTTCCTACATAGGGTTTTTTTGTGCGTTCTCGGCTCTGCAAATTCGCACACACCCAGAATTGTGATTTCTCTTCCTGCTTCATGGTCGGGCTCTACAATGCGTTAATGACAATTGGGTTGTTGGTCAATAGGGGATAGGGAATAGGATGATCGAATTCCCAGGTGGTAGAGTAGCTTAAGGGACAAGTAAAACACAGATCCATACCCTGCCATATGAATTGCAGGGCCACTCCATAATCCATCGAATTCATGGACTGGTTTTCTCAACTACCCTCTTACAACAAAATTAATGTCATCATGGTGATTCAAATGGGTTCACAAATGGACATGTGGAAGCATGGGTTCCAATCCCATAACCCCCTCACCTCTCCCTCATGGATACACATGGAACCTTCTAATTGGTTTCCTCCTTATCCAGTTTCCTTGGTATTTTATTGCAATATTTAATAATTACATCATTTACAATTATTTCATGGCTTAAAAACACACAGATTATCAAAATACCCAATACTTTCCTATGCAAATAAATCTAATCATTTACTAGTGGGGCCTTGGCCTTGAGCTCAACACTAGGGAAAACACACATTTAGTTTATACAATAATTACAATGAAGCTAATAAAATCTAAGGGTCAAAATAGGGGTATTACAACCTTGTACTGAAGGACACCGACTCGATGTCCTCGTTGTTAGAAACACAAGATCGCAGTGCAATAACGATAAACAATATTAAAATATAAATCACATGAAACACATTACAAGAGAGACACCAATATAACGTGGTTCACCCAAGATGGGCTACGTCCACACATAAATTTCCAGTCCTTATTATTATACCATCCAACAAATGAAGGGATATAACCTGCATCACGTCCGCTGCAACTTCCTCTTCACTCTCTCAGAGTCTCTCTCACATAATCATAGAGATATTTACAATGCTACAATAGACAACCGTATTACAATTCCTTCATTTTAAAGAGTGATTACCATGGGAAAATACTATGGAACACCCAATGCCATGGGCCCATAAATCACCAATTATTGACCAAGTCATGACTATGAAATTACAACATTTTACAAGGCATTTTTTTTTGAAATTTTCTCTACAGGGGCGCTGCCCTCGAACCCCCTTTAAGGGGGGGGGGGGGATCCCAAACTAGTCACCGCCTCCCTTGGACCCCCCATGGAAACTATTTTGGGGGGTAAATCCACCCCAAACCCCCCATCATGGGCTAGGATCCAGACACGGCTAAAACACGACCTCTGAATAAGGAAGATCAGGCTCCACAACCAACACTCATTGCACATGACGACGATCATACCAGGTGTGAAGCGGCCAAAGGAATGAAGCAGTGGATTTACCTTTCTATAAGTGGCATGAACGGGGTATCCTAGTAGCCATTCTTCTAGGACTCTTTTACCCGGGATCCCTCTCGATAGGGGGATATCCCTTAGCCAGTGTGGTTCTCCATTTCGTATTACTTGGCTGCGGATTTCATCACCTTGCAGGGGATAATTCGTGTGAGCTTCCATATTCTAGTTAGGCATTTGCATGCTCCTATACCCCATATGTTAGTGAGTCTTTTTATTTTTTAGGAGTGCTTCCTGTTAGTATTATGACCATTTTTTTCTGCTCCCCTGTTGTAGCACGGTGTTGCAACGGGTGTTATGAGCTTATTGTTGGCCTAAGAAACACTTTTATTGATAGCTCTCCTCTTGCACGCAAGGTTGCATTAGGATATTTGAGTGTGTTTTCAAACCACATTAATTTCACATTCACACATCTATCATTATTGCACCCCCGAGATACTCACGTATACTTAGGGGGAGTCACCACAGCTTGGTCCACTGAACCCTGCTCGTCATGCACCCCTATAGTGCATCTCATCATCTTTGAAACTTTTTCCCGAGGCCCATTATTTTACTTCTGACTCCTCCTAGTCAGAATCGCCTATAGATTCACCCCCACATATCCCTATGGATGGCACAAATCCCAACCAATTCTTTGGAGGGATGGAAAGCGGTGGACGCAGAGGTGGCCACAGGGCCACTATAGAAACCAATCCTGTTATGGGTCCTAAGGGAGCTACTATTCCCGTTAACGGTGGACCTACTCCCACCACTGCAGTACACGCAGTCACCGGTCCCATACCCATGGGTAGCGGGCTCACTCACATAAACACAGTCCATACTATGGTTGGTTGAAAATTTATTCGCCGAACATTTTATGGTTGAAAATTTTAAAGATCCATAATTTTCTCAGTGTAGAAACCTTGGCGAATCTTACTAATTCTTAAATTTGCAACCATAAAATGTTTGGCAATTTTTTAATAAAAAATATCCTAAATTCTTAAGGCCTTTATATAGTTTTTGGACAATTTTGGTGACTTTTAGAGTAAAAAAAAATTATCCCATGGAATTTGGGCAAATCATCTTTGAAAAAAAAGGCAAATTGGTGAATCGTTTTTGGAAAAAAAAAGGTCAAGAAATAGCCCATGGGCTAAATTTTGCCCCTAAAATTCTCCCCGAGTTTGCATAAATGGAAATTGTAATTGAAATTTGATGTATATTTATATAAGTCTATTTTACAATCTTGCCAATTTAAATTTGAGCCGATGTGTGCTTGGTTTTATAATTTTTTTATTAATTTAGTTTTTGGATCCGACATGTGCCACGTGAACTTGACAATCGTGACACATCTCATCCACTTTGGGCCATAGAAAGTGCCTCTCGACACAATTATTTGTGTTCTATGGTGTGCTAGGGTGTTTTTTAAGGATTCAGATATTATACCTATGTATATTATCCAAGGTGACTATTTCGAATTGAAAAAACCATACATATAAATATTTAGGTGAATATTCAACAAAAAAACATAAAATTTATTATTAAAAGTTGTAGACTTTGGTGAATATTATCAACTTTATCATGTTTCATGTAAAAAATGGCTAGATTTTTAAAAGAAAGATGATTAATTAACAATATTTTTTAAATGACCAAAAACAACCAATTGACAAAATTCCGCCCTTATGAAATACCACGTGATGTGCTTATTATGTACAAGAGCATCGATAGTGCTACTATTGAACATTTACAAATGCATTGAAAAGTGTGGGAATATGTTTAATTTAAACAAACCTTGTTGGTGTACTTGGTATGTATAGAGGCACTACTAAAATTCCTTCATACATCTCCTAGAGCATAGATAATCTTGAGATCATTTTTATAGGAAAAGCTCTCAATGATGCATTTGCAATATCGAGAAGCATTTAGTATGGTTCCACTTAATATTATAAAGAGCATCGGAAAAATGGGGGAGTCACTTACTATTTTTGTTACACATTGTGCTTATGATATACACTGGAGCACTAATAAAAGATTTATTGAGCATTTACAAACACATTGAAAACCACAAGAATATGATTAATTTAAACAAAACTTGGTGAAGTGTTTGGTATGTATATAGACACTACTAACATTTACTAGAACACTGACAAGCCTGAGATATTTTTTATATAAAATTTTATTCAGGATACATTTATAATATTTAGAAGCATCGAGTATGGTGCCACCTAATACTATAAAGAGTACCAAACAAATGTTTAGTTTTAATTTTATTTTTTTGTTTTACTAGTGCACTCTAAGTCAATCAACACACTACTTATTGTGTGTACTATAAATTTACAAGACACATTGATAGTCTAGTGCAAATCAAATGGATTGAATGCATAATCTATAATATAAAAAAAAATGTAAAAAAAGTAAATTCAACTGAAATTCTAAATTTTAAAAATGTAAATGAGGAAATGAACAATTTATCTTGTCTTTTCCTTGTTGAGGAGAAATGGTTTCCATATATATAACAAATGAAAATATGGTACTATTTTCCAATATTTAAAAACAAATCAAATCCATTGAAAAAAAAAGGAAATGAGGAGTCAAGAAACACAAAAGTATTGATAATAGAGTGGTTGTAGAAGGATGGTGAGCACTAGTGCTTGTATGGTTGGAAGTACTAAAGGAAATGTAGAATGAAATTATGGTTTGTTACTATTTTTTAATTTTACCTTACCTCGGTTAGACACAAATGCATTTTAGTGTTCTTGGTGCACAATTAGATTTTTTTTAATGTGTGGATCAATGTGCTTCTTTGGACACACTAGTGCATGTCTAGGCTATTAGTGCGCTTATTTTTTCATTTTATTTTTTAACAAAACCCATATTTTATAACAAAATGTCTAGAAACTTAATTCGATGCATCTTACATAGATGCATTGATGCTCTTATTGTCTAACGATGAAATGATGTTGTGATATTACAAAATCATGAAACGTTCTCTATTATGCCTATGCAAGAAACACACCAGGGTGCACACCGATATGCTTTTTTGTAGATTTTAAAATAAAAACCAATATTGCATAACAAAATGTTTAAATCATTTAGTGCATTGTAGATAATAACACACTGGTGCACTTATAAGTTTTTGATAAACTAATTAAAGTTTGTTTAAAATTAAAATAAACCCAATTTTTATATATCACATATTAGTTATACAATTTTTGGGGCACCTAGTTACTGAACGCATTGATGTGCCATGTATATGGGCACACCTCTACACTTTATACAATTTAAGTTAACCAATTTAAAAACCTCTCCTAAAACCTTCAACATCTAGCCTTTGTTATCAACCCCCGCTATAAACAAAAAAAAATGATAAATATTTCGGGGAGATTCCACAAAAAACTTATATTTGAGGAGGTGTTTTCCTTATAGTGCCCCTTGTCTAATGAACCATGTTCTTTGTGTCTTCCAACCGTTTCTTAACTACTACACAAAACCTACATTGATTAGCCTTTTTAAAAGCCACGATTAGAGGCAATGTTATCTATGCTCGCAATGAATCTATCACTTAGATAGTCAATTCCCTACATTTTCATTTTCCTTTGCACACCCTTATTTGCTTCAAATACTCCTTAACTTAATCAGTTGTTAGGATAATTAATACTCAAATCCTTGTCCACCTTAGTATTATTTTCCTTTTCCTAGCATTGGATGATGTTGTTGACCCCCTAGTGGTGTGCATATGTCCTCTAAGACCCATTAGACAATTGATGCGCCTTGCATGCATGATTTTAGGCCATCCAGAGTTAGTTCCCTACATTTTTGGAGCTGACTCATCGATATAGTTCAGTCCACCTGATTTCCTGACTCTAGTGGGGGGTTTGAGCTCCAATTGCAACTAATTGTGATCTAATGCACCCTCTCTAGCCTATTTTGTATGACAAACTCACTAATGCACCTTGCATGGTCGGTTAACTGACAATAGCTTCAGTTCACTAAGTCTCAATTGAGTTAGGTAGCCTATGAGCACTATAGTGGTGATATTTCCTATGCTAGACTAGGTAAACGGACATGGATTCAAATTCTCCTTGGATAATCGAATTCTCTCCATTGTAATATATTCTTTGAATATCTCGATTAATGATTATTCACACACATTTCTGTTCACATCTGAGTTCCAATGCATGATTAATTTTACTTCTCTTTTCATTGTAATTCATTTATCTTCCTAATTCTTTCACTATGAGATTTTCTCAGGCTCAATGATCTGTTGTGTTCCATATATTCACATGGTATCCAAGCCTAACAGGGCTGGTTTATATCCAATTTGATATTTTTTGCAATATTTTGAGAGTTTTTCAGTGCAGTAGTAGTAGCAGTTTCAATTTGTATTTTCTCTACCAGTTTCACATGGAGAATTTGAATGCTCCCTTATCTACAAGAATCATGACACCCTTCAATTATCTTGATTGGAGGGCTGATATGCAGATGGTATTGTGCAACAAGAGTTTGTACAAGGTCACAATGGGAAAGGATGTCGAACCTCAGGAAACTGTTGAGAAAGGCAAGTACCTGAACAAATTAGATGAAGCTTTTGGTTTTATGTATATTCACATCTCCAAATATTTGATCTTCCACCTTGATGGATTGAAGAAACCAAGAGAGGTTTGGTTGAATCTTGAAGCACTCTTTGGAAAGAAAGATGAGCTGAGAGGACACATTTTGGAGAATGAATTAATTGCTCTTCAACCCAGTAGTTTCAAAACCATACAACAGCTCTTTTCAAAGTTCAAATCCTTGGTTATGCAGTGCAAACAATGTGGCATTGAGAAGAAGGATGAGCAGTTGGTGTTATCCATCCTAAGAAAGCTTAGTCCTTAATTTTCAATATTTGTTTCCACCTTCCATTCTGGGATATTGTCAATCCCCAACTGGAAAATTCCTTCTTTAGATGCATTCACCGAATCTCTCATCCAAAAACAAGACAAACTGATTCATATGGGTGCCTTGAAGGCCTTCAAAAATCAAGCTCTTATGGTTAGGGAGTCAAAAAGTGCGAATGCTAAAGGGAAGCAGAAAGGAAAGGACAAGAAGCACCCTGCATGCATCCAAGACCCATTAGCAACTTGATGCACCCTGCATGCATGATTTTAGACCATCTAGAGTCAGTTCCCTACATTTTAGGAGCTAACTCAAGATCTAGTTCAGTCCACCTGAGTTCCTAACTCTAGTGGGGGGTTTGAGCTCTGATTGCAACTGATTGTGATCTAATGCGCACTCTCTAGCATATTTTTCATGAAAAAATTACTAATGCACCTTGCATGGTCAATTAACTGACAGTATCTTCATTTCACTAAGTCTCAGTTGAGTTTGGTATCCTTGGAGCACTGTAGTGGTGATATTTCCTATGCTAGACTAGGTAGATTGACATGGATTCGAATTCTCCATGGATAATCGAATTCTCTCCATTGTAATATATTCTTTGAATATACTGATTAATGATTATTGACACACATTTCTGCTCACATCTCAGTTCCAATGCATGATTAATTTTACTACTCTTTTCATTGCAATTTTCACTGTAATTCATCTATCTTTCTAATTCTTTCACTGTGAGATTTTCTCAAGCTCAATGATCTGTTGTGTTCCAGAATTCCACATCAGTATCATGGATGCCCCACCATTGCAAGTGGTACAACTACCTACTTATTGGAAATATTGTTTTCAATGATGTCAAAGGCAAGGAGACTAAAGATAGAGATTGCAAGATACAGATGATTGGAAATATTGTTTTTTGGATGCCCAGTTTGGATACCCTATCTTTGAATAATTTTTTATTCTAGATACCTAAATCAAATTGGAGTATAGGTTACATGGTTGGAAATCATGTTCTAAGACCTTGTTATATATGGAAGTCCCTTTAAATCCATAGGAATAAGAAGATATGAAAGAATTTGTAAAGTCAACCCAACCGAAATGTCAGGTCAGCCCTGCCAAGATAGTGTACAATGTTATGTCAACCCAGAAAGTGATTTAAGAGGAAGGTCTTCTAGGGATTGAAAATGGATCTAAAGATGTTTTCTGGGTTTTGAAGATATTCTCAATGAAATTCTCTTGAAGGTTCTTCTTAGGTGGTCAAAGGAAGAAGGTGCACCATGTAAAGAGGAAGATATTTTTTCTTGTAGAAGAAGTCGTGCAAAAGCTAAGACTACTGAATCTGCACAGTAGCAGCACAAAAGTTAAAGACTATGTAGTAGTGAAGATTGTCTTGCACAGAGCAGAATGTAACGATAGTGAAGATTGTCTTGTGCAAAGAAGAGTGCGACAACGCATAGTGCGACGGTAGTGAAGATTGTCTTGTGCGTAGCAAAGTGCGATAGAGTAGAGTGTGATAGTAATGAAGATTGTCTTGCACAGAGCAGAGTGCGATGGTAGTGAACATTGTCTTACGTGGAGTAGAGTGCAATAGAGACATTAGAGAGATTTTGAAGTCAAAAAAGGGCCTCCTAAGAGATGTACTACAAAAATATGAGATATATTAAAATATTATGAATTGAGGGTTTTATGGGGTAGGTATATATGACAAGTCACCTCCCACACTATTTTCTATGCACAATATAAATAACCATGGTTGAGTTACTTTTCAAAATTCACTAGAAATAAAATTAATAAAATAAGTCTACATTGATGTGACTAAGATTCATTGTAAATTCCCAAAAATGTATTGTCCTTTAACATTTATTTGTCTTGAACTTGCAAATGAAATTAAATAATAATAAACATTTTTAAGAGTTTATTTTTCAATTTTATGTTGACTTTTTATATTTAGTACTTTTCTCATGAATTTAATAATGTAATTTAATTGAGAATTTATTTACATGTAAAATGTCAATAATATTATTATAATCCACTTTGCATTATTATTATTATTTATTAAATCTATTATTATTTTTTATTAGTTTGACATTATGTTATTAAATAGAATGGAGTGAATATATAATTTAAAATTAAAAACATACAAATGATAATACATTATTTTATAAAAAAATGTGAAAGAACTTTCTTTATGAATTAAGAGTACTTCACTTGAAAATGACAATAATATTATTTTATGTGAAAGTGTGAAAAGACATTCATTATGAGTACTTTACTTGAAAATGACAATAATATTATTTTATGAAAAGACTATCATTATGAGTACTTTACTTTATGACTTAAAAGTACTTACACCACTACCTTGGTTAACTATGTGTTTTCATCCACCATAGAAAATTTGACAAATAAGCTTTCTTAACTCATGCAATGCCACCTCACCAAGGGGGATGATGTCATCTACTAGAATGTGATTGGTTGTATTTTATAGTACATTTTCTTTGTTTTGAGGCCCTTTTTTGACCTCAAAATTTCTCTAATGAAAGTGCAACGATAGTGAATATTGTCTTGCATAGAGCAAAGTGCAACATAGTAAAGTGTGAAATTAGTAAATATTGTCTTACACAGAGCATAGTGAAACAATAGTAAATATTGTCTTACACAGAGCATAGTGAAACAGTACTAAATATTGTCTTACACAGAGCATAGTGAAACAGTAGTAAATATTGTCTTACACAACAGAACAAATTACGATAGGTGAGTTTTCGCAGAGTACATCAATACAGAATCCAAGGAGTTGGTGCTTCCTTCTAGTTAGTGCTAGAGAATTCAAGGAGTTGGTGCTTCCTTCTAGTTGGTGTTGGAGAATCTAGGGAGTTGGTGCTCCCTTCTAGTTGGTGCTAGAGAATCTAGGGGGTTGGTGCCTCCTACAAGTTGTTGCTTGTAAACTTGGGATATTAGTGTTTCCAGTAGATGGGTTTCTGCAAATCTTTGTAATCACTATTTATTGCACGAACATCTTTCTGTGGTTTTCTCCCTTATTGGGTTTCCACGTTAAATCTTTGTGTCTCTTATGTATTAATGTAATTATATATTTTGTTGAAAGATGATGTGGATGGAAAACAAGATTTGAAAGTTAAAAAATTGTCCTATACCGATTCAACCCCCGCCCCCCTAGTATAGTTGATTATACCAACACTACCAAAATGAGCATGGATTAGAATCAAGAACCAAATCCTAGATCATTAAGATGATGTGGATGGAAAACAAAATTTGAAAGTTAAAAACGTGTCCTATACTAATTCAACCCCCCCAGTATAGTTTTGTTACGGAGAAAACTTCCTATGGATTGGGGTAGACCACAACAGACAGTTGACTACCAGAAAATAACTCAATTCCCAATGCAATGTTATTAAAATGAAAATGCTAAGATATGGAGAATAAGAACCAACCTTCAACTTGATTTTCGAAGTAGATCCCCATTGAGCTTTCAATCTCTACACTTGGACATGCAGATTAGTCTCAACAACAAACACAAGCAGGTGCATATAATATGTGGAAGATATTAGCATAATCAATAACATGATCCATGATATCATAAGCAAATGTAACCCAATGTAATTTAAACAACATTCACAACATCAATTGGACAAGAAAATGAGCATTTCCATTAATTAATAACAAGAAGTACAATGATATGACCTCTTGCCGGCAACCAATCTGAACCAAGAACTGGGTCTCTCCAGTTGTGCCTCCACCACTTCAATCCCCCATGCAATGGAAAACTCAAACTATGAAAGGAGTTTGGTAGGTGAACATAAGGAGTTCACAACAACAAGGATCAATGAGTGTAGACTCAAGTCACGGCAAAAATCCACTAGAGTTATCTTGCTTTCTCTTTCTCCTCCCTTCCTTACACCATAAGAGCTCAATATATAGCCTTCCAAAGGTAAGTGAAAGGTCAAATCGAGTCATTTCAGGGCATATGGAGGGCCAAATGTCACCCTAAGACTTCTTTTTGGGAGTAAAAAGTAATTATTTATTAGTTTTTACCATTTAACTTGGCGTCCGCGGGCTAGAGTGGAACACCCTGTGTGTATGCTGGCTATAGTGGAACAGCTAGCGTACAGGAACAAAAATAGGGAAATGTGTGTTCCTGGAGGATAAAATGTTTCTCTGAGTCAATGAAATGGATCCTGAAGGCCAATCAATGCTGATTATCACAAGGTGGAAAATTACGCTATAACAAATGCCCCCTAATGTGTGAGGTCAAAGAAGGTACTATGATGGCCTAAATACATTATAAATCTCAGAAGTGGAGTGAGGGAGACACAAATGGAGAGAGTAGCTCACTCGTCACAATACGATAATATCTCTGAATACATGTCGATAAAATACAACAATATGATACAATGGCGATAGGCAGTATATAGTGAATACATGTCATAAGTGGTCATAGCCATGACCCATACAGTAAGATATGGTCCCCTGTTGAAAAGGAAACAACTAGTGTAATACTGGAGGTACAAACTGTTGATGTATGAGCAATAAGATCTCATAAGTATAGTCACGATCAAGAGCATCATACTGAATGCTACTAACATCTGGGGTCTTCTACAGAAATCATCTACGGTGCAAGTCCCATCAAATGAATAAAGGTGTTGAAGTTGAACCTGATGTGACCTCGTCTGATTACCAGTCAATGATGTATACCATTAACAGACGCGAGATAACCCACCAATAATGAAAATTGGCATTAAGGCACAAAGTACAATCATCAAAGTGTGAATAGATGTGTTGAGGTCGAACACTAAGATGAATCCATCGATCAGGGGATAATGATGTATTCCCAAAACTGTCGATGGCGAGAGAACCTACAACTAATGACTGCAAGCCTCAAGGTACTTAACCGACTCTAAGTCTCAATTCCGGAATAAATGAGTTGAAGTCGACGAAACGAAACTCGCTAGAAGGAGGGCATTAAGGAATCCCCCATCAACCAACATGAGGTAACAGCTACGCTGAAATATTTGGAAGAACTCGAACGAATGGACTAACTCAATAAGGATGGCCGACATGCAATAGTCAAGAGATTTGAGTGGCCAACTCTGGTTTCAGGACTTCCTTTGAACAATAGCATGAGCAGATGGATAGACTCAGGCAGCATAAACTCGAATAATAACACTGTGCGATGCAGGAGGCATCAACAAAGGGCTCCATAGTGACTAGAAGCTTAACCAATCGGTGGAGTAAAATTTGAGAAACGAGTATAGCTCCTAAGGTCCTGTTATAGTCCCGAATCATGGTGAATGGAGTGGAATGAATGCTATGTTCAAAGGTGACACAATAGCTTCCAACAAAAAGAAGTAACGATTCTCCTGTCCGACTTTATGGAATATTTGATTTTTTTGGTCTTTTTCATATTTGGAAAGCTTGAAAAGGAATAAAATTGCTTATAGTACAACAAGTGAGGGAACGAGTGTCAAATAGCGAGCAGACTAGTCCTGAGTAGTGGAACATACCTATGATCAATGCAAGGAAGCATGTGCAGGATGTGGACACTCGGGGGGATGTTCCCTTAGGGTCAAAAGGTCATCAAATTGTGAAAGGAAAATGAAAGCTCTGCAGGGCTCGACAAGGGAAGTGCTCAGGCACCAGGCTAACAATTTAGTAAGCGGGAGCCGACACAAGGCTCAAGAAACAAGCAGGATGATGCAATGCAATCACAACTTGGTAAAAATGGGGGAGTCCTTATGGGAGATGGCTAGCATAAGACAAAGTAGAGTATGAGTCTTTATCGCAAAGTCATGACGTAACTACAAAGGACTCCCAAACCTAAGGAGAAACAACGGCATGGGCTCCAAAAGGAATAGCAAGGCTCTAACTAGCAAACACATGTTCGGACAAGCCCTACCGCTAAATAACGACACTTCTATAACAATGTGAAGGCTCCATGTCAGTTACAAAGCGGGGTCGCACCTAGGTTTAACGACAAATGGTCAAAGGTCAAATGAAAAATGTAGGTGAAAATGACATCAAACCTATATGACGGGTGTGAAATATACCTGCTGTAGGCGCGAAACGGTTCAAAATTCAACTCTCATCGGAAAAAACTGTTCAAAATGGTACTCCAAGACATTATATTAGTTCGAAACAGCTTAAAATGGTGAAAACTATAGAAAAGTGGGTTTGCAAAACTATAAATAGTAAAAATAAATTACTATTTACCAATTCATTTTCATTTTCATCCAAATAGTGGTTTTGGTTAGTTTTCACCTCCAAAGTTCAGTTGCTGATTCCGGAAGCTGTGGGCATCCATTTCACGAACCGTCTGGAGCAGGTTAGTCATCTCACCCCCCTCTTTAATTTTATAGCTTTTATTTCAATTTTTAGTGGTCCATTGTTTTTATTAGGCCAGTACTACTTCTCCACAACACTGTACATGGGCTACAGCTTTGTGGGTCGCGGGTAGGGCCTACTAGATGCGGTCAACGCATGCGTTGACCGTGAGTAGATGCCCCTGTCTACTCAATAGCCCGTGGGTCGGCCATGAAGAATGTTTTTTAAATGCTAAAAGCTAAACAACTTCTTGTTTTTCCTCCAATATGGTTCTAGAGTGGAGGGAAAGAGAGCATGATGTGGTGGATGAGATTGTCCGCCAATATTTTCCTGCGCAACGAGCATTGCAAGCGTGTGGGATTTACAAATTCTGGAGTGTTGGGTGTTTAAGGGCCCAAAACAAACTACTCCGTCGGTTGATTTTCTATTGGGATGTAGACGCACAGAACTTCAACATGGATTGTCAAACACTCTCCTTAGAGGTGGATGACATATACTTCATTACAGGGTTGTCCTGCCGAGGGGAGGTGGCTAGTCTTCGATCTCGAACTGTAGGTGGTGGGATCACCATTCCCGACTGTATAGAGCGGTACTGTTTTCCCGGCACCCAAAAGGTGTGGAGTCAGGTACCCATTGGAGCCATAGTAATTTTGAGCATGAAGATCATAGTGCTCACCCTTGTGAGGATCACAGGTTCGGTGATGCTCTACGCAGCAGAGTGTATGAGGCCTGTAGTATATGATTGGTGCACAACATTACTGGTGTCTATGAAGACCCAGTTAACGGAGTGCAGGCATGGGAAGGAAAAGAACTTCGGGTATGGCAATATACTATGCAACTTTTTCTTTGAGAGAGTTCCAGGGCTCAGTCCAAAGGTTGAAGTCCCTCCGCATAGTCTCCGTGACCCAGCCCTGACCCGGTGGGAAGAGGTATTGATGCGACAGGGTGGTGGCCAATAGGCATCACCGTATACAAATGATTTCTTCCATTGGTGGGATCGATAGGTCATCACCATCGATGACTACCCATATGACGGGATAGACTACCAGGGCAACCGCGACATGCCTCTCCCTCCAAGGGCCGCATTCAGAGACATCAGTATGTTACTCTTTTTATGTTTTGTATATTTAATTTTTTGGGATTTTTTATTATATAAGAAAATGAAAAAATATTTTTGGTGTAGTATCACATATTGACATTCCACTATTTGCTCGTAGATGCTGGTCCGCGAAGACCAGATGGTTTCCCGAGACATCGTCGACGGGGCAGGGGTGGAGAGGTAGTTGGCACTGCAGCAGAGCACACACTTGATACCGTACAGGTCAACCTATCCCGTATGACCACCAGAGTACCCATGATCAAGGTAGAGCATCTGCCAGAGGCGATGCAACGACACAATGTGGGAGTACCGGGCACCTGGGTGCGGTTACTGCAGCGCATAGCCAATGTAGTTCACTATTATATTCAGACACATCCTGTCGACGCAGCTAGGCCTCCTCCTATGGCTTAGATATCTCAAAGTCCCATATTTTGTATCGATTATGTATATTTTTGAGAGCTACGGGCTCCAATTTTGTACTGTGACACCACCTTTTTGGATATATTATTTATTAAAACTATGATTCTCCGGTTCTACTATATGTGTATGTACAAATGAATGAATGAATGTTTATTTGTGTGCTTCTTTATTGATGTGACCAATTCCAATCTAGGACATAATTAACATATGCATCAGATACATGATTAAGACATCTTGGAACATGAATGTATGTAATGGAAACGAAATGACGCTCCAAGAGTCTTACCCTTAAGAACCTCTGTAGTAATGTAGGATCCCTCACGCGATACCGACCATTCATTTGAGACACATCCAGTTGTGAATCCAGGCGGACTTATAAAGACTGGATACCATGCGAAATGGCATCCCGAAGTAGCTCAACTATGGCACTGTACTCAACCACATTGTTGGATATAGGACCGAGACAAGCACCTCCTGAAGACACAATCTAATGGTCAGGTGAATAAATAACCCATGCATCAGAAGCGATTCGTTGCGTATGATGGATAGCACCATCCGTGAATCCCAAAAACACAGGAGATTCCACTGACATCTACCAACCGACAGAAGTGAATCAGCAGATCCGAAGAACCAAAAGAAATCTAAACTATGTACAGAAGCAACTATACAGTAGTATACAAAATTATTAGCTTGAGATAGAAGCTCAAGCGTAATACCTTGACATGCGTTCCCCTCATAGTCTTCCAATTCGTAGGATCCTTTCTCAAGGACATGCCTCACTATGTAAGGACCCTGCTACATGGGGTTAAACTTTCCTGCCCCCAGGGGTTCCTTAGCTTGGTCATACAAGAGGACCAAGTCACCTTCAACATACTGTCGGGGATGGACAAACCTATCATATTGAACCTTGACACAACGTTTGTTGGCATCTATAGCCATGGTGGCATCTCGACGCTTCTCATCGAGCTTCTCCAAGTGGATAAAACGTTGCTCAACATCTGACATATTAGGCAGGAGCTCTATGGCTAGTTTTAATGAAGGTATTTCGCATTCAATCTGTAAAATAGACTCCACACCATGTACTAGCTGAAATGGTGAGAAACCGGTGGCAGTCTTAACTGCGGTTCAATATGCCCACAAAGAAGGATATAACATAATGTGCCAGTTGCTCTTGCTTTGCTGGATGGTACGTTCGAGAATGGTATTTAAGGACTTGTTGACTGCCTCAACTTGACCATTCGCTTGGGGGTAGTAAGAAGATGAATGATCTTGATGAAACCCAAGCTTGAGTGACAAATCCGCCATCATTTTGTTCTGAAAGTGACTGCCATGGCCAGTGACAATCTCTTTCGAGATATCGAATAGAGCGATAATCTAATTGAACACGAAGTGGGCTGTTGTAGCACCATCAGATTTTACGATAGGCATGGCCTCAGCCCATTTGGAAAATTAGTCCATGGCCACAATGATATGGTGATGCCCCCCATCCAAAGCTAGTTTGCAATCCATGAAATCCACCCCCCACTTAGTGAAGGGACCGACGGTGACGAACGGATGAAGAGGCGCTAGATGCGAGTGTATATTTCGAGAAAAAACCTGGAAAGGGTGACATCTCTTCATAATGTTCATACAATCTTTAAAAATCAAAGGCCAAAAGTAACCTGCTCACATGATGCATTGGGCTATCGCAAGCCCTGATAAGTGACCACCACATGCCCCGCTATGGCAGTCATTTAGTACTAACTCCGCTTCTTCATGAGTCAAACAAAGACGGAGGATAGAGTCTTTTCCTCGACGATGCAAAGTGTCGCCGACGATGACATAATATTTAGCTTGGTGGCTCACACGCCGTCGTTCATCCTGTGAATAGTGCGAAGGGAAATTCAAAGTTTGGAGATATATGATGATATCCCCATACCAAGGGTCCATCGACGAATTAATAAATAATTGCTCATCCACAAAGGAATCTTCATGGACGACGTCCTCATCAAGTCGTCGAAAATTTGACATGAGCTCAGCGAAAACCAAGGATTTCACCGACTTCGTCGAACAAAATCGAGATCAAAATCCTGAATAATCACAATCCATTTATTATACTTCCACCCAATCAAACATCGTGAAAGCACAAACTGAAATGAATTGATGTGTGCTATGACAGTGGCTTTCCTAAGCATGATGCAATGCCGTAAACGTTGGACTGCATGAATAGTCGCAAGTTCCAACTTCTCCACGTGAGTGTATCTCAGCTCGGTGTATACTAAATTTCAACTAAGATAATAGACAACATGCTCTTGGAGCACATCATCTACCTAAACTAATACCATGCCAATCGTCTCGAGAGACGCGGCCACATAAAGCAAGAAAACTCTAGCAAAGTCAGGTGGACTAAGCAGAGGGGCCGATACCAAAGGAGTCGCCATTTCTGTGTTGGAGAAAACTCACTATGGCTTGGGGTATACCACAACAAACAGATGGCTACCAGAAATCAACTCAATTCTCAGAACTATGCTATATAAATGACAATGCTAAGATAATGAAGAAGATAACCAATCTCGATCCAAACGTTTGATGTAGATCCCCGTTGGAGCATTTCCGATCTGTGCACTTGAATCTACAAATTAGTCTTGGCAGCCAATATACAACAAGTACATATAATATATAAACAACATTAACATCATCAATAGCAATGGTCCGTGATATAACAAGTAAATGCAACCCAATGTAAGATAAACAACATTTACAACATTAATGGACGAGAATATGAGTATTTCTACTAATAAACAAGCAAAAGTACAAAGTGATACGACCTCTTGCCGGCAACCAATCTGAACCATGATCTGGATCAATCCACTTGTGCCTCCACCACTTCAATCCTCCATGAATGGCAAACTCAAACTAGATAGGAGTTTGGAAGGTGAACATAAAGGGTTCACAACTACAAGGATCAATGAGTGTAGACTCAAGATAGGGCAAAAATCCACTAGAGTTCTCTTGCTCTTTTTCTCCTCCCGTCCATAAGCCATATGTGCTCAATATATAGTCCTCTCAAATGTAAGTGAAAAGACACATCGAGACGTTACTTGGGAAGATGGAGAGCCAAAGGTCACCCAATGACCGCTTTTTGGGAGTAAAAAGTAATAAACTAGTGATTTTTACCATTTTACTTGATACCCGCGGGCTATAGTGATGCAACCCGCGGGTACGCTTGCTATAATGATGCAACAAGCGGGTTAGAGGAAAAATGAGGAAAAAAATATGTCTGAAGGATATAAAGTGAATCTGAATCAGTGAAATGGATCCTAGAGGCCAAAGAATGCTGATGCTCACAAGGTGGAAGATTACGTTGTAACAGGCTCGCTCATCCCTGATAAACGGTGTGTCCTTCTTCATCAGTCGTGCAAAACCTTTGGTAAGACTAACATAATTCACTATAAAACATCATAGAAAAGTAGCTCTCCCTTGGAGGCTCTGAAGTTGAATTATATTACGCGGGGGAGGAAATCGAAGTATTGCCTGAACCTTAAGAGGATCGACTCTTATACCCTCTTGTGAAACTATGAACCCTAAAAGATGACCCGTTCTCACAAAAAAGATGCACTTGTTGGGGTTCAACCGAATCTTGTAACACCGGCATCTTTCGAAAATAAGGTGGAGGTGCTTGGGGTGGTCCACTCTCTTATGAGAATGGACAGGAAGATCATCCAAGTAGGCCTCCACTATACGCTTAAGGTCATGAAATGCATAGGTCATAGCACGCTGAAATGTAGCTCCGATGTTTTTAAGGCGAACGGCATTTTCCAGTACGCAAATGTACCCGAAGGACATATAAAAGCCATTTTATGTTGGTCCTTGGGCTTTATGTGGATCTGATTATATTCGGAGAAATCATCCATAAACGAAAAAACCTCGCTTCCCGCACATGCATCCAAAATTTGATCTATGAATGGTGTGGGAAAGTTGTCTTTCGGACATGCACGGTTCAGATCTCTAAATTTTGTGCATACACGGATAGTTCCTTGCTTCTTATCTACAGGAACATGATTTGACACCCATTCAGTAAGGGGAACTGGGTAGATGAAACCATCTTTAAGTAGTTTCTCCACCTCTACCTTGATCGTGGCTGCCTTTCTAGGATTCACAGCACGAAGTCGTTGCCGAACCGGCTTGGCACATCGATATGTATTAATCTCATGTTCGACAATACTAGGGTCTATTCCTAGCATCTCCTCATATGACCAGGCGAAAACATCCCAAAATTCCATGAACAGTTTAGTGTATATACAGATCTCATCAAGAGAACAATCAACACCGATGTCAATGTTTTCTATCTTTCAGGGTGTGCGAGAGATGAAGATGAGTATGGTTGGGGAGATATTGGCCATATTTCCCTTTGCATAAATCCCAGGTGAATCCAAAGGAGCCACAGGGTGACCAACCTTCTCGGAAAGAGTCATCCTAAAATCTTCTCGCTCAAGAAGATCGAGGTTAGGAAGAAAATAAGAGTGATGATGCAAATCTTCCCAAGGCCTCTCACTACCACACATGGCCTCAATGATGGCTTCATCCGAAGGAAAAGTACCATCAAGAAAATCGTGAGAGCAAGACGAGTCGGCTGCCCATCCTGGAAGCATAACGGGATATTCCTCTTCTGTCCATGAAGAGGGTGGATCCGGCTCTGTAGTGGCTTGTTGAATTTCACGGTAAGCAAGCTCAGCTGCAGATAACGGCATAGCCAATCCAACATGCGAAATGTCTCCAGACGGGGCATTCGTGGATGGTAAAGTCCATGAATCATTAAAATACGAGGTTCGAAAAGGTACATTATTTAAGGACGATGGCGCACTATCGAAATGGTTCCAATAAAAGAAATTGGTGGAATAAAGTCGAATGATCCCATGGATGGATACAATCCTACACCAATGTTCCCAGTTGCCGGCTAAGAATCGTTGATCTGGGGAACCACAGTTTCTGGCTATGCTACAGAACTAGAACTAGGGAATTCTAGCTGATCGACCTTCAGTACGGAAGATACAATCACTTTCATTGCGTAGATCCAATTCCTACCCAGAATAAGGTTGTAGTCGATGGGCGCATCAACCACCTCGACTTCAATAGGCAAGGATTTCCCACCCAAGTGGACCTCAAGGGAAGGGAGAATACCATGCGGCCTAAATGACCGACCATCAAACGCAGTAAGCATGGTCATAGATTTAGATAGGGGAGGAGAGCCAATAGCCTTCCAACAATCCAACCAAATTACTGAGGTGGAAGCACCTTCGTCAACCACCGTACGTTTAACGAATTTATCCAAGCACCTCACGTGGATTTGAAAATCCACATGGTAAGGTAAGCGAGGTTAGACATTAGTAGTGTCGAATTTAATGATGCTAGGGTTACTCTCATCCTGAACTCCCAAATCAGATAAAAGGGCGTGTTGTTGCGAAGGACATGCCTGCAACACCTCAAGAGTCGACATGGCACATAGAGTTTGGCCCAAATATTCTACAATAGAGTAGTTATGGGCGGCTTGGGCATTGCGATTGTGTGCCGAGCGCTTAAGAACACCTTTCGGTATCTGCGGCATAGTGGTGGGCTTCTCAATATGTAGTGAAGTGTCAGGAGGAGGAGGACGCTCATTCCCCATATTCGGTTGTGGTGCACCATAATTGCGTTGACGAGTAGCAACACTAACCTGAGAGTGGTCGACCATGTTAACACATCCGTATCCACCGACATGAGAAGAAGACGTCGTAGTTTCATTACTCCCATAGCCAATAGCGGGAGCATTCAAAGCCATATTCTGATGATGTGGAAGGGGATATTTCAACAAAGCTTGGCTCTGTGCAAGATGCTTCGATGCTTATTCAATTCGAGGACACAAGTGAGTCAGGTGATCCTCCCCACAAAGTTTGCAAGGGAATTTCACCTTACGTCTCGGCTTACGGTCCCCACCAGCATTTCTGTCGTCCCAAGGAGGGTTGGAGTTCTCCTTTCTAGGAGTGTTTCGATTACTTCTATTATTCGAATTATTCCCACCCTTACATTTATTTTTCCCCTTCTTATTTCCACTAGGTTGTTGGTTACCTGATGGGTTCACCGTCTGTATAGAATGAACATCGGACGATTGGGTAGGAGTGGACGAGGCGAGAGCCTGTCCGGGGGTAGACTAGATAATAGACAGATTTTTCATTTGGTTTGTAAGAAAGTCTACGGGTTGAGTACTTGTGGATCCAACAATGCCATCAGCATGTGGTCCAGGAACAGGCTTGGGCTCATGCCATGAGCATGGTGCAACAGTGATGATATTGTACAAGATGTCAGATTGAGCATAGAGTAAATCTAGCTGCTGGGATTTGAATATAGCTTGTTCCTCAATCGTGATGCCAGACACCGAAACGTCCTTAGATATGTAGGGAAGCAACGACTTGAGGAACCATTCCAACATAAAATATGGAGGAATGTTGGATTTCACTAACCTCTTCCATCGACGCCACTCCTGAATGTGATCGGATATGTGCATGGCCTTGTTCTGGCGGAAGGTAGATAAACGTTTAGTGCCAGTATCGTAACGAACTGGAAAATGAAAGTGATCCAAGAAAACCAAATCTATCTCATTAAAACTCCTGTAGGTTCCCCTAGGCAACTCGACATACCACTTCGCGGCTTCCCCCATGAGGGTGCGTTGAAACAGTCTCATACGAATAGAGTCGTGATTTAATGAATTCGAGGAGCACCAAAGTTGAAAAGTTGTAACATGATCACCCAGATCCTCACCATTCTTCCCTTCAAACTTCGGAATGTCCGAAGGGAGCTTGGTAGGGACCGGAGGCCAATAAGGATCGTGACACACTGGATCATTCGTGAGCTTCGAAAGATCTGGTAAATTCAATCGAGCAAGAAATGGGAGCTGAGGCTATGAAACTAGATTAAAGGCTGCCAAAAGAGGTTGACCTTGTGGACTGTAGGGATGATATGAACCATGACCGTGACCATAGGGTTGATAACCACCTCCACTCTGACCTGTTTAAAAGTATGAAGGTATATATGTGTTAGAAGCACCATAGTGAGGGGGGTTATAGTAAGGTCCAGAACCCACTACATTATAAGAAATATTACCACCATAATTATGGGGTATATAGGTGCTAGTTTTAGTCATAGCATTCGAGTAATGACCATAAGTGTAGGGTATGTTTCCACCCCCATTGTTGGGAATGTGCCCAGCCCCAGTGTTAGGAATGTGCCCACCCCCAAGGTTAGGAATGTTCCCACCCCCAGTATAAGGTATGTGTCCACCTCCAGTGTTGGGAATGTGCCCACCCCCAGTGTTGGGAATGTACTCACCCCTAGTGTTGGGAATGTGTCCACCCCTGGTATAGGGTATGTGCCCACCCCTAGTGTTGGGAATGTGCCCACCCCCAGTGTTGGGAATGTGCCCACTCCCATTGTTAGGAGGGACATGTTGGTTAGCAGACGTGGTCATAGTCATGGGTATATGCGTAGAAACATGTGTGTTAGGTTGAATAGTGTGATTCGTGTTATGTGAAGTGTTCCCACTAAAATGAGGGGCAATCCTAGGGTGTGGTCCTCCTCCAACAACTGTAGAAGCTGAAGGGATGTGACCAAACGTGAATTGAAATGGAGCGAAAAAGGTCGTGCCACCCCCAGAGGGAGCAGTAGAATTTGTACCGCCCCCGTAGGGAGCAGAAGAGGATGCAACACCCCTAGAAGGGGCAGTGCCCATAGCTCCAAGGCTAGTGCTAGCCTTACAACCCGACGAATTGGATGTAACGTTCGAATTAAAGCTGGGCATACCAACTGAATAAGCATTAGTGGTCGAAGGGTTCGTGGTGTCATTAAGATCTGGCATCCCATATCGGAATCCCTGTGTGTATGTACCATGGGATGGGTTTGGCTCCGGGGGTGGATATGGCCCAAAACTTGAAAAAGTGACATGTGGGGGAAAACCTTCCTCACAAAGCTTCCTAGGAATGGGAGGAACGGTCTGTCCATCGACCTCAACTAACGAAGTCACAAGAATTCTTCCTGGCGTCCAGATGCAAGATTCATAATGTACTCGTGAAGTTTATCAAAATTCTCAAAAGTATCAGAGGGGATCCTCCGGTGTCTCTTATGAAAAGGACGTGCTACCTCGTTAGCTGGTAAACCGGCTAAACGATGAGATCGATGGAGAGGTGGATCTCGCTCCATGATAACTCCAAATAAATAGAACGCCTCCTAATGGCCAACTATCAATCAAAGAGCACACACCTAAAGAAACTATAGCCAAATGCACACAAACATGACTGGCTCGAGGGACCTCGCGACACTACAGCCGGTATGTCTCGCCTAGGAGAGGCTTGAGAATCCTAAACTATAACTGGAGGTAACAAAATTGGTTATAAGGATCTTAGACTTCATTGCATGCACAGGGTTACATCAAATCCCTATACAATAGGCAACTGTGTTGTCCAACCCCTATCTAACATAGGACAATCGCAAAATAACCACAACGAATGCCCTGTGCGATACCTAGGTAAGGAAACTAAGGTCACCACAATATAACCAATGCTCAGGAGGAAAGTCGCGGGTGGGATTTGTCATATGGGTAGGGTAGCTAAGCTTGAAACTCAAGAGGGTCAAATCCCCGAAGAGCCCACGTACACGAACAAATCCTAGAAGTATATCCCATGTTCAGCTAGTATTAGAGGGCTATCTCTGCAACAAACCTCTCGTGACCTCGTGCTTAACTCTGGTTTTAGTAGAGCTTCCTGAGAACAATGATGTATACCATGGGTTTCACCACTCCCTAGTCAGACACATAATGTTGGTTCAATAGTCTTGGATTGTTAACTCACAATGATCTATTGTAAGTCTCTAAACGTAAGCTAGTTGGTGCACCCTATAAAATGAAAATCGTTTCTAATCAATTTTAAGATTAAGCATTGATTTGAATGGTTGTAATTACTTAAAGGATATGGTCGTGAAACTGGTGATATATAGGACTCAATGGTATGCACAACCGAAAAACACTAGACTCATCTATCCAATAAAAAGCATGCCACTAATATGACAATCAATCCAACTGTTCAAAATAAAATGCAATCTCTTCAAAGTTAATGCACAAGCAAGTCCTAGATGAAATCACAAGCACTCAGATGCAAAATGCAGTACATAAATCAAATATTTTTGTATTTTCTCTTATACATGCAAGGAAAATGCAAACAATGTTTTTGTATTTTTTCAATATAACGAAATGAAAAAATGCAAGCAAAATCTAACTATTCAGTAAAGAAATGCAGAGCATATCAAATAGACAACCTAGTAAAACCCAAACAGTAAGATTCAACCAAGCTAATGAGCTATAAAACAAGAAATTGTGAAAAATTAAAAGCTCAAAAACTAAAAGAAAGAGGAGTTTCTGGTCACAAATAGAGCATGGAACAGTCAGGAAACAGGCCAACTAAGGCTCAGGAACACTCAGAATCAACCCAACAACAACCCAAGGCCAAAAATCAACCAATCTCGGACTTGTACGTGACTGTTCAAAGAACAACAACAGGTAGACGCGGGCTATAGTTCACATAGGGGCGGGTAGATGCAGTCAAAACTAGGTTGACCCACGTATAGGGAAAGGAAAATGAGCCCAAAAAAGGTCAAACAGCCCAGAAAAAGCTAGTTTTCTACTGTAGATCCCAACGGCCAATCAATGACACAAAATCTCGACAAACAACAACTCAAAATAAGGACAAATGCCTAAACAATCCCCAAAATGGATGTTCTCCCCAGCGGAGTCGCCATTTCTATTACGGAGAAATCTTTTTATGGCTTAGGGTAGACCACAACAGATAGCTGACTACCAGAAAATAACTCAATTCCCAATGCAATGTTATTAAAATGAAAATGCTAAGATATGGAGAATAAGAACCAACCTTGAACCGGATGTTCGAAGTAGATCCCCTTTGAGCTTTCAATCTCTACACTTGGACCTGCGGATTAGTCTCAACATGTTGACTCAGACCCAATCGAGAGGGGTTCCCATCACTGTCGGCACCAACCCACCGTGATCTCCCCGAGCACCAACCCAAACAGGTTTTGGCCTGCCCAGCAACACCTGCAGAGCAGATGAGGTCTCACCCGAGGCGATCAAGGGAGAGTGGATGGAACCATGTTTCCGCCGAATGAAGGAGGATGATTGTGGCAACAATTACTCAACTTATCACAGCATCCAAAACAGATCTATGCATTCAAGATTAACATCATTCGTATTCATAGCATTATTTAACAGAGTCATTCATCGCAACAAAACAAATATAACATTAAAAGGTTAACTTGCAGCAAGGAATCATCACAACAGGCATTAACGCAAAAGGCATGTAGGGAATTTCACCAAACAGTTCTGTCATGTCATATTAATTCAGAAAAAGTCTGATACAACATCTCTGCAAAACCAGATCCCATCGATATCTCTTGATCTCATAAAAAACCCGCATCTCTAAGATCTCTAAGATATCTTACGACCTACCACTTTTTGTCTATATATAGGCTTCCGCCTTTACAATGCTTGTCCACTTACTAACAACTTCCTAACCGACTCCTGGACAAATGACCCAATATCTAACTGACACGGTCCAAATGACCCAAAAACTCGCCTACTATGGTACAATTAACTCAAAATTACATCTCATATGGTCCAATGACCCAAAAACCCGTATTTTGCGGTACAAACGACTCAAAATTACATCTCATATGGTCCAATGACCCAAAAACCCGCATTATGCAGTACAAATGACTGAAAAAGTACATAAAATAATGCAGCCTTCTTCTTTCTGCAACCTCTTCTGACGTGTCGCAGCGTCGACGATGCTGCGATTCTTCCTTACCAAACTGCTTGCCAACACAACAACAAACACAAGCAAGTGCATATAATATGTGAAAGATATTAGTATAATCAATAACATGATCCATGATATCATAAGAAAATGTAACCCAATGTAATTTAAACAGGCCAAAGATTGTTGATGCTCACAAGGTGGAAGATTACGTTGTAACAGATCCCCCCTAATGTGTGAGGTCAGAGACTGATGCTACGATGGCCGAAATACATTATAAAACTCAGAAGTGGAGTGATGGAGACACAAGTGGAAAGAGCAGCTCACTCGTCATAATACAATAGTATCCGTGAATACATGTCGGTAGTACAACAATCTGATACAATGGCCATGAATAGGCATAACATAGTGAATACATGTCTTAAGTGATCATAGCCATGATCCCTCTACAGTAAGATATGGTCTCTTGCTGAAAAGGAAACAACTGGAGAAAACTAGAGGTACAAATTGCTAATATCTGAGAGGTGATATCTCAGATGTAAAGTCAAAGTCATAAGTAGCATACTGAATGCCACTATCGCCTGGGGTCTTCTACAGAAGTCTTCGACAGTGCAATTCCCATCAAGTGAATAAAGAAGTTGGGGTCGAACCTGATGTGACATCGTCTGATTCCTGGTAAATGATGTATACCGTTAACAGACGCGAGATAACCCACCAATAATGAAAATGGGCATCCAGGCACAGAGCACAATCATCGGAGTGTGGATAAATGAGTTGAAGTTGAACACTGGGATGAATCCATCGATCAGGGGACATTAATGTATTCCCAAAACTGTCGATGGCGAGAGAACCTGTCACTAATGACTGCAAGCCTCAAGGTACTCAATCGAACTCTAAGCCTCAAGTCCCGGAATAAATGGGTTGAAGTCAACGGAATGAGACTCACTGGAAAGAGGGCTTTAAGGCATCCCCCATCAACTAGCATGAGGTACCAGCTACACTGAAATATTTGGAAGAACTCAATTTAAACGGACTGACTCAATAAGGATGGCCGACATGCAATAGTTAAGAGATCTGAGGAGTGGCCGACACTAGTTTCAGGACTTCCTTTGAACAAGAGCATGAGCAGATGGACATACTTAGGAAGCATAGACTTGACATAAACTATGCAATGCAGGAGGCATTACAAAGGGCTCTATAATGACTGGAAGCTTAACCAATCGATGGAGAAAACTGAGAAACAAGTACAGCTCCTAAGGTCCAACTATAGTCCCGACTCATAATGTATGGAGTGGAATGAATGCTCTGTTCAAAGGAGACACAATAGCTTCCAACAAGAAGTAGTAACCATAATCTCGTCCGACTTTTTGGAATATTTGATTTTTGGGTCTTTTTCATATTTGGGAAAAGCTTGAAAAAGAATAAAATTGATTATAGTACAACAAGTGAGGGAACGAGTGTCAAATAGCGAGCAGACTAGTTCCAAGCAGTGGAACATACCTATGATCAATGCAAGGAAGTGCATGCAGGATGTGGAAACTCGGGGGGGTGTTCCCTCAGGGTCAAAGGGTCATCAAATTGTGAAGGGAAAATATAAGCTCTGCAGGGCTCGACAGGGAAAAGTGCTCAGGTACCAGGCTAACAATTAAGTAAGCGGGACCCGGCACAAGGCTCAAGTAGCAAGCAGGATGATGCAATGCAATCACAACATGATATAACTAAGGGGAAGTCCTTAAGGGAGATGGACAGCATAAGACAAAGTAGAGTATGAGCCTTTATCACAACATCATGGCATAACTACAAAGAACCCCCAATCCTAAGGACAAACAACAGCATGGGAAGCATAATTCACAAAGGGGTTCTAACTAGGGTACCCATGTTCGGAAAAGCCCTACCGCCACACAATGACACGTCTATAGCAGTATGAAGGTTCTGTGTCAGTTACGAAGCAGGGCCGCACCTAGGGTTTATGAAAGTGGTCAATAGGTCAAATGCATAATGCACATGGAAATGGCATCTAACCTATATACCAGGTGTGAAATGTACCTGCCATAGGTGGGAAATGGTCCAGAACAACTTTCGCCGAAGAAATCTGATTAAATAATACTACTCCAAGACATTATATTAGTCCATAACAACACAAAACGGTAAAAACTATAGACACGTGGATCTTGAAAATTATAAATAGTAATAAAAAAATTACAATTTACAATTCATTGTTACTATTCACCTATATGGAGCTTTGTGGTTAGTTTTCACCTGAAAGTTCAGTTGCCGATTCTGGGAGCTACGAGCGACCGTTCATCGAACCGTCCGGAGCAGGTTGGTAGTCTCATCCATACCTTTCATTTTAATTTTCAGCGGTGGGATTTGTAGTTTGGCCAAGCCATAAATGGCATTGGCACTACCCGTGGGTTGTAGCTATGCGGGTCGCGGGTAGGGAAAGATACTCACCGTCAATACATAGACTAACCATAGGTACCCGCACCTGTATACAAGTTATCCCGCGGGTATGGCCGTGTAGTTGGTTTTTTTAAAAGAATTTGACTAAAATGCTTGTTTTTCTTCACTCCAGGATGGTTCTAGAGTGGAGGGATAGGGAGCATGTACAAGTTGATGAGGCCGTGCGCAACGATGTGCAAGAACAGCAAGCATTGCAAGCATGAGGGCCCAAAACCTATTACTCCACTGCTTGATCGACTATTGGGATGTTGATGCACAGAACTTCAATCTCAATGGGAAAATCCTCGCACTGGAAGTGGACGACATCTGCTTCATTACCGGTTTGTCCCGTCGAGGTGAGGAGGCTAGTCTTCGGTCTCGCACTGTGGGTGGTGGGATCACCGTCCTTGACTACATAGCGCGGTATTTCCGCGCAAACACACGCATGGTGGGAAGTCAGGTGCCCATCAATGCCATAGTAAATCTGAGCATGAAGATCATTGTGGCTACCTTAGTGCGGATCACGGGATCCAAAGCTCTGCACCAAGCGTCCAGGCCAGTGATGTTCTATGCATCACAATGCATGCAGCCTATAGTATTTGACTAGTGTTCCACACTGTTGGGGTCTATGAAGACCCAACTGACAGAATGCAAAGAAGGGAAGGCCAAAAACTTCGGGTATGGGAGTCTCCTATGCAGCTTCTTCTTTGAGAGGGTTCCAGGGCTTCGTCCAAGGGTGGATGTCCCTCCTCACAGTCTCCGGGATCCAGCCCTGACCCGGTGGGCTGAGGTCTTGACACGACAGGGTGGTGGCCGTCTGTCATCACCATATACCGAGGATTTTTTCCATTGGTGGGACCGGAACGTCATTGCCATAGAGGACTACCCCTATGCAGGGATAGACTTCCGTAAGGATAGGGACATGCCACTCCCACCAGACGCAGCGTTCGGAGACATTGGTGAGTACTCTTTTTAGGTTTTTTGTGTATTAAATTTTTATGGATTTTTTATTATAGATGTAAATGCAAAAATATTTTTGGTGGTAGTATCATATGATAATGGTTGACTGTTTCCTCACAGACAAAGGCCCAGTGAGACCCGATGACTTCCCAAGACATGGTCGTCAGGGTAGGGGTGAGGAGGCAAGCGATGTTGCAGCAGGACGCACTCTATAGACCTTGCGTCGCAACCTCGCACGGATGGTTGCTAGGGTTCCACAGATAGAGGTGGCGAGACTACCTGAGGCCATGCAGCGCCAAGTAGTGGGGGTTCTGGGTGACTGGGTGGGGCTACTGCAGTGGGTAGCCAATGCAGTTCAGTATTTCTACGAGACACATCCTGTTGGGGTGGCAGCTAGGCCTCCTTGTAGGGAGTAGATATCTCAGGATCTCATTTTTTGTATCAATATGTATATTTTTTAGGGCTATGGGCTCTAGTTTTGTATGACACTACCATTTTTGGACATATTTATATATATAAAAATTCGGTTCTCTGGTTCTACTATATGTGTGTATGTACAAATGTATGAAAGTCTTCTTATATTTGTGTGCTTCATGATGAATGTGACAAATTCCAATCTAATACATAGTTAGAGTATGCATCAGATATATGATTAACACTTATCAGAACATGTATGTATGTAATTGAAACAAAATGTCGTTCCAAGAGTCTTACCCTTAGGAATTTCCGTAGTAGCATAGGATCTCGCACACGGTACTTCCCATTTAGCTGAGACACAACTACTTGTGAATCCAGGTGGACTTCTAAAGACTAGATGCCATGGAAAATGGCATCCCGAAGTAGCTCAATGACGACATTATACTCAGCCACATTGTTGGATGTAGGAACAAGACAAGCACCTCCTGAGGACACAACTAGGTGGTCAGCTAACAAAATAACCCAGGCAACAGAAGCAAGCTGCTCTGTATGACGGCTAGCACCATCTACGAACCCTAAGAATGTAGGAAACTCTGCTTACATCTGTCAATCAAACAGAAGCTAATCAACAGAACCGAAAACCAAAAGAAATCTCAACTATGTACAGAAGCAACTATACAATAGTATACAAAAGTATCAGCCTGAACCAGAGGTTCAAGCGTAATACCGCTTGAGGTAGAGCCCATTTCTAGGCTCCTTCAAGACAATCCCCTCATAGTCTTCTAATTCATAGGCTCCTTTTTCCAGGACACACCTCACGATGTAAGGACCGTGCCACATGGGGTTGAACTTGCCTGCCCCCAGGGGTTCTTTAGCTTGGTCATATAAGAGGACCAAGTCACCTTCAGCATATTGCCGAGGACGGACAAACCTATCATACTGAACCTTAATACGACGTTTGTTGACATCTATACCCATAGCGGCATCTCGACGTTGCTCGTCAAGTTTCTCAAGGTGGATTAAACGTTGCTCAAGACCCGTCGTATCAGGGAGGAGCTCTATGGCCAGTTTAAGCGAAGGGATCTCGCATTCAATCGATAAAAGTGACTCCACACCGTGAACTAGCTGAAATGGTGAGAACCCGGTGGCAGTCTTGACTACGGTTCGATACACCCACAAAGAAGGATATAACATGATGTGCCAATTAGTCTTGCTTTGTTGGATGGTACGTTGGAGAATGGTCTTCAAAGACTTATTGACTGCTTCTTCTTGACCATTCACTTGGGGATAATAAGAAGATGAGTGTTCTTGACAAAACCCAAGCTTGAGAGACAAATCCTCCATCATCTTGTTCTGAAAGTGATTTCCATGGTCAGTAACAATCTCTTTCGGAATATCGAACCGAGTTATAATTTGATTGAATATGAAGTGGGCTGCTGTATTACCATCGGCTTTAATGGTAGGCATGGCCTCATCCCATTTCGAAAAATAGTCCACGTCCACTATGATATGGTGATGCCCCCCCAATCGAAGCTAGTTTGCAATCCATGAAATCCACCCCCCACTTGGTGAAGGGACCGACGGTGACGACCGGATGAAGGGGCACTGGATGCGAGCGTATGTTCCGAGAAAACACCTGGCAAGGGTGACATCTCTTCACAGCATTAACACAATCCTTAAATATGGAAGGCCAAAAATAACCAGCTCACATAATACGTTGGGCTGTAGCAAGCCCGGATAAGTGACCGCCACATGGCCCCAGTATGGAAATCATTAAGCACCCGCTCCGCTTCTTCATGAGTTAAGCAACGACAGAGGATAGAATCCGTTCCTCGGTGATACAAAGTGTCACCGACGATAGTATAATCTTTAGCGTGATGTTTTACATGTCGTCGCTCAACTCGTGAATAGTGTGGAGGAAACTTCAAAGTTTGGAGATATACAATGACATCCCCATACCAAGAGTCCTCAGACGAGATAGGAAATAAGTGCTCATCCACAAAGGAATCTTCATGAAAGATATCCTCATCAAGTCTCGGAAGGTCCAACATAAGCTCAGCAAATACCAATGATTTTACCGACTTCGCCGAAGCAAAATCGAGATCAAATTCCTGAAGGATAACAATCCATTTATTATACTTCCCCCCGATAAGGCATCGTGATAGAACGAACTGAAATGGATTGATATGCACGACAATTGTGGTTGTTCTAAGCAGAATGTAATGTTGTAACTGCTGGACTGAATGAACCGTCGCAAGCACCAGCTTTTCCACATGAGTATACCTTAGCTTAGCATCTACTAGATTTCGACTAAGATAATAGATGACATGCTTGAAAAGACAATCATCAACCTGAAACAATACCATGCCAATCGTGTCTTGAGACGCGGCCACATAAAAGATAAAATCTCGTGCGAAGTTTGGAGGACTAAGCACAGGGGCCGATACCAAAGCTTTCTTAAGGGCATCGAAAGACTGTTGGGCTCGCTCATCCCAGATAAAAGGTGTGTCCTTCTTCAATAAGCGTGAAACCTTTGGTAATATTAGCATAATTGACTATGAAACAGCATAGAAAAGTGGCTCTCCCTTGGAGGATCTGAAGTTGTAACAAATTGTGCGGAGGAGGCAACTGAAGTATTGCCTCAACTTTTAGAGGATCGACTCTAATACCCTCTTTCGAAACTATGAAGCCCAAAAGGCGACCCGTCCTTACAGCAAAGATGCATTTGTTAGGATTCAATCGAATCTTGTATCGTATACATCATTCGATAATCATGCGGAGGTGCTTGGGGTGGTCCACTCTCTTGCGAGAATGGCTGGCAAGATCATCCAAGAAAACCTCCATAATCGTCTTAAGATCGTGAAAGGCGTAAGTCATGGCACGCTGAAATGTAGCTCCGGCGTTTTTAAGGTCGAAGGGCATTTTTTGATATGAAAACGTTCCCCAAGGACAAATAAAATTTGTATTATTTTGATCCTCGGGTTTGATTTGAATTTGGTTATATCCGGAAAATCCATCCATGAAGGAAAAAATCTCACTTCTAGCACAAGCATCCAAGATTTGATCTATGAATGGTGTGGGGAAGTTGTCTTTCGGACATGCACGGTTCAAATATCTAAAATCGGTGCATACACGGATCGTTCCTTGCTTCTTATCCACAGGAACGAGGTTTGACACCCATTCGGTAAGGGGAACGGGGTAGATGAAACCAGCTTTGAGCAGTTTCTCCACCTCTTCCTTCATAGCGGCTGCTTTTCTAGGATTCACAGCACATAAGCGTTGTCGAACCGGTTTAGCGTTGGGATACGTTCTAATCTCATGTTCAACAATGTGGGGGTCTATTCCTCGCATCTCCTCATATGACCAGGCGAAAGCTTCCCAGAGTTCTGTAAACAATTCAGTGTAAATAACAATCTCCTCAGGAGTGCAACCATCACCGATGTAGACATTCTCAACTATTCCGGGAGTACGAGAGATATTGATCGACGTAGTTGGGGAAATGTTAGCCATATTCCCTTCCGCAAAAACATCATGCAACTCCAAAAGAGCCCCAGGGTGACCAACCATCTCTGCTAGAGTCATCCTAAACTCTTCTCGTTCGGCGAGCTCGAGTTTGGGAAGGAAATAGGAGTGATGGTGCATATCTTCCCAAGGTCTCTCACTACCACACATGGCTTCCATGATAGATTCATCAGAAGGCAAAGTATCATCGAGGAAATCGTGGGAACAAGACGAGTTGGTTGCCCAAACCGGCAGCGTAACAGGATCTTCCTCGACTGTCTAGGAAAAAGAGAGATCCGGCTCTGCAGTGGCTTGTTGAATATGCTGGTAAGCAAGCTCAGCGACAGACAATGGCATAGACATCCCGATATGCGAAATGTTTCCAGACGTGGAACTCGTGGACGGTAAAGTCCATGGATCATCGAAATAGGAAGTCCGGAATGACATATTATGCGAAGGAGGAGACGCATCATCGGCAATGGTTCCAATAAAATTCACAGGTGCGGAAAATCATAAGTTCCCATCAATGAAGGGTACATGCCAACACCCATGTTCCCAGTTGCCGGCTGAGAATGAGTAAATTACGGGACTATGGATCCCGTGGATGCTGTGGAAGAGGAGTTAACGTAATCTAGTTGATCGATGGTCACAATCTTGCCTTTGTGAGGAAAGCAGATAACTCTGAATACAGTGGACGCATCATATTGTTGAGATATTGTAACTTCAAAGAATATTATAATTGTACTTTATTATTCCGGAGATGTTTCATTCCTCCGTAAAGATCTTATTGTATATCCGGAGATGTTTATTCCTCCATCGGAATGTGGTAACTCGGGTTATTAGACTTCCCTAGTGGGGGTCGGCCCTGTATGTGTTATGTGGGTCAAAGGGTTATTAGACTACCCTAGAGGGGTCGGCCCAGTTAGTTGTAGTGGGGTATTTAACCCATTGGTTAAATACGAGCCTACGTGTACCTGTGTAAAATACATGTCAGAGTAGTGTATAAATAGAGGAGGTGTGTTCCTCATTTGACACACTCACACACTTGAGGATAGCGCACTTGTGGAGGAGAGGTCTGCTATTGTGGAGGAGGATATCATGTCTCAGGGTTTCATCTTTGTATATTGCTGGTCATCTATATTGAGGAAGCTTTGCTGGGTTTTCTACCCCATGAGGGTTTCCCAGGATAAATCTCTGTCTCTTGTGTTTATGCTGTGCTTGTTGTTTCTTCAGTGATCCTGTATATGCTATTATTGTGAAATGGAATGTAATGCTGCTATTTTCTGTCTTAGCATATTGAATTTTAACACATATTTCATGGCATACATCCAATTTCGACCCAGTAAAAGGTTGTAGTCGATGGGCGCATCAATAGGCACAGAATTACCTCCCAAGGAGACAACAAGGGAAGGGATAATTCCATGCGGTTTAAATGGACGACCGTCGAATGCAGTGATCATGGTTCTAGACGCGAGTAGGGGAGGAGAGCCAAGAGCTTTCCAACAAGATAACGACATTACTGACGCAGAGGCACCTTTGTCAACCATAGTACGTTTGACAAAACTTTGAAGGCACGCCACCTGGATTTGAAAAGCCACGTGGTAGGGTAAGCGATGTTGGACATCACTAGTATCGAACTTGATAACAGTGGGACTTCCCCCATCCTGAACTCCTAATGCACTCAAAAGAGCATGCTTCTGAGAAGGACAGGCTTGCAAAACTTCAAGAGCCGACATGGCACACAGAGTTTGGCCCAAATCTTCTACGATGGAGTAGTTGTGGGCGGCTCGAGCATTAGGATTATGCGTAGAGCGCTTAAGAACACCTTTCGGTATCCGCGGCATAATAGAGGGCTTCTCAATATGCAAGGAATTGTCAAGAGGAGGGGGAGGCTCACTCCCCAAATTAAGTTGTGGTGCATCATAATCGCGCTGACAAGTGGCAACACTAACCTCTGACTGAACCATGTTCACACATCCATAACCACTAGTATTGGAAGCAAACGTTGTTGTCTCAGTAGGTCCATAACCAGTGGTAGGAGCATGCGAAGCCATGTTTTGGTGATGAGGTAGGGGATCCTTCAACACAGCTGGGCTCTGTGACAAGTACTTCGATGCTTCTTCAATACGAGGACATAAGTGAGTAAGATGGTCTTCCCCATAGACATTGCAAGGAAACTTCACCTTACGCCTAGGTTTATGGTACTCACCAACATTTTCTCCTTCCCGAGGAGGGTTGGCATTATCCTTACGGGGGGTATTGCGATTGCTATTGTTATTCCCATTGTTTCCACCCTTACGATTATTTCTCCCCTTTTTCTTACCACCAAGTTGCTGGTTACCTAACTGGTTTGTTGTTTGCACACTGTGTACATTGGACGATGGGGTGGAAGTGGACAAGGTGTGAACCTGTCCGGGGGTAGACTGGTTTAGCGACAAATTCTTCATTTGATTAGCTACCAAATCTACGGGGTGAGTGCTTGCAGATCCAATGATGCCATCGACATGCAGTCCAGGAACTGATGTGGGCTCATGACGTGTGCGCGGTGAGTCAGGGATGATTTCATACAAAATGCCAGACTGAGAGTATAATAAGTCTAACTATTGGACTTTCAAGATAGCTTGTTCCTCAGTCACAATGCTGGACATCGAAACATCCTTAGCAATGTATGGGAGTAGAGACTTGAGGAACCATTCCAACAGGAACTCTGGAGGAATGTTGTCTTTCACTAACCTCTTCCGTCGACACCACTCATGAACGTGGTCAGAAATATGTGTCACCTTGTTCTGACAGAAGGTAGATAAAAGTTCAGTGCCAGTATCATAGCGAACCAGTAACTGGAAATGATCTAAAAAAACCAAAGCGATCTCGTTAAAACCCCTATAAGTATTTCCAGGAAACTCGACATACCACTTCGCGGCTACCCCTGTGAGGGTGCGTTGAAATAGTTGCAATCTAATGGAATCGTGATTCAATGAGTTGGAAAAGCACCAAAGGTGAAATGTAGTGACATGATCTCCCGGGTCCTCACCAACTTTCCTTGCAAACTTAGGAATGTCCGAAGGGATCTTGGTAGGGACCGGGGACCAAGTAGGGCCATGACACACTGGATCATTCATGAGATTCGAAAGATCCGAAAGATTCAAGAGTGCAAGGAACGGGAGCTGAGGCTGGAAAGCTTGATTATATGCCCCCATAAAAGGTTGGTTAAACGGAACCGAATTATAAGATGGACCAAAAGCTTGACCATGAGGATTAAACTGCTGATAATAAGGACCTGACAGACCATAATCTTGCCCATGGTCATAGGATTGATAACCTCCTCCTTCCTGACCCATTTGAGAGTAAGCAGGTATGTGGGTATTTTGGGCACCATATGGGTGTGGTGGGTTATACTGGTGGCCAGCACCGACTGTGTTGTAGTAAGGGTTTCCACCATGAGTATGGGGCATATATGTACTATTCATAGTGGGAACTGTGTTGTAATGACCATAATGGTATGGTATGTTCCCACCCCCAGCATTAGGATTAGATTGAGCAGTCGTGTGGTGACCAGAAGCATGAGAAGTATTCCCAACCCCAACATTGGTGTGACTAGAAGCAGGGATGGTGGCGTGATGTCCATGTGGATAGGAGATATTGCCACCCCCTACATTAACATTACTAGTGGCGGCAGTGGACGCAAAAGTATGCAGTATATGTCCACCCCCGTATTTGGGAGGAGCATTAACATCCGTAAAAGTAGTCCTGGGTTGACGAGTAGCGGCATGTGTATTAGGTGGTGGATGGCGAGTCGTGTTTCGAACAATGTTCCTATTAGGTTGGGAAATCCTAGGAGGTGGTATTCTTTCAACATTATCATTGTTAGGAGGAACGTGACCAATCCCCATACTATGTGTGTGAGTGGACAACGTAGTGCCCCCAGCAAGGGTAGTGCCCCTAGTGGGTATAATATGGCTAACACCATGACTAGTGCCAGCGTGACTACCAAATGTAGTGGAAGGTTCAACTGTACTATAACTAGGCATACCAAAAGAGAGTGTTGTTGGGTTGATCGTAGGACTAATGTCGTCATGTAACTCTGGCATCCCGTGTCTATAACTGCGTGGAAACGAAGGAATGAACGTGTCATCCTGTTCTTCATCCTCGGGTAAGGTTGGGATCCCATAAAGATAATTATCCAAATTCGAAGGATCAAACGGATCTCGTTCAAGTGGATTAGGCCAAATAGAACCAGGTTGAGTCTTAGGTGGATCACCTCCCCACTCCTCACGAAGAGTATGGGGATCGGAAGTGTGGTCAACTCTACCCGATGGAGTCGAAGGTTTTTCCTCAATATCGGAATGTGTAGCAGTCATGACGTCTTGGACGTATGTCTCGTAAGAATCCGAAGACTCAGAGGGAGCCCTCCGGCATCCTCTAGCAACACGGCATGAAAACTCGGTCGACTTTAAACCATCCAACCGACGGGATCGACGGAGAGTAGGGCTCTGCGCCACGATATCTCCGGGGAGAATATATAATCAAAACGTCCCCTAAAGGCCAACTATCGATCAAAAAACAATAAATCAAAAGCACACACCTAGAGAAACTATAGCCAAAAGCAGACAAACAGAGTGGCTAAATGAGCTCCCGACACTAGAGCCGGTATGTCTCGCCTAGGAGAGGCTTGAGAATCCCAAACTATAACCGGAGGTAACAAAATCAATTATAGAGACCCGGGCTTCACTACATGCAAAGGGCCGTAACCCTTGGCAACAAACAACTGTGTTGTCCAATCCCTATCTGACTCATGACACGAATAGTATAACCACTGCAAGTACCCTGTGCGATACCTAGGTAAGGAAACTATGGTCACCGCAATATAACCAATGCTCAGGGGGACAGTCGCAAGTGGGATCCATCGTATGGGCAGGGTAGCTGAGCCCGAAACTCAATGAGGGACAAATCCCCCAAGAGTCCCCAGATACGAACAAATCCTGGAAATATCTCCCACGTTCAGCCAATATCAGAGGGATATCCCTTCAACCAACCTCCCGTGACCTCATGCTTAACTCTGGCTTGAGTAGAGCTTCCTAAGAACATCGATCTACACCATGGATTCCTCCACTCCCTGGTCAAACACCCAATGTTTCGTCTAGTAGTCTTGGATTGTTAACACACAATGATCTATTCCAAGACTCTAAACATATGGTAGTTGGTGTACCCTGTAAATAAAATCCGTCTAATCAATTTTAAGATTAAGCGTTAATTTTAATGGTTGTGATTACTCAAGGGATATGATCGTGAAACTAGTGATGTGTAAGACTCAATAGTATGCAAAATTGTCAAATCCTAGACTCATCTATCCAATGAAAACAATGCCCCTAATATGCACAATCAAACCAATGATCTCGAAATAAATATGAAATCCTTTTATATTTTTCAATGCACAATCAGAATCTAAATGAAGGTAGAAAGCACTCAATGCAAGATTCAATACATAAAAGCAACAAAAAAAAAATTGTATTTTCTCCTATAAACGAAAGGAAAATGCAAAAACTATATGTATTTTTTTGTATTTTTCAATATATGGAAATGAAAAATGCAAGCAAAATCCTACTATTTAGTCACTGATATGCCAAGGAGATCACTAAGACAACCAGGCAGATACCAAACAGTAAGACTCAGCCAAAGGAATGAGCTCAAAAGGAAAAAACCAACAAGGCTAAATCCAAAGATGGGTAAAAAACCAACAAGGCTCAACCAAGAGAAATGAAGAGTTCTGGTCACAGCCAAGGCATGGAACAGTCAAGAAACAGGCCATCAAAGACTCAGGATCAACCAAAACCAACCCAGCAACAACCAAAGTTCATAAACCAACAAAATCCGGAGTTGTACGCTACTGTCGAAGGAATACCTGCGGTTACCCGCGAGCAGTAGAGTAAACAAAGTCGGGTATACGCGGGAATAGCTAAGCTAGCCCGCGGGTGAGGAAAGGTAAATTGGAAAACAGAGAGTCCAATGGCTCAGAAAAATCAAGTTTTCTATAGTGTATCTAAACGGAAGAGAAGTGACACAGAGCTTCGACAAATAGCAACTCTAATTATGGACTAATGCTCAAAAAATCTCCAAAATAGATGTTTTCCCCAGTGGAGTCGCCATTTCTGTGTTGGAGAAAACTCACTATGGCTTGGGGTATACCACAACAGACAGATGACTACCAGAAATCAACTCAATTCTCAAAACTATGCTATATAAATGACAATGCTAAGATAATGAAGAAGATAACCAACCTCGATCCAAACATTTGATGTACATCCCCATTGGAGCTTTTCCGATCCGTGCACTTGAATCTACAAATTAGTCTTGATAGACAATATACAACAAGTACATATAATATATAAACGACATTAACATCATCAATAGCAATGGTCCGTGATATAACAAGTAAATGCAACCCAATGTAAGATAAACAACATTTACAACATTAATGGACGAGAATATGAGTATTTCTATTAATAAACAAGAAGAAGTACAAAGTGATACGACCTCTTGCCGGCAACCAATTTGAACCAAGATCTGGATCAATCCACTTGTTCCTCCACCACTTCAATCCTCCATGAATGGCAAACTCAAACTAGATAGGAGTTTGGAAGGTGAACATAAAGGGCTCACAACTACAAGGATCAATGAGTGTAGACTCAAGATAGGGCAAAAATCCACTAGAGTTATCTTGCTCTTCCTTTCTCCTCCCGTCCATAAGCCATATCTACTCAATATATAGTCATATCAAAGGTAAGTGAAAGGACACATCAATACATTACTTGGGAAGATGGAGAGCCAAAGGTCACCCAATGACCACTTTTTGGGAGTAAAAAGTAATAAACTAGTGATTTTTAACATTTTAATTGATACCCACGGGCTATAGTGATGCAACCTGCGGGTACGCTTGCTATAATGATGCAACAAGTGGGTCAGAGGAAAAATGAGGAAAAAAATATGTATGAAGGATATAAAGTGAATCTGAGTCAGTGAAATGGATCCTACAGGCCAAAGAATGCTAATGCTCACAAGGTGGAAGATTACGTTGTAATAGGCTCGCTCATCCTAGATAAACGATGTGTCCTTCTTCAACAGTCGAGCGAAACCTTTGGTAAGACTAGCATAATTCACTATAAAATGTCATAGAAAAGTAGCTCTCCCTTAGAGGATCTGAAGTTGAATTATATTACGCGGGGGAGGAAATCGAAGTATTGCCTCAACCTTAAGAGGATCGAGTCGCATACCCTCTTGTGAAACTACAAACCCTAAAAGATGACCCGTTCTCACAAAAAAGATGCACTTGTTGGGGTTCATCCGAATCTTGTAACACCGTCATCTTTTGAAAATAAGGCAAAGGTGCTTGGGGTGGTCCACTCTCTTATGAGAATGGACGGGAAGATCATCCAAGTACGCCTCCACTATATGCTTAAGGTCATGAAATGCATAGGTCATAGCACGTTGAAACATAGCTCCGACGTTTGTAAGGCCGAAGGGAATTTTCCGGTATGCAAATGTACCCCAAAGACATATAAAAGACGTTTTTTATTGGTCCTCGGGTGGATCTGATTATATTCAGAGAAACCATCCATAAACGAAAAAACCTCGCTTCCCGCACACGCATCCAAAATTTGATCTATGAATGGTGTGGGAAAGTTGTCTTTCAAACATGCGTGGTTCAGATCTCTAAAGTTTGTGCATACACGGATAGTTCCTTGCTTATTATCTACAGAAACATGATTTGACACCCATTCAGTAAGGGGAACCGGGTAGATGAAACCATCTTTAAGTAGTTTCTCCACCTCTGCCTTGATCGCGGCTGCCTTACTAGGATTCACAGCACGAAGTCGTTGTCGAACCGGCTTGGCATTGAGATATGTCTTAATCTCGTGTTCGACAATACTAGGGTCTATTCCTAGCATCTCCTCATATGACCAAGCGAAAACATCCCAAAATTCCATGAACAATTTAGTGTATATATGGATCTAATCAGGAGAACAATCAACACCAATGTCAATGTTTTCTATCTTTCTGGGTGTGCAAGAGATGTTGATCGATATGGTTGGGGAGATATTGGCCATATTTCCCTTTGCGTAAATCCTAGGTGAATCCAAAGGAGCCACAGGGTGACCAACCTTCTCGGAAAGAGTCATCCTAAAATCTTCTCGCTCAAGAAGATTGAGGTTAGGAAGAAAATAAGAGCGATGATGCAAATCTTCCCAAGGCCTCTCACTACCACACATGGCCTCAATGATGGCTTCATCCGAAGGAAAAGTACCATCAAAACAATCGTGCAAGCAAGATGAGTCGGCTGCCCATCCTAGAAGCATAACGGTATATTCTTCTTCTGTCCGTGAAGAGGGTGGATCCGGCTCTGCAGTGGCTTGTTGAATTTCACCGTAAGCAAGCTCAGTTGCGGATAATGGCATAACCATTCCAACATGCAAAATGTCTCCATACGGGGCACTCGTGGATGGCAAAGTCCACGAATCATTAAAATACAAGGTCCGGAAAGGTACATTATTTAAAGAGGATGGCGCACTATAGGAAATGGTTCCAATAAAATAAATTGGTGCAATAAAGTCGAATGATCCCATCAAGGATGGATACAATCCTACACTAATGTTCCCAGTTTTCGGCTGAGAATCGTTGATATGGGGAACCACAGTTCATGGCTATACTATAGAATTAGAACTAGGGAAGTCTAGCTGATCAACCTTCACAATTCTGCCTTCCTGAGGAAAGAAAATAACTCTAAGTACAAAAGATACGATCGCTTTCATTGCGTAGATCCAATTCCTACCCAGAAGAAGGTTGTAGTCGATGGGCACATTAGCCACCTCAACTTCAATAGGCAGGGATTTCCCACCCAAGTAGACCTCAAGGGAAGGGAGAATACCATGCGGCCTAAATGGCCGACCATTGAACGCAGTAAGCATGGTCATAGATTTAGACAGGGGAGGAGAGCCAAGAGCCTTCCAACAATCCAACGACATTACTGAGGTGGAAGCACCTTCGCCAACCACCGTACGTTTAACGAATTTATCCAAGCACCTCACATGGAATTGAAAAGCCACATGGTAAGGTAAGCGAGGTTGGACATTAGTAGTGTCAAATTTAATGATGCTAGGGTTACTCTCATCCTGAACTCCCAAAGCAGATAAAAGGGCGTGATGCTGTGAAGGACATGCCCTCAACACCTCACGAGCCGACATGGCACACGGAGTTTGGCCCAAATATTCTACAATAGAGTAGTTATGGGTGGCTGAGGAATTGGGATTGTGCGCTAAGCGCTTAAGAATACCTTTCGGTATCCGCAGCATAGTGGTGGGATTCTCGATATGTAGTGAAGTGTCAGAAGGAGGAGGGGGCCCATTCCCCATATTCAGTTGTGGTGCACCATAATTGCGTTGATGAGTAGCAACACTAACCTATGATTGGTCGACCATGTTCACGCATTCGTAGCCACCGACATGAGAAGAAGACATCGTAGTTTCATTAGTCCCATAGCCAGTAGCAGGAGCATTCGAAGCCATATTCTGATGATGTGGAAGTGGATCTTTCAACACAGTTGGGATCTGTGCAATATGCTTCGATGCTTATTCAATTCGAGGACACAAGTGATTCAAGTCATCCTCCCCACAAAGTTTGCAAGGGAATTTCACCTTACGTCTCGGCTTACGGTCCCCACCAACGTTTCCGCCATCCCGAGGAGGGTTGCCGTTCTCCTTCCTAGGAGTGTTTCGATTACTTTCGTTATTCGAATTATTCCCACCCTTACAGTTATTTCTCCCCTTCTTCTTTCCACTAGGTTGTTGGTTACCTGATGGGTTCGCTGTCTGTATAGAATGAACATCGGACGATTGTGTAGGACTGGACGAGGTGTGAGCCTTTTCGGGGGTAGACTGGATAATAGACAGATTTTTCATTTGGTTTGTAACCAAGTCTACGGGTCGAGTACTTGTGGATCCAACAATGCCATCAGCATGTGGTCCAGGAACAGGCTTGGGATCATGTCATGAGCGCGGTGCGTCAGGGATGATATCGTACAAGATGCCAGATTGAGCATAGAGTAAATCTAGTTGCTAGGATTTGAATATAGCTTGTTCCTCAATCGTGATGTCGGACACCAAAACGTCCTTAGATATGTAGGGAAGCAATGAATTGAGGAACCATTCCAACAGAAAATATGGAGGAATGTTGGCTTTCACTAACCTCTTCCATCGACGCCACTCCTGAATGTGATCGGATATGTGCATGGCCTTGTTCTAGCGGAAGGTAGATAAATGTTCAGTGCCAGTATCGTAACGAACTGGAAAATGAAAGTGATCCAAGAAAACCAAATCTATGCCTGTAGGTTCCCCCAGGAAACTCGACATACCACGTCGCGGCTTCCCCCGTGAGGGTGCGTTGAAACAGTCTCATACGAATAGAGTCGTGATTTAATGAATTCGAGGAGCACCAAAGGTGAAAAGTTGTAACATGATCACCCAGATCCTCACCATTCTTCCCTTCAAACTTCGGAATGTCCGAAGGGAGCTTGGTAGGGACCGGAGGCCAAGAAGTATCTTGACACACTGGATCATTCGTGAGCTTCGAAAGATCTGGTAAATTCAATCAAGCAAGAAACGGGAGCTGAGACTATGAAACTGGATTAAAGGCTCCCAAAAGAGGTTGACCTTGTGGACTGTAGGGATGATATGAACCGTGACCGTGACCATAGGGCTGATAACCACCTCCACTCTGACCCGTGTAAGGGTACGAAGGTATATATGTGTTAGAAGCACCATAGCGAGGGGGCTTATAGTAAGGTCCAGAACCCGCTGCATTATAAGAAGGATTACCACCATAATTATGGGGAATATAGGTGCTGGTTGTAGTCGTAGCAGTCGAGTAATGACCATAAGTGTAGGGTATGTTTCCACCCCCATTGTTGGGAATGTGCCCAGCCCCAGTGTTAGGAATGTGCCCACCCCCAGGGTTAGGAATGTGCCCACCCCCAATATAAGGTATGTGTCCACCTCCAATGTTGGGAATGTCCCCACCCCCAGTGTTGGGAATGTCCCCACCCCCGGTGTTGGGAATGTGCTCAGTCCCAGTGTTAGGAGGGACATGTTGGTTAGCAGACGTGGTCATAGTCATGGTTATATACGTAGAAACTTGCGTGTTAGGTTGAGTAGTGTGAGTCGTGTTATGTGAAGTGTTCCCACTAAAATGAGGGGCAGTCCTAGGGTGTGCTCCTCCTCCAACAGCTGTAGAAGCTGAAGGGATGTGACCATACGTGAATTGAAATGGAGAGGAAAAGGTATGCCACCCCCAGAGGGAGAAGTAGAGGTCATACCGCTCCCGTAGGGAATAGAAGAGGATGCACTGCCCCCGGAAGGGACAGTGCCCGTAGCTCCAAGGCTAGTGCTAGCTTGACTACCCGACAAACTAGATGTAACGTTCAAATTAAAGCTGGGCATACCAAGTGAATAAGAATTAGTGGTCGAAGGGTTCGTGGTGTCATTAAGATATAGCATCCCATATTGGAATCCCTATGTGTATATACCATGGGATGGGTTTGTCTTCGGGGGTGGATATGGCCCAAAACTCGAAAAAGTGACATGTGGGGGCAAACCTTCCTCACCAAGCTTCCTAGGAGTGCGAGGAGCGGTCTGTCCATCGACCTCAACCAATGGAGTCACGGGAATTATTCCCAGCATGCCAGAGGCGGGATTCATAACGTACTCATGAAGTTTATCAAAATTCTCAAAAGTATCGGAGGGGAACCTCCGGTGTCTCTTATGAAAAAGATGTGCTACCTCGTCAGCTGGTAAACCGGCTAAACGATGAGATCGACAGAGAGGTGGATCTCGCTCCACGATAACTCCAAATAAACAGAACGCCTCCTAACGGCCAAATATCGATCAAAGAGCACACACCTAAAGAAACTACAGCCAAATGCACACAAACATGACTGGCTCGAGGGACCTCCCGACACTACAGCCGGTATGTCTCGCCTAGGAGAGGCTTGAGAATATCAAACTATAACTGGAGGTAACAAAATTGGTCATAAGGGATCCCAGACTTCACTGCGTGCACATGGTTACATCAAGTCCCTATACAATAGGCAACTGTGTTGTCCAACCCCTATCTGACTTAGGACAATCGCAAAATAACCGCAACGAATAACCTATGCGATACCTAGGTAAGGCAACTAAGGTCACCACAATATAGCCACTGCTCAGGAGGACAGTCGTAGGTGGGATTCGTCATATGGGCAGGGTAGCTAAGCCTGAAACTCAAGAGGTTCAAATCCCCCAAGAGCCCACGTACACGAACAAATCCTGGAAGTATATCCCACGTTCAGCTAGTATTGGAGGGCTATCTCCGCAACCAACCTCCCGTGACCTCGTGCTTAACTCTGGTTTTAGTAGAGCTTCCTGAGAACAATGATGTATACCATGGGTTTCACCACTCCCTAGTCAGACACATAATGTTGGTTCAATGGTCTTGGATTGTTAACTCACAATGATCTATTGCAAGACTCTAAACCTAAGCTAGTTGGTGCACCTTATTAAACGAAAATCGTTTCTAATCAATTTTAAGATTAAGCGTTGATTTTAATGGTTGTAATTACTCAAAGGATATGGTCATGAAACTGGTGATATATAGGACTCAATGGTATGCACAACCGAAAAACACTAGACTCATCTATCCAATAAAAAGCATGCTTCTAATATGACAATCAATCCAACATTCAAAATAAAATGCAATCTCTTCAAAGTTTCAATGCACAAGCAAGTCCTAGATGAAATCACAAGCACTCAGATGCAAAATGTAGTACATAAATCAAATATTTTTGTATTTTCTCTTATAAATGCAAGGAAAATGCAAAACAATGTTTTTGTATTTTTTCAATATAACGAAATGAAAAAATGCAAGCAAAATCTAACTATTCAGTAAAGAAATGCAGAGCATATCAAATAGACAAGCCAACAAAACCCAAACAGTAAGATTCAACCAAGCTAATGAGCTATAAAACAAGAAATTGTGAAAAAATAAAAGCTCAAAAACTAAAAGAAAGTGGAGTTTCTGGTCACAAATAGAGCATGGAACAGTCAGGAAACAGGCCAACTAAGACTCAGGAACACTCAGAATCAACCGAGCAACAACCCAAGGCCATAAATCAACCAATCCCGGACTTGTACGTGACTGTTCAAAGAACAACAACGGGTAGACGCGGGCTATAGTTCACACAGGGGCGGGTAGACGCGGTCAAAACTAGGTTGACCCGCGTACAGGGAAAGGAAAATGAGCCGAAAAAGGTCAAACAACCCTGAAAAAGCTAGTTTTCTACTGTAGATCCCAACGGCCAATCAATGACAGAATCTCGACAAACAACAACTCAAAATAAGGGCAAATGCCTAAAAAATCCCCAATATGGATGTTCTCCCCAGCGGAGTCGCCATTTCTGTTACAGAGAAAACTTCCTATGGCTTGGGGTAGACCACAACAGACAGCTGACTACCAAAAAATAACTCAATTCCCAATGCAATGTTATTAAAATGAAAATGCTAAGATATGGAGAATAAGAACCAACCTTGAACCGGATGTTCAAAGTAGATCCCCTTTGATCTTTGAATCTCTACACTTGGACCTGCAGATTAGTCTCAACATGTTGACTTAGACCCAGTCGAGAGGGGTTCCCATCACTGTTGACACCAACCCGCCACGATCTCCCTAAGCACCAGCCCAGACAGGTTTTGGCCTACCCAGCAACACCTGCAGAGCAGATGAGGTCTCACTCGAGGCGATCAAGGGAGAGTGGACGGAACAATGTTTCCGCTAAATGAAGGAGGATGATTGCGGCAACAATTACTCAACTTATCACAACATCCAAAACAGATCTATGCATTCAAGATTAACATCATTCGTATTCATAGCATTATTTAACAGAGTCATTCATCGCAACAAAACAAATATAACATTAAAAGGTTAACTTGCAGCAAGGAATCATCACAACAGGCATTAACGCAAAAGGTACACAGGGAATTTCACCAAACAGTTTCGTCATGTCATATTACTTCAGAAAAACCCTGATACAACATCTCTGCAAAACCAGATCTCAGCGATATCTCTTGATCTCATAAAAAACCCGCATCTCTAAGATCTCTAAGATATCTTATGACCTACCACTTTCTGTCTTTATATAGGCTTCCACCTTTACAATGCTTGTCCACTTACTAACAACTTCCTAACCGACTCCTAGACAAATGACCCAAAATCTAACTGACACAGTCCAAATGACCCAAAAACCCGCCTACTACGATACAATTAACTCAAAATTACATCTCATATGGTCCAATGACCCAAAAACCCGCATTCTGCGGTACAAACGACTCAAAATTACATCTCATATGGTCCAATGACCCAAAAACCCGCATTCTGCGGTACAAACGACTCAAAAAGTACATAAAACAATGTAGCCTTCTTCGTTCTGCGACCTCTTCTGACATGTCGCAGCGTCGACAATGCTGCGATTCTTCCTTACCAAACTGCTTGCCAACACAACAACAAACACAAGCAAGTGCATATAATATGTGAAAGATATTAGCATAATCAATAACATGATCCATGATATCATAAGCAAATGTAACCCAATGTAATTTAAACAACATTCACAACATCAATTGGATTAGAAAATGAGTATTTCCATTAATTAATAACAAGAAGTACAATGATACAACCTCTTGCCGGAAACCAATCTGAACCAAGAACTGGGTCTCTCCAATTGTGCCTCCACCACTTCAATCCTCCATGCAATGGCAAACTCAAACTATGAAAGGAGTTTGGTAGGTGAACATAAGGAGTTCACAACAACAAGGATCAACGAGTGTAGACTCAAGTCACGAAAAAAATCCACTAGAGTTATCTTGCTTTCTCTTCCTCCTCCCTTCCATACACCATAAGAGCTCAATATATAGCCTTCCAAAGGTAAGTGAAAGGTCGAATCGAGTTGTTTCGGGGCATATGGAGGGCCAAAGGTCACCCTAAGACCTTTTTGGGAGTAAAAAGTAATTATTTATTAGTTTTTACCATTTAACTTGGCATCTGCGGGCTATAGTGGAACAGTGTGTGTGTACACTGGCTATAGTGGAACAACTAGCGTACAGGAACAAAAATAGGGAAATGTGTGTTCCTGGAGGATAAAATGATGGTCTGAGTCAATGAAATGGATCCTGAAGGCCAATCAATGCAGATGTTCACAAGGTGGAAAATTATGCTGTAACAAGTTGATTATACCAACACTACCAAAATGCTCATGGCTTAGAATCAAGAACCAAATCCTAGATCAAAGAATGATCTAGATCCATAACAAACTCCATAACTAGTCCTCTACCAAACATAACTTCCAAATTTAATCAAAGTCCTATGATGGGATGGTGTTTCATGAAGTTAATACAAAGAGGCCGAGTTATGATATATTTCAACCTCATCCCTCTCATCCACCATCTATTCTCCATGGGTGGACTCTACACTCACATGTGACACACATGTCTCATCTGGCCATGCGTTTTTTCCCTTAGCTTTCCTCCCTAGGACCCCATGCAAGGGTTCTACATTTTAAAGTTGAGGGTCCAATGAAAGTAGAATTTCACTTAAAGTATTATTCATATTTTATCATAAGAAGAAAATTGTATTGTTACAAGTGGGGCCTTGTTATAGCCCTCAATGGGTTGGTAAAAGTGAAGTATTGTTGTAGCTTATTTGAAGTTGGTTTCATGAAAAAGTGGTCAATGCACTCCTAAAATAAGCCATTATTTAGCAATTGAGTCATTGTGGTTGTTAAATCAAGTGTAGTGGTCACAAACACCACAAAGTAAAAAGTGGCACACCTCTTAATAGATGGTGGATCATCATAATGTAAATATCAAATAAACATCTTAAAAACTTATATTTTTTATAAACATCAAATAAACCTCTTTCCACATTTTCTCTTAAAATCTTACTTGAACTTTTGAGTAGTGTATATTTATATAGACCTTCCACCCTTCCCTCTAAAAAAAAATCTCTTATTAAAAGAGCCTTTCCATTGTGGAATTGTTTCTCAAACATAAAACATTTTTTTACAACACGATTAAACCTTCTCGAAAAAACCTCTAGTTGACAATACCCTATATGTTTTTTTAAGTAAATCCAATTAATATTATTGTAAAAAAAATCAACTGAAACTAGATCGATTTGTCGGAGACGTCGAAGGAGATATACATGGCCTTGCATTTTATTCTTTTTTTAGAGAAAAAAAATGTACTTTTGTTATTTCATTGAAATAAAAAAGTACATATCAAAACTGTCCAATTCATGAACAAGACTTTCAACATCTCATCCGTAACTACTACAGACATTACATTTGACCTACAAGTCACCTATCGAACAAAAAATAATACTAAAATGAACCTCCAAAGATCACAAGATTAACCAAAAGCTATGCAATGAATTATAGAAACATGATCTGATATATCATCAACAAAAAACTAGTATAGTTCAGAGAAAAAGGAAACATAAGTGCCATAGGAGACATGCAAGTCCTCCTCCCACTCTTCCCATGTTAGAATACCCGGATCTCCATCAATAGCCGATTTTGATAATGCATTTGCCACATCATTGTTCTCACGATAGGTGTGCTTGATGGTGAGAGACTGAAAACATTTTAGTAAAACAGAAATTCTGTGGCACCAGTGATGAAGCGTGATGTTTTTGAAGTTTACATGCTTATTGGCCCAATTGATGAGAGCTTGAGAATCCCTGAATATTATTAATGTATCCAAACCACATAATAATGTCACTTTAAGAATGCCCCATAGACCCAATAGCTCTGCTTTAGTATTAGTGCCCATACCACATGACAATCGGAATTCAAGAGTTAAATTCAAACCACATCTGAGAATAAAACTTGTACCACACATATGAGAAGTTGATGCTCCATCAAAGAACCCCACAACTTTGTCCATTCATTTAGAATAATAGGACTCAAACTTATGAATTTATGTTCCTGGATTGACCCTTGCAAATAAGAGCGAAAACGATTCCAGAAAGATAAAACAATCTGCTTCAAAGAAGGATTAATATCCTGAAATATAACACTATTATGAACCTTCCCCAAGATCCATGTCAATATGTCGGGCAAGTGAATTAGAGACCGATACTTTTGTTGCCACGAAAAATATGCACTCTCAAAGTCTGTATCTGGCCAATCCTCCTTAATGTTTAATTCCAGACAAATCTCATTCCAAATATCTTTTGAGAAATCACAATTCAGAAATAGATGGCTCGTAGTTTCCTCAGCTTTCCTACACAAAAAACACATACTCAGACCCTGTTTTCCATGCCGGATAAGATTCTCCCAAGTTAAAATTTTATTATTCAAGACAAGCCATAAAAAACATTTGGTTTTAAGTGGCATCTTCCACTTCCATAATATCAGATACCACCACTTCCTTTGAACTTTAGTATAAAATTCGACAATTGCCATATATGCAGTACTAGCGGTAACTTGACCTGTAGCAAAGTTTTTCTCCCACACTAGAGAATCATTGTCACCTGACAGTTGAATCCCACATGTATTTAAATTCTAAACATAGGCTAACCACTCAACTTTCCAGCTGCCAAAAGACCAAGTTCTGTGGGTAAAATCCAATAGGAAGTACTTGGGTTAAAAAAACTAATTCTCCTGAATTGATTCAGCGTGATCAAACCAATTTCAGAAAAGTAATTCCATAACCCCTGAGTGATTTGAAAGTTATCTTTTAAACCCACTATCGGTTCAAGTCCCGCTATAATTTCTTTACCATCTCCAACCCTCCACACCAGTTGGGATCTTATCCAAGGAATAATTCAAAAATCCATTCCTGATAATAGAGGCATTCTTAGCAACATCTGGAGGTTTTCTAATCCACCTGTAAACATCCATTTTTAAATATTTCTCATGAAGAATCTTTGACCAAAGATGATTCCCAAGCAGACCACTCCAGCAACTTTTCATCAACAGTGCAGTGTTGAACCAAAAAACATTTTTGATATTCTAGCCTCCATATTTCTTTGGTAAAGTCAAAGCTTTCCAATTTGCTAAATGATACTGGCACCCATCTTTGTTTCCAGACCATAGAAACTGAAACATTAAGCTATTGATTTTGTGTAGAACTAAAAGAGGAATCTTAATCAACAATGCCCAATAGACAGGAATACTGCTCAATACAGATTTGAAGAGAATAAGGCGTCCACCCAAAGATATATATTTGAACATCCAGAGATTAATTCTCTTCTAAATCTTAGAAATTAACCACCTCCAATCCTGTATTCTGTAGCAATTAGGATTAATATAATATCCTAAATATTTAATACCATCATCCAAGTTTGATGTATTATAAGGAAAAAAACTTAATACCTCATTTAGGACATAAGAGTTCATCACATTGCTTATAAAATTTGACTTTCCAGGACTAATTTGCATACCCGACGCTTTACAAAAAAGAGCCAATATATCTGCATATGCCCGCCATTCCTCCACAGTGTTGACACCAAACATAATGACATCGTCAACAAATAGTAAGTGTGTTATTGATTAATTCTTTGTAATTTTAACACCATTCACCAACCCATCGATCTTGGCTTTTCCAATCAGAAGACTTAACCCTTCAATAACCAGTAGAAATAAAAGGGGGGAAAGTAGGCACCCTTGTCTTAAACCTCTGTACCCTTGTCTTAAACCTCTGTAACTCTTGAAAAAAGAATTAGGATTTCCATTTATGAGCACAGAGTAATTTGCAGTTGTTACTAATGCCATTATCCAATTGCAAACCCTGTTAGGAATACCAATCTCTAGAAGAATCAACCTGAGAAAATCCCAGTTAATCTGGTCATATGCTTTTATGAGATCAATTTTCAGGATAATAGACTTTTTCTTCTTTATTTTTACAGTATGAAGAACCTCCTGAGTGATTCCAACCGCATCCAATATCTATCTGTTCTCAAGAAATTCGAACTGCTGCATAGACATCCATCTGGACAGATATGGCTTAATTCTATTGGCAACGATCTTTGAGATTATCTTGTAGACCAAATTGAATAACGCAATAGGCTTGAAATCATTAAAGAACTTTGGCTTATTAGGTTTTGGAATGAGAGTAAGAAAATTCGCATTTAGGGCACCCGCTATCCAACCTCCAGAACGAGTATACTCCACCATATTCAATAAATCCATATTCATTATATCCCAGAAGGTTGTAAAAAGTTCCACAGACCAACCATCTGAGCCTGGGCTCTTTTCTTTCTTGAATGCTTTCAAAACCTCTTCAATTTCACCCAAGGTGATAGGTCTTCCAATCAGTTCACCATCCTCAGCTATAAAAAAGGATGGATAGCACTTTAGGACATCTAACTGAGCATCAATGCTTGATGTCTTTGGATCCTCAAAGTGGGAACATAAGTATTTAAAAGTAGCCTCCTCAATTTTCTTTTGTTCCATAATTTCCATACCCTAACTATCATTTATAGACCAAACGGTATTTACATTCCTCCCGTGGGAGGCAAAATTGTGAAAGAAGCATGTATTTTTATCAGCGAGTTCTACCCAAAGTGCACGACTTTTTAACCTCCAAGAACTCTCTTCATTCTTCAGAATTTCATTCAGTCTTGACTGCAACTGTTGAAGCTTCGATCTATCCTCATCGGTAAAAATGCCATCTGAGTGAAGCTTATAAAGTTGTTTTATCTGCCTTTTGATAACAGAGAGATCATAACAATCCCTCTCCTTCTTCTTCTTCTCCCAAACTTTCGTTTTCTCTTTTAGCCCTTTCAATTTGAATATCAGAGAATCCACTGGATTATAACTAAGGGGGATAGCAACTTGTGTCCAGTATGTCTTAACCAAGTTAATATACTCACCGTCCTTTAACCATGTGTTGTTGAATCTAAAGGGCTTCAGAACATTGGGTTTTAAGTCATCAAACTGAAGTATAATGGCTTGGTGATCAGATAAGTTTGAATATTTCGCCCAAGTCCTGTACCTTACGAACAATTTAGCCAAGTCATCAACAATAATAAACCAGTCTAGTCTTTTACTCACACATCCCAATCCTGCACATTTATTGCTCCAGGTAAACTCCATTTTACTAGGTAGGACATCAATCAAGTGTGATCTTTGAAAAAGATCAATAAAAAAACCCGCCAAGTCATCAACCAATTTCAATGAACCCCAGACCTCTGCTGCGGATACAATCAAATTGAGGTCACCTGCCACAATCAAATTTGTGGTGTTAAGTACGCCTAATGATTCCAAGGTTCTCCAGTAAGCCTCCCTATCTCTGTAAGGAGCATATATATTCAAAATGGCCAGATCAGTACTACAATTAAGAAAACGACCTTTCATAAGGAGGCCCCCTAGTGTTTTATAAGTCTTGAAGGTTGTGGTCAAGGGGTTCCACCCAAATAAAATTCCACCCAAATGACCACATGAATCAATAGCAGTGAAGTGCCAACCCAGCTAATGTCTAGTGAAGAAATCAATAGCCTATGTGGCAGAGCAAAGTGTTTCTTGAAATATGAAGCAATCCAGACTAGTAGAGTTAATAAAATTGACCAGGCCCTAGTGTTAATAACCCCGCCAATTCCCTCGATGTTATAAGAAATAACAGACATTAAGAACGAGACTGAGGGGACATACTTGCTCTAAGTATACCAAGGGAGGAAGAAGAAACTGTAGCAGACACATCACAGGGTTGATCAAGACGCACAGAAAGAGGAATGAACTTATCCCCTAAATCTTTCTGTTTCCTCTTTTTCTTTTTAAGGATGGTCACATTTTGATAGCGTATCGAAGGAATAACCAAATCATAAGCAGGAATAGGGTTTACAGCATAAATTTCAAGAGGTAAGCCATCGATGCCTTTCATAGTGAGTAGGGACTCTGGAAAAGAAGTATGGATAGGTTTCTCGTGAAATTTGGTAGACTCCTTCTCGAATCTTGTAGAAATTCCAACCTCTGTAATCTGACTGTCAGGAATATCAAAACTGGGCGACAACACGGGTTGAGTAGTATGAAGAGGATAAGAAACATTGGTTTCCCCAGCCAAATTACCCGAAGTTAATCCCATAATAGGAATTTCCATAGCCTGAGGGGGAAAGTTGAATAGGGTTCATATCATTGAGAACAACATATGATATATCAGTATCCGCCGAATTTAAATCTTTTAACCAACTTCTAGCTAAGGGTTTAGAGTGAGAAAGCCGAACATCAAGTGCTTTCTCCATGGATTTATTCATTTACTGTACTGTGTATATCATACAATATATATATTTATGCCATAGGCGTTTCACCATGGAGGTACATAACCTCCACGTCAGCTAGATTCCTTGTTCATGGAGCGAATGGAATCTTTCCACGTGGATGGTGGATGCTTATGCATCTCGGCGGCCTCCTCCCTCCTCCCGCCGCAACCTCCTCTACCACACTCTCTCCTCCTCTGCTACACTCTCTCCCACGCAGCAGGACCTCCACGCAGCTCCATGCTCTCACTTCTACTCTGCTCATACCCCACGCAGTCCATTCATCCCCCCACGCAGATGCATTCATCCTCCACGCAGCTCCCAGTCGAGAATCGAACGCAGATCTCAAAATGAGAAGTTTGACGCCATTACAAATTTAAAAATCATTTTGATACTGTAATGATCTAAATGCATTTTAATACCGCAAATAGAACTTGAAAGAAATAATCTTTTGAAATTTATACCAATTCGTAAGTTGATTCTCTTCAATTCTGATTGCAAGAGTCATGCAGGCGATACCCAGGACTTGTATATGAGTACCGTTTGTAAAAGTCCCTTTAGACAAGAATCTGTCCAGTAAATTCCTACTTAAGAAGAGTGTTTCCCACTTAAGCTGATACAAGTCTATGTACTGTGCCACAGCAGAAGTTACGAATTAATTATTGAAACATCCAAGGACTTTTTCAAAAATCCAATTCAATTTAAATCGTGCAAAATGCTTGCCTCCGTAATCCAATTAACCATCAGAAGACGTTGTTTTCCTATGGCGTCCGTCAAATGAGTATCAATAGAGTCCAATAGATGACTTTGCAACGGAGGTTTCTTACGCTCTCTTACTTAAATTTTTGAAATGTATCATCGTCTTCATCCTCAGTGCAAGTATAGTCTTGCAGATTAGTAGAAGAAACATAAGCATTATCTCACTCTCACAGAACAAGGTAATAGGTTCGTTCAGATAAAAAGCAAGAAGACCTAAAGGAGGACGTGTCCAACACGGAGTCAAGCATGGAAAATGATGCAATACACTGTCTAATGATGTCATCTGAAGAGTGCCAAAAAACTAAAACAAGAAATACAACATAGCAAACAGTAATTGGCAAGGCCTCTACTTACAAATCAGGAAAACAAATTTGAGAGAGCTTTGTTTTTTTAAAGCAGAGTGTTATATGTAGATTTGTTGATTCTTACCGTCCTTCCATAGCCAAAGCATCCATGAGTGGACTATGGTCCAAGGCATCATTAAAATGTCTCAATTTTGAATTTTTGTAGGTTTGTATGCGAAGCACCATGAAATTTACAAATTATCGGCTTCCAATTTGGCATCTCACATCAACTGGGCTATCGAGAAAAGACGAGAGCGGTTCTCATATTTTCTGATAAAGAAATCATGGGGATTCATTCCTTTATCAATTTGTAAACGGTACCAAAGCCTCCAGACCCAATTCATCAAGTGTTTCAATTCTCTTTATTATATCCTGAATGTATATGGCGCAGATGTCCATGGAACATAACCAGCTTAACGTCTGTTTGTTGCAGTGGAATATATGGATCTCGTGGGTTCCATTGGCAAGCTTGCTCTTGACACGCTGCATTTGGCTCTCGGGTACTTGATCGAGCACTCACACTACTTGTGGGTTCGCAGGGTCTCCGTTTGTTTCACGCTTCTCCGAACCCTATACAGAACACTCCTCGAAAAGCATTGGGTTATCAAAATACGATTTCGGATGGGAGATAAGAGCTGAAGGCAAAATCAAAATTCCCAACAAACCAAATCGCAACCACCAAACACAATTACGTTCCCCAACCAAGCCTGCAAGAGGAGCCGAGCAGCATACTTGCAACATGATGCTTATGATAGCCTAGAACCAAGGCGTTCATGCAATCCTCTTGCAGAAAGAAGTAATCGGCTTGGAGTGTGCTCTGTGCATGTTCATCTCCCAAGAGACCATTGTTTTCATACCTGGAAGCTCAGAAACACCCTCCCATGCTCCATAGCCATGTTGCTTTACAATGTTGCAACCAATGCTAAATTCTGTCACCAAAAAACCTCGCATAAGCGAGGGAAGGCCTCTTACTTAACAAAGGATGGGTACTATAGATGGTAGCATGCACACGGGCGCGTGGCTTGCATGCAGACCGCCTCCTCATGGGCTCGTTTTGAGTGATAGGAGGAAGTTTACTGCGGGAGAAAAGAAGTGGAGGCTGCGATGGAGAAAAGAGAATGGGAGGGAGTCGGGAGATGGAGAGGAGGTGAGGCCGCCAATTGGAGGATGGAGCAGCGCTAAGTGGAGAGGTAGCCCCCTTTGCATGGTTGTGAGCTAAGTGGAGAGGCGTGTGGCCTTTTGGGATTTCACTCGTACAAAGGAGTAGGGTTAGGTAACAACAAATTTTTATTTGTATTTTTACAATTGTTATGTACGAAGGAGTAGGGTTAGGTAAGAACAAATTTTTATTTGTATTTTTACAATTATTATATGTGGATATATATTACAAATTATATATCTATCTATCTATCTATGTATATATATATATATATATATATATATATATATATATTATGTTTATTAATTAGTTTATTTAATCAATTAGGCACATATACTATTGGGTTAATCAACAATATTTCCACACAACTGCAGTATTGGATTATACAATTATGGCCAATGAATAATTCTGACAAAATACAGCCCAAATTGAGCTAGGAATGGAAATCTCACCTGCTTCCAACCTTCGCAATATTTCCTTGAATGAACTACAATTAGTTTTTATAGTGATTTCATGCTTTAAATCTTATATATCTCCAAGAATTAACAAGTAGGCCTGAGCATAGTGATTGTTAATAGCATGAAATGCAAAATATGTGTACAAGATATTGAATCTATTAGGAACATCTGGATTAGACAATAAGAATTCTATATAACTGCAGGTACTGGAATATACCTTATGGGCACGAAAGAATTCAAAAAAAAAATATGACCCCATTGAGCTCGGAATTCAAATATCACCTTGGCAATATTTCCTTGAATAAATTGCAATCACTCGTTATCATATCATGCTATGAATCTCATATATTCCAAAGAATTAGAAAGTGGGCCTGATAGTAATGATTGTTAGTAGCATGAAATGCAATATACATATACAGTATAGTAGGATCAGACAATTAAGAATTATATTCAATTACAGGTATTAGATAAGACCTTATGGACACCAAAGAAATCAGAAAAAATAGGACCCATACTAAACTTGAAAAGGAAATTTCACCTGATACCAACTTGGGCACCTTCGCAATCTTTCCTCCAACAGATTGCAATACACTGCTAACAATGATCTCATGCTCTAAATCTTATAAATCTCGGAGAATTAGCAGATGGGCCTAAGCATAGTGATTGTTAGTAGCATGGAATCCATAAATATGTAGACAAGATTTTGAACCAGTTAGGCATATATGCTATTGGGCTTAAATAAGAAATCCTTACTGCACTTATTGGATTAGACCTCATGGGCACCAAAGAATTCAGACAAAAATAGGACCAATTTGAAGTTGGAATGAAACTTTCACCTGAAACCAACCTGGGCACCTTTGACAGCGTTTCCTCGAATGAAATGCAATCATTGCTTATGGTGATCACATGCTCTGAATCTCATAGGTCTCCAAGAATTAGAAAGTGGAGATGAGCATAGTGATTGCCAGTAGCATGAATTAGTACGAAAGCATGTATAAAAGAAGATAGAAAGAGGTGTTACCTACTTCGCGTCATTGAAGGTCCTTCACCTACATTCCTAATTAAAAAAATTTACAAACCAACTTCCACTGAAAACTCAAAAAATGCAATGTAAGGAGGAAAGGGCAACTTTAAAATTTATGATCGGTTATGCTCTCAACCCACGCACTGCATTAACACTGTCATATTTCCTTGTTTTTATTTTTTCCCTGTCATTTACTGCTCCTTCTCAATGTTCCTAGGTGCATGGTGTCTGGTTTATGAGTGAAGGCACATGACTACCTTTTTCGTTGGTGCAATTGACTCCTACTATCCCTGGCATCTGCCGATGGTAACTTCTCTCATTCGTCCGGCCCTGCGTGGGTGTAATTATTGTGCCTGGAAGTTGTGCACTAACATTCGTCTCACCAGTTGAGTAAATCTGGCTTCGTTATAATTCAAATGCCAAATCTTGTTTGTAAGTGGCAAAAGAATTCGACACTTGCTTGAGTCGGGATCTGGTTAACTTTATTCCTTGGTGAGGAATGCAAAAGAAGTCGTCGATGGTAACATCTATCGCTCATAGGGCTTACTGCTTAGCTGCTAGTTGTGATGTATCATGACATGAGATTGATTGTGACTTGAAGATTCCAATAACCGGGGGGGACTTGGAGGTTCCAATAACCGGGGGCATAGGAAGTAAAAATTCCCACATCGAAATTAACAACATTTGGATCATGGAAGTGATAAAATAGTAGTATTAGGGATATAATGCTACTACCCACAACAAAATTTGCTAGAAATGCTTATCCGGAATTACCGCCTTAACTTTGCAACGTTCACTTCACCGTGAGGTTAGATAAGCAAAACACAAAGACGGAATGGCCAACTGTCTTTGCATTCTGTGATTCAATTTTCTTGTTTTCCGATGTACCCATGAGCCCTTTTGAGTTTCCTGGTTTCTTGGCCAACTGTATATGCATTCGGTGATGCAATTTTCTTGTTTCCCGATGTGCTTGTACTTTCATGGATGGGTTAATCTTCTTTTTTTTGGCAAATCCGTTATGTTGTGTCAAGATTTTTCATTTTGTTTTATTCATGCAGGAACAAAATACCTGGGCTTTAAATTACTGAAAATAAGCGTTGGCATGGCAACAAGGCATTTCTACCACTTTGGCATTTACTCAATCCGTATGAGTCTTATATAGACTCACCAATTTATATTTAGTTATTATGCATTTTACTTTGGTACCAATTAGAGCATTACGCTCCATTGATCTTGCTATTGAAAATGCCATCGGATATGGCCGCCAACAGGCAATGTTGATGGGAGTAAGATAAATTCTAGCATTAGATAATGCTTTGTTCAATTATTTGTTTTTTGCAATTTTGATAAGAGAATTGAACAATATTTTTTTTTGTTTTCAAAAAATGATTTTTATAGTTTAAATTGTAATTTTGATGGTAGAAAGTATCCTCTTTGAATATACAATTTCTAATGCAATTTCAACTGAACATTTAAACAATTTTAGGAATAACAATTTAACTGTTATGCCCCGTCTCAACTCAGGTCCATTCGTTTGAGTTGATTAAAATTGTTAAGGTTATAAATCATAATGCATTATATTTCCACCATAAGAGTATCTCTGATTCGTTTATATTTATATATGAATGAATGGTAGCAACAAAACGTGTACAGATTCCTAATTTCAGTGTCATTGTCATTATAATGACAACCATTTAAGATTATCTAAATTAATTATTCTAGATATTTATTTTTTTTATTTATCTTTTTATCTCTAGTTATTTTGAAAATGGCTTTAAATAAAAACTTTAAATTTTTTTATGTTATTTTTATATAAATAAATATATTTTTCAAAATTTAAAATCTAAAAGGAAGCAAAAGATGAAATAACGAAATCTAAAAATATTTCAACAGCAGCAGGTCGCTATTTAACCAACAATTTAACCAATATACTATACAAGTTAACAAACGACAAGGACATGGCCACCTGCACTGGCACTTGATATTTTTGTTTTTACAATCTGTATACAGTAATATTATTATAAAGCACAGGATTGTATTTTCTATCTTGGTTTTTATTACTTTCCTAATCTAATCATGTGTTGGAACGGTTCTACTAAGTCGACCTTTTTTTTTAATGTACGAGTCTTTCTTATTTCCTATCAAATGTGTCATTTTTAAAATGATTTATTTCATAGAGTTTGGATATTGATTATATTTGACCTCAGCATGAACTTCAAGATACGAGTGTGTGATTTTTTAGAATCATGCATTGTATAAAGACACGAGTGTGATTTTTTAGAATCATGCAAGGTATATGAGTTAAGGACCCAAGATCACACATAATTTTTTTTAGTCATGTTGGTATAATGATTAAAGACTCACATTACATTAGGCCTTGACCTTTGGTCATTACATTAGGTTTTTGTAAGTTATGTTGATGTGAGTACCTTGCCACAAACCAACATCTGAATTTCTATTCATGCATTCATACATTGGTCAAGGACCCAATTTGCTTTGCTATTGATTTGATCGGACTTTGATTTCTTGACTCCCTATTGAGACCTTCTAGTCACTACAATGAACTTTTGCATGTTATGTTGATATGGGTACTTTGCCACGTACTATTACTCGACTTTTTAGTATCATATGTTAGTACATTGCTTAAGGATCCATGTTACTTTTGATTTAAGTTAGATTCCCACTCTAATTTTAATTCTCATCCTCTGTAGTGATTTTTTACAGTTAATGTTGAGAGAGTACATTACAATAGCAAAGATTTTTGTGGAATCTCTTCTATTTTCTTCGATTTTAGTAGAAGTTTCTAGCGAAGGTGTGTAATCAGAGGTTTTAGTAGATGATTTTGTTTGGTGTGTTTCAACCACACTACCACACACCATGTAGTGTTAAAGGGCTTCTCATTATGCATGTAGGACCTTCGTGGTTTTAGAATCTTTTATGAGTGGTTAAAGTGTTCAACAATTTTATGGCATTGGGACAAAGGGCCGCACATACTCTTGTTGTTCACACATCATAATTCTTGGTGGACCTCATCAAACTAAAATCCTATGAGTGTGCCTTGATGTGGATATTTATGTTACAAATTCCTCAGGTCCCAAGCTGCACTCCTTCATACCACATGTTGCAAGATAAATTGTGTGGAGCTTATTGCCATACTCTCTCCCTCTACATTATACATGTCTTGGGATGGAAGGAGCGAAGGTCATGTTGGTTTCACATGAACCTCCATTTGTGTGGAATCCACCACTTTATCTACACGTACACCATTGTTGTGCCTCCACTTGTCTGTGTGGAATGAATCTGTCATGAGCTCACTTAAACTCATTCAATCCACATGGGATCCAAAGTATGACTCATTAATCAACCAATGCTTGTGGTGTATGCTATACAACCAACATTAATGATTTTGGTACTTCAACAAGGTTTAAATGGGATTAGCATGCAAGTTCATGACTTAATATGCATGTTCACAAACTTAGCATTTGAAGTTGCAAGATCGAAAATTACATATAATAAATTATAATAGCAATTCATCCCCATGAACATAAATTAGAATATATATTTGACATGGATTTATTTCATATAAAATCCTTTTAGGATTAAATGTACAAGATCAGCATAGACTATTTACTGTGTTTAACTAGATATCATTTTAAGAGCGTGTACTGACCAGCTTAGATTATATGTTGACATGGATTTGTTTGATATTGATTTCATCAAAATCTTGCCAAGATTAATGTACGCGACAAGCAAGGACTACTTACTGCATTTAATTATCCAAATAACATTTTAATTTATTAGGGTTTGAGGTGCATAATTGTTATTCTAGATCTCTTTTGCTTGTAAGAGTAAAGGTGTTCACATCACCATAGGAATTTGGAAAAAAATGCAGTCGTCATTTTCCATGATTTCGACAGGTTTTCATGGTTTTCTTTGTTTGTTCTGACATGAAGCTTATAATATAGATCGATGGTTTCCCACAACATCCTCTACAAAACCTCGTTATCATAGGTGGTGATTTTATATTTTACACACTCAGTGCAAATGGCTTCCAACTTGGGGATAATGCAGAGACACCCAAATGAGGTTGCATAAAACCTATATGCTGTGAAAATAGTGCTTAAACAATTGTGAAAATAGTGCTTAACAATGTTGCACATGGCATAAAAACAAACTTTTGTTCACAAGTAGTTTGTGCAGTTTAGGAGCTATTATAATCATTGTTTTCATTGATATTATTGCAGAAATATTTTTTCAAATTGCTTATATATTCCAGATATAGTAGTAATCTATAGTGTGGAGATTATTACTACAAAGATTGTGAAAAGCAATCATAGTTGGCTCACTGTGTTCATGAACTTAACATTATTTTTTGTTATGGGTTGAGTGCCTATGTCTTTGTAATCTGAGATTGTTACAAACTTTGCTCCTTTCCTACCAGTATCCTTGGCTGCTTGTGTCTATGTTTTTGTTCCTTTTAACTTTCCTCTCTTCCTATCGACGTTCATTTTTGCCCCTCAAGGGGCAAATGCTAGTGTTAAACATGTATAGCTGTTTGAATGCGGCCGCATTTATTAAATGTTGGATCTGATTCAATAGTCAACAATGCTATAGTCAACTCAATTGGAATGCAATGGCGAGTGCATATGGAATGAAAGACCTTTAAAAAAATCCTCATCTCGAGGAAATCCCAAAAAAATAGATCGTTTTGATGGGATAAGTTAAATGTCCATATTTACAGTTTTTTGTCTGGAATTTTTCACTTCCTCTAATTTTTGGATCATGAAGAAGGAAAAATAATGTCGCACTATTAAAAATGTCCAAAATTAAACAGGACCGTAGCTCCTTTACAGTATAAGACAATATATATTGGGTTATTAGATAAATCTACAAAGGAGATGCTATGCATTTAATTCATTTATTTGTTGTCAGAGAATATAACTTCCTAATGATGCGGTTGCACTGGGCGTAGCTTTTCCTTTATTAAAGGACATAGCTTTTTCTTTATTGAAGAACATAGCTTTTCCTTTATTGAAGAACATACATAGCTTTTTCTTTATTGAAGAACATAGCTTTTTCTTTATTGAAGAACATAGCTTTAGGATGACGAAGCTTTCAGGAAATCCTCATCTCAAGCAAACCCAAAAAAAAAAATAAGGGACAGAACGTATGAACGATTGCATGGGATCGAACTACACGAATCAAAGTAAAACCCTAATCGTAAGGGGCAGAAGGCACGAAAGACTCGAAATACCCGAACTGACAGACGTCTTCAATTTTCAATTTCAAGGGAAACACTGCCTGGACAATAAAAAAAAATGAACCACTCAGTAAATATATATATATATTTTTTTTAATTTGAGACTTACATGTACAACAGGAAACCTCATTTTTTTTACTTTGCCAAAGACTTAACTTTGCCCCTTGACTTGGTGGAACACTTTACTTCCCGGACCTCTTAACTTCATCGACTCTTGACTTCACGGAACAGTTTACTTCGGAGACCTCTTAGGCTTAGTAACTTAAGGTGAACTTGGAGGCAATCGTGTCAAGACAAACCCACTCTATCAAATAACCAAAACATTATATGAAACTTACGGTTAAAACATAGTGAAATATGGTATTACATAGAGATGGAATTTATTTCAATCTTTCACCTTTTACAAAGCTTGGGCTTTGAATACATTTCATGACTATAAGCTTGAGCTCACAAACACATGGCGGTCATTTTCATGTGCACAAACATGCTGACAGTTTGCCTGACATCTCTGAACTTCTACAAACTCTGATTCAGGCTATGATTTGAAATACATCAGCTTGTAATTCATTTTTCCAATACAATTCTCAATGAATAGGTTGTTTGATTCCAACAGGAAAAGAAAAGCGAAAAGCCTGAAATCAATGGTGGGTTGCTAGAAGCTCATAACCATTCAGCTACTATTTCGGTAGACAACCATGAAAGTTAGATCTTGATGTATAAACGGGGGCTACCTGTTGTAAATGCACCAGTTCGAACTTGGGTCGTTCAGGAATATTGTCCTGCGATGATTTTCAAGGAAATAAATTAGAGTTCTTGCCTTTTACTATGAACAAATTCTATGTCGGTATTCGGCCGGGGCTTGATCCATACGAACAGGTTCCTGGTTCAATGTATTATATTTAACTTTTAAATATAATGGTCGACATATATCAACCACTTTGAAAATTGTTAATTCAACCTAGAAGCTTCTAATGGATTCCAACCAAAAATCCCTTTCAAAAGCTGTAGCTACAGACTTGAGTCAATCATCCAAGGGTGTCCATGATCTCCTCAGAGGTGGCAAACCCAATTACGAGAACAAGCTGTTTTCAGAATCTCAGATGGAAGCTTTGACTGCTCTCTGTGATGCTTTGGTGCCTTCTCTGGATTTGGATGGAATCACAAACAGTAATAATGCACAGGATAATGATGAACTTCGATCGTTTTATGGAGTTTCGGCCTCTTCTGCTGGAATCCCTGATTATGTAAGATATTTTTTCATCATTCATTACCTCTTCTTCTTTAGTCTTTAGGTTAAATTTGAAAATTGAATGCAATTTACATGAAGTTAGTACATATATATACGATATCTATGAATCTAGCCTGCACAAAATGATAAGTGAGCTGAAGTTAAATCTAGGTGGTGTATATTTGCAAAATTTAGAGCATCACTTTCTTTTCAAAAATTGTAGCTGACAGTAGGTTTCGGTATGCAAAATTTTCAATTCTCTATTTCATTTGTTTGCATTTTATAACAGTTTGCAGGATATATGTCCGAACGCTTAATGCGTGCAGATGTGGGTCTGATGAAGTTGGCTTTGTGGCTTCTATCTACATGGTTTGGGACATTTATCTTGTGTGGCAGATTGTCTCTGTGCAGTCATTTCCCGTTTTTCCAGAGATTTTCTCATATTTTACAGCACCGGCGGGAGGAAATTCTCCTTTCATGGTCACAGAGCTACTGGTATATGTTTCGTCTTCTGTTCAAGGGCATCAAGTTCTTGTGCTGCCTTGCTTTCTACACAAAGGTCAGCTTTTATAAGAAACCCCTTCATGTTCTTATGTTAATATTTGCGCCTAGAAAGGATGTGCATGCTTGTAATGCTGAAGGAACTGAAAAACTATAAAAGCCTGCATATAATTTCTGTTACCATATTTGAAAAGCCAAAACAGTACAACAGCTATAATCTTTATCTAGCCTTGTGAGGGATCAAAAGCCAAAACAGTACAACAGCTATAATCTTTATCTAGCCTTGTGACTTTTGTGAGAGATGAAAAGCACTGAATTTGTTCATTTTTATACTAGCACAGTCACAAGTAAAGTGGCCAGTGAACACAGATAGGTGTAGCTAACTACTTAGTTTGTGGAGATGGCTGGTTATTAAACAAGGTTAAACATTATAACATAAACATTAAACTAATTAATATAAACATAAAACAAATACTATTTAATAAACATTCCACTTTTTTTAAACTGAGGCTAATTTAAATCTTAATCAAGATGCATTTGAGCATAACAAGATACCACAACCATGAAATGAATTTCCACTATACACTTGTTACACTCAGTTAATTTTGTGGATCCACTCAAGGAAGTCCAAAATTTCAGATAATATCTAAACACCTATAGGTGTAATAATTTAGTTGTTAAAAAATAATGAATTTACATTTCAGTTTAGTTTTAATTATTTAAAATTAAAATAAAGATAATGATAATAAAATAATAATCTAATTTAAAGAGATTTAATTGACTATATATCTACTTTTATTTAGGAAATCTCTTTGTTCGTAAAAGACTTTCTACATAGTAATTTGACTATTTAAATTTCAAAAAGTTTACCCACCTTGTATCATCAAAATTTACTCTTATTGTACCCACGTAGGTTAGATACATTTTACAGTAATGTTGTAACAGTGTTCCAACATTCTTCGTATTCATCATTAATATAATAATTCCATCATATTCAATTTCTCATGGTCTGTGAAAATGGATGGAATGTCCTCGTGGAAAAAAAACATAGTATGATAAAGTTATAAACTACAACACAGTGAAATACATATATATCACAATCATTGTGAAAACCTATATTCTCAAATGATTCTAATATTTTGTTATTTTCTTATCAAATTAAAAATAATTTTAAACTTTACCTTGACTTTGTGATTAGCTTTTGGTAGGATTTACAATATCAAACAAGCTTTTCGAAGGCTTATCAGTGAGGAACTTATAATGCTGTTGAGAAATTTAATAACAGTGGCAAAAGTAACTTGTTTTATAACAAACAACTACAGAGATTAGACATAGGGATCAGTCTGAAAGTCATGAGTCAGTAATTTAGGATTTTGAGTAGGGTATACCCGAACTGAGCCGAGCAACATACTGGAGCTGAACTTGTAAGCTTATTTGCTTGTTACCATCCATAAACGTTTCAACTTTCCAGGAAGGAAAATTTCGTGGTGTCAATTCTTTAATTATTGATATAGCGTGTTACCATGTCTAACCTTTTTTCTTCAAATTTCGAAGAACTGGAAGATTCAAGTGAGTTTTTTTTTTTTAATTTTTTTTTTACTTTGGAAACTTAACTTCAGCTATTGTAAGATTGATTTGATGGGTTGCTTTATCTGACAGTTGAAAACCAGATTGTTTTTGATTGGTTGCTTTATTTGACAGTTGAGATGAAAATCAAAGTGTTGAGCCCAACTTTAGTGTCCGAATAGGAAAATGATCTATCCAGATATCCAGATGCAAGTAGAATAGAGTTGATATCTAAATTTCTATTTATAAAGCCAACCAGAAGACCCACAACTGACTCGTATTATCAAACCCAAGATTCAAGTAAGTTAAAAAAAAAACTTAACAAAAATTGGAAGATACAAGTGAGGTATACATCTTGTAAGATCTTAGGTGCATTCACCCAAAAGCTGTGTTTTTCTCAATGCAAGTAGAATAGAATTGATACCTAAATTTCTATTTATAGAGCCAACCAGAAGACCCCACAACTGGCTCCTACAATCAAACCCAAGATTCAGGTAAGTTATAAAAAACTTTCCAAAAATTGGAAGATACAAGTGAGATATACATCTTGTAAGATTTTAGGTGCATTCACCCAAAAACTGTGTTTTTCTCAATGCAAGTAGAATAGAGTTGACACCTAAATTTCTATTTATAGAACCAGCTAGAAGACCCCACAACTGACTCCTACCATCAAACCCAAGATTCAGGTAAGCTATAAAAAAAAAATTTCAAAAATTGGAAAATGGAAGATACAAGTGAGGTATACATTTTGTAGGATCTTAAATGCATTCACCCAAAAAGCTGTATTTTTCCCAAGTTCAAGTAATTATAGATTTAATAGATCTAATGGAACCATAATATGGACAATGTAAGCATACTTGATGTTGAAATATCAATAATAAGAAGAGTTATAATAAGTTTTATCATTTCATAATTTAGTTAAATCAAATTCTTAACCAATTTATATAATATATTTATTCAACCCATATTTCAATATTTTGTTAAAAAATATAAACTTAATTATCCAACTTATTTCTTCAACTTCCACTTTTATTAAATTTCCATACATTCAGAAAATTCTAAAACTAATTCTAAGTCAAATTCTTAATCAATTTATATGACATTTATTCAACCAATATTTCAAACTTTTGATTAAAAATATTAACTATTCAACGGACTTCCTCAAAAATTTTAGATAAATATTTTTGGGCATAAACTACAAATATCTTAAATGCTATCATATCCAAGAATGTGATATGATCTGAATGTGTATCCAAAAAGCCCAACATACACAAAATCTTTTAATGGATGCCTTGTAAAAGCGTTAATCTTTCTTGACTGAAACGCCCAATTGATGAGTCATATGTGCCCCACCCCGACATTAAGTTGCCTTTATGTCGTTTCTTGATATTTACGTCGACATTTTGTCTCATAAACTCTTCTTGCAAAGCTGGCCTTCTTTATTCTTTTCTTCATTTTTACTTCAACATTTTGTCTCATAAAGTCTTCTTGCATAGTTGGCCTTCTTTATTCTTTCCTTCGTATTTACTTCAACATTTTGTCTCATAAAGTCTTCTTGCATAGTTGGCCTTCTTTATTCTTGCCACATTCACAAGCAAAACGATGCCTTTTAATGATTGAAGAAGAATATCTGGAATCCGACTTAATGTATGGGTAGTTTTACAGTAATTCACCCATGAATATTAATGATCAAAGGACTGAATAAAGTTATGATGTTTTGCCCTTTTCACAATGAAAACCCATATGGTTTTGCCATTTTTCTTTGAAAAAAATGAGCCCTACAATGATATTATCTTGACCACTATCTTTGAATCCCTTCTGTATTTTATGCTTATTATTTTTCAATCTCTTTTCTATCTTATCTCTATAAATGAGACACCATAGCGATCTAGAGCACCTCTACCATGAGTGGTGGCTTTGCTGGAACTTCCATGGGTACCATTCATGGGGGCTCCCGGGTATGGTGCTCCCTGTTACTTGCCATGGCCTGACTCTGGTGTAGTTAGCCACATTGGTATGTTGAAACTCTCTTTTTTTCGTTTTTGTGCCTTTTGCTGGAGTATCTTTGGGGTTGGTTGACCTGCTTTTCTTCCTTCTGGGTTTTTGGTGTCAATATTTGTTTAATATTGTACCTTGGAGTCAAGCCTGCTACCTAATAGCAGGCTTAGTACCAACCAGGTTAAAAAAGTGGGAAACTGTCACTATTTTTTATCTCTTTTGCCTTTGACTTATCTTATTGGGGTTTCGAGTCTCCCGACGGTTTTTTCTGAGTTATTGTTTTACCGTTCGCGGTTTCGTTTATGCGCTTTCGACCCCCTTTGACTTATCACTGTCGTGTTTGCTAGTCTCTCGCCGGGCATTATCTGGGATCTTGGTACTCTTTTGCGGTATTTGTGTTGGCCTTTCAACGGCTGTTTTGGGGTTTTCTGGTCTGTTTTTCCACTTCTTGTTTTTTGCTAACAATTTTATCTAGTCTATGAGGTGAGCACTCTTTGTCGGTTTTTGTCGGTCAACCATCCTCTATCTAGGATTTTCATCATTGCACTTGTGGCTATGGCCTCCCTGTCACGTTCTGGAGTGGAACCTATGTGGGTCGTCACCAATCCTTCCCTGGATGTGGTTTTTGAGTGCTTCGGGGAATGTGGCGTGGATGTGGTATCACCTTTGGCCACTTCTCAGGGTCGTCACTCACCGTACTCCAGCTCGGATGTATCTACGGTGTCTGCTACTGGTGGCTCCCAACATGTTAAATCCCCTAGAAACCTCGGGCGGCGTGAGCATGTACCCACTTTTGAGCCGGTTAGGAAAGGTTGTGCCCTCTGCGTTATGGGTAAAGATGTTACCTATGATATGGTATTGGATCTGACGGATAGAGCCCTGGTGGGAAAGTTTGAGTACATTTCCCTCGGTCTGTGCTCCTGGATTGGATTCGACGACAATGGAATCCATTTATAAAGAACATTCCCCGTGTACTTATGCTCTTGAATGGGTGGATCCTTTTTCACTTCCTCTCGGAGGAAGAACGGGCAACTATTGAGCGGCGTTTTTGGATTATTGGGCATGGCTCTCTGGTCCTCTCGCGTTGGTATGCTGGTTTCGACTCCCAGAAAGAAAAATTAAAGACCTACCACCTTTGGGTACTCCTCCCCGGCCTCCCGCTTCAGTGCTAGTCCCTCAAGGGTTACAAAGCTATTGCTAGCTCCATTGGCAAGTTTATTATGATCGAGGAAGACCTTCTTTGTGGTTCGGACTGGTGAACCCCGCGAGTTCTGGTGGAAATTGATACGTCTGAAAGAGTTATGAGTGAATTGGAAGTTATTTGGGATGGTGGCACTTTTATTCAGGTTTTGGACCATTGGAAAGTATTTTTCTATTGTCATGTGTGCCACGAACCGGGTCATGCTAAACAGCGGTTCCCCTTGCGTGCCTCGGCCCCTGGTGGGGCGGCTGGTTGCTCGACTGGGCCGAGTGCCACCTTTCGGAGGATCAGATGGACTTATTTTTACCACTGGACCGCTCCTCGACTTCAGACCTTATCGGTAATTTCGTTTCAACCCTTCTCACTATTCTTAAATTTATCCCTTTCAAGGAATTGCGTTCGGCTCTTTCGTAGGGGTCTATGTTGGACTATGACATGGCTCCATCTTTACCTTCACCACTGTCGGTCAGTTGCGTTACTCCTCCACCGCCTGAATTTTCTCCCCCACCTATGGTGACCACCAGTGCAGGGGTATCTGTGGAGGATACGTCGTGGCATCTCCCCATCCCCTCTGCCGATGATACGTTGCGTAATCAACCCGTCTCCTCCTCCAAGCCATCTGCTCTCGAGGCCCCTACCCTTGTGCAGGATCTTGAGCTGGATTCCCTGACCACCTTCCCTCCCCTTCCTGTCGCTCGTCCTTCTCCCTTGGACATCACTTTGTCTCCCACCCCCCTTGACGACTTGGAGGACTCCCGGGATCAATGCTCAGCCCCCCTAGTCTTATGGGTTCGCTCCCGGTTTACTCCTCCCTACTGGCGGATCAAGAAAATATTCCCATCAATTCTATCTTTCGGGGTAATGTCACTGTTAGGAAGGCTCGACGCGGGCCAAAGGTTAAAGGGGCGGCTAGGGGGTCTCCTCATAATCCCCACTTAACTTCTTCGTTCGATCGGGGCCTTTCGTCTCCCTCGTCGACACTCTCACCAACTACTAGGGCTCTTAGAGATTTCTCATCCCTCTAGGAGGTTACTTCATGAACCTTATGACTCTAAATGTACATGGACTAGGTTGCGGTCCTAAAAATGCAGCCCTAAAATGCCTTCTTTATTTACTTAATCCTCGTGTCATTCTATTACAAGAAATAATGACTACTGCTGTATCTGCTATCACTAATTTCCTCAAGCTGAAGCCAAGATGGCTTGCGTCTGGTCTTGATTCTGCTGGTCTCTAGGGTGGCACCTTGGTGGCATGGAATCCGGTCTATGCTAATATGAAGGCCTTTCATACTGTTGCAGGTATTATGATCGAGGGGACTCTGAAGGGTTTCGGTCATTCGGTTCGGATTTTCAATATTTATGCTCCATATTCTGGTTGAAAGTTATTTTGGGACCGGGTGTTGGTATCTGGTATTCTGACTGGTGGGTACACTATTGTAGCTGGGGACTTTAATTTCACTACGGCCCTGGAGGAAGTTTGGGGGAATGGACGAACTATTGATCCACTTGCGAAGTATTTTCTAACCCTGTTTGAGGGTGCAAAGTTGGTGGACATCCGACCGGGGATCCTGTCACCTACTTGGTCAAATAAGCAGTCTGGTATGGAGGGCATTGCCAAGCGCCTGGACCGTTACTACATGTCGGATTCTCTGTGTGCATTTGTGAACATATTTCGCACCTGGACTTATTATGTTGGTTTTTCAGACCATCGTGCTGTCATCCTCCAATTGGATTTTGAATCCTCCTTCTGTGTCTACCCATTTAAGTTTAATGCGGTGTGGTTAGAGGACTCAGAATTCTGCTCTCTGGTGCATTCATCTTGGGGTCGTCAATAGGTCCCCATTATTACGGTTCTGTTCAAAATTACAGCGTCTCTCCCAGACTGTCCGTAACTAGGATAAAGATAGGAAGAAGCAATTACATGGGAATCTTGTTGTCCTTGAGAATAGGATACAAGCTCTGTCGGGTCTGATGGATGATAATCTCTTCTCTGACTCCCATCACCAAGAATTGGCCATGTTGGAATTGGAGCGCTCTAAGATCCTCCATTTTGGGGAAGAAACTTGGAGGCAAAAGAGCCGTGCTATTTGGCTTAAGTCCGGGGATAAAAATACTCGTTTCTTCCAAAGATTTGCCAATCAGAGGCGTCTAAATAATGCAATTTGGGAGCTATCGGTAGATGGTTCGTGTATTACTAATCATCCTGCCCTGATGCTGGCCGCAAAAGCACATTTCAAAGGTATTTTTACCCAAGAGGAACCCTCCAATCTCTTGGAACAACTCAACACTGTGATGAAATTCCCTCGTTTTTTTGGCAATGATGATTGTATGGTGATCGGTTGTCCTGTGGAGAAGAAGGAGGTCTTGGAGGTACTTAAGTGTTTCGCCCGTGACAAAATCCCTGGGCTGGATGCTCTTACTGTGGAATTCTATCTGCATTTTTTCGACCTCTTAGGCGATGAGTTAACTGCGGCGGTGGATGAAACCCGAGTGCGGGGTTGGGTTTTGACCTCCCTTAATGTGACCTTCATTACATTAATCCCTAAGAAGGATAGGCCGCTAGATTTTAATGATTTTCCTCCTATCTCTTTGTGCAACCTACTGTATAAGATTATTGCAAAAGTGATTGCTTCTTGTCTCAAGCCATATCTGGGTAAATTCATCTCCTAGGAACAGTTTGGTTTTCTGCCTAGCAGGCAGATCCTGGATGCGGTTGGTCTGGCCCAAGAAGGACTGCATTCCATAAAGTCAAAAAAGCATGAATCCCTCATTTTAAAAGTGGACCTGGTAAAATCATATGATCGGGTGGACTGGAACTACTTATGTTTTATCCTTATTCAGATTGGGTTATCCACGGAAATAACTGGCTGGATAATGGCCTGTATTACCTCTTCCAACTATTATGTCCTGATAAATGGTTCTCCATCTGGTACTTTTAATGGCAACAGGGGCATCAGGCAGGGTTTCCCTCTTTCGCCTTACCTATTCATTCTTGGTATTGAGGGACTTGTTCTTCTAATCAAGGACGCTAAGGCCATGGGGCTCGTATGTGGGGTTAAGGTGGCAAATGCGTGCCATATCACCCACTCTATATTTGTGGACGATGTTCTCCTGTTCGGAAAGGCATCACTGGGGGAATGGCGTCGTTACTCTGAGATTGTTAACTCCTTTTGCATTGCTTCTGGGATGGAAGTTAGCCTCCCTAAGTCAGCTATCACTTACCAGGTATGGGATCCTGTACTTTTTCCCTCTCTACAGCCGCTTCTACCCTACAAATGGGTGGAACTTAATTTGGGTTTTCGGTATATCGGATTCCACTTGAAACCTAATGGGTATCATTCCTATGACTGGCATTGGCTCATTTCTAAGGTTCAAAAACGTTTAAACTCTTGGGATTTTCATTGGTTGTCTTTGGGGGGATGCCTTACTCTACTTAATTCTGTTTTTCAAGGAATTCCTGTGTACTGGTTTTCTCTTATTGCTATCCCGATGGGCACTGTGGAGGCTCTGTGTCATTTATTCTTTAATTTTCTTTGGGCTGGTGTGAATGACTCCTGTAAGTTTCATTTGACGGCTCAGGGTACTATTTCTCTCCTAAAGGCTCTTAGCGGGTGGGGCATAAAGGATATGGTTCTATTTAATCGTGCTCTCTATGCTAAAAGCCTCTGGAGGGCCTTATTTTGTGGGGGTTTGTGGGGCAGGGTCATTCATATGAAGTACCTGAATCGGTTGTCAATTTCTTATCTGCTCAGGGATCCTTCCCCTGCCAAGGGCAGGGCATCTACTATTTGGCATAGTTTATTGAAATCTCTCCCGATTTTACACTCTGCTATTGCCTCGGAGGTGGGGCGTGGAACTCGGGTATTTATTGGTATTGATCCCATTTCAGGCTGTTATCACAACTTACCTCTGTCCCCCTTTTCGCTAAGTTGTTTGCATCGTAATAATATTATAATGCTTAAACAAGCTTTTGTATCTTTGCCTGAGCAAGGCTCTCACTAGATTAGTGCAGACGAACTTTAGTTGTTGGGTGTGTTGGCGATGGAATGGAATTTATTTGTGCAATCTCTCTATAAGGCAGGGACTACACTTACTGAGCGAGAGGATAAGCTTGTATGGACTGCTAATTCGTCCTCTGGGGATGTTACTGTAGCAATGGCTTATGCAAAACTTGTTGTTGATTCTGGTTATGCCAATATTCCATGGTGGATCCCGTGGCTTTGGAAACTGGATTGTCCTCCGAAGATTAAACTCTTTGTTTGGTTGGTGCTCCATGACAAGATTTTGACGTGGCTGAATATGCAAAAGCGTAGTTACTTTGGACCTAGGCGCTATGTTTTGTGATGTTTGGACCTTGAGACGACGGACCACCTTTTTAGGAGGTGTCATTTCATGTAGGCTGTTATTGGGGAACTCTCGGTCTTATTGAATGTTCAGCTAATATGGAAGGATCTCTCCTTTGAAGACCACTTATTACTTTGGCATGGGTGCCATAAAAAGTTAACTCCCATCCTACCTCTCTGCATTTGAGGGGTGTGGAGGGCCCGGAACAATGCTATATTCAACAGGATCACTCCATCTTACCAGAGGGTTGTTGTTACCACCTTTGTTGTCTATTCTTCCCTACAAGGCCCTGCTATTCCTAGGCAACCCCGTTTTTTAACCCAGGTGTCTGCTAATTACCCGCTTCCACATGGCTACTTTGATGGGGTGGCTATGAGGGGTAGGTGTTGTGCGGGAGCACATTTGACAGTCAGTCTGTCTCATTACTACCACCTGTCTCTTGCTGCTGGAATTGGGACAAACACTCGAGCGGAACTGATTTCCCTTTGGGCACTTATTTGGTTTTCTCATTCCTTGGCTGTTCAATTTGGATTTTCGGAGACTCTCAGTGCATATTGGATTGGGTGGGCAATGACTCTCATTTAAATGTCCTGAATCTGTATCATTGGAAGCTCCGTACGCGGGATTTGATGCGAGGCTTTACATCACTGCACTTCAAGCACATCTTCAGAGAGCTGAATGGCATCGCGGACAGGCTTTCGAGGCGATCTCTGGGGATATGAATGGTAAACTACTAGTTCAAGAGTTCCGTGGAGGCCAGCTTGTCAATTCTTATGACTTGAAATTCTTATAATTGTCTATCTGTAGGAAGATTTAGTGGATGATTACCAAAACTACTCCCGCTTTCTAAGCTTTTTCGAATGTAACTAATATTGGAAGTTAGGATCATGCATCATAGTTTCTTAGAAACTCTGCTTGTGAAATTTTATGGACTCTTCTAACTATCAACATCTTTGGTAATAGGTGATAGCCTAACTATTGTTTTTGTACAGATCACGACTTGTGGCCAGCTTTTGTCCTTAATATAAAAGCTGTTTTTTCTTTATGAAAAAAAAGAAAAAAAAATGAGATGGAATATTATAATGTCCAAGAACAATCAATCTCCTCATGATTAATTTTGAGTGTATATATGATGGAATATACATCATTGGGAGAAGAAAACATTTCACTAAGTCTTCTACTAAATTCAATGATAACTATGAAGACCATTTACCTTATAATCTTGGAAGGAAAAGATTGTTTCAAATTCTCTCGTGAAGTTAAAGTAATCTCCGAAAAATTTATAATTTATTTTATATTTTATCTATTTTTTTAATTATATTTTTTTGTTATTATATGTATATAATCATAATAGTTTTAGTATGTATTAAATTTTATGTATTTTGAAATTGTTTCCTTAGACTTCTTTGCCCTCTACCTCCCCACCCTTTTTCACACTTAACATTTTCCTTCCTACCTTATCCTTGCTCTTCCCCCTTCCACCTCCTTTTTGTTCTATGGTCCCTTTGGTTGACTCTATCCCTCCACCTTTATTTCCCTTGACTATGAACTTTAATCTCCCCCCTTATTACAATAGTGTCCCAAGCCTCACAAATCCTTTCTCAAAACAATGGCATAACAAAAAAAGAGGCTCAACAAAGTATAGAGGAAGAGGAGCAATAGGATAACAAACTTCAAAAGAAACCAAGCCAAAAGACAAGCAAAGACAAAAGAGAGAATGCTAATAATAAGAAAAAGAATAAGGAAATAGAGTCAATACTAGAATCTTTTGAGGGTTTCAAAATGCCAAGCATTAAGAAATGAAGGTTCTCTTTGTTGGTTGTGGAGCTTGATCTTTCTGACTCAGAGGTCATGTTTCAACTATGTCCGGATCCCATCCCATGACAGGGGCATGTAGGGGGGCTTTCCCCCACACTATAGTCGCCATGGGGGGTCCATGAGGGGGCGATGGCTACTTTTGGGATCCCCCCCTGGTGGGGGTTCAGGGATAGCGCCATCATAGCCAAAGTTTCAAGAAAAATTCCTTGTAAAATGTTACAATTCATAGTCTTGATCTGGTCAATAATGGGTAATTTACAGGCCCATTGTATTGGGTATCCCATGGTAATCCCTCTTTAAAAGGAAGGCATTGTAATACGGTTGTGTGTGGTAGTATTGTATTGTAAAGATCTTTGTGATTGTGTGAGAGAGACTGTGAGAGAGTGAAGAAGAAGTTACAGCGGGTGTGATGTGGGTTGTATCCCTTCATTTGCTTGGAAGTATAATAAAATGACTAGCAATTTCTCCGTGGACGTAGCCCATATTGGGTGAACCACGTATATTGGTGTCTCTCTTGTATTGTGTTTATGTGTTTTCTTCCTTCATCTTATTTTATGCTATTGTTCTGCAATATTGTTTTTCTGACAATTGGTATCAGAGCCAAAAGGCCTATTTGGCGCATAAACTCGCAGGAAAGAATGGTTCCTGGTTCAAGTGGGAGCAACGGCGGAAGAAAGAAAGTTTAGGGTCGAAAAATTTAACAGCCAAAACTACCAGTTATGGAAGATGTAGATGGAGGACTATCTATATCAGAAGGATCTATTCATATTGTTGGGAGGAAAATCAAAACAGACGGTGGCTATGAAGGATGAAAAATGGGAGGTTCTTGATAGAAAGACACTAGGAACAATACAGTTGTGCTTAGATTCATTGGCAGCTTTCAGTATTTTAAAAGAAAAGACAACGGAGTGTCTGATGAACACATTGGCTAAATTGTATGAAAAACCCTCGGCCTCCAATAAGGTATTTCTAATGAAGCATTTATTTAATATGAAGATGTTGGAAGGTGGGTCTATTACTGACCATTTAAATGAATTTAATACGATTATTAATATGCTAAGTTCTGTAAAAGTGAACTTTGAAGATGAGGTTAGGGATCTTCTAATCTTGTGCTCATTACCAGAAAGCTGGAACGGCTTGGTCATGGTTGTAAGTAACTATGTCTCTGGTTCAAACACTTTGAAATTTGATGATGTTGTTGGTGTTATTCTTAGCGAGGAAATGTGAAGGAAAAGCACAGGTGAGACATTAGGTATTGCGTTGCCCATGGAGAGTAGGGGAAGACAAAAGGAGAGAGGAAAGAGCCCTGGCAATTGTGGGAAGTCTAGGAAGCATATCCAAGTCCAGACTGGGAAATATAGAGTGTTGGAATTGTGAAAAGAAATGACATCTGAAGAAAGACTGCAAAACTCTAAAGAACAAAGGAGATGGACAACAAGAGACTACTCAAGAAGCAAATGTAGCAGGTGATGTGTTACAAGATGCTTTGATTCTTGCATTAGATAGTACTAGTGATTACTAGGTAGTATATTCAGGGGCTTCATGTCATGCTACACCCCATAGGAAATTCTTTCATGATTATGTTCCAGGTGATTTTTGACATGTTTTATTGGGTGATGATGAACCATGTAATATTGTTGGAATGGGTAAGGTAAGGATAATGTTAAAAATGGAGGTGAATGGCTACTGAAAGATGTAAGGCATATTCCTGCTATGAAAAGAAATATGATCTCAATAGGGAATTTGGGAGATGGCGGTTGTTTATCTACGTTTGGATAAACGTGGTGGAAGATTACTAAAGAATCATTGGTAATAGAAAAAGAAGATAGGGTAGGTACGTTGTATTTATGTTCTCATAATACTAATTCTTCTATCTATGTAGCTTCCACAGAAACATATACAGAATTGTGGCATCATAGGCTTGGCCACATGACTGAGAAGGGGATGCAGATTCTCCACACAAGGAAGTTGTTTCCAGATCTGAAGCAGGTAAGTCTGGAATTCTATGAGAACTGTGTTTATGGAAAACAAAATAGAGTCATATTTCTCAGAGTTGGGAAGAAAAACAAGAGTGAAAATTTAGAGCTTGTGCATACAAATGTATGGGGACCGGCTCTGGTACAATCTCTTGGTGGCTCTCATTATTATGTTAATTTTATTGATGATGCAACTAGAAAAACTTGGGTTTATTGCATTTGACAAAAATATGATTTTTTCCACTTTTAAGAAATGGAAAACTTTGGTTGAGAATGAGACAGGAAAAATGTTAAAGTGCCTCAAATCTGATAATGGAGATGAATGTTGCAGCAAGGAGTTTGATAGTTACCGTTCATACCATGGGATTCGTAGAGAGAGGATTGTTCCAAGAACACCACAACAAAATGGTGTGTCAAAAAGTTTGAATAGAACAATCATGGAGCATGCAAGGTGTATGAGATTGCATGCAGTGTTACCCTTACAGTTTTGGGCATATGTTGTAGATACTATTGTTTACTTAATAAACAGAGGGCCTTCAAGTGCTTTGGATTGTGGGATTCCAGAGGAAGCATGGACAGGTAAAAATGTAAACTACTCATTTCTTAGAACTTTTGGTTGTGAAGCATTTGTCCATATTGATAAAGAAAAATAGAACAAAGCTTGAGGCTAAATCCAAGAAATGTACCTTTATTGGATACGGGGTTGATGATTTGGTTATCGCTTATGGGATTATGAAAATCACAAAATCATTAGGAGTAGAGATGTAGCATTCAATGAAAAGATCATGTACAAAGAAAATGAAACTCCAAAGGTGCTAGAAAATAAGAAACAATAGCAGGTACCTCGAACTCCTGCAAGTGTTTGAAGATCTACCGGGTTAAGTAGACCCCCTGAACGATACTCTCCTTCATTGTATTAGTTATTGCTGACTAATGCTAGTGAACTAGAATGTTATGAAGAAGCAATGTAGGTGGAAACTAGAAAGAAGTGGGAGAAAGTCGTGAATGAGGAGATGGACTCATTGGTAAGAAACTAGACTTGGGATTTGGTTCCGTTTCTTGCAGGTAAAAGAGTATTGCAGAATAAATGGATTTATAGGTTGAAGGAAGAAGGTGGAGGAAAGAAGCAGTACAAGGCCAGACTTGTTGTAAATGGGTTTGCACAAAAGAAAGGTATAGATTTTGATGAAATATTTTCTCTTGTTGTTAAAATGACTTCAATTAGAACTATTTTAAGTCTAGTGGTGGTAGAATATTTGCATCTTGAACAGTTAGATGTAAAAACAACCTTTCTCCATGGGGATTTGGAGGAAGAGATTTATATGTAGTAGCCACAGGGGTATGAGGTCAAAGGGAAGGAGAATTTAGTATGCAGGTTGAATAAGAGATTTATGGCCTGAAGCAAGCTCCAAGAAAATTGTATTTAAAATTTGACAGGTTTATGACAGAACAAGGTTATAGTAGATGTCATTCTGACCACTGTGTTTATTTCAAGAATCTATATAATGGAAGATATATATTATCTTGTTATTGTATATTATGGATGACATGCTTGTTGCAGGGTCTAACATGTAGGATATAAATGTGCTCCAAAGGAAATTATCTAATTCATTTGCGATGAAGGATTTGGGTGCTACAAAGCAAATCCTTGGTATGAGAATAACAAGAGACAGAAAAAATCGCAAATTGATATTGTCTCAGGGTGAGTACATAGAAAAGGTACTGGAGAGGTTTAGAATGCAGGTATTTGAGAGGTTTAGAATGTAGGATGCAAAACCAGTTAGTACACCTTTGGCTGTCCATTTCAAACTAAGTAAGGAGATGTGTCCCAAGACACAAGAAGGGATAGAATACATGTCCAAGGTTCCATATTCATCAGCAATTGGCAGCTTGATGTATGCCATGGTGTGCACAAGACCAGATATTGCACATGTAGTGGGAGTTATGAGCAGGTATATGAAAAATCTAGGTAAACAACATTGGAAGGCAGTAAAGTGGATTCTCAGATATTTGAGAGGTACTACTACTCATGCATTATGGTTTGGAGGTTCAAACATTATTCTATAGGGATATGTTGTTGCATATATGGCAGGTGATAAATATAGCAAGAGGAGCACCACAGGATATTTTTTTACTGTAGGTGGAATAACAGTAAGTTGGATTTCAAAATTGCAAAAGGTTGTTGCACTTTCAACGACGGAAGCAGATTATGTTGTTGCTACAGAGGCTAGTAAAGAGATTATTTGGCTACAGAGGTTCATGGAGGAATTGGGTAAGAAGCAAGAGAATAACAAATTGTACAATGATTTCCAGAGTTCCATTCATCTTGCAAAGAACTCGGCCTTGCATTCTAAGACTAAACGTATACAACTCAAGTACCATTTCATACGGTTTATTCTAGAAGATGAACTGTTAAATTTGTAAAAGATACATACTCGCCAAAATCCTGCAGACATGTTGACAAAGGTAGTAACCAGAGAGAAACTGAGTTCCTTCTCAGTTTCAGTTGGCCTTCAAGCATGAAGGTGAAGATGAGAAATTTTTCAATCCACCAGATGCAGTAGTAGTGGGGTTGTTGTGATCGGTATCCAAGTGGGATATTGTTGGTTGTGGATCCTGATCTTCCTGATTCATAGGTCATGTTTAAGTCATGTCTTCCCAACCCATGATGGGAGGTGTTTGGGGGGGATTCCCCCCCCTCTATAGTCACCATGGGGGGTCCAAAGGGGGGGGTGGCAGTGACTACTTTTGGAAGCCCCCCTGGTGGGGGTTTGGGGGTAGCGCACCGTAGCGAAAATTTTGGAAAAAATTCCTTGTAAAATGTTGTAATTTCATAGTCATGACTTGGTCAATAATGGGTAATTTACAGGCCCATGGCATTGGGTATTCCGTGGTATTTTTCCATGGTAATCCCTCTTTAAAAGGAAGGCATTGTAATACGACTGTGTGTGGGATTATTTTATTGTAAATATCTATGTGAATGTGTGAGAGAGACTGTGAGAGAGTGAAGAGGAAGTTGCACCGAATGTGTTGCAGGTTGTATCCCTTCATTTGCTAGACGATATAATAAAAGGACTGGCAATTTCTTCATGGACGTAGCCCATATTGGGTGAACCACTTATATTGGTGTCTCTCTTGTATTTTTTTTATGTGTTTTATTTCTGCATCTTATTTTATGTTATTGTTCTGCGATCCTATTTTTCTAACACTCTTGTGGAATATCAGGGTAATGGATAGTGAAGACAAAATAAAAGCAATCAAATGCCTAATGAAAGTGGACAAGTTGGTTGTCATTCTTCTACATGAGAAAAAAATCTAGAAGAATATCATACGATGGATCTAAGAAAAAAAATGGAAAGAATGTAATGGAGTAGCAACAAGCATCTGAGGATCCCCAAGAGGCATTTATGCTTTATGTGAACAGTTTGGCGTGGACTATATCCAAATCATCACCATGTTGCATTGGATCTATTCAAAATTTGTCTTTAAAAGCACTAGTAAGTAGATCTCCCTTTATAATATGTATGCCACAATCCATTATAAGGATAATAAAAACTATTAGAACACCAATTGAGAGCATGGGAATATAAAAAAAATTATCATAGTATTCTTGTTGGAGATCTAAAAATGGTTCTATCATCGACAAAAAAGAGAGGAAGAATGCTTGTTAGAGAGATTTGATTAGAGCGGTAGTGGAAAACTTGGTAATAGATTGAGATATGTATGATCAAAACTAAAGAAAAAGTACACTTAGAGAAAAAAGTGATTGGGTCTAGGTCATATAACAAAACGATTGGATGGTTTCCTCATCTAAAGTACATCTCTATTGGACAACATCCAAATCTCCTCTTTAATGCTCCCATAAAAAATATCCAATCATAAGTCCATATTGCTCAAGGTACAAGTAGATATGAGTTATAGGCCTTTCCCATTTCATTTCAACCCTCTCTAGCTACATGACCCAGGCACAATGATGGCGATTGAGTTGGCATGGTATCGACAAGTCCAATTATTCTCCTCATTTATTTGGAAAATGAAGATAAATCTCACCAAGCATAGCCTAAAGGAGTGGGTTAAATCCCATTTTATATCCCCACCCAAGGGACAAGAAGGTTTGCAAAGGAACCTAAGCGATCAAGAACTCACCCCCCATATGCAACAAGAGGATCAAAGCATAGTAGAGAAGATTCATCATGTCTTCTATAAAGAGGAAGAGAATTGGGGATTGAAATCCAATAGACAAGAACACCATCCATGGATTAGGAAGTATATCGAGGGGTACCTCATGATGCATTCTCTATCAAGTATTAATGAACAATTGAGATTTCAATTGAATTAAATCAGGACCAAGGAAAATTTTCCATTGGATTTAAGGATATGATGGTGTGTTATTGTATCTACTTTATATGGTTGAATTTCTTTGTTTCATTGCATGAATTTGTGGATCTATCTTACTTTTCACACATGATTTTATGTATGCTAAGAGATTGTATAATGGAGAGTTTCATGTATTCTTTGTTGTTAAATTCATTTGTAATGTCAAGCATCCTTTTCGAGAAGTGAAGCCATGATTAAGGCCTCCCGGTAATATTCTCTCGATGATTTTTATTTCTTCATAAGTATTTTGTTCCTCCACGCCTAAATATAATGTTTGAAAACTACACCTCGACAGCTAGGATCAACTCCATGCACCATAGATACTTGCTGCAAATACAATCACTTAAAACTTAATTGAATTTAAGGCATCCTTAGTGTGGCATACTAGGAATTCTACCTCCCAAAATCAAGGTTCCTCCCTTAACCCAAGGACTAGCTTGGTGGTCTAAAGTGGTGCGGTAGGTGCATCCTACATAGCCCTCCTTTTCCTTATGAACCATTTGGAGTAATATCTACGTTCTGTTGTGAGACTAGCCTCTATCTTAGATATTCTAGCAAGAAAAGGAATCCTTACACCTAGATATATTAAGGGGTACAACCTGACAAACAACACTCCCTATGGGAGACTATGATGAAAAATACACCATGTGAACACAACTTTGTTAGGGTTGGGACTAGTCTATGAGGTGATATATATATGCATTCCTTGGCTTTCCCAAAACAAATGGCATTAATTACTTAGAGAGGCATAGATTCCTAAAGTAACACAATGATCTACATTAGTATACTAGGCTAAGACATAATTTCTAGGAATCCAATCCTTGGGATCCATCTATAGATATTCAATTAAATTTGAAGACAAGTTCAAGCATAAGAGCAAGAAGAAAATTGGTCCTAAGCCCATTCTATAGACAAAAATAATAAAGGTGGTCCCAATTTCCACCATAAAAGGGTAAAATATAAATATACTAACCAATAATAGAATCATTAGTCAAAGTGTTCTACAAAAAAGCCCCTTCACATGAAAAGCTAAAGAAATAAAATAACAAGTAGCACAAAATGCATGGGACAAAATGACACTTGAGAAGGGAGTGTTGAGCTCAAAAATACATAATATATGTGAGGTGAAACCCTAACTAACATTAGATCCATTACCATTGCAGTCTCAAGACCTTGGAAATATAATCATGGATTTCATTCCCTTTACCATAATTTCAACTTCATAGACGAAATCAAAATATCTTGAGACTAAATATGGGTATCCCTTCTTCCACTCACATATGTGGGTGAAGAGGAAAACCTTGCACTTAACAATTGATACTGTCACACAAAGTTATTTGAATTTTGTAGAGTATGTGAAAAGGTTGAAACTATGAACGACGCCTCACCCTTAACCATACACTACAAATTAGCTAAATTAGGGATGGGACATCCATGTCAGTCAATAATTCCATCTACCATACATATGATCCCTTCAGAGATGATGTAATTTGAAATGTTGCACCCTTTGATGTGTGTGATCTTTACCTTGGGAATCCTTATTGTGTAAGAGACATGTGGTGTACAAATATAGCAACATAACATCACTTTGGAACACCAATCCTATAGAATCCATCTTTGTCATTCCTTCCACCATAGTCTCTTTAATCAATGCTAATAAGTGTACGAATTTGAATGCCAAAATTAAGTTTGTTCTCTTTATAGCTATATTCCATAAAGAAACAATGATGTTGCGAATACCCATTCTACTATAAGTGTTTTCATCTAAGTAACATAGATAGGTAGATCATGTTGTGGTAGAGTACAAGGAAATATTAACCTATACCATATTAGTGCCACTACATTGTTAGGGTAAGCATCCAATTGACTTGACACTAGACACCCCATTTACCAATAGCCCTATGCCAATTTCCAAATTTAAAGAAATATGAGATTAAGTTATAGATCTAGGAATTTATTAAGAAAATCCACATCCAAGCTAGTGGCTTCACCTTTATAACTCCAATTGTACTAATTTAAAAGGATGGTTCACGGTGACTCTTTATTAGTTTCATATTCATCAAGAAGATTATGATCATAAACAAGTGTCCTATCCCTTGCATCGATGACTTTCTAGATCACCTCATAAACACAAAATTCTTTAGCGAAATTGATCTCAAATCAAGGTACCACAAAGTAATCATCAAACCAACTATCCCTTGCATCGATGACTTTCTAGATCATCTCATAAACACAAAATTCTTTAGCAAAATTGATCTCAAATCAAGGTACCACAAAGTAATAATCAAACCAACTAATATGTGGAAGGCAATATTTAAATCAAGGGAAGGCTTGTTTGAAGCATTATTTATTCCTTTCATCTATAATAATTCCCTTCCAATGTTCATGACGATTACAAATGACATCTTGATGCCTTTTACGCATTCATTTGTAGTGGTTTATCATACAATATCTTGATCTCATACACAAGAGGAGCATTTGTAACACATTCTTTAATTGTTGAACACTCTTCATCATGACAAGTTGTATACCAACCTAGAAAATTCACATTTTAGTATTAAATGAGTAAAATACATGGGTTACAATATGAATTAGGATGGATTACATGTGGATACAACAAAGAACGATGTGATTATGTAGTGGCCACAACCAATGATACTCACAAATTAGTGTAACTTCTTGGGATTTGCTAATTTATATCTCTAATTCATGTTGACGTCTTCGTGCATTTCATGGCCCTTGAATCATGTAATAAGTCAGGGTGGGGGTGTAGGAAATCAAAATTCACATCAACACAGGCATAGTAGTAAGCATTTGCAGAGGTAAAGAAATGTTTTTAGCACCAGTTCTTGTTTGATTGAATTTGGAATAGTTATTTCAGATTGATACAAATGCCTCTAGGCACATGATTAATTTTTTTTCTAACTCAACATAGGAACTCTATTTCTTACCATAGAGACCTAAGAATTTTTTTAGAATGATCACCATCATAAAATATCCACTTACCTTTAGTTGTTCTATCTCAACATTAAATACAAAAAAAACACTCTTCCACATGTAGTTAAAAAATATACCCCACCTCGTGGATTCCACATGTAACTTGACCCAACCTATCATGGATATACTATGTATACAAATGGGATCCATTTGTTAATTCCATGGTGACTTGGTGGCCCTGATCATCACCAAACAACAAAGTCCTATCACAAATTCTTCAAGAGTTAAGCCTTGAATAATCCAAACCAATGCTTGGCCTTCGATTGCATCAATTACAAGTTTGTTTCCACAAGTTCTGAGTGATAGATCGACCTCATTGATTGATTTCTAATTCAATCTAGTACCCCTTAGACTGAATTCCATCCTCATCACCAACAATCCAAACTTCTAGTCATAATAGAATTAGTCATTTTACTAATTTACAAGGTTCACTCTTTTTTATGCATAGTCAAATTTGCATATCAAGAATTACACCAAGCACATCTCCGTAACTTGCACAGATGCTCTAATATAAATATAATTAGAGGATTGAAGTTATTAATTTGATAATCTTAGGATTTAGATACTTTCCCCCCAAACTATTTATCAATGCCTTTTATAAAACATATAGCTTGTAGACTACATTTTTTCCACTGAAACCGATTTCCAAATAATTGACATGAAACCTATAAATTCTACTTGTATAGTCAAATCTAGTGCATGCAGCCCCAGTGTTGTAGCTAGAATCCCTAATATTTGTAGTATTAAATCTAGAAGATTAAAAAACATAGATTTTCTACCCAAATATAGGCCAGGGATGTAACAATGCATATGCTTTGATACCACACTTTAATGTACCTAATCCCCTCTTGTATTATTAAGGTAATGGGGCACTTCAAAGTGATTCAAATTGTTCTATTACATATTCCTCCCAAACTCCAACCCACATACACTAAATCCCCATGGACATAGCTAAATAAGCCTCATGTTGATGTCCATAATTCAATGTATGCACGTGCAACTATGACAATGAAAATGTAGTGGAAAAAGAAACATAATCACACATAACATGCATACCAATAATTTTCATAACAAAACATAAACGTGAATTTTTCATATTCATAAACAATGATAACACATGTTTTAATGAATAAGGTCCAAGAAACAAGTTGTGTATGAGCAATTTTCCATCCAATCATAGGTATCTACGGTAGATACCATCCCCAATCTAGCATATGAGGCCACTAGGGTAGAGGAACACTTACAAGCTTCTCTCTCTCAACTCAACGCATTTTCTCTCTCTTGATTAGCCAATATTCTCACTCTAGAGAATTATAGGAATCTCATCTAGCCCTTAGACTAGCCATGGAACTATCTTACACTACCCCACACAACACAAGGAATACCCACTCTTTCTCTACTCAACAACACCTCAAAGTTATATACTCTTCAAGTTGTATACAATGTGTACATAAAGAGTCCAACATGTTGTTTACCTTCTAGTAACTCACTACAATATCCACACTTGGCTTCTAAAGCCTCCCAATAGCAACAAATGTACAATGGGTGAAGCTTTCCTTATCATTCCCAACCTCTACGATCACCTATAGCCATTACTCCTTTCTCCAAGGTTTGTAATTTCCCTTAGTAATTATGATTTAGTCCATCCCCCCCCCCAATCTTTTATGAATAGAAATGGTGGATACAACATGAACAAATTTCCTTTGAGACAACTCCCTTGAGTTCTACAACAATTTCTAGGGTCAAATAGAAAGATAGGATGGGTGAAATGATAGCTGAAGTTAATTTTGACTACATGAATGTAAGACTCTTACAACTTCTATAATGATTGTACTCAAACCATGCTTCCATAACTGTTTGAGAGGAATTCCCCACCAACCTATTACATGCAACTGATGATTGGATATAATAATTCAAAGGAGGTAGATGGATTCATTTAAGGAACATGAAAAAAATAGATGAGTTGTAAGGCTAACACTTTCCAATGGATAATTTATCTTCACATATATCCCCTTTTCCTCTTCCCCTCTAGTGGAATCATGGCACCTCTAGTGCTCTACACAACCATATTGGAACATTATATATTATATTCCATCATTAATATTTAGTTAGATTTATTTACCATGGAAATTATAACACATGGTCCATATAGGTATATTTACATCATACATGCCTATCCACTCACTAGTTAGGCCTTGGCCTTGAGTACCACACTAGGAATCCATAGTAGCATAATTTTACATTCATTTAGATAATTTGATTAAATGCATGCCTAGGGTCAAAACTGGGGTATTACACCTACCATAAGAGGAAAGGGAACAAGAGTGGATTCCTTCCATAAAATGATCAATGTAAGGCGTTGCCCTACTTTTAGGGTATTTGATCAATAAAGTTCTAAGCATTTCTAATGTGTTGTTTGTGATTCAATTTTAAGGGTTAAGGATCATAACAAGTGTTATCAATTCTATTTCTTGGTCCCAAAATAGATCATTGTTTTTTTGGTAGGTTTTTCAAGGGAAAAAAGTAGGTCACGACACTCAAATCCATTATTATAATTTTTTTGTGTAGAATCTAAAGAAAATAAATTTGGTTTTACATTTCTCGGAAAAAACACCCAAGTTTAAAAAATAAATTCGTCCAAATTAGAGTTTAGAAAGAGAAGATATTACTAAATTAAAATCAACTATCTTAGGGTTTCTGATGATGGTTGGATGGACTGTAGATTGTATATTTTTAGATGGAGTGCCTACATTTCTACTAAACCAGGTCCAATAGATGAAAAGTGGCTATGGCATTACATAATTTTGGTCATAATAGAAATTATGATCAATATTGAGGGAGCTTTGTTTATTTCAAATTTGTTGGCTCTAAACCCTAGATCTCATTATGGTCTCTTAGATGGATATATTATGCCAAATCATTGAGGAATATATAGTGTTATATGTATATTACACTGAATATATAAATTATGCGGAAGTATTCTCTCCTACATGTTTTCTTGAAGTTGTTATGGATTATGAAAATCATATCAAACAATGGTTACTCAAAGCATAATAATTTTCACCCTTTGAAGGAGTTCATATATTCCAACTCAGTATGGATAACTATATACAAAAATTATAGGAATCCTATGAAGCAATCCAAAAGATGGAAATTTGGAGTGATATTCAAGAGGAGTATACAATTGGTATATGTTATGGTTAGTATGATTTAGAAAACATTTGCAAGGAATGGCATATGGATAGTTGTTAAATATTGGAGAACTACTCCCACCTTCTCTTTGATGACTCCAATGCATCATATGATGAGATAATCATTGAGGGACAACATGAGCTAGTTAAAACAACCATTTTTTAGTTTTTGTATCCTTAAGTGGCAGTGTTCCTTTTAGATCCCCAACTGACCTTTTATGGCTATGTGGATGCTCTTTTCGGTGTGAAAGGTTCTATTTCTTTGGATCCACATGACCATGCTGGTAATTTGAAGCACAATACTCATCCATTCAGTGAGCCCAATATTCATTATTTGGTATTTAGAATGAACATATATAGATGGGACCTAAGTTTATGGACAATCTTCTCGAACTACTTCAGGATTAAAATTAATACGTGTACATGGTACCTTGCCTTATGGACGAGCTTCCAAGACAACTTTAGCATTTTGATCAACATGTGTACATGGGACCTAGGTTCATGGATGAGATTATTGGACTACTTGCACATTATGTTTAACCCTTATACATGGGACATTGATTCCCTTGACTACTTCAAGATTGTAGTGAACACCTACATATAACTACCAATTTTTAACGTATGTATTCTCCAATATAATTCTCCTTTAAGATCCCCAAATAACCTTTTAAAGCTATGTGGATGCTCTTTTGGTCATGGATGATTCTATTTGTTTGGATCCAAATGACCATGTTGGGAATTTTAAGAACAATACTTAGCCATTCATTGAGCTTAGGATTCATTATTTGGGTGTTAGCATGAACACCTAGAGATGGAACCTAGGTTTATGGACAAGCTTCTTGCACTGCTTCAACATTAATATTAGTACTTGTACATGTGACACTAGATTATGGATCATCTTCTAGGATAAGTTTGTATTGTGATCAACACATGTACATGGGAAATAAGTTTATGTATGAACTTCTTGGAATACTTTAACAATGTGGTTATCCCTTATACATGGGATATTGGTTCATTGGATTGCTTCAGCATTGAAGTCATCACTTATACATGGGACCCTAGTTTATCGTTGTGCATCCTCACTACAAGCATTGAGGCATCATTTTTTGAAGGGGAATGTTTCGATCTCTCTAGGGGTGTAATAGGGAGCGTAAAGGGCCCAATAGAATAATAATAGTGCAGTTGTGGTGGCCATTAAATGTAAAGTGGACTAGCTCCACGATGCTTTTTATTATTAAATAAGGTCAACTAGTTAGTTAGCATGGTCAAATTTAATGTGGCCTCATTAAAGAAGGCCCACTATATAGTTAGGAGTTGGTTATGATTAGGGTTCCATAGATAGTTATAAATAAGGATGGAATCCTCCTCATGGAGCAAGTATTTAATTTTTTTGTATTGGAGCTCAACCCATTGAGATTTTTCCCTATGGTAATGTACCCAACCCCCTCTTTTCTTTTGAGGCGATGGGGCACTCTATCAAAATTCACTTTTTTGGTACAAAAGGATCCCAAAATCTAACCAACCCTTAGAGACTAAGTCCTAATGACCATAGCTAAATAAGCTTCCGTGAGGCCTAGAATTTAATGAATGCATGTGAAGGTGTGACAATGAAAATGCAATGGAAACAAGAAACATAATCACACATTGCATGCATAATAGCATATTTTTCATAATAAAATATAAACATGAATTTTTCATATTCATAGACAAAGAAAAGTTAATTATCTTTTAATGAAGAAATTCTAATATATTGGTTGTGTATGAACAATTTTTCATTCAATCGTTGGTGTCTTCTTCAAATACCACCCCAAGCTAGGCTATGAGGCCACCAAGGTGAAGAAACACATAAATGTTCCTCTCTCTCTCTCTCTCTCTCTCTCTCTCTCTCTCTCTCTCTTATCGCAACCCATTTTCTATCTCATGCTTATCCATTCTATTCACTACATAGATTTATATGGATATCATCCAACCCTCAGACCAATCATGGCACTCTCTTCCATTACCCCATACAACACAAGGAAGGGCCACTCTTTCTCTACTCAATAGTCCCTCAAAGGGATCTACCTTCCAATACTCTTCAATGTGTATAAAAAGTGTCTAACCTACTATCTACCTTATGGTAATTTGTTGCAAGATCTACACTTGGCTTCACAAGCATCAAAAGAACAACAAATGTATAGTGGGTGAAGGTTTTAGTATCATTCCTATCCTATAAGGTTACCTACAACCATTCTTCCTTCTTCTAATGTCTACAATTTCAATTGATAATGCATAATGTTTATGATTGGAACTCTCCCTCTATAAGTTTCACGTAGATCAAAGTCCAATCAATTGCATGGTTAGGTTCATGCACATAATTTTTTAGCAAGGAAACATGAAATACATTGTGAGAATTCATATTAGTAGGTAATATAAGTATATATACCATGGGTCATATCCTATATAGTACTTCAAAAGGCTTGTGATATCTAGGGGTAATTTTGGAAGAACTTCCAATATTCAACAAGATATTATTTAGTATGATTGAAATAAATACATGATCCCCAACACCTAACTCTCAGTGCATTATGTTCTTATCTACAAAATATTTTTTCTACCTCTCTTGGGATTCTTTCAAATTATTTCTTATTCTAACAACATTTTCCTCCATTTCCTATACCAATACTATTCCAAGTATGCCCCATCAATTTGGTTATCCCAACCACTAGAGTATTTGGTGTTATGTTATACAAAGCTTCCAATGGATCCATTCATATGGATGAATTATGTACATATTTTTATGTGATCTCTACCATGTAAAACTACTCTTCCCACTTTTATATGGCTTCTCCATGCATATGTTTATAGTATGTCTTCAATAACTTCATTTCCGATTCTCTTTTTCTATCATGCCCTGAATGCTCCCTTGAAAATATTTGAAATGAACTTAGCATCTTTGTCAAAAACAATGTCTTTGGTAATTATGTGCAATCTAGTAATTTGTTTCATGTAAATATCTATTATATGTTCAATCTAATATGTGGAATAAAGTGGAGAAAATGGGTCTAATTTGTTAATTAATCCACCACCACGATAATAGATTTATGTTCCCTTACAATCTATGGAAAAACAATGATGAAATCAATATCTACTACTTCAGATTTCAAGCAAAAAATGGTTGTAACAAAGGAGTTGGATATCTATGCTCTAAGTAGTTGGCCCTCCGTATATGTTGATACATACTCAGAAATATCCATTTGTATTTCTAGCTAAAAATATTATTTCCTCATTATTATATTTTTGTATCGAAGGAAACTTTAATATAGAATATTGTGCATCTCAAATTTAAGAGGAATTTTCTCAACTCAAAAGAACTCAAAAGAGCTGAACACAAATACAAATTTTATGCATGATAATATCAACATCTTCCATATTATACCCTTCATATGTCTACTATAATTTTTCTAATTGCAATCATATGTCTACTATAATTTTTCTAATTGCAATCCTTCCCTTATTTAAAGCTAATTCTCATTTGTCACAAGTGCTTCAACAATTATTTTCCTTAAATCTTATTCATATATTAATTGTTGTTTCATGCACTCTTTTGTTAAGTGCATCAACAACCTCATCATATTTTCCTTTATTGTGATAAATATCAAAATTGAAATCACAAAGAAACTTTATCTATCTTGTTTTCTTGGAATTCGAATTTGTTATTCAAACAAATATTTTACATTGTTATGTTTTGTTCTTGGTGCAATTTTTCTTCCCATTAAGTAGTTCCTCCATATTTTTAATGCATGCAATATTATAGCAAGCTCTAAATCACATATTTCATAATTATTTTTTATTTTTTCATCTTGTTATATTCATGGCACACCAGATTCCCATTTGTTGTGATAAATTTTACTAATCTTATTCTGAATCTACATTTCACAAAATTGGTGTTGCACCAGTAAGAAGTTTATTGAATAACTTAAAGCTATCTTCACATTGTTGTGTCCATTCACTATGGAGAGAGGTGATTACAATTCAAGTGAAAACACTTCAATCAATCTATAATAGTTGTAGGTGTTAGAGCTGAATAACCCTATCCTTAGCTTGATTCTCTTACCTAGTGACTTAGACTATGATTTCATGATTCTAGTGGGACAAATCTCATTCAATTTGATCACCTGAGTCACCCTAGGGATTACTTCTAAACTCTAAGGGTCCTAAACTACCTTATTTGCCTTTTTTAGAACTCTTGAAGTCTATTTTGGCATATGAGGTCAAATTCCTTCAATTGGGGCTTAGTTTCCTTGATTTTAGGGTCCCACATTGCAAGTTTGAGTTATGGAGTGAATCTAGGGAATTTACTCCATTGTTTATGGAATCTATTCACCTATTTTTTTATCTATTATTAGAAAGTAGTTCCCTTCTTGAGTGTTTTATGGATGTCCAGCTCATGCATGTGCCTTCATTCAGTTGCATGTGTTTTCGGTTGATTGCATGTACCTTCTGTCAATTGCAACCAGTTTCTCCAAGCATGTAGGGAGTTAAGTCCACTTAGGGAAGTCATGAGTCAGTTAAAATCACTTGGGAGAGTGTGCATGGCTAACTAGGAGTCTTTGGCTCTAGTTAATCCTAACTAGCATCTCATGCATTGCATGAGAAATTCGAATTGCCTCCATGACCTATTCAAATTGCCTTTCATGTTTATACTTTCTACTTCATTCATTGAAGATTAATGTAATACAACATTCTCTCTTGTTATTGACTTCTCTCTTTTGTGTAATGATTAATGTTTAGCACATTTATTGCATGAATTTGTTAGATTGTTTATCTCTTTTATAATATTGCTATGTTGCTTAGTATCTATCTCTACATGCTCAAATTCTACATCAGTATCAGAGCTGCAGGGGTGCTAAACAAGTTGGTATACTAATTTTTACAAGGATCCAGTCGTATTGAAGGTTGAAGGAGGTCCCAAAAGCTTCACAACATATTCCCTACAAGTACATATTCAAATCCATTGAGAAGTTGAAAGAGGCCCCAGAAGCTTCGCACCATATTTCCTACAAGGACATATTCACATACACTGAGCCTTGAACAAACCCTACCATAATGAGAGATGCATTGTTTCTGATCTACCACTCAATTGAGGAAGACCATTTTACAGGCCTAGAAGAAGAGGTGATCAACAACTTTTTTACTATGCATTAGAGATCATGTCCAAGATCAAGATCTCAATGATAATGCATTAGTGCAAATCAATTACACACACAAGGGATAACTTGTACCAAATCAATTTCTCATTGAAGAAGACCTCCAAAATGTCTCTTCAAACTCAGGTTCTACAACTTTTGCTCCTTCAATTCACCAAGTTCCGCACAGAAGCTTCTAGGAGTTTGCTCCATTCGAAGCAAGGATTGGTCAAGAACCATCATTCAAGAACTTCAAAGTCTTTCGATCTTGTGGATGGGATTATATGCATTCCAAGAGAAGGAGGAGTTTACAAACATTTGTAAGATTCTTCACAAATCCCTTCGAGAAGCAATTCACCAAGTTACTAGTTGCCTTGAAATTGAAGGCTCCTTCTAAGTAGGCTCTTTATCCGTCTCATTTACATTATCTTTTATGGGGGGGTTACCATGTGGTTTCCCCTCTTACTCGGTTTTAGAAAATAATTTGTACATGGGTACCTAACATAGCTGCAAATTTTCGGGGCTCATTTTTCTTGCATTTATTTCACATAGTTCGACTTATGGGGGTGTGTTAGAGTAGAATAACCCTATCCTTAGTTTCATTCTCCTACCTAGTGACTAATTAGACTATGTTTTCATGATTCTAGTGGGCCAAATATCATTCAATTTGACCACTTGAGTCACCCTAGAGCTTACTTCTAAACTCTAAGGGTCCTAAACTATCTTATCTTCCTTTTTTAGAACTCTTGAAGTCTATTTTGGAATATGAGGGATATTTCCTTCAATTAGGGGTTTATTTTCCCTGATTTTAGGGGTCCCACATTGCAAGTTTGAGTTATGGAGTGAATCTGGGGAGTTTACTCCACTGTTCAGGGACTCCGTGCACATCATTTTTAGATATTATGAGACAATAACACCCTCTTTGAGTGTTTATATGGATTTGCACCTCATGCATGTGCCTTTAGTCAATTTCATGTGCCTTCAATCAGTTGCATGTGCCTTCTTCCAGTTGCAGTCAGTTGCTCCTAGCATATAGGGATCTAAGTCCACTTAGGGAAGTCATGAGTCAGTTAAACTCATATTTGAGTGTGCATGACTAGCTGGGGTATTTGGATCTAGTTAATCCTAACTAGCATCTCATGCATTGTATGTGCAATTCGAATTGCCTCCATGACCTATTCGAAATTCCTTACCTATTTATACTTTTTACTTCATTCATTGAAGCTTAATGTAATACAACATTCTCTTTTGTTATTGACTTATCCCTTTTGTGTAATGATTAATGTTTAGCACATTCATTGCATGAATTTTTTGGATTGTTGATATCTTTCACAGTATTGCTAAGTTGATTGGTATCTAGATCTGCATACTCAAATTCTACAACAAGATCCATGAATTACCCTCATTCCTATCATCTCAAATAATGATTTCAACATTATGAAATATTTTATCCTTACATTGAAGGCACAAAACACCCAAACCTCCGCTTCTCTACTTGAATGCATGTTCCTTGGCTAGAAGTGAATTAAATACGCACTAGTCTAAATCTACATTTTCTTCTTATTCTAGAGAAATCAAAATAGACCTAATATTTAGTAGTTTCAACCACCTTTAGAAGAGACAATGCCATTTGCATAGGAGAGGGACATCATTGACAAGTGCCCGATGATGGTGGAAACAACACCATTAAGCGCAAAATCACTATAGAGACCAAATTTTAAAGTCTTGAAAACAATACAATTAACCACAGAATGTTAATCCCTTGATATTGTGACATTACATTTCTATTATTATATTAGTGTTATTTATATTGGTCGGCTAGGACCTTAATTTTAATTGTACCCTTTGTCTCCTATACACGCACACACGAATGAGACCTAGTTTTAGAGATCATCTCATCTTGTCAATTTTATATATTGTAAAATGAGGTTAAGTTCGAGAAGAGGCTTCTTATTAATTATCAAGGCATGGACTAACTTATTCTTTCCATTTTTATGCTATTTTGGGAGTTTGGTCCATAACATTTGGTATTAGAGCATATGGTCGTTGGCTTGGCTCCTTCACAATGAGGCATCTTTCCATTATCACTATATTTATTTTATGGGAATTTTAATATATATTATATATATTTGGAAGCCTAACAAGACATAGTGAAGTACATGTGGTAAACAATATAGTCCTGGTTCACTATAAGTTCAGAGATATAGTCTAGGGAAGTTAGGATATTTGACTAGTCCAAAAATTAGTCTAAAAGATGTGTTCTAGGTAAAATTGTTATATTTGAAGATTGCAAGCATAAAATTGAGTGCCATTAGTTGCATCAAAAATAAGATAGAACATAGTGTTTCTAGTAAAACATTCAAAAGAATACCTTGAAAATTAGACACATGGCAAGTTGTACAAGTTCAGTCTCCTTGAAAGGACAAACAAAACATGTTTTGGGAAAGTTACCACAACTTTCTCTAGCCACATCAGAATTTGGTAAAACCTATGGAATTGTAGAGAAGACACACAGGGATACTATATGCCAAAGTTTTAGACTCAAAGGTGTTGAAATTTCATAGATACTTTAGGGGAAAATTTGTCCAACAATATAGTCCACAAACCAAGGTTTTTAAAGGTATGTTAACTTGAAATTTGGATAAGATTTGATTGGAAGATATGTTTTGGGTTATTCAAATGGAGTGATAAAGAGAGAAAATAGGAGAATTATTATTAAATATAATTTTTGGTTCACATGATAAAGGGTTTTGTAAAATATTATACACCCATGAAACCTCCTGGGAGCTCATCATTAACACCAATGGAAAATCAAGAGATGGATTTTAGAATGTCCAAGATAGAAGAGGAAATGGAAAACATGAAAGAAAACATGGTGCAGAGGGTTGAAATCATATATGTGGTAGAAAAGGACAATTGGAAGAGTTCAAGAAATATACTAAAGAATATATGGCCAACAAAGATGATCTCAAATATATGGAGGGAAAAATTTTGATTGAGGTAAGACTCCTCCTTAATTCATGTCATTAAGAAGAGGATAATGAGAATAGGAAGGATGAGTTCCAATCACATATGGAGAAAATTGAAACATAATTGGAAAACAAGAGTTTTGAGTCCATGACACTTGATAATTCATCACTTCAAGATCCACATCATTGTGGGTTCAACTCAAGACCAAGGAACTACTTCATTCCCAATATTGATATGAGAAAGTTTGATAATGATCCAATAATATGGATATTTTAGATAAAGCAATTATTTTATCTACGCCAAGTGCCAAATTTAAAAAATATAACCATTAGATCCTTGTATTTAGAAGTTGATCAATTTTTATGGTACCAATCACTTTATGATCGCAAAAATGACTCTATTGTCTCTTGGTCTATATTTACAGATGGATTAACATAAAACTATGGTGATATTAAGAGGAACACCTTCTTTAGCCAATTTAAAAATACTAGGCAAAGATTTCCAATTATAGAGCACATTAAACACTTTCAAGAGTTGAGTGTTAGAGTGAAGAACATTCTAGAGGATAATTTGTTGGATGTTTTTATGAGAACTTGAAGCAAGTGCATTAATTTCATAGCATTAGGGGAATTGAAATTTTTTGAAGAATGGTTGATGAACCATGTACAAGAAAATGTTTTCTAAAGAACCGACGGTTACAACGGTTGGCGACCCATGTATTCTGGTGGATGGTTACTTCTTTGTATAGACTTCAACAATGTTTATGTTTTTCAGGTACAAGATGAAATATGAGGATGAAGAATGAAAAATACCAAATATTGTAGAAGGCAGAATATGTGAGAAAAGATGAAGATGAAAGAGCCAAATCAAAGGACCAATTACAAACATAAATAATTACATCACAAATATTTATTAAGGGGAAGTATGAGGAATACTTCCTACTTGTAATGTTTAATGAATAATCCTATTATGTTTAATGAATAAATAATATGATGGATTTGTAATGAGGTAGATTAATTCTAGAAGTCTAGGTAGGAATGACAGATCAACAGAAGAAATAAGAGAAGTTATGGATGAAGATCTCAGGAATTGTGTTGAGATATTTAAGAAGATGTTGTGGATAGATTTATGGAGATAGTTATGCATTTGGTTTGAACTAATTATCTAATTATAGAATAATTGTTATGGTCACCTAAAATATATAAAGTTACTATTTGTACAATAAAAAGTGACACAAGAATGATTGAATAATAATAATAATTCCCATTAGAAGGTTTCTTGGAGCATATCCTCGGCGTCCCCTCACTTTGTTTGAATGTTTATGATTATTTGTTGCTTCAATGTCTTATTTTTATTGAATGTTTATGATTATTTGTTGCTTCAATGTCTTATTTTTATTCATTCTTCCCTTTAGTCTCCTCATTTGGTACCAAAGTGTAACAAACGATCTGCGTAGAGCCTTACAAAGTCGAATGGTAGCATAAATGTTCAGGGTGCGAAAGGGGTTACATAAAACACCTTTTGTTGTGGATTTGTACTTTATTGAAAACATAGAATAAATGGATTGAGATTTTCTCGTTTCCCTTCGCCTTCAGTTAATTAAAACTATAGTCCCTGTTATTTGTATTCTAGTTTTACCAATTATATTCAATATTAAGGCAATTTGAGGTCAAATCAAACAATCATTTATAAGATCCAATGTATTATTGAATGTTGTGTGTGAAGGTATAGTAAGCCGTGGAATGGAATTAGATTGTTGGGTGTGGATTGGAATAAAGGAAGAGCAAGTATTGGAGAAAATTACACAATTGAAAAGATAAAGTAATCCACTCTATGCCAAATCGTGGTCCAATAGCACTCCACAAAAGAGACAACTCACATGTGGATAGATTGTGGACCTGTAGCACCTATTCAACAAGCTTAAAATCATGGCTTGTAGCTCTTTAAGCAATATAAAGAATTCGAATTGACAGAGTTGAAGTATCGATGAAGGGAAAGAATCAACCCTAACCTAGTGAAAAATTTGCACACTCGAAGGTATAAAAGTGGAGTTTTTTTATTATAGATATTAATTTTTTGGTAGCTAGACATAAACCATAGATCTAAAATCCTAGAGAATATTACCCCTCTAATGTTAGATCTCATCAAATGGTGAATTTCCAGCGTAGTCATGATACATCCATAGTCATAATATTTGTTCATATTAAAGTTAACCGCTCTGCTTGAAGTAGTTTAGTGAGAATGTTCCCTAAACCCATCTTCTGTGAAAGGAACTATTGTTTCATGGAGACTGCATGAATCGTAGATCACTATGGAGAATGATGCGTAATGGAAGTGTGAATATGAGCAATGAGTGGAGCCAAAGATAGTTGTTTCAACCATTGATCAAGAGAGTAAGTTGTAGTAGATAGACTAAGAATAATGAACAAGCAGAATCCATGATAGAAAAATAAACATATAGAAAAAAACAGAAGCAAGAAGAAGGAAGCAAAGCAAGGTAAAGAATAAATAATACCATGTGTTCAAACTTGAGTAAATACATGAAAATGGCATTCGTAAGCAGTTTAGTGTTCCTACTTAAATAATGTTTTGATATGGAATGAAAATGGTCTTGGTCATATGTTGTATAAGTGCTAGATTAGCCTGATTCAAAATTTTGAAAGTTTATGTACTTAAATTAATGTTGATGTAAGCATGATGTAGCAAGTATACCCTTATATTTTTTTATGATGAAAAGTCAATGTTACTCTAAAAATTACTTTTTAATTGTTGGTTCAAGTCAGGAGGAGAAGCTTGACTGTGGGTAGAACCACTAATTTGAGGCAATCCACAACTGACACAAATTCCAATCTAAGGTAGTTAGAGAGATTGCAAGTCATGAACAATGGATTTGTGCAAAATAGTTGAATGAACCATAACAAAGAAAATTGTGAAATAGAAGGTTGTGAGATGGTAGCTAGAGCCAAAGGAAGAGTAGGAAAGAAGAGCCAATCTACCAAATATGGTAGAAGCATTGATGAACTCATGGACAAGATCCCATGAAGAATCTTTTTTTCCTTGGTAGTCTGATGCAAGTGCATTAGGTACATACCACATGGGGAAGTTTAAATGATTGAAGAATTGTTGATGAACCATGTATGAGAAAAGGCTTCATAATGAACTAGCAGTTACAGTGGCTGGAGACCCATGTATTCTTGTGGATGGTTGCTTTTTTATATGGATGTCAACAATGTTTATGTCTTGTAGGTACAATATGAACTACGAGCATGAAGAATGAAGAATACCAAATATCATAGAATGCAGAAGATGTGAGAAGAGATAAAGGTGAAGGAACCAAATCAAAGGACCAATGAAAAAGAGAAATAATTACATCACAAGTATTTATTAAGGGTGAGTATGAGGAATACTTCCTACTTGTAATGTTAATGAATACTCCTACCTATGATTTTAAATGAATAAATAATATGATGGATTTGTAATGAGGTAGACCAATTCTAGAAGTCTAAGTATGAATGAGAGTTGAGGAGAAATGAGAGAAGTTAGGGATGAGAATATCATGGATTGAGTTGAGATATTTCAGGAGATATTGTGGGGATATTTATGGAGATAGTTATGCATTTGGTTTGAACTAATAATGTAATAATAACACATTTTTTATGGTCACATATAGTTATATAAAGGGACCATTTGTACAATAAAAAGTGACATGAGAATGATTGAATAATAATAATCCCCCCTCAGGGGTTTCTTGGAGCATATCCTTGACATATCCTTGTTTCTTGGAGCATATCCTTGACATATCCTTGCTTTGTTTGAATGTTTATGATTATTTATTTCTTTACTATTTTAGTTTTATTTGTTGTACCCTCTAGTCTCATCATTTGGTATCGAAGTGTAATAAATGGTCTATGTAGAGCATTGTGGGATCAAATGGTAGTGTAAATGTTCAAGGTGTGAAAGGGGTTAAAAAAACACCATTTGTTGTGGATTTGTACTTTATTGTAAGCATGATGAGGCAAGTATACCCTCATAATTTGTTATGATGAAAAATTCATGGTACTCCAAAAACCACTTTCTAATTGTTGTTTCGAGTTAGGAGGAGAAGCTTGACCATGGGTAGAACTATAGATTTGAGATAGTCCACACCTGACATAAATGTTGATATGAGGAAGTCAAAGAGATTGCAAGTCAGGGAAAATGGATTTGTGCAAAAGAGATTAATGACCTAGAGAAAAGAAAAATGTGAAATAGATGTTTGTGAGATGGATAGAGGAAGAGTAGGCCAAAGGATCCAGACTACCAAAAATGGTAACAACATTGATGAACTCATGGAAAGGATCCCATGAAGAAGTATTTTGTTCCTTGCTAGTCTGAAGCAAGTGCATTTGGTTCATACCACATGGGGAAGTGAAAATGTTTGAAGAATGGTTGATAAACCATGTACAAGAAAAGGTTTCCTAAATAAACCACGATTACAACGATTGGTGACCCATGTATTCCAATGGATGGTTACTTTTTTATATGGATGCCAACAATGTTTATGTTTTGCAGATACAATATGAAATACGAGGATTAAAATTGAAGAAGGCCAAATATCATAGAAGGAATAAGATGTGAGCAGAGATGAAGACAAAGGAACCCGTTCAAAGAACCTATGAAAATATGAAGTAATTACATCACAAGTATTTATTAAGGGGGAGTATGAGGAATACTTCCTACTTGTAATGTTTAATGAATACTCCTACCTATGATGTTTGATGAATAAATAATATGATGGATTTGTAATGATGTAGACTGATTCTAGAAGTCTATGTATGAGTAAGAGATGAGAATAAATGAGATAAGTTAGCCATGAGGATCTCATGGACTGAGTTGAAAGATTTAAGGAGATTTATGGAGATAGTTATGCATTTGGTTTGAACTAATTATGTAATTATACCATAGTTGTTATGGACACCTGTAGTTATATAATATTATAAAGGGATCATTTGTACCATAAAATGTGACACGAGAATTATTGAATAATAATAATTCCCCTTCAGGATTTTCTTGGAGCATATCCTCGGTGTCCCCTTGCTTTGTTTAATGTTTATGATTATTTGCTGCTATAATGTTTGAGTTTTATTCATTGTTCCCTCTAGTATCATCAACACTTTAAAGGATAGCATTCAACAGGAGGCGTGTCTCTTTAAACCTAAATCATTGGATATTGCTTTGAAAATAAAATTCGAACGTAAAAATATGGTTACAAGAAGGGATACCACTAACACCTATAGGAAGGGAAATGTCCCCACTCCTAACCTCACTCAACCTAAAAGGTTGACACATCAACAATTGGAGGAAATAAGAGAAAAGGAACTATTTTCAATTGTGATGGAAAGTAAAAAACAAGAAAAGTAAGGGGCATAAGTATAATGAGAAGAATTTATTCTACATAGATTGTGAAAAGGAAGAAGAGCAAGAACTAGAATAGTCTCATGATCTAGAACTAGAAGATAAAACTCCAACCATATATTTTCATGCATTGGTTTGCATTAGAACTCCTCAAATTCTCAATATAGAAGGATATATCAAAAAGAAAAAGCTAATGTACGCATACCTTCATTAATTTCAAATTAGGCAAACTTCTTAATTGCTTTATGTATCTAGCACCAAATTTTCAAGTAATGATTGCAGATGGAGATAACATAAATTGTTGAGGGAAGTTCAATTGTATTAAGCTTACTAAGGGGGGATATTCATTAGATATTCCATTGATTTCAATCCAAAGGAGTGCTGTTAATGTTGTATTGGAGATCTAATGGTTGCAATCATTCAAAACAATGGTTCTTAATTTTCATGAACTTTTCATGAGATTATCCTCAAAAGGAAAGGAAAATGAACTCATATGTATCGTAGAGAAATCCTATAAAGTGATAATATCTAACATGATTATAAAATTTCTAAAAAACGGAGACCATGGTGTAATCACACAATTGTGCTCACTATAAGTTCAAACATCTAGACCCTTTATTCCCCTAGATCTCTAAAGAATTGTTGACAATTATTCCAAGGTATTTGGAGAGGTGCATAAAGGTATACCACTTTCTAGAGATCATGACCATGAACTAATCATTTACAACCGATAAGTATACCACCTAACATTAGACCTTATAGGTACCCATATGCACATAGGAGTGAGATTGAGTGTATGGTTCAAGAAATGTTAGATGTTGGCATCACTCAACCTAGCGAAAGTTATTTATCTTCATTAGTGGTGATAGTTCACAAAAAGGAAGGTACATGGCCTATGTGTCCATATTATACAGAGCTCAACAAGATGACCATTAAAGATAAGTTTCATATTCCTGTCATCGGTGAATTATTAGATGAATTGCAGGGAATAATTTTCTTTACCAAGTTGGATCTTTGTTCTGGATATTATCAAGTCAAAATGAGGCAAGAAGACATCTTAGAGATAGCCTTTAGAACACACGAAGGTCATTCTAAGTTTTTGGCGATGCCATTTTTCCATACCAATGCACATTCCACATTTCAAAGCTTGATGAACTCTATTTTTAAACCATAATTTCCTCAAAAAAAATTGTGTTAGTATTTTTTTTATGATATACAAATCTACAACAATTATTAGGAAGAGCATGTGCAACATGTTGACATTATCTTAAAACTATTGGAGGAGAAACAACTATATACAAATCCATACAAGTGTGACTTTGGGGTTCAAGAAGTTGAATATTTGGGTTATATTATATCTCATGAAGGATTCAAAGTGGACCCTAACAATATTAAAGATATGATGGAATGGCCAATGCACGAAACCTTTAAGAATCTTAGATGATTCTTAAGAATGGCCTCCATCTTCATGTGTACATCTAGTATTTCATGTTTCTTTCTTTAAAAAGGTAATCAACAATAGGGTTGTAGTTTAGTGTATTTTACCATAGATTTTTGAAGAACATAAAATCTTACTAGAACCTAAAATAATCCTTGAAACAAAGATTAAAAAAACTATGAAATCGAGCAATTATTGAGTACATCACCAAGTGGAAGAACCTACCAATAGAAGAGGAGATATGGGAAGATGAGTTATTCATTCGTAAACATCCATAGTTAATAAAGTGTTGAGGAAAACACTCGTTGGAATGGGATGGGCATGTTAAGCCCTATATATTGTGACAAAATATTTTTATTATTATATTATTGTTGTATGTATTGATCAGCTAGGAACTTAATTGTAGTTGTACCCTTTATCTCTTATATATACCAAGGAGACGTATTTTTAGGGATCATCTCATCCTCTCCATTTGATATATTGTAAACATAGGTTTCCCCTTGAAGAGTCTTCTTATTCATTCTCTTTGTTTCTTTCTCAAGGCACGGAGTTACTTATTCTTTCTATTTTTATGTTATTTTGAGAATTTGGTCCGTAGCACATAACTATTATCTATGGGAGATATTTGAACATTAATTGCTAGTAACTATTCCAGAAAGAAGAATACCAAAAATTAACAAGAGGCCATGAAAAATTGAGAAGAGAGACAACACCAATGACTAGAGTGATGGTTACCAAGTTTCAATGCCTAACCATAGGCCTATCTTATCTCAAAGTGATTTCACCATTACAAAAACCTCCACTCCCATGAATATGATGCATTATTCTAACAACCACCCAAACCATCACACCTCTCCTTGAACACATGTTCCTTGGGTAGAGGTGAATTAAACACTCACTGCCACCACACACACAGACACACACACACACACATAATCATCATCATCATAATCCCTATAACTTATGTGGGTTTAAAACCCTTGATGAAAACACCAACAATGAAAAATCACCAAGGGTTCAAACATCAAGACATTCAAAACATCAACGAAAAAATTGGCAAACTGCTACGAACATTAAAAATGCAAAATAAATTCATTTTTAAAATTTTTCTAATGTATAAACAAACATCAACCTCATGTAATCACATTCACACATAAATATTAAAAAAAAGTTATAGATAAGCTGTAGTGGATGCCAAATGATACATTGAAGTCCATAATGAATCTTAATAGTTTTATAATAAAGGACTCAAAATTGAATAAAAAATACAAATGACATCAAATATATATAAATGTATTTCATCATCATGAGTCATCTACCATGATCAATCTAAGATCTAGCTATTGATTTCTTCTCCACCTTTTATAGGAAAAGGTAATGGATTATTTTCCACAAGAAGATCATAGAATATACATTTGATAACCATTAGTGGGTGTATGCATATCAATATGTGTAGAAAGTATTGTTGACACTCCCACAAAATCCTCCTTAATTTTAATGTCATCTTCCCCCTTTGATGGTTGTAGGTCATCCTTCCCTACCTCTTCTTCCTATTTATCCCTCTTCTCTAACCATTTCATTGTCTCCTCCAAAATAGGAATCTCAAACTCCAGCCTCCACTCAAGCATTATGCTAATGTTTTCCAAGGAAATGGTGTCCACATTAGGGATTTTCTCAAGTTGCATCACCCATAGTAGAAGATCGTAGTGGACATAAACCATATCATTAAGGCATTGAAAATATAACCTATAAGAGGGCCATAATGATTTAATGATTCTTAAGGGTCATAAATATGTTAGAGGGTCATAAATTATAAAAATTGTAACTACTATATTCTACCATGTTTTGTTTATTAGTGTGTTTCTAATATTTGCAGACTCTTTAGTAGGTAGGGTCTCTACCCTTATCTCACTTACCACTCTTTGAAGGCCATATCCACTTCTATTACCTTTGGTTAAGTTTATTGCTATTTTATAGAGGCATGTGGTTTATTTCATCAAGTTGGTATCTTGATCGACCATGTCCCCCCATTTAGACAATCTTTTAATGCCCTTGCTAAACTCTTATTGAATAAGCAGGAGTACTTGAATAGGATCATCAAATAGTTTATTCAAGTCACATGGATTGACCCTCCAAGTGAGCTAATCCCCAAGAGTGCATTCTATACAAAGAAATTTTTGGAGCTGAAAGGTGGCCTTATTATTCACCCCCTTTATATGGTTTGGATCTGGTTGCAATCTATATCCATCCCACTTTGGTAGTTCCTAGTCGATTCTCATCATATTTGGGTCAAAACTCAACAATACATAACTAGGGGGGATAGGATATGCCAACTTTTCCACCTTTGTGGGATTGATATAGAGGAACACTTCATCTTCAAGTCATCCATCTATTACAAGATGAGAGGATGTTTTTACTACCTTTTCATGGAATCCTACAACTCTTTATCTAGGTTCTTTTACTTCCCAAACTAGGTATGCCTGGCCTTGTACATGAGGGAGGCCCTCAAATTCACATCTAAATTAGTACACTCTTTTCATTCTCATCCAAGCAATTCTATATTTGTTTCTGGTGCTTCCAATAGTTATAGGCACCAAGAGGCAAGTAGACAACAACACTATGTTAGACATCAAATCCATGAGATCTCAAGATACCACCAATGCGTTATCATCTAGTCCCTTGCAGTCATGTTTCCTTAACCCTTTAGATATCTCACACAAAACCAATATTTAAGGTGCATCATCTAGGTCCAGGTCATGAGATTTTGAGTCCATACAATGAGATAGATATCATACCTCATCTCTCAATTGTTCCAGATCATCTGACCAATCATCCATGAGGATTTGCATCCCTTGAGTTTCAGATGAAAGGATATAGGGCATCAGGGGATGTTGATCACCGCCCAATTGATTCATACCCCCTAAGGGGTCAATGGTTCCTTACTCGATTCTCCACTACACTTCCATGTATGTCACCATCACATTGTTTCCCGTATGCATGTTGTTAGTTTTATCACCTTAATTTTTTTCACAAGTCACATTCCATCAAGAATACACTAAAGAATTGTTAGTTCACAATGAAGAAGCATAATAGAACTACCTCATGTCTACTTGACATACCCTATTGAGAAATATCAAACTTACAAAAGGTATTTGTATTCACTTGTGTGACCTCTGTATGGATACACTCACATGACTTGCATGAGACATCCTCTGATACCCATGCAAGTCTTCCCAAGCATGTGAGGGAATCCTTTAAAATGCACTAATGGCCTATAGTCCTAGTTTAGGTGGCCTTAGGGTGATGTATGGGGTGAATTAAAAATCCTAAGTCATCAATGTTGAGTACTTTGGTCTCCCAAGGCTCTCTATCATGCATTGGGGATCCCGTTTTGAATGACGAGCATTCACATTGGAACTAGCTCTTCATTAGAGCTCAAGATTCACCTATAAATTAGAGTCATGGGGTAGCATTTAAAGAGAAGAGAAGAATTGAAAAGTTATGCTAGAGGAATGAGCTTGGAGACAAACATTCCACTCCGTCATCTCTATCATTCAATGCCATCATGCTTTCTTAAGTTCTTTCCTCGAAGGACAAAGTGTTATTCACACATAGTCATTAGAGAGAGATTTCAAAAAGGAAAATGACCCATCCCAAGGAGTGTGTTGGAGCCCACTTTCTTCTAATCATTATTCATAGATGTTATTGTACTTCTCTATGTTTTTCCACTAGACTAATATATTAGTGTTGTTATTTCCCTCTACTTCTTGTGTTTTTTAGGGCATTCTTTTAGTTAATCGTGTGACATAATTTCTTCTTTGCTTCTTTTTTATTTATTTTCTATTATAATATTTTTGTGCTTGTTTCAAAATTAGCCATCGTAGGTTGTCTAGCTCGAAATTTAGTTAGAACAAGGGGTTTTTTCTCACCAATGCAACAAAATCCTCAAAACAAATTGGTGACGCCACTTTGGGTTTATATAATTTAAACTTATTTCATAGGTTGTTTTAAATTGTTTTCCTCGTAGTAACCCGATCCAACAACCAATCATTTTATTGCTTGGATCAAATTCAAATAATCCCAAAGTATCAAATTGATGCAATGGGAAGCAAATAGAGTCTATAAAAATATGGGTTGCCTCTCCATTAGCAACTTTGTAGTGGCAACATAATTAACTATGTTCTTGGCTACAAATTGCATGTTGCACACCTACCTCTTGGGAAAACGCATCCATCAATTCACACAAAAATGCAACAACATTCACATGATTCAATGCATCAATATATTTAATAAGCATTGTACCCTTGGACAATATACCAAGAAATTAAGGAGGGTCCTATTCTTCCTATCCATCCAACCATCAAACATTATTGTGCATCAATGGACTTCCACGATTTCCTTATGTCCTCCAACCATCAAACATTATTGTGCATCCAATGGACTTCCAATATTTCCTTATGTCCTCCAATATTGTATTGATATCAACCTTTTCATTTTGAAGGATTGACCCTTCCAACATTTCACAAGTAGGGGCTCTATACCTTGGGCCAACAACAACAACAACATCAAACATTGACTAGAAGAATGAATTGGTCCTAGCATTGGTCAAAGGTATGTTGATCCAAAAAGGACACTTCCTAACTAGCTTATATGCTTCTTCCTTCTCCTTTGTTTAAAACATTGACTAGATGGAAAGTTGTGCCCCATGCATGTTCTTGGAACAAAAAAATGTGAAGTATTTAAGGTGTACCCATGAACTCCCTCTCATTATCCCTAATCCAAATATCCTTATGGTTCTTGAGGATATAGCTACAACACCAACAACAATTTCAAGTTTGAGAGGTTGAGTTCAAAAATATTTCTTTAACTATTTCAAGATCTTTTCATGATGTTGATTGTCTATTCTCCTCCTACAACCACACTTTGCATAATTTTCTCCTTAATAATTAGTTTTTAGTTTGTATTTTGATGAAAATATGAGAACCTAGGTTTCAATTGGACTAATTAATTTTCTTGATACCGATGAGAGGTACTTTGTGGTTGTTCATGCATCTTCACACAAGTTGCATCCATTTCAATCTAACTAGATAGTAGATAACCCTATGTTGAAGAAGAAATTGAGGTTTCCGAAAATAAACTAAAAACTTTTGCAAAATAATTTTACATGTTTTCTACATATTTTTGGCATTATCAATAACATAAAAGTGAAGATTCCATAATTACAAAAAAAATTGCAAAATAATCTTGCATGCCTTCTGCAAGTTGGCATTTATCAATAACAAAATCATAGTAATCAGAGGTAGCTAAACTGGTCCAGAATTAGCAATTTTGGACCAATTTTGATCTTGACCTTTTTAAGTCAATCTTTGTCATTCAAATCAGTTATGTCCTAAACCAAACCAATTCCATGCCTTCTAGTATTTGGTGGACAATTTATTTTTTAGGCTCTCTGAAACAAATCCCATAGAGATTCTAAGCTTTGAGATTGCCGAGTGTGAACCGTTGCTTAAATTGCAGACCATAACATGGAGCATTTTGCTTTCAGAATTGGATTTGTCTTTTATGCCGAAGGAGAGTTTCCATTATGACTGCATTTTGAGTATTACAAATTTGCTCTTGACATGGATGTACTTTGATTGTTCTAGAGAATATGGAAGTCTTGTTTCCATTAATGAAGTCCTCATGCTTGCACAGAACCTTGTGTATTTCATGAATTTCCCTAAGTTAATTTTCATGATTCCCAGGGCTATCCATGGCCCTACCACTCGAGGTATACCCAACCAATATAACCACAATGAAATCAAAGAGAGAGAGTCCATAATAAGTATTCGAAACAAGGAATTGAGGTTTCCAACCAGACCACAAATAAATAGCTGAACGACCTGTATTCAAGAGAATAACGGTCTTGAAAGCCCTGCTAGAGATGCACAGAACTGAATCACCTACCCCGAGGTAGAAAAAAAAGAGAATGCAAAGCCAAATCCTTCTCAGTCCCAAATAAAAGGCAGGCTCAAGAGAATCAAAAAGCCATTCCAAATCCAAATTAGACTCATACCAACAGCTTGAAACATCAACAGTGTTCTGCTCAGAGAATTTACTTACCCAGGGATCTACCTGAGCTTAGCAAAAAAACCATGGAGGACCCATTCCAGAGCTACCTTGGCCTTCTTTCGTACTAGAGCTACCCCACCTTTCCCTTGTTTCCATAATCCCACATGCATTCCAACTTAACTTCCACAAAAATTCAAAGTGTCGGCTGCACATTAAGAGTGGCATGTGTAAGGTTACCATGGGAATGATACCCAAAACATTGTTCCCTCAACTATAATCTAACATTGCGCCCTCAACTATAATCTATGGCAACATGGAGGACATGCATTCATTGATGAATTTCATGGTAGACTTAGGGGATAGGATGAAATGATAACTTCCTACATTTTGTATTCTTGCAATAAGCCTAGTTAACTAGCCATCATATGGAGTATCCAATAAGCCTAGCTAGCTTGCCATCATATGGAGTATCCAAGCTATTTATGAGGTTGATTGCTATTCCCCATTCACAATTAGATTCTTACACTAAACTGAGTCCAAAATTTTTAAAGGAGAACTAAAGCGTCTACTTAGTTGTTTGTGGTTATCCCAATCCCAATTAATAGTTCATTTCTTGATTTCCATTTAGATGAAAGACAATACCCCACACCTGCCCCCCCTTAATGTAAACTGCTTCATTGAAAATTCAAAATTATTCTTACAATAATTATTTGATCTGTGTGCCTTTGCACATTAGAGGGCAATAGTTACTAATATCTGCTTTGTATAGCTTAAACTTCACCCTCCTTGTCCACAGCCTGATTTATCCAGAATCCAGATAAAAAACTCGTCCTGTTTGCATAAAGTGACTATTTACATGAATTTTGTTTGATTACCAGTTAGGATGTTTCCTTACCACTGTGTAGTTAATTGGAGTTTACTGGGGTCCTTTGGATAGATATGAATTTTGTATGGTTTGTTTCCTTATACAATGAACATTGCTTCCCCTAAATAGAGTGCTTCCTATCAGCTAGTTCTACCAGGCTTACCAAGTTATGTGTGTAGGTATGTTAACTTTATCCGTCTTATGTATATACTATATAACAGGTGGATGAGAAGAACGAGAATCCTTCATGGAGAGCTATTGGTTACTGTGGACCAGATCCAGAGGTTTCTAAAAACATGAAAATTACTCAAGACTCTGATGGTCCTCTACATGATAAGGTAATTGATTTAGATCTTGCAGGTGACAACATCATCAATACACTGCGTAACGCTGGCTGTACTGTTATAGAAGGGTGTTCTCAGCTTGAACGCTTATGGAAAGGGAGGATGAGATGGAAAAGTGATTCCAGAAAGAAGCAATCAATAACAATAAAATGTGATGTAGTTATAGTAGGTTCAGGTAAGGAAATTTTATAAAGATCCATATTTATAGAAATTCTAAAATGACATAAAATTTTCAAATTTCTCAGTTTTTTAATCTAGTTTCTTGAATATTTTAACGATATTTGAAATAAATAGCTTTATCTTATAAAAGTTTGGGTGAATATTCACCTTATGAAATTCAGCTCATAAAACTTTCTCTTGTCCAGGCACTGGAGGAGGAGTAGTTGCAGGGGTCCTTGCAAAGGCTGGCTACAAAGTTTTAGTTCTTGAAAAAGGGAAGTGCTTTGCCAGGAATAAATTGTCCCTATTGGAAGGCCCATCGTTGGATCAGATGTATGAGGGAGGAGGTCTTTTGGCTACCGATGACCTTGGGGTTGTCCTCCTGGCGGGCTCAACAGTGGGGGGAGGGTCCTGTGTGAATTGGTCTGCTTCAATTCGCACCCCTGAACATGTCATACGAGAGTGGAGTGATAATCTCAAATTGAGCCAATTTGCCACCAGGCAATATACAGAAGCCATGGATATCGTCTGCAGAAGAATGGGAGTGCAGGAAAAAATCTGTAGTGAGGGTTTCATGAACAAGGTCCTCAGAAAAGGTTGCCAGGAGTTGGGGTATCCTGTCAATAACATACCTCGAAATGCTAGCTCTGATCATTTCTGTGGATGGTGTTGCTTTGGATGCAAAGATGGTAAGAAACAAGGCACAAACGAGACATGGCTAGTGGATGCAGTCTCTTCAAATGGTGTAATTCTTTCAGGATGCAAAGCCATAGGGGTAGTACAAGAAGAGAAAAGGAATGATGGGAAAAGGAAGAAAAGAGCAGTGGGAGTTGTTTTCCAGGCAGGGAAGGGGTCTCAGAATATTTATGTGGAGTCTAAAGTCACTGTTGTTGCATGTGGAGCAGTCTGCAGCCCTGGTTTGCTAAGGAAAAGTGGGCTTAAGAACCCTAGTATTGGGAAAAATCTTCATCTTCACCCTGTTCGGATGGCTTGGGGTTATTTTCCTGAAACAGGATGGCCACAGGGAAAGAGCTATGAGGGAGGAATAATGACTTCAATGTCTCCTATTTTTGACCCCTCTGGTTATGGAACCATAATTCAAACGCCTTCATTGCATCCTGGCCTGTTTTCTGTTCTGATGCCATGGACTTCTGCTTTGGATATGAAGGAGAGAATGTCCAGGTTTTCTAGAACTGCTCATATATTTTCCTTGGCCAGGGATAAGGGTTCAGGAACCGTGGACTTTCCTGGGCATCTCACTTACAGTTTAGACCCATATGACGAAAATAATCTAAGGAAAGGCTTAGAGAAGGTGTTGAAAATAATGATTGCAGCTGGAGCAGAGGAAGTTGGTACCCACCATTACTCTGGAGAACGTTTGAAGCCCAAAACATCCAGTCCCCGTGAGGTTGAGAATTTTATAGAGCGTGCAAGCTCAAGGAGCTTGAGAGATTTATCAACTCCTTTGTGTTCTGCACATCAGATGAGTAGCTGTAGAATGGGCGTTGATAAGGGCCATTCGGTGGTTGATCCCAGAGGTGAGACATGGGAAGTGGAGGGATTGTTTGTGGCTGACGCTAGTGTGTTGCCTACAGCTCTTGGTGTCAATCCCATGATCACTGTGCAGGCAGTAGCTTATTGCATTGCCAATTTCGTTTTGGAATCGCTCAAGATCAGTGAAAACAATTAGTGGGCTTGAGTGTTCTGAGAAAAAGAAAATTTCTTAAAACATTCCAAATGTACACGTTCCAAATATACGAGTGGGACAAACACCAACCAAAATTTGGTCAAAATCTTGCGTGAAAATTGCAGTTTGTGCAATTATGCAATTTCAATTTCAGCAATCACTATTATTTGTGCAGACAAAATGTAGGATTTTGAAACTGTCCAAATCCTCGAAATCACTATCTGAACAATGGAAATTGCACTTTCGGCAGCATTCCTTCCTTTGCCGGATTACTATGCTGGATACTGATAAGATACGGGGCTTTTTTATTGTCACATATACTTCTCATTTCAAAAAAGCAATCTTAATATTATTTTTTCCTTTTGAGAATGACAAATGTGTGAGAAAATTTATCATTGTTTGTTATAGGTGAATGAGAGTTGACTCATCATCATTATTTAAGGAAAACTATACAAGTAAAACAAGAGTCGCATGCTGTGACTTTAGACTTTGTAAATGTAGTTCAAAGACATAGGTAAAGGAACTTAACATTGCTTTTGCATTTTGACAATTTGCGCTGAAAGTTTCAGCACAATTGGATATAATGTGACCACTAGTTACTAAAGTATGTAAATGGCTAGTAAAAGGCATGCACTTCAACTAGTGTATTTTAAAATAATTGAATTTAATTTACCTAAGTTCCAAACCAATGGAAGGGCACCACATTTTTCCAGATCAAGAAGCTTGACTTCTACCACATACGATATACACATTGCACCATATCCTTTTAGTCCAACTCATGTCTTGTGAAAATTAAGCCACTGGAAACACAACAAAAGCAAGAAAAGCCATGAAGCACGCACACACACACAACCATGTACTTTGTCATAAATCCTTTAAGACTCTTCAGTATATCCTTTCGTTTATTGATGAGTTTGATACCCTACCATGACCTTAATAGGATCCATAGAGTTGTTATGAGCACCTTCCAGAAGTTTACGTACTAGCAACATTTTGTCCAAATATAATGTTTCTAGCTTTTAAAAAATCATATACATCTGCTTGAAAAATGTCTACGCCAAAAACTAGATTAAAATATCATATTCATACCTAAATGGAAAGTTTAGACTTTAAAGGAAAATAGAATATTAATATTCTGCTTGAATAGAAGACCAGTCAACCTCTATTAATGAAGGATTATTAATATTAATGCCATAGAACACTGGATAATATATGCATGTCCTACTAAAATATGTAACATAGAAAACTAAATCATACTATCAATCACCAGGACTGGGATGAGGGTTATTGTTTAAACAATAAGCTAGGATGAGGGTGATTGTTTAAACAATAAGCTTCGAAGCATCTGACTATAGACTCCATGCACCTCACCACTCCTAACAACATCCAAGCTAATGAAAAATAAATGATGATTATCAAGCAAATTAGACTATCCATTAATGAGACCATGGACTCACCACCAAGCTGGGTGTTCTATAGCTTAGTATGGGGAAGACATGCTCTTGTGTAATGTGTTGTTTGCATTAAAAAATACAAATAATGTCATCTTGATGTGTAATTTTTTTCTTTAAGATTAAAAAAATTAGACCTCAAAAAATTAGATTCCTCTCTGTACTTGATAGATCCATGTTTCTAAGATTAATCTATGCTAATTTAAGTAGCAAAACAAATTAAGTTAGATCCTACTATGTCTAGAAAAGCATAAGTGTATTACACCAAACTAAGCTTGAACCTAAGGTATTTAGCAAAGCATATGCATATTAAAGCTTAGAGTCTTAAGCATTTCATTTTGTTTTTTACAAGCATGAAAAAGGAAGCCCAATTTTAGAAACTAAGTCTAAAAATATATATATATATATTGCTATATATACATAGTCGAAACACACTCTGCAATATGCAAAAAAAAAAAACTTAAAATATGAAATGAATGGATGGACATATAACTTTCCAATCTAAAACAATAACACAGAGCACTCAGCTAAAAAATACAATTAGTTTGATTTTTTTAAATCAATTCAGATAAAGATCAACCGAAATCGGGTCCCAATGAACATACACGGGGAATTCGTGAACCCATTAACTTGCATTTGGATAACAACCATCGAACTTCGAAGCTAAAGCCAAATCCATTATTTCACAAACATTTTGTATGTGTTTTGCAGATAATGAAGTCACTTTTTCTTGTTACGTCGAGATTAGATTAGTAGGGAGATTGGTGCCAGATTTCCCATAGAGAGTAGTCGACTGCCATCTGATACCATGCCCGCTCATGTCCATGTCATGGATTGGACTGTCGGTAACACCTATCGCATACAAAGAGTCTGATCAAATATGCACATTGCACACCACACAAGTCAACAAATTATCGTTGAATACTTGTGAGCAACTTTCACATTCATTTCAATATTATGCAATGCACCCACCCACCAGTGAGAATCCTAATTCCTGTTTTTTCATTTTCCCATGGCTCTTGGAGCTGCAAAATACCAATAAAAACATTGGAAGGTTATAAGACTGCAACAGTTTTACTAGTACCTAAATTGGAAAGCAAGAGATAATGGGTTGGTGAAATACCTAAACCAATGGCTTCGGAAGCTTTCATGATCCGCATTCTTTGGCACGAATCAACAAATATCCTGCACCAATAACCCAGATCATCAATTTTAGGGCTTTGCAGGGAAACTATTGTGCCTTATAAAGGTAAAATAATAGTAAAGGCACTCACTTCCATGGGACATTGCCAACAAGCATCCAATCTCCATCCTTGTCTTCATAGGTAGGCACATATTCTGACCCATTCAACACATGATCCATCAAATTGCTCTCGTTTGACTCATGGGTCAATCCATATTTGCCCCAAAGCATTTCAACATTTCAATATCAAACATTCTAATTGAGTGGATAAAAATCAAGTTTTTAATGGAATAGGATGCACATTGATTCATACCCATGGTAATTAAACAGTTAAACATCTTCTGGAGTGCAGAGGAGAGGTCATGGTAGGTGTTGTACATTTTGAGGTCCATCTTTCTGAGATAGGGAGCTCCATCCATGCTCACCTTCACATAAAGAGCATTGGATGCAGCAATCGTTCTCACTTTCCTAAAATCTTTAACAGGTGGCCAACCAACAATCTGTGCCCTAAAAAATAAAACAACCGCCATAGATTTTCTAGTTAACTTGGATACCAGAAACAAGTCCTCAATAATACAGACATGAATCTCCTTTGCGAATGGAATACTGACTTGGGAGGAGGACGAAGTCCCATTCTTGCAGGGTCATTGGCAGGATGCAGGGCCATTTGTTTTTCTTTGTCTAAATTGGGTTCATTGATTTTATCAGCCTCCTCATGTGGAATGGTACAATCTATGGTCTCCATGGCCTGTGAGAAGATTCTCTTGCTACAACTCCTCTGGCATGTTCGTGATTCATCTGTAGATAATCCTGGAAGTCTGAGCTTCAGCTCATTCTCCGAGAAATCTAAACTACGTGCATTCGCACCAAATTTCTCCATGGCCATGCCTCTGACATTGCAAGACATGATGAATCTGTGCAACTGTAATGAAAAGTTCTACGTCTGAATGAATGAATGAAATGAAGATATCAAACTCTTCACGGAAGCAAGAATGAAAACAACACAACAAAGGAAATATTGATTGGCATTTGATATTCTAGATTAAAAAGACATTTCTGGAAGCATTATTACATATCATGCATAGCATTGCACAAGCAAAACGTAAATATGACTATAAGAATACCGAAGGCTTCCTTGACGGCTTGGTTGACGAGGATGCAGTCTGACAGACAACATTTAACCTTGGGCACATTAACTCATCTATTAAACAAGATTGAATGGAGTTGTGAAAAAGAGCTCCTAGATCAGCCTTGCCAGCACAGTGTGCTTGTTTGTCAGCCGCCGAAAGCACACTCCAAACCTCGGCGTACACAATCAATTAACTTTCAAGATATGTGTAAAATCGTGACATGTCGCCATAGGGGGACAAGTGTAGAGCAAAACCCCTGCGTCAAACTTCGATTGTTACATGATGTCATAGGGAGACAGATGTAGAGCAAAACGCTCGCTTTAAACTTCGAGGCACAAAACAATCCATTAAACCAAAGTTTTACTTTGCTAAAATGAAAAATTCATTTCTTGAATTTTGTGCAACTGAGTAATATATCCAAAATGGGTACAAGATGTCATAGACATAATAACCCTTGGTAGTTTGTAAGGGGGTTGACTTCCACTCTCCATGCCTTTAAATCTTGAACAGTTAACCTTTTTCCTTGCATCCAAAGAAAGCAAATTCTTGACTAATCAAAGTTAATTTTAAATTTTATTCAAAAATCAATCTTAATATATTCTTTCTATTCACAACTTATTAAATATTTTAGAAAAGTATATTGTATTACTATGACTCACTCAAACACTCTTTTCCAGATAAGTAACCATTACTTCTTTTGGCCCCAACCAGTGTTGCAACGTTTAAGATATCTACATCAACAGTGCAAAAAAAGGGGGGATTAACATTGGAGAAGGAAACTATAAATATTGGAAACAAAAAACGACGAGGACTCCCATTTACAACAATATCATGGGTAAAAGGTCTGGATGGTCTTCCTCTTTTCACATATGATCGATACGAGAAGATGCCAAAGATAGCAGGAGTGGAATCAAGAAAAAATGAAGAAGAAATATCAAAGTTGATCACATTGTAATATATTTGATCAAATCCCTTGAGGTGCAAACATTTGCTTTCCTTCACTAAAAAAAGGTGCAAACCTTTGCTTTAACAATTTACTCAATCCATAATACTTATTACTTACATTATGATAACCGTCATAATTCTATCTGTTTTTCAACTTAACATGTTCCTTACAATGCTGATCAAACTTCAGCTTTGTGTCACTGCCCACAACTGGAACCAGCTTAGATCCAAATCCTAGGCTCTATCAAGCGCTGGGAGGGATCAAATCTCCCGAGGTGCAAACCTCTTCTTAGTCTCCTTGAGTGCAATACCTGAGAACAGGTTTACACCTCGGGAGATTTGATCCCTCTCGACACTTGATAGAGCCTAGGATTTGAATCTAGGATGGTTCTTTTCACAACTTATTAAATATTTTAGAAAAGTATATTATATTACTATGACTCACTCAAACACTCTGTTAAGGTTTGAGCATGTTCTACTCCTATGTAGTTGATACATGATAATGTCTGATTTTATTGTTATGAGAATGAGTTTGTGATTGCACCTAGAGGTGCTCTACATCCCAGTATGAGGGAGATCTTGTATGTCGAATGTTTGTTGATATTATTGTTGGCCATTAATAAAATGTAATAATAAAAAGTAAAAAGTAATAATATGAGGCAGATCTTGTATGTCGAGTGTTTGTGGATATTATTGTCGGCCATTAATAAAATGTAATAATAAAAAGTAAAAAGTAATAATATGAGGGAGATCTTGTAAGGTTACGTTTGTTGATATTATTGTCGATCATTAATAAAATGTAATTTAAAAAATAAAAAGTAATAAATATTTTGTTAAGAAGTAGAAACAAAAGAAGTAAAATAAATACAGTAGCCGACATAAGAAATATAAAAGATAGAAGGGATTTGAACCTTCATAAAAAAAAACATAGTTGCATTGATTTCAACAATCAGTAAAACAAATTTTAGAAATATAATAAGTAAAAAATATAAAGAATCGATGACATAAAAAGTAGAAACATTGTTGCATTGATTTCAACAATGAGTAAAACAAATATTAGAAATATAAGAAGTAGAAACATGGTTGCATTGATTTCAAAAAAAATATTATAGCCTACATAAGAACTAGAAAAAAGTAGAAGGGATTTGAACCTTAATAAAAAAACATGGTTGCATTAATTTCAATAATGCGTAAAACAAATATTAGAAATATAAGAAGTAAAAAAAAAGAATAGCTGACATAAAAAGTAGAAACATGGTTGCATTGATTTCAACAATATGTAAAACAAATATTAGAAATATAAGAAGTAGAAACATAGTTGTATTGATTTCAACAATGCATAAAATAAATATTAGAAATATAAGAAGTAGAAACATGGTTGCATTGATTTCAACAATGCCTAAAACAAATATTATAAATATAAGAATTAAAAAAGATAAAGAATAGTTGAAATAAAAAGTAGAAACATAGTTGTATTGATTTCAACAATGCGTAAAAAATATTAGAAATATAAAAAATAAAAAAGATAAAGAAAAACTGACATAAAAAGTAGAAACATAAGAAATAAAAAAAATTAAAAAGTAAAAAGTAAAAAAATATTATAGTAGCCATAAAAAGTAGAAACAAAAGAATTAAAATAAATATTATAGCCGACATAAGAAATAGAAAAAATAAAAGGGATTTGAACCTTAAGCTCAATCATCTCACTACTTACCCATAGACAACAAACAAATAGTCTCAAAAAACACAAAATGCATATTGATTTGATAAAAAAGTAAAAAATATTATAGCTGACATAAAAAGTAGAAATATAAGAAATAAAATAAATAAGTAAAAAATATTATAACTGACATAAAAAAGTAAAAATATAAGAAATAAAATAAAGAAGTAAACAATATTAAAACTGACATAAAAAGTAGAAATATAAGAAATAAAATAAAGAAGTAAAAAATATATTATAGTAGACATAAGAAGTAGAAACATAAAACATAAAAAGTAGAAACATGGTTGCATTGATTTCAACAATGCATAAAACAAATATTAGAAATATAAGAAGTAGAAACATGGTTGTATTGATTTCAACAACGCTTAAAACAAATATTATAAAGTAGAAACATGGCTGTATTGATTTCAACAATGCGTAAAACAAATATTAGAAATATAAGAAGTAAAAACATGGTTGCAATGATTTCAACAATGTCTAAAACAAATATTATAAATATAAGAATTAAAAAGGATAAAGAATAGTTGAAATAAAAAGTAGAAACATGGTTGCATTGATTTCAACAATGCGTAAAACAAATATTAGAAACATAAAAAGTAAAAAAAATAAAGAATAGCTGACATAAAAAGTAAAAACATAAGAAATAAATAAAAAAAGTAAAAAATATATTATAATAGCCATAAGAAGTAGAAACAAAAGAAGTAAAATAAATAATATAGCCCATATAAGAAATAGAAAAAATAGATGGGATTTGAACCTTAAGCTCAATCATCTCACTACTTACCAATAGACATCAAACAAATAGTCTCAAAAAACACAAAATGCATATTGATTTGATAAACAAGTAAAAAACATAAACAAGTAAAAAAATATTATAGCTGACATAAAAAGTAGAAATATAAGAAATAAAATAAAGAAGTAAAAAATATTATAACTGACATAAAAAGTAGAAATATAAGAAATAAAATAAAGAAGTAAACAATATTATAGTTGACATAAAAAGTAGAAATATAAGAAATAAAATAAAGAAGTAAAAAATATATTATAGTAGACATAAGAAATAGAAACAAAAGAAATAAACAAAAATTACTATAGCCGAAATAAGAAGTAAAAATATAGAAGAGATTTGAACTTTAATAAAAAAACATGTTTGCATTGATTTCAACAATGCTTAAAAGATAAAGAAATAAAAAATATTATAGTTGACATAAAAAGTAGAAATATAAAAAATAAAATAAAATACAAAATATATTATAGTAGACATAAGAAGTGGAAAAATGATTTGAACCTTAAGTCCAATCATCTCACTACTTACCAATAGACAACAAACAAATGTTCTTAAAAAACACAAGATCTCCCTCAATGCATTGTTTTTTATAAGAACTAGAAAAAATAGAAGGGATTTGAATCTTAAGTCCAATCATCTCACTACTTACCAATAGACAACAAACAAATGCTCTTCAAAAACACACACAAATGTTGTTAAAAAACACAAGATGCATTTATTTGATTCGTTACATTGATTTTAGCAATGTTGTTGGTCACCCTATATGTCAATTAATTACAACCAACATACATAATGCTCAATATAAATTGTCAAACCTAGGGAGGTCTTTTATTTCAATGGCAATAAGCACAATCTATGCATAAACATCTTTCAGTAGTTGATCAAGTAATTGGAGATAGCAATCCTACCTATATGTTCAGCCAAACTCATTCCATAAGAAAACTAATCTAAGTCATACATCTAGAAAATTAAAGTGCAGCTACCTTCCTATAGAAATCGACCTAGCAATCATTTATCTAAGAATATAAATGAACTAGATTACTTTTACAAGAAGTTAAATCCTATAATTATCAAACTACAGTATTCAATTTTTACCAAAATGATCCATCTAGCAACTACTGTTACTCAATCACAATCTGACTACTCTAATGAATTAATTGAAGATACAATAGCAACCAGAAATTAAACATAAGCTTGAACTCTAAATTGACAACTATTGGAAATCCTAGAAAGCATAAATGATTGAAAGGAATGGAGCTGAACTTGGTTGTCGTAGATATTGAACACACATGCATAATCAAACTAACCTACACAGTCGACTGTCACACCATGCAGTTACAGCTATTCATATGCAAGAGATAAACTACCAATAAAGAATGCAATCATAAACTCACTGTTGCAGCTATCAGAAATACACCTAATGCAATTCCACAACACACAACAGGAAATGAATAAATCTAACTATCTAACTAAAACGACAATCTCTGTGAGAAGGCGAGCCCTGGCCTTCTAACAGAGATGCCGTGAATCACCATGAATTGAGACACAGAATTGGAAGTAACTCTGCTCTTCATTAAAAGATGGAAATTCATAGTCTCAATCTCTGTTACATCCCGTACAACAATTGATGATTAACCAACCCCAAGCATGGAAAGCCATCCCATATTTATACATACAAAATGCAGTTCGTGATCCACTAATCTCATGTAGCAATGAATATCTATGATCGACATGCTGTAGAGTCATAGCTAACTGTTATAGCCGCATTGAAAGAGGTTGTTTAATCATAAAAGATGTTGTTATGCTGGCAAGCCATAGATCAATGGATTAGCAATCTGGAAGGCGACCTGTCTGTCGCAGCTATATTCTGTTACAACTCACGTGGAGAGATGCTTTGTCCCTTGAAAACATGAGGAATAAAGCTAAAAGAGTAACAAACGGCATCACGTATGATTACTTCCAAGGCATGGTAGCTAATACACCTATGCTTTGAGATTTAACTAAATGAAACCACACAAGTTAGCATAATTCAAAGGCTAGGATCCTGAACTATAACAATCTTAGGCATTTAATTAATTGAAACAATAATGATCTATACCTTGTCAAGATTGTTGATTAATCTGGAAAAATGCATGTATATGGTTTATGAAAGTAGAATGTAACTGGGCAAAATGGTGTAATAGATATGGTCAAAAAGGGGCATTTCCAGGGCCCAACATCTCCCCCCAACTATCCAATTGCATGTCCTCATGCAACAACCTCCAATAATCCAAATCTAAGTCCACGTTGTATATGTGAAGATTGGTGAGACCGTAGGCAGGTTCTGGTGGTTCCCCATAAGGCACAAATCCATAGCAGGCTGTCCATTTATCCCAACACATATCCTCCTCTTCCTTAGTTAAAACATAGTTGTTCCTGTAAGGGCTCACAGGAAACCATATGAGGTGAAATCTGAATCTCAATCCAAGCCACCAAGGTCCACATGTTTTCATGCACTGCACATACCCAGAAATCCTTGTCAGGGCTTGCTTGAAATTTTCAAAGCAGTATGGATCCCCTTCCCTCAGAGATTAAGAAGAATATAGCCATATGTATTCACTACCTTCCAGAGCACTCTGCTACATATTAAAAATCATCGAGACACAGGTAGTGAGGATTATATCTTGCAAAATTTCAAAATATTGAGCAATTGCAGGAACCCTGAGAGATCCAGCATGATTTGCTATGAGTTCTTTTGGATCCTGAGGTTCACCCCTAATCCATAGAGTAGAATTCTCTTCATTCTTGAGGATAGTTTGGAAAGCATCTCGCCATTTTACATGGTTGATGACGAAAGAGGCAAATGCCCTCAGCTGAACATCCCCCAAACAAAGCAAGGGATTGGATGGAGAGTCAATATAACAAGCCCTATCATGTAAATACCATTCACATAACAAATGCTAATCCTCAAAATCACTTTTCAAAAAAATTTCTAAAAACTAGGTAGCTGTTGCTAAATCAAATGATCTCCCTTCCTTCAGAGCCCTCAATTGAAATAAATTTGTCTGCTCGTGGAGAAAGATAGGGTAAGAGGGGGATGGAGCCCTGCAACTCAGTAATTCTAGGGAAAGAGTATACATTTTGTCTTTTTCTTGTTGCAGGGACTTAAGTTTCTTTAATTCTTCCAATTTTTCTTGAAGTTTTTCCCACCGGATTTTCTGGAAGAATAACTCCTCAGCCCACTTTTCTCTCAATTCCATGATGGTATTTCTATGTTCATGGAGAGAGATCATCCTTGTTCTGCACTGATCAATATATTTGTGCCATTTATCCAACTCAAGGTTTAGCCAGAGAATATTTGTGCCATTTATCCCTATCGTTGTAGTATAGCGGTGAGTATTCCCACCTGTCACGCGGGTGACCCGGGTTCGATCGCCGACAACGGAACCAAAATGTTGGTCACCCTATATGTCAATTAATTACAACCAACATACAGAATGCTCAATATAAATTGTCAAACCCAGGGAGGTCTTTTATTTCAATGGCAATAAGCCCAATCTATGCATAAACATCTTTCAGTAGTTGATCAAGTAATTGGAGATAACAATCCTACCTATCTGTTCAGCCAAACTCATTCCATAAGAAAATTAATCTAACTCATATATCTAGAAAATTAAAGTGCAGCTACCTTCCTACAGAAATCGACCTAGCAATTATTGATCTAAGAATATAAATGAACTAGATTACTTTTGCAAGAAGTTAAATCCTATAATTATCAAACTACAGTATTCAATCTTTACCAAAATGATCCATCTAGCAGCTACCGTTACTCAATCACAATCTAACTACTCTAATGAATTAATTGAAGATACAACAGCAACCAGAAATTAAATATAAGCTTGGACTCTAAATTGACAACTATTGGAAATCCTAAAAAGCATAAATGACTGAAAGGAATGGAGCTGAGCTTGGCTGTCGCAGCTATTGAACACACATGCATAATCAAACTAACCTACACAGTCGACTGTCACACCACGCAGTTACAGCTATTCATATGCAGGAGATAAACTACCAATAAAGAATGCAATCATAAACTCACTGTTGCAACTATCAGAAATACACCTAATGCAATTCTACAACACACAACAGAAATGAATAAATCTAACTATCTAACTAAATCGGCAATCTCTATGAGAAGGCGGGCCCTAGCCTTCTAACAGAGACACCGTGAATCACCACGAATTAAGACACAGAAATGGAAGTAACTCTACTCTTCATTAAAAGATGGAAATTCACAGTCTCAATCTCTGTTACAGCCCATACAACAATTGATGATTAACCAACCCCAGGCATGGAAAGCCTTCCCATATTTATACATACAAATGCAGTTCATGATCCACTAATCTTGTGCAGCAATGAAGATCTATGATCGACATGCTGCAGAGTCACAACTAACTGTTACAGCCGCATTGAAAGAGGTTGTTTAATCATAAAAGATGTTGTTATGCTGGCAAGCCATAGATCAACGGATTAGCAATCTGGAAGGCGACCTGTCTGTCGTAGCTATATTCTATTACAACAATCTGTTACATCTACCTATTACAACTCACGTGGAAAGATGCGTTGTCCCTTGAAAACATGAGGAATCGAGCTAAAAGAGTAATAGGCTGCATCACATATGATTGCTTCCAAGGCATCGTAGCTGATACACCTGTGCTTTGAGCTTTGACTAAATGAAACCACACAAGTTAGCATAATTCAAAGGCTAGGATCCTAAACTATAACAATCTTAGGCATTTAATTAATTGAAACAATAATGATGTATACCTTGTTAGGATTGCTGATTAATATGGAAAAATGCATGTATATGGTTTATGAAAGTAGAATGTAACTGGGCAAAATGGTGTAATAGATATGGTCAAAAAGGGGCATTTCCAGGGTCCAACATCTCCCCCCAACTATCCAATTGCATGTCCTCATGCAACAACCTCCACTTATCCAAATCTAAGTCCATGTTAACGTCCATTTTTGTCACCATTTTTTATCATTCAATGTACTCGAAATGGCGTTATTTCTATCATTTTTGCTATAGTAAGTTGTTTTCTTTGCCTTTCAGCCCTTCAAACAGTCTAGGTATGCACATAGTTACTTACTATACAAATCTTGTTTATATTTTGTTATATTATGATTTATTTGCGTTAAAGTGACATTTTCTTGGCATAATTGGATTTTATGTTTTAGTTTATAGGCTGCGGTTTAAAAATGACCCTTTGTTCAGACTGTGTGTTACATGCTAATGCCCAGCCGCGTTCAGCTCGCTATTCAGACTCCTGTTCAGCCCGCGGAATCAACGGTTAGCATATCTCTGGCCGTTAAAAGCAAAGATGGGCACGTGGGTTCTATTAGCCACATGGTGGTCACGGTAATGATCTTTGGTTCTGGAAGATTCGTCCCCAGGTCATCCAAGCTCGACAACACACTTCTCAGCCACATCAACACTCCAGCGCGTCGTTCAGCCTGGAATCATGTTGTCTGTTCACGCCATTGTTCTGGAAGGAGTCCAGGTCGCACATGTTCAGCCCGCTAGCACTCATACCTTCTCACACCTATTCACACTCATTCATGTCGGCGTTCTAAAGAATCCCGTCTGCCCACGCTCAGTTTGCTAACATACTTGCTCGCTCCACGTCTGAGATAGATCGACGCTGCAGTAGCCTGGTGAAGGAATCAATTCCATGAAGTTTGGCGTATGCTCCCTGCTCTGGCATTCACCATTCAAAGCAGTAGTTACAGTCATTTAAACGCTTATGTTATTAGAGAGGTCGACTATGTCGACCCTCTCATCCATTGTAATCATGTATAGATAGACGTCTTTGTGACTGAGACGAACTACGTCTTGTCAAGATTTATTTTGTGTTGTTAAGTCTCGTTTTTATTGACATGACTGAGACGGAGTCAGTCTTATTGATCTTTCCCTGACTGCAAATGGACACAGGAATGTTGTAATACTCTTCTAATTCAATATATACATCTCTGTTCTGGTTTTTATGAAGATCTGGTAGCATGTATGGTGATTGACTAAAGACTCAGCCTCTGCTTACTGAGATGGGCCCCTCAACGATCAGCGGTCTCCAGTCTGTGTGTATAACTCATGTTGTGTTGTTTATTTCATCTATGTATCTATTTTTATAACATGATGTTTAGATCCTGTAATATGACTGATATTATGTTGCTTACACAGATGAAATCTTTGTTTTGTGTTGTGCATGTTATCACTATTCGTATTCCATTATTTATATAAATAACATTCACATGTTATGTTATGTACTTCTGTTACTATTTATGTTGTTTATATAAATAAAACTTATGTTTTATGTTATGTGTATTTTGTTGTTATGTTTGCAGAATTTAGTATGACCGGTCAAGCATAGCTTTCTTGATTACTTTCAGTTTTTTCTACAACTAGATAAGTTAATCAGATTATGTTTTAAATCCAATTCATAGTTAGAATTAGTCATGCTAATGTTTTTCTTGTGAACTATATTTTGCTACTAGCATAATCTCTTCTTTAGGATTATGAAATGGTCGACCAATAGTTTTGATAGTTTGTAGTTTGCTTTCAATTCTTCTTCCATCATTTTTAGATATTGTTCCCAATTCCTCCATAGTTAGCATTAGCTTCTTTCTCTTTCTCCTTCTCCCTGTTAGTCTTTCTTCCTATTGTTGTAGGTTAACTCTCTATTCTTCCATCTTACCTTCTTCTCATATCCAATAGAATAATTCCTCTTCTTAGATAATGGTTAGAGTAGTTTCTCATTAGTTTAGCTTATAAATAATCTCTCCATTGCTTTCCTTTGCACTTTAGGATCATATGCATGAGCCAGTTGGTCATTAAATCATCCCAATTCTTCTTTTCTTTCATTTTCCTCCATTCGGACTGTCATTCAAACCACCATTCAGATCGGCGTTCGGATCGTCATTCGGACCTGTCTACCTTCTGCATTGTTTTAGACCTTCTTCAGAATCTATTTTCTTCTGCCTCTCAATCATAATTCTTCCTACTTCTAATTAATGGTTTTAGATGTAATTTAACTTTTGTTTTATGTTATTTAGAATTCTTGATCAAACTTCATCATTATTTCATCTTTTCTCTTACTTTCTTCTTGAAACTTTCTTCCAACCTTCTTCCAAACTTCAGTTCTTCAATTTGATTTGTTAATTAGTTGCTGTTTAAAATTTGTTAGTCTTGTTTCTAGATAGTTTGTTTTTTCCAGTAATAGTTCAATAATTCCATTTTCCAAGTTGTTTTAGCTCGATAGTTTCTATTTAATAAAGATGTTCATGTTTTAAGATTTGGATTAATATTAAATATCTTTATCAACTTTTTTACTTGTTTCCATTCAGTTAAACATCTTTATTAAGTTTTCTACTTACTTCATTTGGTAATCAGTTTCCTGTTTTCATAGATAGAATAAATTCTTGCATTTGAATTATGAAAGTCATGTATATAGTTTAAAATCATATAGTTGCGTGTTAACACATTTGCATCTTTAGTCAGCTTAGGATAGTTCAAGCCTTCAATCCTGCACATATAGTGATTGCATCTCATAAGCTCCATTCTCGGGTTGACAAATTAAATATTGAAATTATTTAACACATAATAAACACCAACAACCCATGCTGTATCTATGAAGATTGGTGAGACCGTAGGCAGGTTCTAGTGGTTCCCCATAAGGCACAAATCCATAGCAGGTTGTCCATTTATCCCAACACATCTCCTCCTCTTCCTTAGTTAAAACATAGATGTTCCTGTAAGGGCTCACAGGAAGCCATATGAGGGGAAATCTGAATCTCAATCCAAGCCACCAGGGTCCACATGTTTTCATGCACTGCACATACCCAGGAATCCTTGTCAGGGCTTGCTTTAAATTTTCAAAGCAGTATGGATCCCCTTCCCTCAGAGATTAAGAAGAATATAGCCATCTATATTCACTACCTTCCAGAGCACTCTGCTGCATATTAAAAATCATCGGGACACAGGTAGTGAGGATTTTATCTCACAAAATTTCAAAATATTGGGCAATTGCAAGAACCCTGAGAGATCCAACATGATTTGCTATGAGTTCTTTTGGATCCTGAGGTTCACCCCTAATCCAGAGAGTAGAATTCTCATCATTTTTTAGGATAGTTTGGAAATCATCTCGCCATTTTACATGGTTGATGACAAAAGAGGCAAATTCCCTTAGTTGAACATCCCCCAAACAAGGCAAGGGATTGGATGGTGAGTCAATATAACAAGCCCTATCATGTAAATACAATTCACATAACAAATGTTGATCCTCAAAATCCATTTTTAGAAAAGTTTCTAAAAACTAGGTAGTTGTTGCTAAATCAAATGATCTCCCTTCCTTCAGAGCCCTCAATTGAAATAAAATTGTCTGCTCATGGAAAAAGACAGGGTAAGAGGGGGATGGAGCCCTGCAACTCAGTAATTCTAGGGAAAGAGTATACATTTTGTCTTTTTATTGTTGTAGGGACTTAAGTTTCTTTAATTCTTCCAATTTTTCTTGAAGTTTTTCCCACCGGATTTTCTCGAAGAATAACTCCTGAGCCCACTTTTCTCTCAATTCCCTGATGGTATTTCTATGTTCATGGAAAGAGATCATCCCTGTTCTACACTGATCAATATATTTGTGCCATTTATCCAACTCAAGGTTTAGCTAGAGAATATTTTTCTCTAACCGTTGAATTCTCCTGTTCTCCACATCCTTTTCATCATCAGAGTCTAGATAAATGACTTCCTGAGAAAACTGTAGTCCTACCTTGTCCCCCGCTGTACTGACTTCATCGTTTTGCTTTGGCAGTGTAACAGTTTCAACCTCCATTGATGTTGCAGTGGTCTGTGCTTGTAATGCAGTCTCAACAATTGATTTTGGGGATGCTGGTTCTTGTGTAACAATATCCTTTCTTTCCATTTCAACCTCATCCATCTCAGTTTGTGTTACAGTCTCAGCAAACGTTCTTAGGACTGTTGGTTCTTGTGTGACAGCATCATTTCTTTCCATTTCAACCTCAGCTATCTCAGTTTGTGTTGCAACTTCAACAAATGATTTTGAAAACACTGGTTCTTGTGTAATAGTGTTCTCTTCTTGACCCTTGATGTCAAATATTGTTATCTGAGTTGCAGCCTCACTATATATTTCCAAAGGTGTTGGTTCTTGTGTCACAACCCCCTTCTTTTCAATTTCTTCGAACTGCTGAGATTGTTTCTGGGTTATCTCAAATCCCTCTGACTGATGAGACTGGTCCTGAATAATTTCAGTATCCCCTGATGGCTGGGACTGCACTGTTTCATCTCCTATCTTCAAATCAGGGATCACTTCAATTTTTGGCTCATTTTCCCCCATCAATTCTATTTCTGGTCTTTTTTCTTCCTCCTGCTCTATCTGTGCATGCTTTTTTGATACAACTCCTAACACCATAACTCTGTGTCCTGCTGCAAAGAATATGTCTCCACACTCTAGGAAAACAATCTCTCCTTGCTCCTCATTTTCTAATGCAAGAGATGAATTTTCTAATAAATTTGCAGCATCTAACAACGTGTTGAAATTATTCTCTGCTTGTTTTCCAGCTGCTCCCTTCAATCCTTCCAACTCATTTCACAATGTCTGCACTTCCTCCTTTAATAATTCATTTTCAAACAGGAGGTTTTCAATTTGAGGCTCTTCTATGGAAGGTTCCTGTGTAAGAACAGGTGACTTGGGATTCAGAATGGGAATTTCTATATCTACCCCTGTTACAGGTGCTATTTCTACCATAGGTAACTCAATATTTTCTCTGATTGCTCATGCTGTCTTTGCTGAGGGTACTTCACTATTAACCCCAATTGCACCTACTGTCTTTGCTGCTGCCATGGATCGAGTCCTCCTTTTCTTTACCATTTTCGCTGGCCAGTCTCCACTGCATGATGCTACTGATGCTATGACAACTCTGGTTTTTCTTTTCTTTGTTGTAGTGGATGTCTGACCCTTGTCCCTTGGCTTTTTTCTTTGCTTCTTTAACACAGGGGTCTTTTTTTTCAGTCTTTTCCTCCTCAATAATGGTCTCCCTTATCTCAGGAGAGGACACAACATCTAAAACCTCCACATTTTCTTCTCCTGTTGCTTCTGCCTGATACTCTTCCTCCTGAATCTCTGCTTCTACAGTTGCAGCTTCTACTGTCACAACTTTAACAGTTGCTCCAGTTTCAACTTCTTCTTCCTGTGCCATGCCTTCCATCACCATTTCTTCAATAACAGGTTTTGCTGCTGTTGCAGCATCCCCCATATTTACCTCATCTTTGTCCTCCTTCTGGTTTCTTGAGGCTCCAACCTCCCCCCCAACTGGATTTGAGGAACTCCAGTCCTCTTCACCTTCTCCGACATCCCCCACTTCTAATACAGGTTCTCTAAATGGGCAGACCCCCACAAGAAATTGCTCCTAGGTTGAATTGTGATTTGCAAGGGCCCTTAAGACTAACAATTTAACTAGGCCATGATTGGTAAGGGAGGAAACTGGGTGTTGGGCTATTTTTGCATATCCAGCCATGGTTTGCAGAGCTTTAAAAAGATAGAATGGTATATTTACTAAATTACCATGGCGTAAGTGAGACAATAAAGGAATTTCAGAGAAGGAAACAGTTTGGTGCCTTCCTTCACAAGAAATATATTTCTTCACAAAGCCTGCCACTTGATTCCAAGGTTGTGGTAATGATGTCAATTCTAACCCACGGCGCTTTGGACGAACATTCTCCCCGACTACTAGAAATTCTCTTACAACCGTCGCATTATGTGCTTTCCGTCCAAATAGATTCTTTCCAACCTGGGTTAAGCCAGTAACCTTTGCTATGATTTCTTCTGTAACATCCACGTGCAATCCCCTGACCTCAGAGTGAGTATCAGTCAGGTTGAGGGAGAATTGTAATGCGGTTTCTATGTGGAAACCGTTCAACCATTCAAAATATTCCATCCAACCTGCCGCTATGAAAATGTTAAGAACTGTGGCATTAGCGCGCAAGGCTTCCATATTCACAGGTTCATGCCGGACTGGGTTTCCCATATTAGCCTTTCTTCAAAATCCAGGTGACAAATACAGCAAATAACAGTCCGGACGTGGGAGTTGCAACATACGAACATGCAAGGAATCATTGGAGTTTAAAATCAGGTATTTTCGGAAAGTCGGCACAAGTATGAAATCCCGGTGAAATGAGACAGTTATGGAAAGTTGGCTTAATTGGGGTATCCTAGTGGTTAAATGGTACAACCTTGCTGACAAGGACAAAAAGACAGTGCATAATCATTATTACCATATTCAATTTCACGCTTAATCATGTAAAAGTCTAAATCTGTACCTTTTGCGTTATGCATTCAGTCGTGAGTTATCATTATAGTCCACCTTCCAATAAAACGAGCATAAATGCGTACGTGCTGAGGTGATTTGACCGTCGCCATTCAGCTAACAGATGCCCGAGACACCTAATGTTGTCTTCTTGGCGGACTATGATTGGACCCATGGAGCAAGCATTCAAATTGATGCCAGATTGAGTCATTATTACCGGCATTAATTCGGAAAAAGGACAACTAGCGGAATCGCATCGGGCATGAAGAAGTTCTAGCGGAGTCACAGCCGTACGGAGAAAAAGTAAAATGAATGAAGAATAGCGGAGTCACAACTGCTGAACTTAGCGGAATAGGAAAAAATGGCGGAGTCGCAACTGCTGGCAAAGAGTGAAAATGAAGTGGAAATAGTGGAGTCGCAGCTGGTGAACTTAGCAGAATGGGAAAAAATGGCGGATTCGCAGTTGCTGGAAAAGAGCAAAAATGAAATGGAAATAGCGGAGTTGCAGCTGCTAAACTTAGTGGAATAAGCAAGAATAGCGGAGTCGCAGCTACTAGCAAAAAGCGAAATTGAAATGGAAATTGCGGAGTCGCAGTTGCTAAAAAAATTGAAGTGAATGGAAAATGGTGGATTTATAGCTACGAAAATCGGAAGAATGGGAAAGGTAAGGAGTCGCAGCTGTGCAAAAATGAGTAACAGGCAGACTTTCAGCTGGCTGCTGAAAAACTAACGAATCATCCATCTTTTCAAAGAGCTTTATTAAATCGGGAAACAATGTAAGGTGCCCACAATCGTCTGGCCCGGTCATGACTATTGTTCCTCCAATTAATTCCTGCACACAATTCTTCAAAACAAACCGATCAAGTGCAAAATGAAAAATAGATAAAATACAGAATGAAAAATAAATTATTTATGTACAATTGATGTGGAAGTTGCAGTTCTTAAAAATTCACAGGCGTGGAGAAAACTCCCTGCCTTGGCGTTAACTGATAATCTGGATCTGCTGCAACCTGTGAAACGAAAGCATCCCTTGAAATTGGTTTGTGATACAGTCGCAACCGATGACCATTTGCGAATAATGGTGTCCTGTTTTCATCAATGGTGATCAACCAAACTGTTCCATTGTCAAATACACGATCTATTTGATAAGGTCCCAACCAATAAGTGCGTAGCTTGCCTCTGAAATCCCTCTTAAACCGTGAATCATATAACAGAGCCTAGTCTCCTTCCTAGAAGACTTTCTTCTTTATGAATCTGCCATGCCACTTAGAGTGCTGCTATTGGAATAAAGTTGTATGATTTACTGCTGCTGTACGCTTTTCATCCAATTCATTAAGTTGATTCAGTCAGTTCCTCTGTGCTTCTGATAAATCCATATTTGCTTCTATAGCTGTTTTCAAAGTCCCGATTTCAAATTCAATTGGGAAAACAACATTCTTACCATACACTAACTCATATGGGGAAAAACCAGTGGTGTTACGCCATGTAGTGCGATAGGCCCATAGTGCCTCTGGAAGTCTCTCAGCCCAATCTTTACGATGGCTTTTCACTATCTTTGTCAAAATAGCCTCAATAACCTTGTTTGAACTCTCCACTTGGCCATTGGCCTCTGGATGATATGGCGAGGTTATTCTGTGCTGAATATGAAATTTCTGTAGCAGCGCTTTCAACTTATGAGACACAAACTGCGGTCCACCATCGGTGACGATTTCCTTGCGTACTCCAAACCGAGTGAAAATTTCTTCATACAGGAAATCAATCACAACTTGATCATTAGCCTTAACCAAGGCTACATCTTCTACCCATTTGGTCATGTAATCTGTACAAACCAAGATGTGAACTTTCTGTTTTGAGGGAGGGTTGATAGGCCCTACAAAATCTAGAGCCCATCTATCAAATGGTTCACCAACGAGCTGTGGCTACAAAGGCATTTCATCTAATCTGTTGGGTTGTCCCATCCTTTGGCAGCTATCACATGCCTGAACACACTTCTTTGCGTCCCTAAACAATGTGGGCCAGAAATAACCCATTCTCAAGACTTTATGACCTGTTGTTTTGTCAGCAAAATGTCCCCCACAGGGCTCATCATGGCAATCTTTAAGAATACTAAAGATCTCATCTTCTCTAACACATCTTCTGATCTCTAAATCAAGCCCTGTGTAGAAAAGGTGGCCATCAATCCAGCAGTACCTAGCACTCTATTGTATGATCTTTCTTTTTTCTCTCTTCGATAGATGTGCTTGGATCTTACCTGCATCCAAAAAATTAGCAATATCTGCATACCATGGGGAATGAGCTGACACCGCAAATAAATGTTCATCAGGGAAGGAATCTTTGACTTGTAAATTGTCATCACTGTTAGTAAGTCGAGATAAAAAATCTACAACAACATTTTCCTTCCCTGGTCTATCAATAATTGTGATATCAAATTCCTGTAACAGTAACAGCCATCTAGTAACTCTAGCATTCGTGATTGGTTTATTCATTAAATATTTGATGGCAGAATGATCAGTGTGCACGAAAGTAGAATATCTAGTAATATAATGTCTAAATTTGTTGATGGCATAAACAATGGCAAGAAATTCCTTTTGTGTGACAGTATAGTTTAGTTCAGCAGGAGATAAGTTCTTACTAATGTAATCAATTGCATAAGGAGCATTACCTTCCTACTGTCCCAAAAATGCTCCAATGGCAGTGTCCGAAGAATCTGAAGAAATATGAAAAGGCAAAGCCCAGTTGGGCCCTCGTAAGATGGGTGCTGTAGATAGCCTTTTCTTTAGCTTAGTAAACGTTGTTTGGCATGCTTCATTCCAAACAAACTGTGCATCCTTCATCAACAGAGTGAACAAAGGAGAAGCTAGTTTGGAAAAAAATTCTATGAACCTTCTGTAATAGCCAGCATGCCCCAAGAAGCTACGTACATCCTTCTGTGTTCCAGGAGTTGGTATGTTTTCAATTACTTTGATTTTGGATGGATCTACCTGGATACCATCTGAAGAGATGAAGTGCCCCAGCACTATGCCCTCACTCATCATCATATGGAATTTTTCAGTGCTTAAAGAGAGTTGGCTTTGTTCACAGCATTTCAAGACCTTTTCTAAAATTTTCATTGCTTCTTCATAGCTATCACCATATGGAGTAAAGTCATCCATAAAAATCTCCATGCAATCATTTACCATCTCTGAAAAGATTCCAATCACTGCTCTCTGAAATGTGGCTGGTGCGTTGCACAACCCAAAAGGAATTACCCGGTACGCAAAAATCCCCCAGGGAAAAGTGGTTTTGTCCTGGTCTTCTGGAGCAATTTGGATTTGGTTGTAACCAATAAAACCATCCAGAAAGGAAAAATACTTCTTCCCATACAAGGTATCAAGGACCTGATTGATAAAAGGTAAGGGGAAGTGGTCCTTCTACGTTGCCTTGTTCAATTCTCTGTAATCCACGCAAACTCTCCATTTCCCATTCTTCTTTAGCATAATCACGAGTGGAGAAATCCACTCACTGTCTGAAATCGGGTATATAAATCCTTCTTCTAAAAGTTTTTGGATCTCTTCTTTCACAATGTCTCTTGGGTTCATCCTTCATTGTGGTTGACATACAAGCCTAGATTCACTCTTAATATAAATGTGATGGGTACACAGATTAGAAGGAATCCCTTTCATGTCTATATACTCCCAAGCGAAAGCTCTTCTACGTTGTTTCAGCAAAGTGACTAGCTGTCCCAACTCACTGGGTGCAAGGTTTGAATTGACGTTCAATGTTTTCCCTGGCTCAATTTCCACTGGTACACTTTTCAAATTCTGAAGTACTGGAATTATACTGGCATCACTGACTATAGTTTCTTCTGTAAGATTTTCTTGTTCTGCTTCATCTAACGTACTATCAAGAATCTGGTAAACGTGCTTGTTGACAGACGTGGGCTCACTGATGAAACTGTTAATGGCATCGTCTTCCATTTCATCTTTAAATGTTAAGGCTCTCCCTATTGTTAATAACGGCTGGACACCTTCCTCTTCCTCCAAATATGCCCACAGTGGAGTTTCAGCTTCTGTGCTTGGTCGAGTTGGAGGGTACAAGGTTAGGCTCTTGATCTCAGTCCCGTCTGAAATGGTCATAGTTCCTGACCGACAGTTGATACAGGCATCTGTTGTGGCCAACCACGGTCTTCCCAGGACCAGTGGGTGTCCCCCCAACTGGGATTTTGGCTGTAACACCAAGAAATCCGTAGGGTATTCCCATGAGTCAACTGAGATCACGAGGTCATCTAGGATCCCCTCAGGCTTGATTGTTGATCTGTCAGCAAGTTCCAAAATAGTAGGGGTTGGCCGAAGGTTAGTGAGTCCAAGTTTCTTCACAGTTTCTATGGTCATAACTTTAATAAACGCGCCTAAGTCTACCAAGACGTTGGGGATTTGTGTGTTCCCTATGTGAATTGTCACAATAGGATTGCCAGGGTCATCGTATTTTTCCACAAGGGTCTTCCCCATTATCAATTCGGAAAGCTTTCCCAATACGTGGAAAGTGGGAGGATCCCTAGGCTTCCTTCTTGGTTTCTTGATACACAAATCCCTAACAGTCTTAGCATAAATGGGCACATCATGAAGGGCTTGTAACAGTGGAATTTTGACATACAAATTTTTCAATTCTCCTAAGAGATTAAATCGAGGCTGTTCCACTGTTCTCTGCAGAGCCAATCGTTCAAGTTATGGCAGTTCTCTCATCAACTATGTAGGCTGTGATACATCGTGTGTTATTCTCTGAGTTTCAGCTACTGTTTCGGTAGGAGTATCAGCATCCTCAATGATGGGGCTTGCTGAATTAACCATATTCTCACAGTGCTGATTCACTCCAGTTTCAATCACTGGGGATGAAACATCCTCAGTGATAATGGGTTCCACTACCCTCCCTGATCGTAATTGTATATCATTACAGGGAATCTGGGTGATGGAATATGCAGGCATGTTGGCAGTCTCAAATTGATGGACTGCTTTATTGTTTGGGTTCGAGTTAGGTTGTGCAGGCAGTTGTGGTCGAAGTGGTGCATTGACAGGTGCAACATTGTTTTGAAATGGGAGTTGATACTGTTGAGGAGGATACTATTGATACTGAGTCTGGTGATGGGGAAAGTTATTTCCTTGGTAATAATTTCTCCAGTTGGAATTCCAGGGAGCTTGATTGTTTGACTGTTGTGACCATGGTGTCCAAGAATTAGGATTTTGCATTGGGTTCTGAGATGGATGCCAATGGTTACCAGAATAATGTGAAGGGAATTGTGTATTCATATGATTCATATTGTTCATACCATTCATATTATTCATAAAAAATGATGGGTCTTGATTCATACCTTGATTGCGAGGCTACCATGGTTTCTTCTGTGCAATGAAGTAATCCTGTTCCAAATCTGAAGTAGATGCCTGCAGAACTTCCTTGACCTTGGGTAGTAAGGGGCATTCCTTAGTGTCATGCTCCAACTCACATATCCTTCACATCTCTGCTTTGTCCAACGGGAACTCCTTCAATGGATTCTTTTTCCTACATTTGGGACAGAATACACCAAGTGTAAGGTCTTCTACAACTTGCCTCTATTTTTCCCTTAAGACATCTAACTCTGAGGAAATGGAGCTCATCATATCAGTTTTAAAATTCTCCAGCAAGTTTCCTATCTCTGCTCAAGTGGCTCCTCCACTAGCTGACTTATGTGTCCTAGTGAAGACATCATGATCTCGATCCTTGTCTCGTTTGTTAGTTCTAGATGATCCCATTGAGTACCTTCGACATAACTCAACAATCTTCTCGAAGGGTTCCTTTGAGATGTCCCATTTTCCCAGCAAGTTCAACATATCAAGGCAGTCTTCTCTAATTCCTCGTAGCAGAATGATCTTATGTACATCTTTTCCAATCTCAACATGTCTAGACCTTTGTAAATTGTACAACAATCTTTCCACGAAGTCTTCCAATCTCTCTTCTTCCTTCTGAACCATTTTAAACAATTCCTCCTTTCTATCCCTGGTTCTGCAATATTCTTGATATTTAGAAAGGAAGGTGTTTTTCATTTGGTCCCAAGTAGTGATGGTCTCACGACCCAAACTCATGAACCAGCGCAGAGCATTTCCCTTCAAGGTGGCTGGGAACAGTTTCAACTTCTGAGCACTATGGAACACACATGCTTCCAAGGCATGGTAGCTGATACACCTGCGCTTTGAGCTTTGAATAAATGAAACCACACAAGTTAGCATAATTCAAAGGCTAGGATCCTGAACTATAACAATCTTAGGCATTTAATTAATTGAAACAATAATGATGTATACCTTGTCAAGATTGCTGATTAATCTGGAAAAAGGCATGTATATGGTTTATGAAAGAAGAATGTAACTGGACAAAATGGTGTAATAGATATGGTACAAAAAGGGGCATTTCTAGGGCCCAACAAATGCATATTTTGTTTTGTTTTTTACATATATGTATTCAATTTATCAATGTAATAAAAAGTAAAAAAATTGCATTGATTTCAACAATGCATTGTTTTTTGTTATTTACATTTATACATTGAATTTATCTATTTAATAGAAAAACTATTTGCAATGATTTCAACATATTAAAGTTTTTTTTCTCTATTTTAGGGTATATTATGGATCCTCGTAATAATATTGCAAATAATGAAGATATTGATGATCAAAAAAGAAAAGTATGACAAATGTATAGAAGAGAAAGAGAAAAAGAACCATCAGAACATATAGAAGAACCTAGAAAACACGCCCGTGAACTAAAGAGATCATGAAGAAGTGTTATTTGTGCAAAGAGATTCTCAAAAGCATGAATGTGAGATAATTTCAGGGTTATATACGAATCAGTATATAACTACCAATGAATATGACATACTTGGATACATGGAATGTGATAACAAGGAAAATTGGAACTCTAATTTTGTTGATATGGAAACTTCCAATCATGCACTACAGTTCATATCTAAAAACCGACAATTGAATTCTATTGTTCATAATAATCATACTCAAAATTATTCAATTGAAATCTTAGCGGAGAAGCAAAGAAAATCATTTGAGATTATTCTTGAGAATTACATAGGTGAGAGCAATGAACCATTACGAATGATTATCCAAGGAACTGCAGGTACACAAAAATCTTACTTGATTGGAGCTATTAGACAAACACTAGAAATTGATTATTTTTCAGATAAGTCAGCATTACTTCTTTTGGCCCCAACCAGTGTTGCAACGTTTAATATATCTACATCAACAGTGCAAGAAAAAAATGGGGATTAACATTGGAGAATGAAACTATAAATATTGGAAACAAAGAACGATGGGGACTCCCATTTACAACAATATCATGAGTAAAAGGTCTGGATGGTCCTCCTCCTTTCACATATGATCGATACGAGAAGATTCCAAAGGGAGTAGGAGTGGAATCAAGAAAAAGGGAAGAATAAATATCAAAGTTGATCACATTGTAATATATTTGATCAAATCCCTTGAGGTGCAAACCTTTGTTTTCCTTCACTAAAAAAAAGTGCAAACCTTTGCTTTAACAATTTACTCAATCCTTAATAATTATTACTTACATTATGATAATCCTCATAATTTTATATGTTTTTTCAACTTAACATGTTCCTTACAATGCTGATCAAACTCCATTTTTGTGTCACCACCCACGACTAGAACCAGTCTATATCAAAATCCTAGGCTCTATCAAGCGCCGAGAGGGATCAAATCTCTCGAGGTGCAAACCTCTTCTCGGGTATTGAACTCAAGGAGCTTTTCGAGGAGAGGTTTTCACCTCGGGAGATTTGATCCCTCTCGGTGCTTGATAGAGCCTAGGATTTGGATCTAGGATGGTTCTATTCACAACTTATTAAATATTTTAGAAAAGTATATTGTATTACTATGACTCACTCAAACACTCTTTTAAGGTTTGAGCATGTTCTCCTCCTATGTAGTTGATACATGATCATGTATGATTTTATTGTTACGAGAATGAGTTCATGATTGTAACAAAAGTGGGGTGATGGCCGTATTACATTAATTGATGTTAATTTTCTTTCTATTCATTTTTTTCTTAAAGTCTCAATTAATGAGTAATATTTTAAATTTTAGTCAAATCTCAATTAATGAACAACATTTTAACTTAAATCTTGAAAAATTCTTAGAATTATTGATATTACTTCTGGAAATTGCATAATGTGAGTGCCACAAGGGTTTTTGAGGGCGCTGAATCTATTTATACATTCAAAAACACAATTTGAACACTTCAAAATTTGGAATTCACCAAAAATATTTTACCATATTCCAACAAAAAACTACCGAAAAGTCGAAAAATGTAGAATAGATAGACTGGTCCTATGTGATATATTCGTACTTTTACTTTAGATTGTAGATCTAATGTTACTCACTTAATGTTGAAACAAACTGAAATAAATTGAAACAAGCAAATAACATAGTATCCAAACAATAAACACAAGATATATCCTTGAAAAAACCGATACAATAAAAACCTAGCTTGAAGGTGATGCTAATTCTATGCTCTTGTTTCTCAATAATGTATTACAAATACAAAGAAATGGGCATTCACTATGGATTTTCCATGGACTATGTGGCCAATATGGCTACTATAATATCTTCTACTTTCTTTGTTTTTCTTTAATATCCAACTCCCAAATGCTCAATTATGGAATAACATGCAATACAATAAGAATGGAACCCCTTCTTTTCCCAGTGGCTCAGTATTTGATATAATCTTATAGACATCTAGGTTTAAGGATTTTGCATGCCACAACCCCCAATTAATGTTAGGGTTTTGGACCCTCTGAAATCTTCTTGAAAATCCACACTTGACTAGCCCCACATGCATGAATGATGTGGATTGATGTGGCATCCACTCGATATCATGGTGGTCAACATGATGAATCAACTTGTGAGAGGAATAAGTTTTTCATGCAAACTCTGATTGAGGTGATTTTTGCACCATTGGAAAGGCCTCAATGTGTATAACAATGTTGAGGTGTTGAGAGATAGGATCAAAAAAAAATTGACCCCAAAAATGACTGCTTAAAGCCTCAAATGGGATCAAGAAGGTTTTGGACCCCACGTCACTAAAGTGATACCTATGCATAAAATGGACCCTTCAAGCTAATACCTTCATTTTTTCAACCTAGAAATGAGCATAATAGATGAAAATTTATATAATGATCCATTTCGTATCATACCTCCCCATTTACAGAGGCTTTGGTCCTCAAAACATTTTACTAAAGGAGGTGAGGAAATTTTTCATCTACCTTCTCCCTAGAATTCCATTTGGCCTCTCCTAGATGTTATGTTTTCAACCCAACCTACTAGAGTTCATGTTGCCCTTTTTTATTCGTTCCGAACTTCTTTTACAAACAATTATCCCCTTCAAAATCCTCTACATTATGTAAGACTAGTTGCTCATTAGTTTCTTGATCCAATATGGAAGGATTATATAGTTTTAGATTCTCTACATTCACTACTGAGTAAATGTGCATATATGGGGATAGACTGAGTCTATAGGAATTATCACCCACCTTCTCCAATACTTCAAAAATAATAAACCACAAAGTCGTGTTCTTCTTACTAGGACCCTGTAGTCTTTCTTTGTTTAGATGCAACCAAATTATGTCTCCCACCTTGAATGTTTTTTCAATTCTATGTCGATCATCCTAGCCTTGTACGTTTCCTATGACTTCTTCAATGTCTCTTGTACTTGAAAATGGATATCCTTGATCTTATCAACAAATTTTTCAACATTCATATGCTTACCCTGTGGTGTCTTCCCTCACTCCTCCTTGTTATCCATATACAACATCTAAGGGTGAAGGTGGAAAATACTCAAAGCAAGTTTCAAAAGGTGACTTATTGGTTAATACAAGGGCATTTGAACCAGGTACAGAGCCTTATGTTCTTCCAAGTCAATGTGAGCAAGTCTACTACTCCGAGGTACCAGGTAAAGCAGGTTGGTCATGCGTTGTTCGATACGATCCAAGAGAAAGACCAGTAAAGTATAATCATGTACTAGATGATGAAGATAATCATGAAGAAGAAGAAGAAGAAGCTGATTCAGATCAAGCTGCAGTCGATGTGTTAGATGAAGAAGTTGAAGAGGTTGATCATGCAAATGTAGTAGACGTCGATGAGCTCATTGACGATATGGATGATTATATTAGCGAATATGACTTTGATGATGATCATGACGATGTGAATGATCCTCTCATCAATATCTATTCAGAACCAGATCCTGATACAAATGTTGAGTTGGATGAAGAAGAAGATGAATGATATTTAATTGCTGAAAAGTAGAGGTACGTAATGTTTATAGGTTAAAGTAAATGCACTCACCATATGTTCATTTTGCTGATTAACTTGGTTATATTTGAAAATTAGTTTTCTAATCTTATGTTCTACATGTGCAGTAGTGTGGGTGTTCCTGGAGGTTGTAGTGGTAATGGTTTGAATCGAACATGTGTCGATTGAGCAAGATACAAAATGAAGTTATAATATTTATGTGTTAATTTATGGGTTATTTCAATTACTAATTAATGAATTTGTATGATGTAAAGGATGTTTGGAATTTAGGTTCTTGATGTGATTTTTACTAATATATTCATTGTTAATGACCCTCTGAGCCATCTTGGTTTGAGTTCAAGTGTAGTTTGTTTATATGTTATTCTTTTAATTTTTTTAAATTAAATCAATCAAGTATTTTTTCTTGAGATAAATTGTTGCTTTAATAAGTCTTTTTTCCTTTGAAAAGACTTCTAGACGTGCTATTGTTTAATCTATGTTGAGTGACAAAAAAAAAGTTTTCAATATTTTTCATGGATTTATACACAAAGGCTATAACCACAACTCTTGAGAAATTGAAACTTCTCATTGGTTTATACATGGTTGCATTTGTTTGAATGTTTATATTTTCAATCTATGAGGTGGATTGGGTTTCTATCGCATTTGGACATAGTAAGGTTTGGAAGGCCACCTTTAGGGATTTCATCAAATGTGTTTGAAAATTTTATGTTTGAACTTTATGTGATGTCACCATTGATTGGACTAAGAGATCATAGGATATCACCCCTTTAAAACTTCAAACACTTATAATATAGTATTGTGACATGGACACATTTATATAAAATGGTTTTAAACTTTTTTCTTATGCCTTCTAGTCACTTCTTGTTGATATTTATCCAAACCATGCCTTCTATAGAGTTAAATTGATGAGATACTATATGATGATCATTCATCTTGTTATGATTTTGTTTGTATCTATACAAGTTCTCTCCCATATTCCTGTGAACTCATTGAATATTCTGTATAACGTTTATGGTTTTTTCCTATTCATTTCCATGGCTCATCAAATTATCTTTAGTAGCTTGGGAAAATGAAATTTCAAATGTTGTTCAAGCCAAAAATCCCAAAGATGTCTCAAATGGAGATTTTTTATTAGAGCTATAAATGACCTAATTATATGCATGCTTAATGTAGAGATTCCCATCCCGATTCTAAGGAAGCATGACGTTGAAACATATCAAAGTTCTAGGTCCAAGATATGATCTCAAATCACCTCCCATTAATATAAACAATATAAGGTCAACATTTGAAATCACCCATCCATATAAATTTCAATTTCTATGTTGAAATTCCTATTGTATAAAATTCGACTCATCTTTCAAAATATTGGAAATATCATAAATTATAATCATTCACTCACTCATGCCATCCACTCACTGCTTAGCTTTGCAAGGTGACGAGTGATGACTGACGACTACGACGTACTAGCCTCTTTAACTCTGTCATCTTGTACCACAAGCACAAGTTTGAATTGAGATTACAATTTGGCATTCTCCCTCCATTGTTGATCCAATCATGATAATTCCCACTCAAATTATTTAGAGGTGGAATTCTAGTTCATAGGGTTTGGGCTATCTCAAGACTCCAACATTTCCTTTTGTCACTAAGCTTAGAAAAAACAACCAGACTAGAGGATTTGCTCTCAAGGATGTGGAATAATTCTACCAAAGTGAAAATCCTGCTATCTAGATTAGGAATCAAACCACATTCATAAAACCTTCCCATGATATAGAGTTTCAAAGGCGTGTTTCGAGGTCATCCATGCTACAACCACTCCACTAAGATTTAAGATCTTTCTTTTCTTTGCTTGGGTGACATGCCATTTGACTACCACCTCGAATGCATGTGATTACGAGTTGAGTTCATTAATGCCTTTAAAAATAGGTTCATGGGAGAATAGATAGGGGGTCTTAATTTATGCATTGATATAGAGAGGTGGAACTAGGCACACAATATGGAAAAACAATGAGTTAGGAAAAACATTTGGACCAAAGAACACAATGGTTATTAATAAAATTTAAAACAACAAAACTTAATATATATTATACAACTTATTAAGATATATATATATAATTTAATTAATATATATAATAATTTTTTAATTAATATATATATATAATTTAATTAATATATATTATAATTTCATTAATATATATTATAATTTTTTAAACAATAAACAAAACATAACTGAAACATACCTGTCACATTAGCTTTCCCAAAACGCTCTATTGCTCTGTTGGGTTCGACGACACCCCCCTGCATGCAACCGGCTCTTGGGCCATGTCCTCCTTGACTGTGCGTTTTCCACCGGGCTGTTGGTGGCACCCGGTTCGACAGTGTCCTCATTGCACTCTACTATGTGTCTGGAATGTGCATGTTCCACCTGGTTTTTGGTTGCACCCACTCCGACCTTGTCCTCATTTCGATTTGCTACGAGCACTATTGAAGTAGGTTTTTTTGTGGAACCTACTCTGGCCGTGTCTGCATATCCCCGCGGACCCTCAATGGAAACCGTAAGTTGAAACCCTCCTCTATTGATTCGAATCTCTGCATTTTTTGGTGTGAATTAGGTGGTTTTGATTTTATTTCGAATCTCTGGATATTCATGCGTTTTCTAAATTATTTGAGGAAGGATAGGTGATGGCTAAGTATGAAAATGTCTAGTTGAATCTGCTCCCGGTCATTGGAAACACATTATGTCATGGATTATTGGTTTTCAGGTTAATTAGCCCCCACCTCACTCACACGACTGGGCTTCGGTCCCCTCCTATTGGCCACTCCAGAAGCCCGTAGGTGTGGTTCTTTTGATGCCCGTGGTTAATTCTGAATTTGCAATGGCATGAGGTTTTTGGGATGCCCGTGGTCCCCTCCTATTGAGTTGTCATTGATGCCAACAAGGGTCTTGTAGTGGCCTTTTAGTTGTCATTGATGCCACCAAGATCTCCTACAGTGGACAAGCCTGATGAATGGGTTTGATCATGGACACTATGAGCATGGACTTCATTTCTTCTTTGTATGCATGGTGTTTTCGAATTTTCAAAATTGACTTATTGCACATTTGATTTTCAGCTATCATTGTAGTCATGGTTTCGTTGTTTCCAACACTTATATCTCTTGTTGATTTCACTTAAGTCAAGGCTTAAATTGTCAAGGATTTTAACATTAGTCTTAAAGATAAAAAGGCAGATTTATTGTTGATGGAGTTGTTCTAATGCATGATTTTCTATGGTTTTTGCTCTATAGAGCACATCACCATGGTGGGATTGTTTCTGATGGTATATTATTATCATCATCTCTTATTTGAATGTTTGCATCAAGCACATGTGGTGTATAAGGGTTGTTTGAGGGTCTTACATAACCTTCCCCACACATTTCATTGCAACTAACACATTGCTCCCGAATTTTGTTATTTAATTATTTATCCTATGGTGTCAATGACCTCTATGATTTTGACTATTAGGTGTTGAGGTGGCATCCTCCGGTTGTTTGCTTGCTTGGGAGACTAGAGTGCTCCCCTTATTTGGCATATTTTGTAGTTATTCGGAGGCATAGAAACCTTTTTAACAATCTATTAAAAAGGTCATTGATACCATTGGGATAAATAATTAAATAACAACATTCAGGAGCAAATCAGCCTTGGTACACTCACTCATGTCATGCACTCACTGCTTAGCGTTGCAAGGTGATGAGTGATGACTGATGACTACGAGGTACTAGCCACTGGGATTTGAATCTGAATCCTGATTCACTTCGCGCTTAGATCTAAGGTGTTTTAATGTGTCAATGACTATGGCTGTGACAATAGAGAACCACTACGAGGCCCAAAACAAGGCCAACTAGAACCACAAACCAAAAAGAGGTTGATTTATGCATTGACACGGAGAGGTGGCACTAGGCATACAATATGGAGAAACAATGAGTTAGGAAAAACATTTGGACCAAAGTACCACAATGGTTACTAATAAGAGAATATTTGACATAGAAGTATGTTGTTAATTTTTAACAAGCGAGCCTTGTTGATGCCTCAGGGGTGCAGGGTAAGTGCAAAGTGCTAGAATGGGTTCCAAGGCACACAACAGGGGATGAAAACCCAGCCAAAGGCTTCAGTTAACCTGACGCAAGAGTTACCCTATCCTCGAGCTATTTGGTGTGGTAATCACCCATGGATATTTGGCCTCCGCTGGCACTCTAAGAGTAAAAGGTTTGATCTTTCAAAGATCAGTTTTCCTATTAAGGAAAACAAAGTGTGATAGCCGATTAACAAACCTAACCTAACCTACCTAAGGAAAGAATCTATCCTGAGTTAGATCTAACCTAAAAAGGAAAGTTGATATTGTGCATATCAGAACTGAAGTATGAAGGACAAGTGATTAAGTACCTTAAACAGAAATGTTTTCGGGTTCTTCACTTGTTAATCATAGTTTTATCAATTAAGAAATTACGTGACAATTCTTCAAAATGTTTAAGCCCATTCAAATACCTGATCTGTAATCATTGTGTTAATTGAAAAATTAACAATTGATTATGCATATTTAATTGCATCGAATCATTTGCAGAAATATAAAAATGAGAACTGTTCAATTAAAGAAATTTAATAGGACAATTCAGAACATGAGTCAAAACATACAGAAAAATCAATATGAAAGACCATGTACATCAATAAGTGACCTGCAATAGATTGAACGCATAACTGATGACAATTTGAAACATTTAACTCAGCGATTCTCAAAGAAATTTGAAGAACACAAGAAGGTGGATAGGAGATAACCTTACTGCATATAAAAGTCTTGTACAAAAATTACAATGGCTCGAATAGACAAAGCATCTTCAGTCCATACTCCTGCTGAATCAAAATTCCCAAACCTTTGCTAAGGGCCACATTCCTCCTTAAATACTAAATTTTATCCAAAATCGCAAAAGGAGAAATTATACAAAATATAAATTACAAAAAAAAATCGGCTCCAACCGTTGATCCAATAAAACTTGCTATTTTCCAACTTGAAGGATTCTCTGCCACCTTATCACGTAAATATCTTACAAAGAATTATCCTTTAGTCAGGTAAGGTCTCGTGGCACCATAGAGATTCAATAACTGATTGCTCATTATCTTCGACAAGTGACATGGTTTGTGGAACATCTGGTGTAAGAAATTTGGGATGATGTAATTCATGGTCAGAAACAGAGAAATCCATTAAAGCATTTACTTCAGAAACAATGGCCAATATGTCAGGTTCTCCATTGATTATAAAGTCTTGTATGAGATCGTCGTCAAAGTCAGTTGATGCTTTCAGAACTTCTTTGCTCTACTCCATGGAATTTTGCACATAGGAAGATAACGCTTCAAAGTCCTCTTCACTACTGCCGCTGCTAAAATCAGGAACACCTGCATCAAATGGTGGTGACAACATTTATTGATATAACAAAGGTTAAAGTTCTTCATCATCAACAAGAATTAGAAGGTTCATCTCCTGCATGAAAATTACTCATCCTGGGAAACTCTTAGATAACAAGATTCCCAAAACGCTGTACAGAATGTTTCCTATTACAGAAAGCAATGAACAATGTAGAATCTTCACGTTAATTGCTACTTTAAGGCCAACATGCAGGGTGATGTCGATTGAACAGGGCAATTTGCAATGATTAAACTTACGCAACGAACCCATTATAATTACTTCAATTGTCATGAAAAAGCCGAGATTTGAGTTTAAGCTTGTGCGAAGTACAGGCTCAATTACTGCTTGCATGATTTTGAATGGATTTTATGATCACATCGTTATAGGCAACCCCCAATCAATAATTATAACTGGTAATTAATAATGGAAACAGAGGCTGCAGTGATAGAATTGACCTACAAAGAGTCTCGATTAGGAGTTCCGGTACATGGGTGATCAGTTCTTCACACGTAACACATCAGATCAATCTGATCTGAATTCCATGAGAATGATAGAAGCTTTGAAGTTAGAAATTAAGTGAAAAGACATGATCATTAAGAAGCGGAAGAGACACAACAAATTGTCAAAACTCAAGACCAAACACAGCGAACTCAAGGCAGAGAAATGGTGTCTATCCAACATGAGACAACTGATATTCTTGTAGTAGTACCAACTGTTACAGACAAATGATATTTTGGGGGGAACCAGTTTTCAACAGACAAAACAGCACATCCTGACTCAACTGATTACCCACAAATCAACATGACCGCAAATTCATAGCAATGGACGGCTAAGATTAGCTAGAGCGAGATGCGGAATCGAATTCAATTATGTTCATGAAGTTTTTATTCAAAGATTCCGCAAGCCGAAATCCAAAAGTGTGGGTTTGCGGGTTGTGGATAGCAAAAATGAAAATAGAAAAAGGATTTCTGAAAGCCGAAAACCTACTATGCGGGTGGCGGGCTTCGGAACGTTAAACCGCGACGTAAAATATCCATCCCGAAAGCTGCATCCCGAAATTACGGGTTGCGGGTTTCGGGAACACACACCAAATAAATGAAAAGAACACAATCCCGAAAGCCGAATGCTGCCATTGCGGGATTTGGGTTTCGGGGTAATTATTTCTCAGTTTTTGTGATGAACCTGCAATAATTAATTAATGCAAATACACAAGATATCAGAAATAATAGAACTCAGAATCACTTTTATATTGATCACGGGCCACTTCGAGGGGGCAACCTCCTTTGAGCAAGCTCAATACAATTAACTTCACGGTGCCTTCATAGGCCTCAACACACACTTATATACTAAGTCTAGGCACCAATACCATGGGTCAATACTATGTGTCAATACAAACCATGGGCTAAGTCTAGGCGCCAATACTATGAGTCAAAACCATGGGACATATAATACTATGGGACGACTTACAAAGCATATGCATCCAATACTATGGGCTAATATAAACTATGGATCAACAAATACTACGGGACGACTTACAAAGCATATGCATCCAACAACAATATACTAACAAAGTAAAGACATGGGTTCCTAACATCCCCTCTCCCTTAGAAAAATCTTTGTCCTCAAAGCTTTAGATGTGGAAATTGATGCAAAATCTGAAGGAGTGGGTCCCATGTAGCATCCTCGGGTTGGATTCCGAGCCACTGGCGCCTTTGGAGTTTTAGGGAGGATTGCATGGAAGGCTGTAGATGAAGAAGAAACATATCAGCGATGTGAAAAGTGCGCTCAGAATGGTCCTAATCGACTTGTTGTTTCATTCGAATTCTTGCCATGTGAAATTTGTCCTACAAAATGAGAAGAAGTTGAGCACGGTTTTGAAGAATTGAGTCAATTGCCTGAACTGGGGAGCTGCTGAAGGTGTATGGAAGAAGAACTGGTGGTGCTTGTACAAATACTTGTTCATATGGTGTCCTTTGAGAAGTGGTACTATACCACTGGAGCGCTTCTAGGAAATCCATAGAAATAGTTGTCCAAATCTGTGGAGGGATGGGTAAGGGTTCGAGCAGTCCTGAAAGGAGGGTCGTTTCACCCTTATTGACCTGGAAAGTATCACAGTCAACCACCATCTGTTGAATTGTCCTTTTGAGTCCCTTGTTCCTGGTCATATGTTTTGAGGAACCCAGAGTGCCCTACTGATGAAGAAGCATGGAGTTCATAGAAGAGATAGCCCCATTGAACAGATTGCAACCAATTTGGAACAAGCAGAGAAATAGCTATAAGAGAAATTGGGTCATCAAATGTGCGAGGAGGAGAATCTTCCACCATATTGTCCTTACCCTTCTGGTAAGTGGTCGCATAGTCATAACCCATGAGTTGGATAACCCATTTCAGGTGTGTTGGGGAGGAGACCCGTTGTTCCAGAAAAATTTCCAGACTCTGGAGATCAGTCTTGATGCAGAAACAATTTCCCAATAGGGATGGCTGCCACTTCTGGACTGTATGCAAAATAGTCATCATTTCCTGCTGAGAGGTAGATGCGGCTAAATTCTTACCGGAAAGGTCTCTTGAAGGAAACAAGCTCATTGGTTCAGCAAAGGCACCTGCATATCTATCCAAGGAAGTAGTGGAGACTGTTGATGGGTGCATCTGAATGGAATGGAGCTGAGCGATGACACCATGTGAATTCTTCTTAAGTATTTTTTCCAGGCGATGTGAACTGATGATGCAGAGAGACCTTGGTTGTAAGCCCATAAATTTGTGTTGTGTCCCATTGACTGAAAACTGCATCCAAAGTTCAGCAAAATCCCATAAGATGGGGCCAAGTGTGCGTAACCATTGAACGCCCAAAACCACATCACATCCGCCTAAGGAAAAGGCAAACATGTGAGAGCGCGGGTTATAATATTCCATAGAGATACGCACATTGTGACACTTCCCCTTGCAAGGTAAGGTGCCCCCATTGGCAATCATGACTTCAAAGTTGGAGCAAGGATGGACAAAACAATCAGCCTGTTTGGCAATCCGAGGATCAATGAAGTTATGAGTGCTACCAGAATCAATGAGTATGGTAAGAGGGAGATTCTTGAAGTATCCCCTGACTCGCATTGTTTGTGGGGTGGTGACGCCGGTTACAGCATGGACGGAGATCTCGGGTGGGTCGTCTTGAGATGGGGTGTCAACAGGCAGGTGTTGAATGTCGACCTGATCATCTACTGTATCTGGAGCTTCTTCATCAAGTTTTGAGGCAGGCAGAGAATCCACATCCAAGAGATAGAGCTTTTGTTGAACACATCTATGTCCCCGAGTGAATTTCTCATCACAATTATAACAAAGCTCTTTTTCTCGGCGTGCCTGCATCTCTATTTCAGACAATTGCTTGATAGGAGTTGGTTGAGGAGTAGGCATGATGGGAGGTCGTTGGGAACCCATATTTCTGAAGGGAACAAAGGTGGGTTTGGAGAATTGTTGAGCTACGATCTTGTCCTCAGCCAGCTTAGCCAACCCTAGGACTTCCATCATTGTGTTGGGACAAACATTTTGACCTCTGAGTGGATTTCATCCTTGAGACCACTGATAAAACAACTCCTGTAGAATTCATCGGACAATCCTTCTGTGTGATTGGCTAGTTTCTCAAATTCTGTCTGATACTCTCTCACTGTCCCAGTTTGGTGAAGTTTAGTGAGTGCTCCTGTGAAGTCGTCAAAAGAACTAGGACCAAATCGTGACAAAAGGAGTTGGCAAAAATCTGTCCAGTTTGGCTCGGGATGAGCTTTGATGTACCAACGGTACCATTGAAGGGCTTCCTGTTCCAAATGAAAGGATGCAAGTGGAACTTTCTGAACATCAAAAGTATTATGCAGACTGAAATATTGTTCTACTCAGTATATCCATCCAGTCGGATTAGTACCATTGAAGCGAGGAAAATCAAGCTTCGGCCCATGAAAATTGCTGGAAGAAGAGAACCCGGTGGATGCAAAAGATTCTGGTTATCGGTTATTGTTCATGGCTGAATGCTGAAGATGGAGGCTGAGAAAATTTTCATCCAGATCTTGGAGTTTGGTTTGGATGGCTGCAAGTGCTTCCTCCATGGTGTTTGCTCCTGTGCGAGTGACAACCATAACCAGTAATTTTTATTTTTATTTTTTTTGTTGGGGGGGGGGGGAATGGATAGAAAAACACAAACACAAGCTTATTTAGTAAGGGGAAATTTAGATTTGGGAAAAACTCGGAGGGGTAATTGGGGTTTGAATAGGTTTTCAACACTTTCTGAGGGACAGGGAAGCAAAAAATGGGGATTTCAGAAGCGGGAACTCTATGGTAAAATTTGAAGGCAATCGAGTGAAAATTGAAGAAGTTATGGCAAACCCTAAAAATAGAAAAATGTGGGATTTCTGGTATTGGGAAGTGGAATTTGGGATAGGGTCTTCAGGAATGAAATATGCAGAATGGGATTGTAGGGATGTCAGTGAAGTTTCAGGGAAAACAGAGTTGAAATAAGGGAGATATGGTCGAAAAACAGAATTTTATACCCCCCCCTTTTTTTTTCCAGAAATGGATCGGCAACAGCGGCGCGGAAGGGATCCGAAACAGATGATTCTGCAATGGCGCAGAAGGGATCGAAAACGGCTGGATCTGAAATGGCGACTGGATCTGGAACGAATTTCAGAATAGATCTGAAACGGCTGGATCTGGAGTAGAAGTGATTGGCAACAGTTCAACTGAAAACAGATATGGACCCCAGGTATGTACGACTTCCTAACAGTTCAGGTGTTTCACTCGGCCACCAATGTTGTCTGATGGCTTGCGTATTGGGGCAGTACCCCTCACTCCACGGCTCAGGTAAAACTGATAACCACTTTGCCACAAACGACAGCTCTTGGTTTACCTCACAGGTGGGAACTAGTCAATCAGGTAGGGGTCGTTGCCCTTTTCGCTGGCAGGTCCTCTCAATGGGCCAGCTACTTTGGGGTTCCTGTGGTACTCCTCACAATGATTTTTAGGGCTTATTGCCAAGTACTTCCAACAGTTAAGCGGATAGGGATTATTCCCAAATCCGAAGCTGCAACAGATGCGAAAATAATTTGGCAGAAATTCCACCCAATGAGCCCAAGAAAGTGCTCTGATACCAGTGTGATGAACCTGCAATAATTAATTAATGCAAATACACAAGATATCAGAAATAATAGAACTCAGAATCACTTTTATATTGATCACCGGCCACTTCGAGGGGGCAACCTCCTTTGAGCAAGATCAATACAATTAACTTTACGGTGCCTTCATAGGCCTCAACACACACTTATATACTAAGTCTAGGCACCAATACCATGGGTCAATACTATGTGTCAATACAAACCATGGGCTAAGTCTAGGCGCCAATACTATGAGTCAAAACCATGGGACATATAATACTATGGGACGACTTACAAAGCATATGCGTCCAATACTATGGGTCAATACTATGGACTAATATAAACTATGGATCAACAAATACTACGGGACGACTTACAAAGCATATGCGTCCAACAACAATATACTAAAAAAGTAAAGACATGGGTTCCTAACAGTTTTATTAAAGAATGATTCCGCAACCCATAGCCGTCGGGTTGCGGTTTTTAGAATTACCAAAACCAAAACTTTTAAAAACAATAATCCCGCAACCCACAGCCGTTGGGTTGTGGGTTTCGGGTTCTCTAAATGTCGGGTTTTGGGATGATGATACCAATTAACAAAATACTCAAAATTTTGGCTTTCTTCAGACCGAAACTCCTTGGAAGGAAAAATCAAACTCTCAAAAGCAAGCAGACCAAAAGCATGGGTGGAGAATTTAGAGGTAAAATCAAAAACCTAAAATTTTCAAGATGACTCACCCGCATACTTTTGCATTTATTAAAAATGGGGGGGTTCCCATGCTTAGCTAAGCATGGGATCTGTTGTGGCTACAAAAAATGGCGACTGGATGGGAAGAACCAGTTATCTCTGCAATCAAATCCAACTAAATACAACATGTTAATCAACCAATTTCTTGAAACTCAATTCAAAAGAAGATACTCAAAAGATAGCAGCCAACAAACAGTGAACATAAAAATGAATAAGTCTCAATCAATGACCATTGTAAAGATAACACTCATATGATAAGGAGATTTAGAGAGTGATACTGAATCTTTATCATGATGTAGTCATTGAAAAACCAGCTTGAGTTGAACCTGAGGGCAGCCTTATAAATGCTCATGGATATCCTAATTACAGATCTCTTTGGTTTATTAAGTGAGTAATCTTCTTGGGTTATGTATACTTCTTCATCCTTTTTTTATTTTTTGGATAAATATATTATACATAAAACTTTGTCGATACAAGACCACTGTACTGACTTGGTGATCGAATGAAACAATGCCATTCACAGGCCTGATCTGGAAACTGGTCAAGCTAGCTCGATAACGAGACTCCTTGTCTTCTGGTTGTAAGACCAAAATAAATTATCATGGCTTGGTGACCACATAGTGATAATCCCAGTCCAAGGTCAAACCCATGATCATAGCAGGGATGGCTTGTGATAAGACCCCCCTGTTCTTGTATACAACAAAATCTTATGAGAAGGAAACAGTTTATTATGGCATAAGCTACAAGGCATTACCATGGCTTGGTGACCATTTAGTGATAATGTTACTCACCAATGCTTTGCGGATCATGAATGGACCGACCTGTAATAGGATCTTCCATCTTTCAAAATAACTGAAAGTCACCTTCTAAGTGTGGTAGCTTGATGTGAAGATGTCATTCCACTTTAAGCACCTATGAACCTAATGGGCTAGCTTGATAACAAGGCTACCCACCTTGTAACTTATAATTTTTAAACAAAATTTATATTCAAAGTGATTGTAAAAGGATCCATGAGCAATCGAAGCTGGTCAAGCTATTATGATATGTTGTTCGACCATGAAACATCAGATAGAAAAAATGATAACCAGCCTCTATACCTCAATTACACAAATGAAGCATTGTAAAAGATAATGATCAAGGTGAAAAGAATCCATAAATACTGCACTTATTGATTGTTTATTCCTCAAAGCAAATTCTAATCATAAGCCAGGAAGTAGGATGAATAACAATGCTGATACTTCATAAACAATTGTTGCCCTAAAAAAAATGATCCCAAGCCATTACCAAAAGTGTGAAGCCTTACTACTAAAAATCAAATCAAAACAACAAAATCAATCAGAATGTCCAGACTAGAAAAGAAATGACTAAAAACCAACCACACCTATATACAAATGCATCAAATTGCTCAGACAAAATACTTTTTGAGAAGAGATATATTCACTGGGTAGGTGTCTACAACTCCCTCCAATGTCTGCAATCGAACTGTGCTGGGACCGATCTTTTCTGTAATAATGAAAGGTCCTAGCCAAATGCATTGGAATTTGGTGTACATATTTTTGTCTTTATGTTGCTTGTCCCACCTCAAAACTAGGTCACCAATGGAAAACTCCCTATCAGAAGAAGATTTTTCATCAAACCATCTCTTCACCATCTGTTGATGATGATACAACTTGTTCTTAGCTATTTCCCTGTCCTCCTCTAGCTTCAAAAGGGTATCAATCCTCTGCTGGAGGGGAGAAGAATCATATTCTTGAACAGACTGGGCCAATTGTAGCGAAGGAATGGTAAGATTAGTGGGAAGAATGGATTCTTTGCCATAAACCAAACAGTATGGGGAGTTTGCAATTGTTGCTTTTGGGGTGATCCGATCTACCCATAATGCATTATACAACTGTGTATGCCAATTTCTATGATGAGAGGCTACAGTTTTCTTGAGAATATTAATTAGGTTTTTATTTGATGATTCAGCCAAGCCGTTACCCTGAGGGTAATAATTGGCAAAAAATTTGAGCTTAATTCCCATCTCAAAGGCATATTCAGTTATATCGATTGAAGAAAAGTAGGATGCATTATCAAAAACTAAATACTCTGGAGCACCAAAGCGTGTGACAATCTGGCTGTCAAGGAAAGAGATCAATTGGGTGGCATTGCATTACTTAAGAGGAGCTGCTTCAACCCATCTAGTGAAATAGTCCATGGCTGTGAGAATATACTTATGTTGGAGAGACGAAGGAGGATTTATAGGACCAACAAAATCCAGTCCCCATTGTTGAAATGGAAACTGAATCGTAACTGGTTGTAAGGGAAACGCAGGTTTCCTAAACTTCCCTGTGCATTTCTAGCATGGCTCACATTTTCTCACATAAGCATAGGCATCTTTAAACCGTGTGGGCCAATAATATCCATCCCTGAGAATCTTATGTGCTATCGTCTCTCCTGAAAAATGGCCTCCAGCTGGACCTGCATGAAATTGAAACAAAATGTCATCAGTTTCATATTTTTCCAAGCATCTAAGAAAAACTCCATCATAATTTTTTCTAAAAAGAACTTGATCAATGAATTGATAAGGAGCAGACTTTAGTATTAAAGCTCTTCTTTTCTTAAAATTGAGAGTTTCAAGAGCAAAACCCATGGTTCAGAAGAAAAAAAATTGATATCGTTGTACCAGTCTGATGTCGGGGCATCGATAACGTTAACAACACCTGAGGGAATTTCTTCCTCGTGATCCCATTCAGACTGCTGCTGTGCAGGGTCATTGGATTGTGCAGTAAGAAGACAAAGGCCCTACCCCTTTACAATTTTTGCTGGTCTGATCTCAAGATCATATTCTTGTAGGGCAGTCATCCAATGGGCCCTCTTTTCCCCTAACTCTTTCTGAATGAGGACATTCCTGGTAGCAGAATATGGAACAATGACTTTGGTTCGGGACTTCAGCAAGTAGGGTCTGTAATGTTTGACAGATTTATAAACAACATAGGCTTTCTTATCAATCTGTGAATATTTAAGCTCTGCACCTTTGAATGTTGAGCTCATGAAAGAGATGGGGATTTCTGCATCATTATCATGCTTTTGCGTTAGCACAGCTGCATAAGAAAAATCAGTGGCAAAAGTATACAGAATGAAATCCTTATCAAAATATGGGGACATGAGGGCAGGAGCTTCTGCAATGGCCTTTCAAATTCTGATAAACGCATCTCTCTATTCCTGTGACCAAATAAACTGTACATCTTTCTTGACCAACAGTTGCAATGGTTTGACTATTTGGGCAAAATTTGGTACAAAACTCCGTACAAAATTGATCTTCCCTAGGAAGGATTGCATTGCTTTGCGTGAGCTAGGTAAACCAATCTTTGAAATGGTCTCTGTACATTCAGGGTCAATAACCATACCTTCTTTCGAAACAATGAAACCCAGAAGCTTTCCTTCAGTTACTGCAAAAATAGATTTCTTCGGGTTCAGAGAAATGCCGAATTTTCTACAGCGATCAAAAACCTGTTTTAAAGCAAACACATGTTCATGTCGTTTCTTAGAATAAATAGTGATATCATCAAGATAAAATACGATAGAATTATGCATTAACCCTCGGAAAGCTATATCCATAGCTCTCTGAAAAGTATCTCCAGCATTGATCAACCCAAAAGGCATCCGTCTGTAAGCAAAAGTACCCCATGGGGTTCTGAAGGTTGTTTTCAATTGATTGTCCGGGGCAACCATAACCTGGTTATACCCCAAAAAACCATCCAAGAGGGAAAACATCTCTGACCCAACTACCTTATGAAGAATCTGCTCCATAGGCAGAACATGATAGTTGTCTTTCTCAGAAGCCGGATTTAGGTTCCTGAAATTAACACAGAGTCGAATTTCTCCATTTTTATTACGGATAGGTACTAAGTTGGCGATCCAATGAGTGTGCCTAGCCGGAAAGATAATTTGAGCATTGATTAACTTCTCCAGTTCCTTTTTAACAGAAGACTCTAAATTCGGGTGCATTTTCCGCAACTTTTGTTGAAATGGCTTAACCTCTGGTTTCATGGGTATGTTGTGGAACATGACACTAGTGTCAAACGTTCTCAATTCATCATAAGTCCAGGCAAAGACATCTTTATACTGTTTACACAATGCAATAATGGCTTTGCATTCTTCAGGGGTGCAATCAATTCCCAAATTGATGAAACGAGGTTCTTGTTCGGTGCCTAGGTTGACCCACTCATAATTTAAAGATGAACTTTGAGTTTTACAATTAGTCTGAGATTTGAGTTTGTCCTGTAAATCATAAAACTTTTCTAGATTGATCACCGACTTCGGGATGATGTTTGAGGAATCAATGAGAGACTTTTCATGTTCTTCTTCATCAATGGCCATGTCTTGAAACGTATCCTGAGCAGTGAGGAAGTCAATTTAACTGTCGATCATCATCAAACACTTTCCAGTTAGTCACATTATCTGGAATAGATGGTCTGTAGATCAATTCAATTGAAAAGGTTTGAGGAGACAGACCTTCCAGCGGAATCAGTCTAGAAGCTGTATTTGCTAACAGATCTGCATCAAAATTTTGTGATCTAGGAACTGATTTAATATTGAATGTTGAAAATGAGTTGGTTAGTTCCCTTACCAGCTTTTGATAATTAGCCAAACGTGGAGATAAGCAGTGTATCTTATTTCTGACTTGTTTGACTATAATTTCGGAATCCCCATAACATTCTATTGCTTGAACACCCAAATCAATGGCTTTCCTTAGCCCCTGCACACAACCTGCTCCAGCTCCCTCCTTGGATTTAGAACCATCGAAAAATAAAGTCCAGGAGACAGGGACTAATCTAAAATTTGTATTCACATTATATACATTATGCACAAGTTCACCAGAAAAAGGTACAGAAGTAACATGAGTGATATGTGATTCGTTATGAATGCTTTCTTCTGGTGAAGCATCAGCTGGGAATTCACTGAAAAAGGTATCGAATGTAAATTGCTTCGTACAAGAGGTGAGATAACCAGCAGGCTCACTTGAATCATTAAGATCAGTAACTGTCTATTTCATAAAAGGTTCTCTGCTGATCTTAATTTTATTCGGCTGACCATTGTATGGCAACCATAAGTGGGACCAGTCGGTTGCAAAATAACCTTTAATTTTTTCTGACCAGTCCCTGCTTAACCACATCCCATAACCTTCTGGGATGTCGGCTATCACAATGTCAATTGTCTGATGGATCCTGGGATCAGCTAATAATGTAAGCAGAACATTCCTCAATTTGCCAACCACTCTGACTTTGAATCTGTCAAGTTGCACAATCTGGGTTGGACAGGGTTCTCACGTTGCATTCAATTTTCTGCAAACAGAGAGGGGCATCACATTTGATGACGCTCCTGAATCTCTCATGCAGTTGTGCACATTCCGGTTGAAAATCTCAAAAGTGAGAAAGAAAGGAGGAGTTCTCTTACTTGCTGGTTTTTTATCATTAGTCTTAGTGACAGAGTCTAGATTATTATTCTATGACTCTCTAGGTTGTTTGACTATCATGTTTTTAGGTAAAGAGTCTCTCATAGCAGGAATCTTGAGTAGCTCAAACAGATATATGTTTGCTTTGACTCTTTTTAGGTCTTCAACCAGGTTGTACTCGATTTGAGGGAGGACTGTATCCTTCTGTGGGACAGTCTTGTTACTTGTGGGAACCGGGGAAGGAGATGAAGGTTCTTGAGGTGGTTGTGGTTTCGACCTTGTATTATAAGGATGTTGTGTGTAAAACACCGCCTCAGGTTCTTCTTCTTCTTCACACACAGGCAGTTCTGAAAAGCATCCCACAGCATCAACATGTGGGTCATCTTCTGCTTCTTCTTCAGGTAGTGCAGAATCAAGAGCAGTCTGCTCGTTGGGAGTGTCGGGATTGACTTGAGATTCTATTGCCAATGCCCTAAAAATTGAAAAGAGTTCCTCATTTGTAAGTGCATCAGATGGATTTGGTGGTGGTGGATTTTGTGGAGGTTGGTAAGGTCTCCTGAATGGTGGCCTTACAAAACCTCTGTTCTGGTTCTGATTCTCATTAGTGCTCTTCTTTAAATCCACCATCTCATTTGACATTTTCTGAAGAAATTTTTTCATTTCAGTCATATCAAATGTATCCCTGTTCTGAACTGTGGGTTTAGGGACATTCTCAGTTTTCTTCCTAGAGGTAGAAGGTTGCCCTTCTGAAGTTTCAGGGTTGTCTTCCAGACAAAATATGTCTTTCTCAACTTGGATTGCTTCATCAAAACTTCCAATAATGTACTCTTTTGTGCCCTTTTGACCCATATTGCAATAGGGGGAGGCAGACCCTTTTCATAATAGGCCACCAACAACTCTTCAACAGGAAGAAGATTGGCAGGAATTCTGTTTTTGAGATATGAAAACCTTTGGTTAAAGTCTTTTACTCTTTCTTTTCCTTTGGCTTTCATGGAGGACAACTCTAAAGACAAGATCTTGCGGTGTTTTGTCATCCCCGAACTTTTGGGTAAAATGTCTCTCGAATTCATCCCAGGAAGTTATAGATTGAGCCGGCAAAGCAAAATACCAAGTGGCTGCTCTACCCTCAAACGTGTATGGAAACAGTCTGCATACAACATCCCCATGTACCACACTTCTAATCCTGATTGCTTGCATAAAAAAATTTATGTGGTCCAACGCAGGTATCTTGTCATCAGGGTTGTATTTAGGCAGCCATTTCTCAGGATTCTTTGGTAATCTATGTTGATCACCTAGTATGAAAACTGCACCTTGGTCAATCCAAGGTCTATTTTGACATTCTCCATCCATAGGAGGTTCTTGTTCCTCTTATTCAGATGACGAACTAGAGGAATACTCTTTGTCTGAGGCAGATGATGAAGATGAAGGAGGGGACGGTGGTGGACCGCCTGCTCCAAGATTTGGTTGACCTTGTGTTGTTGTGTGAGTGGTCTCACGATTATATTCAGGAGAATCTGGTCAATTAATTTGGTCTTGGTTTTCATATTGGTGATCAGTTGTATGTTGATCCTATTCGTTAAAACTATCAGTATGTTGAACCAATGGATCAGAGGTGTGTGAAGTGGGAACTTGTTGTTCTTCCCGATCGCTAGTCTGCAAGACGCCCTCTAAGTTTAAAGCTGCCAAGCCGCGTCTTCTTTGGTCGGTAAGACGTTGTTCAACTCTTAAAACCCTATCAGCAGATGTTTTCAATAACTGCTCTAACGAGATGGGTCCCATTGTGGGTGACGTGAAAATAACCTCTCTTATGTTCTCCTGTTGTACCACAGGTGTGACAGGTATAGTTGTAGGTTGCGCGGACGTAGCCGGGAGAACTGTAGGTCGTGAGTCAGTTGGTTGTTCAGATGTTGAAGCCCTAGTCTGGCTTCGGGTTTGAACCATTGAAGTACTTGATGGAGGAGGTTTATCAATAGCTTGTTTAGGCATGCTTTACTAGCTGCCCTCCTTCTAGCACCATTTGTTGATGCCTCGGGGGTGCAGGGTAAGTGCAAAGTGCTGGAATGGGTTCCAAGGCACACAACAGGGGATGAAAACCCAGCCAAAGGCTTCAGTTAACCCTACACAAGAGTTACCCTATCCTCGAGCTGTTTGGTGTGGTAATCACCCACGGATATTTGGCCTCCGCTGGCACTCTAAGAGTAAAAGGTTTGATCTTTCAAAGATCAGTTTTCCTATTAAGGAAAACATAGTGTGATAGCTGATTAACAAACCTAACCTAACCTACCTAAGGAAAGAATCTATCCTGAGTTAGATCTAACCTAAAAAGGAAAGTTGATATTGTGCAGATCATAACTGAAGTATGAAGGACAAGAGATTAAGTACCTTAAACAGAAATGTCTTCAGGTTCTTCACTTGTTAATTAAAGTTTTATCAATTAAGAAATTAAGTGACAATTCTTCAAAATGTTTAAGCCCATTCAAATACCTGATCTGTAATCATTGTGTTAATTGAAAAATTAACAATTGATTATGCATATTTAATTGCATCGAATCATTTGCAGAAATATAAAAATGAGAACTGTTCAATTAAAGAAATTTAATAGGACAATTCAGAACATGAGTCAAAACATACAAAAAAATCAATATGAAAGACCATGTACATCAATAAGTGACCTGCAATAGATTGAACGCATAACTGATGACAATTTGAAACATTTAACTCAGCGATTCTCAAAGAAATTTGAAGAACACAAGAAGGTGGATAGGAGATAACTTTACTGCATATAAAAGTCTTGTACAAAAATTACAATGGCTTGAATAGACAGAGCATCTTCAGTCCATACTCCTGCTGAATCAAAATTCCAAAATTCCCAAACCTTTGCTAAGGGCCACATTCCTCCTTAAATACTAAATTTTATCCAAAATCCCAAAAGGGGAAATTATACAAAATAGAAATTACAAAAAAAAAATCTGCTCCAACCGTCGATCCAATAAAACTTGCTATTTTCCAGCTTGAAGGATTCTCCGCCACCTTATCACCTAAAGATCTTACAAAGAATTATCCTTTAGTAAGGTAAGGTCTCGTGGCACCATAGAGATTCAATAACCGATTGCTCATTATCTTCGACGAGTGACATGGTTTGTGGAACATCTGGTGTAAGAAATTCGGGATGAGGTAATTCATGGTCAGAAACAGAGAAATCCATTAAAGGATTTACTTCAGAAACAATGGCCAATATGTCAGTTTCTCCATTGATTATAAAGTCTTGTATGAGATCATCGTCAAAGTCAGTTGATTCTTTCAGAACTTCCTTGCTCTGCTCCATGGAGTTTTTCACATAGGAAGATAACGCTTCAAAGTCCTCTTCACTACTGCCGCTGCTAAAATCAGGAACACCTGCATCAAATGGTGGTGACAACATTTCTTGATATAACAAAGGGTAAAGTTCTTCATCATCAACAAGAATATTAGAAGGTTCATCTCCTGCATGAAAATTACTCATCCTGGGAAACTCTTAGATAACAAGATGCCCAGAACGCTATACAGAATGTTTCCTATTACAGAAAGCAATGAACAATGTAGAATCTTCACATTAATTGCTACTTTAAGACCAACAGGCAGGGTGATGTCAATTGAGCGGGGCAATTTGCAATGATTAAACTTACGCAGCGAACCCATTATAATTACTTCAACTGTCATGAAAAAGCCGAGATTTGAGTTTAAGCTTGTGCGAAGTACAGGCTCAATTACTGATTGCATGATTTTGAATGGCTTTTACGATCACATCATTATAGGCAACCCCCAATCAATAATTATAACTGGTAATTAATAATGGAAACGGAGGCTGCGGTGACAGAATTGACCTACAAAGAGTCTCGATTAGGAGTTCTGGTAAATGGGTGATCAGTTCTTCACATGTAACACATCGGATCAATCCGATCCGAATTCCATGAGAATGATAGAAGCTTTGAAATCGGAAATTAAGTGAAAATACATGATCGTTAAGAAGTGGAAGAGACACGATAAATTGTCAAAACTCGAGACCAGACACGGTGAACTCAAGGCAGAGCAATGGTGTCCATCCAACATGAAGCAACTGATATTCTTGTAGTAGTACCAACTGTTATAGACAAATGATATTTTGGGGGAACCAGTTTTCAACAGACAAAACAACACATCCTGACTCAACTTATTACCCACAAATCAACATGACTGCAAATTCATAGCAATGGACGACTAAGATTAGCTAGAGCGGTATGCGGAATCGAATTCAATTATGTTCATGAAGTTTTTATTCAAAGATTCCGCAAGCCGAAATCCAAAAGTGCGGGTTTGCGGGTTGCAGATAGCAAAAATGAAAATAGAAAAAGAATTTTCGAAAGCCGAAAACCTACTATGCGGGTGGCGGGCTTCGGAACGTTAAACTGCGACGTAAAATATCCATCCCGAAAGCCACATCCTTAAAGTACGGGTTGCGGGTTTCGAGAACACACACCAAATAAATGAAAGGAACACAATCCCGAAAGCCGAATGTCGCCATTGCGGGATTCGGGTTTCAAGGTAATTATTTCTCAGTTTTATTAAAGAATGATTCCGCAACCCGCAGTCGTCGGGTTGCAGTTTTCGGAATTACCAAAACCAAAACTTTTAAAAACAACAGTCTCGCAACCCGCAGCCATTGGGTTGCAGGTTTTGAGTTCTCTAAATGTCAGGTTTCGGGATGATGATACCAGTTAACAAAATACTCAAAATTTTGGCTTTCTTCAGACCGAAACTCCTTGGAAGGAAAAATCAAACTCTCAAAAGCAAGCAGACCAAAAGCATGGGTGGAGAATTTAGAGGTAAAATCAAAAACCTAAAATTTTCAAGATGACTCACCCACATACTTTTGCGTTTATTAAAAATGGGGGGGCTCCCGTGCTTAGTTAAGCATGGGATCTGTTGTGGCTACAACAAGCCTAAAGCAAGCGAGCACGAGGCAAGCGAACGTAGAAGGTAAAAGCGAAATACAGTGGGCCCATAACCCACAAGTAAACATGAAAATATCTACTAGGACTGGAGGAAAAAATCATATCTATACTATTAATGATAATATAAGTTGGTTTGATTATATGCAAGACTGGAAACCTAGGTGGGAGTTGAGACATGCTGAAGTATTAGATGTTAACTTACAGGGATCTGATGCTTTTATTAGACTAGTGCCAGAACTCAGAAGAATGCCTATGGGATCCAGTATTGTACCAGGCATGATTTACAACAACTCTCTAAGAAAAGCAGCTGATGCAAGCAATTGGTTAACACGCCTCTACCATGATCTTAACTTAATCTCGATAGAGGTCTCTACACATCACCCCGGGCTACAACTAGACCAACAATACTATTGTATTAACCGGATATATTCTTTGGAAGCATGGCCACATCAAAATGTTAGTCTCCGGTTTCCCCAAGTACTACACACACTTATGAAAAATATAAAAAATTATGGTGGAAATTCTTGAGAAAAGAAAATACAGATAGAACATATTATACCATGCTAAAGTTTGGACTTCAAATTACACATATCCATGAGGATCCTGCATTCTACGTCCCTGATTGGATAAGTGACTAGTGGCGGTCATTCGGCATCAACCTATCAGCATTAGAACCAAATGTTATTTATAATCTAAAACAGGAAGTTGGAGAATCTCTCGAATAGGTCAAATATATTTTGTAGGCAAAGATTACTGAGGATCAAATCCTTGGGTACTACATTAAATACAAAGAACAGTGGCTTGTCAAAACCCGCATAGACGTCCACGTGCATCATAATAGATGCGTGGTCTTGAGGTCTATTTATTCAAAGGCATGGAGGACTGAATCCAACATATTTCAAGAAATATATGGTCCCCCATACTCCGATGATTTGTAAATATCTCAAAAGTATTTGGCTATGAGTGGGGCCTGTCCATTCAAATTGTCATAAAGATTGAAAAGAAATTCATAAAAACTTTTAGATTTTACTTTTGAAAGTCATAAAAACTTTTAGATGTTTTCCATAATGGTTAGTTACTTTTATGTTGTCATCAATGACAATCCTATTCATCATGAGACTATGAACATGGAATTCATTTCTTCTTTGTATGCATGGTGTTTTCGAATTTTCAAAATTGTCTTATTGCACATTTGATATTCAGCTATCATTGTAGTCATGGTTTGGTTGTTTCTAACACTTATATCTCTTGTTGATTTCACTTAAGTTAAGGCTTAAATTGTCAAGGATTTTAATGTTTGCATCAAGCACATGTGGTGTATAAGGGTTGTTTGAAGGTCTTACATAACATTCCCCACACATTTAATTGCAACTAAAACATTGGTTCCGAATGTTGTTATTTAATTATTTATCCTAATGGTATCAATGACCTCTATGATTTGGACTATCAGTTGCTGAGGTGGAATCCTTCGATTGTTTGCTTGCTTGCTTGGGATACTAAAGTGCTCCCCTTATTTGGCATATTTTGTAGTTATTTGGAGGCATAGAAACCTTAATAATAGTATATTAAAAAGGTCATTGATACCATTAGGATAAATAATTAAATAACCACATTCGGGAGCAAATCAGCCTTGGTACACTCAATTCAAAGTCCTCAATAGTTGATGTTATCCATTTCTATAGCATGAAATATTTCCAAAACCCCAAATTCATCCCACTAGTCATCTCGCAAGAGATGATGCCCACGTAGCTGACTTGTGATTATTAGGGTCACTTTCCCACCTTAAGTTATTCTTTAACTTATTGCTTTGGTCTTTTGGGTACTTTTGTTGTGGTACACCCTTTGGTACAAAGGGAGTTCGGTCATAACACCCATTATCATCTTTTTAACTTGTACCATTTTTTATTTTGGTCATGGTACCCTCACCCACGTTTGAATTGACATAGTTTTGTGATTATGTCTTAGTGGCCCACATGATCAATGACCTGTGAACAATGACCTATGCTGATCGGAACTTAACCTTATGTGCTGATACTCTTACCCAGACAGATCTGAGGTTTTTACTTTGTGTCGAGTCTCACTTATATTGAGATCTAATATTTGTGACCTTTTGGGTAATTTTTCATTAAGTTGAGTTCTGTAAAAGTTCAACTCTCCATTTCTGGTTGTCATTGACTTCTACCTCAACCCAGTTATCTCTCTCTCTGGTTTGTACTTACCCTTAATGGGGTTTTCTAGTTCCTAGAGCTTGACAAGCCTCTACGAGGAACAATCCCTTATTTGAAAGTAATAATTCTGAGTTCAACACCGGAAGGGTTTCACACCAAGGTAAGTATTCTAAACCATGTTATTATGTGATTAATGTGTTTATCTTACATTACATGTTACTGAAAATTGTATTAGCACAGTGACCTAACTGGTAGTGTTGAAGTTTCTTCAACACAGTGACCGACTTGGGAGTGTTAAAGATGAAAAGTTGAAAGATATGAAAACTGTGTTTAATTTATGTCTTGCTATTTAATTTCAGTACTTGCTTGTTAAATGAAATGTATATTGAAGTATATTGATGTGTACACCCGCTTATTTCAGTATTGCTTATTAAAGTATATTGATGTGTAGACCTGTCCAATTAAATTATTGAGATATTGTGGAGAGTTAATAAATGTCAATCTCCCTTAACTGAGTCATTGCTGTTAATTTCCATTGTTAATATAAATTCATTTCTGGTTGTTCACCATACTACTCTCAGGTTGACAATTTTCTGGTTTGGTCCTCCTGCTTGGTTGATGGATACGCTCATTCTTGATTGAATTTTTTTTAAAAAAAAAATTTAAATCAATATAGTCGGAAAATCAATATACACATAATGTCTGAAAATATGTCCTACAAGTTGCTTGCTAAAGCTTGATACAAAAAATATCCTCGTAATATTGAAAGTCTTCGAAAATAAAATTTCTCATGGCCATTTGAGTGCCACTTTGCATGAATTTGAAATTTGCAACATGTCTAAGGTGTAATATCTCACCTAAGTTAGCTAATGTATTTTGCGTTCTCTGCTGTAGTATTTTACTGATTATTTGGTTCAGATGTATTGACAAATAGTTACGAACACTGCTGCAATGTACTCCTGAGTGGACCCTGTCACTGTAGTTATTGTTTGTTGGGCTGATATAGTCAATTAATGTTTCTTAGTTGAGTGATTTTTCCAAACAGTTCACTCACAAATAGTTTTCATATGCATTAGCATAAAATACCAGCATGTAAATTTTAAAAATGAAGGGTAGGCTGCCAATAATATGCCATTCAAAGAAAGAGGGTAGGCTTCCAATAATATGCCCAACAGTGTTAGAAGGACCAAAATTGGGTGATATACTAGTTAACTTCCTTAATTCGTTGTCCCCGGTGGTTTTGTTCTCCCCACAAGAGAAAAAGACCCCCAAATATGCAAACTCGGTCCACAAAAGAGCTCACAGCCTACAGTGATGAATGTGGTGTCATATGGATAGCTTGTTATGGCACTGTAACTTGGTCTCTTCCTTCCACAAATCGTCCTCCCAATACCAAACACTTAAGCTAAGATTTGTAACACTACATCCACTAGGGTTTGCATGTCCCTCCTAAGCCTCATATTTGAGGGAAGTAAATGTGTTTAACTAATAATCTTTGCATTTGTGGATGTTTACTTTCAAAGAAGAAAGAAAGCACTGTCTTGTTTATTATTTTTTTATCGAGTGTAGGTACCACCAAATAGGTATCTGTCAGATCTATCTTCCTCAAGTGATGATGAAGATATACTCGAAGAGGTTGAAAATGAGACGAGTTGTACTAGATCTACCGGTTTTATATCAACTAGATCTGAAAAGATAAGGAAAAGATTTCATAGACGCATGGAATATTTTATTGCCAACGGTGGGTGGTGTAATTATGATGTTGAGAGCATAGGAAACATTGATTTGCTATTGAGGTATAAATATATAGTGCAACGATGGGTACCTAATATGCTACCTCAATTGGACACAAATTTCCTCATCAATGGGAGGATGTATCGCATCGCTCCTTCGTCCTTACATGGATTGGGGATATTTTCCATGGATGGAACAAAGGTCCGCTATGGCACTGTAACTGAATTGATGGAGTATGTAGGACCACTATACAAATACAATAACTGGTTGATCTTGGTCCAATATACTCGAAGTATGCGGAGATACGGAGTTGCTGCGAATTATATTCAAGTAGCAAAAAAAAAAAAAAAAAAGGGCGACTATCTATATTGATGGGAGACCAAAAGCGTCTGGAAATGTTGTTGGCTTTATAAATAGCACACGACCAGTGACAACAAATAAGCAACCAAATTGTGAATTCGAGGGATGCGAACAACATCATATATTTGTATGTGCAATAAAACCAATACTTGCAGGTGAAGAGTTGTTGATCGATTACAACTTAAATCGAATAGATGTGGCTTCCATGGTCCAGGGTAACCGTTGACCGTCAGAAACTATGCCTCATCAGGTAAATGCTAAATGTAGTAACAAAACATGACTACAATAACTAAATGTTTCTTTTTTTTCTATTATGAATATTTCCATGTGATTAGATGGTGATTACACTGCTATGAATATCTCATTTTTGTTTATGATGCAATTATTGACTCAACGTTTGTTTAGGGTGGCGGCAGTGGAAAGGCACATGCTGCTTCCACGGTCCAGGGTGACCGTGGAAGGTTAGAATCTATGCCTCGTCAGGTAAATGTTAAATATAGTAAATAAATATGACTACAATAACAAGATGTTTCGATTTTCACTGTTAGCATTCACTTTTTCCGTGCTTATTGTTAATATTTCCATATGATAACATGCTTATTAAACTGTGGCAGGAGTTTGCTCATGGACATGGAGCAAAACATGTATCTTCTACTTCTGAGGTAAAAATAAATATTAATGCAATATCTCATTTTTGTTTATGTTACAATTATTTAGTATGAGGTAAACGTTTATTTATTGATTTATTGTGTCAGGGTGGCGCCATTGGAAAGGCACCTGCTGCTTCCATGGTCGAGGGTGACCATGGAAGGTCACACTTTGTGGCCCGTCAGGTAAGTGTTACGTATAATAACTAAATGTTTCGATTTAGTGTGTTAACATTCAATGTCCACTATTGGCATTCACATTTTTCTGAGCTTATGATGGATTATTGGTTCATTTTTCTGACATTATGATGGATTACTGGTTCATTCAGGACCGTCGAAAGACACCTGCTGCTTCCACGATGCCGGTTGATCGTGGACAATCACCGGCCATAGCACCACATCAGGTAAGTGTTAGTGCATAATAGTAACTTAATTTTCGTTACAATATCAATATTTGAATGATGTTAAAATTATATTGCGTAATTTAATTTATTGTTTGATGAATTTAGTCACGTGCACTCGATCTGGGTGGTGAGGGGTTTGAGGAAGACATTTTCTATTCCACTGACCCAATGCACACTTTTAGAAGAGCCTTGAAAAAAGAAAACATAAAAATGCTTGCCTTGGCTCGCAAAAGGCCCTTGACACAGGAGAACAGGGCATGGATTCAAGAGTTGCAATATCAAATACAATCTTATGGGGTAAGTGGCATCTTCACAATTTTTTTTAAGCTATGACATGATTTCATATCTGATATTATGTTTTTTATTTTTCCAAGTGATCTGATAAAGTAAAGTTTATTGTTTGTAGGATTTTTTAAAACCCGTGACTAGAGAACCTGCCGAGATAGGTATAGCACTAGTACAAAATGAGAAATTAATGACTAAAAAAATGACTAAAATTCGACTATAAACGACTATTTTTTAGTATGTGACTAATAGTATCCGAATTCCACTATCTTATCTCTAGTCGTATTTCACTAGTCATTAATTGGTTGACTTATTAGTCATTGATTTAGTCATTGATAGTCACTGATTAAGTCATTGATTTAGTCATTGATACTCATTGATTTAGTCATTGATACTCATTGATTTAGTCATTGATACTCACTGATTTAGTCATTGATTGTCACAATTAATGACCAAATATACAACTAAATAAACTACTAGATTATAACATATTAAAGACTAAGCTAAATACGACTAAACGTTAGTCATGCTATAAGATACTGGAAATTAGCTACTAATAGTCGTATATATGCGAATTTAGTCGTTTTCTTAGTCACTAATTTATGATAGGGTACGGAGGAATCGAACCACCAATCTCCTGCCTATAATTAGGAAGGTGCTCTACCATTGAGCTAGCACCTTTTAAGAAGTTGTTATTGCTTGACAATGATGATATTCAAACAAATTTTGCATGGGAACAAAATGAATGTCAAACATATTCAAGAATAATGCTTCAAGTACTAAAAGAATTCAAAGATATAGCAGTTCAACTGTGACAATGATGAAAATTCAAAGAAGAATGATCTTACAAACTATGCATGAGTACAATAATCCATGGCTGTACAAATTATCGGGAACAAAAGCAAGTTGCTTCTCTTCCCAGACAAAAAATATTCCAAGATCCAACCTTTTATCAACCCAAGGAACAGTCATGGTTCAGTCTAACAGACTCAGCAAAGGTCACAACCCATATTAGCAGCCCAGAAAAGGCCACAACTTAGTCTAAACAGTCACAGCTCTGTCCAAGCAGCCCACAGAGGTCATGGTTCTGTCCAAACAACCCACAGAGATATAAAAGGGAATACTTTTTAAAGAATGTAGGATTGTCAACAAGAGAGCATCTTACTACTCCAAGAAGGCTACTAACTATAACTATCACAGGTCTGATATTGTCACTATAATTTTGAGTTATTAAACTCTTTCAGATTGCTATAGCGGTTTCTTAGGAATATCTGTTAATTCTCTATTTGTTGTAAGAATTTAATGGTGATTAAATGCAATAGTTAGCAAAGTAGTTGGGTCTTGGTCAATGTTAAAATTATCAGCATGCCTAAGATCTGAAAATAACTTTCAAAACACCAAATTTGGTGCCACAAATACATTGTGCTAAACAAAAATACCGAATTGTTTCCTAGATTTAAGTCCTTAGATTCAATTCTATATTGATTTTTTTTGTATCAGACATTAGTGTATTTCATATCTATCTTTTCACCTTGGGGTTTGACCATGCATCAAACCACACAGTATTGATACCACTTTGGAAGTCAATTAATCATCGTTTTTCCATCCATTCTACCTTTCCATCCATTATGGTCACTAGCAGAGGTCCTATCACCCACAATGCCATAAGGACACAAGTATATAGACTTCATAAATAACCACACTAATGTACCCAAACAAAAGAAGGCAGGGACAACTTCCTGCCACAGGGGAACATCACAGGGACATCCCTTTAGCATTCCCTTCTGATCGAGAATGAAAAGGGATGTCCCAAGGCATCCCCTATCCCTGATATATAGGAAACATCCCCATCCCTAGGGACAATTCTTCTTGCTTCCCTGAAATAACCACCAGGCTAAAAAATTACTGTCAAGTAGTGTCCTATACTAGTTAGGATCACAATAAGAAAATATAGATAAAAACTTACCAGTCCAAGATATTTTATGAGTTGCTTACTTAGCGTCAACCTGGGACACTTATCTTGAAGGTTTAATTTTCTACCATCTCCGATGTCCAACCTGCATTGATATTTTAAATTGACTCAGTTTCATTGTGAAATGACTGAATTGTGTCTAATGTGATGGAGGTCTTATTGTCCTCAAGTCAATTTGTCTAAAACCAACAGGATAATTATATTTGATAGAATGAGTGAGAAATATTCGTTTCTCAAATGCATTTAACATATCGACAATGAGATATAAATCTTGGGTAAAACCAACAAGATAGTTAAATATGATCAAATGCATTTAACAAACAATGAGATATAAAGCTTGGGTAAAACCAACAGGATAGTTAAATCTGATCTAATGAGTGAGCAATAAACTTTTCTCAAATGCATTTAACAGACAATGAGATATAAAGCTTGGGTATATGAACCATTGAAAACAAAATAAGTATGTCTTCGTAGGAAGAGAAAAATATTTTCCTTCTTCATGATACTGCCAAAAATTTAGAAAAATTTAAAGGACTAGGTAATAAACCCACTAAAGGTAGGGTGGATCAAATATTGAAAAAAAAAAAGCATCTCTTCATATGAAGAGAAAAACGGTTTCCCTGGCTCATGACAGTAAAAGAAATCTCAAAACATTTACAGGATATTAGACCCACTAGGGCAATGCCAAATAGGAAAGTATTTGGCACCGTACACATCATCAGATGTATGATGAAGGCAGTGTTAATGCAAAACTCACCATTGGAAAAAAGGTTGAACTGTATCAACTTTAAACCATTCATCATAATACATATGCATATTACGTCCATAACGATGTCACGGGTTAATCTGCATTTATCAAACAACAAATTTATTTCATCTAAAAATTTACATCACAGTCAATACTGTTGTATACCTTTTTGCTAGAATCTTTGCTTTATGATAATATTGTGTTCTAGCTTCTGAAACCTTGGTCCCAAGGATGATACAAAAGTATAAAAGAAAACATTTACCCATAGTACAAACTAATTAGTAATTTTTTACCCTCATTCCACTTTAGTATAAAATGACACTATGTCTGTCATGGGAATGGTTAAACTTGGGTATTGAAAAGGACTTACTGCCTCAAGCCAATGTTGGATAGCCAATTAAGCATTATCAGCTTTAGATAACCCTTTGCCAACCTATAAACCAGAACCTATCAACTTGAAAAATATTCTTCTAATATGGACAGAGACAAATCCTTTTGTGTAAATACTTCCACTACACCTACACAAATATATGATAACATGCCAGGATTGCATAATAGAATTTTTTAATGTGTTACAATTATTATAGAACATATATTGTGGGGAAAGATGTTACTTTTTCGTACTCTTTTATAAAATATGACTTTTGAGTGAAAAATGAACACAGGACAATGTTAGAATATTATAATTTTTTTTTATGCAAATAGGTAGTTCAGCGTTAGATATTGAGTTATAGTTTGTATGTAGTTACAACTAATCAATTAATGGATAAATCATAGTTTGTGTAACTACATATGAAGAACAAGTAATTTGTTCATAACATTTAATTTGTTATTTATCAATATTCATCAACCATAAATTAAAGAACAATACTATCAAAATGATAATAAAAATATCAAAAACTTTAACCATTATAATCACAATGGAAGCTACATAAAATTCATCACTACAACAATTTTTTAACCAACCAACATTTGCAGCCCTCAATGTTGCACGTGACCAACGAGTCATAACAGTTTATGGTTTACTTATTTCGTAAAACAAGTTTTTGTCAAGTTGAAGGGAGTCTAATGTGTGCCACCTGTGAGCTCAATAAAAAAGATTCTCACATTAGTTGAAAAAGATATTGAATGCAAACATTTGCAATGTCCAAGAAAAATCTAGGTCAACTTCTTAAAAGATCAATTATCCTATAGAAAAATACATAAATGAGAACAAAATCAAATAATACTTGAAACATAAAAAAAATGGTAATAATTATACCAATCCATAAGATCCATGGGCTTAAGGGCTTCGAACATGGAAAAAATCAACAAGAGACTATGATAAGATCTTTGTAGTTTTTTTTCCATGGTGATTAAACTGTGAAGCTATGCAAGTTCTAAAGTTAGTCATTTTGTATATTTTATGTTCTGGTAATCCAGAAACGCAAACATGAGAAAGTAAATATAGATTAAACAATGAATACTTATTATAAAATTTAACTTGACACCAAACATGAAAGTCATCTCACTCACCATTTTTTCATTTTTCACTGTGGAAACTGCTATAAGTCTCTATTTCCATTTGCAAGTCAAGTTGAAGCTCAAATCTAGTCATGATGGACTCATGATGCAGGTTAAACTCTAAAGGAGGTAAAGCAAGGTTTTTTAAGAATGAAGAAGAGAGTCATAAAGAATGTTTTACATTGTGGTAGTTATTAGGATATGTTTTGTTTATTAGTTGAGGTAACTCAGTGGTATAGAGGAAGAACCTATCGGTAGGTGAATCAGAGTCTAAAGAACATAGCAGATACAATCGGTAATATGAATATTGTTGCAGTTACTTGGAGCCTCCTAAGAAAGAGCTTCAATAAGAGAAAGGATTCACAAAGAAAAACTACATGCCTAAGAAGTGGAGGGGGAGAAGATTGGGAATTCAAGCACAGAAGACAGCAAAGTCTGTGGAAGAGGAAGAAAGGAAGTTAGAGAAGGTAAAATATAGATATTATAATGAGTTTGAAGGAGTCGGTTCACATGAAAAAGCAGTAAGACTGACTAAACTAGGCAAGAGATGCACATACAAATGCTAGTAAAGGTTCAGGCTTGTCCAATGTTTTCTTGTCTGCTTTGGAGGAAAGTGGGTGGTGCTATGGATGAAAGTGGGTGGTATTTTCCTCTATTTGGTGAAGATATACATGAATATTGTTCTAGTTAATATCAGTTGCAAATTGCAGTAATGATTAGAAATGACAATGGATTAGAATAAATTTGACAAGTTTGCATAATATTTATGAGTGTTTTTTGGGTACATTTATTTATTTACAAATGAATATAATTATCTTCATTAGAGATCACTAGGAAATTTTATCAGTGTTTTTTGAGGAGAAAGTCTTGATAAACTGTGTCAAATATATAAAGTTCATTGAAAACAGGACATCATTTGAAAGGAGTAGTACTTGTAGAATATTTTTTTAAAGAGTCGTGAGTTTCATGATCCTTAGTTTCTGTATTTTCCTCAGCATTTATAAGGAAGGTATATGAACAAAGGAGCTATAATATGAACTTGGGCAATTTAGGCAGAAGAGTGTAAAGCACATAGACAAGGGGAATCAAATTGGCCGCTGCAGCACCAAGATCCAAAGTACAACTAACATGCTCATAGGAAATCAAATAAAACAGTTGACATAAGGTGTTGACAGAAAATTTTCTATGCTTCATTAGTCCTGGAACTGGAACATTACCCATATATGGGCACTGTGATTCCCCACTTCAACCTTTTTGGTGGTAGTCAGTGAAACAAAGAGTTCATATTTAAAGTACTAAATGGTATTTATAACTCCATAGGCAGTAAACCATCTGCCACACTTATAGATGGTGATTTATTTCTTATTGGATTAAATCGCAATATGGCTTTCATTTCCCTTGTAGATGATACCAGAGAACTGATTTGCAGCATTACAATGGTTCTCTTGTTGTCGCTTCTTATCAAGGGCATATAGCTTTTGAAGAGGCATCTCACGAGTTCCAAATGGTTAACTTTTGTTTAATCAATCCTTCTCTACAACTGAAAGACCACTAGCACTAGATCCACCTACAAACATATCATCTTAGAACACAACAATTTGATAAATTATACCTTTGGATAAGTTCATTAAGGTAAGAAGACCCTGCATTTTATCTACTTCCATAAATGCTCCTCTTGATATGTTACTTTATATTTGATACTTTCAGGCTCCATCATATGCATGGTTTGGATAGTGCTTTTTCTTTCCCAAGGTACACTTCAACAATAAGGGAGATAATCTGGAAACAACTGCACCATTGTGATCACGCAATTGAGCAACCCCAAATCTGTATTTTCTTGTGATCTGGTTGTTAACACGATAAAAAAAGCTTCAAATGCAAGTCTTTGATAAAGCCATAGCTTCCTTTAGGAGGAAAATGCTTTGAAGACATAATTTTATTATATAATGTGAATGCTAGTATTGATTTTCAATAGGGCACACTTGGATCGTGCTCGTACATCTACGTCTATAAACAACAAATATTGCTTTTGCTACCGTGTGGGATAATTCCCATTTCATGCACAACAAGAGCACGTGTCAAATGCGCCAACAAACACCAAACAAGGAGAAGAAGATCTCTATGAGGAAGTCAAGAATGGATAGATAAAAAACCAGATTGCATTCGTCCTATCTGTCAAAGCTGATATGGTGATCCAAGGCAATTTCGTCTAGGATTTTGCCACCGATGTTCGAGCAACTACGTACAAGAATATAGAAACATTGTGGCATTTGTGAACTCATCATTCTTGGTTGATCAAGCGTGCAGTACTCAAACACTTTGACAGGTCTGAGGAGAACTTGGTTCAATGGAATGAAAATATGCGCTCATGTGTTGTGACAAATGCCACGATAACACCCAAAAATATCCAAATGCTAAAAATTGCCATGGAAGCACTATGAGGTCAAATGGAGGGACACCTAGCTGATCATAATAAGCGACAAAGGAAAATTCATACAGATGGTATTAATGTTGGCACTTGTCTAATTGTAAATTTGTTGAAGGTTCTAGCTCAGTTCAAGTCAAATCAATCAAATAATAAGATCTCCCTCGTTGTGCCCCTCCATTACAACGCATCCTTTGCATTGGTTTATGGATCAGATGGCCTTTTAACATTATTGCTTCTACGAGAATTTGACAGTATAAGCACGCAGAACGTTCCTATCTGCAATTCATGGGCAGGAAACTATGGCATTATAACCAATTTTGTGTGTGCTCATTAGTTGATCTTGTATTATACAATCAAAAACATAATTTCGCAAATGCCTAGGACTATAATAATAATTGGAACTATGGAAAAGAAGGCAGATTGGACATGACATCCAAGTTTCTTCACGATATGTAATCACAAGGGTATTAGCCTGATGTTATTAGTTACAAACTTACAGGGTATGCATATCATATTATGCCTGTATATAGAGGAGGAAAAGAATCTCAAGTTATCAAGGGAAGCATTGATCTGATAGCTTTATCTTTAAGATCTGTTCCATATTTTGAGCCAAATCACATTCATTTGTTCAGCTCCAGCAAAAGATCAATTTCCAAATCTTCGGGCAAAGTTCAATCATTTAATGAATACAGCTGACAGAAGTCTAACGTTGAATCAGTTCCATACCTAAAGATATTTTGAACATTCGAAGTTGTTGGATCTAATCTAACAGCCACAAAACACAATATGCAGCGGAAGCAAATAAAACAAGAAAGAATATAAATACACACACATGACATATATGCAGAGATTTACGTGGTAAAACCCTCTCTTAGGGAAACATCCACGGAGCAATGGTATCGGTATCTTATTATTCAGAATCTAAAGATTTACAACAACTCACAACTCTCCAATATCTTCTCTTACGAGAATACAAGAAACATATACATTTCTTACACGGTTACTAATAACTGCATATTTAGTTAGTCAGTTACATAGTTACCGTCATAGCCAGTTGTCACCCGTTTCTAACAATCTCCACCTTGACAACAATTTACCTAATACCATTTCTCATTGCTCTATTGATCACCTTTTCTGCAAGCCTAGAGAAGCTAAGCACCACCGTAGCTTCTCTGAAGTAACTGGCTTCGTGAACATGTCTGCACTATTCTTTTGAGTGTGGACCTTTTCAAGAACCACTCCACCTTCATCAATAACATGTCTTACAAAATGATATTTTACAGGAATATGTTTTGTCTTACTGTGATAAGCTGGATTTTTAGCCAAGTGAATAGCACTTTGACTATCACAGAAAATATTTATAGAGTTCTGAACCTTTCCTAACTCACCCAGCAAACCTTTTAACCAGACTGCCTCTTTGCAAGCATGTGAAGCAGCTATATATTCTTCCTCAGTAGTAGATAAAGCAACAATATTCTGAAGCTTTGACATCCAACTAATAGCTCCACCTGCAAGAGTAAAAACATAACCTGAAGTGGACCTCCTCTTGTCCAAATCACCTGCAAAAAATCAGAATCAACATAACCATAGACTTTATCACTACAACCATCAAAAGTGATACAATAGTTACTTGTGCCTCTTAGATACCGAAGCACCCATTTCACTGCTGCCCAATGCTCTTTTCCTGGATTTGCCATGTATCTACTGACAACACCAACTGCATGTGAAATATCTGGTCTTGTACTTATCATCGCATACATCAAACTTCCTACTGCATTAGCATATGGTACACGAGACATATACTGCTTTTCTTTATCATTTTTAGGACTCAAACCTGAAGAAAGCTTGAAATGAGAAGCTAAAGGGATACTAGAAGGTTTCACCTTATCCATACCGAATTTCTGAAGTATTTTCTCCACATACTTCTTTTGTGATAACCACAGCTTGCCATTTTTCCTGTCTCTGTGTATCTGCATGCCCAAGATCTGATTTGCTACTCCTAGATCCTTCATATCAAACGTCCTAGCCAACTGAGCCTTTAACCAGCTGATTTCAAACATGCTCTTGCTTGCGACAAGCATATCATCAACATACAATACCAAAATAATGAACATGTCATTTTCCAACTTTTTAAATTACACACAATGATCATACTCACTCCTGGTAAAATTCTGACTCACCATGAAAGAATCAAACTTCTTGTACCATTGCCTGGGAGACTGCCTCAGGCCATACAATGATTTTTTGAGCTTGCAAACAAACCTCTTGTTGCGATTTTGAACGAACCCTTCTGGTTGTTCCATGAAAATTTCCTCATCTAAATCTCCATGTAAGAAAGTTGTTTTGACATCTAGCTGCTCTAACTCCAAATCATATAAAGCAACTAGTGCTAACAAAATTCTGATAGAAACAAGTTTTACAACTGGTGAAAAAATCTCATGAAAGTCAATACCTGCTTTCTGAGAAAATCCTTTTGCAACCAGTCTTGCTTTGTACTTCGGAACAGTTTCATCAGCTCCTTTCTTCAGTTTGTACACCCATTTGCAGCCAACCACTTTCCTACTCTCTGGAAGTTCCACAATATCCCACGTTTTGTTCTTTGCCAAAGAATCCATTTCTCCTTTAATTGCATGTTTCCATTTGTCACTGTCAGACACTTCTAATGCTTCCTTATAACTGTCAGGTTCTCCTTCATTAGAAATGAAAACAAAATCACCATACCTCTTTGGAAAAGTTCTGTTCCGCGTAGATCTCCGTAGAGTTTGCTGTGGTATTTCCTCTATTTCTGTCTGCTCATCCTCTTCCTGAGGAGTGTCCTCATGAATATCCTCTTCCTGGACATCCTCATGAGTCCCCCTCGCAGATGACTGTGTATCAAACTGAATTTGTTGAAACTGTGGTACATTAGCCTGTTTCAAATCATTACTTACATCTAAATTTGTCAGATAAAGCTCATCAAATTTTACATCTCTGTTTATGATGATTTTGTGGACAGTAGGATTCCACAACCTATATCCCTTAAAACCATCACCATATCCAACAAAGATCAATTTTCTTGACTTAGGATCTAGTTTGGAACGCTGATTTTTTGGAATAAGTGCATAGGCTTCACAACCAAATACTCTAAGATTAGAATAATTACACGATTGACCTGTCCATACCTCTTCTGTAATTTTGCAGTCAATTGCTGTTGATGGTGATCGATTGACCAGGTAACAAGCTGTAAGCAATGCCTCTCCCCACAATTCTTGCTGCAACTTTGTATTACTGAGCATACTCCTTGCTCTTTCAAGAAGAGTCCTGTTCATGCGTTCAGCAACGTCGTTCTGCTGCGGAGTGTAAACAGTGGTCTTATGCCTCTCAATCCCATCCTGCTTGCAATAATTATCAAACTCCTTCGAAGTAAATTTTGTTCCATTATCTGTTCTAAGACATTTAATGAACCTGCCAGTGCTCTTTTCAACCAAAGCTCTAAACTGCTTAAATATATCCAAAACATCAGCTTTTCTCTTCAATAAATAGATCCAAACTTTCCTCGAGTAATCATCTATAATACTTGACGAAATATGACGATCCCCCATAAGAAATTTTTGGAGATGGACCCCAAAGATCAGAATGTATGTAGTCTAGGATACCTTTACTAGTGTGTTTTCCAGATTTAAATTTTTGTCTAGCCTGTTTACCATAAATACAGTGCTCACAAAACTTCAAATCTATAGATTTTAAACTAGGAAGCAACTTTCGATTAGCAAGTACCTTCATACCTCTTTCACTGATATGACCTAACCGCTGATGCCATAGACGAGTGATGTCTGCTACTGCACCAACCGATGCTACTGTTGCGTGATCAACTTCCGTCCTCCCTTCAAGTCTATATAGGTTCCCAACTCTGTTTACTTTCATAACAACCAAGATACCTTTCGATATCTTCATAACTCCACCTTGAACTGTAAACTTGTAACCAGCATCATCAAGAACTCCCATTGATATCAAGTTCTTCCTTAATTCAGGTACGTGTCTCACATCTGTTAGAGTCCTAACAGTCCCATCATACATTTTAATTCTGATACTCCCTACCCCAACAGTTTTACATGTAACATTATTTCCCATATAAACTACCCCGTCATCTATAGATTGGTATGACGAATACCAATTTCTATGAAGACACATGTGGTGAGATGCTCCAGAATCAATTAACCAGTCAGAATGGTATTGTGAAACAGTAGATGTAGATAATACCTCATCGATCATACCTAAATCATTCTCGGCTATGTTTGCCTCCTTTGTAGAGTCCTCCTCCTCATAAGCTCGCTTGCGTTTCCAGCAATCTTTCTTTAGATGTCCTGCTTTATTGTAGTACCAACACTTCAATTTACTCTTTTTGCCCTTCGACTTTGACCTTGATGTACCCTTTGAATGTTGTCCTCTTTCACTGGTTCTTCCTCTAGCCACCATTACTTCTGATGTCAAGGTTTCAAGACTAGATTTCTTTCGAGTTTCCTCAGAAAGTAAGGCTCCCACAACTTCATCGAAGATAATAGACTCAGTAGAACTAAAACTGATAGAGGTTACAAAATGTGCCCACGACTCAGGCAGAGAGCACAACAGTAAAATCGCCTTGTCTTCAGATTTAATAATATCTTCCATACTAGTCAACTGACAAATAAGAGTATTGAACACATTCAAGTGTTCAGAAATCTTTGCACCTTCTTTCATACGCAAGGTAAACAACTTCCGCTTCAGGAGGATTTTATTCGTCAAGGATTTAGTCATGTACAAACTTTCCAACTTTGTCCAGAGACCTGCTGCTGTAGTTTCGGACACGATGTTAAATAAAACATCGTCGGCCAAGCATAGACGAATAACACTGAGAGCTCTTTCATCCATCTCGCTCAAATCTCCATCTGAAATATCTGCGGGTTTCTTTATTTTCCCTGCCAGTGCCTTCGCCACTCCTTGCTGCACGAGCATATCCCGCATCTTGGCCTTCCACAACTCGAAATTATTGCTCCCATTGAACTTCTCAATTTCAAACTTAACACTCTGTGTTTTTGCCATTTTCTCAAGAAAACACCAGGTCAAAAAACTTTATAAGGGAAACCCTTTTTGAAATAATGGAATAAAGGTTTTATAATTTAAAATTCCAAAAAATAATGGAATAAAGGTTTTATTTCTTATTTTTAAACATTCAAGAAATAATATATTAAACCTTATAACTCCCACCTTTAAACCTTATAACCAAAAAAAAAATTTTAATATACCATCCCTTATAACTCCCTTTTTATAATCATGGCTCCAATATATATTCACCTCTTTAAATATATAAAACTCAAACCAAAAAAAAACTTTCGCTTTTTATAATCCAATATATATCCACCTTTTTAATACTTTACCCATCACGATTTAACCCAAAAATAAACTTTCACACTTTACCTCAAACAGGAAATACTACCGCGCTCCCCGATGGTAATGTGCCGTGGTAAATTCCAAAATTTGAGTTTCGTAAGTGTACCTCAACACTACCGCGCCTGGGTAAGCAATGGACCCGCGGTAGTTGAAGATTACTGCCCCTTCTCCTCAGGCTTCAGGGTTCTCTTCTCCGGTAACTTTTGACCCGTAAAACGAATTTAAATTTTTCAAAACAACGATCATTCGGCTTTCTCGTTCTCTGTGGCTTTCTACCAAGCTCTGATACCACTTGTTGGATCTAATCTAACAGCCACAAAACACAATATGTAGCGGAAGCAAATAAAACAAGAAAGAATATAAATACACACACATGACATATACGCAGAGATTTACGTGGTAAAACCCTCTCTTAGGGAAACATCCACGGAGCAATGGTATCGATATCTTATTATTCAGAATCTGAAGATTTACAACAACTCACAACTCTCCAATATCTTCTCTTACGAGAATACAAGAAACATATACATTTCTTACACGGTTACTAATAACTGCATATTTAGTTAGTCAGTTACATAGTTACCGTCATAGCCGGTTGTCACCCGTTTCTAACAGAAGTGCGTTGGGGTTAGAATCAAACCCGGATTTGAAGGTAAAACCCTATATTTTTAGACAACTAAACAACAATCAAAGAATCAATTTCAAATTTTAAGGGATTGTTTTCACACTCAAAACAGAAGATCAACATCCACCAGTTTCAGATTTCTTACTACAAATCAGTGATTTCTTTTATTTTGGATTTATTAATAATCCTTATTTCCTAAAATCTATTAATAGTTCGAATATGAATATGATGGAACGGGAAAGACATCCACATGTAAGAGTGTGGCCAAAACTGAGAGTTAGGATAATAATAATAAAAAAAAAAGGATCTCCGAGGTAAAGATAAAATGGTAGAAAATATAAGCATGAAGTTTTACTATTTAGAACCAAAGGATGCAGATAAGCATGAAGATGTAAAACCAGTAAATGGAAATGAGCATGTTTTTCAGTAAGACCGGGTGTCCCAAAAGGTTAAACTAGAGGGGTTTCCACAATCCTCTACTGGTAAACCTATTATAATGGAAACTTGAATAATAGAAATTGATCAAGTAATGTGTTCTCTATGTTAGAAAAACAGGATCGCAAAGCAAAACACTAAACAGAAATGCAAATATAATCACACACACATTACAAGAAAGACACAGATATATCATGGTTCACCCCAAGATGAGCTACGTCCACACTGAAGTTGCCAGTCCTTATTATTATACCGTCCAGCAAAATGAAGGGATACAACCTACAGCACAACCGCTGCACTTCCTCTTTATTGTTTCACAATCTCTCTTCTTTTGATCTCAGAGATCTTTACAATGCATAAAACCTAATACATCATGCACCCTAGCCGTATTACAATGTCTTTCTTTTATAAGGGAAATACAATGGGAAAATTGTTAAATTTTGAGTATTATTTCACGATACTCTAGGATCTTTACTGAGAGAATAACATGTACAGTATATCAATGCATATCAATCATAACAAGCATGTCAATCATCACAAGAAGCAAAAGCATGAGAGATAATAGACACACAGAGTTTCCGTGGGGAAAAACCTAAGGTGAAAAACCCCACAACTTCCTCAGAGATAGATAGAGCAATAGCTCAACCAAAGTACAAGAGATAGACTCCTCTTAGCAACTGATCCTCCTCCTCACAAGTGCGCCACTTTCCGAGTGAAGGAAGAATGAGTTTCTGAGTGATCCAAATAGAGATCTCCCGATCTCTATTTATACTTGTCCTGTTTTCCCAAAAACGTTATGGGGCCGACTTGTCTAGCTAGGTACAATAACTTCATATTAAATTATATCAGGCCGACCCCTTACAAGGTGCTCTAATAACCCATCGGCAAGTTAACACACTTGCGACACTTGTCAATACAAATGACGACACTTCCGTATAGAGGAATAATACATCTCTATAGGAGTACAATAAATATATAAATGAAATACATTCCGAAGTTACATTTATATCAACAAAAATACCACGGGTTACCCAAAACCATGGGCCCGAAAACTGGTGGCGAAAACAACCCCAAAAAGTTTCCTCGGGGGCGTTTCCCCCAAACCCCCGGACCCCCTGAGCGTCGGGCCGGGATCATAACCAAACCTGGGGTACGGACACGGCTGAATCATCATCTATGAGACTAGAAGATCTGGCTCCACAACCAACACTCTAGCCTTATTAATTGCAGAGGATTGGGAAGAGTAGGATCCTAGCACAGACTATAGGGTCTTGATAGAGCAACCCAGGATGTTATGAGCACACTGCTCTACCTGTCTGGTTTTTAATGGATCTTTTCTATGCGAAACTGTAGCAAAACCTACTCAGAGCATCCTAGCACAAACTATAGGATCTCGATAGAGAAACCCAAGATGTTACGAGCACACTACTCTACCTGTCCGGTTTTTAAAGGATCTTTTCTATGCTACCTGTAGCAAAACCTTGAAAGAGAATCCTAGCACAGACTATAGGATCTCCCAGGATCTTTTCTATGCTACCTGCACAACCTGTCCACGGCCATAGAGTATCAAACAGATACTCACCATACATCATCCTGATGTACATCATCACATGATCAACCTGATCATCATCATGGCATCAACCTGATGCGTATCATCTGGAGCGACATCCTAAAGCTCGTCATCTGTGATCATCCGATCATCATAGCATCAACCTGATGCATATCATCTGGAGCAACATATGAAGCTCGTCATCTGTGATCACCCTGATCAAACAATATATCCATCTGATGCATACACAGTATCTACCTGATACATATCATACATGATCCACCTGATCATACAATGCATCCATCTGATATACATAAGTACATGATCACACTGATCATACAAGTATCCACAACCAACACTCTAGCCTTATTAATTGCAGAGGATTGGGAAGAGTAGGATCATAGTGAAATTTTGCACCAATTATCTTTATGCCTCTGAATCTAAGTAATAAATGGAATGGGGATCTGTGAATATTTTCAGGGAAACATAGTTATGGTGTCTCCCAGATCCTTTTGTTAGACATTTGGATAACCTAGTGTTAGAAGTGGATTTATATCAATATGAAGTAAAAAAATGGATGACTTCCAGAACGTAGATTGTGAGAGCCATTCTTGGATGGAGGTAGTACAAAATTTTTGTAAAGAACATTGCCAAGAACAAATGCCCCCTGATCTAGTTACCAATGAAAGAAACCCCATTCCAATAGGATGGAGCTCAAAAGACTAGTGTCCGATTAGTATCCGAAGTTCTAAGTATTGATTTAATGTTTGATAAGCCTATGAGACTACAGAAGAAGAAGCACAAATGTAGTGAATACAAAATATTGATGGCTTGTTGAAGCTGCTACTGAAGTATGCATCAAGGACTCAGTAACTCGAGAGTGAGAACAGTCCTTTGAAATATTTCTTTGTATAGATCTGTATCATCATATAGCATCAATATATATATATATAACAATGATATACAAATAATCATTAATTTTTCCTATCACCAACCAACTTAAACCTATGAAGCAACACTATGAAGGCAATATCCTAAGAGAAAATATTTTACATCATAAAATTCAAATTATGTCAAGATCATAGTTTAGAACGGGCATTTCAGTAAGTGTTATCTGGAAACAAAGAGTTAATGTAATCCAATACTAACAGTGCTCTCTGGATATAACATGTCTTCGCTAAATAATCGTTACCAGACTCAGCTTGATGAAAAATTCAACACCTTGGCATGAGAAACAAATAGGAAAAACATAGAGCAAAAATGAGACAAAAGAATGAACATTCTAGGCTATTATATAAAGAGGGGTGAGTTTTTATGACATGTCCACAAGTCAAACTTGTTGACCCATCATCAACTTGGAGCATGACATAATGAATGTAGTATAGGTAGAGTCACACTAAATTTTTTAATTTGTTTAAATAACCATAATTGTTTTTAATTCGTACACTGGTTCCTTCCCCTTTCAGGCTGCCTTGTACTCATTAGCTTTCCCTTCTGGTTCTTGGGCTGAAGTGTGGGTTGGAGTACCCAACAATTCTCCCCCAATGCTCATGTGTCTTGCAGTGAGAACCATAGTTGTTGCTACTACTGGTAGGGACCCCTTCTCTCCCTGACACGTAGATTTGGTATTCTTTTTATTCTTCATCCTCTATTATTCCTGTTGTTGAGACCTGAGAGGATACAGGGATGTACAAACAAGTTTTCTCTATGCCTTCTATTCTTGCAGGAATAACAAATAACAGTATGCTTGAGATGTACATACCTTTCATGACTACCATAGTGATTACTTGATCTTCCAAGTGTTGAATATTATGAATATCGTTGGGTCACCTCCTTGTCATCCCTATTGAGATTTGTGCAGCCTGAAGGGAATAATGCAACAAAGCTTCTCACTTTGTTTTATGGCTGCTCCTTGAACAACTCTTTAATTGATGATTTTCCTTTTAGGGTGAAACTAGATTGCATTCTCCTCCTTCTGGACAATGTCCTCTTTCTAATCTTTGTTCCATGTCATTGCCTTCATTGGAGAGTTGTTCATTTATTAAAGTGGCATTTTCTTCATGAGATTTTACAAAAGTGATTTTCATGTTGACAATTCAATCCCTCCTTTTGCTTTGCTTGGAAATGGATCTGGATCACATTCCGACATCTTAGAATGTTCCTTCTCTTTGGCCATAATAACACTCAGCTTTGGTCACTACACCACAAATATACCCTGGACCAGCTTGCGTTGGTATGGGTTCCACCTCAATTGGGGTCTTCATGCTTTGGCCATTCTTGCCAAGACCTTTACCATCATAGACCATTTTATTGAATAATTTAAATCCTATGCCTATGGCGTGGTTCTCAAAACTACCTGTCAGAATGAAAATTTACCTGTCAAAATTTCTGATCTTCGGTCAAGTTCCAAGATTTCGTAGCACATTTGCCAGTTTTTCTAAAAGGGGGCGCTACTAAAAGTTCATAGATTTAGTAACATTTTCACCAAATATCTAATGTGTGGCGCTACCAAATTGAAAAGGGATTCTAAAAGAATCATAAAGCATATCATATTGTCAGTTGAGTTGAATCGCCAAAGCGTGCAAAATTTTTAAACAAATAAGGGTTAGACTTTATCTTGGTTAAATTGGATAAAACTTCACCCCAAATACTCTTTGAATGAGGGGAATAGTGCTTACCAGAGTCACTCGAGTCGAGCTTCCTATCCTCCATCCTTTCCATCACATGAATAGGGTGTCACCTGTAGTGAAAAAAAAAATATTTAGGGTTGCGATAAATGTGCTTATGATAAGTTTAAGAAATGTGCCTATGATAATTCTCAGACATGAAAGATACAGTATCGTTCCTATTTTTCTTATCTCTCCAAGGTCAGGACTTCTAGTTGGAATCAAAACCGATCTTGGACTGCAATTCCTGTAAGTGAATGGGATTCAGTTAAAGGGCATAACTCTAGAATTAAAATCTTAAGTACACCGGAGTACTGAGAACAAAAATGCTATAAGAATCAAAGGATCCGAAGGTTGTCCATAGTGTCAAACCCTCACTCACCTCAACAACAAAGCTAATGAGAATGAATTGGTTCAGACAACCCTTAAGTATCTAGAAAGAGACTTTACCTCCTAGATGTACCTAGAGTACCAATATTCCAACGCGTGGATGGTAGATTGATGTCTTTGATATTCAAGTTAGGTTGTCCTTCCCCCTCATTTAATTAACAGGTGTCGAGTCAGTTCTTGTTTAACCGGTGTTACTTGCTTTGATCTTAAAACTCCCTTAATGTACCTTGGGTCTTGTAGCTTGTTACCTTTTAACCGAAGGTAGAACTTATGATTTTTCAGTTTGGAGTAACCTTGGGGTATTCAAGGGTCTTGTATATATTATGAAAAGAGTTGGACCTTCTCCCTAAGGAAATATTCCCCTGTTTTACTTGCTCTAGACAGGTAGTTAGTGAAGTCACTTTCCTTATTTAGATATACAGAGAGTAGTTGTAACTTGCCTTCGTAAAAAAGAAGGTTTGGCAATTAGTAATAGGGTGAACTTAGAATTTAAGAAGATAAATTTAATTTTATAAACTAGGGACCAAGTATTTTTTGAAAACAAAAAGAAAAGGAAAAAAAAAATTCTACAAAATAGAGGTACATTACACATCCTTTCGACAATGGTAATCAGTGGTTTGATTGTTGGCAAGTTTTGGACACCTTTTAATTTTGAGAAAAAGAATGCCTAGCAAGCTCCATACCTGACAAAAATAAACCAGGCCAGGCCTCAGAAATTTGACCAAACAATTCTTTGTGATTGCAAAGCAGAGACAACAAGACAAAATAGTCATTTTCAAATATTTTGTGGCTGATGTTAGGAAGAAAAGGAAAGATTTTCAATATCTCTCTTGGCATGGTACATACTATGGAGGACGTAAGAGCCATTGCTGCACCATCTGCCCTTACAAAATCACCATTTTTTGTGATTGTAAGGAGACAATCATGGAAGATGGGTTTAATTCTGGGAACAAATTCATCAAGAAGAACCAGCCCTGCCCCAAATCTAAGGCCCTTCTTCCATTACTCTCTTCCTATCTTCAATTTCTTCGTAATGAACTATGAAAATACCTGAAGCATCGAATCTTACTGATAAATTTATTGTCCAATTGTCACTTAACCAGCTCATGAAAGCATCACAGTTTGGCCAATCTCTGTTGAAATAGCATACAGATCAAGGCCCGTCTTTGAAGGCTTTAATGTTATTGTGGACAACTTTTGATGATACTTTTTGAACCTGGATAGAGCCTGATCTCTCCATTATGAATCTTCCAGCATGAGACAAATTTTGGGCTTGAGAACCATTGATAGATCTAACCACATCTTTAACCTATACCACTTAAGGAAGAGAAGCACCCTTGATTGAAGAGCCTAGATTAATACCCTCCAAATATGGAACATTGGATGGAGACTTTTCAACTGACTCCTCTCTGGAAAAGGAGGGAATCTAATAGGCAGCATTTTCCTTCAAAGCAACTGAGCCTGAGTGCAGGAAGAATGGACCTGAGGCTAAGGAGGGCATTTGTCACCATAGATATTGATCTACTGTGGGTCATGCACAACCTTGCTCATTGACATACAGAAGACAGTGACTGAGAATTGTTCAGAAGGAGGTGAGCTCATTTATTGCTTTAAGTAATGTGGAAATTTCCTTCCAAAATTCCAAGGGATCTATATTTTTTGTGACAGTAATGAAATCTATTCTCAATGTTGACTTGCAGCTATTATCTATGTGATGTTGCAAGTTATCTTACTACAGTGGCATATTCCAACGCTGGGATTCCATTCAACATTAATAACCCTCCTCTTCAATTAGTAAAAATATAAATTCGTTAATAAATTGCCCAATGCAACGGTAGAGTCAAAATGTAGGTATAATTAAAAAAAATCCAAACTCAACATAAAAAACCGGTTATCTCCTGTTTCTACCCAGACCCATCATAATAGATAAATACCCTATAAATTGAAGGGGGTGATGACCTTGACAGTTTGTTGAAATACATAGTCTAAGAAAAAACACAAGATACTAGACTACCAAGGAATTGGGGTTCGGATTATGTTTGGAGTTCTTTAGGAATCCATAACAATTGAACGGAAGGACCAAAAATGAGGAACGGGGAGGATAGGGTCTCTGAGAACAACAATTGATACAAATTCATCTTGTCCATCCAGCAAATGGTCAGGGTGTCTCAATCCCGTCAAAAATCAACCCCCCAACACCACTTGAACAACAAATGATACATTTGTCGGATCCAGTAGTAGTTAAAATAAGAAGATAACTCTAATTAGGAATACATATGAAGTAAGGCATGACCGAGTTAAGATATAAGAAGAGAGTTGACTTATATGGCAGATAGGTAATGAATAAAGATGCGGTCACTTTCGGGGCAAGCTAAGAGAGATTCCTTGTGAATGGCGATGTCCCTGGCAGAGGAAAAGGAAGAAGGATTGTCCTTCAGTAGTTGGCTCTGCTTCCCCTTCACCACTCTCCTAATTTTGGCTCATGGAAGGTCCTCTACCTCGCCTGTGCTCGCCATTGCAGCAAATCCCTTCAAACCCCAGCCCGCTTTGCTAATAGTCCGAGCAAGTTGTGAGAAGTGATTCTCAGCCTTCACCGCAATTACAGTTTGTTGTGTTTTAATTTCTCGAATCTGAGCGCTGGGAAATAAATCAAGGATAAGGTTCCCCTATCACCTCTCCTATGACATTAAACTTTGGTCATCAACTTAACTCTATTGATACTCTTTCAAGCTCTCAATTGAGGCACTCACCCACTATTTGGGATATGTCTTGGACTCCAAACACACGATCTAGCCCATAGTTGGTTAGGATGCTTCATTTCAAGTCCTCAATGACCCAAGTCCATTTGGGAATGACTAAGAAAGGATATAATAGGTAAAACCCTCATTAACCCTTCCCAATTTATTACTTCCAAGTGAATCACAAATTTACTAGGTCATATTATATTTGTGTGTCATGGTCCACAAAAACAGAGCATGTTGTTTAAGGAAAATACCTACACCATGGGCCTTTGAAGCTTTGATTCATAGTCAAAACGCATGGTATGCTTCCTCCAAAAAGAATGATTTTCCCGATAGCTAGGGCAACGTTTACCTACACCTCGAGGTCATTCCCTTCTCCTCCTATTTGTAAATACTCTTTAAGTCTTCTTCTCCCCTCTTCATATATTGTAGGAATGATTTCAAATTAGTGCCAAATCTTAATCTAGCTCTTCTACTCCTTCTCCATGCTCTTGCATTTCTTGTTCCCGTCATCTTCAACATCTCCATGTGTATATCTTGCTTCTTGCTTGATTTTTCATTTAAGGTTTGTTGACTTGTCCCAAGGAATCTCCATAGGCTTAGTCCTCTCTCGCACCTTGGACAATTCAACTCTTCTCTCTTGAGGGAGGTTCTAGCAATTTTCAGCAACCAACTCCATATCGGTGATGATGGACTCCAACCCATCATTGCCCTGTTCAAGTTCTGGAGGATTTGCATCCTGAGAAATAGAAATAGCAACATCAAGAGCTTGTCATTCAAAGGGATGGTGGGGGCAGCTATGGCACTTCTCATGACGCTCTGGGACAGCTCCACCAGCAAGGAAAAACATGGAGAGATTTGAATAACCAAGAATTAAAACAAGCCTGCATGCAGTAATTCATAAGCATGTAGCAGACTAGGAAGATATACAAATATGCCTTCAAGTCTGCCCATCCCATTGCATTATAAATAACTGCAGTATATTTTTCTTAAGAAAAAAAGTTAATAGTGAACACGATCCAAGCTCCTAAGAACTGGAAAAATAAAAAGCAAGGATTTTGATATAATGGCAATTGTTATATCCTAGGTCAATGTTTTTGATACATGTCAACCAAACAGAACTAAAATAAATATATTCTAACGGGGTGGAGAAATCCTGCCACAAGCAAAATATCCAACAACTGAAATTATTTAAAGCAAAATCAAGTGCATTCAATTGTTAAAAACTCATTTACACTTTAAGGAAACTAAGCACTCCATAACAAACTTACATCTTGTAGTAAAAAACTGTGGACTCTCTTGAAGTAGAAGAAGGAAGGAGATGATCTTCAATAATTGATAGAATTTCATTGCAGATTCTAAACAGTTCATCCTCCACCTTTTGTTGGCAATCCCTTATCCTTTTCACATTCTGCTCATTCCCCTTTGAGTCTTCTTTCTACTCAATGGAGTACATAATCCGCCATGATGCTTTCCTGGCACCAATAACATTCTTATATACAACAGAAAGCAAGTTTCTTTCCTCCACAGACAGGTCCATATCCAATTTGGAAACATTCTTCAATGACTGCACCATCTCTGCAAAAAGTCATAAAGTCCATAAACACAACCAATGACACCAAGCTGGAAACTGAACTTGCAAACTTAGGCCAAGAAATTGAGAGATTCTTAGATTGAATGCAGTGCCATCTTACTCCATATTGGGTCAATACATTAAGCCACTATAGGGATACTTAAAAATAAAAGACAGTCACAATTTTATGAAGTTTTGGGGTGGGATTCATGTACAGTCAGCATATACTAATTAAAGACATGTGCAAGCAGTTGCATGGATTCTGCATGCAAAGGTCCCAACGCTGAGGGTTGTTTATCATATTCTATTTGAGGAATTGGGAGCCGAATTATCTACTAAACCTAGCTTATCGCATTTATTCAATCGCTAAATTAAATCAACTAAGCTAGGACAACAGCCTCACATACTATTTTGCTTAGTATTTTGATAAAGTACAACAGCCTCACATACCCCCAAGCACACTGTCAATGGTACGGAACATAGTGAGGAGAGGACATTGACTTCCAGGAAGGGAATACAATAGGAATAGTTATATTTATTACCTTCCATTGTTCGGGCTTGGAATAAATAACTCCATACGCCCCAATAAACGACTAATTCACATTAATCGTTGTTATCTAGTCATATTTATACTCTCGTGACTAAATTAGTCATTTATGTTAGTCATTTTTATTTTAGTCACTTGTTATCTAGTCATATATTTTATCTCGTGACTAAATTAGTCGTTTTTTGTTGGCTTCTTTAAAATTGCTCAATTTTAGTCGTTTATCCCTTGAAAAAACTATGGTGACTAACTATTTTAGTCGCCTAGTCACTTATCTCTCATTTTGTACTAGTGTAGGTAGCAGTGATGGTCCAATGCAGCAAAAAAGAAGCAATGTACCAATGAGGATTTTTGGCACTCCTATGGTTGGCCTCGAATCCATTGATGACAACACTGATGAGACAGGGCATGATGCCATGCCAGAACATGAGACGGAGCCTAGGACTCCACATGACTCCGGAGATGAACGTACTGTAGACAACCATGATACTTTTCCTACAGCAGCACGAGTTAAAAGCACCGAATCGCTAGATCTCACCTTTCTGGTGGATGACTCTTGTGTTCCTATCAAGATTCAGAAGATTGCAGGTATTTATTAATTAATTTATTGATTTTAATCATGAAATTGAAATAGACATACGTTGAAATTATTATAAATTAATGGATTACATGTTTTTGCAGGAAGCAATGTCTTCTACAGGCATTTTAATGACAAATCCTTGGAGTTGTTTGGCCCCACCATTCGCACACGGTGGAATAGCCAAGATAAAAATAAGAGAGATGAATTGATGGACCACATGGTCAACTTGTTCAGCAATACTTTCAACAGGAAAGTTGTTGCAAAGTTAGCCAGTGAGAATTTGAAATATACCAGGGCCCAATATAGGGAAAGATTGCAAGCTAACCTCAAGCATGAGCGCCCTCCCATGGTTCCGGAGAAAGAGTGGAAGGCACTCATAGAGGATGCAAAGGAGAACTTGCTAAAAAGACAAGGAAAACAACCACGGCCTGTTAAAGCAAGGTACAACATATATAATCTTTTTACTGAAATAAGCTCAATTAATTTTTTCTTTTTTGTTTTAAGTAAGATTTTTGATATCTAAGGTTTTTCAAAATTTTCATATATAGGCTACCTGACACCTCCAAAGCAACCAAGGCTCGAATGGAAAAACACGGGAAACATATACTGGGCTAGGGTGGCTATAGAAAACTAAGAGCAAGAATTGTAAGTATTAAATGATTAATTGTTGGGAATATTTATTTAACAGTACCGAACAAATATCTGATTTTGATACTAGAAATTTTAAAATGTGTTATCATGCATTGCAGGGAAATACGTTCCAAGCTGCTGCCACCGAGGAAGACCTAAATCTTGGTTTCAAGTTTGGTTTTAAAAGTGTGGTTGAATATCGGAAAAGCTTGGGGCAGACTCCAATCTCCCCAATTATGCAAATGCATGTATATCACCAATTGTAGTATACTATTAAAGTCTATTCAGTTAGATGATTATATCACCCATAACTAAAAAATTATGTTTGTTTTTAAGCAACAATGCAACCGCAGCAGTGAATCTAGCGGTACTCAGCAAGTACCAGTTGATGTTGGGGTGCACATGTCACATGATAGTGTGGAGCATAGTGTCCATTTTGGTATGTATGCTTTGGAAATAGAAATATCTACTGTGATTAGATATATATATGTCTTGATGTATACTTATAAATTTTCTTCTTTCAATGGAAGACCATGCAGATCAGGAGCCTGAACTGCAAGAGGGAGCAACTAGACCTCCAATTAACACCCCAACTGTCATAGCTACACAAATGTCTGTAAAGAAAAATATTGTAATTTTAATCAAAATAATGAAATATTTATTTCAATAATATTTCAACGTCATATATATATGCTCATTTTCATTGTTGCATTTCACACCCCTTCAGAACTACCTCCACGCCCTGCTCAGCGACGTACAAGAAGTGGCATACATGAGGGCATGGAAACACAAACAATAATAGGAGATATCGTAGTGAATACTGCGCCAATTGATGATTGTGATACCGTACTCGCAAGTTTTTTCAATGCAAAAAAACAGAAATCAATGAAAAAGTAGATGCAACATAAATTCATGACTTGTATTTTGATGTATATCGATGGTGTTAGTATGAAACATGGATTCTCTTAATATTAGCTATTAGTAACATAATCAGGTTCTTAAAATATAATCATTTTTCCCATTTATATGAAAGGTAACATAGATAACTTTTGTTTGGTATAGTTACGAGGTACTTATCTTTTATGTGATGCTCTTAGGAATTTTCCCATTTATATCTTTTATTTTCTTAGAATTTGAATTTTAAATTTAAATGTCATCACAAGTCATTGTATGCTTGTTTATAATTATTTTGTATTTTAATATTCAAATTTTGTGTTTTCTCACACATCATCACTCTTGTATGTGCTGCATGTAGATATATTAGTCTGAAACATTGATTCTCTTTATATTAGATATATTAGATATGTTCATCATGACTTCGATCATCATCACTCTTTATAATTTGATTACTGCCCATTACATCTCGAGGACCAACTTCATCACAGGGACCACAGAGGAGTGTTGAAGTTGATAGAGATCAAATTTATGTTATAAAATCTTTTACTGTTGCTTTAGCACTAGTCAAAAATTTGGATGGTAATTGTGAGGAAATTTTGCTTTTCTAGACCATATTCCTAAATTGAAAGGTAACACAGGTGGCTTTTATTTTCTATAGTACAAGGTACTATATTTGTACCCACACTTCAGATCTGATTTTTGGTTTAATGTTGACATGGATATCCTCAACTATACCTCTCTTATTGTTATATGATCAATATGTTTATTTTATTACCTGTTACTGAAAGAGATGCAAATTATGTTATAAAATGTTTTACTGTTGCTTTAGCACTATTCAGAAATAGTACCGTTTTATCATGCTACTGTAGAATTGTTATGTTACTGTACCTTTCTTTCATTTGTGTGCTTAATCGTTGTAGTATGTGGACTGTGTTAACTTGTTTGAGGTCTGTACTTAACTTTTCCTCTCTCTCAAAGTACTTTCATGTTCCCTTGGTGACTTGTCCCTTGAAAGAATAAGATCTGAACCAAAATGTTGTCTAAGTACAAGGAAGCCTAATCAATTTTTATTCGCTTTTTTCATTGCTTATTTACTACTGCTTCATATGTTATAATTTGATTACTGCCCATTACATCTCGGGAACCAAATTCAGCACAAGGACCATAGAGGAGTGCTGAAGTTGATAGAGATCAAAATTATGTTACAAAATCTTTTACTGTTGCTTTAGTACTAGTCAGAAATTTGGATGGTAATTGTGATGAAATTTTGCTTTTGTAGACCATATTCCTAAATTGAAAGGTAACACGGGTGGCTTTTATTTTCTATAGTACAAGGTACTTATCTGTTATTTGATTCTATCAGGATTGCATAGAGAGAAATGAGGGATATTTTTATTTGGAATTCCACCACCCTTCCTTATACTGTGATGATGAACTTTCAAGTTATATGGAACGTATGTGCATTTGAGAGAGATATGACTGGTTGTACCTTCCCCACCTTGATTGAGCTATGATTGGTCTTGTGGTACCTTATCTTTCACTTGTGTTTAACGGGGTCATTTACCCTCCTTGAGTAACTTTTTTAAAACCACCTTATTGAATTTTTGGTCTTATAGAGTACTATGGTTTTTTGGCCACATTTGGAGCATACCATTGGTTCTAAGGGTCATGGGTCTTGTACTACCCACACCTATGTTATGACCATTGTTTATATTTGTACACACACTTCAAATCTAATTTTTGGTTTAATGTTGACGTGGAGATCTTCATCCATTTACCTCTCTTATTGTTATATGATCAATATGTTTATTTTATTACCTGTTACTAATTGAGTTATTAAATACGTGTTGTACCTTCCCCACCTTGATTGAGTTATTATTAGACTTGTGGTACCTTGTCTTTGACTTGTGGTTAATGCGATCATTTACCCTCCTCCATTTTTTTTATACCACCTTGTTGAATTTTTGGTCTTATAGAGTACTTGACTTTGATCACTTGTGATCAGTTGTGGTGTGCTGATAATCACTTCTCTTGTGCTGAAACTTGGTTGAAGTTTATAATTTTTGTGACTTTATTTATGTTGCGTTATGTACTGTGCTTGACTGTCATTTACCTAATCAACTCCATTCATTTCTCTCTCTGGTTTGTACACACCCTCTTGTAGGGTCAGCTGGTTCCTAGAGTAGACTGGCCTCTCCGAGGCACAACCAGTCTTTTCTGAAAGTAACACTTATGATTATTTTTACAAGAAGGGTTTCACACCCAGGTTGGTATCTTCAACTATATCTCTCTTTTTTTCATATGATATATATGTTTATTTTATTGCATGTTACTGAAGATTAGTTTATCATTTTAGTTTGCTTGTCAGTGTAACTCATTGAAATCTATTGATATGGCAGTTATGAATATACCAAAGAGCCTGTGTTAAGAACTTACTAGTTGTACGTTTGGAGTTCTTGGTTACAAGAGGTAAGTATGCATGTGAAACTTAGTGATTATGCTACATATCCAATTCTAGGAGTGGGATCTATCTCACTCCAAATAACATCAGGTGATATCCTTGAGCATATTGGTGTTTTGTATGTACCTAGATTAACTAAAAATGTATAAGTTTTAGTTTAAGTGATGATAGATCTCAAATATATGGATGAGTTTCAAGGCTACTATCTCATGCCCATATTTGTCATAAAACTGACCAAAACTAAGTATCTTGTTGGTTGGTGTTGTTTTGGATTGTGTATAGGTCTATTTGTTGTCACTTTTCTTACTAATAAATCTGCCCAAAATTGGATTACTACTGACTAGGAAGTCAACAATAGGGATGAGAATTGATTTTAGGGCCCAGTAAGTGACCACATTTGAATTTTAGAGATTCTAGACTGTTGTTTGGTGTCAAGTGTTCAAAAAATTGTTAAGGATATTTCCCTGATTTGTCTCTTCATTTCTTGAGGTCATAAAAATCCATAGAACACCTTGTATGCCATGTTTTAGGGTTGTTGTTCATGCTCTTTCAACATGGGATGCCCTAAAACAGGGCATATCGTCCATAGATGGCAACAAAACCCTCAATATGTCGTTGCTCCATAAGCTAAATCCATTCCAAGTGAGACGACTTCACGATGATGGCATTAAAACTTCTCCAAACTATTAGTTAATGCTCAAATGGGTGTACCAATGCATCAAGAAGAGGATTATAAGGTTGAAATGATGTAGCTACTATCAACACCTTCATATTTTCAAAGTAACCTCCAAAGGCCTGCTGCAACAATTACTAGTGGCTGCTTACTTCTGATTTGGAGGGTATTAAGCTCATTTACCTTTGTTTATGCACCTAGAACTTCCATATATGATAATTTGGTTGTTTAAATACTTGTTGTGACCTTCAAAATTATCTCAAAGTATTCATACTTGTCCATTTGATGCCCATACTTGATTCTAGGGTTGTTTATTCCCATAGGACTACCGAGCATAGATCCTAATGTGCTCATAAATGAAAATGAAAGGGATCACTATTGTCACACTGTTGATTTAGGTCATAACAACTCCCCAAAGTGTCCTTGTCTTACACTAGCATGTCCAAGCCTTTGGATTGGTTTTATTGAATAGAAAATCATCTTGTTGAGAACTAGCCTTTGGGTGTCACCAAACTAATTTAGATATTTATATTTTCTCAACTTGCATGGAAATCAATCTCCAAAATTATTTTATAACATTTAATGGCTTGAGTGAGACAAATTTTTGATATCACCAAGGTTATGCCTTTTCAAGTGATTGTTAATAGTTGACTGGAATCCCTTGGGATTCATCTTAAAAACCAATGACAATGAACCTAAAGATTGGGTATATTTATAACAAAAAGTGGAGAAAAAAATTACAAATTGGTGCACCAACTGGCTTTCTATTGGAGGGAATCGCACACTAAGGGTCAAACACAAAACAACACACCTACCTAATGGACAAATGTAGAATGGGGGGTAACACACTATCCCAACACATCTTATACCAAATCCTAGACAAGTCAACATCTCAGTGATGGACAAATCAATCTGATGGTAGGCTTTGTCAAATTTGATCTTCAAGAAGAGGACTTGCTAATCAGTGTCCCAAGACTTGTTTGTTCCCTCCAAACAATCTTCCTAGCAACATCCCGCACCCAAAGAGCTAAAGACATGGCTAAGCTCTTGTAAGATACACTCAGTAGAGTGATATATTTCCATCTGCTGATAAAGTCTCTGGAAGAATTCTTGGGGAGCAATGTAATTAGCTCTTCGTTAATGGATTTAGTCAAGCAACCCATGTAAAAGGTCTCAAACACCAAGCAGTTGAAATCATCCTCTACTATGTCCCACATTTACGTGTAAAACTCACATTATAATTCATTTTCACCACTTATCATCAATATTCCATTCACATGCAGAACAATAATCATCCCATTCCCATTACTTATCTTAAAGTGTAAAAATACCTCAAATTCCCAAGTAGCAGAAACCAACCCCTACTATGTCCCACATCACCATGTAAAACTCACATCAGAATTCCTTGTCATCAATTATCGTCAATATGCCATTGAGATCTTTTCTATAAATATCATAGCTCTGAAATCTTTATTTTATTGATCCATCTAAGCTTGTTAATAGAAGGTCATGACAAAAAGGAAATAACTATCATATCCCTATGCGCAATGGCATTCCGGTTGCCATTTAGTCTTTTTTTTTTTAACACTTCCAGGTACTGTCTCAATATCAACGAACATTCGTGTAGGCTATAGAAGATGTTTCCATGCAAATGCTAAACCTACCATGGAAATTCATCTCAATAGCAACCCACCTCTTCTATCAGTTGCCACGCAGATGTTGAACCTGCCACAAAAGTTAGTGAAGCGATTCATGGATATTGCGACGCAAGTTCATGGATCTATAGAAAATATTTCCACGCAGATGCTAAACCTGCGACGAACGTTCGTCGCTATTCGCAACAAACCTCTTCTATAAGTTCGTCTCTATAGACACGAACGTTCGTAGCAGGTTTAGCATCTACGTGGAAACATATAGAAGACGTGCATCGATATATCGATGAATATTCGTGGCAGGTTTCAGATTCCGTAGATCTAATAACTGTTGTATAGGTGACACGTGGCCACTATGAAGCATTGCTATTGCCACGACGGGGAATCTTCATATCTATATCCACGAACATTTTGCCACAAAAAAACAAAACCCGTATCGTGGAAATAGGGACAATAAATCATGGTAATTACAATGAAAAAATGTGGAAACTTTGACCATATGTACTAGTGTAGTACTATGGAAGTAACGAAGGAGTTTGTGCGTAGACTTTGAAACTAATTATAGTTATAAAATGGATATCATATTAATATATCTTTTAAATGGGTGAAGGGATTGTCAAAGTGAAGAAAATTGGGAACAACCATGTAGGATTCAATAAGGAGCTTGTGCTTCCTTCGATATCATAAGAAGGGGGATTATACTATCGTTGTAAATGAAGTAGGAGTTCATTGTCAAATTGCTATTCTCATCCTCGATAATAGGTGGCAACTTCAAACTCAAACTACAAAGAGTTCTAGGGTGGAAACAATGGTTTTTATTCTTATTTGGAAACTTCCACATTATCCTCCTCATAATGGAAAACAAAACATGTTTATCTCATGTGTTCATGGTGAATTATGAAGTTTTGAATGTTAATTAAAACTAATTGTGTTTAACAATTAAAAGAAAGTGGTTGCAGCTCACAATACTTCCATAAAATATCATGAATGGAATTGAGAGGGAATTGGAACAAAAACATGTGTTGTTCAATATTGGTCATGATGTATTGTAATGGAGAAGGGAGGGTTCAAAAGTGTGAAAACTAGTTGTTCACACCTAAAAGTTGTTGTCCTAAACTTTTCCTACTTCTTCATACTTGTACAATTTTGATAGATTTTCCTCTAACTTCAACCTAAAAGCCCCATCAATTCACAAATGGTATGTTCATTATTGAGTCATTTATGCTTTTCTTGAATTTTTTTTGGTTCAATAAGTAGTTAGTAGGCAACGTTTTACAAGGTTGCACAATTCTATCAAAAAGTATTTTTGTGTAGCAATTATCCTTTGCGTGTTACAAAATTGAATTACCGGAAAAATATAATCACTACCGGAAGTTTCATGTTTTGGTAGTGAATCAAGCAAATTTGTTAAAGGATGCGCTACTAGAATTTGCTTTTTCCAATAGCAAAACTCTGATTTTGTTTTACAAGTGCGCTACCATAGTTTTAAAAGTTTTGGTGACCTAAAATGCTCAAGATCCTACAAGAGTTTTGTAAATATTAATGATGTAAATAAGATTCAGTTTTTTAGTTTGGGAAGATGAGGACTCTAAAGATTCCAACATATCTCTTGGAATATGAAGTCCAAGAGTTTCATCTACTATGTATAAATAAAGGCTTTTACCTATGAATGAATTGAATAATCGAGAGTTATTTATGTCATTTGGTATTGGAGCAGCCAGGTTTCTACCATAAATCCTGCCCATAACATTTTCTATAGATGTGCCTGCTTATTTTTGGACTTGCGCTCCTCCTCGGGCTCTCAGGCCTGCCCTCTGAGTCCTCTCAATCCTGCATTATTCTGTGTTATGCTCTTCCTGGAACTAATGCCTCTCTCCTGCAAATCAACCCTAATTTCTCATAACTCCTCATCATGCATACTTATTGCTCCTTTCCATAGCCTTATCCTGTAACCCTAATGTTGATGTGACCTTCCTCTAAGGTGTTGTGATTTTGTGTTCACACTGTCACTTCCAACTCTTACAATGTGAGAGTAAGTCCACATTTTTTCTGATTGCTGCAACTGTGTTGCACGATTTTCTTGTGTGAAGTGTGATACCATTTATATGGGTTGTGAATAATGATTGTGTCCACGATCTCCTAGAACCAGCTTCTAGGGATGCCATTCCTCCAGTATGAGTTTTGATGTTTTGTCTTAAGAAACTAGTTGTAATTTGACCCTATGATAGTCTTTTTTTTAACCAATGTTCTCCATATATGGATAGTATTCCAACAACTGCAATAGATGCCTATGTCACCTAAAGAGTCAAACCTCCTAGATCTTCCTAATATCCATAGAATTTTTCTTCAAAGGCTCTAGCAACCTCCTGGTTGTGTCCTTGTGGCTTCTCACACAAGTAAAACTATCCTACTTTTCTGAACTTATCAACGCAATCAGGATAAGATTCTAGAAATTCAACATCTACAGGATCATAGCGTATGACAAAACCTTCCTTGTGAGAATCCATATCCCTGTAAGTCGAACACTGTGTATACCTAGTTGCTAAATCACTATTCTATATCTTTTGCTAGCTGAGCGTAGACTTTGAATAAATAAATAAAGAGGATTGTGTTTAAATGGAAATATACATTACAAAAACCTCACAATCTAAGTTATAGAATGTTAGAAAAACAAGATCGTAGAGCAATAACAATAAACAAGCATCTGCAAATATAGAACACATAAAACACATTACAAGAGAGACACCAATATAACGTGGTTCACCCAAGATGGGCTACGTCCACATAGAAAATGCTAGTTCTTATTATTATACCATCCAACAAATGAAGGGATACAACCTACATCACATCCTTTGCAACTTCCTCTTCACTCTCTCCCAGTCTCTCTTACACAATCACATAGATATTTACAATGCTACAATACATTACACATCCATATTACAATGTATTCCTTTTAAAGGGGAATTACCATGGGAAAATACCACTGGCTACCCAAAACCATGGGCCCGTAATCTGTTGGCCAACAAAACAACCCAAAAAAATCTTTTTGGGGTGAGTGCACAGTCCACCTGCATATCATATAAATCTGGGTTACAAACACGGTTGAAACAACATCATCTCCGAATCAGGAAGTTTAGGCTCCACAACCAACAATCTCCCACTTGGAGACTGATCATAGCAACTCCACCGCTGCTGCACTTGTTGGACTATGATATGAACCTTGGACCTGGAAAATTTATCATCTTCACCTTCATGCTAGAAGGCCAACTGAAATCGAGCAGGAACTTATTTTCTCTCTGGTAACCTTTGTCAACATGTCTGCAATATTCTGGCTAGTATGTATATTTTCCAGCTTCAACAGTTCATCTTCCAGATCTTCCAGAATAGAGCATATGAAATGGTACTTGATATGCATATGTTTAGTCTTAGAATGGAAGGTTGAGTTCTTTGCAAGATGAATGGCACTTTGGATGTCACTATACAACCTGATATACTCATGCTTCTTACCCAATTCCTCCATGAACCTGTGCAACCAAATCATCTTTTTACTAGCCTCTGAAACAATAACATACTCTGCTTCCATTGTTAAAAGTGCAACAACCTTTTGCAACTTGTAAATCCAACTTACTGTTGTTCCACCTACAATAAAGACATGCCCTGTGGTGATCCTCCTGCTGTCTTTACCACTTGGCATATCTGCATCAACATATCCCTGTAGAACAGTCTCTGAACATCCAAAACATAATGCATGAGTGGTAGTACCTCTCAAATACCTGAGAATCCACTGTATTTCCTTCCAATGTTATTTACCTAGATTTTTCATATACCTGCTCACAACTCCCACTGCATGTGCAATATCTAGTCTTGTGCACACCATGGCATACATCAAGCTACCAACTGTTGATGAATAGGGAACCCTGGACATGTAATATATATCTTTCTTTTTCTTGGGACACATCTCCTTACTTAGTTTGAAATGGCTGGCCAAAGATGTACTAACTGGTTTTGCATTCAACATTCTAAACCTATCCAACACCTTTTGTATGTACTCACACTGAGACAATTTCAATTTGTGATTTTTTTTGTCTCTTGTTATTCTCATACCAAGGATTTTTTTTGCAACACCCAAATCCTTTATCAAAAATGAATTAGCTAACTTCCTTTTGAGCACATTTATATCCGGCATGTTAGACCCTACAATAAGCATGTCATCCACATACAATAACAAGATAATATATCTTCCATTATCTAGCCTCTTGAAATAAACACAGTGATCAGAATGACATCTACTAGAACCTTGCTCTGTCATAAACCTTTCAAATTTCAAATACCACTTCATTGGAGCTTGCTTCAGGCCATATAAACTCTTCTTCAACTTGCATACCAAACTCTCCTTCCATTTGACCTCATACCCCAGTTGTTGTTGCATATAAATCTCTTCCTCCAAATCCCCATGTAGAAAGGTTGTTTTTACATCTAATTGTTCAATATGCAAATCCTCTACCTCCACTACACTTAAAATAGTTCTAATTGAAGACATTTTAACAACAGGAGAAAATATTTCATCAAAATATATACCTTTCTTCTGTGCAAACCCCTTTACAACAAGTCTGTACTTGTACTGCTTCTTTCCTCCATCTTCTTCCTTCAACCTGTAAACCCATTTATTCTGCAATGCTCTTTTACCAGTCGGCAACTGAACCAAATCCCAAGTTTGGTTTCTCACCAATGAGTCCATCTCCTAATTCATGCCTTGCTCTGACTTCTTTCTAGTTTCCACCGGCCTTGCTTATTCATAATATTTTGGTTCACCGGAATCAGTCATCAATAAATAATACAGTGAAGGAGATAATTGTTCAGGGGTTCTACCTTAACCTGGTAGATCTTTTAACACTTGCAGGAGTTTGAGGTACATGTTGTCATTCTTGATTTTCTGACACCTTTGGAGCTTCATTTTCTTTGATTTCATCAAGCACTATGTACTGTGTGTTTTCCTTTCCCTATTTCTTTCTCTGCAACTAATCTTTATACATGAAATTTTCATTGAATATCACATCTCTACTCCTAATGATTTTTTTTATTTTCATAATCCCATAAGCGATAACCAAAATCATCAACCCCGTATCCAATAAAGGTATATTTCTTGGATTTAGCCTCAAGCTTTGTTCTATTTTCTTTATCAATATGGACAAATGCTTCACAACCAAAAGTTCTCAGAAAAGAGTAGTTTACCTTTTTACCTATACATGCTTCCTCTGCAATAACACCATCCAAAGCACTTGAAGGCCCTCTGTTTATTAGGTAAACAACAGTATCTATAGCATCTGCCCAAAACTGTAAGGGATACCATGCATACAATCTCAAACACCTTGCATGCTCCATGATTTTTTTGTTCATCCTTTCTGACACACCATTTTCTTGTGGTGTTCCTGGGACTATCTTCTCTCTACGAATCCCATGGTATGAATAGTAACTATCAAACTCCTTGCCGCAGTATTCACCTCCATTATCAGATCTGAGACACTTCAACCTTTTTCTTGTCTCATTCTGAACCAAATATTTCCATTTCTTAAAATTAGGAAACAAATTAGATTTATGTCTAATGCAATAAACCCCAGTTTTCATAGTTGCATCATCAATAAATGTAACATAATAATGACATCCACCAAGATATTGTACCCGAGCCGGTCCCCATACATCTGTATGCATAAGCTCTAACTTTTCACTCTTCTTATGTTCCCCAACCCTGAGAAATATGACTCTCTTATGTTTTCCATAAACATAGTTCTCACAGAATTCCAAACTTAACTGCTTCATATCTGGCAGCAACTTCCTTGAGTGGAGAATCTGCATCCCCTTCTCACTCATGTGGCCAAGCCTATGATGCCACAATGTTGTACCTATTCTTGTGGAAGCTAAAGAGATAGAACATTCAATATTATGAGGACATCAATACAACGTACCTATCCTGTCTCCTTTTTCTATCACCGTTGATCCTTTAGTGATCTTCCACCACGTTTCGCCAAACGTAAATAAACAACCACCATCTCCCAACTGCCCTGTTGAGATCATATTTATTTTCATAGTAGGAATATGCCTTACATCTTTCAGCAACCATTCACCATTCTTTAACTTTATCCATACCTTACCCATTCCAACAATTTTACATGGCTCATCATCACCCAATAAAACATGTCCAAAATCGCTTGGAACATAATCATGAAAGAATTTTCTATGGAGTGTAGCATGACATGAAGCCCCTGAATCTACTACCCAGTAATCACTAATATTATCTAATGCAAGAATCAAAGCATCTTGTAACACATCACCTGCTACATTTGCTTCCTGAGTAGTCTCCTACTGTCCATCTCCTTTCTTCTTTAGAGATCTGCAGTCTTTCTTCGGATTTCCTTTCTTTCCACAATTCCAGCACTCTATCCTTCCCAATCTGGACTGGATCTTCCCTTTTTAGACTTGTTTCGATTACCTAGGCTCTTTCCTCTCTCCCTGTGTCTTCCCCTGCTCTCCATCATCAACACATTACTCGATGTCTCAACTGTGTTTTTGCTTCGCATTTCCTTGCTAAGAATAACACCAACAACATCATCAAATTTTGAAGTGTTTGAACTAGAGACAGATTTACTTACAGCCATGACCAAGCCATTCCAACATTCTGGAAATGAACACAATATTAGAAAATACCTAACCTTATCATCAAAGTTCACTTTTACAGAACTTAGCTGATTTGTAATCGTATTAAATTCATTTAAATGATCAGCAACAGATCCACCTTCTGACACCTTCATATTGAATAAGTGCTTCATTGGAAATACCTTGTTGGATGCTGAGGGTTTTTCATACAGCTTACCCAATGCACTCATTAGACCCTCCGTTGTCTTTTCTTTTGAAATATCGAAAGCCACTGACGAAGCTAGGCACAGTTGTATTGTTCTCAGTGCCTTTCTGTCATGAACCTCCCAATCTTCATCCTTCATAGTCGCCGGTTGTTTTGATTTTCCTCCCAACGGTAGGAATAGATCCTTCTGGTACAAATAGTCCTCCATTTGCATCTTCCATAACTGATAGTTTTGGCCATTAAATTTCTTGACCTTAAAAATTTTTTCTTCTGCCATTTCTCCCGCTCGAACCAGGAACCCTTCTTTCCTGTGAGTTTATCTGCCAAATAGACCTTTGGCTATGATACCAATTGTTAGAAAAACCGGATCGCATAGCAATAACAATAAACAAATTACAAGAGAGACACCAATATAACGTGCTTCACCCAAGATGGGCTACGTCCACACAAAAAATGCCAGTCCTTCTTATTATACCATCCAGCAAATGAAGGGATACAACCTGCAGCACATCTGCTACAACTTCCTCTTAAATCTCTCTCAATCTCTCTTACACAATCACAGAGATATTTACAATGCTACAATACTTTACATAGCTGTATTACAATGTATTCATTTAAAAGGGGAATTACCATGGGAAAATACGACGGGCTACCCAAAACCAAGGGCCCGTAATATGTTGGCCAACAAAACAACCCAAAAAATTTCTTTCAGGCGCTGCCCTCAGACCCCCATGGGGGGGCAATGCCCCCCCACACCCCCTCGCTAGGGTGAGTGTACAGTCCACCTACATATCATATACAATTGGGGTACAAACACGGCTAAAACAACATCATCTCTAAATCAGGATGATCAGGCTCCACAACCAACATAGAAGTGGCATGCATGAAAGTCATGTCAAAAAGTATAATCATGATAGAGATTAGTTGGTGCATTTGGAATGACATGCAAGACATATTATTTGATATGACAGAGCAAATACTTTCCAATCCTAAAATTCCTCATCATTTCTCACCTTTCAAATGCATGATTATCTTGGATTCATATAGCTTATTTGGCATACTTTATATGAAAAGAACTTGAGCTTTTTAGGTCACGATATCTTTTAAAACTATGGTAGCGCACTTGTAAAATAAATCGGAGTTTTTCTACTGGAATAGGCAATTTCTAGTAGCGCATCCTTTAAAAAAATTGCTCAATTTGATACCAAAACATGAAACTTCTGGTAGTGATTAGATTTTTCCTATAATATAATTTTGCAACCTACAAAGTGAGAGAAATAACTCCCGATTCTTCAATTCATTCATAGGAAAAAGCCTTTATTTATACATAGTAGATGAGACTCTTGGAATTCGTATTCCAATAGATCCATTGGAGTCTCTAGACTCCTAATCTTCCCAAACTAAAAAGCTGAAGCTTATTTACATCATTAATATTTACAAAAATCCCATAGGATTCCAACATTCCCCCCTAATCCGAAGGGGTGTTCATAAGTTCGAGCATGGTTCTAAATATTTCAAACTTTTCTCATCCAAGTGCTTTGGTGAAGATATTTTCAATTTGATCATTTGTGGAACAATGATGTAAATGAACTATCTTGGCCTCTACATGGTGTCGATTCAAATGATACTTTGTGTTGATGTGTTTGGTTCGATCATGGAATATAGGATTCTTGTCCAACTTGATTGTAAAAGTGTTGTCAATCAAAAGTGGAGTGGAGTTCTCTTGTTTCTCCTGCAAATATTCAAGTATCTTCCTGAGCCACACAATCTCTTTGGTTTCTTCTACATCATCTACATATTCTTCATTTGTTGTTGAATCTGCTGGAACTAACTGTTTGCGTGATATCCAGAAGATAGTTGTTGATTCAAGACTCACTGTGTATCCAGAAGTGGACACTCATGTTTCTTTGTCACCATTAAAGTCTGAATTAGAGTACCCAATGAGTTTGAAGTCATCCACCTTAGAGTACTTGAGTCCCTTTCAAGTATCTTATAACTCTTTTTCTAGCAGATCAATGTCCTTCACAAGGTTTGTGTATGACCCATGAAAGAATGCTAACAAGATAAGAAATATTTGGTCTGGTGGTGGTAAGGTAGATAAGGATTACTACAAGCTGTCGGTACTTGGTTGCATCCTCAAAATATTTTCCTTCACTTGATGTGAGATTTAGATTTTGTTCCATTGGAGTTGAGAGTGGGTTGCAGCCTGTCATGCCAAATCTGTTCAACAATTCTCCAATATACTTCTTCTGAGAAATGAATATGTACTTAGGATGTTGAGTCATTTCAATTACTAAGTAGTAGTGAAGATGTCCTAGATTAGTCATTTCAAATCCTTTCTTTAAATCTGTCACCAAAAGGTCATCTACATATACTACAAGAGACACAACAGATCTTCCAACTTTCTTTACAAACAATGTTGCGTCATCAAGATTATAATGTTTCAAATTCAGCTTTAGAAGATGCTCAGTTAGATTTTCATACCATGTTCGAGGTGCATGTTTCAGGCCATACAAGGACTTGACAAGTTTGCATACCTTGCATTCTTGTCCCTTCACAATAATGTTTTCTTTACATCCATTTTGTGTAGCCAAGGAGAGTATAGTATGGATGGTGCCCCATTTTGTTGTGGGAGAGAACGTTTCTTCGTAGTCAATTCCTTCTTTCTGTGCATAGCCTTTTTCCACGAGCCTTTCTTTGTGTTTGTCAAGTGAGCCATCTGATTTGTATTTGTTCTTGTATACCCACTTGCTTCCAATTGGTTTGGTTCTGATTGGAGGGTCAACTAGCTTCCGGGTTCCATTTTTTATGAGTGCATCATACTCATTTTGCATGCCTTCTTTCCACTCATCACAAGTAGCATCCTCTTCAAAGGAAGTTGGTTCAAATTTAGCAGAAAAATTCAATTCACAATCAAATGAGACATCCATGTCATCACCTGAGATATATGCATTTCTTCCATATTCTTGTCTGGTTGAGCTTCTTGTTCATGTCTATCCAAATTCATCTAAATGGACACTTTCAAGTGTCTTTGTGGCCCATTTTGGAATCTTCCTTGATGGCTGTTAATTTTTTATAATTTAGTTCAATCTGATCTAGGATCTTAACTGAGAGAACAACATGAACAACATATCTACAACATATCAATCATGGACACAATAATGCAAGCACACAAAAGACATAGAGTTTACTTGGGGAAAACCATAAAGGTGAAAAACCCCAATAACTTCCTCAAAGATAGATAGAGCAATGATACAACCCAAGCATAAGAGATAGACATCTCCTAGCAGCAGATTCTCCTCCTCCACAAGTGTGCCACTCTCCCGAGAGTGTGAGAGAGAATAGAATGATGAAATAGAGTGCCTCCCGCACTCTATTTATCCTTGACTTGACTTGCCTAATAACCTTTACTAGGTCGGCCTTAACTTAACCACATAACATAATGCTGACTGGGCCGACACCCAATAGGGTGGTCTAATAGCCATTTGACCCACATGGCCGACCCCCAATAGGGTGGTCTAATAACCCTTCGACCCACATGACTTATACAGGGTGACCCCAACAAGGTGGTCTAATAACCCATCAAGTATAAGGTACGAGACTTACAATATAAATGACGACACTTCCGTATAGAGGAATAATAACATCTCTATAGGAATACAATATAAATATATGAAATACATTCCGAAGTTACATATACATCAACACTCCTTCTTAACTAGGAAGGTATTTCTCGACACAGGTCTTCTAGCACAAGTCATCTTCTATGGATCATCATCACTGGATAATCGTCATCGAGTCATCGTCATCATCACTGCTGCTGCTATCTCAATCAATCTCTAAATCTACTCGTCATAGGAAGTTCTACAGAGCCAGCCCTTTTTCATGCTGGATGTAGGCCCACCACCTGCAGGTCTTCATCATCAATGGCCATACTGTGGATCCCAGGACTGATTATGTGCGTCAACAAAACCTAGCGCAAACTATAGGTTCTTTTACATGTTGACCTTCACAAAACCTACTCAGATCATCCCAGGATGTTACGAGCAAACCGCTTTACCTATCTGGATCTCGATAGAGCATCCCAGGCTGTTATGAGCACACTGCTCTACCTGTCTGGATTTTAAAGGATCTTTTCTATGTGAACTTTCGCAAAACCTACTCAAAGCATCCCAGAATGTTACGAGAACACTGCTCTACCTGTCTGGATCTCGATAGAGCATCCCAGGATGTTACGAGCACACCACTCTACCTGTCCAGATTTTAAAGGATCTTTTCTATGCGAAACCGTAGCAAAACCTACTCAGAGCATCCCAGGATGTTACGAGCACACCGCTCTACCTGTCTGGATCTCGATAGAGCATCCCAGGATGTTACGAGCACACCGCTCTACCTATCCAGATTTTAAAGGGTCTTTTCTATGCTACCTATAGCAAAACCTACTCAGAGCATCCCAGGATGTTACGAGCACACCGCTCTACCTGTCTGGATCTCGATAGAGCAACCCAGGATGTTACGAGCACACCGCTCTACCTATCCAATTTTTAAAGGATCTTTTCTATGCTACCTACACAACCTGTCCACGGCCACAGACTATCAAACTGATACTCACCATACATCATCCTGATGTACATCATCACATGATCAACCTGATCATCATCATAGCATCGACCCGATGCATATCATCTGGAGCAACATCCTGCAGCTCGTCATCTGTGATCATCCTGATCATCACCATAGCATCAACTTGATGCATATTATCTGGAGCAACATCTTGGAGCTCATCATCTGTGATCATCCTGATCATACAATGCATCCACATGATACATACATAGTATCTTCCTGATACATATCATCATACATGATCTACCTGATCATACAATGTATCCACCTGATACATATACAAATACATGATCCACCTGATCATACCTGATACATATCAACATACATGATCCACCTGATCATACATTATCTACCTGATCATACAATGTATCCACCTGATACATCTAAAGATACATACACATGATCCAACTCATCATATCTAGCATCCAACATGATGCGTACATACATATACATATAAATGATCCAACTGATCATATCTAGCATCCAACATGATGCATATACAGAGAAGTAACTGGAGCATCATCCCGATGCTCATCATCCAACGCTTACATCCATAGCCATGGGAAGGATCCTCCTCTCACCATGCTTGGAATGGCTTCAGCAAATGTGTCCATCACTTCTTCCTCAAAGTGTCGTCGATCTGAAGAACGCCAAGCCTCTCTCTGAAGTGCTCGAACTTCACTCTGGCTAGTGGCTTCGTCAACACATCTACAATATGCTCATCCGTTGCAATATACAGGAGCTTCACTGCTCCTCTCTGTACCATATCCCTGATATAGTGATACTTGATCTCAATGTGCTTCGACCTGTCGTGGAACACCTGGTTCTCAGACAGCTTCACACAACTCTGGTTGTCACAAAAGATACCAGTAGTCTCCAGTGGGAGATCAAATAACTCTGACAGTAGCTTCCAGAGCCATGCTGCCACACAACTAGATGAACAAGCTGCAACATACTCTGCTTCAGCTGTACTCAATGCTACGCAGGACTGCTTCCTGCTAAACCAAGAGATCACACCTGATCCCATACTGAAGTAGCACCTAGAAGTGCTCTTCCTATCTGCAGCACTGCCTTCCCAATCTGAATCAACATAACCCTGCAGGTTAAACTTTTGATTCACATCATACTTGAGCCCATAATCAATTGTACTCTTCAGGTACCTCAGAATATGCTTTACAACAACCAGGTGAACACCTCTGGGATCTGTCAGGAACTGGCTCAATGTGTTCACCGCAAAGTAGATATCTGGTCTCGTGTTCATCAGGTACGTCAAGGACCCAATCATATGATGATACACAGTGACATCAACCGGATCAGATGAAGCATCACACAGAAGATTCAGGTTCGATGCCATAGGTGTGTCCATGGCCTTGCATTCCATCATCCTGAACCTCTTCAGGATCTCTACTGCATACTCCCCTTGTCCAAGAAAGATCCCATCTGTACTCTGCCACACCTCCATGCCTAGAAAATAGTGCATCATCCCCAAGTCCTTCAACTTGAACTCGGCAGCAAGCTTCCATTGCGTGTCAGCAATCAATCTATCTTCACCTGTAATAAACAGGTCATCCATATACAAAAGTATTAACACTGGATTTCCTTCCTCAACCTTGTAGTAAAGGTTGGAATCCGCTTTACTCTTGGTAAAGCCCAAACTGGATAAAAAACCGTCCATCCTACCATACCAAGTTCTGCACGTATATGACTCCCTGTCATGTGTCTCAGAACCAAGTGGTTGCTTCACATACACTTCTTCTTCAACTACACCATTCAAGAAAGCTATCTTGAAATCCATCTGGTGTATCTTCCATTTCATCACTGCAGCCAGAGCAAGTACGGATCTAATGGAAGTGTATCTGGCTATAGGAGCAAAAGTCTCTATGCTACCACCTGCAGCATGCTTGATCTTGTAGATCCTCTTGGAAGTCACTACAGACTCCCCTTTAGGTCTTGGGACTTCATCCCAAAAATCTTCATGATCGACTGGTACTCCTTGATCATGGCATTCTTCCCAGATCCTGGGAACTTCAATATCTTCAATGTTTTCAATAGATAACTTTGTTGCTTAACAAATGTTGTAGTCCTTCTTTTGTAGGTGATGGTATACGATCTTTCCTACACAACAAGTTAAATTGAATGATTAGAAAATATCTCATAGTTTTCAGAACAAATTCTTACACATAAAGAAATATGTCATACAATCATGCAATTATCTTAGCCAATGCTTCAATACAACATTTATCCATATCCCGTAACTTTCTAGATGCCTTCCAATCTCTACCAGAACATTGTTAAGAGTGTGCACAACTCCCAACATGTCAGCACAGAGGTTTCATTCTAGATAAGTAGCAATGGAATGTTGTACAGTGCCATAGGCCACTTACCCATGTGTATTAGTAGTATACTATTCATCAATGCAACTATTCTAATATGCATAATACAAAACCTAATTCTAGGAACATGAGTATATACATTATTGAACAATATTATTTAAACAACAAAATATGCAAGGAATGATAATTCAAATACTTATCTTTGTTTGTTTGTTGGGTTGACTCCCTCTCAGTCTTTGATTCTTTTCTACAACTCCATTCTGATGTGGATTGTGAGAAGTGGTCAACTCCCTCTGAATATCTGCATCCTTGCAGAAATTACTAAAGTGTGCTCCTTCTTGATCTTTGCTTCCTGGATTACCTGTCCTTGAACTTATATCCATCAATATGCATGCTTATTAGTATCATCATTGTGTTATCCTCGAGGCCTCATACATAATCACACATTCATTAGTATAATCTTAATACTATCAAAACACAATAATCTTAAACATGTATAGTCATGATCATTTCAAACACAGCTAATAAACATTAGTATTCAAGGTTTCAGGGAAGTCTTCTTTTACTCATGCATATTCTTATTTGATCATAGGACTCTTCTAGTTAGTTAAATCATCAATCAAGATAAGAGACATAAAATGCATAAACCCTTGATAACTTACATTTCTAACTTTATGAATAAACATAACCAATCATACCAACTATACTTATATAAGGGATCCTAACACAAGGTAGGATTCTAACTTGATATAGGAAAAACATACATGGATTGGTATGTTAGCTAGTTATGTCTAACACACCCACATGATGTCTTCTTGTTCTCTTCAATGACTTGTGCTAGTAACCTGCATATCTCATAGGTTAACCATTATAGAACCAAGTTATACATACCTCGCAAATAGATCTTCTAAGTGATTCATGACAATGGATGAATCGTTGTCCTCATGTCATCATGATCATATGTTCTTGAACTAGAACATGATTTGTCTTTCTTGGTGTACCTTTCATGTTAGCAGACAACATAAACCTCATACAACACCATAATGCATTAGTTCAATAATAAGTGTCAACACCCTAATCAATGAATATCTTCTATCATGCATTCATAATTTTATTAAGGTGATACGACAAGTCTAAATTTAATCAAGATTGTACTAACCATAATGACATGAAGACAAGCATACCATAAACTTAATCATGAACAAATCTTGAAACATACCTGGATAAGTCATACCTGTCGAGATTGCTTGTAATCTTCTTATGTAAGGCTTTAGCCTCATCTCCGTCTGAAATAGGAACTTCTTCACTTATGCAGGTGACCAATCCATTCTCTTCTAGGATTAACCCAATCCACTTGATTTGCAGGAACTAGATCTGGAGTTGGATTAGGGTTTGCCAGAGAAACCCTAAAATTTCAAACTTTCGAAAGGATAGAAATATGGGCCTTGATGAGCTAATCAACCTGGTATACTCAGAATTTGAAAACTGCAAAGTTTCACCCCTCAAATTTGCCTTTGAAACTTCTGGATTCACTGGACATGACCCCGAACTAGGGTTTGATAAAGCCCACCCTTCTTCCCAATCAAAAGGTTCGATCCAAAGCTCTAAGATTCTAGTTTTCTGAGGAGCTTCCAGCCGTGGTCACAGATTTCAAAAATTCTCATTTTTGTAGAAGCCCTAATTTTCCACTTTTCCGATCAAAATCCTGAACGAGGGTCTAATCAAGCCCGGCCTTCTACCCAACCAAAAATTCTGATCTTGGTCTCTAAATTTTGATTTTGATGAGTAGCATTCAGCCGTAGTCTCCGATTACAAAAATTCCAACTTTCTCTGAAACCCTAAATTCTAGAAGCCATGAATGAAGGTGCTAAAAAATAATTCTGTTTTGATAGAAATATGTACTTGATTGTTTCTGGTGTAACTTCGAAATTTTCCATCCACAGGGTCTGAAATATTTTCCTGTGATAGCTCGACCTGTCATCTTTCCAACCCCATAGGTCTAACCTCAAATGGATTCTCTAAGAGAGAGTTATGCCAAGTGTCGCAACGTGACCTGTTTATGGGATAAAACAGGAGAGTGAACTTGTACGACGTGCCACGTGTCACTGGTTCCGTTTCGGCCTCTGAAAAAGTTACTTGAGAAAGTACATTCCATGCACTACCTGTCACTTTTTACGAAATTTCATTTGGAGATTCCTAGCCCAAGTTATGACCTTTTTTCCAAGGTCACCTATTTATGACTGAGATCTGGAAGAGGCAGAAACCCTATATTGTACAGATCATAAATCACAAAGTACAACGAATTAGAGGTTGTCCTCTGGACGCAAGGTACATGGCGATCTTATCTTCTCCCTGTATGATTTTCAGACCCTGAAACCTCGCCTAAATTTATTTATAGCGAAAGTGCTACGATGACATAATGCTAACTGGGCCGACACCCAATAGGGTGGTCTAATAGCCCTTTGACCCACATGGCCGACCCCCAATAGGGTGGTCTAATAACCCTTCGACCCACATGACTTATACAGGGCCGACCCCAACAAGGTGGTCTAATAACCCATCAAGTATAAGTTACGACACTTACAATATAAATAACGACACTTCCGTATAGAGGAATAATAACATCTCTATAGGAATACAATATACATATATGAAATACATTCCGAAGTTACATATACATCAACAATGGCCTAGGTTGATCAACTAGTGGTGCATCATTCTTGCAGAGCCAGTAGGTGTCCTTATTGAAACGATGACTTTTTTTTATTTGGTCTAGCTCTTTTTTTTCAAAATTTATTCCATGGATCCTCTGCATATGTTTCATTTTCCATGTTTGGCCACAAATGTCTTCTATCAAATTTGGTACACGAAAAAAAGATATCTCTCCTTGAAGACAAGGGTGTCCTTGTATTTTCCTGATATATGTCGAAATATAGAATCTGGCACATTTTTTAAGATGTGCATAGGATCTAATAGGTGACAGATTAATCAATCCTTCCACTAAGGGAGCTCATAAAATATGGATTTCCTTTTCATTCCTTCTAGCATATTAACCACAACTTGTTCTGGTTCTTCAATTGAATCACCCCAATCAGAAAAAATCCTCCCAAGCTTTCCATTCAGCATCTTCATATCTCTTAAGCCAACCATTTGGACCCATAATCATGAGAGGGATTCTATTTTCAACTTTTCCATCGAATTGATTCTTCAAGCACTTTCTAAACTTATGATCTGGTGGTAGAAGAACCCTGTTGTTTGCATAAATAAATTTATGTAGATATTTAGAATACCACCATTGAAATTGTTCTGCACATCTTGGACATGCAAATTTCTCCTTTGTTTGAAACCTTATAGTCCAATAATAATGTTAATAACATCAAAATAATATTATAAAAGTAAGTATGAAATTATCGATGAAGATAAATCATGAGTGTAAATACGTATACATTTTATCTTACCAGAACAAACACCAAGTCCCAGGAAATCATGGATAGTCCAGCATAGCACACCATACAACATGAATGACCTATTTTATGGAGGACGTGATATGTCATACATTCTTATTCCTTTCCATAGCAATTGCATCTCATCAATAAAAGGCGCAAGATAAACATCCATGTTTTTAAATTGATGCTTTCTTGGAACAATGATACTTAGAATAAGGTGCTCCTTAACACTCATCCATGGGGGAATATTGTATACTATCAATCTGACTAGCCAAATGGTATTATTTCTGCCCATGAAAGAGAATGGACACACTCCATCTATTGCAAGCCCAAACCTGATACTATGGGGTTCATCTTTGAATTTTCTTGGCCATTTTTCCTCTATGTGTTTCATTGCTTTACAGTTTGTTGGAATTCGCATGAATCCATATTCACTCCTTTTCTGTGCATGCCAGCCCATCAATTATGCAAGTGACTTGCAACAAAACATTCGTTAAAGTCTAGGTATAATTGGCATGTGTCGTAAAATCTTAGTTGGTACTGTAGGACCTTGTGCATCTGTACGATATCTCTTCTCTTTGTATACAGGGCATTCTACCTTGTTTTGATATTTATCTCTGTATTAAATGAAATCATTTATACATGAATTAATTTGCTTGTATTCAATCCCCAACTCAACTAACAACTGACGTGCTTCTCTGCAATTTGATGGCAACGCATTCTCTTCAGCGAATATTTTAGTTTTTAGTGACCTGTAAGATTACAAGAGATTAAATCAATTGAATGTTTGACTTATGATGAACATGTTTGATATGTCATTCTATACTATGATTGTTCATATACAATATATGGTATTAAAATCCCCTTAATGAAATTTAAATGTAATTGATGAATGTTTACGAATTACATACACAATTGACAATGCTAAGTAAGAAATAGATTTGAACTCACTTTAGTAGGATAGTGAATCATTTGTCTGACCAACCAAATAGTGACTTGATTTCCAATAATATTAATGTGCATGCTAGTTTTGAGGTTCTACTTGCACTCGATTTGAATACGGGTGTCTTGGATGCTTGCTTGATTGAGTCTTTCAATAGGTTGTTGTCATCAAGATTACCTTGGTGGTAACTCCCCTGGTATCATCATTAGTTTCAACCATATGATCATTATTGTCATCATTGTTTCCATCCCCAAACAATGATGTAAGAATTTCATTCAATCCTTCTTCATGCACTGCATTTTCACTATCGTCGTCATCCTTAAGGCTAGGTGGCCTATCATCATTGTATGCTAATCTCGTCAGCTCTTAAAATTTCTCAGCTGGTAGTATTATCTTCAATGTTTCTCTTTTCACAGCTAAGGCCTCCTCTGGCACGCAAATCGAGTTGTCGGTCATCTTTATCCTCAGATCTCCCACTAAATCGACCACTTCGGGAGGAGAAGAGCTGCATCTGAGCAAGTATTCCAAGATGTCATGCTTTCCATTATGTCTTTGGGCATACAAAGTATTTACTTTGTCAAGCGTGAGTTTTTATTTCGGTCGTCCCTTATTCCTGTCCTCTTCCACATCCATATGTAGTAGACTCTTTGTCCGCTTCTCCTTAGTCGCGATCATCACAATGTCGACAAGGTTTTCAATGCTAACCAAAATGCTTCCATCAATGGCGCGTTTCAAACAGAGCTCCTTGATGGACACCTTGTCTCCCCTCGGGTAAAGCCTCTTGATGTCCGCTTGGTAAGCAGTCGTACTGTAAATCACCAACCTAAGAGAAAGGCCATTACAATCTTCAAGCAAGGTTATGACTTTGCTTATCCAAAACGCCTCCGCACACATCGTCCCATACACCACATAGCCATTCCAACGGCACCGATGAAGTTGTGCCATGGCCTCCTGGTCTTGTGATATGCAAGACTGAGTGAAAAGTGCTTCCAGCACGAGATTCAAACTTGAAACAAATTCCCATCATTTATTTTCAAATTTCAAACCTTGGCATGGGAAAATGCATGGATGCCATGGCATGTGTAGATCAATGTAGATAGGGCATGCATTACATTGAGAGGAGCATCACCTTAGCAATTGGGTAAGTGATGGTGAATAATAAATAGCCTATAGCGAACTGGGATATATACCATTGGATCTAAGCAGTAGCCTAATAAATGTTTTATAGACCGGGATACACTGAAATGTTTCATATCTAACTGTATATATATCCATGCCTATAAAAACTTTATTAGGTTGTTGCGGGCTGGTCATTTTTGTAGTAAGGGTTGGTCACATCACATGTGCCCTGGAGACGAGCGTGTATGAATTGTAGCGAGAGCTGCAAAATTAGAACCGGCTAGATATTGTTTCTGACATAGACTATGTAGTTTTTTCTTAACGTCGGTCACCACCAGGAATGGGGCAACTTGAGTGCCCATAACCCACACCTTTTAAATGCACCAGTTGGAACTTGGCTTGTTCAGGAAGGTCCTGCGATGATTTTCAAGGAAATAAATTAGATTTTATGCCTTTTACCTTACATAAATTTTATGTCGTTGTTATTCTCGGGGCTTGATCCATACCAGTAGGTCCCTAGAACTCTCAGTGCCAGTTTATACTGGATGAATTAGTGGATTTTTTTATGGATTCCAATGGAAAAATCTCAAAAGGGATATTCAGAAGTTGTAGCAATCGACTCGATTCAATCATCCAACGGTGTCCATGATCTCCTCAAAGGTGGCAAACCTAATTACGAGAACAAGATATGTTCTCATATGGAAGCTTTGATTTCTCTCTGTGATGTTGTCATGCCTTCTCTGGATTTTGATGGAATCTCAAACAATAATAATGCACAAGATAATGATGAACTTCAATTGTTTTGTGGAGTTTCGGCCTCTTCTACTGGAATCCTTGATTACGTAAGATATTTATTCATCATTCACCTCTTCTTCTTTAGGATTTAGGTTACATTCAAAAATCCAATCCAATTTACACAAAATTAGTACATATATGATATCTATGAATTTAGTGTGGACAAAATATTTACTGGTTACCCAACTAATGGCTTTTATAAATTAAAAATTTTGACCTAAAACCAATACAAAAGAGGAAATAATAAGTGGGATGAAATTAAATTTGGGTGTTGTATATATGCAAAATTTATTTGGCCGAGCAACATCATGGAGCCGCATTTGAACTTGTAAGATTATTTGCTTATTATCATCCATAATGGTTTTAACTTTGCATGAAGCAAAATATCGTGGTGTCAATTCTTCAATTATTGATGTAGCATGTTACCATGTCTAACTTTTTCTTCAAGTTCCCGAGAACTGGAAGATTAAAGTAAGTTTCTTTTTTATTTTTATTTTTTAAATCTGGAAAGCTCAGCCACGGTAGGACTATTTCTTGGAAAACAATAAGCATCCCACAACAAACTAGAGTATGTTGTTGGGCCTTCTCACATCTCTATCAACTATCAGATTCGTGTGTGGTTGATGGGTAGTGGATGTGCCAACTATTAATGGGTTGATTTATGGATATGTTTTTTCTAGACGAAAAAAGGGCAGTAGTCTTAATAAGTCTATTGCTAGGTGCATATTGTTTTTCCAACTTCCTAGGGGCATATTTATGTGATAGTTGAGATGAAAACTAGGGTGCCGAGCCAAGCTTTGCTTTTGGAATAGTAAGGTTGGTACTTAGGTCTCTATCCATCAGGTTAGCCATAAATCCCCACCGCTTCAAAACCAAGATTCAAATAAACCACAGAAGAAACTTTCCAAAAATTACAAGATACAGGTGTGCTATACATCTTGTAGGATCTTAAGCGCATTCACCCAAAAGCCCTGTGTTTTCTGAGGTTCAAGTAGTTCGATTTAATGATCTAATGGAACCATTTGTAAAGCACTCTTCTCTCGATGGACCTAACGTTGTGTTGAAATACGGACAATGGAAGCATACTTGAGATGTGTACTTAATGTTGAAATAACAACAATGGGAAGAGGGTTTTACAATAGTGACTATACATCTAATTATGGTAAGTATTAATTGAAAGTATAGTAAGTCTTGGCCTATGATATGGGACACTCAAATTGTTTTTTGAAATTTTGTAAATCCAAAATTATTTATTTAGGTAGTCTAAAATTGTTGAGATTATAGTTTAAACATAAGTAGAATGAGAAATTTTTATCCTACATCTTAAGTTGAGAAAGATTTGTAAATAGTAATAGGATATCTAATAGACAACCTAGTAATGAAATAAATATCCTCCTTTGTGGGCTAGTACCATAAATCAAGACTAACCTTGAATGCTTACCTAGCATGATCCCAATGATAGGTCAACTATATCAATACGGCACATGTTCTCCTCAAGGGATGTCACCACAGAAAATTTTAAGGATCCATAAATTTTATTAAAGTGTAAATAAAAACCTTAGCGAAACTTACTAATTATTAAATTTCAATCCATAAACGTTTTGGTGATATTCTTATGAAAACATTAAAATTTCTAAGGATTTTATATAGTTTCTAGACAATTTTGGAAATGTTTAGAGTAAAATATTATTATCTTGTGGAATTTGGGCGAATTATTTTAGAAAAAAATGGAAATTAATGAATCTTTTCTTGGAAATGCATGGAAAATTATCCCATGCGCTAAACTTCGCACCTAAAATTTCCCTAGTCATTTAGGCCCTTCAAAAAACTTGAGGAGGCCAACATTCCTTGAGAGTACACAAGTCTTATATGTAATGGAGTGAGGGTACATATTCATCTCCCTCTCTTGGAACACCTATTTCCATGCAAATTTGCATGGATCAACTTGCTCTTGCCACCACCATCATTATTATTTTCTCTAATTCACATACAAATTTCATTAGATGCGCACACACAATATATAATAAATTACCATTTTTATTTATTAAAAAAATATTTGTATTTTCGCAAAACATGGTATAAAACACTTTAATGCAACTGAAAAATAGAGATGCACCATCCATGGTGTGTGTTTAATCACAAGTTCATTGTAATCAATCATCCTTATTTAAACTTATTAAAGCCTTAGTAAAAATTATAAGGTTTTTATTATTATTGGTAATCATTGTGAAAATGTATAAGAGCACCAACACCTAGACATTGTATGTACATTGTATGATTAGACACACCACAACCCACACATTAGTACATTCCAAAACACATTGATAAGTTGGAAAAAAATTATTTTATACCTTGAATTAATGATTAAAATGTAATAGAGAACTTGTAATGGTTCTTCCTTAAATTCATAAGAGCACCAACAAAAAGAGATAAATGTGTTATTTAATAATGTGTTCACCTATGCATTTATAATACATTGGTGCACCACCAACGATGCCTCCTAGTTTTATATTTTGCACCGACAAAGTGGGGGAATGTACTTGTTTTCCATGGTTGGTTAGTAGTGAGTTTATGATGCACAAGAGAACCAATAGTGGTGCTATTAAACATTTACACTAAAAAGAATTAGAATATGTTTAATTCAAACAAGCTTGGTATGTATGGAAGTATTGCTAATGGTGTTTTCATACATTTCCTAAACCATTAACAAGATTTGGAATTTTTTTAATAAAAATATCTTAATAGTATGTTTATAATATTAGGAAGCACATAGTACGTATCATTTAATATTATAAAAAGAACCAAAAAAAGTGAGTGAAACATATTTATTATTTGTGTTTCAAGGTGAGACAATGTATTTTTTAAGGATTCAAATATTATACCAATGTATAGTATTTTAGAAGACTATTTCAAATTGAAAAAACCATACATATAAATATGTACTCAAATATTCAATAAAAAACAAAGTTGGAAATTTTGATGAATATTATCAACTTAATCATATTTTACGTAAAAAGTAGCGGATTTTTAAAGGAAAAAAATGATAATTGGAAAATGTTTTTTTGAATAAAATATATCTATTTGGCAAGATTTCACCCCTAAAAAAATACCATGCAATGCACTTATGATGTACAAGAGCATCAATAGTGTGGTTATTGGACATTTGCAAATGCATTGAAAATTGTGTGAATATGTTTAATTTAAACAAACTTTGTCAGTGTGCTTGGTATGTATGGAGTCACTACTAATAATGCTTCCGTGTGTTAATAATTCTCGAAATATGTGCAACACATTCACTAGTAGATTTCATCAAACACTTAATAAACCATTGATATCAAATTTCAATAGTAAGCTAGATCCATGTACTTTTCACAAGCATTAAACACACTTGTACTGTGATTGATATAATGTTCATTAAGTACATTTAGAAGAGGACAAATATGTAAAACAACAAACGGTCCAAAAAAATCAGACACGGGATATTGTCTAAGACCCTAGAAAAAACCCTTAGGGGAAAACCAGTTGCAAGATAATTTTAGTGAGCTTTTAGAGAGAAAATTTCATAGTATAGCAGTAATAAATCACAAAAATAATCATCTTTAAATGCTCAGAATAGAACCTCGAAAACAGTTTCCTTTCACCACCTTGAAATACATTTCAAGTCTACTACAGGTATATAGTCTGCTACAGTAATACACAGTCTACAAATTCTCACTGTGAATACCCCATAAGCATCATAACACTCTTGGTTTTCATGCACAAATAATCTTCTCTTCAATTTTGATCTCACAGACTGTGAACTTGCATTGGGAAAAGTGTAGACAACATTAAGACACCTATTGTACGCCCTGTTGACCAACGCGACCTCGTCGACAGGGGTTCGCCTCACTGTTGACACATATCGCAATCTCCCTGATCACCGGCCCGGGCAGGTTTGATCCTACCCAGCAACACCCACAGAGCGGATGAGGTCTCACCCGAGGCATCCACGAAGAGCAGACGGAACCATGTTTCCACCGAGGGAGGAGGAGAGTTGTGGCTACACAGACTAACTCTATTGCGGTACTTAAACAGAAACTTTAAACATTCGGCAAGGAGTTATAACATATTACTTCATCACAGCATTTATCATCACATTCAACATAGAACATATTACAGCATTTATCATCATAGCAACAGTAAGCAGACATTGCATCAAACAGCATTCATACATCGCAACATTGCACAAAGATCGTACCAAAACATCATTATATTACTGTCGCGATCATATACCAAAAGCAAAACATAGATCTCCGTACACAATCGTTCTTCTTCCTCTATGCTTGTTTATCTCTAACACTTACAACTCTCATGTATTTATAGGCTTCTGCCATTACAATATTTGTCCACTTACAACTGACTTCCTAACCGACACTATGGACAATTGACCCAATATCTAACTGACTCGGTCCAAATGACCCCAAAAACCCGCATACCATGGTACACTGACTTACTATTACATAATATGTGGTCCAAGTGACCCAAAACCCGCCAACTACGGTATTCTTTAACGCAAAATACTCCTTTCACGCCCTCATCCGATGTGTCGCAACGTCGGCGGTACTGCGACATTTCCCCATCAAACCGCCTGCCAACAAGCCCCCAACACAATCTTGTTGCTCACCCTCGAGCCACGTCAACTGCTGGACAGAGTGCACGTCGCGGTCCTTGCCTTGAAGTCTGCATACGATTGTTCGACATTCTACACCAACTCCTGAGCATCCTTGGCTGCTGCCTGACTACTGATCACATCGTCGACTGATGGGTGATCGACAAGCTTGTCCACGACCTGCTGTCGATACTTCTGTACTGCTTGTAGTGCTTCACTGGCCTGCAGCATCATTTTCCTGCCAGTGTGCTGGAATTCTTCCAACTGGGCCGCACGTATCTTCTGGCGTTCATCTGCCTTGGCAACCCGTTGTTGCAAGTCCTTCAGCTCGCACGACTTAGCGACTTGCTCCATTGGTGGCAGGGTTCTCATTGCAGCCTTTAATGTGGCCACCTGGCCCTCTGCTTCCTGTCGGATTTTAGTGAGCTGTTCAACTTTCTCATCGTGAATGATGCATCCCCAAAACTGTACCATTTTGGCGGTGAGCTGGGTTTCCTGCATTTCCAACTCCTCCATCTGGGTGGAAACTTCCTCAAGTGCCCTTCTTCGTTCATCCACCTCGGTCTAAGGCGTACTTGGTTTCAACTGAGCCTTCAACAGGTCATTCTCCTGTCGCAACTGAACAATAGCAGCCCCCAGCTGCTACACTCAGTGGAGCACGTCTACCTCTTCAGTGGGCTCCGGGACATGTTGATAAGCCTCTGTGATCGCCCGGTCAACCTAAACACTATCATCCCACATGCAAGCCTTTTCCACAATAAGGAAATCTTGTTCCTTTTTAAGTGCTTCAAGGGCGCGACCCTTCTCAGCCCGCTCCTTCTTAAGGTCGGCTTCAAGGTCATCCATTGCTTTTCGCGCTGTAGTAGCCCAGCTTGTAAGCTCGTCAATAGCGACGTTTGCAGCTGCCTTGCTTGCGTGCAAGTGTTGAAAGCTCTTGTTGATTTCATTCATTCTATCTGCCATTTCCTGGGAGGCGACCTTTTGCATTGTCGCCAGTGCCATTGTCGGCAATTCATTAACATTGACAGTGATCTGGGTAACCGTCTGTAGCACATTTTGCAAAGCCTCATTGTCGGTCACAACCGCAGTCGTGGGAATGTTGATATTCTGGACCCGGGGCATGGTGCGGATGGTGACCGTCTCCTACATGGGTGCATTACCGGGTTCCTTTTGTAATACTGCATTACACAAAGAATCCATACGAGCAGCAAGCATAGAGAATCCCTCCTCCGCTTTGATGGACATCTTGTCGGCAGTCGTTGTGGAGGCATGGTTAAGGGCTGTGATTAACCGGCCCAACTGCGCCTCCGCTGGTAAAGACATCCCACTGATCATCGCATGCTCGTGGTGCCGTTTTGACCGGTTTTCCTCAAGAGCGCGGTCACTATCATCCGCAGTTGGTGTTCTGATTGACTCGTGATCAGAAATATGATGAATCTGTTGATCCTGAGCTGATACTCGATCCGCAGGGCCCACCGACGGACCTCCAGCATCAATCTCTACGGAACTCATGGGTTGTCGCCAAGCCTCCAGCCACTCATTCACAATAGCCTCCAAATCTGCCGCTGTCACTTTATACCTCGTCTGTAACCATTGTTGCTCTATATCACGACGAGCTTATATATGTATAACACTTGGTCGTATTGCAAATGCCATGACAGGTGTGAATCGTGCCACAGTATCTTTGGATATTTGTGGGACCTGTGTTGCTGCGTCACAAAGCATTTCCGAATACATCCAAAACTGCAATTGGCACTCCCGTATGCGCTCGGGCTATCATACATACCATAGATTCTGATAACGTGCCCCGCGTCGTTCTGCTGCAGCCGGGCAGTCCATACCTTGGTAGGTGTCGGGCTCTTTCCATGCAACTAGAGCGATCAGTAGAAACAGCCAACTATATGAGAAAGTGCCTCTAACCACTTGGACGTCTGTGACATCCTCCATTAGTTGATTCAAGAGATATAGGGACCAGTTCATCTGGACTCCTTTCGCACATTGCTATGCGCAAGCAACTATTCCCGAATTACATTGGTTAGGGCGACCTCCCCTAATCACTTTACAGGACATGATCTTAATGCCCGTGAGTACCGCCTGATTATTGCAGCTACTGGTGCGATACCCACGCCCATCCGATTCCAATTCATACTTTTGTGCCAAGCGACGCTCCTGCTTCTTCTCGTTTTCCTTTCCTTGAATAAACTGCGCCGGATCAACGCCATTCTTAGGCAAGCCGGTAATGAAAGAAATCAAGTCAACAGTGACCAGGACCTCTCTTTCCAACCACAACGAACCCCCATGGAAGCATGACAAGAGCTGCTTTACACAAGCACCAACTTCCACTAAGTGCCCAAAATGCGGCATGTTAATTAGCCCTAACAAGCTGGCCTGCCGCAGTCCTCGTGCCTAGTCATGTATCTGTGGAACCGGTGAATTGCATGTCTCAGGCACATATGGTGCTGATGCAATTTCGGGTTGGGCCACCATGTCGTGGTCCTCGTAGCGCAAGCGCATCAACGTTGGCCCAATGTCCACCGACCACTTCATCCTAGCCGAGAGTGCGGGCATCTTCACACTGAATTTTTGTTTTGGGTTTATCTTACACGGGGTAGCATCCGGCCAAATAAGAGGGATGTAACCAAGGATATTACTAGCTGTCTGCCCCAGCCATTGGGAAGATGGCTGAACGGTGCGACTGGACTACCCCACCTGCTCCGGAGCTTCGCCAGCCACCGCAAACCGAAGCAATCTCTTACTCTGCAGAGATTCAGAAGGCTGACCTCCTCGGCGCTTCTTAGCAACACTTGATGCTCCCACCGGCATGTTGGCAACCTCGGCTCCAAGATCAACAGTGTCCGAGGACACACCTTCTCATTCTACAGCAGCCAAAAGGAATGGAGACTCCACTTCACTGCTAATGTCCACTGTCTCTAGTTCTCCTGGCATACCTCACCACTCTTCGTTATATACCTAACAGTAATTGGCTCAAATCACGACAGCACTCCACAACAACACTTCTTACTAATTCCTCGGTGTCTTCTGTCCGATGCTAAACCATAATTATAGCATCTACCCAAATCCACCGTAATCATGACTAAATCATGCATTAACTCAACCAAATCCTGTATTAATGAGGCAAATCCGTCGTCGATCCTATCCGCCGATCGGCCATATCCACCATTAATGCCCATGATTCAAACAACACCGTTAATTAACTGTCTCAACTTTTGGTATTTATTACTGATTTGACCAGGTCTCAACGCTGCAATGTGTCTCTGACTATTCCAAACTTGCGGCACAAGCCTCCCTCCTTCTGCATACCTTCTTCTGTTGGTGCGCCATCGGCCACCAAGCAACCTGCAAGACACACTTTTTTTTTTTCATCAATGCGACTCAGACATCACACTGCTCTAAGCCCGATCGATAGGGCTTCAACCTGTGACCATTTACCAGCTTGGGGAGCATCGCCCCATCCAACCGCTGCAACTGAACCGCTCCACCTGAAGTAATACTATTGATGCGATATGGACCCAACCAATGCATCTACAATTTTCCTGGATGTTTTGTGAGTCGAATAATAACACCAAGTCGCCTTGCTGAAACTGCTTACTTTTGATGTGACAATCATGCCATGCCTTCTGGTGATCCTTCTCCACCCCTTGGTGAAAGCCAATGATAAATCGATCCTCTTCCAGCTACACCAATCGCACTAGACGTTCATCTAATGGTGCAACATCATGCATGCTCGTAACATCTGCAATTCGTAGAATTGGAACAATGTACTCCATAGTCATAATTGCTTCCTTCCCATATACCAGCTTAAAAGGTATCTGACCAGTCAACCTTTTACATGTAGTGCGATAGGCCCACAACACTGTTAGGATTTTCAGATCCCAGTCGTCACGGTTCGTATTGCACACCTTTGTCAATGCATGCTCCAACACCTTGTTAAACGCCTCCACCTTTCCATTCGCCTATGGGTGATAGGGTGTACTCTTCTTATGCTATATCTGCAACTCCTCCGTCAATGCGTTGATAGTGCGATTAAGAAAGTAGCTGCCTTGATCACTCAGCAATATCTTGGGGCAGCCGAAACGAGTGATAATGTGATCAAACAAAAATCGAGCAGCCGTTGCGGTGGAGCAATCGACTACGGGTGTTGCCTCATCCCATCGGGTCAAGTACTCTGTCACCGTGACAATATACCACGCACCTGTGTGTTTCCCTGGTGGAGTGATCGACTCGACAAAATCCACAGCCCATTTCTCAAACGGTTGCAGTGTCACTTGAGGTAGCAGCGGCATCTCGTCGCATCTAGACGACTTGCCAGTTCGCTGACAAACATCACAAGACCGCGCATAGTCTGTCGCATCATTATGTAATGTGGGCCACCAAAGCCCTGCGCGCAGAACTTTCCGAGCAGTCGCCTGACCGCCATAGTGTCCTCCTGCTACTCCACCATGTGCCTCAGCCAATATCTGCGTTTGCTCATGCGGCAAGACACATCTGCGTAAGATCTCATCAGTGCCCAATTTATACAGCTCTCTCGCGATTAGTTGAAAGTCAGCAGCCTTGACAACCAATTACTTCTTCTGAGTAGTGGTAAAGTCAGCGGGTGCGGTGACAGTCACCAGAAACTGAAGGATGTCATCAAAATATTGATCAGCGACAGCAATGTGAAATAGTTAGGCATCCGGCAACCCGTCTTCGATATTAGTCGGTTCCTCCCCTGTGTCAATTCATGACAAATGATCTGGTCCAGCATTCAACCGCCCTGGTTTCACAATGACTTCGAAATCAAACTCCTAAAACAAAAGTAGCCAACGGGATATCTTCCCCCCAACACAGGCTTATTGACCAAGTATTTCAATGCAGAATGATCAGTGAACATTTTAAAGTGGCCACCCAACAAATAATGCCTGAATTTCTGCAGCGCATAAACCATGGCCAGACCTTCACGCTCTGTGGTAGTGTAATTGCGTTCTGCAGAGGACAACTTCCGACTGGCAAAAGCAATGGATGATCAAGGTCGCCTTCTCCAGGTTGAGCCAACACAACACCTAATGCCATCAATGAAGCATCAACATGGACATGGAATTCCTTACTCCAGTCTGGAAAAACCAAGATTGGGGCCGACGCCATCTTCGCTTTGAGCGTTTTGAAGCTATCTTGGCATTCCGGGCTCCACTGGAATGTCGCGTCCTTCTTCAACAACTTTTCCATAGGGGCAGTAATCGCAGCATATCCCCTAATGAACTTGAGATAATAACCCGTATGACCCAAGGTCACGCGCAACTGCTTAACAGTGGTTGGCGGTTGCAACCCCAAAAAGAGCGCAATTTTGGCTGGATCAACCAGTAATCCCTACTTACACACGATATGACCCAGCAATATCCCAAACGGTGCATAGAAAATACATTTCTTCAAGTTCAGCGATATCTGGTGCTGTCGGCATCACTCGAGCATTAACCGCAGATTGGCCAAATGATCACGAATCAATCCATAAACGGTTCAATCATCCATATATACCTACAAAAACTTCTAAATAAAATCTTTGAATGCTACAACAACGACCCGGGAGAAGATCGTAGGTGCATTATTCAAACCAAACGGCATTACCATGTACTGAAAGCAACCCCATTCAGTAACGAAAGTTGGCTTATGGCGATCCTCCTTGGCAATGCGAATCTGATGGTAACCAAAGAATCCATCAATGAAAGAGTACATCTCCTGGACACCCACTCCTTCAAGTACTTCATCAGTAAACGGGGTTGGAAAAGGGTCGTGCAAGCAGGCATCATTCAACTTTCGCAAGTCGACACAAATGTGCACTTTGCATGTTTTCTTGTCCTGCACCACCATATGACTAATCCATTCGGACTCTTCCACAGGTTCAATAATACCAGCATCCAACATGCGATCAAGTTCCGCCTTGACCTTTTCTTTATGTTGCGGATTCAGCCGATAAGGTCGTTGTCGGACTTGCTTAGCATCTGGTTTTAATGGAATCTTCATCTCTCCTAAATCACCCAGGATTCCCTTCATTTTGGAAAACTTTGTGGGAAATACATCTTGAAACTCATGAAGTAACTCAGTGACCTTACTCATCATCTCATCGTCCCAATAATCCCCAACATTGGCAAACTTGGGAGTAGCCTCGGTGTTGATATTTGTCTTGCGAAGCTGTAATGGTTGACTGAACAGATTACTTGGCACAACAGGTGGGACCACATCGCGACTTCCTTCAGATTTGGGAATGTTAATATTCCGGGGATCATCATCGTCCTTTGGCCCACCGCTGATGTTGAAGCACTCCATGAGAGACTGCATCTGACAATGTGTGTGAGGGTCGACAGGGTAGGCCGCCAGAAGAACCTGAAATACCACGTCGCGGATGAACTGCAGATCGTTATGGACATCAGGGTTGGCATCCGCAAAAGTGAACGTATGAGTGAAACAGATCGTCAACTCCCCCCATGTTGTAATGTCTCGGCGCAACTCGGCTGTAGTGTACCACGAGCGCGGTATCTCCTCCAAAGTATGGACAAAAGCATGGACCCACTCGTCTCTGGGTCACACTACCCATAAGCGTTGGCATTTCATCACATGCTCACTGGGATCAGCCCGTCCATCATACTTACCAGTGTGATAAACCTCATTGTCGCCGAATCGAACCATCATCAACCTTCGACATTGTGACCAACCTTTAATGAATTTCTTATGTGTCACCCACCATCGTGCTGGAGTAACCTTTAGTGCTTCGTCCAATGCCAGCAATCGCTGTAGTTCTGAGACGCGGTCTTCAAATTCTGTTAAAAAGGTGGTTAGGCCAGGCAACCCCTCATAGACAAGTAATGTGATCGTTTCTGTCGCAACACGACATAAGGATTGCATAACTAAGCCACATTTCCGAAATGGTACTTCATGCATTCGGTTTTGCCAATGTTCCAAGGCATCATCAAAGTCGGAAGACGTAGAGCTCTTGCTGCGCCACTCCAACTCACCGTAGGCGATAGGATGAATATAATCTTTAGAAATATTTTTTTGCATGGTCCCATCTAGTGGGATCATCATCTTTTACAGGCTCCATGTAGCGGCGTCCTTCAGCCGAATCCAATGGGGCAATGACTTTGAAATCGCGATTCTCAAAGTTCATCATGCACTTCTTGAATTTAATGATAGCTCCACTATCGTTAGCCCATCCGATCCTCAAGATCACCGGATAAGAGCTTCCTCCCTCAACCACTTCAATAACATCAAAGTCGGCATAAGTCTTCATGCCCTCAATATCAATCGTGAGCCGCGGAACTCACCCAATGGGTGTTACCTTTGCATGGTTATCCAACCGGAGCTGTACAAGAGACCAGCTCAATGGGGGACTCCCCATCTTTTGACACGCCTGCTTGGTTAAGATGTTAACATCCGAACCAAGGTCAAGAATCACAGAGTCAACATCATATTCACCAATCTAAATATTCATTCGCATTTCCTTGCCAGTCTTTCGTCCCTGTAGGGAGTTTACTACCGACTCTTGTCGTCCTTTTGAAAATCGCTGCAACCATCCCTCAATCTCAACCAGGGCAGTCGGGTCTCATGCCACTGATAGACAACTTTCAAGGAACTTTTGCAATGTCCCCGGTGGTGGTGGTCGATCAGCGTCTGATGTAGTATCAAAGACAGGCGGCATATCACAAACAACGGCCTTACCGCGGTCTTTCTCTAAAGTCCGACGTGCCTCCAGGAATGTCTCTCGCTCTGTATCAATGTTGAAGGGCACCGTCTTCTAACCAACCAATTGAATTAGTGGTCATGAGCCATCGTCCCCAGTCATCTTGCCTCCACGAGTGACAACAACCACCGAAGCATCTTGTGGTCGTGGTTCTGCAGAAATGGTCGCAATATTTGCACCCTGCGTCTGGTTCTGCTGCAGATTCCCCAGTTGATTGACATTTTGATTGGCGTTCGATGGTGGTCGCGGGGGCTGGTTCTTTACTGGTTGCTGTACCGGGTTCTGTACTGGTTGCTGTGGCTGGGCCTGATTCTGTAGCTGTGGAGCGTTCCCATCCTGCCATCGTGCAATCAACTGTGGACAGTTCTCAACCGTATGAACATTACCAAAACAAAACGTACACTGATTCTGTAGCAGTGGGAAGTCGCACTGATAATGCCCCCATACCGCATAGTGGTAACATTGAACAGGTCCACGACCACCTCGGCCTCCTCCTCCATGACCAAATCCACCACCGCGTACGCCCCTGTATCCTCCCCGGTAGCTGCCCTGCTGCTGGTATGGTTGCTGCATTGGTGCTGGTGGAATCCCTTGCCCTTGTGGTGCATACTGCGATTGCTGTACATATTGTGATTGTGGGGGAGTCATCTGCATCAGAGCGTATTGCGGCATGAACTGCTGCGGTTGCTGTTGCTATGGTGCAAACTGCATCTGCGGCTAGGCTACCTGCGGTTGCAGTTGTGGTTGTTGCACCGCGCGCTAATCGTCCTTGATGTAGAATGCATCACACATTCTCTCCTGTAGCAACCCATATGCATGGAAATCCTTGTCATCGTGACCCACTGACTTGCAGAATGTGCAGTAAAGATTTCGCGGGGTTGTGACCATTTTCTGCATATATGGGCAATTATCGTGACTGTGCCCAAACACGTGACAAACGCGACACCACGGCATACTGCCGCCATTCAACGGGTTTGGCGCACCTGACACCAAATAATTACGGAAATTCGGGCAATTATCCTTTGTATGCCCTTCTGCTCAGCATCGCGTACACCATACTTCATCGCGTTGTTCCTTGTTCTTCTTCAAATCTTGCAACTGTATAGTCAAGTTAGCGAGCTGTGTCTGTATCTGTGACATCCCGGCTGCATTATCTCCAATCGGTGACACCTCCAATCGCATTGCAATCTCTAGAGCTTCACTAGGCGTCGATATGTTTTGTTGCATCAGCGGCAGTCGAATGTGGGGTAACAGTGCTGCAATGAACCATTCTTTATGTTGGACGACACTCATATCGAAACTAACCTTTGCCATCAGTGTCTTGAATCACTGTTCAAAATCCCATACAATCTCATTGGGATACTGCTTAATTTCCTTCAATTCAGTAATGTATTGGGCCTCCGACTTAGGCCGTCTAAATTCAGCAATCAGCCTATCCCAAATCTCATCGAGTGACTTCTCCGAGGCCCCTGTAGGGACTAAAATAAACTTCATGAACCAATCTAATGCACGACCTCGCAAAGTCGTGGCTAGCTTTCCTTTCTTAGCATTGTCATTAGTGATCTGTATCATGGTCCAAACCGCTTCACACAAAAACCAATACTGTTCTGGGTTGTCTGTCGCACTTCCGTGGAACAACTGTAACTTAGCATCATCGCCCGCCATTTTGGGCTTCCTTCCTCCTGTCCCTATGCTACTACCAATGAACTTCTGCGGAATTGACGAACTTGGGGGTGTCGAAGTAGTATTTCTTGTTGTTTGTGAGTCAGTGAGCGGAGGTGTGGGTACGTTCGTGCAAGGGTTTGGTCCTGCCTTTATCCTGGGCATAGCCTGGTCATCCCTATCAGGACTGTGAGGTCACTTCGTCCCGTGTGGTCTTCCTTCGCGGTTTTGCGGTTCGATCGTAATAGGACCTTCTCCCGTCCTCTGCCTCTTCTCCTGTCGAAACCTCGCTCCTCCTCTTGTAAGACCACTTTCTTCCTCGGCTTTGCTCACAGTCTCCTCATGGTCTACACCCATCTACCCCTTTACCATTCCATATACCGCCCCTCAGCAGTCGCAGTACACACACCCTCCACCCACCAGGATATCTACTAATCAAGGTGCATATTTAATATACCCTTTTCACATATTAACACAAAATACTCCTTTCACGCCCTCATCTGATGTGTCGCAACGTCGGCGGTACTGTGACATTTCCCCATCAAACCTCCTGCCAACATGTCCCCCTTTTGTCTGCAATATGACCCTCAATAATTGTTGTATCTTATTCAAACTGTCTTCCACTAATCCTCCTAGAAAATTGTGCCCAAACTCATCCCAATCACTATTGTATGAATAGTCAACACTTTCTTGCAATTTCTTGGAAAATGTGTTGATTTATCTCAACATGGTGCACCCCATGTCCTCCTGAAAATCATGCTCACTCTCTTGAAATTCGAGCCCTTGATTTGGTTGCCTTCTCTCTCTCAAGCTCGACTCAACCACTTTCTCTTGCAAGTGTGTTCTTCCTTGGAACACATACCTCTCTACCTCCTCACTTTGGAATATGTGCAAATGAAGTCTTTTTATTATTCTCATTAGTGTAATTACTTGTCTTTTCGTCTCACAAGATCAATTAATGAAATTTAATCTCAAGTTAACTTAAATCTCTTCAGTGAACTATATAAAATCAAATTACATTTAAAAAGTCACTTTCACCCTAAATTAATAATAAAATCACTTTATATTATAAAGTCACTTTATAAAGCACATCCCACTTTAATAAAGTACATCTCACCTAAAAAATATAAAGTCGCATCATAAAGTACTCTACAAATACTTTTTATAAAGTCACTTTATGGCATTAATGAGACCTCCTTGTTCTTGGACCCCTACACCTAGGCACCTGATGTAAGAGTACCTTTGAGCTACCAAAACTAACACTCTCTCTTAGCAAGGGAGGTATGTTGAATATTGTGTAACTTCAGAAGATATTCTTACTCTTAGTGTACTTCCTTTGGGAAATATTCATATTGTATTTGATCATGTAAAAACATTAAAAGAAATCAAGTAAAATAGACAAGTCGGCCCCATAGAAATCAGTGGCTAAACTGCCACAAACAATGGGAAGTCTGCCCCAAACAATGGGCAGAACTGCCCCAGTGAAGTTGGACCTATGGTGAAAAATTTATCCAGACATGTCTATAAATAAGGGGGTCGAATTCCTCATTTGTAACATCACAACTTCACTCAAGCAAGGGAATAAGTGCACATGGGAGAGTAGTTGCAGCTGGAGGAAGATTATGTTTGGGTTTTCTATCTTATATATTATTCTCGGGATCTTTGTCTAAGATAATTTAGCTTTTGATGTAATATATTTTCATTGTACTTGTGATGAATATATACTAAAGAATTTTTGTTGGGTTTTTCCCATGAGAGGGTTTTCCCAGGGTAAATCTTTGCGTCTCTTTTGTATGTTGTGTTTGTCTATCTTTCAATGATCCTATTACATATGGTTATTGTGATAATATATATAAATTGTTTGAATACATAACATAACCATCCTAGAACTATTAAACTTCTAACATGGTATCAGAGCTAGTCCGAAAGAAGACCTTTTGTAGCAGAAACTGCCGGAAGTGAAAACTAGGGTTTCTTGTTACGAAGGGTTTTCACCATAGATTGGCTTGAAAAGGAGGTCAAAGCAAATCACACTAGGAGGGTGCATTTTTCTGTGGAGGAATTTTCCATATCCAAGAACTTTGAATTTTGACCCTGTCACTACTACTCGGGAAAACTAGGGCATCAGATTTTTGGGATTTGTGTCCACAGATTTGGCTAAAGGAAGGGTCTACTCAACTGTCCTTGAGGAGGCGCATCTCTCTCTCTAGTTATTTTTTCAAGATTCCAAAGTTGAAAAATTAGGGTTTCTCTTACAAACCCTAGGTTAACCAAAAGTCAGATCTCATAAGACATTGAAGCAAGCACTTGATTGGAGCATCTTAATTGGTAAGTCCTATTATCTCTATTTCCATTTGAGGTTCTCATTTTATCAAGATGTCAAACAATACCAGGCTTGAGGATAAGCTTGAAGGAGCAGATAACTTCCGAGCCTAAAAGTATAGAGTACTGCTCATTCTAGAAGAGAATGATTTGGACAACTATGTTAAGGAGGAAGTTGTGGATCCAGAGGGAGATCAAGACAAGGATAAAACACAAGAAGAATTTAGTTAAGGCCAAGAGGATCATTGTTGAATCCATCAAGGATCACTTGATCCCCCATATTTCATCTTTGAAGACTCCTAAAGAAAAGTTGGACGCATTGAATAGATTATTCGAAGGGAAGAACATTAACATGAAGATGACCTTGAGAATTGAACTCAAGGGTGTGAAGATGCAGAAGTCAAAAAGTATCCAATCCTATTTCACAAGGGTCTCCCAAATCAAAGAACAATTAGAAGTTATTGGAGAACATGTTGAAGAAGCATAATTGGTGATGACTACATTGAATGGTCTCCCGAGGTCATGGGAATCATTCATTCAAGGTATTTTTTCTAGAAAGAAGCTCACCAAATTCAGTAGGCTATGGGGAAATTGTACACAAGAGGAAGCCAAAATTGAATCCAGGGAAGAGAAGATGGGTGAAGATGCAATCAAGCCTTAGCAGCTCATGCAAAGAAGGAAAAGAGCAAGAAAGAAGAACATGCTCACCTGAATCCTATAAGATTCCAAAAGAATCATAGACCTCGTAAGTACTACTAAAACTATAGATGTTACACTTGTGATGAAAAGGGACATCTTGCAAGAGATTGCGCCAAAAGCAAAGGAAACAACAAGAAAGGAAATAAGAAGAGGTACCATGCTCATGCTGCAGAAGATGATGAACCAGTTAAGATGAGTGTTAGGGAAGATTCCTCAAGTGATGAAGAATATGTCTTGAAATTTTGATGATACAGTAGTAATTGGAGAGCAAGAGGGAGGATTGTACAAATTAAAATTCCAACCAGATCAAGCATTGGTTCATCAAACTATGGAACCAAGTGAGCTATGGTACATAAGGCTTGCATATATATACACTACAAGGATTTATCGATCGTAAGCAAAATGGTTATTGGTCTTTCTGAGATCCAAACAAAACATGACCCGTTTCCAAGCAAAAGGAGATCTTGAATCCAGTACATGAGAACCAAGGATGAAGACTTTAGAAAGTTCCAGACTAGACGAAGAAGAAGATCAAGGTCTTCAAAATCAAATGATGAAGCAGAGTACGCTTCTAGAAACTCCAGTAACTTCTGCAAGGAGGAAAAAACCAAGAGGGAGCCTATAAAGCACATGAAAGATAAGTATTTACTATTATTTGAATTCCTGAGTATTTTTTAAGGATATTGCTCATTACAATTACATGTAGATCTATGATACAGTTTTCTTTTATGCACTTATATATAACTAAGATCGACTAGAAGTAGTCGCATGTAGTGCATGTTATGGGTAAGTGGCCTATAGTGTTGCACAACATCCCATGAGCCCTTGATGGAGCTATTCTAGGATGAAACCTCTTTGCTAACATGTTAAGAGCAGTGCATGCTCTTAATAGTATGTTATGGTAGAGATGGAAGGCATCTAGATATTTAACGTGTGTATATGAGATATGGATGAGTGTTGTGCTGAGGCATTGGCTAAAAATGCATTGTTGTGTGAATTATGAAGTTGTCATTAAAATGTCAATATGATTTGATGACTATGAAGTGTTACTAATGATACCATTGAATTTGACTTATAGGAAAAATCATGTGCTATGACCTACAAGAGAAGGATGACTTACAAAATAAAGCATACTATAGAAGTACAAGGCAAGGTTCATGATTTCTCTCAAAAAGAGGGAGTCGATTATGACGAGACGTGTGATCCTGTAGCAAGATACAGTTCGAATAGAGTTATACTTGCGATAGTTGCTGTGATGAAGTGGAAGGTACACCAGGCGGACATGAAGACAGATTTCCTGAAGGGTGTGGCAGAAGAAGAAGTGTATGTGGAGCAGCCACTGGGATTTGAGACACATGATAGGCATACATATGTGTGCAAATCAAAGAAGGCATTGTATGGTTTGAAACAGGCACCCAGGACATGGTACGACAGGATAGATGGATTTCTGACAAGCTTGGGATTTACCAACAATAAAGTGGATTCCAACCTTTACTTCAAGGTTGAGGATGGGAAACCTATGATAGTATTGGTGTATGTAGATGGCCTGTTCCTGAAAGGTGACGAGAAGCTCATTGCAGAAATGAAGAGGAAACTTACCGCATAATTCGAGATGAAAGACTTGGGTATGATGCACTACTTCTTAGGTCTTAAGGTGTGGCAGAATCCATATGATATTTTCATTATTCAAGGAAAATCCGCGGTAGATATCCTAAAGAGTTTCAGGATGATGGATTGTAAGGCCATGGCCACACTGATGGCATTGAACTTGAAGTTGTTTTTTGATACTACTTCAAAGACCTTTGATGTCATAGTATACACGCATATGATTAGTTTGTTGATGTACTTAACGAACACGAGGTGGGATATATGATTTGCGGTGAACACATTGAGTCAGTACATGGTAGAGTCGAGACGTGTTCACCTAATTAGTGCAAAGAATGTGTTGAGTTACCTGAGGGGTACGATTAATTATGGCCTCATATATGCGACAGATTAGAGGATTATCCTGCAAGGCTATGTTGATTCAGATTGGGCTGGTAGTGTCACAGATAGGAAGAGCACTTCAGGATGCTACTTCAGTTTGGGGTCTGACATGATTTCCTATTTCAGCAGGAAGCAAACAAGTGTGACACTAAGTATAGCCGAGGCAGAGTACATTGTAGCTTGTTTAGCTATCTGCGAGACAGTGTGGATTAGGAAGCTGCTTGCAGAATTGTTCGATCTCGAGTTAGAAGTGACTTTCATTTTCTACGACAACCAGAGCTGTGTGAAGTTATCCGAGAATCCAACTTTTCATGACAAGTCGAAGCACATTGAGATCAGGTGTCACTATATCTGGGATATGGTGTAGAGAGGATAAGTGAGGCTCCAATATGTGGCGACAGACGAGCAAATAGCTGATGTGTTGACAAAGCCTCTGTTGAGATTGAAGTTTGAGTACTTCAAGGACAATCTTGGAGTGGTCCAGATCGATGTTCCTCTAAAGAGAGAGTAGTGAGTGCCATAAAACATGTGTGAAGACATAGGTTACGTACCATGATATGATGTCCACGTTCTCGAAAACACTACTTCTCAATACAATACTCGCCAAGGAGAATTCCTTCTCGAATTTCCTGGTGTACTCTTAAACTTTAGCTAATGCAGTTTCCTCCTTTGTCTCATTCTTCTTATTTCCTTTATTTTTATTTAAACACTCCCCAACATATTGACCAGATGCTTGAGAATCAAAGCATCTCACCTTGATTATATCCTTCTCGTACTTGGCTCCGCTGCTCGAGCCCCTTTTCTTCTTATCCTTTGCTAAAAGGGTCACGTTATGTTCATCAGTGCCATGCTATGTCTTCTCCTAAGACCCCTCTTGGATCTCCTCCTGAATGAAGTCATCCCATAATCTTTCCAAGAGGGAAAATTCTCACTTCCAACCACACATTTCACAAACACGTCCCAATCCTTAGGGAATCCCTTCAGGGATATTCATACCAACTCGGGATCATGAATGATCTCACCAATTGTGCTCAGCTCCTTCAATTTTCTAATCCTAGTGATATACAAGGCTACATTCTCACCTTTTGCCATCTTTGCGCCGTGAAGCTTATCTTTCAAATCCATAATGCGGTTCTTGTTCTTGTTTTCATACACACTCTTCAAAGCATCCGACATTTCCTTGGTATTATTTTTCTTATCCAATTGTGAGATGAGGTGATCCTTCACCCCATCTAGGAGAATACTCTGGGTTCTAGCTTCCTTCACTTCATGAATATCCAAAGCAATAGGATCCGCCACTGAAGGTGGCACAACAGTGGTATTGAAAAACTGTCAAATCTTGTTCTCCTTGAGAACGACATTCATTAGGACCTTCCATTGTAAATAGTTGGATATCCCATCCAACGGGTCTTCATACCAAATATTGTTCATCTTACCCTCTCTTGCTATTTTTCTAATCACAAGACCAAGTCAAATATCCTCACCTGTTCCAAAAATCAACTCAGCTGCACCAACCAACAAATCACATGCATACACAACTGCCATAAACTTCCCACTTTCAAACTCAGAGCCCCAGCTCTGACACCATGTTAATAATTCTCGAGATTTGTGCAACAAATTCACTAGTTGATTTCGTCAAACACTTAATAAATCACTGATATCAAACTTCAACAGTAAGCTAGATCCATTTACTTTTCGCAAGCATTAAATACACTTGTACCGTGACTGATATATGTTGGTCACCCTATATGCAAGTTAATTACAACTAACACGCACGATGCTCAATATGAATTGTCAACCCAGGGAAGTCTTTTATTTCAATGGCAATAAGCACAGTCTATGCATAAACATTTCAAGTAGTTGATTAAGTAAAGGGATATCAATGTTCCTACCTATCTACTCGGCCAAACTCTTCTCCTAACTAAAACTAATCTGACTTATCCATCTAGGAATTCAAAGTACAATTAACTTCCTACAAATATCAATCCAGCAATTACTGATCTAGGAATAAAATAAACTAGACTTACTTTTGCAAGAAGTTAAATCCTACAATTATCAAGATACATCATTCAATCTCTATTGATCTAACTCATCTAGCAGCTATTGTAACTCAATCACAATCTGTCTAATCTAATGAATTCAGGAAAGATAAAAAAACAACCAGAACTAGAAGTAAGCTTGAACTCTAGTTTGATCAATATTGGAAATCCTAGAAAGAATAAATGACTGAAAGGAATTAGAGCTGAGCTTGGCTGTAACAGCTGATCTAACACACTATGCATCAAATAAACTAACCTACACAGTCGATTGTCACACCACATAGTAGCAGCTATTCAGAATCCAATCATAAACTACCAGAAAGGAATGCAAGTATCAATCCACTGTTGCAACTTGCAGTAACACATCTAATGCAATTCCACACCACACAACATAAAATAAATTAACTACCTACTTAACTCGGCTATCTCTGTGAGAAGGTGGGCCCTGGGCCTCTAACAGAGATGCCGTAGACTAACACAAATTAAAACTCAGATATAAGAAACTTTGCTCCTTGTATTAAGAATGATGGAATTACAGTCACAGCTCTCTGTCTCAGCTTATACAATTAGAAATTATCCAACCCCAGGCTCAAAACGCCTCTTTACATTTATACCCCATGACATGAAATCGTTACACCAAAATATCGGGAAGCCATGAAGATCTACGATCTTCAGGATGCCAATTTACAATGGAACTGTTGCAGCCATAAGTGATCTTGAATTAAATCGTTACATTCAGGCCTAAGTTGTTGCATGTTGTCACATCCCAGAATAGATTCGAGCTTAGTGGACTGGCTGGTACTCGGATGCTCTGTTGTGACTCAGTCGCAGTTGGCCAAGTGAAGGAATGCTCGAACTATTGCAGTGAATTGTGGAACCAAACTCAAGAAGGAACAACTGGCGCGAGATATGCCTCTTCTCCAAGGTCAACGAGATGCTACACCTGCGGTCTTGTAAAGGCTTCTTGGATATCTTTATCGAATCAGACAATATTAGCACAACCTTAAAAGATAGAGTACAAAACCATAAAAAAAACAGGCATTAATTGAATAAAACAATAATAAAGTATACCTGTTGCAATCCATGCTTTACTTGGAAAAATATCTGCTTAGATCAAGGAATAGTAAGGCAAAATAGGGAAAAAGGTGTAGATAGGTGTAGGCAAAAAGGGGCTATTTTGGCGCCCAACATCTCCCCCCAACTATCCAATTGCATGTCCTCATGCAGCAACTGACTAATCTGAGTCTGAATCTGGTCCCCGTTCATGATGAGAGGAAAAATTGAAGGAAATGTCAGGTTCCTTGCCTGTTTCCAAAAACCCATTACAAGCATCCCAGTATTCCCAGCACTGTTTCTCTTCTGCCTTAGTCAATGTATAATTATCCCTGTACGGTCCTCCTGGCCACCATATAAGGGGAAATTTGAACTTGAGTCCCAGCCAGTGTAACCCACACGTTCTCATGCAATTGACATACCCTACTACCCTTGGAAGAGCTTGTTTAAAATTCTTAAGGAAATATGGGTCCCTTTTCATCAAAGCTAGAGAGGAAGTCTGCCACCTGTGCTTGCTACCTTCTAAGGCAAGATGTTGTTTTTTGGAGATCAGGTCAACATAGGTAGAGATGAATTTCTCTTGCATCTTCTTCAGGTGTTGAGTCTTCGAAGGGGATAAGAAACACCTTCCATAATTTATAAGAAGAACACGAGGAGATTGGGGTTCACTCCTAATCCATAGATTGGCACTGGCCTCATTCCTAGAGATTGTTTGGAAGGAATCTTCCCACTGCACATGATTATGAACAAAAGAGGCAAAATCTCTCAACTGAACATCCCCTACATAGGGAATAGTACTAGAGTGAGATTCACCAAGACATACCATATCGTGCAAATATAATTCACACAACAGGTGCTGCTCAAGAAAGCTGCTTGACAAGAAGGGCACTACAAACTGGGAAGGGATCAACAATTGATAAGGTCTACCCTCTCGTAGAGCTTTTAATTTGAACATGGTAATTTATTCATATAGGAATACCGGGTAGGAAGGAGATGGGGTGTTAGAACAGTAATCCATACTTAGTACCATAGTTCATAACCTTAGTCAAATTTATTGCCATGTGTGCTTTATTACACTATAGTTTGGACTTGGCTACTTAAATTGGTCAAATAACCACTTTTGAGAGTGTTCACACCCACTTCCAAGCAAACCAACTCACCCAAACTCCAGTTTTGTCCACAAGTGTGCCCTCGTTAAATGTTGGAGCACTCTCCTTCCTTGAATTGGGGAATCTCTGTTGACTTGGAGTGCTTGGGTGGATTTTGCCCATTTTTTGCTAGATTTGGAGCATTTATTGCTTCCTTGGACCTCCCACACACCTCTATTTGCTCACCCACGCATGCATAGGCCTCATTTATGACCCAACATGCTTCAGCCACCTCCACACCAAAATTCGTGACTGTTTGGGATGATTAGGACTGAGTTGGACCCACCTAGGGGGGATTGAGGCCAATTAGCATTGTACACTCATTTTGGGCTCTCTATGGCTCTCGAATTTCTCTATGATGTAATATAAACCTGTTCTAAACATTTTCACATGTTAGATAGTCTGATAATGCCACGTTTCAGTTCACATTGTGTGTAAACTTGTCTCCTTTTCAAGCTTTTTCACTGGTTATTGCAAATATTTCGATTTTGTGAGGTTCTCTATAGCTCCAAGATCTTACTGTGGATAAAAATAATCACATGGTATCAGAGCCTTGTGGAGTTAGTGAGTTGCAGATCAATATTGAGCATTGAGATACATTCTTGAGAGAATTTCCAAATAAAAATTGAGTGTTTTTTGCAGGTTGTTTAGTAGTTTTATCACCATTAACGCAAGCAAAAATGGAAGATAACCAAATGTTGCTCACTCCCTTCAATTTATTCGATTGGAAGGCTGAAATGGTCATCAAACTGAGATCTAAGGGTCTCTATAGAGTAACCAGGGGCACAGAAGTGGAGCCAAACTCTGTTGTGGAGAAAGCAAAGTACTACAATCAACTTGATGAAGCATATGGATTGCTATGCCTGAGCATTTCGAGGGAAATCCTATTTCATACAGACAGTTTGACAACCCCAAATGAAGTGTGGGTGAAGCTCGAATCACTCTTTGGGAAAAGTGATGAACTAAGAGGCCATCAACTTGAAAACGAGCTCATCAGCTTGAGCCAACGCATTTTGAAACCATCCAGGAGTTCTTCACTAAATTCAAGTCACTAGTGCTGCAGCTGCAACAATGTGGAATTGTTAAGAAGGAAGAACAATTGATACTGTCCATCCTTTCGAAGCTAGGGCCAGAATTCTCAGTGTTTGTAAGCACATTCCATTCTGCCAAAATGACCCTTCGAAACTGGAAAATGCCATCACTAGCAACCTTCATGGAGTGTCTTACTCAGGAGCAAGACAAGCTAGTTCAAATGGGCTCCATCAAATCGAAAGATCAAGCCTTGGCCATGGGTGTTTCGAATGCCTCCAAAGGAAAGCAGAAGGAAAAGAGTTCGAAGCAGCCAGAGAAGAGGAAGTTTGACAAGACCAAATCTACTGATGGGGGTTCGAATCCTTCCAAGGAGAAGGACAAGAAGGGAAAAGAGAAGACCAAACGCACCTAATGCCACAAGGGATGGAATACAGAGAGCTCATGCATGAAGAAAACCATTGATTCAATGGCGCAGTTGCTGGAGAAGAACAACATTCCTATCCCTGATGGTGCAAAGAATAAAGGTGGCACCTCAAATTCTAACACCAAGGAGAAATGCCATGCTTTGGCAGCAGGTACTTCTAATTCCTCATCCTTCATTATTGATTCAGGGGCTTCTAGGCATATGGTTTCATCTAGAGAGCTCTTCTCATCTATGCATTCGAATAGTGGCCCAATAGTTCGAATGGGAGATGGCTCTGAGATCCAGACCAAAGGGATTGGCAGGATCGATTTTGAGCATGGTTATTTCAGTGATGTGCTCTATGTACCTTCGTTGGCTACAAATTTGTTATCAGTGTATCAAATGACACATACAGGAGAATCCAAGAGAGTAACATTTACTCCTGATTTGGTAGAGTTCTCATAAATTTCTTCAAACCAAGTCTTGGCAGTTGGGTATGCAGACCACCAAGATAGGATATACAAGTTCTCGAATTTCTGTTGATGTATATGTAACTTCGAAATGTATTTCATTTATATATTTATTGTACTCCTATAGAGATGTATTATTCCTGTATACGGAAGTGTCGTCATTTGTATTGACAAGTGTCGCAAGTGTGTTAACTTGTCGATGGATTATTAGACCACCTTGTAAGGGGTCGGCCCGATATAATGTAATATGAAGTTATTGTACCTAGCTAGACAAGTCATCCCCATAAGGTTATTGGGCGAATAGGACAACTATAAATAGAGATCGGGAGATCTCTATTTGCATCACTTCATAACTCACACTTCCTTCACTCAGAAAGTGGCGCACATGTGAGGAGGAGGATGAGATGCTAAGAGGAGTCTATCTCTTGTACTTTGGTTGTACTTTGGTTGTGCTATTGCTCTATCTATCTCTGAGGAAGTTGTGGGGTTTTTCACCTTAGGGTTTTCCCCACGGAAACTCTGTGTGTTTATTGTCTCTCATGCTTTTTCTTCTTGTGATGATTGACATGCTTGTTATGATTGATATGCATTGATATACTGTACATGTTATTCTCTCAATAAAGATCCTAGAGTATTGTGAATTAATGCTCAAAATTTAACATGGTATCAGAGCTAACCTGAGAAGAAGACACTGTGCAGTTGCAGAAGCTAGGGCTTCTTGTTTCTGGGTTTCTCTCCACAGATTTTGGAAACGCAATATGATAGATTGACTCTCCTCAGCAAGGTGAATCTTTCTATCCAATCAAAATTCAGTTCTGAGCACTTTCAGTTTTGGCCCTAAACATTAGGGTTTCCACAAAAATAGGAATTTCTGAAATCTGAAGACATAGTTGGAAGCTACTTGGAAAAATTGAAGTTTAGAGCTTTGGATCGAGATTTTTGGCTGGGTAAATCTCCGGGAAACTCAAACCCTAATTTAGGGTCCTCCCTAGTGAACCCGGGAAGACAAAAAGGCATTTTTGAAGGGTGATGCTTTGCAGATCTCAAATTCTGGATACACTAGGCTAATCAGCTCATCAAGGTGCATCTTTCTATCCTTTCAGAAAGTTGAAATTCACATTTTGAATTTTTAGGGTTTCTCTGACAAACCCTAATCCGGGACCATATCCAGTTTTCAGCAAAGCAAGTGGTAAGACCTAAATCTATTCTATTTCCATTTGAAGTACTCTTTAAGATGTCTCACCACACCAAGCTTGAGGATAAGCTTGAAGCGGCTGATAACTTCCGAGACTGGAAGTATAGGATTGGGTTAATCCTGGAAGAAAATGAATTGGACTCCTACATCAGCTCTAAGGTCCCTATCCCAAAGGATGAAGAGGCTAAGGTATTTCATAAGAAGAACTTGGTCAAGGAAAAGAGAATCATTGTTTATTCTATCAAAGACCATCTCATACCACATGTGTCATCTCTAAAGACACCCAAGGAGATGTTTGACTCCCTGACCAAGTTATTTGAATGGAAGAACATAAATCGGAAGATGACTCTGCGGAATTAATTGAAAGGGGTCAAGATGTTGAATGGAGAGACCATTCAATCTTACTTCTCCAAGGTCTCTCAGATCAAGGAACAACTTGAAGTTGTGGATGAAGTAGTGGACAATGGTGAAGTTGTTATGACCACTCTAATGGCCTACCTATGTCATGGGACTCCTTTATTCAAGGAATCTGTGCAAGAAAGAAATTGATCTCTTTCAGTAGACTATGGGAGGAATGCTCTCAAGAAGAAGCTAGGCTTGTGGCATGAGAAAAAAAGATGGGGGATGAAGATCAAGCTCTCACATCTCACACCAAGAGAAGCAAGGTTAAGAGGGAGAAATCTCATAACAAGAAACATTCTCACCCTTATCACAAGAAGAAAGATCTATCTCATGTTCGATGTTTCGAATGTAATGAAATGGGACACTTTGCTTCCAATTGTCCCAAGAAGAAGAAAGACAACAACTTCAAGAAGAAGAAGAAGAATAACTAAAGAAGATATCATGCTCATGTTGCTGAGGATGATGAACCTTCCAGGAAGAAAGCTAGAGCAGAAAGTAATGATGATGACTCATCAAGCGAATAAGAGTATGTTCTAATCTCTGCTCTCACATGTACTATCTCTCATGGTTGTAATGATTGGTTAATTGACAGTGGGGCTTCGAAACACATGACTGGGTTTAAAGAATCTTTTGTAAACCTATCTGAACATGAATCACCCCATAAGGTGAAACTTGGGGATGATTATCAATACTCTATCAAAGGAAGTGGGAAAGCCTCCTACAACCTAGAATCTAGAAAGTCCTTAAAGATCAAAGATGTGCTATTTGTACCTAGGTTGAAGAAGAATCTACTCTCCATCTCTGCATTAGATGCAAAAGGTATGAGGGTTGCATTTGTAGATGGCCAAGTCCTAATATGGCCAAAGGGTAAAACTATTGATGATGAAGTGGTGATTGGAGAGCAAGAGGGAGGATTGTATAAATTGAAGGGACAACCTGAAGATGCCATGGTGCATGATTCCATGGAGCCAAGTGAAATTTGGCATAGAAAACTTGCACATATGCACTATAGAGCATTACCAATTGCAAGTAAGGCTGTAGAAGGTCTCCCTGAAATTAATACCAAGCATGAAGGTGTTTGCAAAGGATGTGCAAAAGAAAAGAACATAAAGAAGGCATTTCCAAGTAGTGAAAGCAAGGCAAAAAGTATCTTGGAAATTATCCACTCCGATGTATGCGGCCCGATGTCATCCAGCTCTCTGAGTGGGTATGTTTACTATGTCTCTTTCATTGATGACTTCTCCAGGAAGACTTGGGTTTACTTCTTGAAGAAAAAAGATGAAGTGTTGGATAAGTTCAAGGAATTCAAAACCTTGATGGAGAACCAAACTGATAAGAAGATCAAAACATTCAGATTCGACAATGGTGGAGAATTCACCTCAGATGACTTCAAGAAGCTATGCAGTGATTCCGGGATTAAGAGGGAGTTGACTGCTCCTTACAATCCACAACAGAATGGAGTTGCAGAAAGAAAGAATCGAACAATCATGGAAGCAGCAAGGGCAATGCTGCATGACCAGGATCTACCTATGCATCTATGGGCAGAAGCAGCTAGGACAGCTGTATATGTGCAAAACATAACACCCCACAAGATATTGGACAACAAGACACCAGAAGAGGTCTTCTCTGGTAAGAAACCTGAAGTCAGCCATCTCAGAATATTTGGTTGTCCAATATACACTCATGTCCCAAAAGAAAAGAGGACCAAGCTAGATCCTTTAGGAAAGAAGGGTATCTTTGTGGGTTACAGTGAAAGCTCGAAGGCTTACAGAATATACGTTCCAGGGTTCAAGAAGATTGATGTCAGCAGGGACGTAACATTTGATCAAAACTCAGCATTCGTCAAATAAAGGAAGACACCTGTTGAAGTTTATGAAGAACCTAAGGAAACTAGATTTCAAGACACTACCATGACTGAAGCAATTCCAAATGTTGATCGTGAAATTGAAGATCTGCAACAACCAATAGATCCACCCAGTGAGAATAACTCTCACAAGAGAAAACCTGCACAGCTCATTCAATATGCAAAAAGATATGGCATTCCAGAAGAACACAAAGCAAAGAAGAGAACCAGATCACATACCAGCTATGTTGCTTTACTCTGTGATATCATGAACAAAGAACCTTCCAATTATGAACAAGCAGTAGAAAAGAAAGAATGGAAGGATGCCATGATTGAAGAATACCAATCAATAAAGAAGAATGACGTTTGGGATGTTGTCCCAAGACCTGAAGGGAAGTCTATTGTGACTTCCAAATGGATCTACAAGATCAAGCATGTTGTAGATGGCAACATAGAGAAATACAAGGCAAGGTTCGTAGCTCGTGGCTTCTCTCAGAAAGAGGGAATAGATTATGAAGAAACTTTTTCTCCTGTAGCCAGGTACACTTCCATCAGAACAGTACTTGCTCTGGCTGCAGCGATGAAATGGAAGATACACCAGATGGATGTCAAGACCGCCTTCTTGAATGGTGTAGTTGAAGAGGAAGTGTATGTGGAGCAGCCACTCGGTTTTGAAACACATGACAGGGAGTCATATGTGTGCAGATTGAAGAAAGCCTTGTATGGCTTAAAACAAGCTCCTAGAACTTGGTATGGTAGGATGGACAGTTTTCTATCTAGTTTGGGCTTTACCAAGAGTAAAGCGGATTCCAACCTTTACTACAAGGTTGAGGAAGGAAATCCTATGATTCTACTCCTGTATGTGGATGACCTGTTTGTAACAGGAGATGACAGATTGATTGCCGATACAAAGAGGAAGCTTGCTGCCGATTTCGATATGAAGGACCTGGGGATGATGCACTATTTTCTAGGTATGGAGGTGTGGCAGAGTGCAGATGGGATCTTCCTTGGACAAGGGAAGTATACAGTAGATATCCTGAAGAGGTTCGAGATGATGGATTGCAAGGCCATGGCCACACCTATGGCATCGAACCTAAAGCTTCTATGTGATGCTTCATCTGAGCCGGTTGATATCTCTATGTATCGTTAGATGATTGGGTCCTTGATGTACCTGACGAACACGAGACCAGATATTTGCTTTGCGGTGAACACATTGAACCAGTTCCTGATGGATCCAAGGAGTGTTCACCTGGTTGTTGTAAAGCATATTCTGAGGTACCTGAAGGGTATAGTTGATTATGGGCTCAAGTATGAAGCGAATCAAAAGTTTAACCTGTAGGGTTATGTTGATTCATATTGGGCAGGCAGTGCTACAGATAGGAAGAGCACATCTGGGTGTTGCTTCAGTATGGGATAAGGTGTGATCTCTTGGTTTAGCAAGAAGCAATCCTGCATAGCACTGAGTACAGCCGAGGCAGAGTATGTTGCAACCTGTTCGGCTAGTTGTGAGGCAGTATGGCTTCGGAAGCTACTGTCAGAGTTATTTGATCTCCCGCTGGAGACTACTGGTATCTTTTGTGACAACCAGAGTTGTGTGAATCTGTTTGAGAACCCGGTGTTCCACAACAGGTCGAAACACATAGAGATCAAATATCACTATATAAGGGATATGGTGCAGAGGGGAGCAGTGCAGCTCCTGTATATTGCGATGGATGAGCAGATTGCAGATGTGCTGACGAAGCCACTAGCCAAAGTGAAGTTCGAGTACTTCAGAGAGAGGCTTGGCGTTCTTCAGATCGACGACACTTCGAGGAAGAAGTGATGGACACATTTGTTGAATCCATTCCAAGCATGGTGGAAGGAGAATCCTTCACATGGCTATGGATGTAAGCGCTGGATGATGAGAATTAGGATGATGTTCTAGTTTCTGCTCTATATGATCAGTTGGATCATTTATATGTATATACGCATCATGTTGGATGCTGGATATGATCAGGTAGATCATGTATTTGTATATGTATCAGGTGGATACTTGTATGATCAGGTAGATCATGTATTTGTATATGTGTCAGGTGGATACTTGTATGCTGAGGTAGATCATGTATTTGTATATGTATCAGGTGGATACTTGTATGATCAGGTAGATCATGTACTTATGTATGTATCAGGTGGATGCATTATGTATATCAGATGGATGCATTTGTATGATCAGGTAGATCATGTATAATGATATGTATCAGGTAGATACTTTGTATGCATCAAATGGATATACTGTTTGATCAGGATGATCACAGATGACGAGCTTCAGGATGTTGCTCCATATGATATGCATCAGGTTGATGCTATGATGATGATCAGGATGATCACAGATGACGAGCTTCAGGATGTTGCTCCAGATGATATGCATCAGGTTGATGGTATGATGATGATCAGGTTGATCATGTGATGATGTACATCAGGATGATGTATGGTGAGTATCGGTTTGATACTCTATGGCCATGGACAGGTTGTGCAAGTAGCATAGAAAAGACCCTTTAAAAATTGGACAGGTAGAGAAGTGTGCTCGTAACATCCTGGATTGCTCTATCAAGATCCGGACAGGTAGAGCGATGTGCTCATAACATCCTGGGATGCTCTGAGTAGGTTTTGCTACAGTTTCGCATATAAAATATACTTTAAAATACGGACAGGTAGAGCAGTGTGCTCGTAACATCCTGGGATGCTCTATCGAGATCCAGACAGGTAGAGCGGTGTGCTCGTAACATCCTGGGATGCTCTGAGTAGGTTTTGCGAAATTTCACATAGAAAAGATCCTTTAAAATCCAGACAGGTAGAGCGGTGTGCTCGTAACAGCCTGGGATGCTCTATCGAGATCTAGACAGGTAGAGCGGTTTGCTCATAACATCCTGGGATGCTCTGAGTAGGTTTTGTGAAGGTCAACATGTAAAAGATCCTCGGAGATCTGATAGGTTGAGCAGTGTGATCGTAATCAGTCTTGGGATGCTCTTTCGAGGTTTTGTTGATGCACATAATCAGTCCTGAGTATTCCACAGTATGGCCAGTGGTGATGAAGACCTACAGGTGGTGGGCCTACATCCGGTATGAAAAAGGATTGGCTCTGTAGAACTTCCTATGACAAGTAGATTCAGATATTGATCGAGATAGCAGCAGCAGTGACGATGACGATGATTCACTGATGATGATCCAAAGAAGAAGACTTGTGCTAGATGATCTGTGTCGAGAAATACCTTCCTAGTTAAGAGGGAGTGTTGATGTATATGTAACTTAGGAATGTATTTCATTTATATATATATATTGTACTCCTATAGAGATGTATTATTCCTCTATACGGAAGTGTTGTCATTTGTATTGACAAGTGTCGCAAGTGTGTTAACTTGCTGATGGGTTATTAGACCACCTTATAAGGGGTCGACCCGATATAATGTAATATGAAGTTATTGTACCTAGCTAGACAAGTCGTCCCCATACAGTTATTGGGAAAACAGGACAAGTATAAATAGAGATCGAGAGATCTCTATTTGCATCACTTCAGAATTCACACTTCCTTCACTCGGAAAGTGGCACACATGTGAGGAGGAGGATCAGTTGCTAAGAGGAGTCCATCTCTTGTACTTTGGTTGTGCTATTGCTCTATCTATCTCTGAGGAAGTTGTGGGGTTTTTCACCTTCGGGTTTTCCCCACGGAAACTCTGTGTGTCTATTGTCTCTCATGCTTTTGCTTCTTGTGATGATTGACATGCTTGTTATGATTGATATGCATTGATATACTGTACATGTTATTCTCTCAGTAAAGATCCCAGAGTATTGTGAATTAATGCTCAAAATTTAACAATTTCCTCCCTAGTTCTAGTGACCAAGCACTTCACTCTCATGCCAATGAGACCTCCAAGCTATGGCATGAAATATTTGGCCACATGAACTACAAGTATCTCCAAACATTGCATAAAGATGAGATGGTGGAAGGGCTTCCTGAAATCAAATATTCAAATGGAGCTTGCATTGGTTGTGTGATTGGGAAACATACAAAACTCGGCTATGAGAAGGGAATGGCAAGGAGAGACACTCAAACACTTGGATTGCTACATTCAGACCTCATTGGTCCTCTACCCACTCCATCCTATGGTGGATCAAGGTATGTACTCACATTCATAGATGACTAATCTCGATTCTGTTGGGTTTACTTCCTGAAATTGAAATCTGAAGTGTTTGAGCAATTGAAGATTTGGAAGGCCTTAGTGGAGAATCATAATGGTCATAAGATAAAAATCCTTAGGACTAATAATGGAAAGGAGTATGTGAACAAAAACATTCAGCATCTTTGTGAGGAATGTGGCATCCAAATGCAACATTCAATCCCCTACACACCACAGCAAAATGGTGTGGCAGAGAGGAAAAATAGATCTCTCAAAGAGATGGCTACTTGCATGATTGAAGATAGGGATCTAAGCCCTAAGCTATGGGCTGAAGCCATCAATTGTGCTACTCATATTCAGAACAGATCATTTCATAAATCAGTCAAAGGTAAAACACCCTATGAGGCATGGTTTGGCCAAAAACCAAATGTCTCAAATTTCAGGATTTTTGGGTCTAGAGCATGGGCTCGAATTCCATCAGAAAAGAGGAAGGCTTTGCAGCCACAAAGCAGAGAATGTATCATCGTTGGTTATGGTGAAGACACAAATGGCTAAAAGATGTTTGACACATCCACACTCAAAAATTTCATTGAGAGAAGTGTGCAATTCGAAGAAGAACCAATTCCATATTTTGAGCTTGCACCAGGGGAATGCTCTTCTCCTCCACACCTTAATGAAGTAAGTGATTATTCAAGTTCTGATTTTTCTGATATTGCTGAAGATGACATTGTTGTAGATGAGTCGCCATTAAGGCCCAAGTGGGCTGAAAAAAACATACAAGCTGCAGGTGAATTGGCAGGCAATCCCCAAGAGCCTAGGAAGACTAGATCTCAAACAATCAATGCTTCCTTTGTAAATGAAAGTGCACTTGTTGATCACGGTTATATGATTATTGGGTCTAATACAACATCATATCAGGAAGCTTACCATGATCCAAGGTGGAGATCAGCAATGGAAGAAGAATTCCATTCTCTCCAAGAGAACAAAACATGGGATTTGGTGCCTCTTCCTCCCAAGAGAAAACTTGTGCAATGTAAGTGGATTTTTCGAGCCAAACCTATTGCTGATGGTTCTGATCTGAAATATAAGGCTAGGTTAGTGGCTAAGGGATACTCACAAATCCATGGTGTGGATTATACCGAGACCTTTGCACCGGTTGCAAAGATAGACTCAATTAGACTAGCTCTAGCCATGGTAGCTAGTAAGGGTTGGCAAGTTCACCATATGGATGTTAAAAGTGCATCCTTACATGGTGAGCTACAGCAAGAGATCTATATGCAACAGCCTGAAGTTTTCCAAGAGGATCCCTCACTTTTTTGCAGGTTGAAGAAATCACTCTATGGACTCAAGCAAGCCCCAAGGGATTGGTATGCTAAAATGGATGCCTTTTTGCTTTCAATTGGTTTCATTCAATGCAAGTCTGATCCAAATGTATATTTGCAGTAATGTGATGATATTTTACAGGTCATAGTATTGTATTTTTATTATCTTCTAATTACACGGAGCTGCAACAAACAAATTGGCTCAATCAAAGCATCTTTGCACAGTGAATTTGCCATAAGCGACCTAGGACTGCTAAGGCAATTTTTGGGTTTGGAAATTGAGCAATCTGAAAGAGGTATCATGCTGAGTCAACCAAAGTATGCTTCAGACCTGTTATTGAAGTTTACAATGGCTGAATGTAAGACAGCCAAGTGCCCATTCCTTTCAGGCATAAAACTAGGTGAATTTGATGACTCTCCATTGGTGGATTGCACACTCTACAGGCAGCTAGTTGGTAGTTTGTTGTACCTTACACATACAAGACCTGATTTGTATTATGTTGTAAGTGATATGGAAAGGTATATGCAGGAGCCACATGAGATCCATTGGAAGTCAGCCAAAAAGATCCTTTAGTATGTCCAAGGAACAAAGAGTTTTGGGGTACATTATGCAGCTGGTTCTTCACTACAACTAGCTGGATTTTCTGATTCCGATTGGGCTGGAGATCCCATTGATAGAAAGTCCACTTTAGGTTTTGTTTTCATGTTTGATGAAGGTCCCATTTGATGGTCAAGTAAGAAACATCACACTATTTCACTTTCATCAGTAGAGGCCGAGTACAGGGCAGCAGTGAATGTAGCCACACAGTGTGTTTGGTTGCAAGGTATTCTTCGGGAGTTTGGTGTTGCTATTGATTCTCCAACCAACATTTGGGTGGATAATCAAAGTGCCATCAAGATATCTACTGATCCAGTACAGAGGCAGAGAACAAAGCACATTGAAATCCATATGCACTACATTCGGGGCTTGGTGCATGACATAGTGATTTCCTTGCAGTATTGCCCATCCACCGAGCAAACTGCTGATATTTTCATCAAGTGTTTTACTGAGAAGACCTTCACTCACTTGAGATATTTTCTTGGAGTGAGTGATGGATGGTGATTTCTGCAATTTTATTGTAGGTTCAGCCTGTCATGTACCCACCCTTGGAACCAATGCAAGGCAAGGAACATGCTACCAATCTATGGGGCTTTTCATAAAGCTCAGCCCATTCATTTAGAGGCATACAATTAAAAACAAAGTGTGCAGATGTAAATCAAACAAATATGCACAACGGAAACAAATTCATCCACACACATCTCTTCATATGCACCCAGTATATCAATATCAGTCATCAATTAATTAAAACAATGCAGAAGTAGACACATAGACATCAAAACACTTATCTTCATTTTTGCAACTGCCCAAGCAACTAGCTATGTCGCTGCAACGTTCCACCCAGCCATAGGCTCTTCGACAGCTTGTACTGAGTCCGTCCGAAGGCCACCCCCGAGCTGGGCATGATTCTCACAAGGGAAAGGGAACATTCTAGCTCAACCACAGCCCAATAACCATTTTATCTCAGCCAAGCCAGTCCAACTGGGTTTATCAGGCTGCAAGGGAACAATGGATGCTCATTCTCAAGCTCAAGCCAGAACAATGGATTACCCATTACCCATACCCCAACATACTCTTTCTTCTCACAACAAAACGATTATTGACAGGGTTACACATTTACAACAGAGGTGTTCACAAAACAGGGTCCACATTGGTTCTCCCAACTCGTGGTTCACCCAAACGAACTGTGGAATTTCGATTTCAACCCCAGGGAGCAAAACCGATTTCTCTCCACTCACTAGTTAGGATCCTTTCCAATGGCCTAAACGACCTCCAGGGAGACCCAAAAATGTTCTACTCTCTTTCGCCACTGGTAACCAACACAAAAACGCCCCTTCCCAGCTAAAAGATGAAGGGAAACACAAAAAAATGAGGGAGGAAAATGCCCAGGCAGCTAGAGCTGCGTGAGAGAGCAAGGCCATGGTGAATAATGGCTTAGGGAGAAATTTTGTGGCTCTATTCTTGCCCAAGGAGACCAACACGATTTTCCATGAAGGGTGGCTTGCCCATACCCGATTTTGGATAGCCATACCTCCCCATTCCCCAGGCATTTACTACCTCAACCAACTCTTGGGAGAAATCAATGGTTGGGTACAAAAGTCAACATGGGTAGTTGAGGGTTTGATGGGTTCTCCCATTGACACTTGGCTTGACCTGATTGGCTCAAGGGTTTGAATGTTTTCCCTCCCAATTCCTTGTGAAATCATACCCCCATCTCTTTGTTGCATTGCATAGCTAGTTGTGGGTATTTTTATTAAAATGCATATTACATGATTTTGAATTTCCAATGTGCATTGCTAGCACGCAACCATATGCATCACTAAATCGATGGCGGGGCCTTGGCCTTGAGCTCCTCGCCATGATTTCATAACAATATTACATCATTTATAATGTTAATGCCATGGGTTCAAACTAGGGACATTACATTCCCCTCCCCTTGGAATAACACCGTCCTCGGTGTTCCAACACTTCGGACTATATACCCACTTTACACATGATTCAAACTTCACAAACTGTGACAGGTCTGTCCTACGTTTCATCCCTTTACTTTGACCTCTCATGATCAAGTCCTTTGGTTTCCCCAAGCTACTCCTGCTAGCTTTGGTCTTCCAGCTCTACAGGTGGGCATTGCTCCAGAGCAATCCTTTTTTGTTTGTTTATCTTCCAACTGATCTACAAGTCTGGAATTTCATGGATTTCATCTTCCTTGTTGTCCCGGCAACTATCTGTGAGACTTATCATGGCAATTCCTGTTAGGACAAGCATAACACAATAATAAAATTAGTCAATTATTTTCCTAATTGACTTGGAACGTCCATGCTTTACTCATGAGACTTCCACACATTTCATGCTTTCCCACACACACATGAACTCATTCATGTCCATCCTTTCACAAGAAAATAACTATTTCAGCATTCACAATTCATTTCAAGCAATGAAACACAATTGGTTTTCATTTATGACATGCATTCAACAATCCTTTGTTTCTAAGATGCATCAGTCAAAAGGAAAGAGAAGAGTAAGAGTTTTCCCCCTCTTAGTCTTGTTCCAATCCGGAACCACACCATCACTAGTGGTTCTATGCTCCTTGGCCTCTTTCACTTCAATGTGAATGCTTGACTTGCCCTTTCTTGTCTATGACACTTTAGTGTCTAAGGTCTGTCTAATGGCTTTCAACTAGGGAACCATTTCCCATTGTCGCTTACAGAACCTTGGCTGCTAGGACCCACACAGTTCCACTAGCACCATCTTTCATTATTGCTCATACTGAGCTCTTTAGGACAGTCATATGTCCACACGCATCCTCCAGATGCTTTCATAGTCCTTGCTTCCAGCAATACCTACACTCAAACATTGAGTCAATTCACATGTTTAGTGTATTTTCATAGGGTTTATTTCCAAATGAGAATTTAAGAAATCATAATTAAATCATATACACATGTATATTCATAAGCAAGAGGTACAAGATAACCAAATACTTATCTTTATTGGATGTCTTCACCTTATCCCACATGATCCTTCTTCACTTTCCAAGCATTGGATTTCCCGTGGATACAACAATGAAGGTTGGGTCAGCACACGGCTACTCCACAACCATTCGAACAGGCAATGTCAGGCCAGTACGCTGACTGGTTTTATCAATTGTTTAAGGGAATGTTTGGCCAGCACGTCGGCTGCTCCACAACATCAAGTGGTTAATGTTCCCATCAACTATTCTCTGAATTTACCAAGAATTTATAGCTCCAACCAATTACTCTCTGGCTTTACCAAGCATTTATAGCTCCAACCAGTTACTCTCTGGCTTTACCAAGCATTTATAGCTCCAACCAGTTACTCTCTAGCTTTACCAAGCATTTATAGCTCCAACCAGTTACTCTCTGGCTTTACCAAGCATTTATAGCTCTTTCAGGGTCCTTGCTTCCTGTAAGGGCCAAGGTTTCCAATAAAGAAACAACAGTGCATTAGCCTGGTTGTCATAAGAATTATACCTGAAGTCTTCATTATTCCAAACAAGAGATAAATGAAAATGAATACTTATTTGTATGGTGCATTTTCCTCGCTACTCCACAGGTTTCCTTCTCTGCTTTACAAGCCTTGGATCGCCTGTGGGGTGGATGCTTGGCCAGCACACATGCTACTCCACAACATCATCCGAATAAGCAATGCCAAGCCAGTGCGTTGACTGGGTTTATCAGGCATCCCAAAAATCAATATGCTAAGCCAGTACGCCGACTGGGTTTATCAAGCATTTCAAAAATCAGTATGCTAAGCCAATACGCCGACTGGGTTTATCAAGCATTTCAAAAATCAGTATGTTAAGCCAATACGCCGACTGGATTTATCAAGCATACAATAACCATTTCCAAGCCAGTTCTCCGACTGGGTTTGTCAGGAAATAACACCCTTCACCAATACCTCCACAACATGCAAGTAACCAATGCCAAGCCAGTACACCGACTGGGTTTGTCAGGCATTAATTTAACAACATGCCAAGTCAGTACACCAACTGGGTTTATCAGGCATCTAGCAACCTTTCGCCACAACTCCCAAATAACCAATGCCAAGCCAGTACGCCGACTGGGTTTATCAGGCATACAACAACCATTGCCAAGCCAGTACATCGACTGGGTTTATCAGGTAATATGAACAACATAATATGATTACGTGGCTCCTTCTCTTGTGCAACCAGTGGTTCCCTTCCAGGAACTCCATAGGTGACTCATTTGATTGCAGGCTAGCATGGCCCCACAATACCCACTCACACTACACAAGGATGATACCCCTTTTCTGCAACACAGCTCCTCGGCCCTATCCATCCCTTCTAGTGTCCTTTAGTGTGAGCGTAGAAAGGTTACCACTGCCCATATAGTCCTCTTGAGCACCCTTTCTTCACTTTGCCTCTTGCGTGCAACACCAAGTTGCATTTGTGTAAGCTGTTAGCACAAGAAGGATAAGCAGGCTCATCAGTATTGCTACCCAAAAATTGTAATCACATTTCATATCATTCACTATAAAGTATTGAAACACCAGGAATGCGTCCATTCCCTTAGGGTGTAGTCAATATTGAAAACCCTACCATGACCCAGCACCAGAAAAGGTGTGCACCCCCTTTCCGATGTGCGCCATGTAGGCCCTAATCATACTCAAGCAGTTTGCAATGATATAAATAAGATAGAGCATGCTCTGCATATTAACCCTAATAATTTAGACATGCATGTTCTTGTCTAGGGTCACAGAATACTCATTCATTTTGCATATGTGTCTCACATGCCTTCTGGGCATAGCTTTACCATCTAACTTTCATGGTTTACCGACATGCGGTTTGGATGAGACAATGGCATTTCACCCGAAACCCATTTCCCAAGCATGGGGTCTTTCCCATCTAGTTTGGCTTCTACAGACCATCACACATGGTCTTCCTGCAATGTGTCATCCTGGCACACTTTATCAAATAGCCAAACAGTCAGCAACATTTAGCAATACTTCAAATATGATTGTTCCATAACCAATCAATAGCATTAATAATTAAATTCAATATGAATTTACAATTCTGTCTCCTACAGAAATTGATTTGCTTAGCAATGAGGCTATCCTCATATTGTTTGGCTCTTGCAGGTGGTATCACTCTGCCCATTATGGTTTCACCCTTGCTACCATACCTGAACATCCTCCTACAACATGTCCTCCTGACACAATTCTATATAAGCCAAAGAGTCATTAGAAATTATAAGCAAATTCTCAAATCTGAAATTTGTAAATCTGTTTTCCTACAGAAATTAGATTTGCAACTATGAGACTATTCTCATAAACTTAAACCAGACAATTTTCAAATTTGTTTCATGCATAAATTACAACCATGAGAACCTTCTCATAACCTTTGGCTTCTGCACATGGTAGATCTCGGTCTTTACTATGGGCTTATCCTCATTGCCATACGCAAGACTTTTCTACCTAAAAATTGAAACCTCAATCAGCAAAACACGTTGTGAGTATCTATGCACATAATAATTCCTTGCCATAACAGTCACTGAAGTGATCTCAGAATTATAATACTCAATAATTCAAACACCTTCAGCTGCTTAACATTTGAAATGCAATGAAATATATACATTTCTATATATGCATCATTATCACAATAGAATTTCAAGACATAGTCACACTATCCATGCAACTTTAAATAAATAGTAAATACGCATTATCTCACAGTCATATCATTCATACAACTCTGTCCTTCCACAGAGCATTCTAGTAGCCCATCGATCCTGATTAGGCTCTTCATGCACTTACTATTCTGCATTCATAATAACCCATGAAATGGTCCTAGAATTATCATCAAATCATCATTTCATTCACTATTTATTTTGCAATAACATATGCATCATCCCTATGCATTCATACAATGCATCACAAGATTTATAAAATTTCTTAATGCTCATCTACTTAATGCTACCTTGCATTGTTTCATGAGTACTATGCATTCAAGCATATTATGATTGAAACATGACTATCTCATATAACTTGCATTACCATAATCAGGACCACCAGTCCTCACTTGCTTTGGTTATTAAGCACATAACCAACATACACATGGCATGATATAAATTCATATGAATGCATTGAGATTTCAAAACAATCATAGGGTGTAAGGATCATTTCCTTCACTTATCCACACATCACCAAGCTTGGTAGGTTAACAGTCCCAATCGGTATTCAATATCACATGCAAACTAACTCAACATAGCTCGAACATAGTTGAAGAGATCTTACCAAATCCTCTTTCAACATTCATGCACTTTGGCACCAATAATCATTACCTGCATGGTTACCATTAACATCGCCTGATGTTACCTGATCAATTGGCCTCTTACCAAGGCTGCTCAGTCCTTTTGCCAACTTTATGATCATAGATTTGTTGCACCATCCTTTCCGCATAAGGTTGTTGGCTTCATACAGCAACAATCTCAACACATTTAGCCATGCTCTTTGTTATCTTTGGTCCTACAACCAATACCAACATCAATAGTGATTATCAACCACAATATTCTCCATTAGTGGTTCATTGCATATGCAGACTTCATTATTCTACCAATATGCAATATCCCATTTATGCACAAGCATTTCCATATGTACTATGCAATGTTTGTTAAGATGCCATCTAGTACATATACATCTATGTAATCCCTTACATTTTTAACATTTTTATGCTATATGACAATTTCATAATTATAAGTATGATAACAAACAGGGGTTTAAAGAATTCTTCCCTTTTCGATCCATCATCGTAACATGGAATTCCTCTTCCATATCATGCGATTGTAAAAATTGTCCATATTGACAACAAAATTTGTTGGTCAAAACAGCCGCTGGCACTCTTCTGCACTAAATATCTATGATATATGTAGACCTCCTTCAAACTCTGGTCATGCATCATTGTTCCCTGCTGGACAAGCTTTCCAATTCCTGTTTTCATGCTCCATTCCGACATCAGGTGCAGAAACTGCATCTCTTCAAAAATGACAACTTTCACTCCAACTCTGCACATTTTACACAGTTGCATTTTGGTCCCGAATGCCAACTTTAGCCACCTGTGGAAGAAAATCTATGAGGAATCACAAAAACTTATCTATCGGGCGAAGGTAGAACCTATAACAAGGAACACTCATCAATTCGCGGATTTCAATTCCGATGCACCATTCATCTTCTATGAATTTCTGGGTTTTACTACTTCTCTCTTTTCACATTTTTCCAAAATTCTAAATTTTGGGCCAAAAATGGCTATCTCCCAAACGGTGCATTTCTGGGAAATCTTCGTCTAACGGAAACTGTCTGTCTTAATAAGAATATGAAATGTCTAGTTCAGTAAAAATTTTGATTCCCACATCTAGGGTCACTTTTACTGCTCACAAGCTTTTCAAAATCCCGAAAAAGTGGCCCGGAACAGTGCTTTTTGGCCTTCTTGCTCACCCCGACTTCACATCCCTTGGAGTTTGGCTCCAAAATTCTGAACTTAACATCGTGCCTGCTTTATGTTCGCGCCTGATCAATTTCGGCTCAAACCGACCTCCCGTCAAGCCTCGGGACTCCATCCTTCAAAAGTCACTATTATCCATTTTCTGTCAAATCGGAGTGTAATGGGCTCGGGGTCTTTACTGGTTCTTTCATGGCCTTCGTCAATGGCCTCCGAGTCCCACAGGAATCATTCCATTCTGAGTCTGGATGTTCCTGCTATCCAAAAATCAAGTTTTCGTCACTTTACTCTTTTTTTTTTCTTTTTTTTTTTGTGTTTCGCGCAGGCCGATTCTCCGAACGCTTCCGCAATTTGCGGAGAAATTCGTCGAACGCTTCCGCAATTGCGGAGCAGTTCGGCGAACGCTTCCGCAATGGCGGGGCGATTCGCTGAATGCTCTCGCAACTGCGAAGCCATTCGGCGAATGCTCCCGCAACTGCAGAGCCATTCGGCGAATGCTCCCGCAACTGCGGAGCCATTCGGCGAAGGCTTCCATTGCGGAGCCATTCGGCGAATGCTCCCGCAATTGCGGAGCCATTCGGCGAAGGCTTCCGCCGTTGTGCGGAATGCTTCCCCGGTTTCGGGCGGTTTTGCGAAAAGCTTCCGAATTTGTGGAACGATTCGCCGAGGTCTTCCGTAGTTGCGGAACGATTCGCCGAAGTCTTCCGCAATTTCGGAACGACTCGCCGAACTCTTCCGCGTTGCGGAACGATTCGCGGAATCCTTCCGCAATTTCAAAAGGAAATTTCTTCCGAAATTTTTCTTTCAAAAACACTTAGAAAATTTTCTGCTTTTTTCGGAGCATTTCGCCGAATTTTTCCGCGTTGCGAGACAACTCGCGGAATCCTTCCACAAATTTCGGAAGATAATTCCTTCCGCAATTTTCGGGGCGACTTCCCAAACTCCTCCGCGTTGCGGAAAAACTCGCGGAATGCTTCCGCAGTTCGGAGCAATTCGCCGAATGCTTCCACAGTTTCGGAAGACATTCGGGAATTCTCTCCGAAACAGACTTAAACGAATTTTTCAAACAGACTTAGGAAAAATTTGAAAACGTTCTTTCTTTCAGAGATGACTGTAATTGGATTTGGCCCATAGAGGCCCAATGCTGCAACCAGCAGCTCTGATACCAAATGTCATGTACCCACCCTTGGAACCAATGCAAGGCAGGGAACATGCTACCAATCTATGGGGCTTTTCATAAAGCTCAGCCCATTCATTTAGAGGCATACAATTAAAAACAAAGTGTGCAGATGTAAATCAAACAAATATGCACAGCGGAAACAAATTTATCCACACACATCTCTTCATATGCACCCAGTATATCAATATCAGTCATCAATTAATTAAAACAATGCAGAAGTAGACACATAGACATCAAAACACTTATCTTCATTTTGCAACTGCCCAAGCAACTAGCTATGTCGCTGCAACGTTCCACCCAGCCATAGGCTCTTCGACAGCTTGTACCGAGTCCGTCCGAAGGCCACCCCCGAGCTGGGCATGATTCTCACAAGGAAAAGGGAACATTCTAGCTCAACCACAGCCCAATAACCATTTTATCTCAGCCAAGCCAGTCCAACTGGGTTTATCAGGCTACAAGGGAACAATGGATGCTCATTCTCAAGCTCAAGCCAGAACAATGGATTACCCATTACCCATACCCCAACATACTCTTTCTTCTCACAGCAAAACGATTATTGACAGGGTTACACATTTACAACAGATGTGTTCACAAAACAGGGTCCACATTGGTTCTCCCAACTCGTAGTTCACCCAAACGAACTGTGGAATTTCGATTTCAACCCCAGGGAGCAAAACCGATTTCTCTCCACTGGTTAGGAACCTTTCCAATGGCCTAAACGACCTCCAGGGAGACCCAAAAACGTTCTACTCTCTTTCCCCACTGGTAACCAACACAAAAACGCCCCTTCCCAGCTAAAAGATGAAGGGAAACACAGAAAAATGAGGGAGGAAAATGCCCAGGCAGCTAGAGCTGCGTGAGAGAGCAAGGCCATGGTGGATAATGGCTTAGGGAGAAATTTCGTGGCTCTATTCTTGCCCAAGGAGACCAACACGATTTTCCATGAAGGGTGGCTTGCCCATACCCGATTTTGGACAGCCATACCTCCCCATTCCCCAGGCATTTACTACCTCAACCAACTCTTGGAAAAAATCAATGGTTGGGTACAAAAGTCAACATGGGTAGTTGAGGGTTTGATGGGTTCTCCCATTGACACTTGGCTTGACCTGATTGGCTCATGGGTTTGAATGTTTTCCCTCCCAATTCCTTGTGAAATCATGCCCCCATCTCTTTGTTGCATTGCATAGCTAGTTGTGGGTATTTTTATTAAAATGCATATTACATGATATTTGAATTTTCAATGTGCATTGCTAGCACGCAACCATATGCATCACTAAATCGATGGCGGGGCCTTGGCCTTGAGCTCCTCGCCATGATTTCATAACAATATTATATCATTTATAATGTTAATGCCATGGGTTCAAACTGGGGACATTACACAGCCCCATGTCCAGTTTAGAGGGAAGGTTTTATCCCATGAGGTTTTCCTTCTTGTCCTCAATTTACATGGACAAATAAAATTTGTGTTTTGTAATGAGGTGACTTGAGCCTTTGTTGCCAAGGCCTCCCACTTAAAATTCATGAGTTGTACTAAGTTCTGGTTAAGGGCGGGTGTTAGAACAATAATCCATACTTAGTACCATAGTTCATAACCTTAGTCAATTGTATTGCCATGTGTGCTTTATTACACTATAGTTTGGACTTGGCTACTTAAATTGGTCATATAACCACTTTTGAGAGTGTTCACACCCACTTCCAAGCAAACCAGCTCACCCAAACTCCAATTTTTTTCACAAGTGTGCCCTCATTAAATGCTCGAGTGCTCTCCTTCCTTGAATTGGGGAATCTCTGTTGACTTGGAGCGCTTGGGTGGATTTTGCCCATTTTTGGCTAGATTTGGAGTATTTATTGCTTCCTTGGACCTCCCACACACCTCTATTTGCTCACACACGCATGTCTAGGCCTCATTTATGACCCAGCATGTTCAACCACCTCCACACCAAAATTCGTGATTGTTTGGGATGATTAGGACTGAGTTGGACCCACCTAAGGGGGATTGAGGCCAATTTGGCCGATTATCATTGTACACTCATTTTGGGCTCTCTATGGCTCTCGGATTTCTCTATGATGTAATATAAACTTGTTCTAAACATTTTCACATGTTAGACAGTCTGATAATGCCAAGTTTCAGTTCACATTGTGTGTAAATTTGTCTCCTTTTCAAGCTTTTTCACTGGTTATTGCAAATATTTCGATTTTGTGAGGTTCTCTATAGCTCCAAGATCTTACTATGGATCAAAATACTCACATGGGGCCCTTGAACTTAGCAGCTCCTGAGAGAGGGCATACATTTGGTCTTTTTCCTCTTGCATGGATTTGAATTCCTTCAACTCCAATTCTTTTTGCAGCTTTTCCATTTGAGATCTCTAAAGAGTTGATTCCTATGCCCATCTCTCCCTCAATTCCTTGATAGTCTTTCTATGTTCAGAGAGAGGGAACATCCCTTCTCGACACTGATCAATATACTTTTTCCATTTAACTACCTCCAGCTGTAACAAGGAAAGCTTTTTCTCTCGTCGTTGAATTATTCTATCCTCCACATATTTTTCATCATTAGAATCTAAATTAATGATGTCTTGAGATAGTAGAATTCTTACCTCGTCACCAGATGTTCTAGCTTCCTCATTTTGGATTGGCAGTGTAACAGCTTCCTCTTCCATCGGTGTTGCAATGGCCTCTACTTGTGTTGCAATCTCAGCAGTTGATTTCGAGGATGTTGGTTCTTGTGTAACAACATCCTCTTCCCTTGGTGTTGCAATGACCTCTGCTTGTGTTGTAGTCTCAGCAGCTAATTTTGAGGGTGTTGGTTCTTGTGTAACAACATCCTCTTCCTGTTCTTTACCCTCGACAGCTTCCATTTGTGTTGCTAAGTCAACAAATAGTTTCAAGAATATTGGTTCTTGTGTAACAACATTCTCTTCCTGAATACCAGACTCAACAGCTTCTATCTGAGTTGCAGCCTCAACAAATACCTTTAGGAATGCTGGTTCTTGTGTGGCAACATCCTTTCTTTCCAATTCAATCTCAGCAACTTCAGTCTGAGTTGCAATTTCAGCAAACATTTTTAAAGACATTGGTTCTTGTGTAACAACGTCTTTCTCTTGTGCCTCAATATCAACAATTGTTGTCTGGGTTGCAACTTCACTAAATATTTTCAAGGATGCTGGTTCTTGTGTAACAACACCTTGTTTTTCAATTTCTTCATATTGCTGAGGTTGTTCTTGCATTACCTCGATGTCTTCTGAAAGATGAGACTGATCTTGGCATAATTCAGTATTTCCTAATGGCTGGGATTTCATTCATTCATCTTTCCCTAGCTCCAAATCAGGGATCAAGTCTATTTCTAGCTCATCCTCCTTCATCAGCTCTTCTGCAGGTACACTTTCTCTTTCTTGCTTTGCTTGTATAGGCTCTTGTGCTACCAAACCCATCACTATGACTCTGTTCCCTGCAGAGAAGAATATGTCTCCTAATTATGGGCATACCACGTCTCCTTGTTCTTCATTTCCCAAAACAAGAGGTGAATTTTCTAATAGATCCGCAGCCTCCACTAATGTGTCCAAACCCTTCTCTGCCTGATTTCTGGTTGTTTCCTTCCATTTCTCCAATTCTTTTCAAATGAATTGCACCTCCTCCTTTAACAACTCATTTTCGAAAAGAAGGTTTTCAATTTGGGGTTCTTCCACAGCAGGTTCTTGTGTAACAACTGGTGATTTGGGATTTAAAATGGGAATTTCAATACCTACACCAACTGCACCTGCTGTTTCTGCTGTGGGAATTCCAATATTTTCCCTAATTGCACATGTTTCCTTTGCTGCTGTAACAACTCGAGTCCTTCTCTTCTCCCCAACTCCCAATGGCTGGCCTTCACTGAATGTTGCTTCTGTTGTTGTAATAGCTCTGGTTATTCTCTTCTTTGCTGTAGTAGATGTCTAATCCTTATTCCCTGACCTTTTTCTTCTTTTCTGTGACACAGGGGTTTCCAGATTTTCAGAAAGAGGGATGAATTCCTCCTCTTCAATAATATTTCCCCTTATTTCAGGGGAGGATACGACATCCAGCACCTCCTTATTTCCTCCTTATGTTGCCTCTGCCTGGCATTCTTCCTTTTGCGTTGCAATTTCCGCAGCTGCAGCTTCCACTGTCGCAGCTTCAACAGCTGCTCTAGTTTCAACTTTCTCTGCTGCAACTACCATCTCTACTGCTTTAGTTGCTACCCTAACTGCAACTTCAATTGGGTATGTTTCTTCGTCGATAGGATTTGCTGTTGTTGCAGCTTCCAATATCACTGCCTCATTCACCCCTGGTTCCATCATATCTCCTTATGCAACAGGGTTCACTGTTGTCGCATCTTCCCCCATATTTACCTCTTCCACCTGGTCTTCCAATTCTCCATCCCTCCCCCCAGCTGAATTGGAGGAACTCCGGTCCTCATTTACCCTGTCAACCCCTCCTAATGCCACAGTAGGTGCTTGGGGTACCCTTGGCCAAGCAACAAATCCTTCCCATGTCAAATTCTGGTGCGCAAGGGCCCGTAAGATTAACAATTTAATCAACCCATGGTTTGAGAGAGAATATAAGGGATGTCAGGCACCCTTAACATACCCAACCATAGTTTGCAGAGATTGTAAAAGATAAAAAGGCATATTTAACAATCTGCGGTGGCGTAAATGTGAAAGGAGGTAAAATTCATATATGTAGACCACTTTGTACCTACCTTCACAGGAAATGTATTTGTTGATGAAAGTCGCCACCTGGTTCCAAGGATTTGGCAAAGATTCCAAGGCTACTCCACTTCCATGTGGCCGAACAACCTCTCCTGTGGCCAAAAAGTCTGCAGTTGTAGTCGAATTATGGCACTTCCGACCAAACCATTGCATTCTAGTTCTGGGAAACCCCATTACTTCCGCCATGATTGCTTCTGAAACATCCACTCTAATACCTCTAAATGAGTGTTAGTTAAATTCTGAGCAAACTCAAGTGCGGTTTCTACATGAAAATCATTCAACCACTGGAAATATTCAATCCAGCCAACTTCCTGGAAGATGGTAAAAACCGCTTTGTTTGCACGCAGAGGCTCTATGCTGACAGGCTCATGTCGTACTGGGATGCTCATATTGCAAGACTGTCTATAAATTTTGCTACCAGCAGGATGTGTTACAGTCTCAAACGTCGAGCTATTGCATGCAGAACGAACAATGGATAACCGAAGGTTGGTTTAGGTATTTTGGGAAAGGTGGCACGGTTATTTTTGGGAATTGGCACGACCATTTTTGGCATAAAAAAGTGGTGACAGGTCATCGCACGGGACAAGTCGAATGGCGTTCGTATACCGAAAAAGGAGGAAGAATCAGACGTTGTCACCGTCTCAACTAATTAGCTAAAAAATAAATGACATGGACTAACGACAAAATATACTCATTATTGATTACTACATTAAGTCATGCCTAATTATGTTCATGATTAAGACTCGTGCCTTTGAATGTAATTCCAATCCGTCGTTTTGCACGGTGGCGCCTTTCCACGATCACATTGCTGATAGAAACATCAATCCGCACATGCGCTCATGAGCTAGCCATTGTCAAGTGGAAAATAAAGTACATCCCCGCTGGCGTAGCTCATAAAGATATGTGGCAGACAGGTAAGCTTTTTAACGTTCATTGTGGAGAATGGAGGACACTAATACCGATGAACATAGATATAATGAAGTTCCAATGAGAGATTAGCGGAGTCGCAGCTACTAAGAATAAGAAAAATGGGCAAATTTAGCTGTTGTAGCCGCTCAAAATAGGAAAAAGAGGCATTTTTAGCAGTGTTGCAGCTGCGCGAATAGGAAAGATAGGAAATTCTAGCGGATGTTGCAGTTGCGCAAAATAGGAAGGATAGGCAAGTTGGCGGTGTCAAAACTGCTAAAAGTAGAAAAAGTGGACAAATTTAGCGGATGTTGCAGTTGCGCAAAATAGGAAAGATAGGTAAGTTGGCAGAGTCGCAGCTGCTAAAAATAGGAAAGATGGACAATTTAGCGAGTGTTGCAGCTGCGCGAAATAGGAAGGATAGGCAACTTGGCAGTGGAGCTGCTGCTAAAGATAGGAAAGATGGACAATTTAGCGACTGTTGCAGCTGCGCGAAATAGGAAACATAGGCAACTTTGCAGTGGAGCAGCTGCTAAAGATAGGAAAAATGGGCAATTTTAGCGGATGTTGTAGCTGCTAAAAATAAGAGAAAGAGACAACTCAGCAATGTTGCAGTTGCGCAAAAAGACTTGGGCCGGATATAGTACTGTTGCAGCTGCAGGAAATAGGAAGGATAAGCGAAATGAAGCTGTGTTGCAGCTACAAAAGCAGAAATTTGGGCGTGATTTTGCAATGTTGTAGCTGCGGGAAAAAGAGATAAGCCATATTTTGCTAAGTAATTATTGCTGCATCATTCTTTTCTTCCAAGGAATTATTCACAGAAAAAAAGGATAAACCAGAATGCCAATATCACTTGGCTCGAGTTGCAACTGCCTCCGTTCAAGTGATCTTCCACACATAAACCTGTTCAGAGTTCTTAAAAAACAAAAACCCATCAAAACTGAAAAATAAAATCCAATAAAAAGAAAAGAAAATGCTTTATTTATATACAGAAAAATTTATGCAGAATTGCAACAACCTCTTTTTTTTTTAATTATCAGGGATAGGGAAAAGTCCTTATTCCTGGATCAGCTGCTACATGTGAGAGAAATGCATCCTTTGAAACTAGTTTATGATACAGTTGCAGTCGATGACCATTGGAAAATAATAGTGTTCTATTTTCATCAATGGTGATCAACCGAAATGTTCCATTGTCAAACACTTTGTCTATCTGATAGGGTCCCAGCCATCTTGTACGTAGTTTGCCTTTAAAATCCTTTTAAACCGTGAATCATACAATAGAGCCCAGTCTCCCTCACATAAGACTTTCTTCTTTATAAATTTATCATGCCACATGGAGCGCTGCTGTTGGATCAAGGCTGTATGATGAACTGTAGTTGTGCACTTCTCATCCAACTCGTTCAGCTGATTCAATTGGTTCCTCTGAGCTTCTGTTAAATCAAGGTTTGATTCTATGGATGTATTCAAAGTTCTGATTTCAAATTCAATCGGGAAGACAACATTTTTACCATGCACCAAGTCATATGGGAAAAAACCAGTAGTGTTGCGCCATGTGGTGCGATAGGCCCATGGTGCCTCTGGAAGTCTGTCAGCCCAATCTTTTTGGTGGCTTTTCATTGTTTTTGTTAAAATAGCCTCAATGGCCTTATTTGTGCTTTCCACTTGGCCATTGGCTTGTGGATGATATGGTGAGGTTATTTTGTGCTGAATGTGAAACTTCTGTAACAGGGATTCGAATTTATGAGACACGAACTTTGGTCCACCATCTGTAATGATTTCCTTGGGTACTCCAAATTGAGTAAAAATTTCTTCATACGGGAAATCTTCCACCCAAGGCTACATCTTCCACCCATTTAGTCATTGGCTCTGACCAAGGCTACATCTTCCACCCATTTAGTCATGTAATATGTGCAAACCAAGATGTGAACTTTCTGCTTCGAGGGAGGTTTGATAGGCCCTACGAAATCCAGAGCCCATCTATCAAAGGGTTCAACCACAAGCTGTGGCTGAAGAGGCATTTCATCTAATCTGTTAGGATGGCCCATCCTCTGGCAGCTATCACAAGCCTAAACATACTTTTTCGCATCTCTGAACAATGTTGGCCAATAATATCCCATCCTTGAAACCTTATGACCTGTCCTTTTGTCAACAAAATGTCCCCCACAGGGATCATCATGCAAGCTTTCAGGATACTGAAAATTTCATCTTCTCTTACACATCTTCTGATTTCCAAGTCAAGACCTGTGTAGAAAAGATGTCCATCAATCCAGCAAAACTAAGCACTCTGATGTATAATCTTTCTTTTTTCTCTCTTCGAAAGATGTGCTGGAAGCTTACCTGTAGCCAAAAAGTTAGCAATATTTGCGTACCATGGGGAATGAGTTGATACTGTAAACAAATGTTCATCAGGGAAGGAATCTTCGACTAGTAAATTGTCATCATTATTGGTGAGTCGAGATAAAAATTCAGCAACAACGTTTTCCTTTCCTGGTCTGTCAATAATTGTAATGTCAAATTCATGTAACAGTAATAACCATCTAGTAACTCTAGCATTCGTGATTGGTTTATTCATTAAGTATTTGATGGCTGAATGGTCAGTGTGCACAAAAGTAGAATATCCAGTGATATAGTGTCTAAATTTGTTGATGGCATAGATAATGGCAAGGAATTCCTTCTCTGTAAAAGTATAGTTCAGTTTAGCAAGGGTTAGGTTCTTACTAATGTAATAATTTGCAAAGGGAGCATGACCCTCCTGCTGTCCTAATACTTCCCCAATGGCAGTATTTGAAGCATCGGATGATATGTGAAAAGGCAGAGCCCAATTGGGCCCTCGTAGGGTAGGTGTTGTAGACAACGTCTTCTTAAGTTCAGTAAACATTGTTTAGCATCCATCATTCCAATCAAACTATGCATCCTTCATCAACAGAGTGAACAAAGGAGAAGCTAGTTTGGAAATTTTTTCTATGAATTTTCTGTAATAGCCAGCATGCCCTAAGAAGCTACGTACATATTTTTGTGTTCCAGGAGTTGGTATATTTTCAATTACCTTAATTTTGGATGGTTCTACCTAGATACCATCATAAGAGATGAAGTGCCCTAGAACTATGCCCTCGCTCATAATCATATGGCACTTTTCAGTGCTTAAAGATAGCTGGCTTTGTTCACAGCATTTCAAAACCTTTTCTAAGTTTTTCAGTGCTTCTTCAAAACTACTACCGTAAGGAGTGAAGTCATCCATAAAAATTTCCATGCAGTCATTTACCATCTCTGAAAATATCCCAATCACTAATCTTTGAAATGTGGTCGGTGCATTGCACAACCCGAAAGGAAGTACCCTGTATGAAAAAGTGCCCCAGGGACAGGTGAAGGTAGTTTTGTCTTGATCTTCTGGAGCGATTTGGATTTGTTTATAATCGCTAAATCCATCCAGAAAGGAAAAATACCTTTTTCCAGACAAGGTATCAAGGACCTGATCGATAAAAGGTAGGGGAAAGTGGTCTTTCTGCGTTGCCTTATTCAATTCCCTGTAGTCTATGCAGACTCTCCATTTCCCATTCTTTTTTGATACAATCACGAGTGGAGAAACCCACTCGCTGTCTGAAATTGGGTATATAAACCATGCTTCCAAAAGTTTTTGGATTTCTTCCTTCACTATGTCCCTTAAGTTCGGGTTCATCCTTCGTTGCGGTTGGCACACTGGTCTGGAGTCGCTTTTGATATAAATGTGATGGGTACACAGGTTAGAAGAAATACCCTTCATGTCTGTGTATTCCCATGCGAAAGCTCCTTTGTGTTTCTTGAGCAAAGTGATCAGTTGTTCCAACTCGTTGGGCGCAAGATTAGGGTTAATGTTCAATGTTTTTCCTGGCTCAATTTCTACTGGGACACTTTTCTAATTTTTAAGTACTGGAATTATATTGGCATCACTGACTAGAGTTTCTTCTGTTAGATTTTCCTGTTCTGTTTCATCTAATGTGCTATTCATAATTTGATAAACATTTTTATTGACAGACGTGGGCTCACTAATGAAACTATTAATAGTATCATCCTCTGTTTCATCTTTAAAAGTTAAGGCTCTCCCTATCGTTAATAATGGTTGAACGCCTTCTTCCTCCTCCAGATCCACCCAAAGTGGTGTTTTAGCTTCTAGGCTTGGTCAGGCTGGGGGATATAAAGTTAGGCTTTTAATATCAGTTCCATTTGAGATGGTCATGGATCCCGACCGACAGCTAATACAGGCATCTGCTGTGGCTAACCAAGGTCTCCCCAAGATCAGTGGGTGTCCCCCCAGCTGCGACTTTGGTTATAAAACTAAGAAGTCTGCAGGGTATTCCCACGAATCAACAGAGACAACCAGATCCTCCAGGATTCCCTCGGGCTTAATTGTTGATCTGTCAGCAAGTTCTAAAATGGTAAGGGTTGGTCGAAGATTAGTGAGCCCTAATTTTTCACAGTTTCTATGGTCATAACATTGATAGTTGCACCTAACTATACCAAGAAATTCGGTATCTGAGTGTGTCCTATGTGTATTGTAAAAGTTGGGTTTCCAGGATCATCATATTTAGCCACAGGAGTCTTACCCATTATCAACTCTGAAATTTTTCTCAATACATGGACATTGGGGGGATCCTTAGGCTTTCGTCTTGGTTTTTTGACACGTAGATCTCTAATAGTCTTGGCATAGATAGGCACGTCATGGAGGGCTTGCAGCAGTGGAATTTTGACATATAAATTCCTCAATTCTCCTAGGAGATTGAATCGTGGCTATTCCACTGTTTTCTGTAAGGCCAATCGTTTACGATATGGTGGCTCTCTTATAGACTGTGTAGGTTTTGTTTGTGTTGCTTCCTATGTTTCAACTACTGTTTCAGCAGGAATGTCAGCATCCTCAATGATGGGGATTGTTGTATGGACTGAATTCTCGAAGTGTTGATCCACTCCAATTTCAATCACTGAGGATGGAACATCCTTAGTGATGATAGGTTCCACTACCCTCCTTGATCGTAAATGTATGTCATTGCAGGGAATTTGGGAAATGGAATAAGCAGGCTTGTTGAAAGTCTCAAATTGATGGACAACTTTATTATTATTTGGGTTGGGGTTAGGTTGTGCAGGCAGTTGTAGTCGTAGGGGTGCATTCATAGGTGCGGCCTTGTTTTGGAATTGCAGTTGTGGCTGTTGATATGGTTGGTGAGGATACTGTTGATATGGAGTTTGGTGATGAGGAAAATTATTTCCTGGGTAAGCATTTCTCCAATTGGGAGACCAGGAAGCTTGTTGATTTGATTGTTGTGACCATGGTGTCCAAGAGTTAAAATTTTGCAGTGGGTTCTGAGATGGATTCCATTGGTTATTCGAATAATATGAAGGGAATTGTGTATTCAAGTTATTCATATTATTCAGGAAAAATGATGGGTCTTGATTCATACCTTGATTGCGAGGCTGCCAAGCTTTCTTCTGTGCAATAAAGTAAGCTTGTTCCACATCTAGAGTAGATGCCTGCAAGACTACTTTAACTTTGGGTAATGAAGGAAATTCCTTGGTATCATGCTCCAATTCACATATCATACACACCTCCACCTTGTCAAGCGTACATTCTTTCAGTGGATTCTTTTTTCTGCATTTGGGACAGAATACACCGAGTGTAATATCTTCTACTACTTGCCTCTGTTTTGCTCTCAAGACATCTAACTCTGAGGAAATGGAGCTAATCATATATGTTTTGAAATTCTCCAGTAAGTTTCCTATTTCTGCTCGAGTGGCTCCTCCACTAGCTGACTTATGTGTCCTAGTGAAGAAATCCTGATCTTGATCCTTGTCTTGTTTGCTGGTTCTGGAGGACTCCCTTGAATATACTCGACATAATTCAACAATTTTCTCAAAAGGTTCCTTTGAGATGTCCCCTTTCCCCAACAAGTTCAACATGTCAGGGCAATCTTATCTAATTCCTCGTATTAAGATAATATTAAGTACATCTTTTCCAATCTTAGTATGACCAGACCTATGTAAATTATACAACAACCTTTCAACAAAATATTCCAAGCTCTCTTCTTCCTTTTGAACCATTTTAAACAATTTCTCCTTCCTATCTCTCGTTCTACAGTATTCTTTATATTTGGAGAGGAAGGTTTGCTTCATATGGTCCCAGGTAGTGATGGTCTCACGACCCAAACTCATAAACCAGCGCAGAGCATTTCCTTTCAGGGTGGCTAGAAATAGTTTCAACTTCTGTGCACTAGAGGTGTAGTCATAGCTGCGACAGAGGACGTCGAACTCAAAAAGGAATTCATCTGGGTCTTCAGAGGTCTTACCATGGAAATTAGGGAGAACCAAGGGTGAAATATTTGTCATAGGAGTTACCCCTGGTGTTTGGAGGATAGGGAATTCAAGGGTGGCAACAGTGTCACCATGCTGATTATCTTCCACCTCCTCCTCGTTGTTAGTATGGCGCTCATTATTTTCCTCGCGTTCTCCATTATTCATTGTGCTCCAATACTTCAATGCTTCCTTAGCTCTTTCCTCCTCTGCTCTTGCTTCTTCTGCTTTCCTCCTTTCTTCTTCTCACCTTTTCTCTTCTTCTTATTCCCGACGATGCTCCAACCACTCCTCTTTAGTAACTACGTGCTTGTTAATATAATCAATCTCCTCTCTATCCGGTGCACCCACAACACTTCCCTTGTCTTCAGGAGGTTTCTTCTCTGGAGCGGGAGTTGAAGGTCCCGTTACGCCCTCCACAGTTGACGTCGATGTTTCAAGATTGGGAAGAACAGATTTTCCTCTTCCTGTACACGTCCGCGGTAATCTAGTAGAAGAATCAGCTCTAGCAATTATATCGTCAATGAATGTCTGTCTTCTTAGACCTATATTACGGCCACGACCTCTTCCACCTGCAATGTTAGTATTCAAAGGGGGTTCCCGATTTGTTTTTCTTGTATTCATGCATGCTTTAAATAATCAAACTAAAATGAAATCAATAAATCAACCACTATCTATGCCTATAAATTACCATCCCCGGCAACGGCGCCAAAATGTTGGTCACCCTATATGCAAGTTAATTACAACTAACACACAAGATGCTCAATATGAATTGTCAACCCAGAGAAGTCTTTTATTTCAATGGCAATAAGCACAATCTATGCATAAACATTTCAAGTAGCTAATTAAGTAAATGGAGATCAATGTTCCTACCTATCTGCTCAGCCAAACTCTTCTCCTAACTAAAACTAATATGACCTATCCATCTAGGAATTCAAAGTACAGTTACCTTCCTACAAATATCAATCCAGTAGTTACTGATCTAGGAATAAAATAAACTATACTTACTTTTGCAAGAAGTTAAATCCTACAATTATCAAACTACAATATTCAATCTCTACTGATCTAACTCATCTAGCAGCTACTGTAACTCAATCACAATTTGTATAATCTAATGAATTCAGGAAAGATAAAAAAACAACCAGAACTAGAAGTAAGCTTGAACTCTAATTTGATCAATATTGGAAATCCTAGAAAGAATAAATGACTAAAAGGAATTAGAGTTGAGCTTGGCTGTAACAATTGATATAACACATTATGCATCAAATAAACTAACCTACATAGTTGACTGTCACACCACATAGTAGCAGTTATTCAGGATGCAATCATAAACTACCAGAAAGGAATGCAAGTATTAATCCACTATTGCAGCTTGCAGTAACACATCTAATGCAATTCCACACCACACAACATAAAAGAAATTAACTACTTACTTAACTAGGCTATCTTTGTGAGAAGGCGGGCCCTGGCCTTCTAACAGAGATGTCGTGGACTAACACGAATTAAAACACAGATATAAGAAACTCTGCTCCTTGTATTAATAATGATGGAATTACAGTCACAGCTCTATGTCTTAGCTTATACAATTAGAAATTCTCCAACCTCAGGCTCAGAACGCCTCTTTACATTTATACTCCATGACATGAAATTGTTACACCAAAATACCAGGAAACCATGAAGATCTATGATCTTCAGGCTGTTGATTTATAATGGAACTGTTACAACGATAAGTGATCTTGAATGAAATCGTTGCATTCAGGCTTGAGCTGTTGCCTGTTGTCGCAGCCCAGAATAGATTCGAGCTGAGTGGACTAGCTGGTACTTGGATTCTCTGTTGTGAATCAGTCGCAGCTGGCCAAGTGGAGGAATGCTCGAATTGTTGCAGCGAATTGTGGAACCGAACTCAAGAAGGAACAACTGGCGCCACATATGCCTCTTCTCCAAGGTCAATGAGCTGCTACAACTGCGGTCTTGTAAAGGCTTCTAGGCTATCTTTGTCGAATCAGACAATATTAGCACAAGCTTAAAAGATAGAGTACAAAACCATAAACAAACTAGGCATTAATTGAATAAAACAATAATAAAGCATACCTGTTGCAATCCATGCTTTGCTTGGGAAAATATCTGCTTAGATCAAGGAGTAGTAAGACAAAACAAGGAAAAAGGTGTAGGCAAAAAGGGGCTATTTTGGGGCCCAACAATATATTGTTCATTAAGTACATTTAGTGGTGGAAAAACATGTAAAACATCAGACTGCCCAAAAAAATAAGACACGGGATATGGTCTAAGACACTAGAAAAACCCCTTAGGGGAAAACCAGTTGCAAGAGAATTTTATTGAGCTCTTAGAGAGAAACTTTCACAATACAACAATAATAAATCACAGCAATAATCAGCTTTAAATGCTCAGAACAGAACCTTGAAAACAATGCCCTTTCACCACCTTAAAATGCATGCCAAGTCTGCTACATCTATATAGTTTGCTACAGTAATACACAATCTGCAAATTATCACTGTGAATACCCCACAGGTAACAGAACACTCTTGGTTTTTATGCACAAATAATATTCTCTTCAATTTTGAACTCACGGGCTATGAACTTGCATAATTGGGAAACATGTAGACATCGACAAGACACCTTCTGTACAACCCCCTTTTCTCTGCAGTACGACCCTCAGTAATTTGTGTACCTTCCTCGAACTATGTGCCACTAATCCTCCTCAAAAGTGTGCCCAAACTCAACCCAGTCACTATTGTACAAACAATTAACACTTTCTAGGCATTTTCTTGGATAGGGTGCTGATTTCTTTTAGCTTGGTGAGCCCCACTTCGTCCTGAAAATCGTGCTCACTCTCTTGAAATTCAAGCCCTTGCTTTAGTTTCTTTCTCTCTCTTCAACTCGACTCAACCACTTTTTCTTGCAGGTGTGCTCTTTCTTGGAACTCGTGCCTCTCCACCTCCTCACTTTGGAATGTGTGCAAATTAAGTCTCATGAAGTCTTTTTATTATTCTCATTAGGTTAATTGCTTGGCTTTTCGTCTTCTACAGCTAAGATTAGATCTTGGCCCACAAGATTCATGAATGAGATTTAATTTCGAGTTCACTTAAATCTCTTAAGTGAACTATAAAAAATCAAATTACAATCCAAAATTCACTTTCACCCTAAATTAATAAAAAACACACTTGATATCATAAACTCACTTTAATAAAGTACAACTCACTTTAATAATATAAACTCACATTATAAAGTACTCTGCAAACACTTTTTATAAAGTCACGTTATGTCATTTAATGAGACCTCCTTGTTCTCGGACCCTTGCACCTAGTCACCTGATCCATGAATACCTTCGAGCTACCAAAAATAACACCATGCATGTCTTAGGAAATCGATAAGCTTTATATAATATTGATAAGTACCAAGTACGATGCCATCTAATATTATAAAGAGCATCGAAAAAATGGGAGAATCATATTTATTATTTTTGTTACATAGTGTGTTTATGATGTACAAGAGCATCAATATAGGTTTTATTGAAGATTTACAAATGCACTAAAATGCATAAGGATATGTTTAATTTAAACAAAGCCTCGTGGTGTGCTTGGTATGTACATAGGCACTTTTAACATTTCCTAGAGCAATCACAAGCCTGAGATATTTTTTATATAAAGGTCTCTTAATGATATGTTTATAAAATTGAGAAGCATCGAGTCTAGTGCCACCTAATATGATAAAGAGTACCAAATAAATGTTCGGTTTTAATTTTTTTTTTGTTTTATCAGTACACTCTAAATCAATCAACACACTACTTATGTGTGCAAGTTGAATGGCTTGAACACATAATCCATAATTTATTTATTTTTTAAGAAAAGGTAAATTAAGTGAAATTTTGAATTTTAATCTACGGAAAATGTACATAAGGAGGCAATTTTTTTTTAACTTGTCTCTTCCTTGCTGAGAAGACATGGTTTCCATATAGATAACAAAAGAACATATGGTACTATTTTCCAAATTTTAAAACCAAATCAAATCCATCTACAAAGCAAAGGAATTGAATAATCAGGAAACACAATAGTACTAGCAATAAAGTGGTCATACAAGGATGGGGAGCACCAATGCTTGTATGGTTGGAAGCATTGAAGGAAATGTAGAATGAAATTATGGCTTGGTATTTTTTTTATTTTACCCTACCTTGGTACGCAGTCAAACACATAGATGCAATTTAGTGTTCTTGGTGCATCGTTAGATATTTTAATGTGTGTATTAATACCCCTAGTTTTGACCATTGGAATCTATTAAATCAAATGATGTAAATATTCTAGTATGGATTCCTAGTGCGGAGATCAAGGCCAAGGCTTGACCAGTAAATTGCTAGGCATGTATAATGTAAATATTTTTATATGGACTATGTTGTTGGCTTGTCATGCTAACTGTAATGCTATGTAAATATTATGTTGGAAAAATAATAAAATGGTCCAATATGGTCGTGTAAAGAGCACTATTATGATTCCACTAGAGGGGAAGAGGAAAGGGGGCCTATGAGAGATTAAATCATCTATTTCCAAGTTTCAACCTTAGAGATCATATTTTTGTTGTCATGTTCCTTAAATGATCTCAATTACTTCCTTTTGACTATTAAATCCAATCATGGAATGCATGTGAGGTTGGTGGGAAAAGTCTTCTCATGTAGTTATGGAAGCATGGGTAGAATATACTTCTATGATAGTTGTAAGAGTCCTTTCTTATATAGTCAGAAGTTGTGTTAGTTTCCTTGTCACCATCCTCTCATCTCCTTTGGAGTCTATCACCCATTTTTTCTTGTGGAGATTTTTACACTATGTATATTGTGTCTATCACGATGTTATCATTCCATTGCCATTACCACAACAGATTGTGAAGTAACTAAAAATTTGAATTGTGAAGGGAAATTATAGACATTGGAGGGAAGAGAATGGTTGTTGGTGAGCATAGAGTCTAAAAAAGATAGGAATCTTTACCCATGAGTTTTTATTGCTCCTGAATGCTTAAGAAGCCATGAATTAATGTTACATAAGGTTATCCAACAACATACAACAGGTTGGACTCTTTCTGCACTTGCTAGTAAGCACTATAAAGGTTGGATTTCCTAGGGGATCTGTGGATCAATGAAGGGAGTGCCTTACTTGTGTTGTGTGGGGTGGTAGAAGAAAGTGCCATGGCCAGAATGGCAAAGTGAGATCCCTGTAATTTCTCAGTGGTGAGTAGTTTGACTAAGTATGTGAGAAAATGGGTTGTGGTCTGAGGGAGCCTAGGCCTGTAGGTGTTTCCTTCGCCCTAGTGGCCTCATAGTTGGACTTGGTGGTGGTACTTATAACTTATACCTATGGTTGGGTGGAAAATTTCTTACACAACCAGTTGTTTGGATCTTCTTTCTTGAAAGATAAGTATTCTCTTGTATATGAATGTGGAATGATTTTTATTTACTTCCTATGATCAATATGTTTATTTATGCATGATGTTTGTGTGGATAGATTTGTATTTCTGTTGTGTTTTACATTTATGCAATTGCACATAAATTTATTATTCATAAATTCGTATTATGGCCATGGGAAAAAAATTATAAGCATGAAATTCATAATACCCCCTCCTATGGTCGAAAATGGTGGACTAGGACATTACAACATCGGTGTGTGTCCAGGGTATTAGTGCAATGATTAGTTTTTTAAAAATAAAAACCTGTAAATTATAACAAAATGTCTAGAAACCCAATTTAGTGCATCTTACATATAGACATGCCTCAATGCTCTTATTGTCTAACAATGCACCAATGTTGTGATATTACAAAATAATGAAACATTATATGTTGTGACTATGTAAGGATCACACTAGCATGCACACCGATATTTCTTTTGTAACTTTTAAAATAAAAACCAATATTGCATAGAAAAACGTTTAACTCACTTAGTGCATTGTAGACAGTAACACGTTGGTGCACTTATAAGTTTCCTATAAACTAATTAAAGTTTGTTTAAATTTAAAATAAACCCAATTTTTGTAATCACATATTAAAGTTATAACAGTTTTCAAAGCACCTAGTTATTTAACGCATCAATGTGCCATATACATGAGCACACCACTGTGCACTTTATACAATTCAAGCGCACCAATTAAAAAACCTTTGGTAAAACCTTCAACAACCTGTCTTTTTTAACAACCTCTGCTATAAACAAACAAGGGAAATGTTTTGGGGAGATTCCACAAAAACTTATATTAGAAGGTGTTTTCCTTTTAATGCCCCTTGTCTAATGAACCTTCTTCTTTATGTCTTCTACCTATCGCTTAACTACTATAGAGAACCTACATTGATAAGCCTTTGCAGAAGCCAAGTTTGGAGGCAATGTTATCTATGCTTACAATGACTCTGTATCCTAGATAGTTAATTCCCTACATTTTCATTTTCCCTTGTGCACACCCTTATTTGCTTAAAATTATCCTCAACGCAACCAATATTATTGATGGTGTGCCATTGCAAGTGGTACACATACCTACCAAAATGTCATCGTGGTTTAAAATCAAGAACCAAATCCTAGGTCAAGGAATGAATTCCTTTCTCCAAACCTGGGTCTTACCATTGTGAACTAATTCCCAAGGTCAAGTAGTAAGACCTGGTATCAAATACCATTTCCAATAATGGATAGATGAATCCAACTTGCCCATGCAAGTGCCCCTCTTGATTTCATGATCTAGATCCATAACGAACTCCATATCTAATCCTCTACCAAACATAATTTCTAAACTTAATTGAGGTCCTATGATGGGATGGTGTCTCATGAAGTTAATATAAAGAAGCTTAGCTATGATAGCCCTGTGCTTCATCCCTCTCATTCACCATCTCTTCCCCATGTGTGTACTCCACACACACATGTGGCACACACGTCTCATCCTGCCATGCATCTTTTTCCTTAGCTAGTCTCCCTAGCACCCCATGCAAGGGTTCTTCATGTAAAGTTGAGGGTCCATTGAAAGTACAATTTAACTACAATGTATTGTTCATATTTTCATGACTTTTGTTATAAGAAGCAAATTTGATCATTAAAATGAGGCCTTGTTATAGTCTTCATATGGGTTAATAAAAGTGAAGTGTTGTTATAACTCTCTTGAGGTTGGTTTGCCTAAAAAAAAAAGTGGCCAATCCAAACCCAAAATGAACCATTATATATCAATTAAGCAATTATGATTATTAAATAAAATATAGTGATCACAAACACCACACACTAAAAGGTGTCACAACTCTTGATAAATGGTGGATGTTCATCATGTAATTATCAAGGAAGCATCTAAACACTTCCACTTTTTTATAAACCTCTTCACACATTTTCTCTTAAATTCTTACTTGAATTTAGTAGTACTTATTTATATAGCCCTTCCACCCTCCCCTTTGAAAAATAAGTCTCGCACTTGAAAACAATTTCTATTGTAAAATTGTTTTTAAAACATAAATCATTTTTATACATGGCTAAATAGTCTTAAAAAAACACTCTAAATGGCAATACCTTATTAGTTTTTTTTAGTAAATCCAATTAATATTAATATTAGAAAAAAACAACAGAGAGTAGATCGTTTTGGTGGAGAAAGTGGACGATAATGTTACTTTTCTCCATGCTTAGTTGTAATCACCTATTGTTCTCCATGCCTCAACTACTTGTTACCTTTTTTAGTTAAATGGGTTGTCTATCTATTATCTATGCATGAGGTACTAGTTATCCATGCATCAACTACCAGTTATTTTTTATATTTCTTTTTTTATAATTGTTTATTTTGAATTTTCAACGATTTTTGACAGCACACTTGTCTCATCCTCCTTAAATCTAGGAAAAGCATAGATGGTAGTTGTTAACACCAAAATTGACCCCCTAGGTTGTGGAGAGGGTAATCCTGGGTAACTACTAAGCAGTCTTTAGTTTACGTTTCTGATCTAACATAAACAGAGAGGGCTCCCTCTTTAACTCACAGAAAGCTGTAAATTATCAAGATTGTCAGTAATGAAGAAACAGACCAACATTCAACATTTAAGATATTCAATGAACAACAGGTGCAGAAGATCAGATTTCTGCGGGAACAAATTGATTAAAACCTTGGTAAGAGAATCAGGAGGAGAACTATTGGGCAATGGAGTCAAAGGATGAATCATAAAACACATAACACTGCAGTTGCATAAACTATCTAAACAGAGGTAAGGTAGCCACCCACGCACAGTCAAAGAGCTTTAAGGGGTGAAATAGAAGAAGAATGAACAGTCCATCAGCATAGGGCATCTAACAAGGATGAATCCTATGCCAACTTTAGCAGAAACTGGTGGTGAAATGCCTGAAATGAAAGGAACAAGGCATTATTTCAATGAATCCTACTCCAATGCTACCCTTATTCAAGCATGAGAGAAATTCAACATAATGAATTACAAAGAAAGATGAACAAATTAACATGGGAAAAAGAAGGACAGACAGATAACACAAGAATTCTCTGCAAAATAACCCAGCCTCAAACACTGCTGATATATTTAACAATAAAATCTTAGAAACAGAGTTGAGTTCTCCTAGGCTTCAGCCAAATGATTCACTCACCCTTAGGTCTTCTATTACAATCAATATATAGCTGCCCCGGAGCCCCTTATTGGACCTAATTCTTAACAGAAAATAGTTATATGTCTAAGTGACAGCTCATCAATTTAACTCTGCCACCTATCTTTTCAAAACAGAAATTAAGACATATCCTAACTGCCCTTTTACATTTGGTAGCAATTTTCCCTAAATGACAAAAAACTTATTAAAATAAAGACAGAAGATATTTGGGTAGGTTCATCCAGGTGGCTGCTCCACTTAGCTTTCAAAGTCTCCATTTCTGCCTACTTCTGAATGCCAAGTATCACTCCATGTGGCCTCCAAATTTTACCCCATGGCTTTGTTGAATTCCATTCCAAGAGATATAATAGCTGCAGAAAAGATTAGAAAATCTTTGAAGCATACGTCTGCAACAAATAGATGAACCCCTGACAGCAGCATTCATCTTCTTAAATATCTGGGCCAAACCCTGCACCTGTGCCCCTTGAGGATCACTGGAGGATTCTCCATGCTTTTCATGAATTCTACAGCATATCTTTCGATGGCACTCTGCAGATACATGTTCTAGCTAACCTCCAAGAGACCCACTGCTTCTATCATCACTGAAATAAAGTTTCGGTTACAGGCTCAAATGGCCCCTCCTTAACAAAGTCACGTGCCTCTTCCAAACGCCCAAAGTGGCCCAAAGATTAACCCTGCAAGCATAGTGTTCTGGAATTCCTGACTAGTGGAATCGATGTAGTGAATGGCTGCACCAGCCAGATCTGTATGGTTGCAAACGGAGAGAATGCCCATGAAGGTAATATGGTTTGGCTCCACTTCCTTCTGCATTTTTCCAAAGAATTGAAGTGCTTCATTGCCGAGACGATGCTTCTTTCAGACGTTTAATGAACACCTGGGATGCGTCCTCTATTTTCCCATTCTGAGTATGAGCTGCGAGCATTCCGGTCCGTGAGATAGCATCTCATTTCGACCATCCTATATGCATGAATGAGCCAGACGACTTGACCCCCTATGTGCAGAAAATCTGGAAAAGTTTAGCCATCCGCCAAATGTCCTGGACTTTTTTGCATTTCGGCTTTTAAAACTTCCAATCTTGCTGCAGGTTCAGATGTGGGTCGACCCAACCACGAGTTATTGCCATCTTGAAGAACATGTGTGCCTTTTCCCAAAAGGGGTTTGTCTTCTCTCTGCTCGTAACCTTATGGCGCAAAAACAACTTCGAGAGCCCGTGACGATGATCCCTTGCTTTTTCCCTTTGAACCAAGTACCAGTGTTTCTCAATCTCGACCAAAACTGGCACAAAAATCACTTTTATTATGCATGCGGCCTTATGACGGAGACAATCTCTTCCTCGAATCATACACAAAAATCAGGATGATTTGTAAGCAGCAATACTGTAGGGCTCATAAAAAATGTTCACGCCAAGGCCGCTTGCATGTGCTGACCATGAGACAGGTCGCTCGTATATTGGATTGCAAAAAACCTAAATGAAATAAAACTTCGGCAGCTCATCTAATGTCTCTCCACTTTCATCACCTTGTGCAGCCAGCGTTTCCAACGACCTTCCTGGTATATTTTCCCGGTGTATCAACGTGGACCAGCAACGATTCAAGAAGAATAGATAATGTATTGGGTTTCATGAAAAGAAAAATTCTCAGGTATAGCGGATAACTCCATGATTGCTATGCGAGTTCTAGCCTCTTGTTTACCTATCAAATGGTGAAATGACTTCTCTTCAATGCACAGAAATGCTGACTGTTCCTTTGACTGATACTTCCTCAACGTCTCCAGAATGTTAATCCATGGCTCCCTCACCGCTGTTCGTCGATCTTTGGCTACAGAAACTGGTAGCAGCATCAAACCCCCATTCGGAGGAATGGTATTAGGGTTTCGAAAGTCTTGATGTTCCGGTCAAAAACGAAGAAGAACAAACGCCAAGAATGGGGCCACCTTACCTTTTATAATCCTGCAAACGGCCTCAATCTCCAACGATGGTATCGCCCCAGCTCAAAAGCAGTTTGTAATACCACTTTCATGCTTGCGATGCTTCCAAAAATTGACACGTATGAAGGGGGTTTCTTCATCGCGCCTGCTTTTTTCTTTATCTCCCGAGCATTTAGATGGCGCGAGGTACACCGTGAGCCGTTGATTTCCTCCCTGCTTTGGCATCGAAATGCTGGCTTGAACATTCACTTATCACTTATATTCTCGTTTTAATCTTGGGGACTTTATCCCACATGCGAGGAAAGGGAATGCTCCCCACCCTTTTATATATCGTTTTGCGTTCAATACATACGAAGTAACACAAGGGGAGGTAGGCTCTCGTCCATGGCGCTTGGAGTGTGGACACTATGTGAGGCCCCTTGGCTCAGCAATTGGTCGCTTGACAAGCCCTCGGTGCTGGGCGTATTATCTTTTGTTCCCCCTTTAATTAGGGTTTTGATATTTGCACTCGCCTCCACTAAAGCCGAAACTTAGGCTAATGTAAACATTAATGCCTTTCCCATAAATAAAAACATCAAACCCTCCTGACAAGCCCTCGGTGCTGGGCGCATTATCTTTTGTTCCCCCTTTAATTAGGGCTTTTGATATTTGCACTCACCTCCACTAAAGCCGAAACTTAGGCTAATGTAAACATTAATGCCTTTCCCATAAATAAAAACATCAAACCCTCCTTTACATAAAAAGAGGAATTAAAAATCTTTTTGCTTCATTTGGCATATTAGGTTAATAATAACAATTAATGTTCTTTCTTTATAAAAATTAAAGCCTTTTTCATAATGCCTAAATTTTAGGAATCAATGCTTTCCTTTATAAAGTTTACGCCTAAATTTTAGGAATCAATGCTTTCCTTTATAAAGTTTACTCTTTGGCTAAATCAAAGCTTTTTTTCATTTTTGACTTAGGTCAAGAATCCTCTAAGCCCCTCAAAAAGACTTAGTTCACCAACACTTAGGTCAAGAATCCTGACAAGCCCTCGGTGCTGGGCGCATTATCTTTTGTTCCCCCTTTAATTAGGGCTTTTGATATTTGCACTCACCTCCACTAAAGCCGAAACTTAGGCTAATGTAAACATTAATGCCTTTCCCATAAATAAAAACATCAAACCCTCCTTTAGATAAAAAGAGGAATTAAAAATCTTTTTGCTCCATTTGGCATATTAGGCTAATAATAACAATTAATGTCCTTTCTTTATAAAAATTAAAGCCTTTTTCATAATGCCTAAATTTTAGGAATCAATGCTTTCCTTTATAAAGTTTACGCCTAAATTTTAGGAATCAATGCTTTCCTTTATAAAGTTTACTCTTTGGCTAAATCAAAGTTTTTTTTCATTTTTGACTTAGGTCAAGAATCCTCTAGGCCCCTCAAAAAGACTTAGTTCACCAACACTTAGGACCTTTTTTCTTCTACGACCATGGTGTTTGTAAATGAGGACAAATGTTATTTTTCTCGACCAAGCCTGAAAACCTCCCACCATGAAAAATGTTCTTATTATGCACCGCCAATGTTGCCGGAAAGCGATTAATGCCGTCGACAATTAATCACAAATTTTTTTGGGGTGCTAACAGTAGTCCACCCCAAATTCTAAGATATAAACACCTATCGGTGTAACTAGCACAACCATAACCAGCATAGATCCATCTTAAACTTGTATCTATCAAGCACCGAGAGGGATCCAATTTCTCTAGGTGTATTTCTTTTTTTAAATTTAAACTCAAGAAATTTGATCTCTCTTAATTAATAGGTCCGGTTTAAGTTTTTATTTTATAAACGAACATCTATTTTTTAATTACTTTTCATAATATTTTATTTCATTACCAACATGGATTTTTTTTAAATACTTTCCATAATTTTTTTATTTTATGAGCCGACATGATTTTTTTAATTATTTTGTTAGTAACAAACGTTACACTCCCCCATAGAGCACCTGGTTTCTCTCGGTGCAACAAGTTATATGTTACTTGTTCTCAAGTAATGAGTTTGTCACTACTCTGGACAGTACACTTATTGCATCCTTCTTCAATCTAGAAAAAGCATAGATGGTACTCAACCTCAAATTCTAAATAAACAATTATAAGAGCAAAAATAATTAGTAGTTGATGCATGGATAATTGGTAGTTGTTGCATGGTAACTCTTAATCATTGCATGGATGATGGGAAGTTTACGGCAAACAACCCATTTAACTATTAGAAGGCATAGACAACCAATGATTACAACTACTCACATATAACTCACTAGTGGCACTTAACTTGTGGTTTATAGAAAAATTGAAAATAAATTTATTAGCTCCAAGTCTATGGGAGCATGAGGAGAACAATCTCAAACTGTCTAGAGAAATTCAGCAGATGCTTCTAACTTTTGAGGCCCATAACTAAAAGCAAGCATGTCTAAAATTCCATAGGTAATGCTTGGTAAATTCGGTAGTTGATAAATTGTTGATGCTTGGTTAATTGAGTAGTTGATAAATTGATGATGCTTGGTGGGTGGCTGAGTTAGTTCCTTCATTAACATAGTTTAAAATTGATGACTTCTTCTAAGATGGTACCCACCTCTCTCTGGGAGTTGCATTTTTGGACTTGAAAATTGACTTATCCTCTAAAGGAAGGGCACAAAGGACATGTAAAGACATTGAAAGGAAGGGCACAACCCCATATTGAAACAACTCTAGACCAATAAAAGAAGTAAAGAAGAAATGAATGAAAGCAAAGCCATTCCCATTGAAGAAAAACTCACCTACCTACTCTTCAATCAAATGTGAAAATTTTAATCTCCTTTATTAAGTATATAATAACAACCATCTCCTTCATGCCACTTATAATATAGCTGTACGCATATCTTAACAAACCATTATAAAAATAGTTCAAAAATACGTCGTAGCTAAAATGCCTCACTCAGATTAATAGATATTTAATGCCCCCTTCATGACCAAATTAATAGATATTTAATGGCCCTTTCATGACCATACCACCTGTCTACACATAGTACAAGACTTCACATGGGTTTCATCAAACCCCTTTTCGAAAATTAAACCATGCTGAATGATCTCAAAGGAAATCTGGGCCGTTCGCGGGAGCTGGGGATGATCTCGGACGTTCGCGCCTCAACATCCATGGGGAATAAGTCTAAGCCATTCGCAGTCCTTTTCCCTGGGCGGGCATCCCCATACACCTTCTTCCGCCAACGATCACAATTTAACCCCGTCGGTTTCTGCTCCTGCATCACATACCAACAGGTCCCTGGAACTCTTAGCGCCAGTTTATTCAATCTCGGGGGCTCTGATGGATTCCAACGGAAACACCCACAGGGGAGATTCAGAAGCTGTAGCAATCGGCTCGAGTGATTCATCCAACGGTGTCCATGATCTCCTCAGAGGTGGAAGACCCAATTATGAGAACAAGATATTTTCGGAATCTCAGATGGAAGCTTTGACTGCTCTCTGTGATGCTGTCGTGCCTTCTCTGGATTGGGATGGAATCTCAAACTGTAATAATGCTCAGGATAATGATGAACTTCGATCGTTTTATAGAAGTTCGGCCTCTTCTGCTGGAATCCCTGATTATGTAAGATATTTATTCATCATTCACCTGGTGAAAGAGTGTCGAGTAAACAAAAAAATGAGAGCATTATTTAAAATTGTGGTGACAATAGGTTTTAGTATGCAAATTTTTCAATTCTCTATTTCATTTGTTTGCATTTTAAAACAGTTTGCAGGATATATGTCCGAACGCTTAATGCGTGCAGATGTGGGTCAATTGAAGTTGGCTTTGTGGCTTCTATCTACATGGTTTGGCACATTTATCTTGTGTGGCAGGTTGTCTCTGTGCAGTCATTTCCCGTTTTTCCAGAGATTTTCTCAGATTTTACAGCACCAGCGGGAGGAAATTCTCCTTTCATGGTCACAGAGCTACTGGTATATGTTTCGTCTTCTGTTCAAGGGCATCAAGTTATTGTGCTGCCTTGCTTTCTACACAAAGGTCAGCATTTATAATAAACCCCGCCCCTGCATGTTCTTCTGTCAATATTTACACCTGGAAAGGATGTGCATGCTTGTAACGCTAAAAGGTACTGAAAAACATAGAAAAGCCTACATAGAATTTGTGTTATATATTTGAATTGAAAAAACAGTACAGCAGCTATAATCTTCATCTAGCTTGTGAGTGACCAAAAGCGCTTAATTTGGAGCTCAGTGCCCCTATAATTTAGGTTTAAGTATCTTTAATAATTTAGGTTTAAAAAATACGAAGGTGCATTTCAGTTTAGTTTTAATTATTTAAAGTTAAAATGAAGGCAATAATAATAAAATAATAATTAAGATCATAATTCTTTTTATTTATATAGATAAAAAAATACATCCAGTTTAACTAGAAGAAGATCAGTGATAATATGTAGCTGAGGCATATACAATGGGTGATTACACTTGCATATGGAGAATAAGTAGTAGATAACTTATTACTTATTTGTTACACGAACTTGTGACCTATACTAATTAAGTGGGTGTACTAGAACTAGGTGTAGATGTATATTTGTTATATTTTAAAAAACATTAATAATTTGCTAAATATAAGTGGATAGCTTATTCAACATATTAATATTATTATTGTAATTGTTGTTAATTTTATTCATGAAATCTTTTTGTTTAAAAAACATATTATAAGATAAATAATAAATTAATAATCATAAAAAATCTTGATATATCAAGATAACACTATTAAAAAAAGATCAGTTCAACTATTGAAAGGTGAAGAAAATGAAACAATACTGGTTTGGGGCATTCCTTACTGTTTTGAATCAACCCATATTATGAATACTAAACTGCATTATATAGGCATATATATATATAAAACATGCTAAAGTAAATTCATCTTATTTCAAAATCTCTTAAACAAATTTACATCTTAATTTTTTATCCCTCTTTATTTAAATTTATAGAGATGACAGAACTCTAGGGTTTATTTTAGTTGAAAGTAGGTAGCTGTTCAAGAAAAGAACGAGATTAAACATGGTGTGCTGAAAAAAATCTTCTGATTGATTAGTTGTATGTGAGTAATAATAATGATCTTGGCATTGTTGCTGTGCCCATAAAATCTCCCTTCTGGTGCGTCTGCTGACTATTTGAATTTTTTTAACGTAATTCGAGTATTTTGTCATGTTCTTATCAGACCTAGTCTTCTTAAACTTTGCTCTGACTTTGTAATTAGCTTTTGGTAAGATTTACAATATCAAACAAGCTTTTAGAAGGCTTATTGGCTATTAACTTCCAGTGACAAAAGTAACGAGTTTTGTAACAAACAACTACAGAGATTAGCTATAGGGAGTTTGAAAGTCATCAGTCACTAATTTAGGCTTTTGAGTAGGGTATACCCAAACTGAACCGAGCAGCATCCCGGAGCCGCATCTGAACTTATTTGCGTGTTTGCTTGTTACCATCCATAATTGTCTTAACTTTCATAAAGGGTAATGTCGTGGTGTCAATTCTTCAATTATTGATGTAGCGTGTTACAATGTCTAACCTTTTTCTTCAAATTTCCAAGAACTGAAAGATTTAAGTGAGCTTTTTTTCTTCTTTTCTAACTTTGGACGTAACGTTGCGTTGAAATATGGACAATGGAAGCGTATTTGAGATGTGTACTTAATGTTGGAATATCAACAATGTAAGGAGGATTTGACAGTAGGCCACTAAATGAAAGCATAATAAATGAAAGCATAATTAGTAGATACATCTAATTATTGCCAAAATGAAAGCATAAACATTAAAAATTATCCACTTTCAAGAAAGAAAAAAAGAAATATGTAGTTATCTATTTGAAAGTGTTATTTTCTTTGGTCTAAGAATTACTAGCTCTTAACCTTATTTTGAAATCAAATTTTTAATCTGGTTATCTTTAAGAGAATAGATAGTCTAAAAGGGCAGACTTTCACTCGATTCTTGCATCCAAAATATACTAACTCTTAAACCACTTTATATAACATATTTATTCAACAAATATTTCAAAATTTTAATTAAAAGAATAATGAAATTAATTATCCAAATTACTTCTTCCAATTTCTTTTTTGGCGTGAAATAAAAATATCATATCCACGGAAGGTGATATCAACTTAATGGGTATCGAAAAAGTCAAACAAACACAAAATCTTCTAATAAATGCCTTACCTTTCTTGACTGAAACGCCCAATTGATCAATCATCTACCCCCAACCGGACAAACGCCATTAAGTTGCCTTTACTTCATAGCTACTTCAACATAAAGTCTTGTTGCATAGTTGGCCTTCTTTATTCTAGCCACATTCACAAGCACAGCAACGTCTTTTAATTATTGAAGAAGATATATGGGTAGTTAAGTAATTCACCCGTGAAGATTAATGATCAAAGGACTGATAATAAATTTCTCGTTTATGGGCCCTGGGCGGTCCTTCTCCTCCGAAACGCGCACTGAGCGAGGGCGTTCCTTTTTACCGTGGTGGAAATGGATGACCTGCTCGGTTTCGATGTGTTGTCCGTCGTCCATCCCAGCGATGAAGTTATCAATTCTGTCATAGTGGCTCGTGGCTAGTAATGAGATAAATTTCATCGCTCCAATAAACTCTCCCCGTCTAATTATTTGAATTCTGGTTTTCTATTTCGCCCGTTTAGATTTCATTGACGCCATATATTTTGTGTCCATTTTGATTATTTGAATTTAGATCCAGTATATCTGGTCTTTGATTCTTGTTAATTGCTATTGTTCGTCGCAGTGATAGTGTCAATTTTTGTATAATCGAAAGCTTGGAGAATTTGCTGGCATTGATTAATTTCTTGCACGCATTCGTCGTTGTTGTATTTATTATGGTTGGTGCTACCGTGTTTTTGTTTTCTTTACTGATTCAAACATAGCAAATTTATTAATGAACTAAATAATGATTGGTTCAGTGATCTATAGCCGGTAGGGGTCATAAACACCTCCCTAAAAATAGATGGTGATGAGCTCATGATGTTTGTATGTTCGTATATGGTGGAATTAGTTGCATGAAATATTAAGGACGGTTTCTACTCATCATCTTTCGTACACTCGTCTTTTTGCCACCTCATCCTCCCATCCCCCTCCACCTCCTTTTTTTTATGGCCCCTTTGGTTGACTCTATCCCTCCACCCTTCTTCGCCTTGATTATCAACTTCGATCCCCCTTATTACGATAGTGTCCCAAACCTCACAAACACTTTCTCACATCAATGTCATAACTAGAAAAGAGGCTCAACAAAAGCATAGAGGAAGAGGAGCAAGATGATAACAAACTTTAGACGAAATCAATCCAAAAGACCAGCAAAGAGAAAAGAGAGGATGTTACTAATAAGGAAAAGAATATGGGAATATAGTCAATACTAGAATTTTTTGGGGTTTCAAAATGCCAAGCATGAAGAAATGAAGGTTCTCTTGTGGAATGTGAGGGTAATGGGTAGTGAAGCCAAAATAAAAGCAATCAAATGCTTAATGAAAGTGCATAATAAGTTGGCTATCATTCCTCTAATCATTTCTAATGACAGTGCACAAGTTGGCTATCATTCTTTTGCAAGAGACAAAAAAAGAAGAAGATCCTATGATGGATCTAAGAAAAAAAATATGGAAAGAATGCAATGGAGTAGCAACAAGCATCCAAGGAGCCCCAAGAGGCATTTGTGCTTTGTGGGAACAATTCATTGTAGACTATATTCAAATAATCACCATGTAGCATTGGATTTATTCAAAATTTTGTCATCAAAAGCATCGGTAAGTAGATCTCCCTTTGTAATGTATATGCCCCAATTTATTATAAGGATAATAAAACTATTAGAACACCATTTGAGAGCATGGGAAATAAAAAAAATTATCACAAAATTTTGGTTGGAGATCTAAACATGGTTCTATCACAAAAAAAAAAGGAGAGGAAGAATGCTTGTTAGAGAGATGTGATTAATTAGGTAGTCACACAACTTGGTAATAAATCAAGGGATATGTATGATCAAAACTAAAGAAAAGCAAGTACACTTAGAGAAAAAAGTGATTGGTTCTAGGTCATATACCAAAAATATTGGATGGTTTCCTCATCTAAAGTACATCTCTATTGGACAACATCCAAATCTCCTCTTTAAGACCCCCATAAAAAATATGCAATCATAAGTCCATATTGCTCAAGTTACAAGTAGATATGAGTTATAGGCCTTTCCCATTTCAGTTCAACCCTCTTTAGCTACATGACACAGGTATAATGATGGTCATCGAGTTGGCATGGTATTGGCAAGTCCAAGGATCCTCCTCATTTATCTGGGAAATGAAGATAAATCTCACCAAGCGTAGCCTCAAGGAGTGGGTGAAATCCCATCTTATATCCCCACCCAAGGGACAAAAAGGTTTGCAAAGGAACCTTAGCAATCAAGAACTCACCCCCCATATGCAACAAGAGGAGCAAAGCATAATAGAGAAGATTAATCACATCTCCTATAAAGAGGAAATTGCAATCCAAAATATTACAGTCGAAGGTGGGATATAGGAATACATAGCTTCCATAAGAAGGCATGGGGAAGGAAAATAAGCAATCATGTCCAAGATATCTAGTTAGAAACAAGTGAATGTCTTTGACACTTTGAAGCAATAAGGGTGGTTGGACATGATCATTACAAATATCCCTATTTAGAAAAGAATCTTGACTTGGGAATTGAGGCACGTGAGATTTTTCAAGTAATTCCAAATCTAATTACCAAAGAAGAGAGTAGAGTACTGGTTCATGCATTTGAAGAAGTCATTAAATCCGTATGGGGTCTGAGTAAGAGAAATCTCTAGGACCATATAGCTTCACTATCCACTTTTTCTAAGGTTGTGGGAACCTAGTTAAAGTGGATTTCTATTGTATACAGACATTTCAAGGCTTAAATCCAAATTGGGATAGGGGGATCAACACTACACTTCTGGATCTTATTCCTAAAGAGAACAACCCTGCCTCATTGGCAAGGTTTCACCTTATCTCTCTTTGCAATGCATGTTACCCTGGCTAAGATCATGGACAACCATCTATACAAGTTGAGATCTCAACCTATCTATGAGAATCAAGGGGTCTTTTCCTAGCAAAAGCAAATAATATACAATTATATTTTAGTGCAAGAGGATATATTCACTCAAGTAGTGTGAAAATGCTCACAGTAGATCCAAGAGATGATGTAAACCTCACAATGAAAGAATTTAGGAATAATAGAAGAAGAATAGAGTCGAGTTGAACATAAATCCAAAGGAGCTTAGATAGACGCAGAATAATTACACATGTTACATTAATCTGAATAGTAAAACAGTAATTATACAATGCTGAGGATTCGAATACACTAGGTGTGATTCGAATTAGCCTGCATGGATAGATCCACAATCACTGGAGTGTCATCAAAGCACAACTAGAAGTCTATCTCATGATCGGTGGAGTCATCAATGCACAAGTAACTGTCAACCATCAGTCAAACTGAGTCTAACTGAGTGTGGTAGGTGTAACTGACACATGGAGGCACTAACTGAATGAAGGAGGCTCAGTGGAGGGTGCATGAGGATCTATCTGGAGTCAGAATGGGCAGTCTAGTCTCATCGGAGGTCCATTAGAGTGATAAAGTTAGTTGAGAGTCAGTCTATCCTTAAATCAAGGAGATAACTAGGGATAACTCAACTAACTGAAGTGCAATTGGAGTGGTAGGTGAGAAAAGGCGCCCTTCTCAAGTGGTGGGTGAGAAGTGGGCGCCTCCCTGTCTAGGAGGGCTAAAATTGATCTGAGAGAAGCTCCCGGGGATAGCTAACTGAGGGTTAGGTGCTGGGACTGATGACTGGGATGCATGCAATTGCATGCATGCTACATGCATAAATGTATGCAAGACTGATAATGAAAATAACTAAAATGCTGGTAGGACTAGGATGGAGTATAGTAATATCCTAACACCCCCCCTTAATCCATCCTGGGCCCTGGTAACTAGGACCAAAGGTCACCCATACAATCAAAATAAATGATAGAGAAATAAAGAACTGTCCATAAACCGAGGAAATGGGGAAAACCTCATGGGAAAAATACCCCCCCTCAAAAGAACAGTAAAATAACTCAAAGAACCATCATACTAAGCAGAAAAGAAAGAAGCTTTCATCAGTGAAAGCTTTTGCAAAAAACTTGGCAAGCTGATCCTCTGTAAGTTGCCAAAGCAGGTGCTAGATTTGGATCTGGTCTTCTGATGTGCCTCCCACTGTGTAGAGGGTGTATTGGACGAAGCAAGTCTTTCAGTAATTCTTTCTGCAACTGGAACGAGTGGATCATGATGAGTCTTCCCAATAGATGGAAGAGAGAACCCCGCCATCATGCTGCATCTCTCATGGAGAGGTAGATGGCATAATGCAAGGTTGGCATGATGTTGAAGTCTTGTAGTTCTGTGATCAAATGAATCCTCAACTGTGTTCTCAGTAGCTGCAAGGAGTGTGTGAGCCCATATTGGCCTTGGCTCTGGATTGAGAACATGTGTTGGTTCTGGATCTGAAACTGAATGTTCTTGAACTTTGATCTCAACATCAAGGTCTTGTTCTATATCTTCATCAAAAGAAGAGTCACTCGAATCTTCATCAGATTTCGAGGAAGTTGGAAGAGAGAAGGGCAGAAAATGAGAGAACTCATATGCCTTGGAGGCATGATTTGCAAACCCTTTTGCTATAGTCTTCCCAGTGGAGATCTCTGTAATCTCAACTGTGTCAGGACCAAAAGTCACCTTCTTAGGTGATCCGGTGTGAGTCATCTGATATACAGACAACAAATTTGTTGTCAAGGAGGGAACAAATAGAACATTCTTGAACTTGCCATGCTCCATATGTACTGTACCCAACCCTTTGGCAGAGATCTGAGAGTTGTCTCCCATGTGAACAGTAGGCCCATCATTTAGATCTAAAGAGGAAAATGATTCTTCAGAGGCAACCATGTGGTTGGAGGCTCCAAAATCTATGAGGAGGGCCTTTGATTTTGAAAAACCAGCCATCAATTCATGGCAATCCTCATGACCATCAGATCCACTTCCAGAATCAAACATCTTTGCATCTTTTGGAATAACAATTTTGTTTTGTTCAAGAAGCTTGGTTAGTAGGTCTATTTTCTTGTGCATGCAAGCTTCCTCAGGATGGTTTCCTCTCTTGTAGTAGGGACATGTAGATCTCTTATGTTTGTCCTTCTTAGAGTTGGAGGCTCCTTTTGATGGACTTGACTTATTATTCAACTTGGATTTAGATGATTTCTTATCTTTGTCTTTTTGCCTCCCTTTTACATTCGTCCCACTTGCTTCTCCAAGTAGAAGATCTAGATCTTTGCAGGCCTTGAAGGCACCCATTTGAATCAATTTGTCCTCTTCTTGAATGAGAGCTTCAGTGAAGACATCTAAGGTTGGAAACTTCCATCCAGGGATTGACATTCGTCCAGAATAGAAGGATGGAAGTTTGCTCCAACCTGAGATCCTAGTTTGCTCATAATGGAGAGCACCAATTGTTCATCAGTTTTAGTGATGCCACAATGCTTGCATTGCAAAATCAAGTTCTTAAATTTTGAGAAGAATTCTTGAATGCTCTCAAAATTGCTAGGTTGTAGGGCAACCAATTCATTTTCGAGAATGTGGCCTCTTAGCCCATCCTGTTTGCTAAAAAGACTCTCCAATTTTGTCCATAACTCATTAGGAGACTTCACTCCTTCAACATGAAACAATAGATCTTTAGACATATGAAGGCATATGTAACCAAATGCTTCATGCATTTTATTTAGATGCTTGGTTTTCTCCACAGCTGCATGTGGTATGGGATATTTTTCAAATACCAATCTGGATAACTGTCTGGTAGACAAGTGCATTTTCATCTCAATCTTCCATTCAAAGTAATTGAAGGGAGTGAGGATCATAGGAGAGGAAGGAGCATTCGAATTGATCATCTTGACTGCTGGAACGAGTGCAAAGGTGAAACTGCTAATACTATTGCTGCAACTTCTAAATACCTGCAAAAAACTCTCAAGAATGGAGGTAGAATATACTCTCAAATGGCTCTGATACCATGTGAAAATGCTCACAGTAGATCCAAGAGATGATGTAAACCTCACAATGAAAGAATTTAGGAATAATAGAAGAAGAATAGAGCAATTGAACATAGATCCAAAGGAGCTCAGATAGAAGAAGAATAATTACACATGTTACATTAATTTGAATAATAAAACAATAATTATACAATGCTCAATATTCGAATACACTAGGTGTGATTCGAATTAGCCTGCATGGATAGATCCAAAATCAGTGGAGTGTCATCAAAGCACAACTAGAAGTCTGACTCATCATCAGTGGAGTCATCAATGCACAAGTAACTGTCAACCATCAGTCAAACTGAGTCTAACTGAGTGTGGTAGGTGTAACTGGCACATGGAGGCACTAACTGAATGAAGGAGGCTCAGTGGAGGGCGCATGAGGAGCTATCTAGGGTCAGAATGGGCAGTCTAGTCTCATCGGAGGTCCATCGGAGTGATACAGTCAGTTGAGAGTCGGTATATCCATAAATCAAGGAGAGAACTAGGGATAACTCAACTAACTGAAGTGCAACTGGAGTGGTAGGTGAGAAAAGGCGCCCTTCTCAAGTGGTGGGTGAGAATTGGGCGCCTCCCTGTCTAGGAGGGCTAAAACTGATCTGAGAGAAGCTCCCGGGGCTAGCTAACTGAGGGCTAGGTGTTGGGACTAATGATTGGGATGCATGCAGAATGCATGCTCCATGCAGAAATGCATGCAAGACTGATAATGAAAATAACTGAAATGCTGGTAGGACTAGGATAGAGTATAGGAATATCCTAACAAGTAGGACTCCAAACAAACATGGTATATGGATGTTAAAATAGATGTGGCAAATGATTTTGATAGAGTTAGAGATTCAATTCATTTATGCAGTTCTCAAGCAATGATTTGTTCCCCACTTCATAAATTGGATAAGAACTTGCAGTAGACAACCATGGATACCACTAGACCAACTAATTTATTCCCATTTGGTAGAGGCATTAACTAGTGTTGCCACCTAATAATCTCCAATGATTTAAATTCTAACAGAATAAACACTATGTTAGACACATGAGTAAGAAGGAAGGGAGGAAACATCATGGGTATCAAAAATTTTAAATGGGTAAAAATCAATTAACCACCCACAATTTTTGGACAACGTAATTTTGATGGGAAAAGATTAAGTGGTAATAGACAAAAGATTCAAATAAACCTTAGATTCCTATCTAAAGGCCTATGGAGAAAAGATCAATAAAGGTAAGAGAAACATTTCCAGATGGAACACCTCCCCCAAACTCTTATCTAGATCACCCTAACTCTAGAATTATCTCTTGTTCATTCATGGACCTCATTCAAATACCTGAGAATCCTTACGTCTTTGAAACTTCCAAAGGAATCTAACCGGGGATCCCTTCTTTATAAAACATAAAGCATGACTTAGTAGGCTCCCAGTGGTTAAATCCAATAGGTGAAGAGTGAAATTAATCAAATCTATTCTCTTTGTGCTTCTAGTCTATTAAGGAATGGCTCTTCTAACCCAAATAGGTACCATCCAATACATAAGGAGAGAAATAAGAAAGTTATTGTGGAAAGGATGGAGACCTAGTAGTTAAAAATACCACTTGGTGCATTGGAATATCATACATGGTCCATTAGAACAAGGGGAGTTGATGATAAAAAACCCACTCTTCATGAATTAGGCACTAGGTGGAAAAATCCTATGGAAAATGGTCACAAGTATCCCAACATGGAGGAAGTCCTCTAGAGAAAATATCTATCAATTAGTTGATTGTGAACCTTGAACTCCCCCAAAGAAAAGGTCAAAGGCTCACTTATCTAGCAACTATGCAGATTAGCAAATCCTCTAATCCAAGATTACTTGTCTTGGATACCTAGGAATGATAAGGTCATCAATATATGGAATGAAAAGATCATGGTAAGACAACAACTATCTCAGGGCCCATCTCTTCACAACCTCAAGGATTGGTTATCAAGGGAAGGCATTAAAAATCTCTTTGATGTATCCTCATGGGAGAAGAAGTGGAAGACAGGGTAATTTTTAAGGGCGAAATTTCGCCAATTGGCTATTTTTCGGGTTTTTTTTCAAAAAATAAATTTGTTATTTGGTCATTTTTAGTCTCTAATATTGCCTATATTTACATAAAATATGTTTTTTTATCATAATATTCGCCAAAATTTACACATTTCAGTAGTAAATTGTATGTTTCATATTTAATATTCGCTTACCTATCTATATACATGTTTTTTTCAATCCAAAATAATCACCTAGGATACTATACTTAAGTATAATATTAGAATCCTTAAAAAATACCCTGGTGGAAGATGGTTAGATTGGAAATCACTCCCTCCCATAAAATCTTAAATCTCATATCTCATCTCTTACCTCTAAATTCCATGGAGCAACCCCATACACATGGAAATCAACAATATCCACAAATGGAACCCCATTGAGAATGCATATTTTGTCAAACTATACTCTCCTATCAAGATGGTAGGTATGAATCTTCTCCCAAATCAGTGTAGTGGAAAATAATTTTGGGGGCAACAACCTACACAAAAGTAAGAATATTCTATTGGAATTTGGCTCAAGCAAAACCTTTAACAACATAAGATCTACAAAGGAAATGAGTGTTTCACCTTCTAGGTGCTCCCTCTATCTAACAATTAAAGAAAACACACACCATCTATCTCTATAATGTGAATTTACTCTCTTTGTATAGGACATAACATTTGAATAGCTTCAATTCCCCCTTCAACATGCCACAAATACAGAGGCATGTTCTTGTCATGGTTGTAGCACTATAATGGGATTCTAACTTAAAAATAGTTGTTAAAAAGGGTATGGGTATCTATGTTGGAAAATTTGGCTTGTTAGAATTAGAGCTATAGTTTGGCATAAACCTTCATGTTGTATATGATATCAACTTAGGGAAAAAGGATCCTAGTCAAAACCATCCATTCTAATTGTATAGGTCAATTCTTTGTAGATTTGTGTGAACTGGAAGAGAAGACTTGGATCATGCCATTAATCCCTTCACCCTTCACCTTCTCAAGTATCAACTAAAGAAAGCCAAACATTCTTTCAAATGGCAACTCAAATTGAGCAATGACTAGTTATTGGATTGGAGAGTAGACGGAAGGCGACATATTCTCTTTTTAAATAGAGCTTCAAAAGGAAACATAGGGATATAATGAGCTAGGGGGGTTCTTTTCAATCCCGAGGGAAATAACTAAGGAAGCATAATACACGTGGAGATTGGGAGTCACCACCAATAATGAAGTAGAGGCCATGGGAATATTTCAATGATTATAGATTCTTAAATGAAGAGGAATTTCAATGTCACATTAATAGTAGGGGACTCCATAATCATGAAATCCCTTTCCATGCAAAGATCCTAAAAAAGAAATGATTAACCAAAATGGTAAAAAAGTACCTAGACTTAGTTAATGACAATAGCCAATTAGAGATTTTGCAGGTGTTAAGAATTAAACAAAAAGTTAGACCACCAGGCCAACATTTGTGTTTCGAGGGACAAAGGAACCCTAGTTATTTGTGGAGGAGACACTATAATCAAAGAAATCCCATGATAAATCCATGTAGCATTTTGAAGATCAACATGGAGAGTGGTTGTAAGTTTATAAGTGTGGGAGAGGTAGGGACATTAAATCCCACACTAAATGGTAGTAATAGTACATCGACGGTTGTAATTATAAGTAATATGGAGAGGGCTTGGCCTCATATGTGTGGATTCTATTTAGAGTTTTGGATCTTGGTAGTGCTTATTATCGAGTTAGGTTTCTACACTGAGAGAAAAGAATCTCTATGGAAAATGTTTTCCTCTTGCATGGAGGTTCATTTCTAGCATTAATGTTCTTGTGTTGTCCATTACAAGTCTTGTTTTTGTGGTTTTGGTGGCCTGGGCTAGGTGTTGTGGCATGAGTCAAGCACTAAAGGCTCTAGTTGCAAGCATATTCAACTCTCCAAGTGCATCTTTACCCAAATTTCATGGAAGCTATGTTCATATCCATTGTACCAATAATTGTTGCATCCTATATGAACTATCATTGGTTAGAAAAGGAATGAAACAGTGTGGTAAAGACATGTCTAAGATGCAAATTTTCATGGTAAATATAGGTAGAAAAATATGCAAGTGGGAAGATGATTGGTAAGAATAACGGAAAACTAAGAGTAGGGAGAGATCTATTAGTATGGTGGATATGAAGGTTTTCATGCATTCTTTGTGATAAAAGTAGTATGATCTAGAAGAAATGTTGAGATCCTTGGGAGATTGATTTGACAGGGTGGTGGAATACTTGCGCATTTCTTTAGAGAAAATTGTTACTCACCCTTCTTTAGGTTATAGAGTCAAGAGATCCTTTGCTCCCACCAAGGTCAAATATGAGACTAGAAAAAGGGTCTCCCTTTTGTGACAACCAAATATGGAGCATGGAAAATAAGAACAAGACTTGGTGAGCATATAGGAATAGGTAGAAGAAGCACCTTAAGGTCTTTTTAATTTTTTTTTAAAAAACTTTTAAGCATGTATGTTTGCTATATTTATTTTGAATCAATTTGTAAGGACATAAACATGACAATGCTATAGTAATAACACTAGAGTAGGCTAGGCCAATTTTTATGCTAGAAAAAAAATTCTATTTTGCTAAAAGGCCTTGGCTAAAACTCTTCAAATTTTGACCTTTGTGCTAGATAATATTAGATACTTTTATGACTCAATGCCGTCTAAGAGAAAATTGTATCCATGACTCATTAGGGATATTTCCAAATTTGGGTGAGTGTATATGCCTTTGAAATGCTCCATATTAATCTTGTCCATTTCTCATCATCTACAACGATCACTTTTGATCCAAAATGGATGAATATATAATTTGTCACCTATTTGGAGCTTTTAGGGTCAGAAGATTGGATGAATTGGCTTGTAGGTCCCATTTAAGGGGTAGGTCTCACTTTCAGATTTGGGGTCAAAAAAACCATTTGAAATCTTCTGATGCCATTTTGAGGTTTCAAACATCAATTTTCACCCAAAAACAATTGGATGGTTTTTTCTGCATTATGCACATCGATACCTTTCCAATAGTGCAAGAATCGCCTCAATCAGAGTTCGTATGAGGAAGCTATGTCTCCCAACTATGTCTCCCACAAGTTGCCTATCTAGTTGACCACCATGGTAACGAGTGGATTCTACATTAGCTCTCATTTCTTGCACATGTGGAGCTAGTCACATGTGGACTTTCAAGAACATTCTAGAAGTTCTAAAACACTAACCCTAGTCAGGAGTTGGGACATGCAAGAACCCAAAATTAACCCTAAATGACTATCAAGTTATGTTAAATACCGAGCTTTCAGAGAAGAAGGGGGTCCTAATATTTTGATGTATTGAGTTGTTCCATAGTTGAGCAACAACACTATGGAATGGATATTAGAGTAGAATAGAGGAGATAAGAGATCTTATAGTAGCTATTTTGGTTGTAGAGTCATAGGTAACTCCATAGGGAGTATCATTTTCTTTGTATTTGCATTATGATATGAAGAGCTAGGCATAGTTCTCGTTTGTGGCTAGTTTTTTCCCCATAGTGGGTTTCCCCAAGGTATACCTTGTGTTATTGTGTGGATGGTGTACTTATTTGCTCTAGTTATTTTTCTTTTAGTTCTATTGTATTCAATGTATTATGGAATTAAATTAACACAATGAATTAAGTTGTAAGATTTGTTGTGACGAACTAATTCAATGGAATATCCATGGTAGTTTACATATCATATTGTTATCAGAGTAGTTTTTCTTTTGGGTTTTGTGGGTAGTTGTAGGATCCAGTAGTTACGGAAAAAAAAAACTTCAAAACCTAGCCATCGTGGACGATTCTATTCAAGGAACGACATACGATTATGAGTAGTGATTTTCAACACTCGAAATACAAGTCGTTGATATCTCACGCAAGATGTCAATCGGCATGGCGGCTCTGGGGAGCAAGTTCGGATCTTTTGGGGATTATGGAGGCTCTAACTCAAATTTCGGATCTGAGGGGAAATCAAAAGATAAAAGTGACCTAGAAAAGGAGTCGACGAAAGATCCCGGGAGAGAGCATCCATGTTTTAGTACTAATATTCCTTCCTTGTCTCTCTTCAATACGAAAGAAAAAGTCGACATCAAGCAGTATCAAGGTGATATTGATGGTCTTAAATTGAATCATTGGTTGCAGCAATTGGAGGTTTATTTTAGTATCCATCAAATAGTCGAGGATCAAAAGATCTCATTTGCCTAACCGAAGTTGGAGGGCCATGCATTAACTTGGTGGGAAAGCCACATGGAAGCACTTAGGCTAGAGGGTGATCCACCAGTAACTAAGTGGAAGGACTTTAAAACCTTCATCAAGTCCTAGTTCCACCTTATTGGGTATGTAGAGGACTAGTGGATCCGTTGGCATTATTTCAGGCAAAGGCCCAGAGTGTGCAAGAATACACCACCGAGTTAAGGAAGATGGCTATCATGCTGGTAATGCAACCAAGAACCCATATGAACTCAAGTAGCTGGGGTGTTTATATAGTCATATACGGAGGCAAGTGATGCTCTTCAAGCCTAGGTCAATTGATGAAGCCTGTGGACAAGCACAGTACCTAGAAAACATCAACTAGAAGAAAGGACAACTAAGTGGTTCAAAACAAAAAGAGAACCAAGATGCTACTAAAGAGGGGAATAAGAAGTGGAAGGGAAGGCGAAGAAGACTACAACCGTGACACGTCAGTGCAAGGATCCAAAAAACCATCGTAACCATTGTAACATTGATATTCACATTGAAGAAAAGTGTTGGAAGGTACATCCAGAGCTAAACCTCAAGAGTCGCAAGAAGGATGCCAAGAAAAAGAACCTTCTAGCCACAGAGTCAAGCAAGGAGTTAGAAAGCAGTTCAAATGTGGATGAGAAGATTATATATACCATAGTGCAGAAGGAGGTGAATTTGTGTAGCCTTCATCCTAAAGAAGAGAAAGAAATGACGAAATTCTTCCATATCAAGATCCATGTCAAGAAGTCCAAGATCAACACTCTATTCAATTCCGGTTCACAAGCAAACCTCATAGTAGAGGATCTAGTGCATAAGCTTGGATTGGAAGCACATAATCATCCTAGTCTTTATCCATTGGGATGGGTAAATAAGGATGCAAAACTCTAGGATTCCCCTAGTTTCCTACCCAAGACAGAAAGGAAACAAATAGACACTTAAGTCCTCCTAGATCTAGCCCATATAGAAATTAGCAAGCAATGGAAAGACAAAGCAGGTAGAAGGTGTGTACCTTCCTTTGATGGTTGTCCTCAGTAATCCTATGTTGCTCCAGCTCTAGCCTTTGATCATGGGTTTATGAACCTATCCACAAAGGAAAGACAACATCTTCTCCAAAGCAATATATGTATAAAGAAAGATCTAACTATGAAAATGGAGACAATTTCATGCATTTACCATAAAAAACATGAGAATGGGAGGAATAGGCTAAGTTATATTAATGAGAAAGCCATTGTAACAACCCTCATATACAAATATAGGGAATATTTAATATAATAAATATAATGTAATATAATATAATAAAAAGAAACAAGAAAAAGAAGTAACGGAAAACAAATTTTGCATAAAGAAATAAATTAAATAAGAAATTAAGAAATTGGGAGAAGGAGGAGATAAAAGGAGGAGGAGTGAAGAGAAGGGTCTTTTTCTTTGCTTGGCTTTGGCCATCTTGGAAGAGGAGCTCTGGAGGAGAGGAAAGCAAGATAGCACTGGCATAGGGTTAATTGTTGGGGGCTTAGGGGCCTCAGCCTGTTTGGTTGGGGGTTGGTTGGGTGGAGAGTCGTCCCCCCACCTTCAGTTGCACTATTGGAGCTATCAAGGTAATGGTAGTTGCTAGGTCATCTATCCAGGTATGGCTCCTATATTTTCATAGCATATTTTCTGCTCTATTGTTGATTAGATACACTATTTTGTTTTAGATTTTTCATTGCATGATGCTTCTGGTTGTATACTGGTTTTTATAAGTTTACAGGATATCAGATCCATTGTATTTATCAGTTCTTTTATTGCATGCTGGTCATTTGATTGTCTTGTTACTTTTATGAGTTTACAGCTCTTACAGCCATGAAGACATGTACATCAAAACGAATTGTACCTGACATTGTTGCAGCATGATCATCCTCCAAGCTCTCTGTTATCACACCATAGTAGCAGGGCTACTATTCTTGCTTAGCAGATATCTGCACATTCCAGAGCTTGGCTATTTTTGATATCACTCATGATCAAAGCAGTGTATTATTCAGACTTATGTTAGACCTTGTGTCAAGGTTGAGCCTTGAGAGTTCAGATTTGATGACCAATGTGACCCTTTATTCCATACAGTTTCAGTTCAGTGCCTAGATATGTATTGTAGCAGTGTTTCAGATGGTATATGGTGATTATTCTTATGATGATGTTGTATGACCTATGGATTCCTGATCATTGACTATGGATTATTATCTTGTTGTTTTAGTCATGTTCACAGCATTGGCTTGGTATATAATTCATGATGTGGCAAACTTTGTAAAATGAACTATCTTGATGATAAATTATAAAATGAACATTTTGCTTGCACATTTAGGTTGTTTGACAAAACTCACTGGTTCACTACCTTGCATAGACACCATTTGTATGCTAGCTTAGGTTTCACCATCACTTGACTCCATCCATCCATGACCTTCCTTATTTGGCCTTGACCCTTGACTTGTCTTACTTGACTTTTTGATATTGAGGACTTCCCCTTTTTCTACCTCTGTGTTTGGACTGGATCCTTGTATGTTTAGTGTCTCGGCTCTGAGTTGGTGTAATGACCATTTTTCAAAATTCTATTAAAATGCCAATTTTTCTACTTTTTCTCCAATTTTGACCTTTGACTAGTTTAACTGTTTTGACCTCCAAATCAACCCAAATGCTCCCAAATCTTCTGTAGGAGTGTATGAATGGTATTTAGACTTGAATATCAGGTTCAGGGATGTTTTATGTCCCTCCAAATACTGCTGCAAACTTGATTTGTATTCTGATCAATATAGGTAATTTTGACTAGTAATTTGTGCATCAAATCCCCCCCGGGGTAACACTGAAAATGGCCTTCCAAATGCCTCCAAACTCCCTCAAATTTATGAACAGAGGTATATAGTGTGTTAAGTATGTGATTAAGGTCTCATATTCACCATTAATTGATTTTTACTACTGTTCTAACTCTCTCACATTCAACAGCAAAAACCCCCAATTCGACCCTTGGGGAAATGGCACTATTTCACCTCCCAATACAACTCAACGGAGTAAAAATGCTTCAAATGCTCAAGTACAGTACATGAAACTTGTAGAAGACATCCATGGCAGTATATTGATCACAAATATATCAGAGAATCATCCATTCATTCGAAATAATCAACATTATAGTGTCATACATCAATGCATTGGGGAAATGGACATTGTTTGCTCATTAATCAATAGTTTTGCATACAACCAGTGGGTATTTCGACCTGAGACTTTCTGAATATTAATAACAGAGGATATGAAGCTATTACAATCATAATGAGAATCTCTCTCAAGAAGCACAAGTGCTCACCAAAAATGCCCTCCCTCAAGGAGCATGAATATGCCTTCAAAACTGGAAACGGTGGAGAGAAAGTGCTGCACTAAACCAAACCATGAAACTTCCTGTAGTTGCTACTTGCAAATACAAACTCCATTAAAGCACCATGAAAGACCTGAGTGGCCTCTCCAAACACCAACTTGGATGGGAATCTTTCACCCTCGAAATTGGCCAAGGCAAGAAACTAGTCATCCACTAGCTCTCTCTTCACAAATGCAGTTTTTCTCAAATCATCAAAAAGCCATTCTCATTCTTCATTTCTACATTTTATAACCAACATTAGCCTTCTAAGGGTCGAAATCCTCTCAATAGATTCAATAGATTTCCATTTAGGAAATATTCCACATTTGCCACTTGTCTCCTAGTTCCAACCTTCCATCTTCTCCCAAATTCGATTTTGAGTCTCTTTGGCTTCTCCAACTCCCAAATTATCCTTCCTTGAGCCTATTATTGGTGCTGACATGTCATAGTGGTCAGATGTCAGAGGTCAGGTCTGCAATTTGTCATAGTTGTCATAGATGCTCCATCATTGGTGTCATAAGGGCTAGGGAATCTAGCCCAAGTGTCCACAAACTTCTACTTTGACTCTTTATCTTCCATGGAGGTTACCAATCCTTCCCAATTCCACTTAAGATGCTCAATAACATGTGTTATGACCTACCAACTCACCTAAGAGTGTTCACATTCCCATTAATTCGAATTTGCAAAAGAGATATACCATGTATTATGAAAAATCAAGCTAGTGTGGGTCCCACCACCTCCATATGTCTCCAAAACCACTTGCCACTTAGAATTTATCTTGAATTTATTTATTCACCATATTTATTAAATGCTTGAACCCATCTAATATCTAAATATCATTTATTAGCTTCTTATTACCATCCCACATGTGCCCATCCAACCTAGGAAACTAGTAGGATTGATGGGATTGTCTTACTATGCACTTATTTGAATGGGGACATTACAATTGGTGACAAAACTTGTCTTTGGTAAGTTGGATTGTAGGCCTAAATCATTCTGGTCAGTTGTCCTGATGTTTAGCACTGGCTCGAAGTCCCCCTAGTCATTTGAGATGTTGGCTAAAATTGAAATCTCATGTACTACTTATGGAAACTTATATAAATTCGTCCATGGAAACTAAAAAGGGCAAGAGCGATGAACTGCTAAAAATACTCCTCGAAGAGTATAAGAAAGGTCCAAAAAGCAATGGTACTTAAATTCTATATCTAAACAATTGCTGACCCTATATATGTATAAACATGTCCTGGATGCAAGCTGCAATTAGTTGTGCTTATCAGCACACCTGAGATCTAAAGGGTTATGTAGGCCAAAAAAGGCCCTGAAATGAAATTGAATGATCCTAATGAACTTGGATCAGCTTGATGTAGACATGATGCCTAAGTTGAATAAGCACTCTCTAAACAACTTACCCATTTGTGAGGCACAGCTATTCCCCTTGTTTATTTTGTCCAGCACAGAGTTTGTAGCTTCCCCTTCTCCTAGTCCAAAGTGTCTTTTAGTTGAGTTTAGACAAGTCATCCCCTTTGCCCAACCTTGTTCCTAGCCTTCATCCTTAGCTAGCAGTTAGACCATGTCCAATGGGTGAGTTTGTCATTTAAGCTATTGTGCAAGTAAATATAAATAACAACGAAATGAACAAATATGATTAATGCCACTAAATGATGTTATGCTTTCATTTAAGCTGTGAGTATGATTAGAGGAACATGTCTTAGTCTATTGATACGATTTATCCTTGGTTGTATATTGACCTAGTCAAACCCAGTTTGACTATGGTCATTTCTTGGGATCCGTGATGATGTGGGCCATGTAGGGTTATTGATGATGATGTATGGACCCACATACTCTTGATGATGATATTATATGATGGACATATGGTTCAGATGATGATTGATGCAGTTCAATAGGTTTTATTATTACTTCAGATCATCAGATTATGCACTGTCCATATATGGTGGACCCTACAGCTTGCCCATCAGGGAAACCCATAGTGTATGAGTACACATTCTTAGTAGGTTTGGGTCTTCTGGATCCAATGAGACACTTATCATTCAGTTACAAGCACTTATGACAGTGATAAATGCAGTTTTTCACTTGTTGACCAGATTTGGGGTTGATTTCCCAGCCTGAGCAGTAGAGGCCATGAGAGGCCAGTTCACCTAGGGCACTGTATGAGGAGGGGGTGGTACAACCACTTGATATTACCATTCACCCCCCCCTTCTGGAGAGCCTGGTGGGCTCAGTTTCACAGCACAGGTGCCCTAGGAGGCAATTTCAACACTTTCACAGTTTCGAGGCAGTCCATAAATGGGATAAAAGAGTCATTGAGGAGTTCGATTTGGGAAATTGAGGCAAGGTTTTGGCACTTGGTTTTTACAGAGGTCTTCTAGGGTGAACCCCCTATCTTACAACCAGTTTTCATTAGTCAGGGGGGTCAACAGAGGCCACAGGGGGCCTTTTATTGCATGTCTGTCACAGATTTTGAGGACAGATTTGATCATTTGTATTTATTTTAGACATATTATATTATTTTATTGTGCCATGGGGATGAGCTAGCAAGGATTGATGCCTCCTAGCCCCACCACGTGCTTCATGAGTCATGTCCTAGTCATATGAGGTGGGCCCATTGTATTTTACCCCCTTTAGAGGATGACGTCACCCTCACTTTGTACCATTTAGCTATGACGTCATCACCTTTTGAGTGATCCATGTGATATATTGTTATGGTTCATTATTAGACATTGATTATGTATTGAGATCTTTTAATTTCAACCACTCATTTTGTTGTGAAGTGGTTTTGAGATCTAGGGTTTTAGTCTTTATTATCCTATATAAGGAGGAGACCCCCTATTGTATAGCTCACCTTTGGAGCTCTGGAATATTGGAATAGAACACTTCTTTGTGGAGAATATTTCTCTGGTCTTGTGTATTCTCTTGCATCTTGAGTATACAGTATCTCTTCTATGTATCATTGTGGCTTTTGGAGCTACATCTTGTTTTTTTGCAGGGAGGCCGAAATGGTGGAGAGGAGTACGATTTGAAGAGGGTTATTGTTGGAGGGATCCACATTTTCTCTCTTGGGTTGATCTTGGTGACAGGGAGTATCATTATTGTCTCTTTGTGACATAGTTGATGCTCTCTATTACATCTTTCCATCATTTTCACAATCTTCTTACTTGGCTTGTTTCACGTGATCTTGTCTAGTAGGAGGAGGACGATTTGGCTTCATTGTAGGAGGACGTTTTGGCTTGGAGCAACAAAATTTCACTCTTGAATATACACATAGGAGAATGCTATCAATTTGCAAGGTGTCCATAAGCAATTGAGGTAAGTTCTACAAGGTGTGTGCCTAGATCCATCCATTCTTTTCTGTTGGTCACAAACCCTTAAAATTCAAAACCCTCATTTTTGTTTTTCTTAGATCTACCTGGATCTAGCTTGGCTTTTGGAAAGATATTGAAAACCCACCTCTATAGTATCCACAACAATTCGGATCTATAGTTTGGTGGTGATTGGGTTCCATTTGACACACTTTCCAAGGCAAAGTAGCCCTCTTGAAGCAAATCGCACCCCATGGGAGAAGCTAATTGGGTTAGATCCAAAACATGGGTAGGTGAGATCCCACTTGATTCATACTCTCCTCACTTGATAACCTACCCCTAGTGTCTCATTTCATTGATTTTCACCTTGTGGGCCCCTTTCCTCATTTTGAGGGTTGTGCCTCACTTGGGTCAATTTGATGATGCACTTTACATCTCAGATCTATGGAGATCTAGCCATTGATCACTTTGATTTTTTAGATCCACATTGATGATTTCCTAAACTATCCGGATCTAAAATTTGGTGGCCATTGGACTTGATTTGACATACTTTTCCATGCATTTAGCCCTCCATGGGCAAAGTCGCACTCCTTGGGGGTTTGAGTTTGTCCACTTCTAGGACATGGGTGGTTGAGATCCCATCAAAGTCGCACTCCTTGGGGGTTTGAGTTTGTCCACTTCTAGGACATGGGTGGTTGAGATCCCATTGGATTTGAAAAGAGCATATTTTAAAACCTACATATAGTGTCCCACTTTGTGGAGGTTTGCCTTTGGGGTATCATTCCTTATTCTGGGGGATTGTTATCCACTTGGGTCACATAATGAAACATTAGATCTAGAAAGATCCAACCATCACATCTTAAGTAACCCACTTGATTTACATCCTTGGTGTCCCAATATACATTTTGATATACTTTTGACTCCATTTGCCCATATACTCAAGGCACTAGTCCACCTAGGGCAATTCACAGTCTTTGGGAGTAGTGTCACTTCCTAGATCCCATATGCGGGTATATCTATTTTCACTTTAGATCCATAGATCTACTTTTTGCATACCCCTTAGTACCATTTACACCCCTAACTTCACCTTGTGGGTCCCATTTGAGCCATTTCCATATCCCAAGGAAGTGGGTCCCACCTGTGTATTTCATCGTACTAGATCTTGTCATCTTATCTCATCATGTGGCCTAAATCATTCATTGGTTGAAACACTAATCACTCCTTAAACTCCCTTCAACCATACTTAAACTTATAGGCCCACCTAACCTTGCATTGGTTTCCGTAACTTATCTTTTACATATCCCTAGGAACCTTTGTTTGGGTCCAATCATCTTTGATTGGTTATAGGGTCTCCCCCTAGGTCTTGATTCATCTCGATCTAAAGTGAAGAGTGCCTCGGTTGATGTGACTCCCAGCTTGCATTGGGAACCATGGCATCTCTAGGGTCACCTCTTTAGTTGTCCATCTCCTCTACCATCTCGGATGGGATACTATTAGGGACAACTACAAGTTGTGTGATAACACTCTCTTTCACAACCCTTGCAAGACTCTTAGGATCATAGGTTTGATGCTTCCAAGATCAACCCCCCTAGCTCATGGATGGCCTTCTTTTTATAGGATTTGGGAGGGCCAACCACCAAGAGGATATTATGGATCTAAGTGAGGAAGATGTGGATCAAGGATATAAATCATGCCAAGGAGGGAATGTGAGATGGGATTCGAAGGGGGACCTCATCCCATGAAAATCTCCTTGAGATCCAAGATCCAAAATCTAAGGAAAATGGCTATTCAAGGAATTTTGCGCCCCCATAGGCTTGCAGAATGTAAAAATATTAAGTCTCTTGTTATTTCTTGTACATATTAAGTCTCTTGTTATTTACTGTTCAACTTTGTAATGTTGTTCTTTTTATCCTGATCTTAACATTTTACACATTCAGAATAAGTGAATTTCACCACAATCGTAATTCTATTTTATCCAGAATTATTAAGGATTGATCACTTATGACACTTGCTATGTTTGTATCAATATAGTTTGTTCTCAGATTACCAGCTGTCTGTTGTTTTGTGTAGCAGATTATGATATGATGTGATATTAATTCGGTTGAAATAAATCAGTTTTGAAGAACAGTTCATATGCTTTCTTTGATTTTATGTTTTGATTCAGCCAAGAATTATTCTTTGAATTATAATTATTTGTCCCTGGGTTGGAGTATAATTTTTCAGAAAACAAATGTATTCAAAACACCCTTCATACGGTTCATCTTCATCTTGTACATAGTTTGCAAGTTTGATCTTTTAGTTGTTCAGACATAGATTTTTCTGCTTAAAGGGGTTAATGTAAATAAATAATACCACATGGCATGCAATCTGATAGGGGGATATATTGTTAACCTGTTGCTTATCAAAATGAGAGGTAATTTTAGCAGTGTTTGGTTGTATCAAATTTTCTCATTATGACCCAATTGTTCTCAACTTCAAAATAACTGTTATGGATTTGCCTAAGCAGTTAGTGAAACCATGGTCATTACCTTCAGACTTCTATTTTTTAAATAGCCTTTAAAGCCAGTAAGCTCACCAATCAAGACACTTTCTCAGAAATCTATACAAATTGGAAGCACTAGCTATTAGTCTACCATTCATGCATTTTGAGGAGTCTTATTTGATTCTGTCTCACCCATTAACTTTTGTTGTAAAGAAAACTAATCATTTTAAGCCTTTGGTTAAAGGATAGGAGGTCTTTGAATAGATCCGACCTACTCATGATCATCAGCCCTGCCAGAATGACATCCCCATTATGGTTACCAAGCCAGGGTGATGGCTCTTGGGCAAAAAACTAAGAGATAGGAGGTTTCATAACGAGTCGGCTTGTTCACTTCTGACAATTCTCGTGAATGATGCTGCCAACATCCTGTCACCAAGTAGGGGAAGTAGCCTTCAGCCAAGGTCTTTATTAACATATCCTTATTTGTAAATAACTTTAAATAGCTCAAGGAGTTGATTAAGAGACAAGAGATCTCAGGAATGAGTCGTCCTGCTCATGATCATGAGTATCATTAGACTGACATTGTCGACATCAGGTCACCAAGTAGGGGCAATGGCTCTTGGTTGAAAAATCGAGGGACGGAGGGTCTCATCACAAGCCAGTCCGCTCACTCCTAATGGTGCTTGTGAATGACATTATCATTATTTAGTCACCAAGCTAAGGCAGTGGTTCTTAATCAGCCTCTTCTTCCAAAATAATAATAATGATAATAATAAATAATGTGACTAATGTTGATATAAATAATGTGAATAATGTTGATATAAAATGTAAATAAATGCTTGATTTTTAAGGATGTGACAGATTATCTCGATATCTTCTTAGGAAGTATGATGGTCATATCTTTATACCAGTGTTATCTAATTATCTTAAACTCTTGAGGATTTTTTCTTGATGAATTGATCTTACTGTACATTCATCACAAGGTTATTTATCGTTGTGAAGTTTCAGGGTAATGGTCGGAGTAATTCATTTGATTGTGATAGTAAAGTCTACTTTTCATCATAAGGTTGGTTAGTTGAATAGGTCATGTGTTGAGGGATTTGATATTTTGAGTGTTGATGTATATGCAACTTCGGAATGTATTTCATCTGTGTATTTTATATATATTTATTGTACCCTTATAAGAGATGTGTCATTCCTCTATAAGGAAGTGTCGTCATGTGGATTGACAAGTGTCGCAAGTTTGTGTACTTGCCGATGGGTTATTAGACCACCTTGTGGGGTCGGCCCTGAATTATATATATTATAATGTGGATGTACCTAGCTAGACAAGTCGGCCCCATAAGGTCACTGGGCAAAAAGGTTAGTATAAATAGAGATCGGAGATCTCTATTTTATTCACTCGGAAAAGTAACTCACTCTCTCTCAGAAAGTGGCGCACTAGTGAGGAGGAGGATCATCTGCTACTAGGAGACTATCTCAGTGTTATTTGGTTGTACTTTGGTTGAGCCATTGCTCTCTCTATCTCTGAGGAAGTTGTGGTGTTTTTCACCTTAGGGTTTTCCCCACGGAAACTCTGTGTCTCTTGTCTCTTATGCTTTTGATTCTTGTGATGCTTGTCATATTGTGATTGTCATGCATTGATATACTGTATATGTTATTCTCTCAGCAAAGATCCTAGACTATTGTGAATTAATGCTCAAAATTTAACATGGTATCAGAGCTAACCTGAGAAGAAGACATTTTGCAGTGACGGAAGCTTGAGTTCCTTGTTTATTGGGTTTCTCTCCACAGATTTTTGAAAATCAGTATAGTAGATTGACTCTACTCATCAAGGAGCATCTATCTGTCCAATCAGAATTCAATTCCGAGCATTTTCAGATTTGGCCTTAAAAATTAGGGTTTCCACAAAAATATGAATTTCTGGAATCTGAAGGCACAGCTGGAAGCTCGTTGCAAAAATCGAGGTTTAGAGCTTTGGATCGAGATTTTTGGCTGGGTAGATCTCCGAGAAACTCAAACCCTAATTCAGGGCTCTTCCCAGTGAACCCGGGAGGACAAAAAGGCAATTCTGAAGGGCGAAACTTTGCTGATTTCAAATTCTGAATACACCAGGCTGATCAGCTCATCAAGGCGCATCTTTCCATCCTTTCAGAAATTTGAATTTAACATTTTGAATTTTTAGGGTTTTTTCGACAAACCCTAATCCGGGACCAGATCCAGTTTTCAGCATTTCAAGTGGTAAGACCTAAATCTTTTCTATTTCCATTTGAAGTACTCTTTAAGATGTCTCTCCACACCAAGCTTGAGGATAAGCTTGAAGGGGCTGATAACTTTCGAGCCTGGAAGTATAGGATTGGGTTAATCCTGGAAGAGAATGAGTTGGACTCATATGTGAAAGAAGACATCCCTATCCCAGAGGATGAAGAGGCCAAGGCATTGCATAAGAAGAACTTGGTCAAGGCAAAGAGAATCATTGTTGATTCTATCAAAGACCATCTCATACCCCATGTGTCTTCTCTTAAGACACCCAAGGAGATGTTTGACTCTTTGACCAAGCTATTTGAAGGGAAGAACATAAATCAGAAGATGACCCTGCAGAACCAATTGAAAAGAGTAAAGTTTTAGAATGGAGAAACCATTCAATCTTATTTTTCAAGGGTCTCCCAGATCAAGGAACAACTAGAAGCAGTGGATGAAATGGTGGAGAATGGTGAAGTGGTGATGACCACTCTAAATGGCCTACCCAGGTCATGGGATTCCTTTATCCAAGGAATTTGTGCAAGGAAGAAGTTGATCTCCTTCAGTAGACTACGGGAAGAATGCTCACAAGAAGAAGCAAGGCTTGTGTCACGAGAAGAAAAGATGGGGAATGAAGATCAAGCTCTCACAGCTCACACCAAGAAAGGGAAGTCCAAGAGAGCCATCTCACTCCAAGAAATCTTCACATCACTTCAAAGAAAGAAGAATCTGCTTCACCTGTAATGAGAAAGTACATATTGCCATAAATTGTCCCAAGAACAAGAAGGACAACAACAACTCCAACAAGAAGAAGAAGGGCAGCAAAAGAAGGTTTCATGCTCATGCTGTCGAGGATGATGAACCACCCAAGAAGAAGGCTAGGGCAGAAAGTGATGATGACTCATCAAGTGAAGAAGAGTATGTTCTAATATCTGCTCTCACAGGTACCATCTCCCATGGTTGTAATGATTGGTTGATTGATAGTGGGGCTTCCAAACACATGACTAGGTTTAAGGAATCTTTTGTGAATCTATCTGAACATGAATTACCCCATAAGGTGAAACTTGGGGATGATTATCAGTACCCAATCAAAGGAAGTGGTAAAGCCTCCTACAATCTAGATTCTGGAAAATCTTTGAAGATGAAAGAAGTTCTTTATGTACCTGGGCTCAAGAAGAACTTACTCTCAATCTCTGCATTAGATGCAAAAGGTATGAGGGTTGCATTTGTGGATGGCCAAGTCCTAATGTGGCCAAAGGGAAAGACCATAGATGATGCAGTAGTGATTGGAGAGCAAGAGGGAGGTTTGTATAAATTGAAGGGACAACCTGAACATGCCATGGTGCATGAATCCATGGAGCCAAGTGAACTTTGGCATAGAAGACTTGCTCATATGCACTATAGGGCACTTCCAATTGCAAGCAAGGCTGTAGAGGGTTTTCCTGAAATCAAGACCAAACATGAAGGTGTTTGCAAAGGATGTGCAAAAGGTAAGAACATTAAGAAGGCTTTCCCAAGCAGTGAAAGCAAGCCAAAAGACATCCTGGAAATCATCCACTCAGATGTATGTGGTCCTATGTTATCCAGTTCTCTGAGTGGGTATGTTTACTATGTCTCATTTATTGATGACTTCTCCAGGAAGACTTGGGTATACTTCTTGAAGAGCAAAGATGAGGTGTTTGATAAGTTTAAGGAATTCAAAACCTTGATGGAGAATCAAACTGACAAGAAGATCAAAACATTCAGATCCGACAATGGTGGAGAATTCACCTCAGGTGACTTCAAGAAGCTTTGTAATGATTCAGGGATTAAGAGGGAGTTGACTGCTCCTTATAATCCTCAAATGGAGTTGCAGAAAGGAAGAACAGAACTATCATGGAAGCGGCAAGAGCAATGCTTCATGACCATGATCTACTTATGCATCTGTGGGCAGAAGCAGTTAGAACAGCTGTATATGTGCAGAACAGAACACCCCATAAGATATTGGACAACAAAACACCAGAAGAGGTCTTTTCTGGTAAGAAACCTGAAGTCAGCCATCTCAGAATATTTGGTTGTCCAGTATTCACTCATGTCCCAAAGGAAAAGAGGACCAAACTAGATCCTTCAGGAAAGAAGGGTATCTTTGTGGGTTACAGTGAAAGCTCGAAGGCTTACAGAATATACTTTCCAGGGTTCAAGAAGATTGATGTCCGTAGGGATGTGACATTTGATGAGAACTCAGCATTCATCAAATCAAGGAAGGCACCGATCGAAGTTTATGAAGAATCTAAGGAAACTAGATTTCAAGACACTACCATGACTGAAGCAGTTCCATAAGTTGTTCGTGAGATTGAAGATCCACAAGAACCTGTAGATCCACCCCGTGAGGATAACTCTCACAAGAGGAAACCTGCATGGGCTAGAGAGCTCATTCAAGATGCAGAAAGATTTGGCATTCCAGAAGAAGAACATAAAGCAAAAAAGAGAACCAAATCACATACCAGCTATGTTGCTTTACTCTGTGACATTTTGAACAAAGAACCTTCCAGTTATGAAGAAGTAGCGGAAAAGAAAGAATGGAAGGATGCCATGGTTGAGGAATACCAATCAATAATGAAGAATGATGTTTGGGATGTTGTCCCAAGACCTAAATAGAAGTCTGTTGTGACTTCTAAATGGATCTTCAAAATCAAGCATGCTGCAGATGGCAGTGTAGAGAAATACAAGGCAAGATTCGTAGCTCGTGTCTTCTCTCAGAAAGAGGGAATAGATTATGAAGAAACTTTTGCACCTGTAGCCAGGTATACTTCCATCAGAACAGTACTTGCCCTGGCTGCAGCAATGAGATGGAAAATACACCAAATGGATGTCAAGACTGCTTTCTTGAATGGTGTAGTTGAAGAGGAAGTATATGTGGAACAACCACTCGGTTTTGAAATACATGACAGGGAGTCATATGTGTGCAGATTGAAGAAAGCCTTGTATGGCTTGAAGCAAGCTCCCAGAACTTGGTATGGTAGGACGGACAGTTTCCTATCTAGTTTGGGCTTTACCAAGAGTAAAGCGGATTCCAATCTTTACTACAAGGTTGAGGAAGGGAATCCTGTGATTCTACTCCTATATGTTGATGACTTATTTGTAACAGGAGATGACAGACTGATTGCGGATACTAAGAGGAAGCTTGCTGCTGAATTCGATATGAAAGATTTGGGAATGATGCACTATTTTCTAGGTATGGAGGTGTGGCAGAATGCAGGTGGGATCTTCCTTGGTCGAGGGAAGTACACAGTAGATATCCTGAAGAGATTCGGGATGATGGATTGCAAGTCCATGGCCACACCTATGGCATCGAATCTGAAGCCTCTATGTGATGCTTCATTTGAGCCGGTTGATGTCTCTATGTATCGTTAGATGATTGGGTCCTTGATGTACCTGACGAACACGAGACCGGACATTTGCTTTGCTGTGAACACATTGAGTGAGTTCTTGACGGATCCGAGGAGTGTTCACCTGATTGCTGTAAAGCATGTTCTGAGGTACCTGAAAGGTACAGTGGATTATGGGCTCAAGTATGAAGCGAATCAAAAGTTTAACCTGCAGGGTTATGTTGATTCAGATTGGGCTGGCAGTGCTGCAGATAGGAAGAGCACATCTGGGTGCTGCTTTAGTATGGGATCAGGTGTGATCTCTTGGTTTAGCAGGAAGTAGTCCTGCGTAGCACTGAGTACAGCTGAGGCAGAGTATGTTGCAGCCTGTTCAGCTAGTTGTGAGGTAATATGGCTACGAAAGCTACTGTCTGAGTTATTTGATCTCCCGGTGGATGCTACTGGTATCTTCTGTGATAACCAGAGATTTGTGAAGCTGTCCGAGAACCCAGTGTTTCATGACAGGTCGAAACACATAGAGATCAAATATCACTATATCAGGGATATGGTGCAGAGAGGAGCTGTGAAGCTCCTGTATGTTGCGACGGACGAACAGATTGCAGATGTGTTGACGAAGTCACTAGCCAGGGTGAAGTTCGAGTACTTCAGAGAGAGGCTTGGCATTCTTCAGATCGAGGACACTTCGAGGAAGAAGTGATGGACACATTTGCTGAAGCCATTCCAAGCATGTTGGAAGGAGGATCCTTCACATGGCTGTGGATGTAAGCGCTGGATGATGAGCATTAGGATGATGTTCTGGTTTTTGCTGGATATGATCAGTTGGATCATTTTTGTATGTATGTATGCATCATGTTGGATGCTGGATATGATCAGTTGGATCATTTATATGTATGTACGCATCATGTTGGATGCTGGATATGATCGGTTGGATCATGTGTATGTATTTTGTATATGCATCATGTTGGATGCTTGGACCATGTATCTGTATATGTATCAGGTGGATACATTGTATGATCAGGTAGATCATGTATATTGATACGTATCAGGTATGATCAGGTAGATCATGTATGTTGATGGATACATTGTGTGGATCATGTATCTATGTATCAGGTGGATACACTATGTATGATGATATGTATCAGGTAGATACTTGGTCTGCATCAGATGGATGCATTGTATGATCAGGGTGATCGTGGATGACGAGCTTCTCCAGATGACATGCAGCAGGATGTTGCAGTGATGATGATCAGGATGATCATGTGTATCTCAGGATGATGTATGATGAGTATCAGATGATACTTTGTGGCCGTGGATCAGGTTGTGCAGGTAAGCATGTAATTTGTGCCCTGGGAGATTTGCAGATGGTCTTTCGAGGTTTTGCCTATGGCATGTAATTCGGTGCCCTGGGACATCTGGCAAATGCTCTTTCGAGGTTCTGCTTGGGAGGACATATAATTTGTGCCCTGGGAGATCTGCAGATAGTCTTTCGAGGTTTTGCCTATGGCATGTAATTCGGTGCCCTGGGATATCTGGCAGATGCTCTTTCGAGGTTTTGTCCTATGGCATGTAATTTGCTCCTGGGAGATCTGGACAGGATGAAAAAGGCCTCAGATGCTTCAGCTAGGTTTTGCCATGACCACATGTAATTTGCTCCTGGGAGATCTCGACAGATGAAAAAGGCCTCATATGCTTCAGCCAGGTTTTGTGGTGAGATCACATGTAATGTGTTCTTAGGAGATCCGACAGGTAGAGTCGTGTGCTCGTAACATCCTGGGATGCTTCAGCCAGGTTTTGTGATGGGTCACATGTAATATGCTCCTGGGAGATCCTACAGGTAGAGTTGTGTGCTCGTAATAGCCTGGGATGCTGCAGCCAGGTTTTGTGACGCATGTAATAAGTCCTGAGGATTCCACAGTATGGCTAGTGATGATGAAGACCTGCAGGTGGTGGGCCTACATCCAGTATGAAAAAGGACTGGCTCTGTAGAACTTCCTATGACGAGTAGAGTTAGAGATTGGTTGAGATAGCAGCAGCAGTGACGATGATGATGACGATGATCCCGAGAAGAAGACTTGTCTAGCAGAACTGTGTCGAGAAATACCTTCCTAGTTAAGAGGGAGTGTTGATGTATATGTAACTTCGGAATGTATTTCATCTGTGTATTTTATATATATTTATTGTACCCTTATAAGAGATGTGTCATTCCTCTATAAGGAAGTGTCGTCATGTGGATTGACAAGTGTCGCAAGTGTGTGTACTTGCCGATGGGTTATTAGACCACCTTGTGGGGCCGACCCTGAATTATATATATTATAATGTGGATGTACCTAGCTAGACAAGTCGGCGCCATAAGGTCACTGGGCAAAAAGGTTAGTATAAATAGAGATCGGAGATCTCTATTTTATTCACTCGGAAAAGTAACTCACTCTCTCTCAGAAAGTGGCGCACTAGTGAGGAGGAGGATCATCTGCTACTAGGAGACTATCTCAGTGTTATTTGGTTGTACTTTGGTTGAGCCATTGCTCTCTCTATCTCTGAGGAAGTTGTGGGGTTTTTCACCTTAGGGTTTTCTTCACGGAAACTCTGTGTCTCTTGTCTCTTATGCTTTTGATTCTTGTGATGTTTGTCATATTGTGATTGTCATGCATTGATATACTGTATATGTTATTCTCTCAGCAAAGATCCTAGACTATTGTGAATTAATGCTCAAAATTTAACATTGAGTTACTTCTTTTGCTATCTATTATTTCATTTCCAGATATACTCTCAGAGATAACTGGTTTTCCCAGGTATGTCGCCATTTGTTGGCTGCCAACAACCTTCAGGTTTAACATTTGCTAAATGCAAGTTCCTTGCTGCCAAAAGACAACATCACAACTTAATTATGAACTGCATAGGATATTTTAAAGGATATATTTAAGGAGTGCCTTCATAATCTTTGATTCTGAAGGAACTCCCAATAAGGCAGTTCTCTAAGCAGATTGTTTGAAACAGATACCAACAAAGTGACCCTGTTTGATCAATTTTATGGTGATTAGATGGTCATTGATGTATATTAAAATTTTGTTGCTCCTAAAATCTATGCTTCAAGTTTGGCTTAAATCAAAGAATTAATCTTATTGATACAAATGTTGTGAAATTAATCTATTTGTTGTAATTGATTTTGTTATCGGACAATCCACTTGAGCAGACGCGAGCAGGATCTCCCTAGCTCAAAGTGACTCTAGAACAAATAGAACAGACTACCAATGCATTTCCTAGATCTACTTAAGGATCGAGTACTAGATGCCTTACCTTTCACTTTGCAATCCTTTCTCCTAAATGCTGCTCCACGTCTCACGGTCGTCAGATCCAAGCTGCAAGACCTGTCAAGACAAGAAACAAGAGAAACAAGTAAAAGACATCTATACAATAAGAGATTTAAGTAAACAGTTACGCAGGTAAACTACTCAATATCATTACACACATGAACAATATTGGTGGAAAGCATTTGTATTACTGCAAAAAGAGGGAAGTACATAATAGAGATATAGAACTACAACTAAGGCTTAACGCTGTAGCCCTTCTCCGACGAAGCCAATTGCCATATCCTTCCAAGGAAGTATGAGTTCTCCAATAGGTGAGTGGAGATGTTCCAAGGGTGATTTCACCAGCATGTAGATACCATAGACTTCCTCCCTTTGGGATGGGAGTGAGCTTAATTTATATAGGACTAAATGGATAGGGTATGGATAGGATAGGTTGAGAGATGGTAGGAGAGGCTTAAGGGATCTTTCCAAAGGTTTAGAGGCTTAAGGGATCTCTCCAAAGGTTTAGGAACCGAGTGCCAGCTCTTCCAAGAGGTCAGGTATGGGTCCCAAGTCAGCAAGCTTCGAGATAGACCTCAAAGAAGCTATTTTTGCCATCTAACTGACTTCGTCGCACCCTGTAATGGGGCAAGGTGTGACGTCGCAGGTTGCTAGTGTGCAACCTGCGACGACCCTTCAAAACTTAGCACAATTGGGTACAAATCCTCCCAGGATGATTACTTAGCCCAGGTATCTTTAGGGGTGTATACACTAAATCTTATGATGAGTAGATTTTGGGTGTAACAGAATGCCCCCCAAAGCATGAAGCTGTTGAAGATAGATAGGTGAAGTGCTTTGATAGAAGTAATGGCAATAGACTTGTCGGATGAAGGGCACTGGTGCAGTACAACTGACTCTGAACTCACAATCTCATATGAAGTACAACATGGCTGTCGACCAATACAGTGCAGATCCATGGTAGTAATGACCGATTGAACACAATCATGGCTACTAGACACAAGCGTAGATCCATGATGAGATGATAACACAGCCACGACCAATACAAGTGTGGATCCGTGTGATATAGCTTAATACAAACTCCATCACAACTTGGGTAAAACATGACTCCCCAGGGTCTTCAAGCTGAACCCGCAATGATACGAATCTATCCATGTGATTACAAATGTCTTGACGTCGAACATGGTAGAAACCACTTGATTATCGGCCATTGATGTAAATCGTTAACAAGTCCGAGGGAGATCACCATTGATGTCAATGATTCCCAAGGTATCACAGTACATATCATCAAGCGTGAATAAATGAGTTGAAGTCGAATGCAAGATGAAATCTTTCAATCAAGAGTCAATGATGTAAACTCATGTTGAAAGCGAGGTAACCTGCCATTGAGGCATGGAGGGCCAAGGTACTTTATTGGTTTCTAGATTCAATCCTTGGATGATGTGTTGAAGTCGACAAGGATGAATCCGTCGAAGGAGGGCCATGATGAATCCCCCATTCATCGACACGAAACACGACAAAAAATGTATAGGGTAGATCGGATGGTACAGTAACATGCAAGACTGACTCAGAGTAAATCGACGTGATGGTGGGTGTACTAACTACAGATGATAAATAATAGACATATTCTTGAACATGGGCATGGCACGACTTGGCAGTATTGACATGACGAGTGCGACACAAATTCTCAAAGCAACTGATGATGGAAGCTTTTCTTTGAATGACTCAAAGGAGTAATAATACCCAGGAAATAAGTGGAACTCGAGGACAAACGGATGATCCAAGTGCTGTATGCAAATGCAGATGAGTGCCATGTTCAAGAACGACCACATACTGCCACTAATAAGGTATGTAACACAAATGCTTTCCTTTTTCCCCATCATGAATGATGAGTGCCTCATTTGTTTTTTACGAGCTTGATGAGGGTAACCAGATGCTCGATATAGCTCATCTCATAGATGAGTCCAATCCCAAATATTTTCCGAACCTGGGATAGGAGGGGTTCGTCCCATGACGGGCCCTTTAATGTGAGAATTTTAACGGGTCCATAGAAAGCAAAGTTGGTCGTCATTTCATGTTTAGAGAGTTTGAAAAGAACTAAAGAAGACTCCAACAGTCCTGTTATCACACCATAGTAGCAGGGCTACTATTTTTGTACAGCAGATATCTGCACATTCCAGAGCTTCCATTATTCCAGAGCATGGCTATATATTTTGGATCACTCATGATCAGAGCAGTACATTATTCAGATTTGTATATGACCTTGTGTCAAGGCTGAGCCTTGAGAGTCAGATTTGATGACTGATGTGACCACTTATCCCATTACAGTTTCAGTTCAGTGCCTAGAGATGTATTACAGCAGTGTTTCAGATGATACTTGATGATTATTATTATGATGATGTTGTATGATCTATGGATATGTTCTCACTGACTGTGGATTATTATCTTGTTGATTTAGTCATGATCATGGCATGTGCTTGGTATATTATTCCTGATGTGGCAAACTATTTAAAATGAACTGTAAATCATAAAATGGACAATTGCTTGCACATATTAGGTCATTTAACAAAACTCACTGGTTTTTCACCTTACATAGATATGGTCTTTCCCCGACACCAGTTGTCTGCTAGTGTAGGCTCCATATTCACTCGTCTCCATCCATACATGACCTTCCTGTTTGACTTTAAACCCTGACTTGTCTCATTTGACTTTCTGATACTGAGGACTTCCCCATTTTTCTACCTCTGTGTTTGGACCGCATCCCTGTTTATTCAGTGTCTCGGCTCTGAGTTGGTGACAGAACTTGCCTTTGGTAAGTTGGATTGTAGGCCTAAATCATTCTGGTCGGTTGTCCCGATGTTTGGCATTGGCTCGAACTCCCCCTAGTCACTTGAGGTGTTGTTGGCTAAAACTGAAAGCTCATGTTCTACCTGTGGAAACTAAATAAATTCGCCCATGGAAACAAAAAAAAGGGCAAGAGCAATGAAAGGCTAAAAATACTCCTCGAAGAGTATAAGAAAGGTCCAAAAGGCAATGGTTCTTAAAAGCTATATCTAAACAATTGCTGACCTTGTATAAATATATGAAAAACATGCCCTGGATGCAAGCTGCAACTAGTTGTGCTTCTCAGCACATCTGAAATCCGAAGGGTTATGTAGGCCAAAAAGGCCATGGAAATAAAATTGAATGATCCTAATGAACCTGGATCAACTTGATGTAGACATGATGCCTAAGTTGAATAAACACTCTCTAAACAACTTATCCATTTGTGAGGCACAGCCATCCCCCGTGTACTTTTGTCCAGCACAGAGTTTGTAGCTTCCCCCCTTTTTTTCCCAGTCCAAAGTATTTTTGAGTTAAGTTAGACAAGTCAAACCCTTGGCCCAACCTTGCTCCTAGCCTTCATCCTTCACTAGCAGTTTGACCATGTCCAATGGGTGAGTTTGTCATTTGAACTATTGTGCAAGTAATTTTATATAACCACGGAATATGTTAACTCGATTAATGCCACTGAATGGAATTTATACTTTGAGCTTAGCTGTGGGAATGATTAGAGAAACATTGTCTTAGTCTACTGATGTGATTTATCCTTGATTATATATTCTTGGGATCCGTGATGATGTGGACCATGTATGGATGATTATTGATGATGATTTATGGTCCCACATGTTTGATGATGATATCATATGATGGACATATGATGCAGATGATGTTTGATCCAGTTCAGCAGGTTTATTATTATTTCAGATCAGCAGATTATACATTGTCCATATATGGTGGACCCTACAGCTGGCCCATTAGGGCAACCCAGGGTGTATGAGTACTCATTCCTAGTGGATTTGGGTCTTCTGGATCCATTGAGACACTTATCTTTCAGTTCCGGGCACTTCTGACAGTGATTGATGCAGTTTTACACTTGTTGACCAGATTTGGGGCTGATTTCCCAGCCTGAGCAGCAGGGGCCCCGAGAGGCCAGTTCACCTAGGGCGCTGATGATGGAGGGGGTGGTCCAGCCACTTGTTATTACCATTTATCCCCCCTCCCGGAGAGCCTGGTGGGCTCAGATGGACAGCGCTAGCACCCTAGGAGGCAGTTTTGGCATTTTCACAGTTCCCGAGGCAGTTAAAAAATGGGATAAAGTGGTCACTGAGGAAATCGATTTGGGCAATTGAGGCAAGGTTTTGGCATTTGGTCTTCACAGAGGTCTTCTAGGATGGCATCACTATCTTCCAGTCAGTTTTCACCATGTGGGTATGCACGGATTGATCACAGGAGGACATTTGCTGCTTGACTGTCATGGATTCTGAGGACAGTTTTGGTCATTTTTATTATATTGGACATATTTTATTATTTTATTGTGCCTTGGGGATGAGCTAGTAAGGATTAATACCTCCTAGCCCCACCATGAGCTTATTTTATCATGTCCTAGTCATCATGAGGTGGATTATTGTACTTTTTACCCCTCTAGTGGGATGACGTCACCCTCCATTGTACCATTTAGTGAGGGCGCTATTGTTATGTTGAGTGATCCATGTGATATATTGTTATGGATTCATCCTGGCCATTGATTGTATGATGAGATCTTATAATCTCAACCACTCATTTGATGTAGTATTATGAAGTGGTATAGGGTTTTGGTCTTTATTATCCTATATAAGGAGGAGACCCCCCATTGTATAGCTCACTTTTGGAGCTCTGGAATATTGGAATAGAAGATTTTTTGTGGAGCACATCTCTCTTGCATTTTGGATTCTCTTGCATATTGAATATAAAGTATCTCTTCTATGTATCATTGTGGATTTTGGTGTTTTTGCTAACCTTTTGACAGGAAAGTCGAATTGGAGAGAGGAGGGCGACTTTTTGAGGGTTATTGTTGGAAGGATCCACATATTCTCTCTTGGGTTGATCTTGTGACAGGGAGTATCATTATTGTATCTTCGTGACATAGTTGATGCTTTCTATTACATCTTTCTACCATTTTCATAATCATCTTGCTTGACTTGTTTCTTTGATCTTGTCTTGTAGGAGGAGGACGATTTGGCTATCTTGGAGAAGGGCGATTTGGTTGGAGCACTTGGATCTCACTCTTGAATATAAACATAGGAGAATGCTATCAACTTGCAAGGTGGCCATAAGCAATTGAGGTAAGATCTACAAGGTATGTGCCTCTTTCATCCATTCTATCTCCATTGGTCATAAAACCCTAATTAAATCAAAACCCCAAATTTGGTATTTTTTAGATCTACTTAGATCCATCCTTGCATTTGAAAAGATATTAAGAACCCACCTCTATAGGATCCACCCCTAGTTGGATCTATAGTTTGGTGGTGATTGGCTAAAAATTGACACACCTTTCAATGCAAAAAGCCTTCTTGAACCTAAATCGATTTTCCTAAGAGAAGCTTGTTGGGTAGGATCTAGCACATGGGTAGGTGAGATCCCACTTGAATTGACATCTAGACACTTGATAATCTATACCCATATCCTTACTTTGATGAAAACTACCTTGTGGACATCTCTCCATGTTTTGAGGGGTTGAAACCCCCTTTTGATTTTCTTGGTACCTTAAAACTTAGATCTACTAAGATCTACCCATTGGATTCACTTGAAACTTTGAAGGAACATAGATCGGGGTACTAACATCCCGGATCTACATTTTGGTGGCCATTGGACTTGGTTTGGTCCACCAAACCCATCTTTTGCCCTTCCTTGAGAAAGTCGCACCCCCTTGAAGTTTTGAGTTGGACCACTTCTAGGAAGTGGGTGTTGGAGATTTTCGTGGATTTGGAATGCCCATGCCTTGAAACCTAGGTCTAGACTATCCTATTGTCCCGATCTACCTTGGGGATTGCATTCCTTGTTTTAAGGAATTGTGGTCCACTTTTGGTCTTCACTCAAAAACCAAGATCTAGTAAGATCCAACCATTGGATCTCATCCAAACCACTTGACTTGGCTTCTAGGTGTCCCGATCTACACTTTGACATCCTTCTTGACCCCATTAGCCCATCCAACAAGGCACTAGTCCTTCTCCAAGCAAGGCGCACTTCTTGGGATTAGTGTCAAACCATAGAACTAGCACATGGGTAATCCTAGAACCAACTCTAACTTGTAGATCTAACCTAGATCTAGCCTATAGTACCATCCTCACACTTAACTTCACCTTGTGGGCCCACCTAGAACCATTTCACACTTCCCAAGGCAACAAGACCCACTTGTGTAAACACATGGTACTATACTTAGCAATCATACCCCATCAAGTGGCCTAAACCATACATAGCTTGAAACACTAACTATCCATGATACCACCTTCAACCATACCTTAAACATTAGGTCCACTTAGCCTTGCATTGGTTTCCGTGACTCACCCTTTGAAACCTTTTGCTTGGGACCAATCAACTGTGATTGGGGTATAGGGTCTCCCCCTTGGTCTAGTTATACCTTGACCTAAAGCGAAGAGTGCCTCGGTTGACGTGACTCCCGCATTGTATTGGGAACCGTGGCATCTCTTAGGTCACCTCTTTAGTTGCCTAACCCCTCTACCGTCCCGGATGGGATACCTCTAGGGGCAACTACAAGTTGTGTGATAACATTTTTGGCGCCGCTGCCGGGGAAGGTAGAGGCCTACCCTGGTTCGACATATATTTTTCAAACCTCTACTCCCGTTCTCTTTGCCAACATTAACATTTTTGGCGCCGCTGCCGGGGAGGTAGAGGCCTACCTTGGTTCAACACACCTTTTTGTCTCACTCTCTCCCTGCACTTTAAACGACATACATCTTGGTAGAAGAGTTTTAAAATCTACCTGGCGACTCCACATAAGCGACTCCACTGGTGATCGATCCTATCATTATCTAGAACCCATGGGGTGCATCATTTTGTATTTAGGTTCTTGATTTAAAAATAAATAAAAAATAAAAGAAAGTAAAATAAATAAATAAATAAATATATAAATATGGCTGCTTCCGAGCGGCCTAGGACTTTCGGTCGGTTAAAAGTCTTTGACTTCTAAAAAATTATTGGGTATCCTCATCATATTCCTCAGCAAGCCCGTGAAAGGTTGCCTAAATTCGATGGAAGTTATGAAATCTCTGCTGAAAGGCACCTTGAACTTTTTAGGGAATTTATTAAAGATTTATCCATAACCCATGAGGATGTGTGTATGAAACTATTGGCTTCATCCTTCAAAGAAAGAGCTGAGATCTGGTTCTTAGATTTGAAGCCCAATAGCATTTCCGGGTATGACATGTTTGAGCAAAATTTCTTAGAAAAATGGGGAAATGAATCCGATGATATATGTTTTTCAAATCAAAACCTTCCCCTTTTTGATCCTATTGTTGCATCTGATAATAATCAAACATCAAGTGAATTGTCAACATCCGAAGATGACCCTTCCTGCTCAATTTCTTTTGAGGATAAGTCTTCCACTTTTGAGCTAATTGAAAGTCAAATCCATAATCATTGTATAAATCATAAGTTTTCAAATTTCCTTTTAGGTAGACTTAGTCTTGATCTGGAGGAAATTTCTAAGGATGAGCCTTTAGTCAGTCAGTCTATTGAAGTTCCTCCCTCAGAGAAACTCATTAATCATTCCATATTTAAGGATCCTTTAATTTCTCATCATCTTTTTGAAGAAGAAGAAAGTGGGGACATTGACCAAGATCCATTAGTGGTGGTTTCACATGATCATTGTGCAAATAATCAGGATGCTTTAAATGAACTTGTTGATTTTATCCCTGACAATTTAAATGAAAATGATCATTTATCCTCAAATGAATTTAATGATGAATCAATAGAAAGTCAATTAGTGAATCACACTAGATGCTCTAATCTTTGTTCCACTTCTTATAATGAGTCTCTTAAATTTTCCATCCTTAGTCAAAACAACTTCATCCATTTATTAGAATTAAAACCTTATCCTTGGTTTGTAAATACAAGACTTGATCAAAAGTTTATCATTCCCAGAATACACAATATTGCTTTAAAAAGCCTTTCCTTTTGTCAAATTCCAAGCCCAAATTTTTCTATCCATCTGGGAGAAATTGCTTCCACCCTCCCTACCCATCCTTTTCAATCTTTTTGGGGTTGGTGGCCTAGTCAATCCTTTGCTTTTGAAATTTTCAACAGAAAGTATAAGCATGATTACATGTTTGGAGAAAAAGCACTTCATTTCCCTTTTCAGTCACTTTTGAACCATAATGCTTATTGTCAAGTTATTAATCATTCTTGGTGGCTAGAAAAGGTGTTTAAAGATCAATTCCATCTTTTCTCCATTTTTGAGCATCAAGTGGGTCTAGTTTTGATTTTCCGTCTTTCAACCCTTGATTTGTCCCCACTTGGTTTTTATTTGATCATCAGTCCCAAGGAGAACCAAATTGATTATGTGAGAGAAGCAAATGAAGAAGTTAATTTATGTGAAAATGAATCGAATCACATGTCTTATGTCTTCCCTCCATCCATCCCCGAGTTTAACTTGCATAAGTTTTATGATCCTATCAGTTCTTTGATGGAGGATGTCGGCCTCAGTCAATCTTTCCCTCGGCATGATTTCATTTTGCACCATTCAAACCCTTCTTCAATTTTTGAACAAGCCAGAAAGATTGTGTTATCAAATTCTCTAATCTTTAATCCAATCATGACTTGCTTCATTAATAAAAATCAAAGAAGAATCACTAATCTGTTTGATGAGTGGTTGCACTGGATTTATGATTTTACCTAGCATTTGTTTTGACTGGTTAGAGTAGGGTAGGTAGGTCTTGAATAAGCTCACATGAGCAGTAGGATTTGTGTGATTTTTCTTTTTCTGTGTGCTGAGTATTGCCCTTTTTCTTTTTCTACCTGGAGTGTCTGCTTGTTTGTCTTCTCTATTGAGTTGAGCCTCGCTCCTTCCTAAGCTTGTCTCCTCTCCTGCATGCATGTAAGAAATTATAGTTGGCATTTCTATTTTTGGCTGCCTGTGCAAGTTGAGATTGCCTGCTTGAAGAAGTATTCTTTTCCTCCTGCATAGTAAATGAAAATGATAAATGAATAATATATGCCATGTTAGTTTATATTTATATTTTGGCGCATTTCAGTTTATGCTTTAGATTAGATTTCAGTTCAGTTTTATTTTATATTTTGTCCCATACATGCTCCATGATGGTATTCTAGTGTTTGTGAGAGCAGGAACAGGTGCAAGATAAAAGCTGAAAGCAAGGATGGTGCAGTGCTGGATTGAAGATTGATGCAGAGCAGTTCGAGACCAGAGATTCTGAGGTTCTCAAGCGCTCTCTCCCTTAGAGCACTTGTCCCAGCTGGAGCCAGATGTTATCACACCATAGTAGCAGGGCTACTATTTTTGTACAGCAGATATCTGCACATTCCAGAGCTTCCATTATTCCAGAGCATGGCTATATATTTTGGATCACTCATGATCAGAGCAGTACATTATTCAGATTTGTATATGACCTTGTGTCAAGGCTGAGCCTTGAGAGTCAGATTTGATGACTGATGTGACCACTTATCCCATTACAGTTTCAGTTCAGTGCCTAGAGATGTATTACAGCAGTGTTTCAGATGATACTTGATGATTATTATTATGATGATGTTGTATGATCTATGGATATGTTCTCACTGACTGTGGATTATTATCTTGTTGATTTAGTCATGATCATGGCATGTGCTTGGTATATTATTCCTGATGTGGCAAACTATTTAAAATGAACTGTAAATCATAAAATGGACAATTGCTTGCACATATTAGGTCATTTAACAAAACTCACTGGTTTTTCACTTTACATAGATATGGCCTTTCCCCGACACCAGTTGTCTGCTAGTGTAGGCTCCATATTCACTCGTCTCCATCCATACATGACCTTCCTGTTTGACTTTAAACCCTGACTTGTCTCATTTGACTTTCTGATACTGAGGACTTCCCCATTTTTCTACCTCTGTGTTTGGACCGCATCCCTGTTTATTCAAAGTCTCGGTTCTGAGTTGGTGACAGAACTTGCCTTTGGTAAGTTGGATTGTAGGCCTAAATCATTCTGGTCGGTTGTCCCGATGTTTGGCATTGGCTCGAACTCCCCCTAGTCACTTGAGGTGTTGTTGGCTAAAACTGAAAGCTCATGTTCTACCTGTGGAAACTAAATAAATTCGCCCATGGAAACAAAAAAAAGGGCAAGGGCAATGAAAGGCTAAAAATACTCCTCGAAGAGTATAAGAAAGGTCCAAAAGGCAATGGTTCTTAAAAGCTATATCTAAACAATTGCTGACCTTGTATAAATATATGAAAAACATGCCCTGGATGCAAGCTGCAACTAGTTGTGCTTCTCAGCACATCTGAAATCCGAAGGGTTATGTAGGCCAAAAAGGCCATGGAAATAAAATTGAATGATCCTAATGAACCTGGATCAACTTGATGTAGACATGATGCCTAAGTTGAATAAACACTCTCTAAACAACTTATCCATTTGTGAGGCACAGCCATCCCCCGTGTACTTTTGTCCAGCACAGAGTTTGTAGCTTCCCCCCTTTTTTTCCCAGTCCAAAGTATTTTTGAGTTAAGTTAGACAAGTCAAACCCTTGGCCCAACCTTGCTCCTAGCCTTCATCCTTCACTAGCAGTTTGACCATGTCCAATGGGTGAGTTTGTCATTTGAACTATTGTGCAAGTAATTTTATATAACCACGGAATATGTTAACTCGATTAATGCCACTGAATGGAATTTATACTTTGAGCTTAGCTGTGGGAATGATTAGAGAAACATTGTCTTAGTCTACTGATGTGATTTATCCTTGATTATATATTCTTGGGATCCGTGATGATGTGGACCATGTATGGATGATTATTGATGATGATTTATGGTCCCACATGTTTGATGATGATATCATATGATGGACATATGATGCAGATGATGTTTGATCCAGTTCAGCAGGTTTATTATTATTTCAGATCAGCAGATTATACATTGTCCATATATGGTGGACCCTACAGCTGGCCCATTAGGGCAACCCAGGGTGTATGAGTACTCATTCCTAGTGGATTTGGGTCTTCTGGATCCATTGAGACACTTATCTTTCAGTTCCGGGCACTTCTGACAGTGATTGATGCAGTTTTACACTTGTTGACCAGATTTGGGGCTGATTTCCCAGCCTGAGCAGCAGGGGCCCCGAGAGGCCAGTTCACCTAGGGCGCTGATGATGGAGGGGGTGGTCCAGCCACTTGTTATTACCATTTATCCCCCCTCCCGGAGAGCCTGGTGGGCTCAGATGGACAGCGCTAGCACCCTAGGAGGCAGTTTTGGCATTTTCACAGTTCCCGAGGCAGTTAAAAAATGGGATAAAGTGGTCACTGAGGAAATCGATTTGGGCAATTGAGGCAAGGTTTTGGCATTTGGTCTTCACAGAGGTCTTCCAGGATGGCATCACTATCTTCCAGTCAGTTTTCACCATGTGGGTATGCCCGGATTGATCACAGGAGGACATTTGCTGCTTGACTGTCATGGATTCTGAGGACAGTTTTGGTCATTTTTATTATATTAGACATATTTTATTATTTTATTGTGCCTTGGGGATGAGCTAGTAAGGATTAATACCTCCTAGCCCCACCATGAGCTTATTTTATCATGTCCTAGTCATCATGAGGTGGATTATTGTACTTTTTACCCCTCTAGTGGGATGACGTCACCCTCCATTGTACCATTTAGTGAGGGCGCTATTGTTATGTTGAGTGATCCATGTGATATATTGTTATGGATTCATCCTGGCCATTGATTGTATGATGAGATCTTATAATCTCAACCACTCATTTGATGTAGTATTATGAAGTGGTATAGGGTTTTGGTCTTTATTATCCTATATAAGGAGGAGACCCCCCATTGTATAGCTCACCTTTGGAGCTCTGGAATATTGGAATAGAAGATTTTTTGTGGAGCACATCTCTCTTGCATTTTGGATTCTCTTGCATATTGAATATAAAGTATCTCTTCTATGTATCATTGTGGATTTTGGTGTTTTTGCTAACCTTTTGACAGGAAAGTCGAATTGGAGAGAGGAGGGCGACTTTTTGAGGGTTATTGTTGGAGGGATCCACATATTCTCTCTTGGGTTGATCTTGTGACAGGGAGTATCATTATTGTATCTTCGTGACATAGTTGATGCTTTCTATTACATCTTTCTACCATTTTCATAATCATCTTGCTTGACTTGTTTCTTTGATCTTGTCTTGTAGGAGGAGGACGATTTGGCTATCTTGGAGAAGGGCGATTTGGTTGGAGCACTTGGATCTCACTCTTGAATATAAACATAGGAGAATGCTATCAACTTGCAAGGTGGCCATAAGCAATTGAGGTAAGATCTACAAGGTATGTGCCTCTTTCATCCATTCTATCTCCATTGGTCATAGAACCCTAATTAAATCAAAACCCCAAATTTGGTATTTTTTAGATCTACTTAGATCCACCCTTGCATTTGAAAAGATATTAAGAACCCACCTCTATAGGATCCACTCCTAGTTGGATCTATAGTTTGGTGGTGATTGGCTAAAAATTGACACACCTTTCAATGCAAAAAGCCTTCTTGAACCTAAATCGATTTTCCTAAGAGAAGCTTGTTGGGTAGGATCTAGCACATGGGTAGGTGAGATCCCACTTGAATTGACATCTAGACACTTGATAACCTATACCCATATCCTTACTTTGGTGAAAACTACCTTGTGGACATCTCTCCATGTTTTGAGGGGTTGAAACCCCCTTTTGATTTTCTTGGTACCTTAAAACTTAGATCTACTAAGATCTACCCATTGGATTCACTTGAAACTTTGAAGGAACATAGATCGGGGTACTAACATCCCGGATCTACATTTTGGTGGCCATTGGACTTGGTTTGGTCCACCAAACCCATCTTTTGCCCTTCCTTGAGAAAGTCGCACCCCCTTGAAGTTTTGAGTTGGACCACTTCTAGGAAGTGGGTGTTGGAGATTTTCGTGGATTTGGAATGCCCATGCCTTGAAACCTAGGTCTAGACTATCCTATTGTCCCGATCTACCTTGGGGATTGCATTCCTTGTTTTAAGGAATTGTGGTCCACTTTTGGTCTTCACTCAAAAACCAAGATCTAGTAAGATCCAACCATTGGATCTCATCCAAACCACTTGACTTGGCTTCTAGGTGTCCCGATCTACACTTTGACATCCTTCTTGACCCCATTAGCCCATCCAACAAGGCACTAGTCCTTCTCCAAGCAAGGCGCACTTTTTGGGATTAGTGTCAAACCATAGAACTAGCACATGGGTAATCCTAGAACCAACTCTAACTTGTAGATCTAACCTAGATCTAGCCTATAGTACCATCCTCACACTTAACTTCACCTTGTGGGCCCACCTAGAACCATTTCACACTTCCCAAGGCAACAAGACCCACTTGTGTAAACACATGGTACTATACTTAGCAATCATACCCCATCAAGTGGCCTAAACCATACATAGCTTGAAACACTAACTATCCATGATACCACCTTCAACCATACCTTAAACATTAGGTCCACTTAGCCTTGCATTGGTTTCCGTGACTCACCCTTTGAAACCTTTTGCTTGGGACCAATCAACTGTGATTGGGGTATAGGGTCTCCCCCTTGGTCTAGTTATACCTTGACCTAAAGCGAAGAGTGCCTCGGTTGACGAGACTCCCGCATTGTATTGGGAACCGTGGCATCTCTTAGGTCACCTCTTTAGTTGCCTAACCCCTCTACCGTCCCGGATGGGATACCTCTAGGGGCAACTACAAGTTGTGTGATAACAGGTCCTTTTTCGTAAAGTTAGCCTCATCACCCGAAAAATGGTAAAACAACGCGTGAGAGGACTCTTCCAGTCATGATTGGCTGAAGTATACATTTTTTGTAATTAGTGTCTCCTGGTCCGAAAAAGGGGTAAACTATCACTAGGAAGACGACCATTCAAATATTTTAACAAGCATGAACACGACAAGTTTGCTTGGCAATCTTTTCGTCTTTCGAGAGCCTGAAGAGAGCTTAACGGTAGACTCTGGGGGGTGTCCTTTTCTGTGGAAGTTTAATGAACCCGGAAAAGTGATAAATCATAAGTCGGTACTTGTTCTCATAGTTCCATGAGTACGAGAACAAACGAAGAGTAAACTTATCATCACGCAATAATTACAAACTAACCGTTGCAAAAATAATGACAAAACGTTCAAGGGAGTGTTCATACCTGTGATGACCGTTGTGATATGATAAACGACACAAAAGACTACTTACAACTTTTGCACACTAGAAAATGTGTCACATAGGCCTCAAATATGACAAAAATGGTCAAAAACTATGACAAATGGCCCAAGAGCATCGAAATATTTGAAAATGAATATTCCATTTTATTTATAAATAGAAAAATGGGCCAAAAATAGTTTTCATTGTTTTATTTGCCAATTGGGGAGGAGAAGTACCAATTTGGAGCCAAAACTTCCTTTGCCGATTCTGGGAGCTACAATCCACCATTTCACCCACCGTCAGGAGTAGTTAAGTCTAAACTTCATCCAACAACTTTCCATTGGATTAGATTTTGTTTTTAGGTTCAATTTTTGGGTTTTTTGATGAATTCATGGAGGGCTATTGCGCTCTCGGCGGGTCGCAGTTGGTCCTTTTGGGAACTGCGATTAGACCGATTCGGCGCAAGTCCTGAATGGGTGAAGTGCGACGACATCGCACTGTACACAAACGTATAGTGCGACGACGGAAGTGCATTTCCCAAACATCAAAATGAACTCAAAAAAAGAACTTGCTGTGGTTGAAGTAGGATCTAACAGTGTTTAAACGTCTCTTTTGGCAGGTTGCTAGCAAGCCAACATCGTTTTAGAGTGGCGGGAAAGAGAACACGAAGTAGAAGATGTACAAGCTGCCAATGATCCACAATGCGTGGATGCCTTGAGGAACTGTGGTTTGCTCAAGTTCTTTGAGATTCAGGGGATGAGATCCCAAATCCCATTGCTATCACACGCTCTAGAGTTGGGATGCGGCCCAACAACATTTCGTGATTGGTGAGCACATCCTCACAATAGATGTTTAGGACATCTATTTTCTCATGGGTTTGTCCTAAAGAGGGGACCTTGTATTTCTTACTGGAACACGGGCCAGTGACCGCACAGTTGATGACATGGTGTCACAGCATTATACCGCTCTCGTTCGATCTTCCATTGGGAAGATTCTTATTAGGGATGTGGTGAGACGTCCACTGCGTACCATACTGTTTATTATTACTAGAGTGGCGGGTAGCCAAGCCCCACACACGGCTACTCGGACTCAGATGCTTTATGCGGAGGACTGCATGTCCCCCATGGTTTTCAACTGGTGCGAGGGTCTCGTCGCAAACCTCCAAGCTTAGCTGACCAAGTGTCGGCGGGGAGAACTCAAGTAGTTTGGTTATGGATCGATCGTGGTATGGTTCCTCTTGGAGCGGATCCCTCTCTTGCGTCCACAGGTGGTACTGGATGACAAGGAGCTTAGAGATCCCCACATGCTCAGATGGGCTGAGGTGATGACCCGCCATGGTGGAGGGCCTATCATCAGCGTTGGTCCTAAGTTTTTCAGCTGGTTGGAAGGCCAATTACTCATGGTTGAGGACTTCTCGTATGGTGGTACGGATTTTTGAGAGGATTCTGACTTAGTGCTTCTCGGGGATGCAGCATGGGGTGACATAGGTGAAAACAAAAACCCTTGTACTTTTAATTTTGCATATTTATCATTTTTTTGATGCATTGCTGACAAGTATATAATATGTGTGTGCAGATGTGGGGCCCGTACGGTCGGTAGGACTTTCCCTTCTGGCGAGGAGAGACAGAGGTGGGGAAGCAGTTGTGCCCCCAGGTGCTCATGCTGCCATCGAGGAGATGGAGGAGGTATACAGGAACTTGTCCCAGTTGACAGTAGAGGTTCCTGAGCCAGCGATAGATGACCTGTCGAGACCTATGCAGAGGTTTGGGGTTGGAGTGTCCGTACGCTTCAATGCCCTACTCCGCAAGGTAGCGAGGACCGTGGATTGCTTCCTTACTCAGCGGCAGTGGGCTGTCTGTGCTAGGGGTAGTGTACGGGTCAGGCGTCAGGCCTGATGACACTATTATACTTGTACTGAGAGCTTAGAGGCCTCGGATTTTGTACTACTGAAAGCTACGATGTTTCAGATTTTGTAGAGACTCACTGAAAGCCATCGTGCTTCAGATTTCATACCAGCATTACTTTTGAGTGATATATATATATATATACAGACATTCTCGGTGATTTATACATTATGTGTTTTTAAATGACGAGTGATGTGATCTTGTTTACATGTTTGCTTTTATACATTGCATTATTTACATGTTGTGAATGCTTTTACATATTATGAATATTATGTGTGTGTGATGTACCAATCCAAAATGAAGTTGGTCATAGAGTCGGTATCTGTGTTCAACTCTCGTGGAATGTGCAGGTACTGAATGGATTCAAATGACCTTTCCAGGAGACGTACTCGTCTGAAGAGATGGAGTAAGGTGGGATCAGAGATGGCGTAAACCTGGTTAAGATGGGAAACCACTAATTGAGAATCCATGTGGATGACAATGTGGTTCATACCCAAGGAAATGGCGTTAGCTAGGGTTTCGATTACTACTTGATACTCTGCGGCATTGTTGGTCGCAAACCCTAGGCAACTTCCTCCCGAGCTAATGAGCTCACCTGTTGGGGAATATAGTACCCAGGCTGTTGAAGCAAGGTTATGGGTATGTCGGCTGGCGCCGTCCGCGAATCCATAGCACGTTGCCATCTGCAAATGCAGACAGAACATGGTATAAGGAGTAGAAACAAGATCTAAAGACACCAAAAAACAAAAGCATCACAGCACACAAAAACACAAAAAACACGCAATGTACAGTATATACAAATAAGTCTAAGCGTGACGAGTCTAGGCATAGTATCTCTTCAGGTAAAGCCCATTGCAGGGTTCACCCAAAGAGATTTTGACGTAGCCTTCAAGCTCGTAAGCTCCCTTTTCCAAAACACGTTTGACAATGTAAGGTCCATGCCACATGGATTCGAACTTTCCTGCTCTTAGTTTGTTGTGCTTCTAGTCATAAGTGAGGACCAGGTCACCCTCGTTAAAGATATGAGGTTCAACTGACTTGTCGTTTTGAGATTTGATGCGTTTCTTGTGCGCTTCATTAGCAAGAGCGGCATCTCGGTGGGACTCGTCAAGTTTTTCTAAGTGCAGGAGACGTTCTTCTTCGGCAATAGTATCAGGAAAAAGTTCGACAGCAAGTTGTAGAGACGGAATTTCGCACTCTATAGGTAGGACAACCTCCAATCCATAGACTAGTTGGAAAGGAGTGAAACCTGTGGTGGTTTTAACGGAAGTTCTGTAGGCCCATAACGCTAAAAAGAGCATGTTATGTCAATTGGATTTTTGCGTACCTACCATCCTTTGGACCATAGTTTTCAAGACTTTGTTAATGGCCTTGACCTGTCCATTGGACTGCGGGTAGTAGGGTGTTGAATTTTCATGGCGAAAACCCAACCTATCGCTCAGTTCATCAACCATATGGTTCTGAAAATGAGAACCATGATCGGTAACAATCGCCTGAGGAACTTGTTATCACACAACTTGTAGTTGCCCCTAAAGGTATCCCATACGGGACGTTAGAGGAGATAGGCAACTAAAGAGGTGACCCAAGAGAGGCCACGGTTCCCAATGTAAGGTGGGAGTCACATAAACCGAGGCACTCTTCGCTTTAGGTCTGGGTGTAACAAGACCTAGGGGGAGACCCTATACCCCAATCACAGTTGATTGGATCCAAACAAAGGTTTCTAAGGGTAAGTGAATGGTGAGTTACGGAAACCAATGCAAGGCTAAGTGAACCTAGGAATTAAGGTATGGTTGAGGGTGGTGTAAGAGATTGTTAGTGTTTCAACCTATGTATGGTTTAGGCCACATGATGGGGTATGATGACTAGGTGTAGTACCATAAGTTTACACAAGTGGGTCTTGTGTTCTTGGGAAGTGTGAAATGATTCTAGGTAGGCCCACAAGGTGAAGTTAGGTGTGAGGTTGGTACTATAGATTAGATATAGGCTAGATCTATGAGTCTAAGTTGATTATAGGGGTACCCATGTACTAGATCTAGGGTTAGACACAAATCCCAAGGAGTGCGACTTGCTTAGTGATGGGCTAGTGCCTTGTTAAGTGGGCTAATGGGGTCAAAAAGTATGTCAGAGTGTAGATCGGGACACCTAGAAGCCAAGTCAAGTGGGTTGAATGAGATCTAATGGTTGGATCTTACTAGATCTAGGTTTTTTAAGTGATTACCCTAAGTGGACCACAATCCCTTGAAACAAGGAATGCAACCCCCAAAGCGGATCGTGACAAAAAGACAGTATGGACCTAGGTTTCAAGGCATGGGCATTCCAAATCCACGAAAATATCAAACACCCACCTCCTAGAAGTGGACAAACTCAAATTTTCAAGGGGGTGCGATTTGCTCAAGGAAGGCCAAAAAGTGGGTTTGGTGGACCAAATCAAGTCCAATGGCCACCAAATTGTAGATCCGGGATGCTAGTACCCCGATCTATGTATGCCCAAAAGATCAAGTCAATCCAAGGGCTAGATCTTAGTAGATCTAAGTTTTAAGGTGCCAAGAAAATCAAAAAGGGGGTTTTAACCCCTTAAAACATGGAGAGATGTCCACAAGGTAGTTTTCACCAAAGTAAGGATGTGGATATAGGTTATCAAGTGTCTAGATTTCAAATCAAGTGGAATCTCACCTACCCATGTGCTAGATCTAACCAAACAAGCCTCTTACAAGGGAGTGCGATTTAGTCCAAAGAGGCTTTTTGCCTTGGAAAATGGGTTAATTTTAAGCCAATCGCCACCAAACTATAGATCCAACTAGGGGTGGATGCTATAGAGGTGGGTTTTCAATATTTTCTCAAGAGCAAGGCTAGATCTAAGTAGATCTAAGAAATACCAAAAACAAGGGTTTTAATTTGATTAGGGTTTTATGACCAATGAAGATAGAATGGATGAAAGAGGCACATACCTTGTAGATCTTACCTCAATTGCTTATGGCCACCTTGCAAATTGATAGCATTCTCCTATGTGTATATTCAAGAGTGATATCCAAGAGCTCCAACCAAAACGTCCTTCTCCAAGATAGCCAAATCGTCCTCCTCATACAAGACAAGATCAAAGAAACGAGTCAAGCAAGATGATTATGAAAATGGTAGAAAGATGTAATAGAAAGCATCAACTATGTCACGAAGATACAATAATGATACTCCCTGTCACAAGATGAACCCAAGAGAGAATATGTGGATCCCTCCAACAATAACCCTCATGAAGTCGCCCTCCTCTCCACCAATTCGACTTTCTTGTCAAAAGATTAGAAGAAGCACCAAAATCCACAATGATACATAGAAGAGATACTGTATATTCAATATGCAAGAGAATCCACAATGCAAGAGAGATGTGCTCCACAAAAATTCTTCTATTCCAATATTCCAGAGCTCCAAAGGTGAGCTTTACAATGGGGGGTCTCCTCCTTATATAGGATAATAAAGACCAAAACCCTATACCACTCCTCAATACTACATCAAATGAGTGGTTGAGATTAAAAGATCTCATCATACAATCAATGGCTAAGATGACCCATAACAATATATCACATGGATCACTCAATATAACAATAGCGCCCCCACTAAATAGTGCAATAAGAGGGTGACGTCATCCACTAGAGAAACATAAGTACCAAAATCCACCTCATGGTGACTAGGACATGACAATATAAGCTCATGGTGGGGCTAGGAGGCATCAATCCTTACTAGCTCATCCCCAAGGCACAATAAAATAATAAAATATATCCAATATAATGCAAATGACCAAAACTGTCCTCAGAATCCATGACAGTCAAGCAGTAAATGTCCTCCTGTGATCAATCTGGGCATACCCACATGGTGAAAACTGACTGGAAGATAGTGATGCCACCCTGGAAGACCTCTGTGAAGACCAAATGCCAAAACCTTGCCTCAATTGCCCAAATCGATTTCCTCAGTGACCACTTTATCCCATTTTTTAACTGCCTCGGGAACTGTGAAAGTGCCAAAACTGCCTCCTAGGGTGCTAGCGCTATCCATCTGAGCCCACCAGGCTCTCCAGAAGGGGTGGTAAATGGTAAAAACAAGTGGCTGGACCACCCCCTCCATCATCAGCGCCCTAGGTGAACTGGCCTCTCCGGGCCCCTGCTGCTCAGGCTGGGAAATCAGCCCCAAATCTGGTCAACAAGTGTAAAACTGCATCAATCACTGTCAGAAGTGCCCGGAACTGAAAGATGAGTGTCTCATTGGATCCAGAAGACCCAAATCCACTAGAAATGTGTACTCATACACCATGGGTTGCCCTAATGGGCCAGCTGTAGGGTCCACAATATATGGACAATGTATAATCTACTGATCTGAAGTAGTAATAAACCTGTTGAACTGGATCAAACATCATCTGCATCATATGTCCATCATATGATATCATCATCAAACATGTGGGCCCATCAATCATCATCAATAATCATCCATACATGGTCCACATGATCACGGATCCCAAGAATATACAACCAAGGATAAATCACATCAGTAGACTAAGACAATGCTTCTCTAATCATTCTCACAGCTAAGCTCAAAGTATAACATCCCTTCAGTGGCATTAATTAAGTTAGCATATTCCGTTGTTATATAAAATTACTTGCACAATAGTTCAAATGACAAACTCACCCATTGGACATGGTCAAACTGCTAGTGAAGGATGAAGGCTAGGAACAAGGTTGGGCCAAGGGGTTGATTTGTCTAACTTAACTCAAAAATACTTTGGACTGGGAGAAAGGGGAAAGCTACAAACTCTGTGCTGGACAAAAGAACACGGGGGATGGCTGTGTCTCACAAATGGATAAGTTGTTTAGAGAGTGCTTATTCAACTTAGGCATCATGTCTACATCAAGTTGATCCAGGTTCATTAGGATCATTCAATTTTTTTCCATGGCCTTTTTGGCCTACATAACACTTCGGATTTCAGATGTGCTGAGAAGCACAACTAGTTGGAGCTTGCATCCAGGGCATGTTTTTCAAATATTTACAAGGTCAGCAATTGTTTAGATATAGCTTTTAAGAACCATTGCTCTTTGGACCTTTCTTATACTCTTCGAGGAGTATTTTTAGCAGTTCATCGCTCTTGCCCTTTTTTTTTGTTTCCATGGGCGAATTTATTAAGTTTCCATAGGTAGAACATGAGCTTTCAGTTTTAGCCAACAACATCTCAAGTGACTAGGGGGAGTTCGAGCCAATGCCAAACATCGGGACAACCGACCAGAATGATTTAGGCCTACAATCCAACTCACCAAAGGCAAGTTGTGTCACCAACTCAGAGCCGAGACACTGAATAAACATGGATGCGGTCCAAACACAGAGGTAGAAAAATGGGGAAGTCCTCGATATCAGAAAGCCAAATGAGACAAGTCAGGGTTTAAAGTCAAACAGGAAGGTCATGTATGGATGGAGATAAGTGAATATGGAGCCTACACTAGCAGACCACTGGTGTCGGGAAAGACCATATCTATGTAAGGTGAAAAACCAGTGAGTTTTGTTAAATGACGTAAATGTGCAAGCAATTGTCCATTTTATGATTTACAGTTCATTTTAAATAGTTTGCCACATCAGGAATAATATACCAAGCACATGCTATGATCATGACTAAATCAACAAGATAATAATCCACAGTCAGTGAGAACATATCCATAGATCATACAACATCATCATAATAATAATCATCAAGTATCATCTGAAACACTGCTGTAATACATCTCTAGGCACTGAACTGAAACTGTAATGGGATAAGTGGTCACATCAGTCATCAAATCTGAACTCTCAAGGCTCAGCCTTGACACAAGGTCATATACAAATCTGAATAATGTACTGCTCTGATCATGAGTGATCCAAAATATATAGCCATGCTCAATAATGGAAGCTCTGGAATGTGCAGATATCTGCTGTACAAAAATAGTAGCCCTGCTACTATGGTGTGATAACAGAACTCTGAACCGCGCTATTACATGATTGAACATGAGTGCGGCGGTTTTGCCGTCGTTTTGGTATGTAGGCATAGCTTCGTCCCACTTTGTAAAGTAATCCACAACTACAATGATGTAACTATGCCCCCCGGCCGACGTAGGCTTACAAAGCATAAAGTCGATGTCCCCTTTTGCGAAGGGGCCCACGGCAATAACCGGATGTAATGGGGCGGGATGGGTGCGCTTCTTCGTATGGAAGTGTTGGCAAGGAGGACATTTTTTTACGGCCTCGATACAATCTTTGAAGATGGTGGGCCAATAATATCCTGCGCGCAAAATCTTCTGGGCTGTAGCCATCCCAGAGAGGTGACCGCCACACGCCCCAGCGTGACAGTCATTCAGAACGCGTTTGGCTTTGTCGTGAGAGAACGTTGAAGAATTGAATCAATGCCACGGTGATACAAAGTATCATTTATGATTAAATAATACTTCGTATGTTACGATGGTCATCGCGAGACAGTTGAAGGTTGAAGTGTTGGGTTTGAAGATATAATGAGATATCTCCATACCATGGATCAGTCGTACTGATGAGAAACAATGATTCATCTGGAAAATAGTCATTGTGCTCAACTTCTGCATCAGGACGGGGAAGGTCACAGATCAGCTCGGCAAACACCAAAGACTTTTTTGGCTTGGCTTTCTCGAAGAGAAGATCAAATTCTTGCAGTATCACGATCCAGCGTGAATACTTGCCCCCAAGCACTTGACGTGTCAGGACGTGGTACATGGGGTTCGAGTCTGCGATGATGGTGGTGGTGTGGAGAAAGATATAGTGCTGGAACTTTTGGACGGCGATGACCGTTGCGAATGCTAGTTTTTCAACATGTGAATATCTAGTTTTAGTGTCAGTGAGACCCTTACTTGCATAGTATATTACATGTTCTTGGGCGTTTTGATCTTCCTGCACCAAAACGATGGCGATAGTGGTGGCAGAAGCGGTGAGATATAAGATATAATCTTGATAATAATTGGGCGGTTGGAGCACGCGGGCATGCGTGATGGCATGTTTAATAATGTCGAAGGATTTTTGAGCTTGGTCGTCCCAAATGAATGGGACGTCCTTCTTGAGCAGTCTCATATACTCCTGAGTCTTCTCCGCGAAATTGCAAACAAAACGTTTTAAATAAATTGCCTTCCCTTGGAGGCTTTGAAGTTTCGTCACATCAGTCGGTGGTGGCAGGTTGATGATGGCCTCCACCTTAAAGGGATCAATGCGGATCCCATCCTTCGAAACGATAAATCCTAAGAGGCGTCCGGACTCAACGCAAAAGATACACTTATGAGGATTCAGACAGATATTGTATCGTCTGCATATGAGGAAAATGGCCGTCAGATGATCAATGTGGAACTCGTGCTGCTTTGAATGAGCAGGGAGATCGTCCAGGTAAGGTTCCACAAAGTCCTTAATGTCATGGAAGGCATACGACATAGCCCGCTGGAACGTGGCGCCAGTATGTTTAAGGCCAAACGGGAGTTTGCAGTATGCAAACGTTCCCCACTGGCAGATGAAAGGTGTCTTGTGTTGGTCGGCGGGGTTGATCTCAATTTGGTTGTAACCAGAAAAGCCATCCATAAATGAGAAGATGACGCTTCCGGCACAATTGTCGATAATTTGGTCGATGAAGGGGGTCGGGTAGTTGTCTTTTGGACAAGCTCGGTTAAGGTCCCGATAATCGACACAGACGCAAATGGTACCCTTATTTTTGTTCACAGGGACGACGTTTGAGACCCAATCCGTCAATGGGACAGGATGAATAAAACCAGCCTTTAAGAGCTTTTCAATCTCAGCCCTGATTGCCGCCGTCTTCCGCGGGTGTACCGGTCGCAATTTTTGGCGTACAGGTTTGACGTTGGGATAGGTTTTTATTTCATGAGAAATAATCGCGGGGTCTATCCCAGGTATCTCCTCATAGGAACAAGCAAATACGTCTCGAAATTGTTTGAATAAGGTCGTGCTAGCAGCTCTTTCTTCAGGGGAACACTTCTGGCCTATGCGAATGTGTTCCACTATACTAGGTTTCACCGAGATGTCTACCGGGGTGGTTGGCTCAATGTTGGCCAAGTTTTCCTCTATGTCCGTAAGACATGTAAGAATGGGGGAATGAGGGAACGGGTAGATGTCTGGTGAAAAAAGGGTGTGGATATTGTCCTCTATGTATTCCAAAGGAGGAAGAAAAGATGACCTATGATGGAGATCATCCCACAGACCGTCGTCAATATTCATAACTTCCATGATGGACTCGTCTGAATGAAAAGTCCGAAGTAAGAGATCAGGTAGAGATGACGTCTGTCGTAGATAACAGGATGGAGGGGCCACGGTTAAATGGTCCTCCGGTGCTGATTGGATACCCTCGTAAATACGTTCAGCGGGTGAAGGAGGCATTATATCTCCAAGCAGGTGTGTTGTGGCTTCATCCGGTACAAGCCAAGTATCAGTAGAGTGAGATAAAATCTACTGTGGAGATCATGTTTACCGTAGCGACATGATTAGGGGGGTTCGTCGTCGGAAAAACGTCCATGAGAGATGAATCTTTCAAAAGGCCAACCCCTATACTCTCATACTGTTTTGACATGTGTCCAATAGAAGGAACATGGTCACCAGGATGAGTAGTAGTGTCTGGTGCGCAAAAATCTAATTGGTCGATAGTAACAATTCGTCCTTGGTGGGAGAATACTATGCGGAACGCTGAAGAGGCTCCCGCCTACATGGTGTAAAATCAGTTGCGACCAAGCAAGAGATTATAATCTATTGGGGTCGAGACCACTTCCACGTCAACGGTTACGGTCTTTTCGCCCAACTCAACTGCAAGAGCTTGTAAGAGCCCATGAGGTTGAAAGCCACGTCTGTTGAATGCTTTCAATGTGGTAGGAGAACGATTCAATTCGGGGGAGCCAATAGCTCTCCAACAGGCGATCGACATGACAGAAGTGGAGGCGCCTTCGTCCAAAAGGGTACGATGGACAATCTTTCCAGCAATGTTTATAGAAACTTGGAATGCGAGCTGGTGGGAGAGCCTCGGCTTGAAGTGGTCAAGTCGGAACATGATGGTATTCGAGGAATCGGGGTCGACTGCATCAATGGCTGCAAGGAGAGTTTTGCGTTGATTAGGACAATTCTGCAAAACTTCCAGGGTAGACATGGCGCAAGGAGCTTGTGCCAAGTCTTCTACGATATTGTAATTTTGTGTCGCCCGAGCGTTAGGATTGAAAACAACTTTTCGAATCGTACTCATGGGCAGTCGCAATATCGAGTCTAAGGATGGCTTCTCAATGGTGAGAGAAGTTGATGGTACAGTGACATCAGTTAAGGAGTTGGAAGCTTTTTCAGCATTACTTCCAGTGGATTCTTTCGAAGGGATCGGTTCGTAAGATTGCGAGCGAGTGTTAAAATTGATCGTCTCGTTACGCACCATGAGAACATGCGCGGTATTGGATGGTTCCCCTTGGGCTAGGGGGGGTTGAGCAAAATCATCTACTGGTTCTGAGTAAGAAACGGATCATTGAGGACTGCGGGAGTTGGTTTACCCCTAAGAAACTTTTGTACTTCGTCTCTATGGGGACATTCTTTGGAGAAATGGTCATCTCCACACAGTAAACAAGGATACTTTAGTTTCCGTTTTTGCTTGGTATCGTCAAGAGCGCTCTTTTGTTTTTGCTGGGCGGAAGACTTTTTGGGTTTCCCCTTGTTCTTCTTTTTACCGCCAGACTTCTGAGATGAAGCTGATTGAACAGAATTCACCTCTTCAGTTTGAGCAGGAGCGGTGGATTCGGTGGTGTTGTGGCCAGCCTGAGTCGGTAATGGGGAGGAACCATGAAGGTTGGATGATCCAATAGTGCTAGAAGCAGGCTGGGTGTTAAGGGAACCAATGATTCCATCATTTTGGGGTCCCTTATGTGGTTTCGTAGGATCATTAATGTCACGGGGTGCGTCAGGCAGAATATCAAACAAAGTGTCGGATTGAGTGTAGACTAGGTCTAGTACATGGGGACTTGCGATAGCTTTTTCTTCGGTGACAGCACCTCGCATGGCAACATCTCTTGCTATGGTAGGGATGAGGAATTTTGTAAACCAGTTTGCTAGGTGCTGATCTGGAATATGAGATTTAATGAGACGTCTCCTTTGCCACTCGTGGATATGATCCGAAATATGAGTGGCGGTATTCTGACGGAGCGAGGTTAAAAGCTCGGTACCAGTTTCATACCGTATGGGAAGCTGGAAATGTGTCAAAAAGTTCATGGCAAGAGAACCAAAATCAGGAAAAGAGGGGTGGTAACTCAATGTACCACTTGGTAGTTGAATCGGTGAGAGTCCTTTAAAACAATCTAAGACGAATTGAATCATCCATTAAGGAATTAGATGAACACCATAAGTGGTATGTCATCACATGGTTTTTAGGATCTTCACCCGGCTTGCTGTCAAATTTGGGGATATCAGACGGAAGTTTCACCGGAATTGGTGGCCAGTTAGATCAGTGGTAAATAGGTTTGTTGGTTAAACGGGATAGGTTAGGCAGGTCCAAAGTAGCCAGGAAGGGCAGGTACGGGTTAGGCTACGCGTATTGATAATACGGATAAGGCATGTAAGGATCGGTATGACCGTAAGGTGTACTAGAACTGGCCATAGGGGGGTGTGTCGCTTGGACCGTAAAGGGGTTCGTCACCATAAGGTGGTCCATTTCAATAAGGTGGAGGTCCACCTCCACCATCGGGAGGGGGTGGAGGTCCGCCACCACCATCGGGAGGTGGTGGGGGTTCATAACTGTAATAAGGTGGCCCACCACCGCCTCTGCCTGGAGGGGGTGGTGGAACACTCTCGTTGCCAGAAGGATGGGGGCCCCCACCACCTCTGTTGCCGGAAGGATGAGGGTTTCCACCACCACCGCCACCACTATAGTAATTAGGTCCTGCACCGCCTTCGCCTGGAGGGGGTGGTGGACCACCTCCGCAACTCGAAGGGAAATGTCTTCCTCCACCATGATAGGGTGGTCCCCCGTCACCTCCGCCAGGAGGGGGTGGTGGACCATTCCCGCCACCGCCGGAAGGGTGAGGGATATTGTTGGTAAAATGAGGTGGGCCTCCACCAAGGTTAGGTGGGGGCCCGACGCCTCCAGCAGGAGGTGGGGGACGACTGATTGGGGGTGGTGGTACTTGAGGGATAGTCGGTTGGGGTCCGTGTTGTAACACAGGTTGTTTCCCTCATAGAGTGTATGGATTCCTAGGATAAGGTATCTCGTATGGTGCGTTTCCAGGATTAGATTGGCCCGACACAGGGTTAATAGAACCTGGATACGCTTGACTCCATGAGGGTAGAGTTACATTGGATGGTCCCCCAACATGAGATAATCCCATGGTGGATGGTCTAGCGGGTTGCGGAGGTCCAATGGAAAGTCCGTTGGGGATTCCACTGCCTATGCTCTGGTTAGGAAACGGGGGTTGCCCCCCAGCCACAACAGGTTGACCACTATTCAAAGGTTGAACCAATGTAGGTTGTTGACTAGCTACCGTAGTAATAACATTACCAATAAGATAATCTGGGGGAATGGAATATCCTCTCCTCGAATTTTGAGGTGGGGGAGGAACTGGTAAAGTAATTGTGGTAGTAACTGGTGTGTTGGACTGTTGTCTTTCCATCGGTTGGTTCACTTGAGGTGCAGGACTGGACTCTTGCGAGGGTTGACCAGTCTTATTAGTGGTCTCGTGGTGGGAAGGATGTTCTAGTGATCCAAAAGATATCGGATGAACCGGGATGGGTCTCGTCGAATCTTATTTGGAAGTGCCGATTTCGAAACTCTTCAGAGCGTTGCTCGAGACTCTGTCTTCGAAGGTCATCACCCCTAAGACGCAATTGTTCCACACGTTCGTGGATAGGGCCGAAAATCTCGGCGGGGTCGGGCCTGTAGTAGGGTCTAGAGAGCTCTGGAGTAGTCCAGTTAGGTGGGGATGAGATGGCAAAATGAGCCACTGGGTGGTCTGTAGAAGAGGGTCCAATAAGCTGCTGAAGGACCAACAGCTGCTGTAGGATCGTCCTCGGGGCGGTTTATCCATTTCAACGATCCAGGTTCTCCTGGGATGACGGGAGAAAAGTTTTGTGAAGCAGGGACTTGTGCTCCTTCATCCTGCGGGGGATGAGAGGCAGGTGAATTCGGAGGAGTTTGTGGAAACAAAAGTCCTCCAACATTCAGAGTGAGGTTTTCCACTTCAGTAACTACGACCGTGTTACGCTGATCCATTCTTACCTTCGAAATAACCTCCGGATTAAGGGGATATTTGGGTGATAAGTTTAAGATCCTACGGGACCTTCTCCAGGGAAAATCCACCAGAGCGTCAGGATAATCATCCAGGATGGCTGAAACAATGTTACTCCTAAGGGTATGCTAAAAGAAAAGCAGTCCAGAAAAACCTACTCAAACTAAGGCAACAAGCAGACTTATGTGACAGAGTGGATTCTAAAGTCTGGAACCTCACGGGATTATCAAGGGATCGCAAACCGCGATATATTGCAGGGTCCAACAATATGACACGACAAGGAGGATTGGGATCGTACCCTTGCCTGCATACTCGATTACCTGGACAGTACGTGCGTGCTAATCTCCCCTAGTGCTGTTCTCGGTGTATTGCTTTGCCAAGACGGCCAAATGGTTAACTCAGTTGGTTTCACGAATCCTAGTGGTGTCTCTCGATATACGCAAGGTATGTGGGAGCTCAAATCTGTAGTGGTGCTGTCTAATGCACAATCGTTCGGCAAGAGACCTTCCGATATACTACTGAGTATGTGATACACCCTTCGATATACGCCAAGTACGGATTATGGTACATGGTGGGTACGTGAAGGAGCTCGATATAACAATAAGTACATGGAAGACTACAATACCCCCGGGATACAATGCTGGCAAATAACGACAGCTGCCACGCTGAACGACGCCGGAACACGTCTCTAACTTGCACACAAGTTGCTAAAAATTTTACCTAGTTCTACCGTTAATTTTATCTTAGACAGTTAGGTGAATGCATGAGGTGAGTACATAATCGGAAACATAATGCAAGCCTTAGCTACATGCACGAAATATTCTTTTCTTTCAATGAATTCTAGCTGTGGGAAGGAGAAATCTTTTTCCAATAGTATTGCCAAAACAAACTCAATGCAACACAATTCCCAATTCAAACAAATTTGATAATGAAAGTAGTCTTTTCCTTTTTCAACAAAACACAAAAAATCACAACATTGCTATCCAAATCAAAACATTTTTCTTTTTCTTTTACTTTTCAAATCAAAACAACACTAGGTAATGAAAAGAGAGGATTCTGAAATGGAATATGCAAGCTTTTCAATTTCACTTTCAATGGTCTAAAAGCAACAGAAATTAAAAATGCATCTATCTTTCCTTAGCATGGAATCAATTTTGCAAAAATCGAAGCGTACTTTGAGTCTTTCAAGAAAATGAGCGATTCATAATTCGAGAAAAAACACAATAGATCATACATTCATTCAATTTTCCCAAAACACAAACAAAAACGTTCGAATGCACAACAATTTTCTTCAATAATGTTCAAGAAATGATGGGAAAGAAGTACTTTTTAACTTTTCAATGGATGCATCAAAGAATAAACTTGATAGCAATTGGGCTTTCAGATTTAAATGACTGAAAAAAAAACACTACTTGCAGCACTCAGTGCACTCAGAAAACTCAAGAAAAAACAAGCACTCAATCAAAGTTGAAAAGCACACTTAACTCAAAATCAAGCAGCAGCAAGCAAACCAAGCAAGCAAAGCTCAAACAATGATGAAAACGAGGTCTGGAAGCTGATCTAATGTAATGATCAGATAAGGGATGGAAGGAAGGGAATGCAAGGGTGAGCGGATGAAGGTGAAGGAGACAAGAGTATCCACCACTACCAGTCTTCAAACTTGTCCAAAACGGAACCCAAAATTAATCCAAACAAAACCAAACACTCAAACCACAAATCATAGGTGGGATCCCTAGTTTTGGATCTTGTAGCCCAAACGGAGTTCATACAGCAAACCAAAGTCCAGACTGTTAAATGGAGAAGAGATACCTGCATGCCAAATTTTGACAAATTGGTGCACTCTGTGCTTGTACACAGTGCGACGTCGCGGTTTGCTTACACGAGAAGTGCGACGATGTCGTGGTTTACCAATGCAAGGGATGCGACGAGTAACTAACAGGTAAAGAACAGAGACCAAAAAATGACACAGTGTCACTCTATTCCCATTGCCCAGGTGCAATAGGCGAAGTCTAAATTCAAAAATGAATCAGATCTCTCAGTAATGAACCATGGAAGGGTTTGGGAATGAGTTCTTTAAACTCAGAGGAAGTAGATTAGAGTCTTCAATATGAAGATCCAACAGTGAAATCGACTTCAAGAAGTAAATGGCAAAAATAAAAACGCTTGTGTCAAGCAATCAATTGAAAATGACTCTCAGATTGACAACTACTGACTAGATTCAATACTCCCCAGTATAGTCGCTAGATTTGTTATTGGACAATCCACTTGAGCGGACGCGAGCAGGATCTCCCTAGCTCAAAGTGAGTTTAGAACAAATAGAACAGACTACCAATGCATTTCTTAGATCTACTTAAGGATCGAGTACTAAATGCCTTACCTTTCACTTCGCAATCTTTTCTCCTAAATGCTGCTCCACGTGTCACGGTCATTAGATCCAAGCTGGAAGACCTGTCAAGACAAGAAACAAGAGAAACAAGTAAAAGACATCTATACAATAAGAGATTTAAGTAAACAGTTAAGCAGGTAAACTATTCAATATCATTACACACATGAACAATATTGGTGGAAAGCATTTGTATTACTGCAAAAAGAGGGAAGTACATAATAGAGATATAGAACTACAACCAAGGCTTAACGTTGTAGCCCTTCTGCGATGAAGCCAATTGCCATATCCTTCCAAGGAAGTATGAGTTCTCCAATAGGTGAGTGGAGATGTTCCAAGGGTGATTTCACCAGCATGGAGATACCATAGACTTCCTCCATTTGGGATGGGAGTGAGCTTCATTTATATAGGACTAAATGGATAGGGTATGGATAGGATAAGTTGAGAGATGGTAGGAGAGGATTAAGGGATCTCTCCAAAGGTTTAGGAACCGAGTGCTAGCTCTTCCAAGAGGTCAGGGATAGGGCCCCAAGTCAACAAGCTTCGAGATAGACCTTGAAGAAGCTATTTTTTCCATCTAACTGACTGTGTCGCACCTTGTAATGGGGCAAAGTGTGACGTCGCATGTTGCTAGTGTGCAACCTGCGACGACCTTTCAAAACTTAGCACAATTGGGTACAAATCCTCCCAGGATGAGTACTCAGCCCAGGTATCTTTAGGGGTTTATACACTGAATCTTATGATGAGTAGATTTTGGGTGTCACAGATTTGGCCAATGATCATTTATAATATTTAGTAGCTCTTAAATTTCAAGACTTTTTACAAAATCATCTTGCTAATGTTTATTCAAATTTAAGGGTAGATAAAATATTCTTTTAGGAGGGTGTGGGGACGAATACCAATTTTATATTGCTTCGACCCTACACCTTTACGTGTCTATTCATGAATTTCTATTCTACCTCAGAATTTTCTCCATATTTGATGTTGCAAACGATTTTTTGCTAAATTATTATGTCAAGATGATTGACACAGTGATCATATATTATACTCCACATTCAACGATGGATCATTAAAATCTTAGCTCATGGTTTAAATTTTGCATCATGAGTAAAATTCTTGAAATGAATCAACACTAGTTCTAAATATATGACAGGTTGTATTTTTAATCCAAGGTGTTGATATATTATAATTTTTGCATAACCATGATTTATAATTGCCACTTAATCTTTGCAAGTCCAACAGGTGTCATGTGAGTTCTCTACTTTGTATTTGCATGATCTTCAAATAAAACATGACATTTATGGTTCTTGGAAATTGAAAACCTTCCTTGGTTCATGAAACTCTCATTAGCGTTACTTTCCTAGGGAAGTTTCGAGTATTCGATGTACTTGACCAACATGGAGGCGATTCTCATTTTGGTAAGTTTTCAAGGTTTGAAGATAGTCTCATTTCGCTACCTTACTACGCTTTTGATCTGGTGTTCACTGCACAAATTTCACCTCTATCCAATGCCCCCTGTCACGCGCTTTGAATTATGTGGGACTGAGTATCTTGATATTTCTGAGGAATGTGTAGACCCTGTAACAAAAGTTGGATGTTTACCCTTCTTGCAGAAGTTTTCTGGTTTCAATGTTATAGTCACGATGGTGTTTTCCCTATCCTTTGATGAAGAAAGTGCTCGCGTTGGTGATGTTGATCTTCATTTGACTGAAGAATTTATCTCTCAGGAAACCCAATTACCTCTGGATGGCGAGAGATGGTTTAAAGGGAAACATATTAAGAGTTGAGTGTGGAAACAATTCATGGTCAAGTCGGACCAAGGAATCGAATCCAAGTATGGTTTTCCTACTCGTGTGATTAAGAAACAATGGCGAGATCTCCTCGAATTGATCATGAGGTGTGTTACTTGTGAGGGATGCTTTCTTAGACTCATTATTACCATATTAGATTGTTACTGGTATTTAAAGGGTGGGCTCTTAATATGCCTTTCTATTTCCTCAACAGTCTTCAAAAAATGGCATATTCAGCTCAAAACAATATTTATGATAGGGATGTTGATGTATATGTAACTTTGGAATGTATTTCATATATATTTATTGTACCCTTATTATAGATGTGTTATTCCTCTATAAGGAAGTGTCGTCATGTGGATTGACAAGTGTCGCAAGTGTGTGTACTTGTCGATGGGTTATTAGACCACCATGTGTGGGGTCGGCCCTGAAATATATATTATATTGTGGATGTATCTAGATAGACAAGTCGGCCCCATAGTGTAACTAGGCAAACAGGTTAAGTATAAATAGAGATCGGGAGATCTCTATGTGGATCATTCGGAAAGTCACACTTCTCTCACTTAGAAAGTGGCGCATTAGTGAGGAGGAGGATCATTTGCTACAAGGAGACTATCTCAGTGTATTTTGGTTGTACTTTGGTTGAGCCATTGCTCTCTCTATCTCTGAGGAAGTTGTGGTGTGTTTTCACTTTAAGGTTTTTCCCACGGAAACTCTGTGTCTCTTGTCTCTCATGCTTTTGATTCTTGTGATGCTTGTCATGCTTATTGTGATTGTTATGCATTGATATAGTGTATATGTTATTCTCTCAGTGAAGATCCTAGAGTATTGTGAATTAATTCTCAAAATTTAACATGGTATCAGAGCTAACCTGAGAAGAAGACATTTTGCAATGACGGAAACTTGAGTTTCTTGTTTATTGGGTTTCTCTCCACAGATTTTGGAAAAGCAGTATAGTAGATTGACTCTACTCATCAAGGCGAATCTATCTGTCCAATCAGAATTCAATTTTGAGCATTTTCAGATTTGGCCCTAAAAATTAGGGTTTCCACAAAAATAGGAATTTCTGGAATCTGAAGACATAGCTGGAAGCTCCTTGCAAAAATCGAAGTTTAGAGCTTTGGATTGAGATTTTTGGCTGGGTAGATTGCCAAACTCAAACCCTAATTCAGGGCTCTCCCCAGTGAACCCGGGGGACAAAATGGCAAATCTGAAGGATAAAGCTTTGCTGATTTCAAATTTTGAATACACCGTGCTGATCAGCGCATCAAGGCGCATCTTTCTATCTTTTCAGAAAGTTGAAATTTACATTTTGAATTTTTAGGGTTTTTCTGACAAACCCTAATCCGGGAGTAGATCCAGTTTTCAGCATTTCAAGTGGTAAGACCTAAATCTTTTCTATTTCCATTTGAAGTACTCTTTAAGATGTCTCACCACACCAAGCTTGAGGATAAGCTTGAAGGGGCTGATAACTTCCATGCCTGGAAGTATAGGATTGGGTTAATCCTGGAAGAGAATGAGTTGGACTCGTATATAAAAGAAGACATCCCTATCCCAGAGGATGAAGAGGCTAAAGTATTGCACAAAAAGAACTTGGTCAAGGCAAAGAGAATCATTGCTGATTCTATCAAAGACCATCTCATACCCCATGTGTCTTCTCTAAAGACACCCAAGGAGATGTTTGACTCTTTGACCAAGCTATTTGAAGGGAAGAACATAAATCAGAAGATGACCCTGCGGAACCAATTGAAAGGAGTAAAGTTTCAGAATGGAGAAACCATTCAATCTTATTTTTCTAGGGTCTCCCAGATTAAGGAACAACTGGAAGCAGTAGATGAAATGGTGGAGAATGGTGAAGTTGTCATGACCACTCTGAATGGCCTACCTAGGTCATGGGATTCCTTTATTCAAGGAATTTGTGCAAGGAAGAAGTTGATCTCCTTCAACAGATTGCAGGAAGAATGCTCTCAAGAAGAAGCTAGACTTGTAGCTCTTGAGGAAAAGATGGGAGGTGAAGATCAAGCTCTCGCAGTTCACACAAAAAGAAGCAAGCCCAAGAAGGAGCACTCTCGCTACAAGAGATCCTATCAAAAGAATAAGAAGGATCTAAGATGCTTCACATGCAATGAGAAGGGTCACTTTGCTTCAGATTGTCCCAAGAACAAAAGGGATAATAACAACAACTCCAGCAAGAAGAAGAAGGGCAGCAAAAGAAAGTTCCATGCTCATGCTGCCGAGGATGATGAACCTCCAAAGAAAAAGGCTAGAGTAGAAAGGGATGATAGTGATGATGACTCATCAAGTGAAGAAGAGTATGTTCTAATCTCTGCTCTCACAGGTACTATCTCCCATGGTTGTAATGATTGGTTGATTGACAGTGGGGCTTCCAAACACATGACCGGGTTCAAGGAGTCTTTTGTAAACCTATCTGAACATGAATCACCTCATAAGGTGAAACTTGGGGATGATTATCAATACCCAATCAAAGGAAGCGGTGAAGCCTCCTACAACCTAGATTTTGGAAAATCTTTGAAGATGAAAGAAGTCCTTTATGTACCTGGTCTCAAGAAGAACTTACTCTCCATCTCTGCATTGGATGCAAAAGGTATGAGGGTTGCATTTGTGGATGGCCAAGTCCTAATTTGGCCAAAGGGTAAAACAATTGATGATGCAGTAGTGATTGGAGAGCAAGAGGGAGGTTTGTATAAATTGAAGGGTCAACCTGAACATGCCATGATACATGAATCCATGGAGCCAAGTGAACTTTGGCATAGAAGACTTGCTCATATGCATTATAGGGCACTTCCAATTGCAAGCAAGGTTGTAGAGGGCTTCCTGAAATCAAGACCAAACATGAAGGTGTTTGCAAAGGATGTGCAAAAGGTAAGAACATTAAGAAGGCTTTCCCAAGCAGTGAAAGCAAGGGAAAAGATATCCTGGAAATCATCCACTCAGATGTATGTGGTCCTATGTCATCCAGTTCTCTGAGTGGGTATGTTTACTATGTCTCATTTATTGATGACTTCTCCAGGAAGACTTGGGTATACTTCTTGAAGAATAAAGATGAGGTGCTTGATAAGTTCAAGGAATTCAAAACCTTGATGGAGAATCAAACTAACAAGAAGATCAAAACATTTAGATCTGACAATGGTGGAGAATTCACTTCAGGTGACTTCAAGAAGTTTTGTAGTGATTCAGGGATTAAGAGGGAGTTGATTGCTTCTTATAATCCTCAACAGAATGGAGTTGCAGAAAGGAAGAACAGAACAATCATGGAAGCAGCAAGGGCAATGCTGCATGACCAGGATCTACCTATGCACCTATGTGCAGAAGCATGTGCAGAACAGAACACCCCACAAGATATTGGACAACAAGACACTAGAAGAGGTCTTTTCTGGTAAGAAACCTGAAGTCAGCCATCTCAGAATATTTGGTTGTCCAGTATAAACTCATGTCCCAAAGGAAAAGAGGACCAAACTAGATCCTTCAGGAAAGAAGGGTATCTTTGTGGGTTCCAGTGAAAGCTCAAAGGCTTACAGAATATACTTTCCAGGGTTCAAGAAGATTGATGTCAGCAGGGATGTATCATTTGATGAAAACTCAGCATTCATCAAATCAAGAAAGACACCTATCGAAGTTAATGAAGAACTTAAGGAAACTAGATTTCAAGACACTACCATGACTGAAGCAATTCCAGAAGTTGTTCGTGAGTTTGAAGATCCGCAAGAGCTTGTAGATCCACCTCGTGAGGATAACTCTCGCAATAGAAAACTTGCATGGGCTAGAGAGCATCATTCAAGATGCAGAAAGATTTGGCATTCCAGAAGAAGAACACAGAGCAAAGAAGAGAACCAGATCACATACCAGCTATGTTGCTTTACTGTATGACATTATGAACAAAGAGCCTCCCAGTTATGAAGAAGCAGCGGAAAGGAAAGAATGGAAGGATGCCATGGTTGAGGAACACCAATCAATAATGAAGAATGATGTTTGGGATGTTGTCCCAAGACCTAAAGAGAAGTCTGTTATGACTTCCAAATGGATCTACAAAATCAAGCACGCTGCAGATGGCAGTGCAGAGAAATACAAAGCAAGATTCATAGCTCGTGGATTCTCTCAGAAAAAGGGAGTAGATTATGAAGAAACTTTTGCACCTGTAGCCAGGTATACTTCCATCAAAACAGTACTTGCCCTGGCTGCAGCAATGAAATGGAAAATACACCATATGGATGTCAACACTGCTTTTTTGAATGGTGTAGTTGAGGAAGTATATGTGGAGTAGCCACTCGGTTTTGAAATACATGACAGGGAGTCATGTGTGCAGATTGAAGAAAGCCTTGTATGGCTTGAAGCAAGCTCTCAGAACCTGGTATAGTAGGATGGACAGTTTCCTATCTAGTTTGGGCTTTAATAAGAGTAAAGCGGATTTCAACCTCTACTACAAGGTTTGAAGAAGGGAATCCTGAGATTTTACTCCTGTATGTGGATGACCTATTTGTAACAGGAGATGACAGACTGATTGCAGATACTAAGAGGAAGCTTGCTGCTGAGTTGGATATGAAAGATTAGGGAATGATGCATTATTTCCTATGTATGGAGGTGTGGCAGAGTGTAGGTGGGATCTTCCTTGGTCAAGGAAAGTACACAGTAGATATCCTGAAGAGATTTGGGATGATGGATTGCAAGGCCATGGCCACACCTATGGCATCGAATCTGAAGCTACGATGTGATGCTTCATCTGAGCCGGTTGATGTCTCTATGTATCGTCAGATGATTGGGTCCTTGATGTACCTGACGAACACAAGACCAGATATTTGCTTTGCTGTGAACACATTGAGTCAGTTCCTGATGGATCCGAGGAGTGTTCACTTGGTTGCTGTAAAGCATGTTCTGAGGTACTTGAAGGGTACAGTGGATTATGGGCTCAAGTATGAAGTGAGTCAAAAGTTTAACCTGCAGTGTTATGTTGATTTAGATTGGACTGGCAGTGCTGCAGATAGGAAGAGTACATCTGGGTGCTGCTTCAGTATGGGATCACGTGTGATCTCTTGGTTTAGCAGGAAGCAGTCCTGCGTAGCACAGAGTACAGCTGAGGCAGAGTATGTTGCAGCCTGTTCAACTAGTTGTGAGGCAGTATGGCTACGAAAGCTACTGTCTGAGTTATTTGATCTCTCGTTGGATGCTACTGTTATCTTCTGTGATAACCAAAGTTGTGTGAAGCTGTTCGAGAACCCAGTGTTTCATGACAGGTCAAAACACATAGAGATCAAATATCACTATATCAGGGATATGGTGCAGAGAGGAGCTGTGAAGCTCTTGTATGTTGCGACGGACGGGTAGATTGCAGATGTGCTGACGAAGCCACTAGCCAGGGTGAAGTTCGAGTACTTCAGGGAGAGGCTTGGTGTTCTTCAGATCGAGGACACTTCGAGGAAGAAGTGATGGACACGTTTGCTAAATCCACTCCAAGCATGTTGGAAGGAGGATCCTTCACATGGCTATGGATGTAAGCGCTGGATGAAGAGCATCAGGATGATGCTCCAGTTGCTGCTCTATATATGCATCATGAGGATCTGGATATGATCAGTTGGATCATTTATATGTATATGTATGTACGCATTATGTTGGATGCTGGATATGATCAGTTGGATCATTTATATGTATATGTATGTACGCATCATGTTGGATGCTGGATATGATCGATTGGATCATTTGTATGTATTTTGTATATGCATCATGTTGGATGCTTGGACCATGTATTTGTATATGTATCAGGTGGATACATTGTATGATCAGGTAGATCATGTATGTTGATATGTATCATGTATGATCAGGTGGATCATGTATTTGTATTTGTATCGAGTGGATACATTGTATGATCAGGTGGATCATGTATGATGATATGTATCAGGTAGATACTTGGTATGCATCAGGTAGATGCATGATATGATCAGGATGATCGTGGGTGACGAGTTTCAGGATGTTGCTCCAGATAACTTGCAGCAGGATGTTGCATTGATGATGATCAGGATGATCATGTATACATCAGGATGATGTATGGTGAGTATCAGGTTGATACTCTATGGCCGTCGATCAGGTTGTGCAGATGAGCATATAATTTGGCCCTGGGATATCTGGCAAATGCTCTTTCGAGGTTTTGCTCTGGGAGGACATATAATTTGGCCCTGGGAGATCTGCAGATAGTCTTTCGAGGTTTTTCCTATGGCATATAATCTGGCGCTGGGATATCTGGCAGATGCTCTTTCGAGGTTTTGTCCTATGGCATATAATATGTTCCTGGGAGATCCGATAGGTTGGGTTGTGTGCCCGTAATAAGTCCTGGGATGCTCTTGCGAGGTTTTGCCATGACCACATATAATCTGTCCCTGGGAGATCCTATAGGTAGAGTTGTGTGCTCGTAACAGCCTAGGATGCTCTTGCGAGGTTTTGTGGTGACCAAATATAATCTGTCCCTGGGAGATCCTATAGGTAGAGGTGTGTGCTCGTAACAGCCTAGGATGCTCTTGCGAGGTTTTATGGTGAGGTCACATATAATATGGGCCTGAGGATCCTCTAGGTAGAGCCATGTGCTTGTAACAGCCTGGGATGCTCTTTCGAGGTTTTGTGACGCACGTAATAAGTCCTGAGGATTCCACAGTATGGCCATTGAAGACGAAGACTTGCAGGTGGTGGGCCTACATCCAGTAAGAAAAAGGACTGGCTTTGTAGAACTTTCTATGACGAGTAGAGTCAGAGATTGGTTGAGATAGCAACAGCAGTGACGATGATGTTGATGATGCATCGATGACGATGATCCCGAGAAGAAGACTTGTCTAGAAGATCTGTGTCGAGAAATACCTTCCTAGTTAAGAGGGAGTGTTGATGTATATGTAACTTTGGAATGTATTTCATATATATTTATTGTACCCTTATTAGAGATGTGTTATTCCTCTATAAGGAAGTGTCGTCATGTGGATTGACACGTGTCACAAGTGTGTGTACTTGTCGATGGGTTATTAGACCACCATGTGTGGGGTCGGCCCTGAAATATATATTATGTTGTGAATGTATCTAAATAGACAAGTTGGCCTGTCACGGACCCAAAATTTCGTAAAATTTAAAAAAATTTCTAAGTGCCTAAAAATGTCACTAATATCTATGCGGAAGTAGAAAGTGGGGGTTTACTTTTAAATACTGCTTGCAAATGATTATATTTATTACTGTTATAAATGTCGTTATGACAATCAAAGAAGGAATCCCTTAAATGGAATTTATGTATATTAAGTATTATCTCCCATCATAGGTGCACAAATAAGATAGACATTTTATGTTCAACTAAGAATCAATTCTTAACTTGAAATATCAACCATTTCTTAAATCTTGCGGGAAACACAAAACTTCATTATGCCTTAACATACATCTTTAAGAAGCATATACATCTTTGATCATGCCAATAGAATATCCTAAATGGTAACAATATGATCATCAACATTATACATCATATAATCAACCAACTTTCTAAATGAATCGGATACTTCAAAGTAATCATACACATTTTTAAGGACAGAAACAAGTACTCATACATAAGACACATTGAAAAACACCATAGGAAACATATGAGACAAAATATAACGTGGTTCACCCGTACACGGGCTAGTCCACAAAGGTTTGTGTGTGTGTTATTTAACAATTCCCGAAGGGATTACATTCTTGCAACATGATTGTTGCTATCTTTCTGCAATCATATGATCCAATTACAATTCTACATTTACTTGACAACCCTTAAATGGTTTTATACACAAGCTTGAAGTTTCCTTCATTCTTCTAGGGCTTCCCCCTTCTTCATGGTCATATACAAAAAGAAAGTATATATCAACCAAGGTTCTAGTAAGAGAAAACATATATAAAAATTCGATATATGAACTAAGGGTCATCTCCCCTTTCTTTAAAGGTACATTAAGAATATATATATATATATATATATACTTTTCAATAGTAATACCAAGGACATCTCTCATTGTTTTAATTCTTATATTTAAGCAATTAAATACTTTTCCTTATAAAAACTTAAAAACATATTTTCATACACTAAAGGTATCGATCACCCATAATCAAATATTTAAGGGAGAACATTTCTTACTGATAAATATCTCAATTATTCACTGCTTTAACTAAGGGGACATCCCATACTCTAAACATACTTATTAAAAAAGGGGATTTTTAAAACAAAAGTTAATCATTTGCTTTCCTCCATATTACTTAACCCAATGTATGATTTATGGGCTATCTAAAGGATTGTTTAAGACAGAAATCAAAAGCAATATAGTGCCTACTATATTCACTTGTTCAAGACAGTTTATTTATATAAACAAAACTTCAAGCTGTAGACTACTACCGAATCGTAATAATCCCAAGTCTTGCACTATCCTATTTACGCCGCATTCTTATATCAACGAAATCAAACTGCAGACTACCTCAAGATCATGTTAGTCTAACTACCTTATAATATCTACTTCAGACATTACAATCTAATGCTTTACTCTATCCATTCGAACGTATCTCCATACACTATAAGCAACCAAACCAAAAATGTGCATCCGACATTTTGCAAACAATTAGCAGAGTATAAAGAATGCCACAAGGGCATCCAAAAATCTCCATAAGCAAAATGAATACAAACAAGGGCATCCGACATTCTGATAACTAATCAATACACAACACAACGATCCATTCAAGAATGATAGACTTTCATGAAAACTTGCAAAAAGATATACCACGAAATTAAGAATATACGTAGGTCTCGCCCAACCTGGGCGCCATTGTTCTACAGAGTTTTAAACTAAAAATTGCAGAAAGGTTTTAAAGAAATTGCACGATTTACTGAACACACATAGAACTCGCCAAGCCTGGGCGCTATTGATCTATAGTGTTTTTAAACTAAACCTTGCAGAAAGGACTAAAGAAATGTCACGCATTACTGAAGGCTCATAGATCTCGCTTCCCACCAAATATGATGCACAGATCACAACTCTCGATTTCCATTCAATATTCAACAAAGACCTAAGTTAATTCTTAATAGCCTTTTAAATGCACAATAGATCCATGCTTAAACCTTTGGACAAAAAGTGGTCAAATCCCAAGCGGTCTCAATGGTTAGTAAAATGTAAATTCGATAGAGATCTAGGTTTGAACAAACTATTCTCAGCATTTGGACCTACTACATATATATTTGTTTATTTAGCAGCACTCTTCCCAACTCGATATTACATTATCGTAGTTTCCAAGGAGGTAAAACGATAGCTAGGGTTCAAAAGCATAACCTACAGATCTTATATAAAAAGTAAACACATCTGAAAAATAACATAGTTCATTTGCCTCCATAAACCTCAGATTCAGTGTCCTTCGCAGCAATACAAACAAGTAAAAATCAGAGAGTCGGATCATGGAATCTAAAATCACCAGTAATGATCGATATCATCGATCTGATACAGAGATCAACTCTCTGTCATCCGTTGTGAGGTAAGATACTTCAATACGTAAGGGAATACCAGTATAATTAAAGCATTGCATTAACAAAGTGGAACGTATGGCAAGGATTAGTATACCTGAGCTTTATCGCTTAGATTCTTACTGTGAATATCGGACCAACTGTTTATCAAAGAGCCTACCGCTTTTAGTGACGAAATTCCTCTACTTTGATTCCGGAGATCCTCTCTCCCTTCATAGTTTGCAAACTCCCTCATTGTGATCTCTATGCAAAGATCCACTCGGGAAAACCCCATTGTAGTGTTCACGACTTCTAGCTATCCTCTGTCGAAGGCTTCATCTTTGAGCAGGTGAAAGACAAAAGTCTAAGATAGCATTACCCTATATCCAGGTTTCATCTTGGGCAAGGTATTAAAGGAGAGAAGGCACGGAGATTGTGTAAAGCAACTCAGGCCTAAATATGGACACATAAAGAGACGAAGATCTACGTTTCAGGAATCAAACTACAGGCATATATAAAGCATAGATCAATACGTGACCCTATGTTTTGTAGATCATACCTCTCAAACTTGACCTGCACAACTAAAAACGCTGATCCTCCAAGGATCCTAACAGGGAAAAGTGATAAAGAAGTTTAACCGAACCAACAACATGCAAACTTAACGCCTACCCTTCCATTTGTCATACATGGGGTTAATAATGGGCAAATAAGCAGTAAGATAATCAAATGTGATTTTCATCCACATAGATGGTCTAATTTGATAAGATCCAGAAAACTTTAACCAACTGAGATGATAGGATCATCCAGCATAAAACAAAAATATGCATTCATATGTCATTTCGACCCTAACTTTTATTTTACACCATTAAATAAAATCATAAGTCTAAATTAAATATTATTTACTGACTTCAATTCTACTAGAGATTTAAAAGGGATAGTAAGCAGAAAAACTACTGCGTTTGTATGTATCTAGCTTCTTTCTAAAGGAAAGGATCGGTATGAATGTTGATAACATACAGGGATTGCGTCGTTCAGCTAATCTCATAGCTTAAAAGAGATGATGAGCAGAATGTTACCAGTTTTTCTATTATCCAGAGGTCGCATTGCTTCACAGATGCGATCCCCATCCAGTTAATACTGAAACGCTCCATGATTATGGAATAGTATGCTAGTCAAAGGATCGGACTCCGTCGAAACCTGTCCTCTCCCTTTCGCTTCACCTCACCGATCGTTTATCCCTCCTAATGTGCGCAGAGCTAAGACTTAAGAGAGAAACAAACAGTCATCCCCCTCATGTAGATGTAGATCCCACTCTTAAAAATGGTTTCTTCAACTAAAACTGATAGGTCTCGCCTCCATCTTCAAGTGACAATTCACAAGAAGGGTTGTTGGAGTTATAGCCAATCTCCACTAAGGAGACAGCCGAATCCAAGATAACAACACACTATGCAAAACAAGGGAACGACCGCTATAAAGTGATCTGTTGGAAGTTAAGCCCATCATTATGGTTGTTATTCTTTTAATGACAAATGGAATAAAGAGACATAGTTCTCTCCCCAACGTGGGGGACACCGTCTACGAAACTCTACAACGTTTTTCCTCAAAAAAAACACAAGAGCGTTCCCAACTCAAGTTCGAGTTCTCATATGAGGTTAAACCTTAATCATTTGATATTTTATAAATAAGTTCAATATGTAAAGATAATATCTTGTGTGTTTTCTTCATAAAAAAATTCTCACTTCTTAATACTTTGTTAATCACATATCTCTTTCTCTTTCTCTATTTTATACCTTCATCTTTATTTGTAAATAATAGCCAATCATACTAAGTATCCCTAGAATAACCCAAGGGTTTAACATGGATTTATAACTTACTCTCATTCTGAGATAAGTTGTGGTTTACATATGTAAGCCTATATTTTTTTTTTTATTATTATTTTTGTTTCCACCTTTTTGGTGTTGATACCATATGTAATACTTATCATCTTTACTTTTTCTAAAGGTGGTGGTAACATAGTCCCTTAGTTCATTTTCTTATTTGAACTAGGGTTTTAATAATAACATGATCTTTCGCTATAACTAGCCTAGATCCAAATCCTAGGTTTTTATCAAGCGTCGAGAGGGATCAAATCTGCCGAGGTGCAAACCTCTTCTCAATACCTCCCTCATATTATTACTTTTTTTACTTTTTATTACTGCATTTTATTTTTAGCCGACAATATTAACAGACACTCGACTCACAAGATCTCCCTCATATTGGGTTGTAGAGTGCCTCTCGGTACAATTAGAATTAACAAATGAGAGTTTATCTTTTAACCTAATGGATACGTCATTAGGATTTTCTTTAAAGTTTGCGACCATTAGGTTATTTAGCTTTTGGATAACCTGCCTCGAGTCGACTAATTAAATCGTTACTTTCCTCTATGTGCCTATGGCACCAGGATGATATATCATCATCAATATCTTTAGCTCTCATGGCTTTATAGCCAATCAACCTCTTTCTCTTAAATGGACTCAGTCTGTCATGATGTAGTTGTATCTCAACTTTTTAGTGACCTAGATTTACAATTTTTAAGAAATAAATACCATGCCATACAACGTTTACTGGCGGGGCCTTGGTCTTGAGCTCCTCACCAGAAACGATTACAATAATTGTTTATATTTATACAAATTTATTAGGTAAAAAATGAGGGATGTTACATGGCCCCATAGTGTAACTGGGCAAACAGGTTAAGTATAAATAGAGATCGGGAGATCTCTATTTGGATCATTCGGAAAGTCACACTTCTCTCACTCAGAAAGTGGCGCACTAGTGAGGAGGAGGATCATCTGCTACTAGGAGATTATCTCAGTGTATTTTGGTTGTACTTTGGTTGCGCCATTGCTCTCTCTATCTCTGAGGAAGTTGTGGGGTTTTTTCACTTTAGGGTTTTTTCCACGGAAACTTTGTGTCTCTTGTCTTTCATGCTTTTGATTCTTGTGATGCTTGTCATGCTTATTGTGATTGTTATGCATTGATATATTGTATATGTTATTCTCTTAGTGAAGATCCTAGAGTATTGTGAATTAATTCTCAAAATTTAACAAGGGATTGAAGTTTATTCCATCATGGCTTAATTAAAATTCTCATCCTACATAGGTTGTCTCAACTTGGTGATGACTGGGAATCATTCCTCACCTTCAATAGCTTTGGGGTTAATCAAGAGTGGCCTCAGAATAGACCAAAAACTAGACGCAGGCATAGAGACCGTGCTACAGAGGAACCAAACCAAGATTTAGAGGCCGATAGTGTTGGGCTTGCCTCAGTTAAACCCTCTAATGAATAGTGCGCTCAGGTTAAAAATGTTGATACTTAGTTATAAATAGAGAAACCCATATCCTCTAATGCAAATGATGACCTGTATTTTCATTTTTCCGTGGAGAATATTAGTTGGTCCGATCATGAGGGTCAAACTAGTAAAGCCATGAGTGATATCGTTGAACTTAGTGATTACACAAATACTTAGAAAAATAGGGATTTAACTAATCAAATAGACCCTAAGTTCTTATATGATTCTACCTCATAGGTTAGAGCTAGAAATGCTGATGATATGGCTCATTCTATTCAATCTAATCAAGAAGTAGATCAAAATCTTGGTAAGGCAGACAATCTAGCCCAAGATTATAACGATGAAATACTAGAGCAATTTGTAAAAGAAACTCAAGTTCAAAGGATTTCAGTGCTTGAAACCAAACTTAAAGATGCAGAATTAATTAGTGCAATTATAAAAGACGAGATCACAAGCCTCAAGGCCGAATTGATCACTTGCGTTGATAAATGGACAGCTATGAAAGGCAAAAAGGATGAATATAAGGCTCTTAGGAATACATTGTTCACAAAAAACACAAGAATTTAATCAAACAGAACAGACTCAACAAAGCTAAGATACTTAAACTTAAGGCTAAATTAATTGAAGCCAGAAGAGCAGCTCCTGTCCAGGTGTCTTTCGAGCCTGCGCATAGGGCTTGATTTTTGGGAAATTATTAATACTTGGTTTTGATCATTTTTTATCACCTTGAGTATCTATAGGGTTTATAAGCATCAGCCATTGTAGGTAAGACTTTATTATTTTTCTTCAGTCTTTGATTACATTTGCTATTATGAGGATACCTACAGAATCAAAGATTCTGTAGGCATCCTTACATTATATTATTCATTTTCTTTCAAATACTTAATATTATTAATCGAAAGCCTTAATTTGATTTTTGGTTTCTACAAGTATTATTATTAGTTTTTCCATTGTCCTAAAATTGCTCCGGCTTCAAAGGATAGCTCGAATAGTATCGAGATTCGCTCTAATGCTTATGAGCGTTAATATAGTGATTGATTGCTTGGTCCAGTTGGTACTTCATGGTTTCAACTTATTTTTGTTCACGCTCATGTTCTATACATTCGCTCAAAGTATATCCTTGATTCCTGGATGTGATAAAGACTTTTCTTCTAGCTGTCGTCGTAAAGTAAGTCTAGCATCAAACATTCAATCGCCTTGGACAAATGTTCTCTCATCTCGCGCCGATGTAGTCGAACTTCTTGGTTTAGTTATGTTTAAGTGGTGATGACTGTTAAGTGTCACCACGTCATAAAAAATTAGTTTTGATTACAGGCTCGTTTTAATATGATTTGTTATTTTGTTAATGAGTCATTGGCCTATCTGGTTGGAAGTCGTGATTATATATTGAAGACTCTTTTGAGTTAAGGGGGATTTGAGTTCTTTGTATGGGAGGGAGTTTAGAACAATAATAGCTATCATTCTACTCAAAGTTGCCTCTTTTGGATTGAACCGATGATAGTTTTAACAAACAGCTTGATATTGGTACTATCTTGAAGTTTTATTTTAGACACACAGACACACAGACACACACATATATATATACTTCTAGACTTCTTCTATACTCAGTTTTTTTTCTGCATATATGTATATACTTAGTTGTTGTGTGTGGGTTTAGCATTTTGGAAACTCAAGCATATGTAATTTTTGAAGTTTTGTGTAAGAGGATTGTTCAAATGATATTATAGTAATCGTCATTATTATTATATGATTTGCCCCATTCGCTATTGTTATCATTCGGACTGCATGTTTATTTGAATAAGCATCTTGTGGAGTGATATTTATTTTAAATACAAATTTCCGATTGCATCACCTTTAATCTATGTTGATTCTGTGTCTTGAAGCATATGTTGTGTATTTCATGTTATAATAATTTGAATTATTATTTTCTGAGATGCATGACTTTTCTTAACAAGCTATGTTTTTAGTTCTGATGAGTTTTCGAGGCTAATCTCATGTTTTTTAAACATTATCAATATTCGGGATAACATTTTATTAGTTAATTGTGCTCCTGGACAAAATAGTTAGTGAGTTAGATTGTTAGAATTAGATCATTAAAATAGTTTGAATTTAGCAGCTACTAATTTATGTTCATAGGTAGAATAGTTATCAAGTCGAGTTTAGTTAGATTAAGCTTTTAGTATTTAATTCTAGCAGTAGGGAAGTAGTCACATAAAAACAAAACAAAACGAGACTCTCTGTTTGGAGAGCAAACCACAAAGGTAACAGGGCCTTAATCCTGTGAGAAACAACTACTCCAAACACATAGAAGGCTGCGTTAAGCTTTTGGTGTGGGTTGTTTTTCTGTAGTTGGCCACTTGACAGAATATCCGGCCAAAAGGAGTCCATACTATGAAGGGGAATGAAGAGGGAGAAGTTCCGTGACTCTCATTTTGCATTGTTTATTTTTTTTTATGGTAAGAAAATCGTTGTGTGTAGATAGCTTTATGGCATAAAATGAAAGTGTGTAACATAATTGGAATGCATATGCACTATTAGGTATATTGAGAAATAATATGTGATAAAGTGCATGAGAATATACTTGAATGCGTGTATGTTAAATTGTGTATGAGATAAGAGTGGTATCATGTTATATGATGAGTATGTCATGATAGCTAAGTATGGTTTTTGATATGTTGTATAACCAAGAAGTCGGGTTGAAGATCCGACCGAAGATGTTGATGGTGCCGCTACTTATGGAGATCAATCTCACATTGAAAGAGAACAAGGAAAGAGCTTGTCATGAGGCTGATGGCAGGAGTCATATGAATTTCATGAAACACAAGTTGATCAGGTAACATCTGAGGTGTGGATGGCAACCATACAGGTATGGAATTGATCATGCCTATACTATTGAGTGTTGAAGAGAATTGGGTAAGATTACTTTCAATCATGCTTGATATATTCATTAATATGTTCATGATGACATTTGAATGCATGGATGTTATCAATATATAATTGAGATAAGGAATGAAGACTTGGGTTAAAAAGAACTTAGAATCTTTCAATACCTTCATGAGTTAGTGTGACATAATTGGAGTGATTAAGAGTCAATAACCAATGCAAAGGGGTATATTATACTCTTGCTTGGAAAATAGATGTTGTGTGAGATAATCGGGAAGAAGTCATGTGTTGTTGGAAATTGGGAAGGCTACAATGCTACACAAGTATCCAATAATATCCTTGCTTATGATTGATGTCTTGGACTGCAACCTCTTTTCCAACACTAAAGAACACTTAATAAGTATATTCTTAGTGTTGTGTTTGGTTTGAAGAGGAGGGTATCTAGATGATCAAATAGGTAATTGTGAGGTAGATGGATGATGTGTCGAGGTGTTGTTTGAGTCCTTCAACTGATCATGGAAGATCACATGAGTTGACGTTATGGCATTCTTGAATTGCATTGAGTAAATATGCATAAGTAGATTATGTGAATGTGCATGTTGGCAAAAATGTTGATTGCATTATGAGAATGTTTGATGTGTTGGTAAAGCATATATAGTGAATGATGTTTCATTGCATATCAATGTTGGCATCTAAAAATGATTGAATTATTGATGTTATAACTCTGAAATCATTTCATGGCTGTTTTGAGTAATGCAATGAAATTTAAATGATGAAAGCACCAATGGTTATTTCGCTGTTTGAAAATGATGTCAGGAGTACATGTTGTAGGTGGATGTCCAAGTTATGTCAGTAAGTATAAGATCATAAATAAGGAGAACGTGCTACCACTTACAAGATCCAAACACTAAGAGAATGACCTCATAGTTAACTAAAAGTCTAATGTCCAAGGACACATTGCAAGGGAACCATGAATTATGGCTTGCAAGAGCTAAAACAAAAATGTTTTGAATTGGAGTTGTTGTGGATATAGTGAAATAAATGCATGAAAAATAGTCACATTGGATGGACTACAAGAATGCTCTGTTGAAAGAACAGAGTTGTTTAAAAGAAGAATATGTCTTAGATATGGCAATAAAATTGAGCCATAAAGAAGACATGGATTATTTCTCATGCCATTTGAAAGCTAAGCATTATGTGGGAACTCGAGATTCTTATTGGGAATTTAATTGTGAAGATAATGATTTCTAATACTGCTTGATATATAAACGTATAATTCTTAATACATGTATGTTTATGACATAGGTGGATGGAAAATCTATTTATTATGATCCCATGATTGAAATGTTCAAGAAGGGCAAATGATCTGCTAAATTTAGAAAGCCTAGAAGAAGGAAAACCCTGTAAATTGCGCTCTACTCATGCAAGAAAATCTTGGCAAATAATGGATCGCTCAAGGGACTGTTAACTCAGAGAAGGGGATTCCAAAGACAAAAGGGTGCGTGTTTGCAGAGAAAATCCAACTGTAATGATTTGACTATGAGAAACCCACGTGAAAAGGAATTGGGGTAACAAACTCGAGGTATTGTTAAGTCAACGAAGGGACCCCGAGGGACTGTTAACTCAGAGAAAGGAGCCCCATTCCCTATTTTGTGAAAGTGAATTGGGGTAACAAACCCAAGGTATTGATAACTCAATGAAGGGAGCCCGAGGAACAGTTAACTCAAGAAGGGAGCCCCAATCCTCGTATGGTGCAGGTTGAGGAAAATAAATATGTATGCAGATAAGTATTGGATATCGAATACCTACTTATTTGAAAGGAGCCCCATTCCCTATTTTGTGAAAGTGAATTGGGGTAACAAACCCAAGGTATTGATAACTCAATGAAGGGAACCCGAGGAACAGTTAACTCAAGAAGGGAGCCCCAATCCTCGTATGGTGCAGGTTGAGGAAAATAAATATGCATGCAGATAAGTATTGGATATCGAATACCTACTTATTTGATGAAATGAATATGTGCTTTTACATTTTGAAATTGGAAAATTGTTAGGGACATTATGACTATTTCATGAGAATGATTATAACATGCATTCCTCTTCTTAACAATTAACATAGGTACATGTAGAGGTGTTCAGACTAGAAGGAAAACTAAGGAAAATAATGATAAATGTCGGTACATTCGGGATAGGATGGTCGATAAATATACTGGATTGCAAGGACCAAAAACATTGACTGAGAAAGCAACTTACAAACTAACAGAAGTTGTACAACAATATATTATGCGCTGAAGAGACTTGTCCGGGGAGGGCAAGTAATTGTCGGTAGCTGAAAAATGCAGGGAGGATTACCACTGTCATTGAATTTTTTGAATGTTTGATAAACCTAGTTGTGTGCTGGCCTGGCATTGTGATTTGTGAGTAGCATGATAAACCCAGCTGTGGGTTGGATTGGCTATGGATTGAATGTACAGGTGGGCAATAGTTGAATCTCGCTGTGGCAGCCATGTGAAGCTGGAACATATTCATGAAGATAAGTATTGGCCTTCTCGTCTTTTGGCTTTTTGCTATAGTTATACGTTTAAATTCTTGTTATAGAATGCTTTGCTTGTGATGACTATGATATACAAGATTCCATTATTTATTGTTGTAGGTAACAATTGTGTATAAGATGGTAATAGAAATTGTGGATATTGCTACTCAAAGATAGCCATCAGATGTAAGCTGGAAATGAAGAAGACAACATACTATGTGTTGCTGAAAGTGAGAGATGTGGTCTCTTGAAGATGAACAAGAATTCCAAAAAATCATTGATGCCTTCTGAAATGTAATTTGGGAACATTTGTTTTGAATAGTGAGACACCGAGAATGGTGTTTGTATTAAGGGGGAGGAGAATGTAACACCTCGTTTTAGACCCCATAATATAATAATGTAAATATGGATGATATGGCTAGAAGCCAGACATGAATGATGTAATTTTGAATATTTTTACTTTTTATATAAAACCATGACTACTGCAGACCAGAGAACGTAAAAATAGACAGGGGGCTAAAAATACCACAAGAAGGGGAAAAAGGTGCCCCAATGCATGCGTGCCACATGGCTAGCTCTCACCACCTTTGGTGCAAGTTGGTTAGCCATCAATACGCCTATAAATATGAGAGCTAGATCCACTCAAAGGATTCACTTTCCCTGGATGGATTCAGTCTCTGTGATCAAAACTGAATCAATGTCTGTTAAGACAAAACCAACATTGGATGTTAGAAAGGAATCATGTATGTGATACCACCCTTACCATACCATAGTGAACCTATTGTAGACTAGATTTATACAGAGAACAATAGAATCCCTTGGGTCTTGGCACAGAGAGTTCCTAGCCACATGCGTGATATCCCTCAAAGAGAATTAGGGTATACTGAGGGACTGTTAGCTCATAGAAGGGATCCCCATTCCTTGGGTTAGCAGGATAAAGGGAAAGGGGTGTTAGAGGACTGGGATAGCTGTAGAGAAAGAACCAAAACCTTCTCGTGGATGGATAGCCCTAGCTCAAGGGTGGCTCTGTCAAAGAAAGATATGGCTGGGTGGAACGTTGCTAGTCTGCAGGTAGTCGATTGCATTTACAGATAAGTATTCATTGGTGTTTATATGTGTTGTATTTATCTCTGAACTATGTATAAGTGTGCTGTATTATCTTTGATATATGTGTAATAGAATTATTGTTTAATGTTGAAAAGAATTGCCTAAAGTTATTGAAAGAATGTGACTGCATTCATGTAGAGGTGCTTTAGAATGTAATGTATTTTTTTAAGAATTGTCAGTGATTGATAAAAAATATAAAATCCCACTGCAATTATTAAATTTTCAATGATGGAAAGCAGAACGGAATAATAAAGGTATTTTCAGTTCAGAATTTGGTTGATTCACAGCTCCAATGGCATCTTGAAGGTATTGGGGTCCTGACAATGTTATGGCATGACCAATTGAAGGTAAGCATAAAAAATTATTGAGAAACTATGACAATATCAAATTATGGAGCAACTACAACAAGTAAGGAATATAATCCAAAACCATTAAAAAACATAATCAAAGAAGCCTCACTTTATTTTGTTGATAAGGCTAGTATGTGGGATGGACAAATAAAGGTTATTAAACATATAGTTTAATGGCATATGCAGTGCCATTCATTGCCAAACACCAATGAACCGTCGAAGGAAACATCCCATCCTCCACATGACTAAAAGACACCCCCATCCCATGTGTATGGCTTGGATATGGCCTGTACGGCCTAGGCATAACCTCAATCAATTTGATGGGCACCAGAATTGGTCTGCTAGAGGACATATGACCTTGGGCTTATGAAAATACAATGGTTTAGCTGCCAAAAATTTCAATATGAGTAGATTTCTAAACTCCATATGTACAATTAGAAACTTAGCTTGTAGATTGCAACAACTACATTCTAATAGCCATTGATCTATGGATTTGACATGGAATGCATGAAGATTATGGCATGGTTTCCTTTCACAGGGTATTAATGGGAAAACCGTTTTTTGAGTGAAGCTAATGGAAATACAATGAGTAATTCTTTATTAGAACAATGAATCCAACTATAGGAAGCACATTAAACTTAGATAAGAACACCAATTACTCATACACAATATTTAACATAGCCACAAAGAATTGATAACACAAAGACATGCTATTTACCTTGGAACCCAAATGGGAATACCAACATTCAATTAGATTGTCTCTGTCTTTTATTTCTCAGCTAATATATAGGTTACAATACCCTTTGGCTCTATGATATATTCTTAGTCTTCACATGGGAATTTAGGTAGCAATTCCTCTAAATCTTAGCCAAAGAACCCATATTCATCTAGCTCTGATAAATACGAAAATGGCTCTATTGGGAGGTCACCTAGAAGGCTAGGCATCCCCAACTCCTCATCTTCCCCCAAGCCCGACATTGGCCTCTCCTCTTTTGTCTTTTCTCAATGAGCACTTTGGAGTATAAGCTTGTTGTTACTCAGTTTGTCAGCTCATTGATATAAGAAATTACCTCAACTTAAATGAAATAACAAGATAAATGAGGTGGGGTTATTTGATCATGGAATAGACACATGTATTTTAGGCACCATTTCAGATTAGGTCAAGAGTTTTGGGTGCTGCCGTAGCCATTTCCATACTTAACGCAGAAAAGTAGAATGGCAGTTATCCGCAAAGTTCCTATAAGAATAAATCTCAGTCGTCCAATAAGATATCAGATGCATTGTGAGTCGTTTGATGGGGGTGTCAGACCAACAGTATAGGAGCTCCTAAATTGGGGGTGTTGGTGAATATCTATCGAAGATCTCGCGTCGAGGTTGCGAAGGACATGACACTTTGGAAAGGCCGACGAGTAAAGAGCGATACGTTGGGGCCGACATATTGGGTTTCAAAATAGGACAAGCTTTGGGAAAGAGCGATACATTGGGGCTGAGTCCCGTGCGCCCATAACAAACCCTCGAATAGGAGGAACCGCCATGATGACAAGTGGTAGTCGTCAAATGGATGTCGGGGTTGAAATCAGAGCACTCATAAGGGAGGCCCGATGGGAAATCCCACCTTGACGACACGTGGCAGCACTAGAGTAGGATGTCGGGGCAGCTCGATGAATTTTCCTGAAGGAGTCCAAAAGAAGGCCTGAGGGGCCTAGTCCGACAACCAATCACGACCGTCAGACTATAGGGCGATATATAATATAAACAGTCCAGATCGAACCAACGCTCTTCCAAAAAAATTGGGCCATTTGTGCTAGCTGGGTTGAACAAGAATGAAAAGGGGAAGACTTGCCGCCAACGACCAGGATATATCGTGCATCTTCTGCCAAGGTGATTTGGGCCATTCATGCTAGCCAATTTACAGGCTCAGGTATACCAAAGGGCATAGTTAGCAGTTAGAGTAGAAAGGGTATAAAGAGAAGGCATGCAGAAAAACACCACGAGGTTCATTATTATATCCGAGAGGCTGTAGATATTTTTGATGAATGGTCTAAGGGATCTGCAACATTAGTTCTACTCTTTTTCTTGTCTTTTTCTTCATTGTAATAGAATCGGATAACTTCTTCTTATAGAGAAAGGTAGTAGTCTCAGTGAAGAGACCAATGGGTTCCCCTTGTTGTAATTGTTGTAATAACGGTCTCATATGCATTTATATTTTTCCTTTCTATGGTTGATAAGTCTTTATTTTGTTGCCTGAATCTAAAGATCTACACTTATTGTGACCTTGTGATTTTCTGTATATATTCTAATGGGTTTAATGGAAAGCCCATGATTTTACTATTGAACGTGTTTATGATGCTACTTCTTCTTTCAGAGATATGAACTATGATTAAGGTGCCCTTACTGTACTTTTTTCATCGATTTCTGTGTTTTAAAGATATGTTTGCTCCTCCTCTTACAAGTAACACTCAACTTACAAACCAAGCAGTTGATATCTGTCTTGAGCACCTCTAGTCTCAACTGTAAATCCAATCAAGGCTTTAAAGAAGATTCATAGGTACCTAGGGTGATAGTCTGAGAACATTGCCTCTCATAGATAGGGTACTGTCACTTAGCCCAAGGACTGGCTTGATGGCCTAAAGTGGCGTAGGAAGGTGCATGTTGCATAGCCCTCCTTGGCCTTGTAACCCTTCAAGAGTGTTATTGCGTTCTATAGACATATCTCGAACTTTGATGTGCCAATCCTTGTAGTAACCAAAGGCAATAGCCAATAGTTTTATTGCTTGGATCGAATTCGGAACATCCCAAGCATCAAATTGATGCAATGGGAAGCACATAGTGTCTAGAACAATATGGGTTGCCTCTCCATTAGAAACTTTGCAGTGGCTACATAATTAACTATGTTCTTTGTTAGTAATTGCATGTTGCACACCTACCTTTTCGACAAACTCATCCATCAATTCACACAACAATACAACAACATTAACATGAGTAGATGCTTCAATATACCAATAAGCAATGTACCCTTGGACAATATACCGAGAAATTATGGAGGATCCTACCCGTCCTATCCATCCAGCCATCAAACATCACTGTGCATCCAATGGCCTCCCGTGATTTCCTTATGTCCAATATAGTATTGATATCAACCTTTTCATTTTAAAGGATTGGCCATCCCAACGTTTCATAAGTAGGGGCTTTATGCCTTGGGCCAACAACAACAATATCAAACATTGACTAGAAGAATGGATTGGCCTTGGTAGTGGTCAAAGGTATGTTGATCCAAAAAGGACATCTCCCCACAAAGCTATGCACTTCTTCCTTCTCCTTTATTTAAAACATTAACTAGATGGAAAGTTGTGCCCCATGCATTTTCTTGGAACAAAGAAATGTGAGGTCTTTATGGAGGGTGAACCCATGAATTCCCTCTCATTATCCCTAATCCAAATATCCTTATGGTTCTTGAGGATCTAGCTACAACTCCAACAACAATTTCAATTTTGAGTCATTGCATCTTCCTTCTTCTTATCCTTTTCATAAATAGGTTAATGGGCAATTCACATCATTTCTTGGGTTGAACTTGTCCAAATCACAACCTCGTGCCCTGGGATTCTACTAAGGTGATATTTCAAGAGGCTAGACCCTCCTATCATGGAATTTGCATACAAATTAAAATTTAATCTGTGTTGGTTTATTCTAGTATCTGGGTTCAAAAGACTACCAAAATGGATCCAAAACCTTTGGCATGTTGGAAAGAGAATATTCAACTTCAAACTTTAAACCTAGAGGAAAAACTCAAACCTAAAAGGAACATAAAAAAAGGCTATTAAAAAAATTAGACCTATAAGTTATTCTATGAACCATGAAAAAAAAATACTAAAAGACAAGTAACATGCACTTTGCAAACCCCTAAATAAATAGGAACCGAATTTCTTAGAATGTGGCAACCATAAATATGAATCAATCCCACTCATAAAAAATCTTTGTTAGTGATGAAAATGATGTTTGCCCTCTTAAGATAGATAGATGACAATAATAAGCTCCTTTTCTTTCAATCCCCCACTACTGAAAAGAAAAATAACACCCAAAAAATTGATTTTAGCCCATTATAGGCACTTCTTCCATAGGATGGTGATTTTGTTAATCATGACATGGTTTTTTTGGAAAAAGTAGTGTTTTCTTATTTTGATTAAATCATAATTTTTGCAAAATGAAAAATGTTGGAGTTGGAATAGTGGTCTTCTCCATAGATCATTGATTTTTTAATATATCCTATCAAATCTAATACCGAATGAAACACAACAATAATCCCTTTTCCCAATTATATTTCTCACTTTTTATATATATATAAAACAAAAATTAAAAACATTAAACAAATTTGGAAAATTTTATGAAACTAATGGAAATCGTCCATAGTAATCATTATCGACTATAACACAATCCAAATCCAAATTGGAAATAGGCCATTACAATATTCCCTACCTCTTAGGGACTAATAACACAATCAAGTTGTTACCTTAGATAAAATATAATACATTAAAAAAAATTAACCACGAGCCAGATTAAAATCCCTTGAATTTTAATTTATCCCTTAAATTCTAGATTTCAAAATTATTTTTTTAACTTGTGCAATTTTTTTCCTGATTTCAAAAATATTTCTTTAACTACTACAAGATCTTTTCTTGATGTTGATTGTTCATTATCCTCCTACAACTGCACATTGCATAACTTTCTCCTTGATAATAAGTTGTAGTTTGATGAAACTATGAAAAACTCAGTTTCTTTTGCACTAATTAATTCTCTCGATACCAATGAAAGGTACTTTGTGGTTGTTCTTGCATCTTCTCACAAATTGCATTCATTTCAATCTAATAACTAGATATATTAGAGAACCATATGTTGAAGAACAAATTGAGGTTTCCAAAATAAACTTAAAAAATTTTGCGAAATAATCTTACATGTTTTCTACATTTTTTTAGCATTCTCGGTAGCATAAAAGTGAATTCCATAATTTAAAAAAAAAAATTGCAAAATAATCTTGCATGCCTTCTACAAGTTTTGGCATGTATCAATAGAAAAATCATAGTAATCACAGGTAGCTAAACTGGTCCAGAATCAGCAGTTTTGGACCAATTTTGATCTTGGCCTTTCCAGGTCAGTCTTTATAATTCAAACCAGTTCTGTTCTAAACCAATTCCATGTCTTCTAGCATTTGGTGGGCACTTTCTTTTTTTGAGGTTCACTTGGAACAAAGCCTATAGACATTCTAAGCTTTGAGGTTTCCAAGTTTGAACCCTTGTTTAAATTGCAGATCATCATATTCCATAGCATGGAGCATTTTGCTTCCAAAACTTGGATTTTTTTTTTGGCCAAAGGAGAGTTTCCATTATGACTGCAATTTGAGTATTACAAATTTTCTCTTTGCCATGTACTTTGGTTGTTATAGAGAATATAGAAGTCTTGTTTTCAAAAATGAAGTCTTCAAGTATCCTGTGTATTTCATAAATTTTCCTAAGTTAATTCTCATGATTCCCGCGGCTATCCATGGCCTATGACTCCAGGTATACTAAATCAATATAACCACAATGAAATCAATGACCCTATGACTCAAGGTATACTAAACCAATATAACCACAATGAAATCAATGAGAGAGCCCATAATAAGTATTCAAAACAAGGAATTGAGATTTCCAACCAGCCCACAAATAAATAGCTGAACGACCTGTATTCAAGAGGATAAGGGTCTTGAAATCCCTGCTAGAGATGCACAGAACTGAAGCACCTATCCCAAGGTAGAAAAACAAAGAGAATCCAAAGCGAAATCCTTCCCAGTCTCAAAGAAAAGGCAGACTAGAGAGAAAATAAGAAAGCTATATTCCAAATCCAAACTAACTCATACCAAACATCTTGAAACACCAACAGTGTTCTGCTCAGAGAATTTACTTACCCAGGGATCTTGCCGAGCGGAGAAAAACAGTCATGGAGGACCCGTCCCAGAGCTACCTTGGCCATCCTTCGCACTTGAGCTACCCCACCTTTCTCCTGTTGTCATAATCCCACATGCATTCCAATTTAACTTCCACAAAATTTCAAAGTGTCGGCTGCTCATTAAAAGTGGCATGTCTAAGGGTACAATGGGAATGATGCCCAAAACATTGCGCCCCCGACTATAATCTATGTTCCTTCTTCGAATATTATCTCTGTTCCCTCTTAGGCATGGCAGCATGGAGGACATGCGCAATTAATTGATGAATTTCATCGTAGAGTTAGGGATGAAATGATAACTTCCCACAATTTTATTCTTGCAATAAGTTATCCACATTTTTATTTTTGCAATAAGTCTAGCTAGCTTGGCATGATATGGAGTGTTCAAGTTATTTATGAATTTTTATTCTTGCAACAAGTCTAGCTAGCTTGGCATGATATGGAGTATTCAAGTTATTTATGAAGTGAGCTTAATTGCGGCAGAAGATTTCCCAAGAATCCCCAATAACAATGGGATTCTTGGTATAGATTCCCTAATAACAATTAGATTTTGGTATAGATTGAATCCAAAATTTTTAATCCTTGAAAAAGTGCTAAAACCTCTGCTTGGTTGTTTGTGGTTATTCCAATCCTATTAATAGTTCATTTCTTGATTTCTATTAAGATCAAAGATGATACCCCACAGCTGCCACCCCTTCCCTTCTCGATGATTAGTTGGTTAAAGAATATAAACTGCTTCATTGAAAATTCAAAATTCTTCTTACAATAATTATGAACTGCGTGCCTTTGCACAATAGAAGGTAATTGTTAATACTATCTGCTTTGTATAGCTTAAAGTTCATCCTCGTCCACAGCCTGATTTATCCAGATAACAAATTCTTCCTGTTTGCATAAAGTGATTGTTTACATGAATTTTGTTTGAATTACCAGTTAGGATGTTTCCTTACCACTGTGTAGCTAATTGGAGTTTACTGGGATCCTTTGGATAGATATGAATTTTTTATGGCTTGTTGGATTGTATAATGAACATTGCTTCTCCTAAATAGAGTGCTGCTTCCTATCAACTAGTTCTACCAGGCTTATCAAGCTATGTGTGTGGGTCTGCTAACTTTTTCCGTCTTATGTATATAACAGGTGGATGAGAAGAACGAGAATCCTTCATGGAGAGCTATTGGTTATTGTGGAACAGATCCAGAGGTTACTAAAAACATGAAAAATACTCAAGATTCTGATGGTCCTCTACATGATAAGGTAATTGATTTAGATCTTGCAGGTGACAACGTCATCAATACACTGCGTAACGCTGGCTGTACTGTTATAGAAGGGAGTTCTCAGCTTGAACGTTTATGGAAGGGGAGAATGAGAAGGAAAAGTGATTCCATAAAGAAGCAGGCAATCACAATAAAATGTGATGTAGTTATAGTAGGTTCAGGTAAGGAAAAGTTTAGAGACCATATTTATAGAAATTCTAAAATGACATAAATTTTTCAAATTTCAATTTTTTTATTATCTAATTTCTTGAAGATTTTAACGATATTGAAATAAAAAACTTTATTTTATAAAAGTTTGGATGAATATTCACTTTAAATTAATTAAAAAAATACTAAAATGATGAAATTCAGCTCTTAAAATCTTCTCTTGTTCAGGCACTGGAGGAGGAGTAGTTGCAGGGGTCCTTGCAAAGGCTGGCTACAAAGTTTTAGTTCTTGAAAAGGGAAAGTACTTTGCCAGGAATAAATTGTCCCTACTGGAAGGTCCGTCGTTGGATCAGATGTACGAGGGAGGAGGTCTTTTGGCTACCGATGACCTTGGGATTGTCCTCCTGGCAGGCTCAACAGTGGGAGGAGGGTCCTGTGTGAATTGGTCTGCTTCAATTCGCACCCCTGAACATGTCATAAAAGAGTGGAGTGAAAACCTCAAATTGACCCAATTTGCCACCAGGCAATACACAGAAGCCATGGATATCGTCTGCAGAAGAATGGGAGTGCAGGAGGACATCTGCAGTGAGGGTTTCATGAACAAGGTTCTCAGAAAAGGTTGCCAGGAATTGGGGTATCCTGTCAATAACATACCTCGAAATGCTAGTTCTGATCATTTCTGTGGATGGTGTTGCTTTGGATGCAAAGATGGTAAGAAACAAGGCACAAACGAGACATGGCTAATGGATGCAGCCTCTTCAAATGCTGTAATTCTTTCAGGATGCAAAGCCATAGGGGTAGTACAAGAAGAGAAAAGGAATGATGGGAAAAGGAAAAAAAGAGCAGTGGGAGTTGTTTTCCAGGCAGGGAAGGGGTCTCAGAATATTTATGTGGAGTCTAAAGTCACTGTTGTTGCATGTGGGGCACTCTGCAGCCCTGGTTTGTTAAGGAAAAGTGGGCTTATGAACCCTAATATTGGGAAAAATCTTCATCTTCATCCTTCTCGGCTGGCTTGGGGTTATTTTCCTGAAACAGAATGGCCACAGGGAAAGAGTTACGAGGGAGGAATAATGACTTCAATGTCTCCTATTTTTGACCCCTCTGGTTATGGAACCATAATTCAAACGCCTTCATTGCATCCTGGCATGTTTTCTGTGCTAATGCCATGGACCTCTGCTTTGGATATGAAGGAGAGAATGTCCAGGTTTTCCAGAACCGCTCATATATTTGCCTTGGCCAGGGATAAGGGTTCAGGAACCGTGGACTTTCCTGGGCATCTCACTTACAGTTTAGACACACACGACGAAAATAATCTCAGGAAAGGCGTAGAGAAGGTGTTGAAAATAATGATTGCAGCTGGAGCAGAGGAAGTTGGTACCCACCATTGCTCTGGCGAACGTTTGAAGCCCAAAACATCCAGTCCCCGCGAGGTTGAGAATTTTATAGAGCGTGCAAGCTCAAGGAGCTTGAGAGATTTATCAACTCCTTTGTGTTCTGCACATCAGATGGGTAGTTGTAGAATGGGCGTTGATAAGGGCCATTCGGTGGTTGATCCCAGAGGCGAGACATGGGAAGTGGAGGGATTGTTTGTAGCTGACGCTAGTGTCTTGCCTACAGCTCTTGGTGTCAATCCCATGATCACTGTACAGGCTGTAGCTTATTGCATTGCCAATTTCGTGTTGGAATCGCTCAAGATCAGCGAAGACAATGAGTGGAATTGTTCGTGTGTTAAAAATAAATATTCTTAAAACATTCCAAATATAGAATCTTAAAAAACAATTTATTTTTAAATTTCAAATATGTAATCTTAATATTCTATATTTATCGGGAGGATGGCAAAATTTTTTATAACGTAATTGTCCAAATCAGTGTGAGAATAGTCATAATTGGCTGCTATCAATAAATGAGATTGGTTCATCATCATTATTCAATGAAATAACTAGTTGGTAGTTTGTAAGGGGCTTTGCCCGATGCTTTTGAATCTTGGGTCATAAACCTCTTTATTGACATTCAAAGAAAATGAATTTGATCACTTTTTAAAGATCTCAACATGTTCTCCTTTGTAGTTGAGTCACTTCATTTGTAAAAGCTGTAGATGATCATGTATGGTTTTATTGTTATGAGAATGAGTTAATGATTGTACTACAAAATTGATGTTATTTTTTTTCCATTTAATTTTTCTTTTCTTTATGGATATATGTTCAAGTCTTAATTAGTAAGCAACATTTGAATTTTCAATATCTACTACTTGTAATACTTTATATTGAAATATCTACTACTTGTAATTGCTTATCCTAGCCTACCTAACTTGTGTGTTGATATTGAAAGTTCAAATGTTGCTTACTAATTAAGACTTCAATTTCAATATATTTTAGATTTATATAAAGTGTTTGCATTATTTAATGAAATATATAATTATATACATATAATATAAAATACGTTATACTATAATATAGTATATGAAAATATCTTATTTGACTTATGAATGAAAGGGTAATGTAAATAAATGGATAGATAGGATTTGCACAATTTTTTAGAATAGAGTTGTCATAGTTGTATTAAGATGGAAGCATGATAAGTGAGACTTTGCAACCATGTTTATTAATATTTTATTTATTAAAATCAAATTGCTATTTTTTGGAGAAAAAGAATTTATTGATTGATGATTATTACTTTATTAGAATTTATTGATGTAGGAGGAAGATGGTGAGGAGTTTTGATATAAATAGGATACTTGAGAGTGGAAGGAGGGAGGTTTTTTTACTCTTGGAGGATATTTTGGGTGAGAGTTTTTCTAGGAAGGGAAACTTTGGATATTTTGGAGTATGAGAAGTTGGAAGAGTTGGAAGAGTTAGAGAACTCTTGGAAGATTTGATACATAGCCTACTAGTGCATCAATGTTCTGTTCTCTGGGGTCTCGGGAAATATCTACTACTTGTAATACTTTATATTGAAATATCTACTACTTGTAATTGCCTATCCTAGCCTACCTAACTTCCATCCAACCATCTCCTTCACATGTGTGAGCGCCATCTTGGTTCTCCATGCTTACCCAGTGTTCACATGCACAATTCGAACCTGTTTGGGTTATTTTGGAAACCATTTGATTAATCTAAGTGGATTGGGATAAATCTAAGCTAGCTAAGTGTGGACACTCCAAGTTGATACTATTTCATCTTATTTCTATATAAGGATGATCCAAACTCTTTGTAAGGTTGGATTGTTAATAATATCCTATATTTGATCATTTGTACATCCTGATTTTCTATCATTTGTTCTGATATTTGATCATTGTGATGTTATTTGATCATTTGTGCCGAGTTTTGATCATTTGTTCATACAGAAACATATTTTCACTTGTTTACTTGCTTAATGTGTTGAATCTTTCAACTGTGAGGCATCCATAGTAGCTAGATCCTACCGTGTCATAGATTTTACATTGTATCAGAGTTCTTGGAGCTATAATTCAAACTAGAGACGGTTTTAGTGCTGTGCCAGAAGCAGTGGAGAAACCATAGAAGTCCTTGGAACCATTGCATTGAAGCCATTGGAGAAATCCATTGGACTCTATCCAGGGTGTGATGCTCTCTCGAATGCACCCACTATCAAGCAGGGTTCGAATCTGTTAGTGTAGATCCCTCTTGAGTGTTGAGAGTTTTTTGCAGGTTTTCAAGAGCACCATTGTCACCCAGTGCGCAAGTAGTAGAAGAAGGTGGAGCAATCTCATCAAAATTTTGCTCACTCCTTTCAACTATTTCGATTGGAAGGCTCAAATGGTGATTTTGTTGAGATCCAAGGGTCTTTTCAGGATCACAATGGGCACAGAGGTTGAACCAAACTCTGATGTGGAGAAATCAAAGTTTTTCAATAGAATGGATGAGGCATTCAGCCTCCTTTGTCTCAGCATTTTGAGAGACCTCATGTTTCATGTGGAAAGTATAGCTACACCCAATGAAGTTTGACTCAAGATTGACTCTCTATTTGGGAAGATTGATGAAATGAGGGGCCATCAGCTTGAGAATGAGTTGATCTCATTGAGTCCAAGCAATTTTGAATCCATTCGGATTTCTTCACCAAGTTCAAGAGCTTGGTCTTGCAAATCAAGCAATGTGGTATTGACAAGAAGGAAGAACATTTGGTCTTGTCCATTCTCTAAAAAATGGGTCTCGAGTACTCAGTCTTTGTCTCTACATTCAACTCCACAAAGCTCAAAGTTAGAAATTGGAAGATGCCATCTTTGGCTGATTTCATGGAGATGCTAACTCAAGAGCAAGACAAGTTGGTCTTGATGGGCACCATCAAGCAAAAATACCAAGTACTTGCAGCTGGAGATTCGAAACATGGAAGAGGAAAGCAAAATCCCAAGGGGACGAAACCACAAGAGAAGACGAAGGAGGAGGAGAGGCCCAAATCCACTGATGCAGGTTTGAATCCCGCCAAATACAAATGAGAGAAGAAAGAGAATACTAAGTGCAGCTACTGTCAAAGGGGCTTTCATCCTGAGAGCTCATGTATGAAGAAAACCATAGACATGATGACCCATCTCCCACAGAAAAACAACATTCCTCTTCCAGAAAGTTCCAAGAAGAAAGAGGGTGTTTCTAAAGACAAGGAGAAGTGCCATGCTTTGGTGGCTAGTACCTCAGATTCATCTTCTTTCATTATTGATTCAGGTTCCTCAAGGCACATGGCTTCTTCAAGAGATGCATTCTCTGTTCTTTCTCCATATAGTGGTTCTTCCATTCACATGGGAGATAACTCAGAAATCTCTGCTAAAGGCATTGGGAAAATGTCTATGGAAAATGGGTATTTTAACAATGTGTTGTATGTACTTGATCTTGCAGCAAACTTACTCTCTGTATATCAGATGACCCACATTGGTTCAGCCAAAAGAGTAATATTCACTCAAAATGATGTGGAGATATCAGAAATTTCCACTGGAAAAATTGTTGCAATGGGTGTTGCTGACCATGATTCGAGGATGTACAAGTTCTCACATTTTCTTGGGTTCTCTTCCTCAAATGCACTTCTGTCACATGGAAATGAAGTCAGAAAGCTATGGCATGAGAGATTTGGACATCTCAACTACAGATATCTCCAAGCATTAAGCATTAAGCAAATAAGAGATGGTTGAAGGGCTTCCAAAAATGAGTTTTTCCAATGGCACTTGCAAAGGGTGCATTGTTGGGAAGCATTCTGAAAAGAAGTATGAGAAAGGGAAGGCAAGGAGAGCTGTTGAAACTCTTGGTTTACTACATTCATATCTAATTGGTCCACTCCCCACTCTCTCCTATGGCAGCAACGAATATGTGCTCACCTTCATTGATGATTTCTTAAGGTATTGTTGGTTGTATTTTCTCAAGCAAAAATATAAAGTTTTCCAATGTTTCAAAGTTTTCAAGAACTATGTGGAGAACTTTAGTGGGATAACCATGAAGGTCTTGAGGACTGATAATGGAAGGGAGTATGTCAATAAGGACATGTAACAGCTTTGTGAAGAGAATGGCATCCGAATGCAACATTCTATGCCCTACACACCTCAGCAAAATAGTGTTGTAGAGTGCAAGAATAGAGCATTGAAGGAGATGGCCACATGCATGATGGAGGCTAAGTCTTTGTCTCCAAAGCTATGAATTGTGTTGCATATGTTTAGAATAGAACACCACATAAATCCTTGGAAGGAATGACTCCATATGAGGTGTGGATGGACCACAAGCCCAATGTTTCTCATTTTAGGGTGTTTGGCTTAAAGGCTTGGGCTAGAATTCCTCTAGAGAAGAGAAAGGCCTTGCAACCCCAAATCAAGGAGTCAATCATGGTTGGATATGCTGAGGATTCAAAGGGCTACAAAATATTTGATCCATCCACTCTCAAAACTTTCATTGAAAGAAGTGTCCAATTCGAAGAAGAAGAGCTCATGCAAGCTATAGAACAAGGTGAAGGGGAATGCTCATATCCTCTTCTTGATGATGATGATGTAAGTGATGGCTCTTTTTATGATATTTATTAAGATGATGTTGACATGGATTCTGATCATGACCCTCCCTCAAGGCCCAAGTGGGCTGAGAAAACAATACAAGCTACTGGTGAGATTGCTGGAGATCTTCAAGATCCTAGGAAAACTAGATCTCAGTTTCACAATTCGTTTGCATGTTGTGATTCTGATATGAGTGGTACATTTTATTTGATGGTTGGATCTGATACAAAAGAATACTCATAAGCATCTAAAGACCCAAGGTGGCAAACAACCATGCAATAAGAGATGAACTCTCTTCATGAGAACAAAACATGGGATTTGGTTCCTCTTCCTTTCAAGAGGAAACTATTGCAATGCAAATGGGTTTATAGAACCAAAGTAGCATTTGATGGCTCTGATTTGAATTATAAGGCCAGGTTGGTCGCTAAGGGTTACTTTCAGGTCCAAGGAGTGGACTATAGAGAGACATTTGCACTAGTGGCAAAGATGGACTCCATAAGACTAGTTTTGGCCATTGGATCTTCCAAGCGATGAGAGGTTCATCACATGGATGTGAAGAGTGAATTTATTAATGGGGATCCGAATGAGGAGATCTATATGTAGTAGAATGAAGGCTTCATTTATGATCATACACTTGTGTGCAGGGTGAAGAAGTCACTCTATGGGCTCAAGCAAGCTCCTAGAGCTAGGTATGACAAAATTGACAATTTTATGCTATCTTTGAGCTTTGAGAGATGTAAGTCTGATCCAAATGTTTATATGCACTATGTTAATGACCTGATATTGATCATAGTACTATATGTTGATGATATTTTGATTACTGGTAGTTACACCAAAGAATTGGGTTCATTAAAGAGTGCATTACACAGTGCATTTGCCATGACCGATCTAGGATTGTTGAAACAATTTCTGGGTTTGGAAATTGATCAAACTGAGAATGGGATCTCTATCTCTCAGTCAAGGTATACTTTAGATCTACTCCAGAAGTTCAATATGGTTGAATGTAAGTCTACAAAATTCCCATTTCTTTCGGGAGTTCATCTCACTGATTGGAGTTCTTCACCACTAGTTGACAGCTCACTGTATAGACAACTAGATGGGAGCTTGTTGTATCTTACACACTCTCGACTAGATTTGTCTTATGCTGTTGAGGAACATGCAAGAGCTTCATTAGGTCCATTGGAAGGAAGCCAAGAGAATACTTCACTATGTATAGGGTACTAAGCATTTTGGTATCCACTATGCAGCTGGTTCATCTTTTGAACTAGTTGGTTTTACTGATTTTGATTGCGCTGGTGATAGTTCTGATCGGAAGTCAACTTCTGGTTGTGTTTATGCTTGCACATGGTCCCATTTGATGGTCAAGCAATAAGTAGCACACTATATCCCTATCTTCAGCTGAGGCCGAATACAGGGGAGTAGTGAATGCAACTACACAATGTGTGTGGTTGCAAGGTATTCTTGGAGAGTTTGCCATTGTGTTTGATTCACCCACAACCATTTGGTGTGGCAATCAAAGCACAATCAAGATCTCCACTGATCCAGTACAGAGACAGAGGACCAAGCACATAGAGATTCACATGCACTACATTCGAGGCTTGGTGCATGACCAGATCATAGCATTGCAGTATTTCCCTTATGTTGAGCAAACTACTGATATCTTCACCAAGAGCTTTACTGAGAAGACCTTCACTTACCTTAGATCACTCCTTGGGGTGAGTGGCACATGGTGAAGATTGGTGTATTTTCATATATGCCACATGTCCATTTTTGAGGGGAGGTTTCATTTCCCATGTGGTTTTCCTTCTTTCCTTGGTTAAATGGACAAATAAATTTTATGTTGTAAAAGGTGACTTTAGACTTAGTTTCCAGGGCCTTATTTTGATATTCCACTAAGTCTAGCTTATGGGGGGGGGTGTTAGAGAAATATTGTACCTTAGTACCTTAATCATTAATTAAATTATGATTATTTGGTGCTAAACTGTTTAATAATGTCTCCCTAGGTGTGAAACTAGTTATTATGAAGTGGTTAGGACTTGTATGGGCTAGTATGAACTAGATAACAAGGTTTGAGCCAAAAGTATGGGCAAAGGGAGGTCAAACTAGCTATTAGAAACCCTTATCAAAGCATTTATTTCTTCCACCATGCCTAAGGCACCCTAATCCCCTGTCTTGTGGAACTGGTTTGACCATAGGCTCCCATACACTGAACCTGGTCATTTATCCCATTTTTGGCTATTTGTGGCCTATCCTAGCCTACCTAACTTCCACCCAACCATCTCCTTCACATGTGTGAGCTCCATCTTGGTTCCCCATGCTTACCCAGGGTTCACATGCACAATTCGAAATTATTTGGGTTATTTTGGAAACCATTTGTTTAACCTAGGGGGGATTGGGATAAATCTAAGCTATCTAAGTGTGGACACTCAAAGTGGATACTATTCCATTCTATTTCTATATAAGGATGATCCAAACTCTTTGTAAGGTTGGACTGTTAATAATATCTTATATTTGATAATTTGTACATCCTGATTTTTTATCATTTGTTTTGATATTTGATAATTTGTGTTGTTATTTGATCATTTGTGCTGAGTTTTGATCATTTGTTCATCCAGAAACATATTTGCACTTGTTTACTTGCTTAATGTGTTAAATATTTCAACTGTGAGGCATCCATAGTAGTTAGATTCTACTATGTCATAGATTTTACAATACATAAAATGGGCCCTACAAGCCAATCGTAAGAACCCTAAAACTCATAAACCTACTAAATAACATTATAATATTAAATACGCATACAAATCTATGACCAATACAAGAATCTGATATCCTGTAATCTATAAAAACCAGTATACAATTACAAGAAGCATCATGCAATGAAAGATATGTAACAACAAAGTGTATCTAATCAACAATATAATAGAAAATATGCAATGAAAATTAAGAAACCATCCCTGGTTAGACGACCTAGCAGCTACCATTACCTAACAACTCTAATAGTGCAACTGAAGGTGGGGGGACGACTCTCCACCCAACCAACCCCCAGCCAAAGGCTGAGGCCCTCGAGTCCCCAACAATTAACCCTATGCCGGTGCTATCTTGCTTTCCTCTCCTCCAGAGCTCCTCTTCCAAGATGTCCAAAGACAAAAATACCCCCCTCTTCACTTCTTTTCCTCCTTTTATCCCCTCCTAATTTCTTAATTTCTTATTTAATTTCTTTCTTTATACAAAATTTGTTTTCCATTACTTATTTTTTCATGTTTCTTTTGATTTTTTACCTTATATTATATTACATTATATTTATTATATTAAATATTCTCTATATTCGTATATGAGGCTTGTTACATACTCCCCCCCTTCAAGAAACTTTGTCCGGAAGTTATAATATTCAAACAATAAATACAATACTTATTCAATCAATCAATCAAGTAAATACTAGAATATATAGGTGGCTGGTACTATTGTGAAGTTAAGAGATTTATATGTGTGGCCACTACATAGAAGTCTCTAAACCACACTAATACAATCAAACGCCCTAAATTACAACATGCTCTTAAGTAATTCCCTATGAGTCTAGTATGCAACCATATCAACAATCATGCATCATACATACATAAGCATTAGATAATTAATTAATAATTAATGACTGTGCGTTTGTTTACTTCCTCTTTCCTTACTCACCCTCTCCTTGAGAATCATACCATCCGATCAACCTCCCTACACCTCCCCTCCAACTTCGGATGGTCCCACTCGCCATGGCATGGGCCCTCTACTGTAACCTGTCCGCGGATCATACAGTAGGCATCAAAAGTTCCCCGGGAAGTTACTGCGGCATTGCCACCTTCCCAACTTCTGGTAATAATACGGCCTCATCGGATTCTAACGGAATCTGTGCCTCATCGGTACTAGCCGGCATCTGGTTCCTAGTACCCTGATCTTAATACTCCTGGTACCCCCGATCCTGATATCAGGATCATTATACCCCAGGCATCTCAGAAGGATATCCTAAACATCCTCCACAGCACCCTCAAGGCACTAGCCCCAGGCATCAGAAGCCCTTCTCCATAAACCTCCCTCCTGGTGAGTATGTCTCCAACCGTGGACTCTGGTCACATCAGAAGTTCTCCGAGAAGTATCTGTGGCACTGCCACCTTCCCCACTTCTGGTACAAAAGTCAAGCGCTGCTGGAATAGAGCTAATTGTTGGGCTTGTCCCCTAGCCCATAATATATTTATAGTAGCCATTCTCATATGTGATTATGCGCTCCCACGAAATCATAGAATACTTAGCCTCATCAAGCTATTTGAGCGAATCACTTGGAAAAACTAGCACTTGCCATAATGAATAATCATTAGTAACCCTTTCTCAATATAATAATATACCATGGATCAACCTTGAATCATGTGCTAACAAGAATGTTTAGCCACCAGTTCATATTGCATTACTTTGCATCATAATCTATTGTCAAGATAAGTCATGCCAAGTTTAACATCTAATGCATTTAGGTGCTCTATGCTTACTATTATAACATAATTGGTCATGATACTTTCACAATTTCAGTAAGCATCTCATTAATATGCCATGATAAGCAACCATATTTCAACATTAGTGATATCAACATGGAGTAATCCATCACCATATCAATTATGCATTCTACGGAGAGCAATAAGGGTTGGCATGAAATGGTAACATGTCATACCAAATATCTGATATAATCTCTTATTCCCCATTAATACATGACATAGCTGTAAGATACCATATTAAAACACAACATGATTTTATACCATTTATGTGCCACGCGTCATTTATCCTACTTAAGCATTTACCAATTAATTCAATGGATAGTGAAGAGAGACAATGCCCAGTAACGAGCGTAGACCAATTCTGTTTACTAATCATAGATATGGAATGGACAGTAATTACCATTTCAATCTAAATATGCAATGCATTTTGCTGTAAGTATCTATTATCCATGCATATGTAATAACGATAATGCAATTATCATTCGATTCTCAACCCATGGTACCTAGATATGCAATACCATGCACCATTAATGTATTCACATCCAATGCATTTCAATGCAACATAACTAACTCATAGTGTTTAAGTATTTATCAAGACAAGTCTTAGTAGATGTGCAATGCACAAAAATAGGCATTTACCAATAAATTATCCACAACATTGAACAATGATTAAGCACACTTAGTAAGTTATAGTAGGTTTATGCAATATTAAATAACATAGATTCTACTAACAGTTATCAATCACAATGCATAATTAGTCCAACAAACAAATGCATTATAATACAAACAAATGCCAATCTCATAGACTAAAACATACACATTATGAATCTAATAAGCAAAAACAAGTGTTTGAGAAAACACTCCACCAATTGTACATTATGCAATTATTTCATACAAATGTATAATGCAATAATTCCATGGTACAACCATAATAATAATACATAACTCATAATGCAATAATGGTGCAACATTTTCATTATTAAATGCATTTCACAATGCTTCTCTATTATATTAATTTCATGCTCATTATATATAATAGTAATTCTAATGCATTAATTAATTTAATAGCCAATTGCATCATTAATTTTCAATGCACTAATTAATTTTCATTAATTAATTAATTGAGATGTATAATCATTAATTCGTTTAATTACTTCAAATGCAAAATTCATAATTCAAATGCTTAATTATTACAAATTCAATATGCATTAAGCAAAATAATTCCTATGCATTAATTAATGTAATTAATTCAAATACATAAATAAAATGCATTAACTTTCAAATGTATTAATTAATAATATTGCAAATACATTAAATATATATTAATTCAAATGCATCAAGTATATCAATGCAATTGCATTAAAAGTATATCATCCTTCTATGGAGAATGATTGGGAACTGCAGCTTTATTGATTATTGCCAAACCAACTCCACTATTGCTTTCTAGATTTTCCCTTGTTTATTGAATTTTGGTTTATATATCTATATCTATATCTATATATATATCTATATATATATATATATATAGCACAATAATGACCTAAAGATTGCCCATCCACCCCTTGATGCACTTGAGTTCATAGCTGATTACAATACATGTATTTTGATATAATACCTTAGTCACTTTTCTAGTTTCTATCTATGCTGATAGCAGTAGATTGTTATGGCTATGGTAGGATTTAATGCTCAGCCAACATAATGCTCTTTTGAATTGGATTTGTTTTCTTGTTTACAACTTATGGTATTCATTTCCTGGATTTTGCATTAGACTTTATAGTGATGGAGGCATCATACTTGACAAAATCTACTCCAGTGTGGGAATTCTCTCAACAATGAAACTATATGCAATTTTTTTTATCACTCAGTCAATAAAAACTTTACTCTATTCCCAATAAATTTCTGAAAACAAGATAACACATACAACTACATTATTTTTGGTGGGTCCCTGGACTCTACAAGTATTGCTCACACAACTAATTATTATTCTCTAACTATTCACTAGACATTACGGATTTTAGGCTCTACACTTACAAACTAATGGAAAGTCATAGGCCGTAGCATTCCCCTTATCGGCACAATGGCCTTACATTTCATTATTGGAAGAGCACACACCATCCTTCCTCGTTTTTCTGATTATTCTGCTACAGTGTAATCATTATAACTTCCTCATAGATGTTGCTCCCCTAAAAACTTCCAAGTTCTTCTCCTTCTCCTCAAGTACAAACTTCCACACTGTTTCGAGTTTTTTTTTTGTGCCCTCTAATTTGTTATTTTTTTTATTTTTATTTTATTTTTTACATCATAAACAGTCTGCAATATCACTATTTCCACCTTCCCAGCTTTCAGTGGTGTTTAATTATCACTTAGAATCAAAGGAAGCTTTCTCAAGTTTCCGAATATGTGTGTCAAAAGCATGGGTGGTGACTGGTTATTTTGGTAAATACTAGTGGTCAATGTTAGACGACATAGTCATCACAAGGAATGAAGTCAACACAATTTAGGATGGAGTTTTTGTTTTGTGTTCACTATTTGGTATGTCTTTTATCAGTGTCCATTATTGCTTAGAGATACGAACATTTCAACATAGTTCTTTTCCAAAAAAGCTAACTACCATTAGAAGAATAAACATCTAATAAATATAAACACACATAATTAGCAAGACAAACCATTTAGACAAGATGGAAATCATCCCAGCCAACAAAATGGTACAGTACCTAAAACCATTCAAAAACATCTCCCGAAATAAAAAAAAGCATACAAATAATCATACCCTTGAAGTGGGTTGGATTTTGCGATTTGACCTACGGGTCTCCATTATATCATCTATTGGTTTTCCTGCAACTTTATCTTTTGTCACCTCTGGAGGAAGTATGCCCTTGTGTACATTAAGACTTTATCTATCTCATGCCAATGATTGCGTTCCTTTTGATCCATGTTCTGACTCTGTTGCATAAGTTTTCACTTTGATAGAGGGTGAAGGCCTGCATATCATGGTTTCCTTTGAAACAGATAAATGTGGGGTTTCGCCTGATTTATGGGAGGCAGGAGCATTTCCCCCTATCCCAACCCTTCTACTGCCCGGCCTAGGTATGGAAGACAAATTGAAATCTTGACTTGATATATCTTTTGTTAGATTGGAAAAAGAACTTTTATCCTTTTCAGGCCTTCAATGATTTGCTGTGTGGAGTAACACCCTATTGCTGCCAACGACTCGCATGAAATTAAACAGCTCGCACGACATTACAACGGTTATCTGTCATTTATTCTATTCCATAACTTAGATGTGATTTCCATTACAACACGATTCCCTCATTTCTTAGCTGGCAAATTAGGGTTCGGGGCATTTGACAACTCTTCTTTCACCCCATAATTTATTGTTGATATGGGGATATTTGCATGTTAGCTAAACAGTTATTCACAGAGTCTACACAGTTTTGTTGTTTTTAACTTTGTAAGAACCCTAATGTAGGATATCACCACCCTTGTTTTACCAACCAATAATCCCCATTGACATACACTCTATTTTTTATACTCATATATTAATATTGATTTAGAGTGCACACATTGTATACAATAATGCGATTATTGTGTTCTATTCATACTTTTCTTGTGTGTCTCTAAATTCTAGAATATTAGCATGGTATTTAAAAGCCAAATTATCAACCCTAATTTAACTTTGCACTTTGCTCTCTTGCTTGTGGTGTCACTCTCCCTTCTGAGGAGATCATAGGAGATCATAGCATGAAACTTTTCTATAGAGAATTCTTGTTTGAATACGTCTTTCTCATTTGAGTAAGACAAGTGTAGTGTTTAATCAAGCATTTCTGAATTTGAGAAGCCGTCCACTGGCAACCAAACTGCAGAACTAGCAGACACAGATCAATACGAGTCATTCCGGTTGACTCTTTTATCATGAAGGTTTACAGTATTATCGTCAATACTTTATGCCATTTCGTTGCTTGAACACGAGCCCAGGGTTTTGTGCGCGCGTATATGAAGATGAAAAGAGAAAATCTAAGCGAGGGATCGATCTCACTGGGCTGCCATTGTTGTGAGATTACCCTACCTACAATTTTCAGTATAAGAGTAATAAGTTTGATGTTAAAATCTCCATCTTTTTTGAGTATGCACGGTCATATACATTAGCACACCAGAAATAAACAATTATACATGCCAAGTCATCTCTGCACGCAAGAAAACAATAGCACTCCTCATAGCGTCCCAGAAAATACAGAGAAGAACCATATAACATGCAAAATGTATGATTGTCGTTCCAGTCAAATTTCATTTCAAAAAGTTAAGTTATACATGGAAAGTTTACGAAAGGTTACCTTATCTCATCTTGGTCGTGAGTCGATTATCCTCCTTCTCGTTAGTCAAATTGCATTTCAAATACATGGAAATTTGAAATAATAAACAAAAAGGAACGAGCACCCAAAGAAAACCCTAACCCTAAAACATATCTCCATGCGCCCTTCTGCCATCCTATTTGTCAATCCTTCTTGTATGCTACAGTCTACCGGGTGACCGTTCTATCTCCTCAGACTTGAAAGTTAGCTCCTAGCTTTATCAATTGTTTTCCTTGAAGAGTTGTGTGGTTTATTGAAGCTGCTGCATGTGTAAAGACTGGTTCATTAAACTGAGAACCTCGCGGCTCTGATACCAAATGTAAGAACCCTAAAACTCATAAACCTACTAAATAACATTATAATATTAAATATGCATACAGATCTATGACCAATACAAGAATCTGATAAATACAATGGATCTGATATCCTGTAATCTATAAAAACCAGTATACAACAAGAAGCATCATGCAATGAAAGATTTGTAAGAACAGAGTGTATCTAATCAACAATATAACAGAAAATATGCAATGAAAATTAAGGAACCATACCTGGTTAGACGACCTAGCAGCTACCATTACTTGACAACTCTAATAGTGCAACTGAAGGTGGGGGGACGATTCTCCACCCAACCAACCCCCAGCCAAAGGCTGAGGCCCCCGAGCCCCCAACAATTAACCCTATGCCAGTGCTATCTTGCTTTCCTCTCCTCCAGAGCTCCTCTTCCAATATGTCCAAAGACAAAAAGACCCCCCTCTTCACTTCTTTTCCTCCTTTTATGCCCTCCTCCTCTTAATTTCTTATTTAATTTCTTTCTTTATGCAAAATTTGTTTTCCATTACTTATTTTTCATGTTTCTTTTGATTCTTTACCTTATATTGTATTACATTATATTTATTATGTTAAATATTCCCTATATTCATATATGAGGGTTGTTACACCAATCCCTCTATTGTTTCAACCCATAAAGTACCAAAATAGATGAAAATTTATATAATGATCCATTCCGGATCATACTTCCCGATTCAGGGAGGCTTTTGGTCCTCAAAATATTTTACTAAAGGAGTTGAGAAATTTTTTTCTTTAACTTCTCCCTAGAGTTCCATTTGGTCTTGCTTAGATGTTCTCCTTTTAACCCAAGCTACTAAAGCTCATATTGCCCCTGTTTAGTTGTTTTGGTCTTTTTCAAAACTATATCCCCTGCTAAGTCTTCTATAGTATGTAGGACTTGCTCATCAGTTTCTCGATCCAACTTGGAAGGCTTATATAGTTTTAGATTCTCTACATCCACTACTGAGTAAATGTGCATATATGGGGGTAGACTAAGTCTATATGCATCATCGCCCACCTCCAATACTTCGAAAGGACCAAACCACAAAGACTTGATCTTATCACTAAGGCCCTATAATATTTCTTTGTTTAGATGTAACCAAACTATGTCTCCCACCTTGAATGTTTGAACTCAATTCTATGTTGATCATCCTAGCCTTGTACTTTTCGGATGACTTCTTCAATGTCTCTTGTACTTGAAAATGGATATTCCCGATCTTATCAACAATTTTTTTAAAATTCATATGCTTATCCCATGGTGTCTTCCCTCGCTCCTCCTTGTTTTCCATATACAAAATCTTAGGGTGAAAGTGGAAAATACTCAAACCAAGTTTCAAAAGGTGACTTATTAGTAGAAGTCCAGATTTATCTGTTATAAGAGTGTTGAATATAAATCAAGTTTTCATTGTAAGTACTTGGATGCTTCCTATTGCAACCTCTCAAAAGTTGAACCATTTCCGTTTTCACTACTTCTATCCACCCATCAGTCCATGGTTCATAGGTTGTAGATATCTTCAAATTAGTGTCCATATTTTCCGAAAGTGTAGTCCAAAAGGTATTCCTAAATCTAGTATCTCTATTTAAGATGATTCTTTTTTGTATCCCAAAGTCCACTTGGACCTTTTCAAAGAACATGTTTTCTATGTCTTGTCCCTTGATGGTCCTTTTTCAAGGCATGAGATTGCACATCTTGCCGAACTTATCAACTAGCTCAAATGGAAAGTCATGTCTCTTCCTTGTTCTTGGCAAACTACTTATGAAATCCACATAGATACTCTCCCACGGTCTAATAAGTATAGGTATGGGATGAATAACCCTTCTTTTTTGTTACTAGTTTTGCTAATACAACAAAATATGCACCCTATAATAAACCAAGCTACATATTCTTGTATTCTAATCCAATGCACATACATTTGTAAGTTGACAACTATCTTCCCAACACCAAAATTCCCCACAAATTTGGAGGTGTGGGACTATTTGATAAGCTGCAATCTTTCAGTTTTAGGAATACATAGCTTTTCTATCTTGTAGAGAAACCTCTCTTGTAGATGATAGTCATCTTTACTCGCACCTTCTTCTACATAAATTTGGCCTTGTCACTACTAAAACACCTCTTTAAAGTCCCCATATGTTGTCTATGCATCATGGATGAACGACTCCATGTGCATAAGAGTTCCCAAAGCTATAATCTTAGATGTGGGTGGCCTTGAGAGCATGTTTACCAACTTATTAGTGTTTCCCTTCTTATACTTAATTATTAGATGAAATTGTTGTAAAAACCTCATCCATTTGTAGCATGCTTGGTTTCTTTTAAGGTTACTTTGGGCCTTCAAGTACTACAGTGGATGGTGATTACTGTTGATGATAGTCCTTTACATATTGGATAGTGCATCCACTTCTTAATAACTTGAACCAGAGAAAATATTTCCTTATCAAATGTAGGGTAGTTTAGGAATCCTCCACGAAATATTTCATAATGATAGCATGTTAACCTACCTCCCTGCATCAAGGACACTTCAATAGCGTACCCACTTGCATCTGTCTCCACTTCGAAAGGATTCTACAAGTTATGCAATGTAAGCACGTGTGTTTGATTGATATTTTGTTTAAACTCATCAAAATATTTATGTTGATTCTATCCCCATTGAAAACTCTTATTGCTAGTTGTTATGGCATAGGATGGTGCAACCATAGATGAAAATGATACTACAAAATTCTATAGGTACTATGATTCCCCAAGAAAGATACTAACTTTAGTGACATTAATAGGATATGGGCACTTGATGATGGCCTCCATATGCACGTAATCTATCTTGAGTTCCCCTCCACCATTCACATAATCTAGATACACGAATGATTGTCTTGAAAATTCACATTCCATAAGGTTTTCCAGTATTTGATGCATTTATAGGATCTCTAGCATTTGTATGAGTTGTCATATATGATATTCCTATGTAGATTAATAATCCAATATAACATATAAGTACTCTATTGCAAATGAATCAAGAAATGGACACACTTTATCATTCATTAAACACATAAATGTAGTCAGTGCATTACATAAACCAAAAGACGTTATCATCCATTCATATAGACATTTCCTTATTCTGAATATAGTCTTCCACATGTCTGTTGGAGCGGGTTTTGTACTTATCTTGGAAGTTGTGCGCCAGAGATGGACCATGTGACAACTCAACAATTGGACCAATACCGTGCAGAAGGTGTAAGTTAGTTAGGATTTGTGTCTACTTTGTAACGGGCTCCACCCATGTTTTAATGTATAAATATGTAGGAGATATAAGGGTAAATGGTTAGCTTGTGTAACTCAACAATTGGACCAAAACCGTGCAGAAGGTGTAAGTTAGTTAGGATTTGTGTCTACTTTGTAACGGGCTCCACCCATGTTTTAATGTATAAATATGTAGGAGATATAAGGGTAAATGGTTAGCTTGTGTGGGTAGATAGTAGTTAATGTGTTTGTGTTGCTATGTAATGCTGGGTAGTTGAAGACTGAACAGAGTATTGATGCACACGAGGCAAGCTATGTAAGACTGCCATTATGATAATAAGAATGAGAAACTCCTTGTGTTAAATGTGATGAATGCTTGTCTTTGTCGTACATGGTTGATATAATATGATACTGCCATGAATGTTATTTTTGTTATTGTGAGAGTAATGTTTTCTATGCAGTAAATGAATGAATAGTAGATCTATTGAATGTATGTCCACTTCCCTTCATCCTTGTGAAAAATTGGTTCCTACAGTCCCCTCTGATACCTTGGGTGAGACGTCATTTGCTTGCAGGTAATGCCGAAAGGGACGACGTCTAGGGTTTTGTTGGTGTGATTTATGTTGAACCTTGGGTTGGTGGGTTACTCATAAAGAAATAATTGGTAGTTGGCAGCAGTGTAAGAGGATGCTACAGGTCATATTTGGTTTTGAGTATAGGGGTGAACTGTCCATTGAACCATGTTGCATAATGTGTTACAACGTGGGGTACAGTAACAAAGGAAGAATGGATACATGGGTTTGTGCACACATTAGACACAATTCCAAGAAATTGGTACACCAAGTTGGATATACGTAGAGGTAAAAAAGTTTTGGATGAGATGATTAGAAATTAAAGGGTTCCAGGTAAATATTGTGGACTTGGAAGTGAATGCAACTCCAAGTAAACCACCAGAACAAAGGTAGGAAAGGGAGCGGAAAGATAGTGCGACTGTCGTGCTAGAAAATATCAAGACCTTGAAGGAGAAGTGCACTAAGCTATGTGAATAAAGTATGTAGGTCTGGACTCAATTGTTGGAATATACTGTACTGCAAACAATAGAGCAAAAGATACGAGATGCGCAATAAAAGGAACAGAAGATGAAGGGAGCAATGGACACTTTACCGACAACAGAGAAGGTAACCTCATTGGTTGAAAATATGAAACAACAACAGGAGATTAGTTAGTTGAGGGTCGAGCAACAGAATATCGCGCAAAAACTAGATGTACTGTAGGATGAAGCATACAAAGTCATAAAGAACCTCGTTGGAGTCTAATAAGTCATAAAGAAGATGATCATTGAAATAGAGCAGCAATTGCAAACACCATGCAAGCGCAGATAGTCGAATGCATCATACAACAAGAAACTTAGGCAAATGATCCAGTCGCGAAGGCTAAGGAAACACTCCAGAAATGGATGGCTGAGATAGTCGAAGTGGCGCAAAAGAAGTTGTGAAGTGATGTGCGTTAAAGAACACGTGTGGCCATCATGAAGGAAAACATCAACCAAAGTTTTGAAAGGAGAACAAATCAACATCAAACCCCGAAGTTTGGATTGGTGGCATAAGGAAATCATGACGAGATAAGGTGGTGTACATCGGGATCAACTATATATGAGACAACAGAAGGTATACCAACACATCTAAGTTTCTTTTCGTTCATTTTGGAGAGTTGATGCTACAATTTTGGGAATAAAGATGCAGATTCGAGGGGCAAAGCAGAGGTGCTGGGTAGCAAAAATAAGCAGGAAATATAGAAAGCAAAGCTGCAATAAAGCAATATCTGAAGCATTCATGTTGCAAAAATTCATGGCCTTGCTAGAAGGTGGAGTGACAGTATAAATAGAATCCTAATGAGTAATAAGGGTTGCTTCCGGAAGGAGCAACTGGAGTAACCAGAGTAATACTAACTAGTGGATTGGAAAGATGGGAGTCATGAAGGTCATGAGCTCAAACACCATTGATAATGTGAAGGCCAAGATCCTGGATTTTGAGGCGCATCTAAGAGGTGGGATGAGAAGTTTTTTCAAGCCAAGTGATGGTTGGAACTCTGCTCGGATCGAGGTTCAGAACACAGTTACTAGAGAGTAAAAACTCTGGTTCAAAAGGTGTTATACAGTAGCACTCAAGCTACTATATTCTAGGCAAAGAGGACTGCACAATAGTTGAAGTTGCTCGGGACGAGCAACAGGTGAGTGTTGGGGGCCTGTTAGATATGGACCATGTGACAAATCAACAATTGGACCAAAACTACACAGAAGGAAGAATTTAGTTAGGAGTTGTGTCCACTTTGTAACGGGCTCCACCCATGTTTTGATGTATACATCTATAGGAGATCCAAGGGTAAAGGGTTAGCTTGTGTTGGTAGATAGTAGTTACTATGTTTGTGTTGCTATGTAATGCTGGGTATTTGAAGACTAAACAAAGTATTGATGCGCACCACCCAAGCTATGTAAGAATGTCATTATGATAATAAGAATGAGAAACTCTGGTTGCAGTATTTTGTGTTTGTGTTAAATGTGATGAATGCTTGTGTTTGTCGCACATGGTTGACATAATATGATACTATCATGAATGTTATTTTTGTTATGGTGAGAGTAATGTTATACTGCGCAGTAAATGAATGAATAGTAGATATGTTGAATGCATGTACACATCACTTCACCCCTACAGAAACTTGGTTCCTGCGGTCCCCTTTGATACCTCAGGTGAGACGTATTTGCTTGCAGGTGATGCCGAAAGGTCTAGTGTCTGAGGCTTTGTTGGTGTGATTTATGTTGAACATTGGGTCTGAACATGCACCAACGATGTATTTTTCTTTAACTTGTACCTAATGGTATCATGATTTAAGATCCAATTTGAGTAAGTACTTGGCATGTTGCAATTTATCTAGCAATTCATTGATCCTAGGTAGAGGATATATATTCTTGAGGGTGTTCTTATTCATAGTTCTATAATAATCAATACAAATTCTTCAATTCCCATACTTTTTGGGTACTTTGATGATAGGTGACCCACAAGGTGAGGTTCTTCATTGAATTACTCCCTGCTCCAACCATTATTGCAACTATTTATTCACTTCTTTTTCTTCCTGGATGGACTATCTATACAACCCATATTTTTTCAATAGGGATTCATAAACAATTGTATCTCATGCTCCAATTTTCTTTTAGGTGGTAACCCTTTAGGATCCTATAAAATTTCTCTATATGCTTGCAAAATATCCTCTAACTATTTTTTTTTTCACTAGAATTGTAATTGTACCATTTGTCTCTTATATATACTAAGGATACCTAGTTTTATGATCATCTATTATATTCTTATGAATTTGATACATTTAATAAGGATTTCCCCCCTCTAAGAAGCTTCTTATTTATCTCTTTATTTCATTCTCAAGGTGTTGGGTTACTCTTTCTTTCTATTTTTATGCTACTTTTGGAATTTAATGCCTGCCATTTGATATCAAAGCCATTTTCTCTATAAAAAAAATTGCGGCCATTTCAGATAGAATATTTTTTAGGAGACATAGAAGCCAAAGCAAAGTACGTGGTAAAAATTCCAATTCTTTTTTCATTATAAATTTGGAGTTATGGTTTGTGGAATTAAGGTTTTTTACTAGTTAAAAAACGAGTCTTAAACATATGTTCTATGAAATTATTTATATATGAAGCTTGAGGAATCCAAATTGAGTGCCACCTATTACATCTAGTAGAAGATGGACCATATTGTTTTTGGTCAAAATTTCAAAAGCAAAGAAGGAAATTCAAACATGTGGTTGGTTGTACAATTTCACTCTCCCGAAAGAGACAAAAATAACAAGTTTTGGGAAAGTTACCATAACTTTATGTTGGAAATTTAGAATTGGGTAAAACCTATGGAATTAAAGACATACTGAGCTAATTTAGAATGAAATTTCAAACTAGAGGTGCTGAAATTTTAGAGATAATTTAGGAGCAAGGTCGGCTACCAAGACAACCTACAAACCAATGTTAACTTGAAACTTGCATAAATTTTGATTGGAATATATATTTTGGGTCATTCAAAAGGTGTGATAAAGAGGATATAGAGTAAAATTATAGGTAAATATTATTTTGGGCTCTCACAAAAAGGGGTTTCTACAAAAAATAAATCACCAATTAAACCTACAGAAAGCTCAACCATGACTCATGAAGAAAATGAAGAAATGTGTAACTAGATATCCAATTTGGAGGCCAAGGTTAAGGAATTGAATGATATTTCAATGACACATGTTCAATGGTAAACACAAAAAGGGATGAGAAAGTGATTTGAAAAATATGGTTGATAAAGAGAATATTGAAAAGATGACCAGTAAAGAATATCTGAAAGTTATGAAGGAGGCAATTTTGAATGATATGAAACATATATTTCCTCACAATTATTCTCTTCAAGAAGAGGATAAGGAGAACAAGAGGGACCTTTCCCAGTCACTGATTAATAAAATTGAAAAACAATTGCAGAACAATAGGTTCGAGTCCCCAACATTTGATCATTCATTATATCATCATGGGTTCAACTTAGGACCAAGGAACTACTTCATTCCCAATATTTATATGTGAAAGTTTGATGGCATTGATCCAATAACATGGATATTCAAGATGGAAAAATTATTTGATCTACACCAAGTGCCAACTTTACAAAATGTAACTATTGTGTCCTTGTATTTAAACTTTGATCAATTTGTAGGAACTAATGGCTTTGTAACTGTAAAAAATATTTTATTGTCTCTTGGTCTATATTTATGGATGAATTGATAAAATACTATGGGGATTTTAAGAGAAACACCTTATTTATACAATTGATAAATCTCAAGCAGAAAGGTCCAGTTATAGAGCACATTAAGCAATTTCAAGAGTGTAGTCTTAGAGTGAAGAACATTCTAGATGATAATTTGTTGTATCTCTTTATGGGTACTTTAAGGAAGATAATTCAACGTGAGGTATGTCTCTTTGAACCTAAATAATTAGAGAGTTCTTTTATTCTAGCAAGGAAAGTTGAAAGTAAATATATGGCTACTACTAACATCCATATATATTGAAAATTTTCCTCCCCCAACCACTCAACCTGCAAGGTTGACACCTCAGCAAGTGGAGGAAAGAAGAGCTAAGGGACTATGTTTTAATTGAGACAACAAGTAAAGTAAGGGGCATAAGTTTAGTAAGAAAAAAATATTCTACATAGGTTGTGAAGAGGGAGAGGATCCATAACCAAAATAGTCTCAAGAGGTAGATCTACATGATACTACTTCAACCATATCTTGCCATGTGTTGGACGACATTAGCACTCAAACTCTAAGGATATAAGGACGTATCAAAAGGAAAAAAATAACAATATTGATTGACTCGAGTAGTACCCATAACTTCATTAATTGCATATTAACCAAAATTCTCAATTGCTTTGTATATCCAACACCAAAATTTCAAGTAATAATTGTAGATGGAGGTACCATAAATTGTCCAGGGAAGTTCCATAGTCCAATGATTGCAATCCAAATGGGTGGTGTTGACGTTGTATTGGGGTTGTAATGGATACAATAATTGGAAATACCAGCTTTTAATTTTTACGAAGTTTTCATGATATTCTCTTCAAAAGGAAAGTAAATTGAACTTAGAGTCATTCCAATGAAACCCTCTAAAATGATAAGCTCTAATAACATGACAAAATTGTTAGAAAAGGGACACCACGAAGTAATTTCACAATTGTTCTCACTAGATGTTCAAGCATCTATACCCTTTATTCTAGTGGATCTCCAACAAGTTATTGACAATCATTCCAAAGTATTTGGAGATTTTCCTAAAGGTATTCCACCTACTCAAGATCATTACCATGTTGTTCACTTGCAACCAGGAAGTGTACCACCTAACCATAAACTCTATAGGTACCCATATGCACAAAAGAGTGAGATTGAATATATGGCTTAGGAAATGTTATATTTAGGCGTGATTCAAAATAGCCAAAGTGATTTCTCTACATTAGTTGTGACGATCCACAGAAATGAAGCTTCATGGCATATGTGTCTAGATTATAGGGAGCTCAATAAGATGAACATTAAAGATAAGTTTCATGTTTTTAGTTTTTCACCATTTAATTCAATATAATCTAGAATCTTAACTGAAAGAACAAAATTTACATCGTATCAAGCATAAGAGACAAGAGACAAGAGACAAGAGACACAAAGCATTTCACCGGGGAAAACCAAGAAGGTGAAAAACCTGCAACTTTCTCATAGATAGAATAAGCACCAATACAAAGATCATCAAGATGAATCCCCAAAAGATAAATGTTTGCAGCAGCTACTCCTCCTCCACTTGTGTGCACTCCTCCTCTCTCTTACTAATGTGAAGTGAGTGAGTGAGTGAATGAATAGAATGAGAGAGACACACTCTCTATTTATACAATGACTTGACTTGCCTTTTACTCTAACTGGGCCAACCTCCCTTAGGAGAGTCTAATAACCCATTACCACTTGTCACTGGGTCGACCCAACTAGGGTGGTCTAATAACCCTTTAACCCACATGACTCATATAGGGCCGACCCCACCAAGGTGGTCTAATAACCGATCAAATGTAAGTTATGACAGTTACAGTATAACTTGCAACACTACTTCGGGGTCTAATGCCCTGTCATACGTGGGAGGATGGACCTCAATGACTTTACATGACTCAAGTACAATAATGACTTCTCCGACCTGGAGGAACAAACATCTCCCTCGGAGGTACAACAATAGAATACAAATGACGACACTTCCGATCGGAGGAATAAGACATCTTCGTCGGGGATACAATAAAGTACAAATGTAATACATACAATATACAAGTGAATATCTTCCAAAGTTACAAATACATCAACACTCCCTCTTAACTAGGAAGGTATTCTATTGACACAGGTCATCAATACATATAGGCACAAGTCTTCAATTCTGGAGCTGGATCATCGTCATTGGATCACGGAGCATCATCATCACTGCTGCTGTACTCATCATCTCGATCACTGGTGCTATCTCTCAATTATTCTCGTCATAGGAATTTCTACAGAGCCAACCCTTTTTCATGCTGGATGTAGGCCTAGCCTCCTATAGGTCTTCATCATCTTTGCGAGCGTGCCATCCTGTGGAATTCTCAGGGCTGATTACGTGCGTAAACAAAACCTCGAAAGATCATCCCAGGACTTATACGAGCTTACTGCTCAACCTATCGGATCTCCCAGGATCTTTTACATGTGACCTTCAAAAAACCTTGAAAGAGTATCTTGCAACTTGCAAGATCTCTAAAGAGGATCCCAATATCTTTTCCGTGCCTAGCACAACTTGTCCGGATCTCCAGGATATTTTACATGTGAACTCGCAAAACCTTAAAAGAGTATCTTGCATCCTTCAAAATCTCTAAAGAGCATTCCAAGATCTTTTTTGTGCCTAGCACAACCTGTTCGAATCTCCAGGATCTTTTCTATGCAACCCTTGCAAAACCTTAAAAGATTATCTTGCATCCTGCAAGATCTCTAAAGAGCATACCAGGATCTTTTCTGTGCCTAGCACAACCTGTCTGGATCTCCAGGATATTTTCTATGCAACTGCACAACTTGTCCACGACCATGAAGTATCATCCTGATACTCATGATCCCACTGATAATTTTCTTCACATGGAGCACCATCCTGATGCTCATGATCATATTGATCATCATCATACAGTACATCCTACTGATGCACAACATTTGGAGCATCGACCTGATTCTCATCACATATGATCATCTTGATCATCATCATACAATACATCATCCTGATGTACAACATCTGGAGCATCGACCTGATGCTCATCACATATGATCGTCCTGATTATCATCATACAATACGTCATCCTGATGTACAACATCTGGAGCATCGACCTGATGTTCACCACACATGATCGTCCTGATCATCATCATAGGATCATCCTGATACATATCATCACATGATCATCTTGATCATCATCATAGCATCGTCCTGATGCTCATCACACAACACTTACATCCACAACCATGGGAAGGATCCTCCTACCACAATGATTGGAATGGCTCCTGCAAATGTGTCCCATCACTTCCTCCTCGAAGTATCTTCTATCTGAAGAACACCAATCCTCTCTCTGAAGTACTTGAGCTTCACTCTGGCTAGTGGTTTGGTCAACACATCTGCAATCTTCTCATCTGTCACAACATACTGGAGCTTCACTGCTCCTCTCTGCACCATATCCCTGATATTGTGATATTTGATCTCGATATGATTTGACTTGTCATGGAACACCGGGTTCTCTAACAACTTCACACAACTCTGGCTATCAAAATAGATACAAGTATCATCCAACTGGAGATCAACATATCCCTGATCCCATATTGAAGTAGCACCCCGAAGTGCTCTTCCTATTTGCAACACTGCCTGCCCAATCTGAATCAACATAACCCTCTAGGTTAAAATTTTGATTCGCATCATACTTGAGCCCATAGTCAACCGTACCCTTTAGGTACCTCAGAATATGATTTACAACAATCAGGTGAACATGTCTAGGATCCATTAGGAATTGGTTGAATGTGTTCACCGCAAAGCAAATATCTGGTCTTGTGTTCGTTAGGTACATCAAGGACCCAATCATCTGACGATACATCGTGGTATCAACCGACTCTGATGAAGCATCACACAATAGCTTCAGGTTCGATGCCATAGGTGTGGTCATGGCCTTGCAGTCCATCATCCTGAACCGCTTCAGGATATCTACTGCATACTTCCCTTGTCCAAGGAAGATTCCATTTGCACTCTACCACACCTCCATACCTAGAAAGTAATGCATCATACCCAAGTCCTTCATCTCAAACTCGGCAGCAAGCTTCCTCTTCGTGTCGGTAATCAACCTATCCTCACATGTCACAAATAGGTCATCCACATACAGTAGGAGTATCACTGGATTTCCCTCATCAACCTTGTAGTAAAGGTTGGAATCCTCCTTACTCTTAGTAAAGCCCAAACTAGACAGGAAGCTGTCTATCCTTCCGCACCAAGTCCTGGGTGCTTTCTTCAAGCCATACAAGGCTTTCTTCAGTATGCACACATATGACTCCCTGTCATGTGTCTCAAAACCGAGTGGCTTCTCCACATACACTTCCTCTTCAACTACACCATTCAAGAAAGTTGTCTTGACATCCATCTGGTGTATCTTCCACTTCATCACTACCGCCAGAGCAAGTACTGTTCTAATGGAAGTGTATCTAGCTACAGGTGCAAAAGTTTCTTCATAATCTATCCCTTCTTTCTGGGAGAAGCCACGAGGCACAAACCTTGCCTTGTATTTCTTTATGGTTCCATTTGCATCATGCTTGATCTTATAAATCCACTTGGAAGTCACAACAGACTTCCCTTTTGGTCTTGGGACCACATCCCAATTATCATTCTTCATGATTGAGTGATATTCCTCGACCATGGGATTCTTCCGTTACTGCATCCCAGATCCTAGGAACTTCAGATTCTTCAATATCTTCAATAGATAGTTTTCTTCAACTTCGTTGCTGGAACAAATGTTGTAGTCCTTTTTTTGTAGGTGATTGTACATGATCTTTCCTACAAGTCAAATTCAATTGCATGATTAGAAACTTCTCATAGTTTACAGAACAAAGTCTTAAGCATAAAAATGTATGTCATATAGTCATGTAATTATCTTAGCCAATGCTTCAATACAACATTTATCCATATTCTGTAACTTTCTAGATGCCTTCCATCTCTACCAGAACATTGTTAAGTGTGTGCACAAATCCCAACATGTCAGCAAAGAGGTTTCATTCTTGATAAGTAGCAATTGAATGTTGTACAGTACCATAGGCCACTTACCCATTACTTGCATATTAGTAGTGTTTTGTTCATTAATGCAACTTTTCTATTATGCATAATATACATCCTTAATCTAGGAACATAAGCATGTACATGACTGGACAACATCATTTAAGTAATCAAATATATAATAAATGACAATTCAAATACTTATCTTTGTTTGGTTGTTGGGTGGACTCCCTCTCAATATTTGCTTCCTTGCAGGAACTACTGGAGTGTGCTCCCTCTTGATCTTTGCTTCCTGGAGTGTGCTCCCTCTTGATATTTGCTTCCTTTATGATATCATCATGATTATATGTCTTTGAACTTCTATCCATCCTGGACCACTATGCATGCTTAAGTGTTCACTAGTGTCATCATTGTGTCATCCTCAATATCTCATACATAATCATACATGCATTAGTATAATCTCAATACTTATCAAAACATTATGATTCTAAATAATCTTAATCATGTATGGTCATGATCATTTCATACACAAGCGTTAGTATTCAAGGTTTCGGGGAGGACTTCTAATGCATATTTTTATTTGACCATAGGACTCTTCTAGTTTGTCATATCATTAATCAAACTAAGAGGCACAATATGCATAAACCCATGATTGCCCAAACTTATAACTTAATGAATTATCAATCATACCAAGTATACTTATATAAGATCCTAACACAAGGTAGGATTCTAACTTGATATAGGAAAAACATACCTAAATTATCATGCTTGCTAGTTATGTCTAACATACCCACATAATGTCTTCTTGTTCTCTTCAATGACTTGTGCTAGTAACTTGCAAATCTCATAAGTTAACTATTGTAGAACCAAATTATACATACCTCGTAAGTAGATATTCTATGTGATCCATGACTATGGATGAGTCTTTGTCTTCATGTCACCATGGTCATATGTTCTTGATATAGTACTTGATTTGTCTTTCTTGATGTACCTTTTATGTTAGCGGACAACATCATCCTCATACAACACCACAGTGCATTAGTACAATCATAAGTGTCATAACCCTATTCAATAAATGTCTTCTATCATTCACATGCATCCATACTTTTACTAGGGTGATAAGACAAGTCTAGAATTAATCAAGATTGTTACTAACCTCAATAAAATGAAGACAAACATATTATAACCTTAATCATGAACAGATTTCAAAACATACCTGTATCTCCTCAAGTCATACTTGTCGGGATTGCTTGTAGTCTTCTTATGTAAGGCCTTAGCCTCTTCTCCCTCTGGAACTGGAACTTCTTCACTTATGTAGGTGTCAATTCATTTTCTTCTAGGATTAACCCAATTCACTTTGATTTGTTGAAGCTGGATCTGGAGCTAGATTAGGGTTTGTCAGAGAAACCCTAAAAATTCAAAATTTGAATTTCAAACTTCTGATTAGATGAAAAAATGCGCCTTGCTGAGCCGATCAAGCTGGTATAATTCAATTTTGAAATCTCCAAAATTTGACCCCTCAAAATTAACTTTGAAAGTTTTGGATCTGTAGCTTCTGTCAAATTCTAGTTTTTTGGTTTTCTGGTCAAAATCCTAAACTAGGGTTTGATAGAGCTCGGGGTTTTACCCAACCAAAAACTTTGATATTGGTCTCTAAATTTTGATTTTGATGAGGAGTATCCAGCTGTGGTCTTAGATTCCAAAAATTCCAACTTTTACAGAAACCCTAATTTCCCGCAGCAGTGACAAGCCAAGAATGAAAGTGCTCAGAATCCAATTCTGTTTTGACAGTAATATATGCCATATTGTTTCTGATGCAACTCTGAAATTTCGAATCCTCAGGTTTTGAAAATTCAGACTGTGGTATAATGCCATGTCCTCTTTCCAACCCCATAGATCTGAGCTCAAATGGATTCTCCATTAGAGAGATATGCCAAGTGTCGCAACATGACTTGTTTATGGGAAGAAACAACATAGCAAACTTGTACGGAGTTCCACGTGTCACTGTTTCAACTTCGGCCTCTGAAAATAGGACCTGTGAAACTAAAATCCGTTCCCTAACTAAATTTTTTTACGGAATTCCATTTGGAGCTTTCTATCCCGTGATATGACCTCTGTTCCTAGGTCACCTGTTTAGGGATTCAATCTGGAAGAGGCAGAAACCCTAACTTGTATAGATCATATCTCAGAAAGTAAAACGAATCTGAGGATGAGATTCAGACACAAGGTAGATGAACATTTCATCTTCGGCCTATAATAGTTTCAGATCCTGAACCTTCTCCAAAACTGGTTTAGAGTGAAAGCGCCACGATGACTAGTTTTTACTATATCAATCCCTAGCTTCCAATTTGTCGCAAGTGCAACAAATGTTATAAATGCCATACAATGCCTTCCTTCAGGCTAGCTCTGATAACATGTTATTTTTTCATAATTTAATTCAATATAATTTAGAATCTTAACTGAAAGAACAACATGTACATCATATCAAGCATAAGAGACAAGAGACAAGAGACAAGAGACACAAAGCATTTCACCGGGGAAAACAAAGAAGGTGAAAAACCCCGCAACTTCCTCAGAGATAGAATAAGCACCAATACAAAGATCACCAAGATGAATCCCCAAAAGATAAATGTCTGTAGTAGCTACTCCTCCTCCACTTGTGTGCACTCCTCCTCTCTCTCACTAATGCGAAGTGAGTGAGTGAGTGAATGAATAGAATGAGAGACACACACTCTCTATTTATACAATGACTTGACTTTCCTTTTACTCCAACTGGGCCGACCTCCCTTAAGAGAGTCTAATAACCCATTACCACTTTCCAGTGGGCCGACCCCACTAGGGTGGTCTAATAACCCTTTAACCCACATGACTCATACAGGGCTGACCCCACCAAGGTGGTCTAATAACCCATCAAATGTAAGTTACGACACTTACAATATAACTTGCAACACTACTTCGGGGTCTAATGCCTTATCATACGTGGGAGGATGGACCTCAACGGCTTTACATGACTCACGTACAATAATGACTTCTCCGACCTGGAGGAACAAACATCTTCGTTGGAGGTACAACACTACAATACAAATGACGACACTTCCGATCGGAGGAATAAGATATCTCCGTCGGGGATACAATAAAGTACAAATGTAATACATACAATATACAAGTGAATATCTTCCGAGGTTACAAACACATCAACACATGTTCTTTCCATTGATGAATTATTAGATGAATTATCGGGAGCATATTTATTTACCAAGTTGGATCTCCGTTCTAGATATCATCAAACCAAAATGAGGAAAGAAGATATTTTTAAAACAACCTTTAGAACACATCAAGGTAATTTTGAATTTTTGGCGACACCATTTGGCCTTACCAATTCATCTTCCACATTTCAAATCTCGAAGACTTCTATTTTTAAAGCCTTCCTTTGAAAATTTGTGATAGTCATTTTTTATGATATACTAATCTATATAAAATATTGGGAAGAGTATGCACTACATGTTGATAGTGCCTTAAAACTACTGGAGGAGAATAAACTATATGCCAAGAATTCTAAGTGTGCCTTTTGGGTTCAAGAAGTGGAATATTTGGGTCATATTGTCTCTCACGGAGGTTTCAAAGTGGACCCTAACAAATTAAGGATACCATGGAATGGCTAGTTCCTAAAACATTAAAGAATCTTAGAGCATTCTTAGGATTTACAGGATATTACCACAAGTTCATAAAAATTATGGTCAAATAACAAAACCTCTAACAAGGTTATTGAAAAATGAGGAATTCTCTTGGACTCAATAAGAAACCAAATCTTTTGAAAAACATAAAGTGGACATGTGTACAACTCTTATATTAACCACACCTGAATTCAAAAAAGCCTTTATTGTGGAATGTAATGACTCAGGGCATGGAATTGGTGCAATTTTAATGCAAGAAGGAATCCCCTTGCCTCTAAAAGTTTCCAACTTAAAGGATATAACTTACTTAAACCTATGAAAAGGAAATGTTCAACATACTGCATGCAATTAAGAAATGGTGTCCTTATCTAATAGGAAGACGCTTCAAGGTAAAAATAGATCATGATGATCTTAAGTAATTCTTGGAACAATGATTATCTTCATAATATAAACAAAAATGAGTTACAAAGATGCTAGGTTATGAATTTTAAATTATCTAAAAAAAGGAAAACATAATGTGGTAGAAAATGCACTTTCAAGAAAAAAAATGACATAGAGGGATTACTATGTATTATTTCTACTATGCAATCTTATTGGGTGGAAGAATCAATGACATAATGGAAATAGAATAAGAAATCATGCAAGATATTCAACAACTACAAAAGGGCCCCGGTTCACTATTTAAATTTGCGTGGAAGAATGATTCACTATGGTACTAGGATTGCCTATATTTATGTGAGAATTCTCAACTCAAGTAGAAGGTCCTTTTGGAATTGTAGAATTATCCTATAGGAAAACATTCAAGGTTATTTAAAATTTACCAAAAGATAAAAAATGATTATTTTTGGAAAGGTCTTAAAACTAATACACAAAATTTTGTGGCAGAATGTTTGGTTTTCAGATAGAGCAATGAAGCTAGAACCATTAGCCACACCAATTCATCGTTGGGAATATGTCTAAATGGTTTTTATCATAGGTCTACCAAGTTTAGAAGAAAGACTCTCATCATGGTAGTAGTAGCGGATTGACTCGCAAAGTATGCTTATTTTTTATGTCTTTCGCATCCTTCTAAAGAAAGTACAATAGTTGTAGCATTCATAGAAATAATTCAAAAGCTACATGGAATCCCAAAGATTATTGTAAGTGATATCCAATTTTCACTGGTAAAAATTAATACTATGAATAAATGCTTAGAAGGGTATCTTCATTGCTTTGAATCTTATAAACAAAAACACTGGAACAAGTGGTTTCCCTTAGTAGGATGGTGGTACAACAAATATTTACATACTTCATAAAAAATGTCACTGTTTATGGCACTTTATGGCTCTCATCCTCCTTGCATCACATCATCCTTGAAAGACAAAGTTGAGGTTCAAATATTGGAGGATCATATAGAGCACCAAGAAGACGTTCTTCAATTATTGAAACATAACTTGACTATAACACAAAATAGTATGAAACAATAAGAAGATCAACATCGTAATGAAAGGAAATTTGAATTCAGAGATTGGGTATTTTTTAGGCTACAACCATATAAACATATGTCCTTGAAGCAACAATTGAAGGTCAATAAATTATCGTCCAAGTACTATGGTCCTTATAAGGTGTCACAGAGGATTGGAAGTATGGCTTACAAATTGGAGTTGCCTCCATCTTCATGTGCACATCTAGTCTTCCATGTTTCTTGCCTAAAAAAGGTGATTGGTGACAAGATCCCATTTTACTAGAGATTAAATTATTTGAAATGGAACAATATATAATTTTTCATTTATTTTTCTTCTTTCTAGGAGATAATATTGGATGAATTGGCTTTAGGGCCCATTTTAGGGGCAGGAATTACTTTGCATATTTGGGGTTTGTTATCACATACATAGTAGATGGATCTACAATGATGCAACATACCATATTTTTCTTCCAGTCAGTTCCAGTCACATACGAGTTGAGCATATTTTTCATCCAGTGATCATCAATGGTGGATTCTATCAGAGCCTATAGAGCAACCTGACATTATCCCGTGTCATGAATTGGCCTTGCATGACTGCATTGAGAGGACTTGGTTTAGCTATGGTTCACTTAGAATAGGAGGAAATTATTATATTCTCCCTTTCCCATGAGTAGTTAGAGTTGGTATTCATGATTGTATTCAGAGACAAGTATATGGATGAGCAGGTATACAGGTTGCATTTGGGTATTATTATTTGTCTCTCCTACTTATATTATTAGCTTTGACTTAACATGGTGACTGGCAGTGTTGATTATATTATGTGTTTCTATTTTGAACCTGGTAAGAGTGAATGTATGATCCTAAATGCTAATACTTTTTCATATGCTCACTATTATTGCCTACCTTATCCAGATTTAGCCTTTCCTTTGCTATGTATGTCATCACCTTTTCACTTCATTCCATCCATTCATCTCTTCCACTTTTGATATTTGAACTTTGAATTAGACTTGGACTTGTGAGATAAAGGACTTTTCCCCTACTTAGACCTCTATGTTGGATATAATCCATGTTTATTTTGTGTCTCGGCTCTAGAGTGTGTGTCTTGGTCGCTTACTATCTGCTTGTATGATTCCTCGTGGATTGGAGGTGTGGCTAGCGTCACTAGATTGTCTCTTTTAGTCTTCTATCCCAGTTATCCTCAAAATGCATCAGAAGAACACATGTTATATCTAAAGGATGCAAGGCCAACTGTGATTAGTTTTGTTTCTCAACACTAGGCCTGAATCAAATGAAAGTTAATAAATATTTTATAGCTATTCAGTGGCCAAGGGATGAGAACTCATCCTTTGTATGATGTAAGTCCATTTTCCCCTATAGGGAAACATGGTGGTAACTCCTTCACACCTATGGACGGTTGCAGGAAATAGAGGTCAGACCGAGTCATTATCTAGGTCCCACAAGGCTATCTAGGGCACTTACCCTTGGAGGATACCTAGTGAAGGAAATGTTATGCTAAATAAATGATTGAATGTGAAATATTTCCAAATTTATGCTAAATAAATGTTATAAAGGATTATCACTAGAACCTAATGGAGACCTTCTAATCACTCTACCCATATGTGAGACACCTCCTTCCCTAGTGTTATCTATCCTACATATGTTTGAGTGGATTCCTTCTTTTCTTTTTTTCTGAGAGATCACAGTGTCAAGGTTTATTAAGTCAAATCTCCTTGTCCTAGCCTTGTTTGTTCATCTCACCCATCATAACAACTTGGTTAAGTTTTTAAGTGATCATACGTAAAGGGATTCATGAAATATCATGTATCTTACTCTAACACACGTTATATTAATATTGTTGATTGATCGATATATTGTTAATTTTTGAACAAATATAATGAGCTTTGAACTTTAAAAATTTAAGTGTGGAAATATTGAATATTTGAATCAATGAACCATTCAATCACATGAAACATTCAACCATAACATAGGATGTACCTTGGGAAAACCCTAAAAACTACGAGGATGAAAAACTCGAGAAAATATTCAGAGTATAATTATGATATATAGAAGAGAATGTATTTTGTGAAACAACAGATTGCTTTCAACACCCTAAGTGCTAGATAAGACAGAATAAAGATCAACTGCATCAACTTGCCATGTTCCCAATACATTAATGACAAGCAAGAATAGTATCCTGCACAAAGAGAATCACCTTGCCTTCAAGGGAGAAGATAATTCGCTTCACATTGAAATCATCAATCCAGTATAACATATTTATACATTCTTCTCATGCATCGGCTTCTATTTTTACCTTCTAACTTCGGGATGAACTCACCCTCAAAATGGATGTATCAATCTTACATGAAGAAGTTTTCCCCACTTCTCATGCAGTACTTTATCTCACTAAACTATTTCTTAGGATGAACTTGCCTCTTAACTGAAATATTTCCCAGTTAGTTAGGTGGCTAGCTTGAGTGTCATCATGCAAGTGTTGCAACTCAAGTGTCGTCATGCAATAACACATAGTTAACTAGATCTTATTTGTTGTCACCTAGTTAACTCTCTTTAATTGATTCTTTCTTGATAACATCACTGTAGTGATCAACTCGAGTTCTCCCTTCATTACTGAAGTGTCGTCTTTTAGTTTAACTAAAGTGAAAACACTTTTGTTAACTAGTCCTTCTTATTTAACACTTAATTAACTATCATTAAATGAAATCATGCTGATTGATTTACTTGTAGTGACCACTGTGAGTTATTTAGTTAAATGAGGCATACATTGTGGCTTTAACTGAAGCTTGACAATTCGAGTTCACTTAGTCATCTCATGAGCAATTCGATTTCTCTTTTTCTCTATGCATTTATCTTTGTCTCTTATCTTTACTGCATGGTCAATATGTGTTAAATTTAATTATCTATCATATTAGATTATACTTAGAATGTTTGTCAGATGCTGTGATCATATTATATTACTCTCAGACCAAATTATCATATACTAAAGTAATTCACTCTAGAGGTGGCCAGTCTATAAAGGAATCTTAATAGCAATCAGTGACCATGGTTAGTAATACATCACACAACATTAATGCTTCAAAATGAAAAGTGTCTACCTCTATAACTAGAGGTCCACCCCATGGGTACCTACTATAATTGGAGGTCCACATGAGAATCATATACCTCTATAACTAGAGGTACACCCCATGGATACCTTTTTAAGGAAGGTTCACATGAGAATCATGGCTTGACACACAAGTTCGGAGCCTTGTCCAACAAGACTTTACAACATCATTACTTTGATCAATTACCTCTATATGAGAGGAATAACCTTTACACGAAAGGCAATCAAAGTTCTCGCCTATATACAGGAGGATCAATATTGGTTGCACAAGATTGGTTTGGAGAATGTCTCCTGATGTTGTACATTTAACACTCCCTCTCAACAAGGGAGGCATTCTGTGCCATACCAAGATTTTCTCGGAAGTACATGAACTTTGTCACTGACATAGGCTTTGTTAACACATCTGCAATCTTCTCATCAATAGAAACGTACTGAAGTTTCACTGTACCTTTCTGGACCATGTCTCGGATGAAGTGATACTTCATTTCAATGTGCTTCAACTTGTCATGAAACACCAGGCTTTTAGAAATATTGATGCAAATCTGTTTGTCACACCTAATAACTGTAGGCTCAAGATTTTCACCGAACAACCCTGCAAGTAGATTTTTGAGCCACACTGCTTCTCAGCAGGTGACACTAGCAACTATGTATTCTACTTCTGTAGTGCTCTGGGATACGGAGCCCTGTTTGCTGCTAGACCAAGATATCATAGTTCATCCTAGGATATAACAGTAGCCAGATGTACTCTTATGGTCCATAATGATTCCTCTCCAGTCTGAGTTTGTATAACTTGGTAACATGACTCCTCCACGGGAGGCATATCTGTGTCCATATGAAATTGTACATCCAAGGTACCTAAGCACATGCTTAGAATCTATCCAGTGTTTGTGTCTCGGATCAGACATAAATTGACTTAGATCATACATCAGGCCTTGAATGTATCAAGTAAATTAGCGATCCTATAAGATGTCTATACAAAGTGGGATCTATTGGATCTGATCCAGATCCCGACTCATGAAGTTTCCTCAACTTGGAAACCATTGGTGTAGTCATATATTTGAAATCTATCATGCCAAACTTGCACAATATATCCACAGTGTACTTCCCTTGAGATAGAAAAAATTTATCTTTTTTTTTTCCATATCTCAATGCCAAGAAAGTAGTGCATAACACCTAAGTATTTCATCTCGAACTTTGAGATGAGATCCCTCTTGCACCAAGCAATCATATTTTATTCTCTAGTGAGAAACAAATCATCAACATACATAACCAATATCAATGGTTGGTTCTTTACTACTTTGAAGTACAAATTTGGCTTAGCTTCACTCTTAAAAAAACCTAGTTTCTGAAGGCAGCTGTCAATTCTGGAGTACCAAGCCCTGGGGGCTTTCTTCATCCCATATAGAGCTTTCTTTAGCTTGCAAACATGGGACTCCTTCCCATGCACCATAAATCCTTTAGGATGCTGAATATAAACCTCTTCCTCAACCTCAGCATTGAGGAAGGCTATCTTCACATACATTTGGTGAAGTTTCCATCCTAGAATAGATGCAAGTGCAATAATTACTTGAATTGTGGTTTACCTTGGCATTGGGGCAAAGGTATCATCATAATTGATTCCTTATTTTTGAGAGAAACCTTTGTCAATGAATATGGATTTATACTTTTGAATGCTACCATCCGCAGCATGCTTTATTTTGTAAATCCATATTGAAGTCAAAATGGACTTCCGATTAGGTTTGGGAATAACCTCCCAAACATCATTCTTCATTATAAAGTTGTACTCTTCTGTCATTGCATATTTCCATACTTGCTGCTTTGCAGCTTCTTCATAGGTGGAAGGCTCTGAATCACTGATGTGACTCATTTGAGCAACGTACCCTGAATATCTGTCAAGTTTCTTTCGCTCTTTGGAAGATCCTAATGGTGCTCCATGCCTCTCTGCATCTTTTAGTATATCTCGGCACCATGCATACCTCCTCCTGGTAGGAGGTTCATCAACCAGTTCTACTATCTCATCAGGATCTAGCGAATCTAAGAACTCTGTTGGATTCTCCCTATGAACATATGAATGGGGAGAATTAGTATCTCGGTCCTCCATCATAGGAGTCTCATGCTCCTCTGTATCATACTGAATCTCTTTAGATCACTTGAATGCTTCCCCTTCATGGAAGGTCACATCTCAGCTGAACTCAATGTGTTTTTCACTTGGAACATATATTCTGTAGGCTTTGGATGATTCACAATAACCAACAAATTAGGTTCCCTTCTTTCCCGATGGTTCCATCTTCGTCCTCTTTTCTTTTGGCACATGAATGTATACATGACTCCCAAAGATCCTCAGTTGAGAAATATTTGGTTTTTCACCAATGAACACTTATTCAGGTGTCTTCTAATCCATAATGGCACGAGGACTTATATTCTGGATATATGCTACTATCCTAGTGGCCTCTTCCCATAATCAGGTAGGCAGGGCTTTATCATGCATCATGGATTTTGCAGCCTTACATATGGTTCTATTCTTCCTTTCGGCAACTCCATTTTGATGAGATTTGTAGGGTACAGTTCAATGCCTACATATTCCTGCATTACTACATATCTCATTAAATGCATGTGAATAAAATTCACCTCCATTATTAGACCTTAATGCACATATGTGCTTTTCTTTCTGATTTTCAACTAGGGCTTTAAACTCTTTAAATTTGATAAGAGTTTCACTTTTATTCTTCATGAAATAAATCCATGACTTCCTGGAAAAATCATCTATGAATAGTACATAATATAAGAAGCCACTCAGGGAGGGGGATGACATGGGATCACATACATTAGAATGTATTAAATCTAAAATCCCTTTAGATCTAGTAGTACTGTTGAAAAAAAATTTCTTAACATTCTTGGCAAGTGCACAACCCCGACATACACTATGACGCAAGTCACCTTACTAGAATAATTTCTTGCTTAAAAATACACACGACACAAACCACAATGCTTACACAAACCAGGTGTAAAACAGGATGCCAGAAGTGGCTTTATATTACTTCTCTAAATTAGGTTACAATGCAAAATAACTGTAAAGAAATAAATAACTACAGTCGGCCTCAGCCATTACAACTTAGAAGTAACTATGGTGTGTTCTCCCTGTGTATCAACCTCACCCTCTCCTGGTTCAACACTGAACGCTGAGCTATGGCTCGATCTCAACCCTCTTCTGCGAGGAGTGTGACTCTTCACAACTTCTCTCGGCTCTGTTCTCTGATATCGCTGATCAAATACTGAAGATCTTGATGATCCTCCCCTACGTCTTCTACTCTGCTACTTCTGTTCCCGAGACTACTACAATCCCTGAGACACGCATCCTCCTGTTCGCTGATCCTCCCAAATCCTACGAACCTGCACTGTCAACTCCTATCCGTGCTGCAAAGCCTCTGTCCATGACGTCACCTGTCATGTCCTTCACCAACTCGCAATGACTGTATTAACTTCCTCAGAAACCCCAAACGGCTACCAGGTACAGTCCCTTGAATTTCTGTCCTTCCGACCCTACTACAGTAGTCGGTCACATCTTGACCTCCCTGTAGACTTATTTCTCATCTTCTGCGGTTCACCAGTCCTCCCCTTCTTCCGCGCTTGGCTTCGCCAAACCTGTTGTGCCGTGGTTCGACCACTCGTTGACTACCCGATGTCCTACTCCACTTTTCGTATATCGATTAATTCCTCTTTTCCCCAGTCGGTCGCACCCTGCCTGCTTCTGCTCGACTTGTTGACTTCGACAAGTCAACCTGCTCTCCGTACTAGTGGTCATCGGCACTCCCGCTGGTCGGCTCCTTCCAGTCGATCAACTTCGACTGATTTTCCTAGGCCCAATGATCCTGCATCAGACTCCCCAGGTGAAAAAGAATTCGACTACTCCGTCAGTCTCCTGAACTCCTCTTTGGAAATCCACATCGCTTCTTGCAACTCATCATTTTTCCATTGCACCAAATATTCCTTCATCCGCGATCTACGGGTACGCCCCACTTCGCGTTCTTCGATTACTTCTGCGATCTTCTCTTTATGTCGGTCTGGAATCTGCTCTGTCCAGTCGATGCGTATCATTTCTTTGCTTCTGCTGCTTGACCCCTCTTCTAATTTGTACAGGTTTGAGACGTTGAATGTTGCTGAAATGTTCAAGTCTTCCGGCAATTCCAACACATAAGCGTTGTCTAAAATCTTCTGCAGAATCCTGCATGGTCCTATCTTTTTCAGCTTTAGCTTGTTGTATGTTCCTGTCAGAAATATTTCCTTCCATAAGTATGCATAGACTAAGTCCCCTTCCTGGACCGATTGTAGCCCCTTTTTCCTGTCGGCCCGCAACTTATATGCCGCATTACTCTTCTCTATGCGCTTTCAGACATTTTCATGAACTTCATGCATATGTTCAGCGAACGATTCTGCATCTGTGCTCTTCCTGGTTTCTGTCGGCAACTCGACCAAATCCACCACTTCGTGTGGGATTCTCCCTTGAACAATCTGGAATGGGCTCAATCCCATCGATCGATTCACAGAATTGTTATATGCAAACTCCGCCTGTGCTAACATACTTTCCCACTGCTTGGGTCTATCGGCAGCTAGACATATCAGAAGGTTTCCCAAACTTCTGTTGACCACCTCGGTCTGTCCATCTGTCTGCGGATGATGTGCTGAACTAAACTGCAACTTCGTGTCCAGTTTCTTCCATAGGGTTCTCCAAAAATGCCCCATAAACTTGGTATCCCGATCCGAGGTGATACTCTTTGGTAACCCATGCAACCTGACTATCTCCCTGAAGAATAGTACAGCAATTCCTGTGGCGTCGCTCGTCTTCCTACATGGTATGAAGTGCGCCATCTTTGAAAATAAGTCGACTACAACAAATATTGAGTCACTCCCCTGCTGAGTCTTCAGAAATCCTAACACAAAATCCATGCTAAGATGCTCCCAAGGGTTTTCTGGTACCGGAAATGGCATATACATCCCTGTGTTCTGACTCCTTCCCTTTTCCAACTGGAAAACTTGACATTGTCAAACCCATTTTCCGACATCTGTCGACATTCTTGGCCAGAAATACTTCTCGTCAACCAGTTCTTTGGTCTTGTCGATGCCAAAGTGTCCTACTAACCCGCCATTATGAAATTCTCGGATTAGGATATCTCTTACTGATCCTCTGGGAATACACAATTGAATTCCCCTAAATAGATATCCTTCTTGGATGAAGTAACTCAAATATGGAGTTATATCGATACTCCAAGGTTCACGACAAGCCTTCCATGCTTTTGCAAAATACTCATCGGTCTCATACTCCATCTTTATCAACTCTATCCCTGTTTCCTGAACTATCGTCGTGCTCAATAGCGCAAATCTCCTGCTCAATGCGTCGGCAACTTTATTCGACTTGCCTGACCTATGTCGCAACACGAATGTATATCTCTGAAACAGCTCCACCCACTTCATGTGTCTCTGGTCCAATTTCGACTGAGTGTTCAAATACCTCAGTGCTTGGTGATCTGTGTATAATAAAAATTCCTTGGGCAACAAATAATGCCTCCACTTCTTCAATGCTTGAATGATAGCATAAAATTCCTGGTCATAGACCGAATACTTCTGCTTCGCTCCATTCAGCTTTTCACTAAAGAATGCAATTGGTCGACCCTCCTGGCTTAACATTGCTCCAATTTCCGCTCCACTCGTATCACAATCAACCTGGAAAGCTTTGTCAAATTCTGGGAGCGCCAAGACTGGGATCTTAGTGACCTTTTCCTTCAACTCATAGAAAGCTTTCTAGGCTCCGTCCGTCCACTTCAACTCACCCTTTCTCATGCATTTTGTCAGTGGTGCACAAATTAGATTGAATCCCCGAATGAACTTCCTGTAGAAACTAGCAAGTCCATGGAAACTTCTCACTCCAGTTGTACTTGTCGGTTTTGACCAATCTACTATTGCCTTCACCTTCTCCGGGTCCATCACCAACCCTTTACTCGAGATTACAAATCCCAAGTACACCAATTCCTTCTTCATGAAGAAACACTTTTGCAGATTTACCATTAGCTTCTCTTCTTGCAATCTCTGCAATACTTGTCAAACGTGTTCCAAGTGTTCTGCCTTGGTTCGACTGAAAATCAGAATGTCATCTAAATAGACTACGACAAACTTTCCTAGAAATGGTTTCAACACTTCATTCATCAATCTCATGAATGTGTTGGGTGCATTAGTCAACCCAAATGGCATGACTAACCACTAGTATAACCCTTCTTTTGTTTTGAACGCTGTCTTCCATTCATATCCTTCTCTGACCCTAATCTGGTGATATCCACTCTTCAGGTCTATTTTTATGAAGTATGTTGCTCCACTTAGGCAATCCATCAAGTCATCCATCCTCGGCAATGGAAACCGATACTTGATCATGATCCTTTTGATGGCTCTGAAGTCGGTACACATTCTCCATTCCCCACCCTTGTTCGGTGTCAATACCATTGGTACTGCACACGGGATCAGACTTTCTCTGATTAACCCTTTGTCCAACAACTCTTGGACCTGTCGGTTTAGTTCTTGTCCCTCTGTCGGACTCATCATATATGGTGCTTTGTTTGGAAGACTCGACTCTGGAATCAAGTCGATCTGATGGGATATGCTCCTTGTTGGCGGCAATCCCGTCGCCTTCTCATCATCCATTATGTCCTTGAATTCTTCGAGCAACTCCTCGACATCGACCAGAATGTTCTCCTTCCTGGTCATTCCTTCGACATATGGTCCTTTCGGAATGATCGCAAAACATCCTGACCGCCTCTCCTCCTCTACGAGGAATTCCTTCATGGTGCTCGTCAACACTCGCTTTTCCCAAAGATTGCTCTCGCCGTCCCTACTGTCGGTTGGCTCTTCTCACCTCGGCTTAAGAGTCCTCTTCACGCCATTCTTCCACACTGTGACTGTGTTGGCTCGACCATCGTAGATCATTTTTCGATCATATTTCCATGGCCTTCCTAACAACAGATGGCATGCATCCATGGGAACTACATCACACAGTATGCTGTCCTCTAATCCTTCAACTCTGAAGTTGATCAGGCACTGTCTGGTCACCCTGACATGGTGTCCTTTCTACAACCATGAGATCTTGTAGGGGTGTGGGTGTTCTCGATACTTCAACCCGATCTTGTTGATGACTTCTGTCAACACAAGATTCTCTGTGCTTCCACCATCAACTATGGTTTTGCAATGCCATTCCCCAATCCGCATCTTTGTTCGAAAGATCGCCTTCTGTTGTGCTAGTTCCATCGGGTCACGTTGATCTTCCTGGATCAAGGCTCTCCGAACCACCAGATTCCGGTTCTTCTTCTTCTCACCTCCACTGCTTTTGGATGTCGATTCTTCCCTCTCTTCGACTTGCTCATCCTTTCGACGTCTCGGTTTCGACTCCTCTGCAGCATGTAGGTTTTCTGGGAACTCATATGCCTTGTGTCCTATTCCTCGACACTTGTAATAGATTATGGTTGGTCTGTTAGCTCCTTTGTTTTCGGATGGACCACTTTGACTATACGCACCTCGACCACGATTCTCACGATCATCGCATCGATTTTCTTGCGCTTTCCCTGTCGATGTCCCTTCTATGTGTCGGCTATCTTCGACACCTTCCCTCCTGTACCCGCTACTTTGGCCTTTCGCGGAGACAGTTTTTGCACCCTGACCAGTCATCCTTCCCCTGGTCGCTGCGGATTTCCTTGATAGTTTCTCTTCTGCCTTCAGAGCTAACTGGTATGCTTCGCCGATTGCTCTGAATCTCAACATGCTCAGCTCATCCTGAACAACATATTTCAATCCGTTCACATATCTAGCGACAGCTTCTTCTCCTTCATCAGTTTGTCTTGACCGAATCGACAATCGGTAGAACTCCTCCATGTACTCTTTCACGGTCATTTCTTTCTGTCGAAAGTTCTGTAACTTCCTAAACAAGGAAATCACACAGTCATTTGGAAATAACTTTCCCTTCAACTTGCCAACCATTCTGTCCCAAGACTTGATTTTCTCCTTGCCCTTCTTGAGTATGTCAGCCTATACATTGTCCCACCACAACGAGGCATGACCTATCAACCTTAGACATGCAGTCTTAACCCATTTAGGATCCTCAATCTTCTCTATGTCGAAGTATTTCTCCATCTCTCTGAACTAATCGATTAAGTCTTTTGGGTCCAGGCTTCCTGAGTACGTACACATGTCTATCTTCGCTCGACCTCTCATATCTATCAAAAGCTTGATGAGTCTTTCTTCTAGTTCTTTTGCGGCTTCCCGAGCTTCCACTTCTTCGACTTCCTCGTCGCTGTGGTCTAACGCATCAGGAATATAACCATGCCTCTGGCTTTCTTTGATCGTTGCGACCTCATTTGTCAAAGTTTGCATCGTCCTGACGCATTCGTTGAACATCTCATGATCCACTATGATGGTTGCTGCGCCATGCGTCCTTCTTCCTTGGACATAATGCCTCTGTGAACCATTTTCCAGCCTCCGCTGAAAACTCTCACGCGTCCAACCGCAACCGGATTTCTTTTTGATCTCTGATACCAACTGACGCAAGTCACCTTACTGGAATACTTTCTTGCTTAACAATACACACAACACAAACCATAATGCTTACACAAACCAGGTGTAAAATAGGATGCCAGAAGTGGATTTATATTACTTCTCTGAATTCGCTTACAATGTGTAATATCTGTAAAGAAATAACTAACTACAGTCGGCCTCAGCCGTTACAACTTAGAAGTAACTATGGTGTGTTCTCCCTGTGTGTCGACCTCACCCTCTCCTGATTCAACACTGAACGCTGAGCTATGGCTTGATCTCAACCCTCTTCTGCGAGGAGTGTGACTCTTCACAACTTCTCTCGGCTCTGTTCTTTGATATCGCTGATCAAAGACTGAAGATCCTGATGATCCTCCCCTATGTATTCTACTCTGCTGCTGCTGTTCTCAAGACTACTGTAATCCCTGAGACACGCATCCTCTTGTTCGATGATCCTCCCAAATCCTGCAAACCTGCACTGTCATGTCCTAGCCGTGTTGCACAGCCTCCATCCATGACGTCACCTGTCATGTTCTTCACCAACTCGCAATAACTATATTAACTTCCTCAGCAACCCCGAACGGTTATCGGGTACAGTCCCTTGACTTTCTGTCCTTCCGACCCTGCTATAGTAGTCGATCACATCTTGACCTCCCTGTCGACTTGTTTCTCATCTTCTGTGGTTCGCTAGTCCTCCCCTTCCTCCGCGCTTGGATCCTCCAAACTTGTCGTGCCGTGGTTCGACCACTTGTTGACTACCTGACGTCCTACTCCACTTGTCGTCTATCGACTAATTCCGCGTTGCCCCAGTCGGTCGCACCCCGACTGTTTATGCTCGACTTGTTGACTTCGACAAGTCAACCTGCTCTCCGCACTAGTGGTCATCGGCACTCCCGCTCGTTGTCTCCTTCCAGTCTATCAACTTCGACTGATCTGCTTAGGCCCCGATGCTCCTGCATCACACTATCATGCTCAACATCAAATATGGGCATACCTTTTACCATCTTTTGAAGTCTCGGTAGCACTTTGTAGTGTAGGTGTCCAATCCTTCAGTGCCATAGCTCACATGGAATGATAGTGTGGTGAATCATAGCTTGAATGTACTTCCTGGGTACCTTGTAGAGTCCTCCCTCTCGAACTCCAATCACAGTAGTATATTCTAGGATTTTGTTCTTCGGCCATAAAAGTGCTTTGTTATCCATGAAGATAACTCGGAAGCATTTGTCTTCAAGAACCGAAACTTATAGGAGGTTCTTCTTCAAGCCCGAAACATAAATAATGTCCTCCATATGTAAACTATCCCTTGAACTCGACTTGAAGGAGGTGGATCCAACTCCTTGGATCAAACAGGTTGAGTTATCTCCCAACTCTACCTTGCATGGAAACATTTTCTCCTTGATATTGGTGATGGTGCTCCTATAACCAATCATATGTTTGGATGCACTACTATCAACCAACCATGTGTCCTCGCTTGTGATGATGGATACAAAAATTGCTGAGACAAGGTAATACTCTCTCCTTGTCTCCTTTTCTTCGGGCGCATTATTCTAAGTAGTTTCATCTTCTATAGCGATAGAAGCATGATACCTTCCTTTTCCCCTTTTCTTTACTTTGCACTCCCTTGCATAATGGCACTTCTTGTCATAGTTGTAGCATCTAATCTTCGACTTGTCGAAGTCCTTGTTGTATACCTTCTTCTTTGAATAAGAAAACTTCTTTTGAGAGAAGTTATTCTTTCCTTTCTTCATCGTTGGCGTGAGGGCAAGGTTTTCTTCTTTGATGCACATTGACTTGCTCTGGATTCACCACTACTCTTGGAGGTAGTCATACCACAACCTTTCGAAGTTAGGTTGTACCTCTCATCCATTTACTGCAGCCAAGAATGTCTCCCATGAGGATGGGAGACCATAAATAGTGGTTTTGAGAAGATCATCTTCATCCACCACTACTCCAATACTAGCAAGCTGATCTCTTACCTAAGAGATCTTGGTGAAGAAGGAGGCCACTATCTCATTCTTCTCCATATTTAAGTTTCAAAGATTATTATTCAATGCCATCTTTTGACTCGGGGCCTTATTCTCATATAGGTTTGTCAATGTTTCAAAACACTCCTTTGCGGTCTTCAACAGAGTGATTACGGACATCAAATTGTCCTTTACTGAATCATAGATGATCCGCTTGGATTTATCTTGGTTCTTCTCAAATTTGATGCGTCTTGCATTAGATGTAGGCTCCTCCACCACAGTGGTAAAGTAGCCATCCAATTCATGTTACTCCAAGGTGTTCAATACCCTCGCCTTCCAAGTGTTGAAATTTGAAGTTCCCTCAAGATAGTATTTTGGTCGAACATAGATCAATGCCATGGCTCTCAAGTATTGTGCTCAACTCCTCAGGATCTACATAGGCTCAATTTTGATTGACAAAACTTAGATCCTTAATTCCCTAATCTATGATACCATGTTAATTATTGAGCAAATATAATGAGCTTTGAACTTTAAAATTTTAAGTGCGGAAATAATGAATACTTGATTCAATGAACCATTCAATCACATGAAAACTTCAACCATAACACAGGATGTACCTTGGGGAAAACCATCAAAACTATGAGGATTAAAATCCCCTGCAAATATTCAGAGTATAATTATGATAGATAATAGAGATTTTTTTTCTTTCAAAACATCATATTTCTTTCGGCACCCCAAGTGCTAGATAAGACAAAATAATGAGCAATAGAGAATAGATATCATATGCATAAAATTTCCATGTTTCCAGCACATTAATGACATGAAAGAATAATATCCTGCACAAAAGAAGCGCCTTGCCTTCAAGGGAGAAGATAATCCGTTTCACATTGAATTCATCAATCCCCTATAACATATTTATACATTCTTCTCATGCATCGACTTCTATTTTTATATTCTAACTTTAGGATGAACTCACCCTCAAACTAGATGTATCAATCTTGCATGAAGAAGTGCACCCCACTTCTCATGCAGTGCTTTATCTCACTGAGCTGTCTCTTAGGATGAACTCACCTCTTAACTGAAAGATTTCCCACTTAGTTAGTTGGCTAACTTCAGTCTCATCATGCAAGTGTCACAACTCAAGTGTCGTCTTTTAGTTTAACATAAGTGTTATCATGCAATAACACTTAGTTAACTAGATATTCTTTGTTGTCACTTAGTTAACACTCTTTGATTGATTCTTTCTTGATAATATCACTGTAGTGATCAATTCAAGTTCTACCTTGATTTATTGAAGTGTCGTCTTTTAGTTTAACTAAAGTGAAAACACTTTAGTTAACTAGTCCTTCTTATTTAACACTTAGTAACTATCGTTAACTAAAATCATGCTAATTGATTTACTTGTAGTGACCACTGTGAGTTCTTTAGTTAACCAAGGCATACATTGTGGCTTTAAATGAAGATTGACAATTCGAGTTCACTTAGTCATCTCATGAGCAATTTGATTTCTATTTTTCTTTATGCATTTATATTTATCTCTTATCTTTATTGCATGGTCAATATGTGTAAACTTTAATTATATATCATATCAGATTATACTCAGAAGATTTGTCAGATGCTATGATCATATTATATTACTCTCGGACCAAATGATCGTATGCTAAATTAATTCACTCTAGAGGTGGTCAGTATCTAAAGGAGACATAATAGCAATTGGTGACCATGGTTAGTAATACATCACACAACAGTAATGCTTCAACATGCAAAGAATCTACCTCTATAAATGGACGTCCATCCCATGGGTACCTACTATAACTAGAGGTCAACATGGGACTTATCTACCTCTATAACTAGAGTTCCACCCCATGTATACCTTTATACAGAAGATTCACATGAGAATCGTGACTTGACACATAATTCCGGAGCCTTGTCCAACAATAATTTACAACATCATTACTTTGATCATTTACCTCTATATGAGAGGAATAACCTTTACACGGAAAGAAATCAAAGTGCTCACCTCTATACGGGAGGATCAATATTGGCTACACAAGATTGGTTTGGATAATGTCTCCTAATGCTATACATTTAACATATATCACCATTGACATGTTACTAATCTGTAGTTTGCTAATAATATGAATAAGAGAGCATCATTTACCCCTTATGTATTGCAGGATCATTCAAATTCTAGTTCAGTTATCAGATTAGCTATCTTTGACTTGGTCAACGCAGGTCCCGAGGAAGATGTGACTACATTTGTTCGAGATTGCTTATTTGTCACCTAGATGAGTCAAGTACAAAATTCCATGTTTTAGTTGGTTATTATTGGCTATTATTCTGGATTATTATGGTTTATTATTATTATTAAGACCATATTTTATTTATCGGACAAGGTGTTGGATTCTATATGCATATTCAAATGGATTCATGAGGTTCTAGTAGTCATTATTAGTGGATTTGAGGTATTTTATTCCATTGGCATACTTAGTATATTGATCCAGACAAGGTAAATGCTAATAATGGCACATTTATTCTACAACAATAAAATCAACATTTTAATTCATTAAAAAAGTGACCATGGCTACTCCAAGAATTCGATTTGGCTAGCGTATAGATGGGAAATGATGTGGGATGACTTGATATTATGTATAGAGTCTCTATGGATCATTCTTCATGTGTTTCTCTTAGGGTTGCAGTCAACACTTATTTTTGGCTTGCCTAGGGAGGACATCCTTCATGTGGGTGCACTTCATCTTGGCATATCATGACATTATTGATGTATATTTATTATTGTTGTATTGGTGACACCTAAAGGGAGATATGACCCCTTGGTGACTCCCCACATCATGTATCACATGTTATATTTTCTAATTTTGATCTTTACTTCGGAGCAACAATAATACTTGAAATCAAATAGCAATCACATACATAAGCAATCACATTCGACACATGAATTTACCTTGGGGAAACCTTCTATGACTTGAGGGAGAAAACCCCAACAAAACCTTCCTTAGTATATTGATAGATAACAGAGAACGTGTTTTACATAAAAAACCACCGGTGCAATTACAGAGCAAGATAAAGATAAAGAAGAGAGACTTAGAATAATATCCCGCACAAAGAAAAGTGTATTTCCTTCAAGAGAGAAGAGAATTCTCTTCACATTGAATTCATCAATCCTGGATAACATATTTATATATTCTTCTCATGCATTGGATTCTATTTTTATCTTCTGACTTCAGGATGAACTCGCCCTCCATCTAGATGCATCAATCTTGCATGAAGAAGTGTGTCCCACTTCTCATGCAATGCATTAACTCCCTAAACTGACTCTTAGGGTGAACTCGCCCCTTAACTGAAAGCTTTCCCACTTAGTTAGGTGGGTAACTTAAATGTCATCATGAAAGTGTCGCAACTCAAGTGTCATCTTTTAGTTTAACATAAGTGTCATCATGCAATAACACTTAGTTAACTAGAGATTCTTTTTTATCACTTAGTTAACCCTCTTAACTGATTATTTCTTGTTAACATCACTATAGTGATCAATTTGAGTTATCCTTTGATTTACTAAAGTCTTCACTGAAGTTTAAAAAATAAAATTTCTCTCTTAGTTAATTCTTTAAGTGTAATTCGAATTCTCGCATATCTGATCACATCTTATTTTTATCTCTTGTCTTATCTGCATGGTCCACATGTGCCAGCTTAATTATCATATCAAATATACTAAGGATATTTTCCCAATGATGTGATCATATTGTTCTACTATTATTCCAAATGGTTATATACTAATATAATTCACTCTAGAGGTGGCCAATCTCTAGAGGAGACTTAATAGCACAACCATGGTTAGTAGTACATCACACATGATACATATTTCGACATGCAAAGCATCACCTCAACACATGAGGCACCACCTCAGCACATGAGGATCTGTCTTGAAAAACAAGACCTTATTCTTGACTAGCAAGATGGTACAACATCATCACTTTGACATACAAAGCACGTGCCTCAACACATGAAGCTTAAGCATTCTTGAGTCCAACTCAAGATTCTTCTCCAAGTTTCTTGATTCCAACTTAGGATCCTATAAGGAACTACCTTGACACATGAGGATCAACATTGACATACATGATTGACCTGGAGAATGACTCATGATTTTGTAACTTTAACACTCCCTCTCAGCAAGGGAGGCATTCTCTCCCATGCCAAGATTGTCTCGAATGTACCTATACTTCGTCATGGACAGCGGATATCTAAAATTTTATCATCAGTAGTAATGTACTAAAGTCTTATGTCACCTCTCTAGACCATGTTAATGATACTTCATCTCAATGTGTTTCGATCTGTCATGAAACACAGGGTTTTCTGAGAGCTTAATGCGGCTCTGATTGTTAGAGCGAATGACAATAGTCTCAAGCTTCTCACCAAACAACTCAGCAAGTAGCTTCCTAAGCCACATAGCTTCTCGACAGGTGGTACTATCTGCAATATACTTTGCTTCTGTAGTACTCTGGGTTACAGAGCCCTGCTTCCTGTTGGACCAAGAGATCATAGCTGATACCAAGCTAAAACAAAATCCGGATGTACTGCTTCAGTCCACAATACTACAACCCCAATCATATTTGGCATATCCAAGTATCATCACTCAACCATTGGAAGCATATTGGATTCCATAAGCAATAGTACCTTGAAGGTATCTAAGCACATTCTTGGAAATAAACCAACGTCTGTGTCTTTGCTCAGACATGAACTGACTCAAGATACTCATTGCATATGTCTGGTCTACTATGTATCAAATACATTAAGGAACCAATGAGTTGTCTGTACATGGTAGGATGCACTAGATCCGATCCAAAATGTGAATCATGTAGCTTCTTTAGATTAGACACCATTGGAGTAGACATGGACTTATAGTCCATCATATCAAATATCCGCAACACATCAACTGTGTACTTTCCTTGTGAGAGAAATATCTCATCTTTCCTTTTCCAAACTTCTAGACCAAGAAAGTAGTACATAAGACCCAAGTCTTTCATTTAGAACTTAGAAGTGAGCTCCCTCTTGCACTGAGCTATATGTTTCTCCTCTCCAGTAAGGATCAATTCATCAACATAGAGAACCAAGATCAATGGATGGTTCTTCACAACCTTGAAGTACAAGCTGGGGTTAGCTTCGCTTTTGGAGAATCCCAATCTCAAAATATTTTTGCTACATATATTATATTCTCTTTGGATTTTCTTAAACAACTGCATGCAAAAAGCTTGATTAGTCAGTCAACTATTTGAATGGTTGAATTGGAAATTTCTTTATACTTGAGTGCAACTGCTCAATCCAGTTAGAGGAGGAGTGTACATAAATAAGCACTCTTTGTTAAGCAGGTCGGTTTCATCTTGTAGATCAGCTTGCAATTTTTTTTTAGTAGTTTGGGTTTTTAGCTTGATCTCGCATGCAATATATTAGTAATGAGGACTCCATGGCCCAATGGAGATATTGATATAGAGTATTGCGGTTTTCAATTTGGGTTTTAGATATGAATTGTTTTTCAACTTGGATTCCAGAGTGTGGTTTGTTTCATATCTGAGCAAAATAAGTCGCAGAATAATAGGTTGCAGGGATGAAATGGTAAAGACAAATGGTATATGAGTTCTTAGCACCTCACAAGGATGTTCTATCCCCAGTTGGATCCAATGTTAGTGTTATCATTCATAAATTCACCTTGGCTGTAAAAGGATTCCTAAGGTAACCTCATACCAGCTTTCAGATCAGAAGCTATCCCTTCCAACCTAGATAGGGCTCTCTCTTACAACTCATCACCCAGTGTCACCTCAGTAACTAGTTATTAATTAATACAGTGGATAGATCTTATGTATATGAGGATTTTAGAATATGATGGTAGGGTCGAGCAAAATTACATTGGGCATGGAGTCATGAAGATATGATATTAATTAAAAGTTCTCAATACTAGTCAATGAACAATTATTCTCAGAGGCGAGGTAATCAACAATTGATCAGACATAAAGTGTTGTAGTATGGTGATTAAGAAGAAGAATGCAAATCAATCATAACGGAGCATCTTGCATGGGATGAATTCTGTTACAACATCAGAAAGACTGGTGAAAATATTTGAATCCAAAGATACAAAGCATACAAAGGTGAATTCCATATATATAGCTATTCATTCAAATATAGAGGAATAACACATCATGATTTACAAAGAAAGAAATACATTCACTAAGAAACAGACTAAAGATAACTAACACATGAATCTCTGAGAAGCTGTCCAGTAATTCTGCTTGAAACCTTTCTTATTAATATCAAAGTATCACTAATACCAAAGCCCAAGTCTCTTTTCAGAACCAAACCCCTTAACCTTGTTTCTTTTACAAATATAGAATATGATATCAGATTAGAGCTTTAGGAGCTCGATACCTTTGAGTTTTCCAAAAACAACATGCAGTTACAAAAAATAATGACACCTATTAATCAACTTCTAATGTTTGGGATATGGTTACAAAAATATAATGACAAGTGTAAACCCTTTCCTATTCTTCAAGATCCTATTTCTAATAATCAAGGAGAATATAATATCTCATCCCCAAGTCGAAATGATGAGGTGGCTCATCAACTGATGATTAGACATATTTTTAGAAAAATAAATCTAGCAAATTATTGAAAAATAGGGTTCAAATATCCCTTCGAATCTCTCAAACCATGACACCTGAGTAAAACTTGAGAGATGTTTTTGTAGATGAACCCATGCTTGAGAAAAACCTCTTTCAGTTTGTTGATATCAATCACCATCTTTTTGAAATATGCACCCAAAGTTATTGACTAAAACAAGAAAATCCCATAATTTTATGTAAGTTTCCAGAACTCTTGCAGCAAATTCCCTTGTTTTTGTACTACAGGAACTGCAAAAGTTGATCTACAAAAATTTTGTAGTTGTTTCTTCCGTTTTCAGTGTACTAGTGTTGTGGAAGTTCTGGAAAAACTGTGTTGCTTCTTTTTTACGTGCGATGTACATAAATACTTTCGTGGTTTTTCCTTGGCGACCCTATTCTCTATCTGTGTGGAAATAAATTATGGTTCACATGTTAGGAAAGAATGGAGAGGTAAATATTAGTGAATATTTTTAAATGGAATTAACGTGGAATGGTAACTTTACATAGTGGAAATCCAACGTGGAGTGGTAGGCGGGAGTGGGTGTAATGGTGAGATGGAAGGTGAGTGGGATGGGTAGGTGGAAGGATGATTGAAGTGAGATAATGAGTGCAATGAGGTAGAATGTACGTGGAGGTTTTTATTATTTTTATTTATAATTATATTTTATACTTTATTTAAAATATAAAATCAAAATTTATTATAATGACTTTATATTTAAAATAAATATTCACTAAATGAAATTTGGTCATGGAACTTGGATGTTTTAGAGAGACCAGAGGTGTAGCATGATAAAATAGGTCAGATCCATCAAGGTGAAGGCATGATCAATGCCAGGATATCATGGGAGTTAATGCAAAAAATTCAAGTGCTATGGAAAATTTCATGGATCAACATGAAATTTATAGAGTGTCAACAGTGAGTATCAAAATATACTCATCAAAACTTCTTTATCATTGGCCCAGTTTCAATATTTCACAACACTTTGCTAATTTGTCTAAAGGATTAGCGTTGTAAAATCCGCATGTAGATTATTAATCACTAGCAGCCAAGTTCTTATTGTGTTTGTGCAAATCTTGCTATCCTATGATTATCTTCGTTCTTTGTGTGTCGAATTCGTCAAAATCTCCCACAACCTCAAATTTTAATTCAATGACATCCTACATATACCTTGTTGGTCATTTCTTACCTTCTCAATCATTCTTTGAATTCTTGAGTTTCTTTCCAAATTACCCTTGTTTTTTTAAAACAAGCCCTTTTAATATATATATATATATATATATATATATATATATAATAATTTATATAAAGTTAAATGATTTTTTAAACCTTTTCATAAAAGTTTTAAAATAATATTTTATATTCGTTTTTATTAAAAAGGCTTTTTTTATCCATACAAAAGTTTCATGTTACGTGGCTTTGAAAAATTAAGTTTATTTCATAAAAAGTTTCATGTTACGTGGCTTTGAAAAATTAAGTTTATTTCATAAAAAAAAACATGGGCTTTCGTCTCATTCCAAGTCTGTATCAAACCAAGCCGACATAGTCTCCATATCCACGTTAAGCCAATCCAACTCTCACCACATCACACAAGTGTTAAGCCCTCCAAAGAAAGAGCCCATGAAACTCCATGCACCATGCATTAATTAAACATAAAACCACCTTTTTATATTAATAATAATAAAATGTTCCTCCCCACCAATGTGGGATATTACCCGCCACACAAAAGACAGCGCCCATCCAAATGTTAAATGCCCAAAATCTCTAGTTTTGTATTTGGCATCAAGCTCAAACTACCATGTAACCATTCAATCAAGTGATCAACACACTAGTCCAAGTGTCAAACTGCGCTCTAAAGCCTGTATAATGGAGAATGTGCTCACAAGGAAGTAGAAGGAGTTTATGAATTTGTTTTTTTTAAGTTCAAATTATATTAATAGAGTAAGAAGGAGTACATAGGTGTCAAATCTAGGTCTGCATAGCCCAAAATAGTGAACCAGACCTCAGTTCCAGTTAGATATCCTAGAGAAAAAGAGAATGTCTTTGCAGTTTTCATGGAAGAATTCAACTGATCCTCCACAAGCCGAGGTTTATGACCTTAGAAGAAAGAATGACTAGACTAGACTAGACTAATCTTTAAACCTAGAGTATGAAATAACCAAAGAAACTAGTAAGCAGAGATTACTACATGATTTCGGTAATGTCGTCGTCGTAGCCAGTCGAAGCAGGGACTGTACCCATAGCAGGGGCCCGAGCCACCATGTCCGAATATCGATGAAATACCAACTACTTTGCACGAACTGCTTACCAACCATGTCCTTCGTCAGCGCTTCCATTCAACAATTTAGATTGTTCACGGTTTCATTCATTGCCACCTAGTTGTGCCCCAGTCTATGCATGTTGTCCTCTAGGCATGCCAGGCATTCCTCCACCGCCAAGGGGAAGCATTCCACCTGAATGTGACCAGCCAGACAGTCCTTGAAGGCCATAGAAACCATAGATTTCATGGCCCAGAAAATGTTGAGCGTGTGGGTATGCCTTATATCTCTGGTGGGTAGTGCTCCAGAGTCTTAAATTATTCCCTCAAAAACCTGTTTGAGCTCGTGAGGGAAGGACAAGGTTTCTCATGGTGCGACCTCGTCTCCCAACGCTCTGTTCGAACTTGAGCCTGGTGAATGACATTTTTATCAAAAAACCCCTTGAGTTTCACCATATCTTTCTCTGCTTGAGGTGCATGGGAGCGGTGGGGACCATTCGCCGTGCGGCGCTTGGTGGTTTTGGTGTGAACCATAATGTGTAGGGTGCTAGGGGTCAGTTCACAAATGGATTTCTTGTAGATAGGGAGAGCGTAATATTTAGTGAAGGCTTCAAGCAGAGATGCACAAAGGTGGTCAATGGGAAATTGATATAAGGCACGGTGCAGCCGATGAGATCCATTAAATTCCTTAATCATCGCATGTGCCAACGAACTAGATCATAATGGAAGCAGTAGTCAATAGATTTCATGATAGCATGTCTAGGGTGGAGCAGGGGGATCCGTACATCCATTTGCGGTGGGTTTGATGGATGCGAGTGAAATTGGATTCTCATATAAATGCCAGGATTGATGGAGCAAGCGAAGGGGAGGAGTTGGGAACACTTGTCGTGATTTTTAACATGCATTTTGAGGTTCTGATTGTTCATTAGGACAGGACGCGTGGTTAGAGATCGAGCTTGCAAGTCTGACGTTTGGGCTGGACACGTGGACTCCCCTAGACTGCTCCGACTTCACGCCTATATGAGATGTGTGGCCCACCACTGGACACCTGTCGTGGGGGAGGCGATCCTGGTTGGTAGTGCTAGCACACTCCTCTCATAGTTGTGGAGGCATATTTGCATTCCAATTCTGATCGATCTGATTTACCAGGTTGTCAATTCCCTAGTCGGTCAACTTGTCTGCCAGCTTATTGGCATCTTTGCGGACATGATGAGGAAGGAGAACCCGAGTTGGATTGAATTGGGCGAATAGGTTGTCACCATCTTGGATTAATTTTGCAAACACTAAATACATTCAGAAGTCGATTCAGAATTTGAATCATGAGCTTGGAATATCCTTCGACAATGAGTTTGTGATATCCCACTTCTTCAACTAATTGTATTCCTTTCAGCATTGCAAATAGTTCTGGCATAACATTGTTACTTTCTGTCCCTAGATAGCCCGTGAATACTTTTCAGGATACTACCATGATTGTCTCGGAAGGACCCACCAAATCCAACTGGGTCAAGGTTTCCTCTACTGGCCCCATCAAATTTGAGCTTGACAAACCCCTCATCCGGGGGAGACCAGGAGGTGGGATGTCTGTGGTTTCCAGAATAGTTTCTAAAACGCATTTGATGAGTTTCTGGTGGTTTTATGTCCCAAGCCTATAGGATTTGATGATCTTGAGTTTGATTGCTCCAATCATTCAAGCACCATTGGGCAATTGTAATCATTTCTTTGATCTTGGATTGGATTTTCTTCTAGACATGATCAATGGTTTGATTTTGATTCTTCAATATTCATCTATTTCATTCCTTCCAGACTTCCCATAATGTGAATCCTGGGAAGAGCTTCCAGATTCTGTTAACAATGGTGTTTGCACTTATGCGCTTTCAACATTGGGAGATGTTTTTTTTATGCAGGATCGATCCCGATCATATTTTATGGATATGCTGGCTCCCCTGTCCCAAATTTGTTGAGCAAAAGGACATTGATTGAGAATATGTTTTGCAGTCTCTTTCGAAAAGTAGAATAGGTAGCATATGGAGGGTCCTTGAAAGCCTTGCTTGATTAGATAGTCCCAGGTGAGGATTCTTTTCCATGCAAGAAGCCAAAGAAAAATTGAGACCTTTGGCCGGATATTTTGTTTCCAGGTTTGAGACCAAATTCCATCTTGTGAATTTGTTGATGTTCTATTAGGATGTTGCAGGCCTCCTTCATGGTGAAAGTGCCCTTGCTGGTATGTCCTCATCGCAGTATGTCTTCTCCCTCTTGAGTGATGATTTTGTGGGATTGGAGTTCCTTCTTAAGAATGCTTCGTTGCTCATATGTGGGGTTTGGATTTCATTCCTTCCTGTCCATCCAGTTCCTCCACTGGGCTTCCCCAGTTTGGGGGATCCAAATATGGGCTACCACATCCTGTTAGAGTCAATGAAAGCTTTTCTTAGTGATTGAGTGTGGGACAAAGAGCTAAGTTTGGAACATTATTTCTAGGAATCATCCTAGAAAAGTTCCATGCATCCATTGTGAATTTCCCAGAAGGCCTGCTCTTGGATGAGCTCCTTGTTCTTCCAGGAAGCCTTCCATATTATGGACCCCCCTCTAGTGTCTTGAAGACGGATAAGGTATTTGAATTGCATGTCTAGAGCATATTTGTGATGCTATATTTGGGCCCAGAGCGATCTTGGAGAAGTGAGCCATCATCACCGTAGTTTTGCAAACATTGCTTGATTTTTTGTGGTTGGATCTTGTAGACCAAGCCCCCCTTTCAGTTTGGGTCTGCATAGCTTGTCCCAGGAAAATAGGGCCGATTTATGTTTTCCTTTTTCCCTTGAGCCTCCCCATAGAATCATTTGTTGGAGAGATATGATTTTGTTCAAAAACAAATTAGAGCGACAAATATTGAGAAGAGATATGAGCACATTCCATGAAGGACAAGTCGGCCTGGAATGTTAAGAGAATAGAAGGTCTAGTTGTTAAGGCGTTTCTCCATTTTGGCTATGAGTTTGGACCAATAGTTGTTTTGGGAGGATATGGAATTTAGAGGAGCTCCCAGGTAGACTTACGGAAGCACCCCTCTTTTGAAGGGGACGAGCCCGTAGATTCATAGCTGGAGGTAGAGGGGAGTATTGAAGAAAAATATCTCAAATTTGTCATTATTGAGGGTGGGACTTGAAGCATTCATGAAAATAGAGATAATACTTTTGAGGGTGTGGGATTCCCTTATGGTGGCAGCTGCCAAGAGCATTGTGTCATCTACAAATTCGAGGTGTGAGGCTCTGATATTGTCACCGGCCTGGTGAAGTCCTGAAAGACTATTGTTGTTGATTGTTTCTTTAATTGAGGTTCTACCACGTACTTCCATCATTAGAATAAAGAGGAAGGTTGAGAGAGGGTCCCCTTGGCGGATTCCTCTTGAGTAATTTAAAGTGAGAGAGGGGGATCCATTTACCAGGATGGAAAATAAGGAAAAGGAGGTGAGTGTCATGATCTAGTGGACACATAGGGGAGGAAAACCCAAGGCCAGTAGAACTTGTTGCATGTATTTCCAGGAAATTTTGTCAAAATATTTAGAAAGATCTAATTTGATAAGCTTTCTTGATTTTTTTGTGTTTTGAGTGAGTGGATGGTTTCATGAGCAGTTAAAATGCCATCCAGGATTTGTCTTCCCTCCACATAACCGGATTGTTCTCCCGATATGAGGTGAGGCAGAATGGGTTTTATCCTGTTGGTAATGATTTTTATAATGATTTTGTAAATGACATTGCAGAGGGAGATGGGTCGAAATTTACCTAGAAAAATTGGCGAATCATTTTTGGGAATGAGAGTGATGAAGGTGGCATTGAGTGTCGGAATAATGTTTAATTGTTGTCTAGATTCTTCAACTGCTTCCTAGACATCTTGTTTGACAATAGACCAGCAGTGATGATAGAGATATATGGTGAAACCATCTGGTGGCCTCCTCTAGATTAATGGGTCGGAGAAGATTTTCATTATGTTCCTAATTTACCAAGGTAGGTATATTGTGGAGAATGGAGTTGATGGCTTGTTCTCGATGTGGATTCTCCTTAGTTAGAATATTGTTGTGGAAATCAACCAGTTCCTTTGTGATTTCCATATGGGTGGTTATGTGCTAACCTTCGATTGAGTGTAGGAGGGAGATCCTATTGTGCACACGTCATTGTATCATTAAGTCATGGAATAATTTGGAGTTTCTTTCTCCCTCCAATCATTGAATTATAGACATATGTTTCTAGAGCATTCCCTCTTGATCAATGCATTGGTTAAGTGTTGTTTGTATGTGCATTTCTTCCTCTAGCAGCTGCTCAGTGTAGCCTTCTACTATCGTTGTTTGTTGGAGCTCAGCCATTACTTATTCAATCCTCCTTTTATCCTCGAATATGTTACCAAAGAATTCTTTTTTTCTAGACTTTTAGTTTCACTTTCACCCATTTAAGCTTCTGTTGAAGATTATACATTTTGGAACTATATTTTCTTGGAGCGCTTAGAAACCATTGGGAGAGGTTTTCCATGAAGCCTGGGTGATCCAGCTATAACTTCTCAAACCTGAAGGGCCTGTTGCAAGGTGCTGTGATCTGGTGTCACATCCCAAAAATTCGTAAAATTAAAAAAAAAATCTAGCTATCTAATTAACAATAAATGCTATGTAGAAGTAGGTAGTTTTAGCTTTTAAAGTTACTGTTTAAAATAAAAAGGGACATTTTAATGTCTCCATAAATTCCTTTGATTAAATAAGTTGTCCAAAGAAAAAGGTGTTGATGTATATGTAACTTCGGAATGTATTTCAGTTATATATTTATTGTACCCTTATAGAGATGTGTTATTCCTCTATAAGAAAGTGTCGTCATTTGTATTGACAAGTGTCGCAAGTATGTTAACTTGCCGATGGGTTATTAGACCACCTTGTAAGGGGTCGGCCCAGATTGATGTAATATGAAGTTATTGTACCTAGATAGACAAGTCGGCCCCATAAGGTTATTGGGCAAACAGGACAAGTATAAATAGAGATCGGGAGATCTCTATTTGGATCACTCTGAACTCACACTTCCTTCACTCGGAAAGTGGCGCACATGTGAGGAGGAGGATCAGCTGCTAAGAGAAGTCTATCTCTTGTACTTTGGTTGAGATATTGCTCTATCTATCTTTGAGGAAGTTGTGGGGTTTTTCACCTTAGGGTTTTCTCCATGGAAACTCTGTGTATCTATTGTCTTTCATGCTTTTGCTTCTTGTGATGATTGACATGCTTGTTATGATTGATATGCATTGATATACTGTACATGTTATTCTCTTAGTAAATATCCTAGAGTATTGTGAATTAATGCACAAAATTTAACATGGTATCAGAGCTAACCTGAGAAGAAGACATTGTGCAGTGACGAAAACTAGGGTTTCTTGCTTATTGGGTTTCTCTCCATAGATTTTGGAAAAGCAGTATAGTAGATTGACTCTACTCATCAAGGAGAATCTATCTGTCCAATCAGAATTCAATTTTGAGCATTTTCAATTTTGGCCCTTAAAATTAGGGTTTCCACAAAAATAGGAATTTATGCAATCTGAAGATATAGTTGGAAGCTCCTTGGAAAAATCGAAGTTTAGAGCTTTGGATCGAGATTTTTGGTTGGGTATATCTCTGGGAAACTCAAACTCTAATTTAGGGTCCTCCCCAGTGAACCCGGGAAGACAAAAAAAGGCTTTCTGAAGGGTGAAGCTTTGCAGATCTCAAATTCTGAATAAACCAAGCTGGTCAGATCATCAAGGCGCATCTATCTATCCTTTTAGAAAGTTGAAATTCACATTTTGAATTTTTAGGGTTTTTTTGACAAACCCTAATCCAGGGCCAGATCCATTTTTTAGCAAAGCAAGTGGTAAGACCTAAATATTTTCTATTTCCATTTGAAGTACTCTTTAAGATGTCTCACCACACCAAGCTTGAGGATAAGCTTGAAGGGGATGATAACTTCCGAGCCTGGAAGTATAGGATTGGGTTAATCCTGGAAGAAAATGAATTGGACTCCTACATAAGCTCTAAGGTCCCTATCCTAGAGGATGAAGAGGCTAAGGCATTGCATAAGAAGAACTTGGTCAAGGAAAAGAGAATCATTCCTCATTCTATCAAAGATCATCTCATACTATATGTGTCATCTATAAATACACCCAAGGCTATGTTTGATTCCTTGACCAAGCTATTTGGAGGGAAGAACATAAATCAGAAGATGACTCTGCGGAATCAATTGAAAGGGGTCAAGCTATTGAATGGAGAGACCATTCAATCTTACTTCTCCAAGGTCTCTCAGATCAAGGAACAACTTGAAGCTGTTGATGAAGTAGTGGACAATGGTGAAGTTGTTATGACCACACTAAATGGCCTACCTAGGTCATGGGATTCCTTTATCCAAGGAATCTGTGCAAGAAAGAAGTTGGTCTCTTTCAGTAGACTGTGGGAGGAATGCTCTCAAGAAGAAGCAAGGCTTGTGGCCCAAGAAGAAAAGATGGGGAATGAAGACCAAGCTCTCACAACTCACACCAAGGGAAGCAAGTTTAAGAGGGAGAGATCTCATAACAAGAAACATTCTCACCCTCATCACAAAAAGAAAGATCTATCTAATGTTCGATGTTTTGAATGCAATCAGAAGGGACACTTTGCTTCAGACTGTCCCAACAAGAAGAAAGACAACAACAACAATTTCAACAACAAGAAGAAGAATAACAAAAGAAGATATCATGCTCATGCTGCCGAGGATGATGAACCTCCCAGGAAGAAAACTAGAGCAAAAAGTGATGATGATGACTCATCAAGCGAAGAAGAGTATGTTCTAATCTATGCTCTCACAGGTACTATCTCTCATGGTTGTAATGATTTTATAATTGACAGTGGGGCTTCCAAACACATGACTGGGTTTAAAGAATCTTTTGTAAATCTATCTGAACATGAATCACCCCATAAAGTGAAACTTGGGGATGATTATCAATACCCTATCAAAGGAAGTGGTGAAGCCTCCTACAACCTAGATTCTGGAAAGTCTTTGAAGATGAAAGAAGTTCTTTATGTACCTGGGCTCAAGAAGAATCTAATCTCCATCTCTGCATTGGATGCAAAAGGCATGAGGGTTTCATTTGTAGATGGCCAAGTCCTAATGTAGCCAAAGGGTAAAACTATTGATGATGTAGTGGTGATTGGAGAGCAAGAGGGATGATTGTATAAATTGAAGGGACAACCCGAACATGCCATGGTACATGATTCCATGGAGCCAAGTGAACTTTGGCATAGAAGACTTGCACATATGCACTACAGAGCATTACCAATTGCAAGTAAAGCTATAGAAGGTCTTCCTGAAATCAAGACCAAGCATGAAGGTGTTTGCAAAGGATGTGCAAAAGGAAAGAACATAAAGAAAGCATTTCCAAGCAGTGAAAGCAAGGCTAAAGGAATCTTGGAAATCATCCACTCTGATGTATGTGGTCTGATGCCATCCATTTCTCTAAGTGGGCATATTTACTATGTCTCTTTCATTGATGACTTCTCCAGGAAGACTTGGGTTTGCTTCTTGAAGAACAAAGATGAAGTATTTGATAAGTTCAAGGAATTCAAAACCTTGATGGAGAACCAAACTGATAAGAAGATCAAAACATTCAGATCCGACAATGGTGGAGAATTCACCTCAGGTGACTTCAAGAAGCTATGTAGCGATTCATAGATTAAGATGTAGTTGACCGCTCCTTACAATCCACAACAGAATGGAGTTGCAGAAAGAAAGAATAGAACAATCATGGAAGCAGCAAGGGCAATGCTGCATGACCAGGATCTACCTATGCATCTATGTGAAGAAGCAGCTAGAACAACTGTATATGTGCAGAATAGAACACCCCACAAGATATTGGACAACAAGGCACCAGAAGAGGTCTTCTTTGGTAAGAAACCTGAAGTCAGCCATCTCAGAATATTTGGTTGTCCAGTATACACTCATGTCCCAAAGGAAAAGAGGACCAAGCTAGATCCTTCAGGAAAGAAGGGTATCTTTGTGGGTTATAGTGAAAGCTCGAAGGCTTACAGAATATACTTTCCAGGGTTCAAGAAGATTGATGTGACATTTGATGAAAACTCAACATTCATCAAATCAAGGAAGACACCTGTTCAAGTTTATGAAGAACCTAAGGAAACTAGATTTCAAGACACTATCATGACTGAAGCAATTCCAGATGCAGTTCATGAAATTGAAGATCCGCAAGAACCTGTAGATCCACCCCCTGAGAATAACTCTCACAAGAGGAAACCTGCATGGGATAGAGAGCTCATTCAAGATGCAGAAAGATATGGCATTCCAAAAGAATATCACAAAGCAAAGAAGAGAACTAGATCTCATACCAACTATGTTTCTTTACTCTGTGACATCATAAAAAAATAACCTTCCAATTATGAAGAAGCAACGGAAAAGAAAGGATGGAAGGATGCCATGGTCGAAGAATACCAATAAATAATGAAGAATGATGTTTGGGATGTTGTCCCAAGACCTGAAGGGAAGTCTGTTGTGACTTCCAAATGGATCTACAAGATCAAGCATGCTGTAGATGGAAGCATAGATAAATACACGGTAAGATTTGTAGCTCGTGGATTCTCTCAGAAAGAGGGAATATATTATGAAGAAACTTTGCTCCTGTAGCCAGGTACACTTCCATCAGATCAGTACTTGCCCTGGTTGTAGCGATGAAATGGAAGATACACCAGATGGATGTCAAAATTGCTTTCTTGAATGGTGTAGTTGAAGAGGAAGTGTATGTGGAGCAACCACTTGGTTTTGAAACACATGACAGGGAGTCATATGTGTGTAGATTGAAGAAAGCCTTGTATGGCTTGAAGCAAGCTCCCAGAACTTGGTATGGTAGGATGGAAAGTTTCCTATCTAGTTTGGGCTTTACCAAGAGTAAAGTGGATTCCAACCTTTACTACAAGGTTGAGGAAGGAAATCTTGTGATACTACTCCTATATGTGGATGACCTATTTGTAACAGGAGATGATAGAATGATTGCCGATACAAAGAGGAAGCTTGCTGCCGAGTTCGATATGAAGGACTTGGGGATGATGCACTATTTTCTAGGTATGGAGGTGTGGCAGAGTGCAGATGGAATCTTCCTTGGACAAGGGAAGTATACAGTAGATATCCTGAAGAGGCTTGGGATGATGGATTGCAAGGCCATGGCTACACCTATGGCATTGAACCTGAAGCTTCTGTGTGATGCTTCATCTGAGCCGGTTGATGTCTCTATGTATCGTCAGATGATTGGGTCCTTGATGTACTTGACGAATATGAGACTAGATATTTGCTTTGCGGTGAACACATTGAGTCAGTTCCTGATGGATCCGAGGAGTGTTCACCTGGTTGCTGTAAAGCATATTTTGAGGTACCTGAAGGGTACAGTTGATTATGGGCTCAAGTATGAAGTGAATCAAAAGTTTAACTTGCGGGGTTATGTTGATTCAGATTGGGCAGGAAGTGCTGCAGATAGGAAGAGCACATCTGGGTGCTGCTTCAGTATGGGATCAAGTGTGATCTCTTGGTTTAGCAAGAAGTAGTCCTGCATAGCACTGAGTAGAGACAAGGCAGAGTATGTTGCAACCTGTTCGGCTAGTTGTGAGACAGTATGGATTCGGAAGCTACTGTCTGAGTTATTTGATCTCCCGCTGGGGGATACTGGTATCTTTTGTGACAACCAGAGTTGTGTGAAGCTATCTGAGAACCCGGTGTTCCACGACAGGTCGAAACACATAGATATCAAATATCACTATATCAGGGATATGGTGCAGAAAGGAGCAGTGAAGCTTCTGTATGTTGCAACGGATGAGCAAATTGCAGATGTACTGACGAAGCCATTAGCTAGAGTGAAGTTCGAATACTTCAGGGAGAGGCTTGGTGTTCTTCAGATCGACGACACTTCGAGGAAGAAGTGATGGAGACATTTGCTGAAGCAATTCCAAGCATGTTGGAAGGAGGATCCTTCACATGGCTGTGGATGTAAGCACTGGATAATGAGCATCAGGATGATGCTCCAGTTACTGCTCTATATGCATCATGTTGGATGTTGGATATGATCAGTTGGATCATTTATATGTATGTATGTACACATCATGTTGGATGATGGATATGATCAGGTGGATACTTGTATGATCAGGTAGATCATGTATTTGTTTATGTATCAGGTGGATACTTGTATGATCAGGTAGATCATGTACTTATGTATGTATAAGGTGGATGCATTATGTATATCAGATGGATGCATTGTATGATCAAGTAGATCATCTATGATATGTATCAGGTAGATACTGTGTATGCATCAGTTGGATATATTGTTTGATCAGGGTGATCACAGATGACAAGCTTCAGGATGTTGCTCCAGATGATATGCATTAGGTTGATGCTATGATGATCGGGATGATCACAGATGACGAGCTTCAGGATGTCGCTCCAGATGATACGCATCAGGTTGATGCTATGATGATGATCAGGTTGATCATGTGATGATGTACATTAGGATTATGTATGGTGAGTATCGGTTTGATACTCTGTGGCTGTGGACAGGTTGTGCAGGTAGCATAGAAAAGATCCTGGGAGATCCTATAGTCTGCGCTAGGATGCTCTTTCGAGGTTTTGCTACAGGTAGCATAGAAAATACCCTTTAAAAACTGGACAGGTAGAGCGGTGTGCTCGTAACATCCTGGGTTGCTCTATTGAGATCCTATAGTCTGTGCTAGGATGCTCTGAGTAGGTTTTGCTACAGTTTCGCATAGAAAATATCCTTTAAAAACCAGACAAGTAGAGCGGTGTGCTCGTAACATCCTAGGTTGCTCTATCGAGATCCTATAGTCTATGCTAGGATGCTCTGAGTAGGTTTTGTGAAAGTTCACATAGAAAAGATCCTTTAAAATCCGGACAGGTAGAGCGGTGTGCTCGTAATAGCCTGGGATGCTCTATCGAGATCCAGACAGGTAGAGCGGTTTGCTCGTAACATCCTGGGATGCTCTGAGTAGGTTTTGTGAAGGTCAACATGTAAAAGAACCTATAATCTGCACTAGGTTTTGTTGACGCATGTAATCAGTCCTGAGATCCACAGTATGGCCATTGATGATGAAGACCTGCAGGTGGTGGGCCTACGTCCAGTATGAAAAAGGACTGGCTCTGTAGAACTTCCTATGACGAGTAGATTCAGAGATTGATTGAGATAGCAGCAGCATTGACGATGATTCGAGGACGATGCATCGATGACGATGATCCAAAGAAGAAGACTTGTGCTAGCAAATCTGTGTCGAGAAATACCTTCCTAGTTAAGAGGGAGTGTTGATGTGTATGTAACTTCGGAATGTATTCCAGTTATATTTATTGTACCCTTATAGAGATGTGTTATTCCTCTATAAGGAAGTGTCATCATTTGTATTGACAAGTGTCGCAAGTATGTTAACTTGCCAATGGGTTATTAGAACACCTTGTAAGGGGTCGGCCCAGATTTATGTAATATGAAGTTATTGTACCTAGCTAGACAAGTCGGCCCCATAAGGTTATTGGGAAAACAGGACAAGTATAAATAGAGATCGAGAGATCTCTACTTGGATCACTTAGAACTCACACTTCCTTCATTCGGAAAGTGGCGCACATGTGAGGAGGAGGATCAGCTGCTAAGAGGAGTCTATCTCTTGTACTTTGGTTGTACTTTGCTTGAGCTATTGCTCTATCTATCTCTGAGGAAGTTGTGGGGTTTTTCACCTTAGGGTTTTCCTTACGGAAACTCTGTGTGTCTATTGTCTCTCATGCTTTTTCTTCTTGTGATGATTGACATGCTTTTTATGATTGATATGCATTGATATACTGTACATGTTATTCTCTCAGTAAAGATCCTAGAGTATTATGAATTAATGCACAAAATTTAACAAAAGGTAGTGTCGTAACACTTAAGCAGACATTGTCCATAAGATTTGTGTCGTAACACATTTAATTAAAAACTGCAGTTCTATAATCTAACTGCCTATTTCATTTGTCGTAAAACTTATTATATGAGCACTTATTATGTTCATTGTTTGATATCATATTAATTACTGTTAAGATCCTTCTTATGTGAAGTCTAATATATCCATAGGCATATATATAAGTGATGTTGTATTTACATCCATATAGCATCATCTTTAATATTAATGTGGTTGCGACCACCTTACATTCTTATGTAACTTTGTTTTGATCCAATGACCTTCTAGTTGATATTTATGATGATAATAATATTTTCTGTTGTAAGTCGTTGATAGTTGTTTTTTTTGCCATTTTATAATGTTGGCCTTAGTACGATAGAATGTAAGTGATTTTTAAAACGTTGGCAAGTGCATACTGGTGAAAAGATTTGAGACTTACTTAGCTTATTGCTAAAGCATGAACTCCTTCTATCTTGTTCCAGGCTATAGATTGTCTTGGAAGGTTTTGCATGTTTAAGTTCAACTTTCAAGACAAGGAAAAGTGTACCAAGAAACATTAAAGTATTAAGTTGGAAATGCTAGCTATGCTTAGGCCTACTTCAAGCTTGGGATCCTAGATTTATAAAATGATATTATCATTCATATATTATGGTTTATTAGAGTATGGGGGCATCCACTATATGATATACATATCGTGGTGGTTTAAAGATTCCAAAGTTATTATTTAGGGAAATATGCAATATGTAAAAGATTGTGTACCAACTATGGACTTTGTATAAAGTGTAGATCGTGATCCAAACAAAATCAACTATTTGATTCTACGTAATATTTGCAAACCTAAACTATAGGGTGGTGGGATTCGTATTTCGGTGGTGGATGACAGGACTTGGAATTAAAAGTATTCACGTGATTGTCATTAATGAATGCCTCGATTTTACAAAACCCTACAGCTATGCTTCAGGGTTTGGTCATTCGGTCGTTTTGTTGAATCTGTAGTGTTAGTGAGCTGGGATTCTTCTCCTTTCGGCCGCCATGGTTGTAGGCACCACTCTGCGAGTTAGTTGCTGCTGGTGAGGTGTTGGTCGTGGGCCTTTATGGTGAAATGGTTTCTCTATTATGGTTATTTCCATCACGGGTTCGAAACCCTGTAAGGTAACAATCCTTTCAACACTCCAATCTCTTAAATGTTTACAGTTAGGTTTTTAATTTGGAATTCATCATTTAAAATTTTTTATGGTTTTAATGGCAGGGGCAGTTTATGGCCTTTGGGATGGCACCACAAGGGTAACGTTGGTTCCTGTGGACTGTGAGACTCGGTAAGTCTCAGGCTCATTCCCAGGTGCCTCTTTCATCGTCTGAAATGGTTGTTAAGATTGGTCTCATCGTGCTTCAGCATAGAATGAGTTATATGAAAGTTTTAAGCAGCATTGCTGCAGTAGCCTGATGTTTGCCTTGACCCACCCAATTTGGGGTTTCTCCTGACAAGTTGATGTATCGGTTCATTTGATACAATGGTTGCCTTTTCTGGTTTTCCAAGCAGCTAGTCTGCAATGTAAAGTTTTCTTTATGAATAGAACGATGGTTCTCGTTGTTCCTTAGATTCTCCGTGTTTATAAACTTGTTCTCAGCTCTGTCAGTTTTGTTTTTAAGTATGATCATCTTTTATGGGAACTGCTGGTTCAATAAGGAACGTTAACGGGATTGAACCCTTACCCTAGCTTTCGTAAATAATAAGAATGTTTACATTATAAGTTACTGTAATTCGAATGCGGTTTCAGTGTTTGATAGAAATGATTTTAATGACACAGACTTTAAGCCTGGTACTAATCTGAGTTTATAATTGATATTTTAAGCATTACTTTTTTGTTGTAAGGGTGAGTTCTCTAATTGGAGACTCGAACCCTCAATCCTTGTCTGCAATCTGTGAAATGATAAAATGTAGGGCAAAAAGGTAGTTGTCTAAAGTTTTAAATACTGTAAAAGAGAATGTGGGATTTGTATTAAAACTTCGAATGAGCCTGTAAGCTATTTTTTTCTTTATTATTTTATGTGTGTGGAAATTGACCTGGGAATGCCTCTTAACAAGGCTCGAACCCATATCCTTCTATTTACTTGTATTTATAATATATGTATGTTTGTAAAAACCCTACGATAATATTGGAAGGTGAAAGTTTTAGGGTTTATCCCATAATACATATGTTGCTATAGTATATAGTAATTTTGTATGTATATAAAAAGGGTTTAATAAACTATAGCAATTGTTGTACAGTGATTTCGGTAATTATTAACTACTATAAGTTTGGGGTTTTCATCTTTGGCAAATTCGACTTACTTTTATTCACCTAATACTAAAGGGTTTATAATACTGTACTGTAAGGTTAGATTCTTATGTTTAAATGATTATAATGTTTATCATATCCAATGAATAATTTTTGTATAATGAATAATGGAATATAGGTATTATTGTATGTTTATATTGATGGAATTTTGTTCAAAAGGGTGACTATATCTACTGTAGAAGATGTAAATTACTAAATAGTATTTGCAGTACAACTAGTATGAAGGTAATACTGCTACAGTTTGGGGATTGCTTCAATGTTTAGTTTAGATATATGATATGTAAGTATATAGACTATGTTCTTAATCTAAGCAATATATATATATATATATATAATTACTTGGTAATGCTGTTGATAGCTCTGTAATATGAAGCTTTCGATTTCTGTTTTTAAAAACATTATGGTTATCTTATGAGGAGAATAATAAATATATAACTAGATATTTCAGTTTGCATTCTAAGATAAAAACCCTATATGATTCTGCTATTTTTTTTATAGATATAAGCATAAAATTCTAAATACATTTACATTAATAAACAAAAACCTGGAACTGATATAATATATAGTATGGATTCCTTTTCTATGTTGCAGGAGTAGTATATCATAAAAGACTTATTCTATTTGAAGTATAAAATTACTGCTATTTTCCAATCTCATCTTCAAAGTTAATTAATCACTTCTTGTACTACAGTACATCGTCTTTGACGAAAGGAAAAATACAGGAAGATATTTTGTTCATTCACTTTTATCATCTCAATCATTCAATAAATCTGTAGAAAAATAATTTAACTTCTACAGAAGATAATTCAATAGTTCAGCTAACTGATAATCAAAAAAATCATTTTTAAACAATCTAAACAACCTAATTTAACTAGTGCAGAAAGTAAAACATAACAAGTAAAAACCTGATAACTTGATAGGGGTGACAAACACCCAAAGAGGCCTGTTCCTCCTAACCTTCTCCAAAAGAAGCAGCCAAATCTCTTTCTCCCTTGGACCCCCGAGCCTGTTTACTGAACCACTAGGAAGAAGATTCTGTGTAGAATCAAGGCACTCATGTTGTATTTCAACAATCAATGGGGACTTGCATACACTTCAAACCTCTACACTTAGCAGAAATAAGACAGTCTTACACTACAACTCAAAACATAGCTTCGCCTCATCGAATCTCTTGTGTGCATACAAAAAAACCACAAGGTAAATTTTCTCGTCAGAAAAACTGTGAACCTCTACTTAATTCAATGGCTTATAAAAGATGCCTAGGTATTTTAGTGGTCAGTTTTCAATAAATGAGCCTTAAGCTCCAGTTCCACATTCTAGGGAACTTGACCACAATTTAAGGGAGTTGTCCCATAACAACAACTAGTTATTGAGTTCATGATGTTGCCACTTGTCCATTGCCTTCTACCCCAGATTCCATTCCTCCTAGTGGGTTAGTAAACACTCTTTCAACAATCTCTTTGGGTGAGTGTCTCCTATTTTATTTTATTAAATAATAATACTATGCATTTACAGTCATCCTTGACCACTTGGTCAAATATAAAACTTTACAATAAAAGTTAAGACAATTTTTTTCCTCAAACATAAAATGTCTCAAGTATTGGGTATGTTACAAAAACCCCCACTTAAGCTCAACATCGTCCTTGATGTTGCTTATTCTTCATCAGAGCCTCTCTGTAACATAATTGGATATGTTGCCCGCATATTACTTTCCAATTCCCAGGTAGCTTCATTCGGGCTAAGGTGCTTCCATTGCACCTTTACCTGCCCTATGGTATGATTCCAAATCATAATCTCCCTCCTGTCGAGCATATAGTCCGGTTCCACCTGAAAATATCCTTTGGGTTCCACCTGTATGTCATTCCAATTTAGCACCTGAGTAGCATCGTGCACATATTTTTTCAAAACAGAAATATGGAAAATGTTATGTATTCTCAAATTAGATGGTAAAGCCAATTGATATGCAAATGGTACGATCCTTGATAGGACATCAAATGGTCCACAATACCTTGGTGCTAGTTTAGCACAACTCCCAAGCTTAAAATAACTTTTCTTGGGTTTTAACTTTACAAAAACATGATCTCCAACTTGGAACTCCTTTTCAGTCAGTTTCAGATCCACATAACTTTTTTGTCTATGTTGTGCAATTTTTAAATTGCCTTGTACCTGTTTCACGGTTAGTTCCATCTCTCTTAACAAATCTGGTCCTAGCATCAATCTGTCAACAAGATTTCCCCAAGAAATAGGAGTATTGCATTTTCTTCCATACAAAATCTCAAATGGACTAAGTCTACCAGAAGCTTGATAATGGTTATTGTAAGAAAATTCAACTAAATGTAAATAATCGTCCCATTTAGTTGGCTAATCTTTAACATACATTCTTAACATGTCTTCTAAAATCCGATTTACTCTTTCAATTTTCCTGTCAGTTTGTGGGTGAAAAGAAGTACTGGAATTTAACTTAGTATTTAAACCTTTAAACAATGATGTCCAGAAATTTCCAGTAAACTTAGAATCTCGATCAGAAATAATTACCATTGGGATTCCGTGTAGATGAAAGATTTGCTTCATAAATACATCAACAATGTTAGGAGATTTGAAAGTAGTTTTAACAAAAATAAAATGAGCATCTTTACTAAGTTTATCCACAACCACCATTATTGAGTCATTATGTTTTTTATTCTTAGGTAAACTAGTTATAAAATCAATACCTATAATTTCCAACTTCCATTCCGGAATTGGAAATAAACTGTAATATTCCAGCTGGGTGTTGATGCTCAACTTTAATTTGCTGACAACATTAATTTGCTAAAATTCAAAGCACCTAGATATGTATTCAGCCACTTCATTTTTCATGTTTGGCCAAAAGTAATCCTTTCTCAGCATAGTTATCATTTTATGATAACCAGGGTGTCCCGAATAAGGACTTTTATGAATTTAATCCAAAATCAACAACTTAATTTTTGACACATTAGGCGCATAAAGTCTGTTTTTATAAGTCATTAATCCTTTTTTTTTTAAGCAAAAAAAGTAACTTTCATTCTATTATCATAATCAGAGAATACATATTGAACTTCTTACAATATCCAGGTGCTTCATGAGCAACCAAAAGATTCCACAGATAAGCACAGGTGCTGAATGAGCCACCCCTCATTTCCCAGAAAACAGGTGCTAAATGAGCCACCTTCAAATTATGCACCCCACCTAGTCCTTATTGGCAGACTTAACATGAAAATGAGCCAAAGTTTCTACAGAATCGCTCAGCCAAAACAAAAAGGTGAGACCATCACCAGAAATGTCACTAAGCATAAAACTACTGCTCGAGAGATTACAAAAACAATTGTTCAAGAGATTACAAAAATTCATTCCCCTATATAGCATAGAAACACCAGACATCACTAATCCTACCCATAACCAAAGCCCCAAACAACTATTAAAACCCATCCATGAAAAGAACCTAAAGTCAACACCGAACGTTGATACACCATAGCCAAAAGATATTACCTCCGAGAATACAACAGAGACATTAGGTTGTCGGTCCCGCCTCCACATCACTCTGCACCATAACAGGAGCATTTGGTACCTCCCCTTTAACCACAGGTACAGGACCCTGAGGATTAGCATCCTTTTTCGGCACATCCATATATGTAATGCCTAGTTTTTCAGCCAGCAGGTCCAGCTTCATATGGATCCAGTGAAAGTTATCCGCTGTGTCTTTGCTAACTTCCTCCAGCCTCTTGAGCCGAGGAGAACCAGATAAAGCATCACCACGCATATCCAGATACTGGGAAATTAAGGTTTTGGTCACCCACAGAGTGAAAATCGCCCGATTGTATAATGCCATATGACCCATAGTATTCCTCGAGTCATGGATCCAATTAGCCATGGCCTCCACTTCCTCCAGTAACTCATCTTCCCCCACCAGATGCCATAAGTTGGCCTCAATTTCCTCCATCTCCTGCCTAACTCCCGGAGGAAAGAACCATTGAAAGAAAATAGCAGTAGCCGCCGAATTCCATTGATCATGGCTAGGACCAGTACGAGGTGTGGCACCTCCACCCACCATGCTCGTTTCCCCAAGGTATTTCCTTCGCCATTTCACAACACGACCTTTTGGAGACATGATATTCTTAATCTTGCAAATTCTTTGCACCCTCACAGTCACAATACACTTGCTGAAAGTAATCCAAGGAAAAAATCGCCTGGAATCTTTGTTCCTGATACCACCTCTCCAGTCCATATTTATGGGTGAGCCACCTCCTATCACCATTGAATTCGACATCATGAGCCTGACGCTGGTATAATTAGCAAAGCCTTCATCGTTTGTACCCATCGTCCTTTGTCGATCACGAAACTCCATCATAATCCTGCAAATGCTTCGCCACCTTATCTTCACATGCTGCAAGTTCTCCAAATTAAATTCCCCCTATGATTTGATATCTCCACCATCGTTGACGATCATCCTTTGGTACTTCTTCCTATCGTTCCATATGCCCCTTTGAGTCGAGACATGTACCATCCCTATATCAATTACTGGTAGTGGGGATGAATCTGTCGTCATCTTTCGCCAGCCATTCCTTATTATCACACTCAGAGATGTTAATGCACTTGAGACGACACGTATTGGATGGTAAATTCGATATCTGCCCATCCCATCTATCATTCACTTGTATGACGCCCTGGTTTTCCAACTCATCAGCCAGATAGTTGGCGCTTCTTCTTACATGTCTGAACACTTTGGAGTTAAATCCTCTAATCATGGTTTCTAGACAAGTAATCCTCCACGCCAAATGCCACGTGGTGGTAATATTTACAGCTTGGGTTCCATTTAAAAGTTTGTTAGTCGTCTGTATAAAAATTTCAGAATCACCTTCTACAATACAACAATTAAAACCATGTCTGTTAATAAGCATGAGACCTTGAAGCAGAGCTTCACACTACGTGGCGTTATTAGTTTCATTGCCAATATTACCATAACAGCAGAACTGAATTTGGCCATGGCTATTTCTAACCACTCCACCGTACCTTGCCACTCCCGGGTTCCCTTTAGACGCACCGCCAAAGTTCAGTTTCAACCATCCCTGCTGAGGCGGAGACCACTGAGTCGGGCTTTCCTGTGGTTTCATAGCATTACGCTGAGTACCAATAAACTGAGGAAGACCTCTGATGCCCCAGGTATGTAATAGCCTAGTTTCATTATCAGGGCCACTCATATCTTCCATATTCCATCTTGTAAGTTTCAAGGTTTCATTTATTTCCTGCTTAAGATGCTCTCAGACGATCTTCCAGGTATTGACCTTATGTTTTTCCTGAAACAAACGATAATTGCGTTCTTTCCACACCTCCCAGAGAAGGAAACCAGGATACAATTGCCATATCCGATTCAGAATGTTTCCTTGAAAGGGCTTCCCATTCCATTGCTTGATAGTTTGCTCCGGGCTTGATCTAACCTGAGCAGTTTTTCTAAAAAACCTAGCCCCTTCATCCCATAGCTCGGAAGCAAAGCTACATTCGTCAAGAAGATGCGCCATTGTCTCATTATTCTGACCACATAGAACACACATAGATGGGCCCTCGAAACCTCGTTTCACAAGTTTGTCCCATGTCAGGATACGAACTCTTAGGACTAACCAGAGAAAAAGAGTAATTTTGGGCCACAACTTGGCCTCCCATAAATACTTCCATACCTGATCCTCCTCTAAATTATTCAAGCTGGTTTGTAAATGATAAGCTTCTTTAATGGAAAACCTACCTATCGATAGATGACCCCATCGCAGGATATCCCGTCCTCTCTGGATTTTAACTTGCCTCTGTTTCACAATACCATAGATTTGCCTTCCTATTTCTTCCCCATAGGAGGTTATCCACCAATCTAAGGGCTTCCAGATGTGGAAACCGCTGTCCTCAGATGATTCGTACCAGTAATTATTGACCGAATACTAGTGAAATTGCCTAGTCCTGGTTTCTTTAGGGATCACCAACGATGCAATCGAAGGCTCTTGTTGCCACGCATCAAGCCAAAGGTTCATCATTGTTCCCTCATGAATTTCCCAAAAACTATGTTTTTTTATTAATCCGTTACCAGCCCTTGCCATCTTCCAAATATGGGATCCGTTATCCGGTCCTTCCTCCCTGATCCAATCCTGCTGATCTATGTTTGACATGTATTTCCTTCCCCAAAATCTTGCCCATTGCTCATTCGTATGAGTTAACCACTGCCACCAGAGTTTAGCCCCACACACCCTACTTAGCTCCTCAGGATCCCGTAACCCCAGACCCCCCTCCTTCTTAGTTTTACAGAGAGTCTTCCATCCTACCAATGGCCATTTCCTCTGATCCCCCGTTCCTCCCCACAAAAAGGTCCGTTGCAAATTCCGGATTTCCTTTAGCACTGTCTTAGGAGCCGATAAAACCAAAAATAAGTACAACGGCATAGCTTGCAAAATAGATTTGACTAACACCACTCTTCCAGGGAAATTTAGGGTCCTAAGAGTCCAGTTTGATAGTTTTTCCTTTATTCTATTCAGAAGGTCTTCCCAAGAAGCTTTTTTAAGGATCCCTTTGGTTAAAGGCACCCCGAGATATTTGGTTGGAAGAGAGCTCTTCTTAAAGTCCAGAATACAGATTATATTTCTCTGACTGATAGGCGGAGTATTAAAGAAAAATACAAGGGACTTATCCATATTGATCGTTAACCTTGAGGATTGCAGAAAGATATTCAGAGCCTGTTTAATCTTATGGGATTCCCGCACAGAGGAATGACCCATCATTAGAGTATCATCTACAAACTGTTTATGAGTTATTGCCTTCTCATAGGGAGGAAATTTTAATCCTTTGATGCTCCCCTAACTAACATAATGGGAAATGAGTCTCCCCAATCCTTCTGTCATTAAAACAAAAAGAAAAGGTGATAGGAGGTCTCCTTTCCTGATTCCCCTGGTAGGTTTTACCACACTAGAAGGATGACCATTCACTAGAATGGAGAAAAAGGCCGATGAAGTAAGATTCGCAAACCATTTGATCCAAGTATCACTGAATCCAAACGATTTCATGACCTCTTTCATGTACTTCCAGTTTAACTTATCATATGCGTTAGATAGATCCAGTTTAAGCATCATCCCCACTTTTTTGGTATCTTTAAGTGAGTGAATCACTTCGTGGGCTAGAATAATGCCATACATGATCTGATGACCTTCCACAAAGCCTGATTGTTCTATGGAAATGAGAGAAGGGAGAAGGGGTTTCAACCTGTTAGCCAAGACCTTAGTGATGATCTTGTAGATAATATTGCATAAGGAAATAGGGTGAAAAGAATTAGCATTCTCGGACATAGGAGACTTAGGAATGAGGGTAAGAAAAGTAGATTTAAGTGCAGGAAGAACCCCTCTCATCCGGTGAGATTCTTCCACAACTTGCCAGACTTCCAGTTTAATCAAGTCCCAGAAAGTATGAAAACAATTAGTAGTAAATCCATCAGGACCAGGGGATTTCCCTTCTTCCATCTGAAATATAGTTGTCTCCACTTCCGTTAAGGATATAGGGCTGATCAGTAAATCATTCTGTTCATCAGAGATAATACGAGGAATAACCGATTTAATAATCCTGCAAGCTTCAGTACGATCCTCCTCTGGTTCAGTAGTAACTTTAGTAAAATGATCAATCAATTCTTTTTCAATCTCCTCATGAGATTCCAGTACCACCCCGTCATCAGTCTTGAGATTAACAATCTGGTTATAGTGCCTTTGTTGTACCATGGCCTTATGGAAAAACTGGGTATTTTGATCCCCTTCTTTCAGCCACTGATTCTGAGATTTCTGTTTCCAAAGCAGCTCTTCCTAATATTGTCTTTGTTTGATATCCCCCGAAATTCTTGTTTCCTCCTCCACAAGATCATGGGTTATGCCCATCTGCATAATCCTTTCCTGTACTTGTTCCATACGATATTCCAATTTAGCTTTTTCCCGCTGAATATTTCCAAAGACTTCTTTATTCCATCTTTTAATTTTTTGTTTGAGCATTTTCAGCTTTTGTTGGAAGCAAAACATTTTAGTTCCTTCCTGTGAATTATAAGAAGTCCACCACTCCTCCACCCTAGAGGCAAAATCCACATGAGTTAGCCAAAAATTTTCAAAACGGAAGGGTTTAGACATAATCATACCTATCTTACTCCATAGAAGTGACACCGGCCAATGATCCGACCCCACGGATGCAATTGGCCATGAGTTCAGAGTGCCCCCAAGAAGCATGATGATTTCTGATAGGAGAAAACGATCCAGTTGTGCAGCCACCAGGTTTTCACCTCCCCAGCGATTATTCCAAGTGCACATCGTGCTTCCTAGATCCACATCAATGAGACTGTTATCCTCTATAAATTCATCAAACAATGTATTCTCAAGCGTGAGGTAACGTCTCCCCCCCCCTTTTCTCTGCTAAGGATCGAATCATATTAAAGTCTCCTCCCATAATCCAGTGAAAGCCATCAAACAAACTTCTGAGGTAGGCCAGGCTACTCAGAAACTTCCGTTTTTCAGGGTAACTGCAGGGGCCATACACATTGGTTATAAATCCTTTGACCCTTGACCCAATGACATGAAATTCGGTCGTTAGGCTAAAATTCATCGAAAGAAAATTTGTCAAGGTTATAGTCCTTGGATTCGACAAAACCGCTAGACCTCCTGAATACCCTGTCACATCTAGAGCCATCCATCTACAGTTTTTCTAGATATTGCTTGCTTGTATAGCTACTTGATTACCAGAACATTTGGTTTCCTACAAAAAAACCACAGAAGGTTTCTCCTTTAGAATATTGTTTTTAAGGATCTTGATTTTTTGGGGACCATTTATCCCCCGAATATTCCAGGTTAGGATTTTCATTGAGTGCTATATCTGGCTATGAGGAGCGCCTCCTGTATAGTGGGATATTGTCCCGAGTCCACTAATCTGGCTCCAATTTCACCAATCCTATCTCTGTTGGTCCGTCTTCCCCTCTTGGAGTTTCCTTCCTTTGTCTTCCTCTTGTTTTCCTTCAGTTTAGGCGGACCAATTCCTATACTCAGAGTCGGTTTAACTTTTAGAATGGCAGCTTTCAATAATTGAAGTTGATTTTCCGGGATTGAATGAACATTAATGTTTTTACATGCTTCTTCTATACTATCTAGGTCCAGATCTCCTAGCAGCATATCATCCAGATCTTCATCCATAAATTCAGTCTCCTTCAGTTGGTTAACCACTTGATCAGTAGGTGTTTCCTTCCCTATTTCTGCTTTAGGTTTCCCTCCCTCAACCTTTGAATAACCTTTGTCCTGCTCTGGGAGAGAGTTTTCAATAGGGATAGAATTTAAGACTTCAAAACTTTAAGTCTGCACAATCTTTTTCCCCAGATCAATGCCTATATGGCGTCTTCACGACTTTTTACGATTGGCAACTTTAATAAATCCATCTTGATCTTTCTGTTCCAGTGTACTACTACCAGGAATTCCATTCAGAAGATTAAGATGACAATCCCTTGCTAAGTGACCATGTGCATGACACCAACGGCATCAAAAAGGGATGTGTTCATAATCTAGGGTTTGAAACCATTCCGAATCATCCTAGTTAAGAGTAATCCCTTCCAGGAGTGCTTTTGCTATATTCATATAAACACAGATTCGAGCATAAGACACATACCTTCCCTGTTTGGTCTGATCTGATATCTTGACGAAATGTCCTAGGGTTTCACCAATGGCTTGTAAAACTTCCATATCCCAATATTCTGTAAGAAGAGAGTAGAGGCGAATCCAGACCGGGCCAATAGAGAGATCTTCCTTATCCGGGTTGAAATGGTCTTTCCAAATTCGCAGAAAGAGACCTGCAGAAAAGTAAAAGTATGGCCCCCCCTCAAAAATCTTATCCTTATCTTCTACACTTAGAAATACAACAGTGAAAAAACCCTTTGATCCCAATAAGAGGTTGAAATGGCCTTTGGGCTTCCAGGTTGCTTTAATCCACCATGTCAGAGCTTTTTCCGTTGGCCAAATCCCCATAAACTTGCCAATCAATGCGTGGTCTGTAATGTATTGAATACACTCCTTAACTTTGGTAGAGTTGATAGTAATCACCGGACTGCTTCTGGCTTTCGGTATACACACACCACCAGTATCTCCTCTGTTTATACCCTTCTTCCCACTTCCCGGGCTCCCTGCTATGTCTTTCCTTGCCTCTCCCTAGATCTACGATAGAGGCTTCAAACCCTCTCCTCCTATCCCACTCGGCCCATCCACATTCTTTGCGACATCCTGCTGAACTTTTCTCTGCACCGATACATCAACCTCGCTTCGATTACTCTGAAGGAGAGGAGGGGGAGTGCCCCTCCCCTACGAACATACCATCCCTCTGGGGGCCAAACCCTTCACGCTTAACCACCAAACGCTGATACAGAGGCAAATGCAGAAGAATGCCCCGAATCAACCGTTATAGAGAAGCATTTCTTGGAGCTCAATCTTCAATAGTCAACATAAGTCATTAATCCTTTTTCATTAATGGTGTAATCTATTATTAAATTTTTAGATAAATTTTTAGCAACTTTTTCTCATAATTTCTCATAATTTTCATCTTCCTTAATTCCTTCTTCAATCTAATTTTTCAGATCTGTTTTATAAGCACTGTTTGCTGCCACAAAATTTAATTTAGCGTTTATGCTTAAGGCATCAACAACTTTGTTTTCTTTACCCTTAATGTGCTGAATCTCGAAATCGTATTCGCTAAGGAAAGCTAGCCATCTAGCTTTCCTTGCGTTCAGATTTGTTTGATCCAACAAATATTTTAAACCTTTATTATCTTTTATCAGTGAAAACTTCATTCCAATCAAGTGATGGCGCCACATTTTTAATGCATGTATCACGTGTTTGTGCTAGAAATTGTACCTAGACTACAAAGGTACAAGATAGGACAATTCAAATAAAAACTGAAGGAAGATGAATTGGTTTTTGTGTGATTTTGGTTTGAAGGTTTCATTCATAAGAAGGGAATAATTTAATCATCAAACAAATACAAACATTGAATCATAAAGCAATCTTAAAGAACTGAAACATATAAATAAACCATAAGCATCATAAAACAAGAAACTGGTTTGTCCACAAATTAGTAAGCATTTACATGAATAATAACTTAATTAAGAAATGAAATCACAAATAGGGTGGTCAGACAGAACATAAACATAACCAACAAAGATGAGTCAATAAGTGGCTTATATATATGTATTCAAAACATTGTTCCAGTCTCCAAAAAGAACTTACATGAGAGTATATAGCATCATCCTGAGTATACAATAGTGCATCAGTCCTATAGCCCTTCTCGAACAAGATTCCAACCCTTCTAGTATCTTTTTCTTCTCATTTGTAATTACAAAATGTAGTAGTTTCATAACTACTTCTTTAGGTTAGGATATGAATGCCTCCAACAGTTACATTTTGTTGGGTCCAGGAAATGCCCCTTTTTGGCTACCTCTATTACACCTTTTTGCCCTAATTCCATCCTATTTTCATGAGCTATATCCATGTCTTTTAAGATCAATCTATAACATTGACAGGTATAATTTGTTATTACTTTATTTGTTTTTATGCCTAAGACTATTAAAGATTATGGATCTTAGTCCTTGGTTTATACTAATTTATGTGACTTTATTTAGCCAAGGTCTAAAAGTGTAGGTGTATCAGCCCAACAGTGCCAGCTGTGACTCTTCAACGTCAGCTCCTCATACTCTAAGGGACAACGCATCCTCCACGCGAGCTGTAACAGATTTCCATTGTAACAGATCTCATTGAAGAAGAGCTTAGCTGCAACAAATAGGTGGCATTCCAGCTGTCAAGTTTGTTGATCCAATTTCCATCAGGACAGCAACATCCTTCAGTATTAATAGCACTATTCAACACGCTGTATCAGTTAGCTGTAAATGCACAGCATGAAGATCATAGATCTTCATTGCTGCGCTATTTTTGTGGATTTGAAACTATTTTTCTTTTTGTATAAATCCCAGAAGGCTCTCGTAGCCTAGGGTTGGACAATCATTACTGGTGTAAGTTGTAATAGAGCATTGAAGCTCATGATCTTCCATTAATAGTATGAGGGCAACATTATTCACTTCTGAGTTTTAATTAGCTGTGACTCTCGGCATCTCTGTTAGAAGTCCAGGGCCCGCCTTCTCATAGAGATAGCCGATTTAAGTAGGTATAATAGTTTAATTTCATTCATATTGTGTGGTGTGGAAAGTTGCAGACATTGCTGATAGCTGTAACAGAGAATAGTTTACTTTCATTTCTGTTGTGTGGTGTGGGAAGTTGTAGACATTGTTGATAGCTGTAACAGATATTAGCTTCCTTGCTGGTAGTTTACAATTGCATCTTGAATAGCTATAGCAGAGTGGTGTGACACTCGACTGTGTAGAACAATTCAATTAAATTGCATGTGTTTTTTAATTAGCTGTAACAACCAAGCTCGATCCCAATCAATTGGTAGTTATTTATGCTTTCTAGGACTTCTAGTAATCATCAATAGAGTTCAAGCTTGTATTTCAATTCTAGTTGTTGTTGTGTCTTTAATTGCATACATATATTAGACAGATAATGTTGGAGTTACAGTAGTCACTGGATAGATCATTTTGGTAAAGGTTAAATGCTGTAGTTTGATGATCATAAGGATTTAACTTCTTGCAAAAGTAATTTCATTTCATTTCATTATTAGATCATTAACTTTCTGGATTGATTCTGTAAGAAGGATTGTTTCAATTGGGATTTGTAGATGTGTGAATCAGATTAGTTGCTTAGGGAATGAGTTGGCTGAGCATCTAGGTAGGATCATTACTTACATTCATTAATCAACTGCTTAATTTGTTTATGCATAGATTGCGCTCATTACCTTTGAAATAAAAGACCTTCCTGGGTTTGACAATTTACATTGATCATTCTGTGTGTTAGCTTTAATTAACTGACATATAGAGTGCCCAACATTTTGGCGCCGTTGCCGGGGATGGTAATAGATAGGCAGAGTTAGTAGTTGGTTTCATTTGATTTTACTTTAGTTCAATATTTTTTACGGCATGCATGAATACAAGAAAAACAAATCGGGAACCCCCTTTGAATACTAACATTGCAGGTGAAAGAGGTCGAGGTTGTAATACAGGTTAGGGAAGACACACCTATATTGACGAGATAATTGCTAGAGCTGATTCTTCCACTAGACCACAGCAGAACTTTATAGGAAGGGGAAATTATGTTCCTCCTAATCTTGAACATTCAACATCCACAGTGGAGAATACAAAGGGACCTTCAACTCCTGTTGCAGAAAGTAAACCTCCTGAAGATAAGGGAAGTGTTGTAGGTGCACCAGATAGAGAGGAGATTTATCATATTGACGGAACCAGAGTTACTAAAGAGGTGTGGTTGGAGACTCACATAATAGCATAAGAAGAAAGAAGGAAAAAAGAAGAGATAGGAGAAAAGAGGAAGAAGCCAAAGAAGAGAAAGAACGCATAAAAGAGACTATTGAATTTTGGACCAGAACCATGGTTGATATAGAACAGGGGGGTGAGAATGAACATGAGGACCACCGGGAGGAAGAAGGAGAAAATAATCAGCCTGGTAATACTGTGGCTACATTAGAATTCCCTATCCTTCAGACACCTGGAGCAACTCCTATAAAGAATATCTCACCATTAGTCCTCCCTAATTTCCATGGTAAGTCCTCTGAGGATCCTGATGAGTTTCTTTTTGAGTTTGATATTCTTTGTCGCAACTATGATTACACCTCCAATGCTCAGAAGTTGAATCTATTTCCAACCACCTTGATGTGACGTCCCCTCCCATCATACCAGCATGATAGAGAGGACGTGGTGCTAAAATCCAGGCAACTAGCCCCATGAACTTTTAACTAAGTGTTCACATGATATAAAAGACATATGGGATGTATAATTATAAGAAAAACACAGCGAAAATAATATCAATAACACATCCATCATATATTCAAGATATTCATCAAATAATAATTGCAAAGTTAATACAAGAGAATACTTATCTTAACATAGTCCCAAGCAACCAGCTATGCATCTGCAACGTTCCACCCAACCATAGGCCAGTTGTGCTTATCAACCTCTTGATGCAACTGCCACCCCCAAGCTGGGAATGATCTCTACAAGGAATCAGGGAACAACAGACTCACACATAGCCAAGCATACACCAAGATGAGCCAAGCCAATCTACAATTGGGTTTATCAGGCTGCTAGGAAATGGAAAGGAAGAGTGGCTAAGCTAGTGAGCTCAAGCACAGATCCAGGGGTAACCTTACAAGATCTATCTAGCTTGGCACCCACAATACCTACACACCCAGCACAAGGAAGTATTCTTTTCACTGCTGTACAGTCCCTCAAGCCATACCTTCCCCATCTAGTTCTCTCAGGGTGTGCATAGAAGAGTAGCCAAATCCCTCTTGATCTTCTTGAGAGGTTATCTCCCCCCACTAGGTTTATCAAGCCAATTTTGTCCACTACCACTCCAAGTTTCTTGATCACAGATTCAAATCAAAACAAGGATGCACATAACAACAAAAGTATAAGTGTTGGGCATGAAGAAACGTTTTTACAGTGAGATGCCCAAAGATGGGTTTTTCATTAGCTTTAGAAAAACGTGGAAAACCCAAAAATGAAACTGGAAGATGGGGAACAACCCTGGGAAGCCAAATCCATTTTCAGAAAAATGTCCATGGACATTCTGGGGAAAAAATGACCTCCATCATAGTCCCAAATTGTGGCCCTTCTCTCCCAGCTACTGTATAATGCAAAAACGAGCTCCCAGGCATGGAAAAAGCAGGAAAAAAAATGGTGAAAAACGTGATGGGGAAAGGCCCAGTAGTTCAGACTGCGTGAGAGAGGAAAAGCTGTGGGTTCAGAATGGCTTTGGGCACCATTTCGTGGGTGTTTTCTTGCCCAAGGAGACAAAATACGATTTCCCAGATTGATGGCTTGCCCATGCATGAAATTGGCTGCCATACCTCTTCATTCCCAAGGCATTAACTGCCTCAACCAATTTCTGGAAGAATTAAATGATTGGGTCCATAACCCAAAATGGGTAGTTGGTATTTTATGGGTTTTCTTATTGACACATGGATTAACACCATTGGCTCAAGGGTTTGAATAATTTTCCTCCCTATTCCTTGTAGAATCATGTCCCTATCTCTTTGTTGCATAGCATAGCCAGTTGTGGGTTTTTCATTAAAATTCGTATTTACATGATGTCTTAATTTACATTGTGCATATCTAGCACAAGAGCCATAGGCATCTATTTTTAATTGCCGATACATAAAATGCTAAATCAATGGTGGGGCCTTGGCCTTGAGCTCCTCACCATGATCAAATAACAATATTTACATCATTTACGATTTAATACAAAGGGGGTCAAAATGGGGACATTACACTTGAAAGGAAATGCTCTGCGTTGGTTCATGAGTTTGGCTCGTGAGACCATTACCACTTGGGACCAAATGAAGAACACCTTGCTTTCTAAATATCAAGAATATTGCAGAACAAGAGATAGAAAGGAAGAGTTGTTCAAAATGGTTCAAAAGGATGAAGAGAGTTTGGAAGACTTTGTGGAGAGATTACTGTACAATTTGCAAAGATCTGGTCATGCTGAGATTGGCAAGGATGTGCTCAAGATCATCTTGCTAAGAGGAATCAAGGAAGATTGCCTTGACATGTTGAATCTGCTTGGTAAAGGGGATATCTCGAAGGAACCTTTTGAAAAAATTCTTGAATTATGCCGAAGGTACTCCAACGGATCTTCCAGAACTAGCAAACAATACAAGGATCGAGATCAGGATGTTTTCACTAGGACTCTGAAGTCAGCTAGTGGAGGTGCCACTCGAGCAGAAATAGGAAACCTACTAGAGAACTTTAAAACAGATATGATTAGTTCCCTGTCCTTAGAGCTGGATGCCATGAAGGCAAAAAAAAGACAAGTAATAGAAGATCTTACACTTGGAGTATTCTATCCCAAATGTAGAAAGAAGCATCCACTGAAGGAGTGCCCGTTGGACAAAGCAGAGGTATGTAGGATATGTGAACTCGAGCATGAAACTAAAGAGTGTCCTTCATTACCTAAGGTTAAAGCAGTCCTGCAGGCGTCTATTCCTGATGTATAGCCAACATACTTTATGGCATAGAAGAAACCATGGCAGCCTAGAAACCAAGGTATGAATCCAGATCCAACATTTCTTCTGCATAATATGAATAGAATGAACAACATGCATAATATGAATACACAATTCCCTTCACATTTTTCCAACAACCAGTGGCATCCATCTCAGAACCCATTTCAAAATTCTAATTCATGGACACCTTGGCCACAACAGTCAAACCAAGCTCCCTGGAATTCTAATTGGAGGAACCCTTACCAAGGAAATAACTTTCCCCATCACTAGACTTAGTATCAACAATACCCTCCTCAACAGTATCAACACCAGCAGTATCAGCAACCACACCTCCCTTTCCAGAACAATGCCGCACCCATGAATGCACCACTTCGACCCCCGCTACCTGCACAACCTAACCCGAACCCAATAATAAAGCAGTTCATCAGTTTGAGACTGCCAACATGCCTGCATACTCCATTACTCAGATTCCCTACAATGATATACAATTACGATCAGGGAGGGTAGTGGAGCCTATTATCACTGAGGATCTGTCATCCTTAGTGACTGAAACTGGAATAAATCAACACTATTCAACAAGCCCCATTATTGAGGATGCTGATACTCCTACTAAAGCAGCAACTGAAACTTAGGAAGCAACACACAATCTGCTATAGCCTACACAGTTGAACATAGAACCACCATATCATGAACGATTGCAGCTGCAGAAGACAGTGGAACAACCTCGATTTGATCTCGTGGGGGAGTTGAAGAAGTTATATGTTAAAATTCCACTGTTACAGGCCCTTCATGATGTGCCTATTTATGCTAAGACAGTTAAAGATTTGTGTGTCAAGAAACCAGGAAGAAGGCCCAGGGATCCTCCCATTGTCCACGTGCTGGGAAAATTGTCAGAATTAATAATGGGAAAGGCCCCTGTGGCAAAGTATGATGACCCTGGGAACCTGACTGTTACAGTGCACATAGGGAACACACGGATTCCAAATGTCTTGGTGGATTCGGGCGCAGCTATTAATGTTATGACCATAAAGATTGTGAAGGAATTGGGACTCACTAATCTTTGGCCAACCCCTACTGTTTTGGAACTTGTTGATAGATCAACGATCAAGCCTGAAGGAATTTTAGATGACCTTGTAATCTCAGTAGACTCGTGGGAATACCCTGCAGACGTTTTGGTGTTATAGCCAAAATCTTAGTTGGGGGGACACCCACTGATCCTGGGAAGACCATGGTTGGCCACAGCTGATGCCTGTATCAGCCGTCGGTCAGGTTCTACGACCATTTTAGATGGGACCGAGATCAAGAATCTAACCCTATACCCTCCAGCTCGACCAAGCACAGAAGCTGATACTCCATTATGGGTAGATTTGGAGGAGGAAGAGGGAGTTCAGCCACTATTAACCATAGGGAGAGCCTTGACATTTAAAGATGAAACAGAGGATGATGCCATTAATAGTTTCATCAGTGAGCCCATGTTAGTCAATAAGAATGTTTATCAGATCTTGGACAGTACTTTAGCTGCAACAGAACAAGAAAACCTTACAGAAGAAACTCTGATCAATGATGACAATGTAATTCCAGTACTTAAGAATTAGAAGAGTGTTCCAGTGGAGGTTGAGCCAGGAAAAACATTGAATATTAATCCTAGTCTGGCACCTAGCGAGCTGGAACAACTAGTCACTCTACTGAAACAGCATAGGGGAGATTTTGCTTGGGAGTACACAGATATGAAGGGGATTCCCTCTCATCTGTACACTCATCACATTTATATTAAAAGTGACTCTAGGCCTATATGCCAACCCCAATGAAGGATGAACTTGAACTTGAGAGACATAGTGAAAGAGGAAATTCAGAAACTGTTGGAAGCTGGATTCATATATCCAATTTCAGACAGTGAGTGGGTTTCTCCACTTGTGATCGTGCCAAAGAAAAATGGGAAATGGAGGGTCTTTGTGGATTACAGAGAATTGAACAAGGCAACGCAAAAAGACCATTTTCCTTTACCCTTCATCAATCAGGTCCTTGATACCTTGTCTGGGAAGAAGTATTTCTCTTTTCTGGATGGCTTTAGTGGCTACAACCAGATTCAGATTGCTCCAGAAGATCAGGACAAAACCACTTTCACTTGTCCTTGGGGGACTTTTGCATACCGAGTACTTCCTTTTGGGTTGTGCAACGCACCAACTACATTTAAGAGGGAAGTGATTGGAATCTTTTCAGAAATGGTGAATGATTGCATGGAAATCTTTATGGATGACTTTACTCCATATGGTGACATCTATGAAGAAGCACTGAAGAACTTAGAAAAGGTGTTGAAATGCTGTGAACAAATTCAGCTCTCTTTGAGCACTGAAAAGTTCCACATGATGATGAGTGAAGGTATAGTGATAGGGCACTTCATCTCTTTTGTTGGTATCCAGGTAGACCCATCTAAAATCAAGGTAATTGAAAACATACCAGCTCCTGGAACTCAGAAGGATGTGCATAGCTTCTTGGGGCATGCTGGTTATTATAGAAGATTCATAGAAAATTTTTCCAAACTGGCTTTTCCTTTGTTCACTTTGTTAATGAAGGATGCACAGTTTATCTGGAATGATGCATGCCAAATAGCATTCACTGAGCTAAAAAGGAGGCTGTCCATAGCACCCATCTTGAGAGAACCCAATTGGGCTCTGCCTTTCCATATTTCTTCATATGCTTTAGACACTGCCATTGGAGCAGTTTTGGGACAGCAAGAAGGTAATGCTCCTTATGCTATTTATTATATTAGTAAAAATCTGTCTCCTGCTGAATTGAATTATACTGTCACAAAAAAAGAATTACTTGCCATTTTTTATGCCATCAATAAGTTTAGGCATTATATTACTGGATATTCTACTTTGGTTCACACTGATCATTATATCATCAAGTATTTAATGAATAAACCGATCACAAATGCTAGAGTTACTAGATGGCTGTTACTGCTACAGGAATTTGATATCACAATTATTGATAGACTAGGGAAGGAAAATGTTGTTGCAGATTTCTTATCTCGACTTACTAACAGTGATGACAATTTACCAGTCAAAGATTCCTTCCTTGATGAACATTTGTTTGCAGTATCAGCTCATTCCCCATGGTATGCAGATATTGCTAACTTTTTGGTTGTAGGTAAGCTTCCAGCACATCTGTCAAAGAGAGAAAGAGAGAAAATCATACAACAGAGTGCTAGGTACTGCTGGATTGATGGCTATCTTTTCTACACTGGGCTTGATTTAGAAATCAGAAGATGTGTTAGAGAGGATGAAATCTTCAACATTCTTAAAGCTTTCCATGATGAGCCCTATGGGGGACATTTTGTTGACAAGAGGACAGGTCATAAAGTTTTGAGAATGGGCTATTTCTGGCCTACATTATTCAGGGATGCAAAGAAGTATGTTCAGGCATGTGATATCTACCAGAGGATGGGCCAACCCAACAGATTAGATGAGATTCCTTTACAGCCACAGCTTGTGGTTGAACCATTTGACAGGTGGGCCCTAGATTTTGTAGGGCCTATCAACCCTCCCTCAAAGTAGAAAGTTCATATCTTGGTTTGCACAGACTATATGACTAAATGGGTGGAAGCTGTAGCCTTGGTTAAGGCCAATGATCAGGCTGTGATTGATTTCCTATATGAAGGAATTTTTATTCGCTTTGGAGTACCCAAGGAGATCATTATAGATGGTGGACCACAGTTTGTATCTCACAAGCTGGAAGCACTATTGCAGAAATTTCATATTCAACACAGAATAACCTCACCATATCATCCACAGGCCATTGGGAAGGTGGAGAGCACAAATAAGGTTATTGAGGCTATTTTGACAAAAATAGTGAAGAGCCATCGTAAATATTGGGCTGAAAGACTTCCAGAGGCACTGTGGGCCTATCGTACTACTTGGCGTAACACCACTAGTTTTCCCCCATATGAGCTAGTATATGGCAAGAGCGCTGTTTTCCCAATTGAATTTGAAATTAGAACTTTGAAAACAGTTGTTGAAGCAAATCTGGATTTATCAGAGGCTCAGAGGAATCAACTGAATCAACTCAATGAATTGGATGAGAAACGCACAGCTGCAGTGCATCATACAGCTTTAATCCAACAACAGCGCTCTAGATGGCATGGCAGATTTATAAAGAAAAGAGTCTTCCAGGAAGGAGACTGGGCCCTGTTGTATGATTCACGGTTTAAGAGGGATTTTAAAGGCAAATTGCGCACCCGTTGGTTGGGACCCTATCAGATATATCAGGTATTTAATAATGGAACAGTCCGATTGATCACCATTGATGAGAACAAAGTACCATTATTTGCAAATGGTCATCGGCTGCGACTGTATCACAGGCCGATCTCAAGGGAATATTTTATTTCACAAGTTGCATCTGATCCAGACTATCACTTAACTTCAGGACAGGGATTTTTAAACCCTGTAAATTCCTAAAAAGTTGCAGTTTCCACACATATTTTTGTACATAAATAATCGGTTTTTCTTTCATTCTGTATTTTATCTATTTTTAATTTTTCTTGCACTTTATCGATTTGTTTTTAGGAACTGTGTGCAGGAACTTATTGGAGGAAGAACAGCCGTTATTGGGCCAGATGACTACAGACACCCCATATTTGTTCCTGATCTAATAAATCTCTTTGAAGAAGATGGATATTTCATGGTTTGTCACAAATAAAATTGGCTTCTACTACAGTTGGACAAAGCTGCGACTCCACCACATTTTCCTATTCTGCCAAATTCGCAGTTGTGACTCCGCTACATTTGCCTATTCTTCCAAATTCGCAGCTGTGACTCTGCCACATTTGCCTATTCTGCCAAATTCGTAGCTGCGACTCCATCACATTTGCCTATTTTGCCAAATTCGCAGCTGCAACTCCGCTACATTTGCCCATTCTGCTAAAATTTGCAGCTGCGACTCTGCCACTTTTGCTCATTCGAGCAAATCCTGCGGCTGCGACTCCGCTACTTCTGCTTATCTTTCTAATTTGGCAGCTGCTACTTCACCATTTTTGTCTCATTTTTACTCCTTCCCAGTAGCTGCGACTCCGCCACTTTTGTCCATTCCGCTAAGTATAGCAGCCGCGACTCCACCACTTTTTTCCGATCTTCTAAATCTAGCACCGCGGCTCCATTCCTTCCACTTCATTATAGCTCCTTCCGTACAGCTACGACTCTGCCATTTTTTGTTTGTTTTGCTAGATTTCGCAGCTGATACTCCGCCAGTTTGTCTGCTCTCCGATTAATGATTCCAATAACGATGTGACTAGGCGTCAGTTTTGGTGCTTGTTCCACACGGTCCAACCATGATCCACCACGAAGGACAATCCAGATGCCTTGAGTAGCTATCAGCCTGGGTGGCAAGTGCCACGTACTTCAACACATGTGCATTTACATCCGCTGGGACGACGGCCGGCCGCAATGATTATTTCATGGTTCAAATTCATAAACGCAAGGTACGAGTCCTATCTTTTACATGATTTTGCAGAAGAATTAATACGGTAATAACGATTATGTCTTGTCATAACCCTCGATCAATGAACCAAATTGAATCACACTTTAAAGATTAAGTTAAAGGTCATAATTGTGATTATTTTTCCATCACCTTACCTGATTTTGCACCTGTTACTCCTATATGCCAACCTCGTCACTTCCATAGAACGTTCATACTATCATAGACTAGCCTGAAAACCCGATTCTTGAACCCCAACGACCCTTTGCATGTTCGAAAGCTGCAACTCTCCACTTCTAAACTAGAAATTGTTGAGGTCTGAACCTTGAGGAGAGGTTAAAATGGGAAATCCAGTCAGACACGAACCTGTGAATACAGACGCTGTGCGTGCCAATGCAGAGGTTCTCAATATTTTTATAGTAGCAGGTTGGATGGAGTATTTCGAACGGTTGAATGGTTTTCATACCGAAACCGCATTGCAATTCGCCCTTAGTTTGACTGATACTCATGCCGAGGTCAGAGGACTGCACGTGGATGTTACAGAAGAAATCATAGCTGAGGTTACTGGTTTTCCCATGGTGGGAAAGAAGTCATTTGGGCGGAAAGTACATAATGCAAATGCAGTGAGGGAATTTCTGTCAGTAGCAGAACAGGTTATTCCAAAGCTCCGTGGGCTGGAACTGGCGTCCTTACCACCACCCTGGAATCAAGTTGCAGTCTTTATGAAGAGATATATTTCTTGTGGAGGTAGGTACCAAGTTGTTTCATTCTCTGAACTTCCCTTACTGTCTCATTTACGACATGGTATCTTAGTAAATATACCATTCTATCTGTTTAAAGCCCTGCAAACCATGGCTGGCTATGCAAGAACTGCCCAGCACCCAGTTTCCTCCCTCACTAATCATGGTTTAATCAAATTATTGGTCCTAAGAGCCATTACAAGTCGTCATTTAACTTGGGAGCAATTTTTGGCTGAGGACGCACCAATCAGACAACCTATATTAGAAGAGGGAGGTGCTGATGAGGGTAGTGAGGACCGGAGTTCCTCAAACCCAGTTGGGGGGGAGGTTGGAGTAACATAATTCAGGCCAATAATGAAGGGGAAGTAAGTAAAGAAGAGGCTGGAGTAGCATAAAACCCTATAATTGAAGGAAGTATGATGGAAACTCTGGAGCAGGAGGTAGAAAAATTGGAATTTGTAATTGCAGAGTCAAGTACTCAATTGAAAGAAGCTGAAACTAGAGTAGCTGTTGAAGCTGCAATTACAGAAGTAGGGATTCATAAGGAAGGATATCGGCCAGAAACAGTAGCAGAAGGGACTGTGGAAGTCTTGGAAGTAGAGTCCTCTTCAGAAATAAGGGGCACCATTATTGAAGAAGAAGAAACCAGGGTGAACATCCCTGTGTCAAAGAAAAGAAGAATAGAATCAAGGAACAGGGGTCATACACCCATGGAAGCAAAGAGGAAGAAGAGTCGGACTGTCAAAGCATTAGTAGCAGCAAGTGGTGAGGAACACCCAGTGGGATTGTTGAGGAAAATAATAACTCGATTAGCAGCAGTAGTAGAAGCAGCTGTGACAGTGGTAGCAACAGAAGTAACTATAATGGCAACGGAATTAACAAGGACAGCAGCAGAAGCTGATACAGTGGATGCTGTTGGGGGTAACATTGGAACACCCCTATCAGAGATGACAGGAGCAGTTAAAGGGAATAGGGGGTCACTTGCATTAGAAGAAGCACATACAGTAGGGGTAGATATAGAGATTCCTATTTTGAACCCCAAATTTCCTACTGCTATACAGGAACCCTCTAGGGAAGAACCCCAAATTGAAAACCTCCTATTTGAAAACGAATTATTAAAGGAGGAAGTGCAGACATTAAGAAAAGAATTGGAAAAGTGGAAGGGAGCAGCTGGGAGACAGGCAGAGAAAAATTTGGATACATTAGCAAACGTTGCAAATTTGCTGGAAAACCCATCTCTTGCATTTGAAAATGAGAAGTATGGGGAGACTGTTTGCCCAGAATGTGGAGATATATTTGCTTCAGCAGGACACAGAGTTGTTGTGTTGGGACTTGCATCCCAGAGTCATGTACAGATAAAGGAGGTGGAAGAAGGAATGCTAGGGATCGAATTGATAGAGGAGAATGAGCCAAGAATGGAAGAAATCCCTGATTTGAATTTAGAGGATGAAATGGTACAGTCCCAACCATCAGGGGATACTGAGCTCCTTCAGGACCAGTCCTACCAGTCAGAAAGATTTGATAAAAATCAGAAACAATCTCAGCAGTTTAAAGAAACGGAGGAATAGGGGACTATTACACAAGAACCAATACCCTTGAGGATGTTTAAATCTACAACTCAGATAGCAACATTTGATGTGGAGAATCAGGAGGGAAACACTGCTACACAAGAACCAGTGTTTCCAAAATCATTTGCTACAGTGGCAACACAAACTGAGATGGCTGAGATTGAAATGAAAGACTTGGGTGCTGTTACACAAGAACCAACAACCCTAAAAATACTAACTGAGACTGTAGCACTGACTGAGGAAGCTGAGATGGATATGGATATGAAGAATTCTGTTACACAAGAACCAACATCCTTAAACCCTATGGATGACACTGCACCACATGCACAGGCCATTGCAATCACGATAGAAGATGAAGCTGTCACAGTGCTGAGGCAAGACAAGGAAGTCATTCATCTAGATTCTGATGATGAAAAGGAGGTAGAAAACAAAAAAATTCAACGACTAGAGAAGAAAATTCTCTGGTTAAACCTTGAACTGGATAAATGGCTCAAATGGATGGAACCGTTCAAAGAAGGTATGATCTCTCTCCAGGAGCATAGGAATGTCATTAAGGGACTAAGAGAAAAATGGTCTAAGGAGCTATTCTTCCAGAAGCTTTGGTGGGAAAAAATCCAAAAAAATTGGAAGGTTTGAAGAAGCTTGAGTCCCTACAGCAGGACAAAAAGCAAATGTATAATCTTTCTATAAAGTTGATGAGTTGCAGAGCTCCATCCCCCTCTTATCCTGTCTTCCTCTATGAGCAGACAACCTTATTTAAATTGAAGGCTCTCAAAGATGGAAGATCATTTGAGTTGGCAATAGTTGATCAATTTCTGGAGACTTTTCTGAAGAGTGACTTTGAGGATCAGCATTTGTTATGTGAGTTATATTTGCATGATAGGGCTTGCTATATTTCTGTTCCATCTGACCCTTTACCTGTTCTTGGGGATGTTCAACTGAGGGAATTTGCCTCCTTTGTCATTAACCATGTAAGATGGAAGGATGCTTTCCAAACTATCCTCAGGAATGAGGAGAATTCTACTCTCTGGATTAGGGAGGAACCTCAGAATCCACTAGTATTCATGGCCTGTCATGCTAAATCCCTCAGGGTTCCTTCAATTGCTCAATATTTTGAGAGCCTACGAGATAAACTCCTTACTACATGCTTCCCAATGATTCTTAATATGCAGCAGGATGCCCTGGAAGGCAGTGAATACATATGGCTATACTCATCCTCATCTCTGAAGGAAATGGATCCATATGGCTTCGAAAATTTCAGGCAAGCCTTCGCTAGGGTGCCTAGATATGTGCAATGCATGAAGAGGTGTGGACCTTGGTGGATTGGTTTAAGATTTAAGTTCCCCCTCATTTAGTTTCCTATAAGCAGTTCTTACAGAACCAATTATGCTCTAACATTAGAAGAAGAAGAGAGTTGGTGGGAGCATTGGGTATACTGCTATGGGTTTGTTCCTCAAGGGGAGGCACCAGAATTTGCTTATAACATCACCAATCTCCACAGATTTCACTCAGATTCAGATTCAGACTAAAGGAGGTTGTTGCATGAGGACATGCAATTGGATAGTTGGGAGGAGATGTTGGGTCCAGGAAATTCCCCTTTTTGGCTACCTCTATTACACCTTTTTCCCCTAATTCCATCCTATTTTCATGAGCTATATCCATGTCTTTCCAGATCAATCTATAACATTGACAGGTATAATTTGTTATTAATTTATTTGTTTTTATGCCTATGACTGTTAAATATTATGGATCTTAGTCCTTGGTTTATACTAATTTATGTGACTTTATTTAGCCAAGGTCTAAAAGCGCAGGTGTATTAGCCCAGTAGTGCCAGCTGTGACTCTTCAACGTCAACTCCTCATACTCTAAGGGACAACGCATCCTCCACTCGAGCTGTAATAGATTTCCACTATAACAGATCTCATTGAAGAAGAGCTTAGCTGCAACAGACAGGTGGCATTCCAGCTGTCAAGTTTGTTGATCTAATTTCCATCGGGACAACAACATCCTTCAGTATTAACAACACTATTCAACACGCTGTATCAGTTAGCTGTAACTGCGCAGCATGAAGATCATAGATCTTCATTGCTGCGCTATTTTTGTGGATCTGAAACTGTCTTTCTTTTTGTATAAATCCGAGAAGGCTCTCGTAGCCTGGGGTTGGACAATCATTACTGGTGTAAGCTGTAACAGAGCATTGAAGCTCATGATCTTCCATTAATAATATGAGGGCAACATTCTTCACTTCTGAGTTTTAATTAGTTGTGACTCGCGGCATCTCTGTTAGAAGGCCGGGGCCCGCCTTCTCACAGAGATAGCCAATTTAAGTAGGTATAATAGTTTAATTTCATTCCTGTTTTGTGGCGTGGAAAGTTGCAGACATTGCTGATAGCTGTAACAGAGAATAGTTTACTTTCATTTCTGTTGTGTGGTGTGGGAAGTTGCAGACATTGCTGATAGCTGTAACATAGATTATCTTCCTTGCTGGTAGTTTACAATTGCATCTTGAATAGCTGTAGCAGAGTGGTGTGACAGTCGACTGTGTAGAACAATTCAATTAAATTGCATGTGTGTTTTAATCAGCTGTAACAGCCAAGCTCGATCCCAATCAATTGGTAGTTATTTATGCTTTCTAGGACTTCCATTAATCATTAATAGAGTTCAAGCCTTCATTTCAATTCTTGTTGTTGTTGTATCTTTAATTGCATACATAGATTAGACAGATAATGTTGGAGTTACAGTAGTCACTGGATAGATCATTTTGGTAAAGGTTAAATGTTGTAGTTTGATGATCATAAGGATTTAACTTCTTGCAAAAGTAATTTCATTTCATTTCATTATTAGATCATTAACTTTCTGGATTGATTCTGTAAGAAGGATTGTTTCAATTGGGATTTGTAGATGTGTGAATAAGATTAGTTGCTTAGGGAATGAGTTGGCTGAGCATCTAGGTAGGATCATTACTTACATTCATTAATCAACTGCTTAATTTTTTTATGCATAGATTGTGCTCATTACCTTTGAAATAAAAGACCTTCCCGGGTTTGACAATTTATATTGATCATTCTGTGTGTTAGCTTTAATTAATTGACATATAGAGTGACCAACACATTTAATAGTTATAAAAAAATAGTTTTCGAATAACTAAAGTAATTAACCAAAAGGTAACTTCAAACTACTATCAACAACTATACAAAAGATAATTAAAACAAAATACATGAACAGCTGTGCACCAGATGGCATTATAACTGTTTAGCAACTTCTTCTAACATTGCTATTCCTTTTAATGCATGAGATTTTTTATCATGTCGAGCCTGCTCCGCCTCCATGCTTTGCACCTTGTTTGACAGCATCTTATTCTGTTTTCTCAAGTCTTGGATCTGCTTGGTTAATTTCTCATCCTGAACCTCTGTCTCTCCTTTTCTTCTTAAGTATTCCTTTGCTACTACAATAAACTATTGATAATGGGCATTGCCATCTTCCAAGTCTTCCCTTAACCTTTTATTTTTTATTGTAAGTCTCTCATTTGATTCAGTCAGAAATGTAACCTGTGTTCTCTGCTGCTGTAATGATTTCTTCATTTTTTCTATCTTTGAGTCCATGTGGACATCTCCATGCAATGTTGAATCTTGGTCTGATCGCATTGGGATATTTAACTTCTTGAAAATCAAGTCTTCTTCCTTCCTATTCCTCACTGCTACACCTGAAAATGTAGCCACTGAAGTCATTCCCTGTTCAAAACTAGGAATAATTTCTTGTTCTGCAACTTCTTCACATACTTTAGATGATTCTGGTATCATTACTTGATCTTCCTCTATACTTGTTTGAACCTTCTCTAGCTTCAACTCCTCTTTGCAATTTCCATCTTCTTCACTTTAAGAATCCTGAATGATAGTCACCTTCTCCTTTTCTAGCTTAGGATTCAAAATCCTCCTCATGTTCAGTCTAAGTTTATTGGTGGCTCTAGTCTTAGGTCTCCATTTAGGCTTTTCAAGCTCTGCCAGAGTTTTTACATTAGCTTTAAGGTCTGGAACTTGAAAATTATTCTCCTTGCTATTGGTAGTAAGAAAAAATAGGGCTAAATTCTCTTCTTTGCAGACATAACTTTGTTCTACCTCAATCGAATTTACAACTTCTTCCTGTCTTGAACCAACTACGTTTTTCATTGTATGATCTTCAGGAATGCATTCATGCTCCTCTTCAATCATGTTTTCTTGCTCTGCATCATTAGGGTTTATTAACTCTCCTTGTACATTATCATTATGCAAATCTTCTTGTATTATATCTTCAAGTGCATCTCTTTTGAATTTCTTCGCAAAACTAGACTGTTTGTTGGGCATATGTTTCTTTTCATGCTCATCGTGCTTGATTACGAACCCTGACCAGAATAAAAAATGATCCCAATTTTGATTCTCCTTCTGCAAAACTGTCACAACAATCAATTTAATCAAGCCATGATGGAATAATGACTGGTTTGTATGGTCAGCGTGGGTTTTGACGTTGTTCGACATTTTCTGAAGGCTTTTGAGTAAGAATAACGGTAAATTCATCTTAGACTGTTGATTTAAGTGCACCAAAAACCTAATATGGTATTTGAATACCGATGCAAACATGCCTTCACATGTAATATAACTCTGCACAATTCCAATAACTTCCTTCCACTCTGGCTTAAAGTTCTCTAAATGCACCCCTTTTCTCCAGTTAAGGGATTCACATCCAGGTAGAAGAAACGAGCTAGGGTCGAATTCAAAAGGGGTTTTCTTAAACCATGATCTTCCTTCGAAGGGCACACCGATAGCTTCAGCAATTAGATCGTCAGTCAGTTCAAATTTCAAAGTATTAAAGCTTACAGTGCTATTAATAAGATTCTAAGCGAAGGTGTGGCTAACATTGACATTGAAACCCGCAACTCTTTAAAAAACTTCAAACCATCCAACTTCCCTGAACAACGTTGCATATTCAAGAAAACTGGTGGCCCAACTCGTGTCTGTTGGCTCGAACCGACTTATTTTACCACTCTTACCCATAACTTCTGCGGTTAATTACTGTATGGCTTCTTGGAACTAAACATAATTAAAAACTTTAACAAATCTGGGAATACGTGGCTTCCAAGTTTAAAATTCGTGGCTTTCCCCTATCTTCAGTTCTCATCGTGAATTTGACAAGTGTTATCATGTAACAAACAACTCCTTAGTGGTCTTCGATCATCAATAAAATGAATGTGCCAATAACTTCTATGAATTCACCATGAACTTCTATGATTTCGGATTCCAGCAGCGCCTTAGAGTATGCAGTTTAGTAACTGCGCTGCGGGAATGTCTCCAATGAAGATTTTGCAAAAGAAACTCAACATAGAGGTTAAAATTTAATCACAGGAGTTAGGGAAAAATTTAAATAAGTATTTGGAAGACTATAAAATGAAATGAAATACATTGATAAGCCACTATGTATAGAGGAAAAATAAAATAAAATAAAATAACATTCATAACATAAAAAATAAAAATAAAAATAAAATTATTCAATTTAAAATAAAATAGGATAGAAGTAGAAAAGAATGAAAAATTTACAAAAAATCAAAAAGGGACTAGGTACAATTCCAGTCCCAACATTTGGCTCCAGTTGGTGGATGAAAGCCTCCTTGTGAGGTTTCAAGATCTTGTAGACTAGTGCCTCTGCAATCAAAACTGAAACTTCCCTATTATTCTGCAAGCTTCCATTGGGCAATTGGATTCTTTATTCAACTTATTTCACACTGGTATGTACAATGAGTGACAAATTCTTACCTTTAATGAGTGTAAAAATGCTTAAGGAATTGTCCATTCACTGGATTGGACAATTCTTCACCTTCCAAACTCTGCAATATAAAGGTATTATTCTCCAAAATTTTAGAAATTAGGAAGGGACCCAACCATAAATTATCAAACTTACCATGCTGATCCTTTTGATCTCTTCTGGCATCCCACCTGAGCACCATGTCTCCAAGAGAAAAAGTATCTTCTTTAACTGTCCTATCAAATTTTTCTGTGATATTTTTTTTATAAGCTTGTGCTCTTTATGCTAAAGCTTCTCGTTCTTGTTGAAGTTCAATTAATGAGAATATTCTTCTCTGAATACAAAGGAATTGGCGTAGGTTAACTTAGATGAGGTTTCAGAAGGCTTTATTTCAGCTGGGATTCTTCCATACATCTTATTGAAACGTTTAGAGAAATCTGCTACAGTTTCATCCTTTTTCCTTTTCAAAGCTGCAAATTCTGTAATGTAATAAGTGTGATCCGTAGTATCCCCCACTGTCTCATAAACATTTATTGGAGTTCTTCTATTAGGGTTATCGAATTAGCAGGTAGTTCTCTGAACCATTTCCTTACCTCCCCATCTAAACTCTGTACAAACATCCTCATCCACACATATTTAGCTTCAATATTCTGATTGTCTGCATAACTTAGAAATGCATTCCAATGTTCCTCAACAGTGGTTTCACCCTGTCCATTAAACCTATGAAGGTATTTATGATAATCTCCAGCTGGAAGAGCATTCAGGGGTTGAGGAAGAACTAGAGGAGCATATCTAGCAGCTACCATTCGGTCCATCATATCAATAGGTTGTTGTCCTCCCATATTGAAGCTAGTTTGGCTTAGTGAAGAAATAGGCTTACTGACTTTGCTCGGACTTGGCTAAAAAGAGAGTCTACAAGGTTTGAACTGAAACACGAGAGTTTTACCAGGAAGCTCAATTTTTATTTTTTGACAAGACAGTGGATTTGTGAAAATTTGAAAGGTGTCAACTGGTGTAGAAGGGATTCGCCAAGACAAATTATGTTTTTTCTCTTCTGATTGAAGTTCTGAATATGCAAAAGGGGATACTAGTTCTTAATGATTAGGAGTAAATAAAGAAGGAGAAGACTGAGATCTTTGAATTTGTCTATCTTCTTTCAAGATCTGCTCTAGATCTAAGACTCTTGGATGTAATGGAGATGTAGGTATACCCCGTGTGTTTTCTTTTCTTGAAGCCACAATGAACTATTACTGGTGAAAATGTAGTCTTTAACAATATCTGATCTTGTTCACCTTCCAAAATCAGATCCAAAAATTATCCCAGGGAAGATTTTACTTCACTTTCATCCCCGACAACAGCACCAAAGATGTTTGTGCTAGAAATTGTACCTAGACTACGAAGGTACAAGCTAGGACAATCTCAAGAAAACTGAAGGAAGATGAATTGGTTTTTGTGTGATTCTAGTTTGAAGGTTTCATTCATAAGAAGGGAATAATTTAATCATAAAAAACATACAAACACTGAATCATAAAGCAATCTTAAAGAACTGAAACATAAAGATATAAAGCATATAAATAAACAATAAGCATCATAAAACAAGAAACTGGTTTGTCCACAAATTAGTAAGCATTTACATGAATAATAACTTAATCAAGAAATAAAATCACAAATAGGGTGGTCAGACAGACCATAAACATAACCAACAAAGATGAGTCAATAAGTGGCTTATATATAGGTATTCAAAACAATGTTCCAGTCTCCAAAAAGAACTTACATGAGAGTATATAGCATCAGTCTGAGTATACAATAGTGCATCAGTCCTATAGCCCTTCTCAAACAAAATTCCAACCCTTTTAGTATCTTTTTCCTTTCTTTTATAATTACAAAATGTAGTAGTTTCATAACTAATTATTTAGGTTAGGATTCGAATGCCTCCAACAGTTACATTTAATAGTTATACAAAAATAGTTTTCGAATAACTAAAGTAATTAACCAAAAGGTAACTTCAAACTACTATCAATAACTATACAAAAGATAACTAAAACAAAATACATGAATAGCTGTGCACCAGGTGGTGTTATAACTGTTTAGCAGCTTCTGCTAACATTGCTATTCCTTCCAATGCATGATACTTTTTATCATGTCGAGCCTGCTCTGTCTCCATGCTTTGCACATTGTTTGACATCAGCTTATTCTATTTTCTCAAGTCTTGTATCTGCTTGGTTAATTTCTCAGCTTGAACCTCTGTCTCTCCTTTTCTTCTTAAGGCTTCCTTTGCTGCTACAATCAACTCTTGATAATGAGCATTGACATTGTTGTTCAGGATTTCTACCTTATAGTGAGGAGATGGACACTACCAAATGGGCGGGGTTGACAGGTAAACACATTAATTGTATTGCATTTAGTTACTACAAAAGAAAGAGATTGAGATTGAAAGAAGTACCTCTTATTGACGACTGGTCCTAGCTTTCGCTTGATATTCTGCTTGATGAACCTGCAACACAAAAGATACCTTCCTCAACGTATCTTGGATGTAATAAATATGATGAAAGAACAAACAACTTGATAATAAAATATAACAAGATATTAATCCAAATGAATATACAATCTAGTAGACATTTGATTTGGGAGAGGAAGTGTGTTTCGACCTTTTTATTGTCAAAGAAACATGAATCAGTACAATATACCTGATGTGTAGAGATGCTTCTGCAACCGGATCCTGGGCTCCTGCTCTTCACTCTGACTTGGGAATTCCTCCAGTGTAACAGTACTCAAAGCATTCTTTCTAGGTTTTTCACTTCTTTCTATCTCTCTCTCCCTAACCCCTCTCATGGATCGTCCTTGTATTTATGGGACAAGGTAGGCAGTTAAATTCGAGACGTAGTTGAATTGGGAGGTTGGGGAAGTTGTAAAACCAACTTCAACTAATCCCAATTCGTCAACTTAATATATTTTTTGATTTCATCTTAAGATGTACGCGGGTTTCATACAACAAGAGTAGCGTACAGAGAGCAACTTTTGTGCTCTGCAACAAGCGTTTAAAACATTTTGGGAGATGTACATTGGTTGTCCTTGAGCAAAGTAGAGTATTTTTTCAAGGTGTATCTTGGTTTTCTATATAGAGAGGGGCGTACATGTGGTAAAATTAGGAGAAACTACAAGATTTTCAGCTGAAGAGTGTACTTCTAGCAACAAGTCATCCAAGTCAATCAAACTTTTCACTCCTTAGTGTCCTTTTGTGTGATCAACAAAGTAATGTGATCACGGACGGAGAAATGCATAATTGACTGATAACATATGCCCCCTAATGTGTGAGTTCAGAGGGAAACGATGGCCGAAATACATTAAAATTCCAAGTCATAGGAGGAGCAAGAAACCACAGAACCAAGTCACAAAAACACCTGAAACAACAATCAAGGTCAGCGAGCAATTACAATCTTGACATCATATAGATGTGTAGCATAATACAATATGATCTCCGATACATATCTAGGAGATGTATATATAGATCATGGCCACTGAAAGACAAGCATGGATCCATGTCAAAATGAGAGATCATAGCCATAACAACAAACTGGATCTATGTCTCATGAAGAGCCAAAATAAGTGAGGCTCAGTTTTGTGCAACTTGGGTGATAACGTAAATATGGTGATGCTACCAAAGTCCCAAGGTCTTCATCCAAACAATCCAAGGTACAAACCCTGTCCATGTGAATAAATGAGCTGAAGTTGAACATGGGGGGTATCGTTTGATTACCGGTCATTAATGTATACCGTTAACAAACACGAGGGCTTCCATCGATAATGATAATGGGGCCCGAGGTACCTAGTACGATCCAACAAGTGTGAATAAGAGGAATTGAAGTCGAACACTTGAGGAACCTGTCGAATACGAGACATTGATGTATTCCCATTATTCAACATCGAGGGAAACTGCCACTGATGACTGCAATCCCCAAGGTACTAACCGAAACTCTAAACTTCGTTCCCAGAGCATAATGAGCTGAAGTCGATGGGAAGAAGTCCGTTGGAAGAGAGGAATTAATGCATCCTCCATATTCCAACACAAGGAACACTCACAGGTATGAGATGATGTGGAGTAGGACGAGTAACAAGATGAAACAAACTGACACCAGGATGGCTGACACATGAAGTCAAGGTAAATTGCAGAATGGCTGACACAGGCTGTATCCTTGAATAGTGAGCACGACACAAAGTGACTTAGGTAGTTTTCAATATGAAGGGGGAAAGTCTACGATGTAGGAGACATAACAGACCCTCCTTTTGATTGGAAGAATAACCAACTGGGGGAGTACAAACTCGGAGATCAGGTTCACCCTAAGGCCAAAAAATATAACCCAACTGACATGAAAGACTCAAGTAGGTGTTGTGTTCAAGGATATGACTGACTGAAATTGCCTTTGAAACTGAAAAAGATGTGATATAACCTTCTTATCCCTTATTCTTTTTGGTAAAAGAATGGCCTTCTTGTTGTTTTAATGAGTCCAAGAAAGATATAAAACTCAATAAGTCCAACCATGTAATCAGTTTAACGAGCCCATGGGAGGAAGACTCAGGACCTTCTTCATTTTTTACAGAGTTCGAAGAAGAGATAGACGAATACTCTCTAACACTGATCTCTAGATTTTAATATTGAGCCGAGATCTGTTCTTGCTCGCCATTGTTTTCTTGTTTTGAGGAGTCAGAAAAAAATAAATAATCCTCCATACACTTACTCGTGGATTTTAATATCGAGCCCGAGTAGGTTAATACTCGCCGATGTTTTTTTGTTTATAGAGTCTGAAAAACTTAAACAATCCTCTATATACCCTCTTGTGGATTTCACATCGAGCCCGAGTAGGTGAATGCTCGCTTGGTGTTTTCATGTTTCGAGAGCCTGAAAGCCCTAAAGAGAGGCTCCAAAAGTCCTTTTTCTTATAGTTAGTCCCCTCCCCCGAAAAAGTATAAAACAAATGAGAGGAGAACTCTTCTAGTCACGTATGACTACAGTATTATTTTTTCGTAAGTAATCCGCAAAAGTCCGAAAAATGGTTAAACTTATACCTAAGCGGATGTCGCTTCAAATATTTTAACAAGTCTGAAAAGACAACTATACTAGGCAATCTTGTCATATTTAAAGAGTCAAACAAGAGCGTGAAAGAACTCTATAAAGATCTTTTTCATAAAGTTTTAACAAGCCCGAAAAGGTAAACTCGTGACCTCCTTACTATTTTTAACGAGCTCAAAGGAGATACAGAAAAATGATCATAACTTCCTTACTGTTTTTAACGAGCTCGAAGTGAAGGTGGAAGAAATGCTCATAGCCTTCTTATTGTTTTTAACGAGCTTAAAGTGAAGGTAGAAGAATGCTCGTAATCTCCTTACTATTTTTAAAGAGCTCGAAGAAAAGGTGGAAGAATGCTCGTAGCCTCCCTACTGTTTTTAACGAGCTCAAAGAAAAGGTGGAAGAATGCTCGTTTGTGGATCAATGTCCAAATGAATGGCAGACTGCATTATAGACTCTAGGAAAAATTCATCAGAGGGAAGTATATTATCCCAAATGGAGTCATCGCCTGGTCAACTGTCGGGACCCAGTCCCGAGAAGGTAAGCATGAATTCAGAGGCTTCTTCTTAGTAGCAATTGGACTCAAGGAACAATATGCCACATAATTTGATTGTGACATGGTAGTGCCTACTGGTGAGGGAAATACTTGGTCTATAGTTGGGTAATAAGAGGGATCAACAAATGTAAGATGATCGATAGTGACAATGCTTTCGTTGTGAGGAAAATGCATCACACGAAAAAGCAGAGACACCATAGACTGCATAGCATATACGTAATCATGCCCAAGGATCATATCAAAATCCATAGGGTCCTTTCAAACCATAAAATCAACTAAGATTGTTTTTCCATCCAAAGTAACAAGTACTTGAGGGAGGAAACCCACCGGTTCATTAGGTCTTTTATCGAAAGTCAATGGCCAATTAACAGCTGGAACAAGGTTAGGAAAACCTAAATCTCTCCAAGCATAAGGGGATAGGATACTAACAGAGGCTCCTTCGTCTACAATACATCGATGAACCACATGGTTTCTGATATCAACCTTTATCTAGAAAGGTGTAGAAGAAGGAAGGTGAGGCCTAGTTAGACTATTCCAATCAAAGGAAATGATCCCAGAGCTTGGTAGGGGTTCACTCGGCACAAATGAAGTGCCCCCATTTCAAAAACATCTGAATTGGTAATGCAGAAGACTTCAAGGACAGGTGCATTAGTCTCTAAAGGACTGATGGGATCAGTCGAAGATTGCATCGATTCGATCACTTCACTCTCTGAAGAAAGAGTGGGGTTGACCAAAGATTGCATTGGTTCAACCACTTCATCAACCAAAGGTTGATCCGGCTGTTGGTAATCTATAGACAATTTAGGGGCAGAGGATCCTTCAGACATGGACCACACTCTTCGCACCTCTAGAATAGTAGGGCACAGGTGAGTAAGTTGATTTCCCTTACAAAGTTTACAAGGGAACTTTGGCTTCCGTCCTATAAGCTTAGACTCCTTTACACCAACAGTACTCTCGGCATGACTAGCATTGGCTGACAGCTTGCCCCCAACATGACTTGTAGTGGCTAGTTGCTCAGAAACATAAGACTTTTGAACTATGGACCACACTCTTTGCACTTCTGGAAGTACAGGGCACAAATAGGTCAGGTGGTCTCCCTCGCAAAACTTACAAGTGAACTTAAACTTCTATTTATTAGGTTTGTTGACAATGTTAACTTTCTCAGCATGACTTGCAGTGGCTGATTCAATGTCTCCAGTATGACTCACAGGAACTAGTGACTTGTCATTAATATTCCCGGTAGTGATCAATGATGTGTTCTCAACATGAGAAACAGTGGTTGAAGGCATGCTTTCAATATGATTTGTAGTGACTGAAAGTTTGCTCCCAGCATGACCTCTAGAGGCTGGGTAGGTGCCCCCAGTGTGACTTCCAGAGGTTGGCTGGGTGGGTTCAGTATGATTTACAGTGACTGAGTGAGTTCTCCCAACATGACCACCAGAGGTTGGGTAGGTGCCCCCATCATGACCTTCAGAGACTGGGTGGTGAGGTTTAGTATGATTTCCAGTGACTGAGTGAGTTTTCCCAACAGGACCACCAGAGGTTGGGTAGGTTCCCCCAACATGACCTTCAGAGGCTGGGTGGCAAGGTTCAGTATGATTTCCAGTGACTGAAATCCCCCCCCCAACATGACCTCCATAGGTTGGGTGGGTGCCCCCAGCATGACCTCTAGAGGCTGGGTGACTACCCCCTTGCTTTGGCATCTTCTTCCTATTCTTCCTCCGTCTATTTTTTTTAGACTGCTAGTTACTAGTATTACTACTTTCACCACATGAGGTAGAAGGAGGAGGATAAGATGTTACTAGCAAAGTGGGCATAAGGTTCTGATGCTCTTGATGTGAAGTGCTTACTCGAGAAGCATCAGTAGCATGCAAGGTGTTCGAAGTGGAAAACAACCAAACTGATAGCCTTATAGTGAATCCTGAAAGATTCAAGGTAGCCATTAAGGGAGTACTAATGTTCCCAATGAATGGAAAAGCACAAGGATCCCCTTGAATAGGGGTCCCTCGATTAGTTCTCACCGGGATACTATCCATATTTTTCGATTCAATGGGCCAGAAATATTTAAGGCCAACTAAAAAAAAATGGCACAAAGATCACACCACTAAAAAGGTCCTAGGTAATCAAACCAGGCAATCAATGGAAAATACTCTCGGAAGCAAGGCGGGGATGATTAGGGTCCACAACAGACTAACAATGTATTGACGGTCAGTTACGTGGCATCCTCCAGAGGTCCACTGGGTGCAAGCGTTTGAATCACCAAACCTCCTTCCCGGGATTACTGCCAAAGGGTTACCTTCCACGTCTGTCTGAGGTGAAGTGGGAATAATTGCGCACTCTACCTGTGTAGAGCCCTAAAAATATGATACTAATGCTACTATCAATACGAAATAACATGGGGGGATAGTCTTCAGACTAGTCGAAACACATGGGTAGGGTAGCAAAGCCCGAAGTCCTAAAGGACCCTTGTTCACGAGTCAACTCTGGTTTATGGTTGAGAGGAAAGTGAGGGGATATCCTCAACAATTCCAATCTCCCACGGCCTCATGCTTAAATTTGGTTTGAGTAGAGCATCCCAGGACTATTTGATAGAGATGGATTTACTTAAGTGAAATTCAAACTACGATAGTTGAGTAATGAAGCCAGTTTCGGATCGTTTAAGGTGATTTAAGTCCGAAACTCTAGCCTAAGCTAGTTGATGATGTGCATACCTAAAAAGAAAAATGTTGCTAATAAATTTTATTAATGTTTCTTTTTAAGGGCTATTTGTTACTCAAGGGTTGTAGTATGGTGTGTAGAATGGTTTGTTATGAAACTAAAGTGCATATAACGCAATGCTTTCAAATTCACAAATTTTTTTCTCTTTTCCGTTTATATTCTTTCAAAAATCGAAAACTAAGGAAATCCTAAAAACTTCTTTTTGTAATTTTCTTTTAATATTTCAAAGCAAACTATGCTACTTCAAAATAATGCAAGACCTTACTACTAAGCTATTTGAACAATTTTTTGTCTTTTCTGATAAATGTAAAAGAAAGAGAACTTGTACAAAAGCAAACAAGATCTAAATATAAAATGTGTGTAAGACAAACATCTAAATGGATCAAAGCAAACGAATCAAGAGACTCGATGAAGACTTGACTTACCAAGTTTTTGTGAAAGAAAGACTTGAGGATTGGAAACAAAATGTAAAAGAAGTAGGGAAGAGAGGCACTTGTGATGGAACGACAAACCTAAACAAGTTGCTCCTAAGCATCAAAACCCTAAGAAAACACTAAGCCAAGCAAAAGTAAGCAAGCGAACCAACAATGACTTTAACAACACACAGACTCAAAAGAAAGAAAACTAGAAAGATTTGACTTATTTGGACTGAACTCATAAGACAATAAGGAAGTATCTAAACCAAGCAACCTTTCGAAAGCAACCCTAAGGACTCAAACTTAAAGGTCAAACCCTAATGGAAAGTATAAGACAAAGCGAAAGCATGCTATTGTTGCCACAAACAACTAACGATAATGACATAGGTTTGTATGATTGCAACAAGGGCCAGAGTGTACAACTATGTCCAAAAGAGAATAGTGCACTAACTTCAAAAAGGGATAGAAAGCAGTGAAGATACTTAAACAAGGACTAAAGCAAGCAAAAACAAACTAAAAGACATCGGAGAGGCAAACAAGACTAAACAGAGACATGGGAGGTCTCAGGGGTCAGTGAAGGAAGCAAAGCAACAGGATGGAAAAGAAACCAAAGGCTTGGAAATCAAACCATAACAGAAAACTGGACACTACAGGAAAGTACACTACTGTGCAGTGTATAAACCAGCGTATTTCAGGAGAGGTACGCTACTGTGCAGTGCAAAGAGGGGCGTCCATCAGGTAACAAACGCTATTGTAAGTAGGGTGGACCAGCATACATGTCTTAGAAGGGCACAAACAGGCTTTGCAGACAGTCAACTGAGATGAATCAAGCATTAAGAATAGGTAAAAAAGACCTACAATACCTCTCAGATAATCAAAAATACTGAAAAATGGGTTGGAAGAAAACCTAAGAAGGTCTCCTAGAGCAGAAAAACACATGGTTACTCCCCAAAGGAGTCGCGGGTGAATACATGAAGTTGGGAAACAATTTTGGTTTGTTTTTGACAAAAAAAATTGCTAATTTTTATGTTTTTCAACTTCGACCTATTCAAACCCATATATCCCTTAGGAATTTCAACTTGAAGTAACACAAAGGTTTTACAGAATTGAATTAGCTTTCTACTCGTATTTTTTTTAATTTTTTTTATGGACATATCGTGGGACAAATTTGTTGTCAACCAATGGCATATGCTTGAAAATTTTAGGTATGGATAATGAGTGACCCGTGTTGACCACGGTTTTTTGATATATGGTTATTCATTTTAGGGAAAAACATTGTAGGCTCATATTTTAAACATGCTAAACTTGATCCTGGACTATATTTTGAGTTTTTTAAGTCTTGGGAACTATTTTTTATTATTTATCGAAACAACATATGTTCAAAAAATGGTACATTATCGACACATGTTTTTGTCTTCTCATTTTGTTTCAAATGTGACTCTTATCAAACAAACTAAAACCAACCCATTGAAGATGACAGTTCAAGGAACATCCTTGTATTTTTTTAAATTTTTTTGGCTTCGACATTGTGATGATATTGAATTTTCTTTGTGACTGATTTTTACGTCACTAAATTTTTTAATGATAAAGTTTAGTAAAAAAATAGTAATCCTAAACGAAATTCGAAAATTTTTATATTATGAGAAGGTAGATTGAATGATGAATCTACTGGTATAAACTCCGACATGTAATTCTCATTTTTTGCAGTGGTCCGACCTTGTTAAAGTGACACATTCTGCATTCTGTAGAAATTCTGCTGGAATTGTTGACCAAAAACTCTCAGCCCAGAAAATGTCTTCCGAACTCTCAGCCGAGAGTTTAGTTCAAAGTCTCATCCGAGAGTTTTTTTAAAAATACAGAGCGTGGATTGGTTCAAACTCTCGGCCTAGAGTTTTTTTAAACTCTCCGCTGAGAGTTTGAACTCTCAAAACTCTCGGCCTAGAGTTTAAAAAACTCTAGGCCGAGAGTTTCAGGTTGAATTTTTTTCCCCTGTTCATCTGCATGCCCTTTTTCCCAGCTTCACGTTTTTGTCACGAAATTGTTTCCCAGCTTCGCGTTTTCACCCTTGCCAGTCTGTTGTTTAAGATTACTACCTTATAGTGAGGAGATGGACACTACCAACTGGGAGGGGTTGACAGGTAAACACATTAATTGTATTGCATTTAGTTACTACAAAAGAAAGAGATCGAGATTGAAAGAAGTACCTCTTATCGACGGCTGGTCCTAACTTTCGCTTAGTCTTTCGCTTGATCTCCCGCTTGATCTTCTACTTGACGAACCTGCAACACAAAAGATACCTTCCTCAGCGTATCTTGGATATAATAAATATGATGAAAGAACAAACAACTTGATCATCAAATATAACAAGATATTAATCCAAATGAATAAACAATATAGTAGACATTCGATTTGGGACAGGAAGGGTGTTTCGACCTTTTTATTGTCAAAGAAACATGAATTAGTACAATATACCTGACATGTAGAGATGCTTCTGTAACTAGATCCTGGGCTCTTGCTCTTCACTCTGACTTGGGAATTCCTCCAGCGTAATAGTACTCAAAGCATTCTTTCTAGGTTTTTCACTTCTTTCTATCTCTCTCTCCCTAACCCCTCTCATGGATCGTCCTTGTATTTATGGGACAAGGTAGGCAGTTGAATTTGAGAGGTATTTGAATTGGGAGGTTGGGGAAGTTGCAGAACCAACTTCAACTGATCCCAGTTCGTCAACTTAATATATTTTTTGATTTCATCTTAAGATGTACGTGGGTTTCATACAACAAGAGTAGTGTACAGAGAGCAACTTTTGTGCTCTGCAACAAGCGTTTACAACATTTTGGGAGATGTACGTTGGTTGTCCTTGAGCAAAGTAGAGTTTTTTTTCAAGGTGTACGCTGGTTTGCTATACAGAGAGGGGCGCACATGTGGTAAAATCAGGAGAAACTGCAAGATTTTCAGTTGAAGAGTGTACTTATAGCAACAAGTCATCCAGGTCAATCAAACTCTTCACTCCTTAGTGTCCTTTTGTGTGATCAACAAAGTAATGTGATCACGGATGGAGAAATGCAGATTTGACCTATAACAGACATCTTCCAGGTCTTCCCTTAGCCTTTTATTTGTTATTGTAAGTCTCTCATTTGATTCAGTCAGAAATGTAACCTATGTTCTCTGCTGCTGTAAGGATTTCTTCAAATCTTCTATCTCTGAGTCGATATGGAAATCTCCATGCAATATTGAATCCTGGTCTGATTGCATTAGGATATTTAACTTCTTGAAAATCAAGTCTTCTTCCTGCCTATTCCTCACTGTTGCATCTGAAAATGTATCCACTGAATTCATTCCCTGTTCAAAACTAGGAATAATTTCCTTTTCCACAACTTCTTCACATACTTTAGATGATTTTGGTATCATTACTTGATCTTCCTCTATACTTGTTTTAACCTGCTGTAGCTTCAACTCCGCTTTGCAATTTCCATCTTCTTCACTTGAAGAATCCTGAATGATAGTTACCTTCTCCTTTTCTAGCTTAGGATTCAAAATCCTCCTCATGTCCAGAGTAAGTTTATTGGTGGCTCTAGTCTTAGGTCTCCATTTAGGCTTTTCAAGCTCTGCTAGAGATTTTACATAAGCTTTAAAGTATAGAACTTGAAAAATATTCTCCTTGGTATTGGTAGTAAGAGAAATTAGGGCTAAATTCTCTTCTTTGCAGACATAACTTTGTTCTACCTCAACCGAATTTACAACTTCTTCCTGTCTTGAACCAATTACATTTTTCATTGTATGATCTTCAAGAATGCATTCATGCTCATCTTCAATCATGTTTTCTTGCTCTGCATCACCAGGGTTTATAAATCCTCCCTGTACATTATCATTCTGCAAATATTCTTGTATTATATCTTCAGCTGCATCTCTTTTCAATTTATTCACAAAACTGGACTATTTGTTGGGAATATGTTTCTTTTCATGCTCGTCTTGCTTGATTACGAACCCTGACCAGAATAAAAAATGATCCCAATTTTGATTCTCCTTCTGCAAAACTGTCACAACAATCAATTTAATCAAGCCATGATGGAATAATGATTGGTTTGTATGGTTAGCGTGGCTTTTGACCCTGTTCAACATCTTCTGAAGGATTTTGAGTAAGAAGAACGGTAAATTCATCTTGGACTATTAATTTAAGTGTAGCAAAAACCTAATATGGTATTTGAATACCGATGCAAACCTGCCTTCACATGTAATATAACTCTGCACAATTCCAATAACTTCCTTCCACTCTGGTTTAAGGTTTTCTAAATGCACCCCTTTGCTCCAGTTAAAGGATTCATGTCCAGGTAGCAGAAATGAGCTAGGGTCGAAGTCAAAAGGGGTTTTCTTAAACCATGATTCTCCTTCCAAGGGCACACCGATAGCTTTAGTGATTAGATCTTCATTCAGTTCAAATTTCAAATTATTAAAGCTTACAGTGCTATTAATAAGATTCTAAGCGAAGGTGTGGCTAACATTGACATTGAAACCTGCAACTCTTTAAAAAAACTCAAACCATCCAACTGCCCTGAACAACGCTGCACATTCAGGAAAACTGGTGGCCCAACTTGTTTCTGTTGGCTCGAACCGACTTATTTTACCACTCTTACCCATAACTTCTGTCGTTAATCACTGTTTAGCTTCTTGGAACTAAACAAAATTAAAAACTTTAACAAATCTGAGAATACGTGGCTTCCAAGTTTAAAATTCGTGGCCTTCCCCTATCTTCAGTTCTCATCATGAATTTGACAAGTGTTATCATGTAACAAACAACTCCTTAGTGGTATTCGATCATCAATAAAATGAATGTGCCAATAGCTTCTATGAATTCACCACGAACTTCCATGATTTCAGATTCCAGTAGTGCCTTAGAGTATGCAGTTTAGTAATTGTGCTGCGGGAATGTCTCCAATGAAGATTTTGCAAAAGAAACTCAACATAGAGGTTAAACTTTAATCATAGGATTTAGGGAAAACTTTAAATAAGTCTTTTGAAGACTATAAAATGAAATGAAATACTTTAATAAGCCAGTATGTATAGAGGAAAAATAAAATAAAATGAAATAACATTCATAACATAAAAAAGAAAAAGAAAATGAAAACTATTCAATTTAAAATAAAATAGGATAGAAGAAGAAAAGAATGAAAAATTTAGAAAAATAAAAAAGGGACTGGATACAATTCCAATCCTAACATCACGGCTGCTAGCTCTAGATCATAGGTTGCATAGTTCTTTTCCTGAATTTTTAACTTCTTGACTCGTAGGCTATTACATGACCTTCTTGAGTTAAGACCCCACCAAGTCCATCGTTGCATGGGTCAGTGCATACAATGAAATCCTTATTTGGATCTGCAATTTTTAATATAGGTGCTATTGTTAATAATTCTTTTAATTTCTTAAAGCTTTCTTCGCATTTTTGATCCCAAATGTTCTTTCCCTTATTCTGCAAGGAAGTTATGGGATTTGCAATTATTGAGAATCCTTCAATAAATTTTATGTAGTGACCTCTTATTCCCATAAATGACCATACATCGGTTATGTCTTTAGGGACATGCCACTCATTAATTGCTCTTATTTTATTCGGGTCGACAAAAATTCCGTCTTTAGATATTACGTGACCTAAGTACTATATTTTATCTTTGTAGAAGTCACATTTACTGAACTTAGCATAAAGCTGATGTTCTTTTAAAACTTGCAGAATTATTCTTAAGTGTTCGTCGTGTTCTTCTTTAATTTTTGAATAAATTAAGATATCATCAATGAAAACAATTACAAACTTATCTAGGTACTTATGTAGAACATTATTCATTAAACACATGAAGACTGCCGGTGCGTTAGTTATCCCAAAAGGCATAACTACGAACTCGTAATGCCCATAACGGGTCCTGAAAGCAGTTTTAAAAATGTCTTCATTCTTTATCCTGACTTGATGGTATCTAGACCTCAAGTCTGTCTTATAAAATATCATTGCTCCGCGTACTTGATCGAATAGATCATCAATACGGGGAAAAGGATATCGGTTTTTAATAGTCATTTTATTAAGTTGACGGTAATCGATGCATAAACGCAAAGTACCGTCCTTCTTTTTAACAAAGATAACCGGTGCTCCCCAAGGAGACACACTTGGCCTTATGCAGTTTTTTATCGATTAGTTCCTTCAACTGTGATTTTAATTCATTAAGTTCCAAAATATTCATTCTATAAGGAGCCTTTGAGTTCGGTACCGCACCCGGTACTAACTCAATGGTGAAATCTAGTTCCCTTTTAAGAGGTAGTCCTGTAATTTCTTCCGGGAATACATTAGAAAATTCCTTCAGAATAGGTATGTCTTCCAATTTTAAATTATCTTCGTTAGATGAATGTTCATCATTAATCACATTTACAACAAACATTTTACACCTTTTTCTTACAACCTTTTTCACTTGTAAAGCAGAAATTTGTCTAACATAAGTTTTTCTAGGGATTCCTTTTACATTTTCAGTTTCCCCTTCATTATTTAAACAAGTAAAATACTTTTCAAAACAGTTCAATATTACTCTATGTTGTTCAAGCCAGTCCATACCTATCAACACATCATAAGACCCTAACGGTAGAATATTCAACTTAACTCGCGTCTTTAATTGACTCATAAGCAATTCATAATTTTTACAAATTCTACAACTTTTATTTTGGTCCCTATTGCTAACTGAACCAACCATGATTTATCAAAATTTTCTACTTTTAACTTGTAACTCTTCACTAAATCAGGTGATATGTAACTCAAACTTGCACCTGGATCAATTAGAATAGAGATAGGTTTGTTTTGTATCATACCTTCGATCTCGACCATGGAAGTTTGATGGTCTGCTTGTTGGTTTTCCAGTGCTGCATTGATTTTGGGCATCTCCCTTGCTAAATCACTAACTGTTGGTTCCGTCTGCATGGTATGAATGTTGCTGACTGTCTTTCTTCTGACTGGACAGTTATCTCTAGTATACTGTCCATTATAGTCATAACATTTTAAAGGTGGTTTTTGTTCATTAATCCTGGCATTATTATTATTATTACTATTGTTAATAGGCACATTTCTTGCAACTGTGTAATTTTGTAGTGCATTACCTCTGTAGTTATTACCTTGAAAATTTCTTTTATTGAAACTTTTATTATTTCCAGAATTCTTAAAATTAAAGTTTTCTTTTTATGCTCAAAGTTACTTGGTTTATTATTCCTCCAACTCGATACACCTTCCCTTTTCTTATTTTGTTCAAAATAGAAATTGGCCTTCCTCATGGCTTCTTCAAGAGTTGTAGGATTATCGTATTCAATTCTATCTTTTATGTTAAAGGGTAAGCAGCTCAGAAACCTTTGAACCTTAGGTTTCTCTTCAACTAAGTAAGGTACATACCTTAATAGACTGATAAATTTGCTACTTAACTCCTTCATACTCATAGAACCCAATTTTAAGTCATAAAACTTTTTTGCCTTAACTTCGTAATATTGTTCGAACAAAAAAAAATTCTTAAATAATTTCTTAAATGCACTCCATTTTATAGTTCTTTCTTTAATGCTTTTAACCCTCTTAATATCCTGCCACCAAATGTATGCCTTTCCGGTTTGATTGTAAATGGCCATTTTAGCTTTTAATTGAGATGAATAATCATACATCTGAAAATACTTCTACATACTGGACAACCATGCTTCGGCTGCCTCACCCTTTTCATTTTCACCATTAAATGTTGGGGGTTTTATCTTCTTAAATTCCCTTGAAATTTGTTCATAAGGCTTATGCTTTGTTTTCTTAGGACTGCCGTCACTGTCACTGCTGTCCTAATCATACTTATGTTTTCTGTTATAAGTTTTATCATTAGATTCAAAAGATGAATCATTGTCACTTTTATAATATTTTACTTTCTTATCTCTTTGTTTAAAGGACATAGTTCCATACTCAGATTTTACTTCTGTTCTCTTATCTCTTTTATCATTATGATATTTTTCCAGTAAAATCTGGTTCAGCTCTTCCTGTGCCCTTAAAATCCTTTCGTTTTCTTTTTAGCATTTCTTATCTCAGTTTTTAAATCTTTAACTGTACGTAAAAGTTCAGATGATTGATCATTAATTTATATGTAGATTTCTTCGTTAATATTCTCATGCTCATTATTATTACGTTCACTATGATGAGATCTCTCTTCAGCAGATTCTTCTGGTCCTTCCATACAAGCAATTTAAATGTCAAAACTGTTATGTACAGAAACAAATTAAAACAAAAGTTAGTAACAAAGTTTTGTTTTGTTTTTTTTTTCATTTTCTGTTTTCCCGTGTGAGCCTTTTTCAGGCCTAGAGTTTGAACTCGCACTCTGATACCACATGTCACATCCCAAAAATTAGTAAAATTTTAAAAAAATTCTAGCTATCTAATTAACAATAAATGCTATGCAGAAGTAGGTAGTTTCAGCTTTTAAAGTTACTGTTTAAAATAAAAGGGACGTTTTAATGTCTCCATAAATTCCTTTGATTAAATAAGTTGTCGAAAGAAAAAGGTAGTGTCGTAACACTTAAGCGGACATTGTCCATAAGATTTGTGTCGTAACACATTTAATTAAAAACTGCAGTTCTATAATCTAACTGCCTATTTCTTTTGTTGTAAAACTTATTATATGAGCACTTATTATGTTCATTGTTTGATATCATATTACTTACTGTTAAGAGCATTCTTCTGTGAAGTCTAATATATCCATAGGCATATATATAAGTGATGATGTATTTACATTTATATAGCGTCGTATTTAATATTAATGTGGTTGTGACCACCTTACATTCTTATGTAACTTTGTTTTGATCCAATGACCTTCTAGTTGATATTTATGATGACAATAATATTTTCTCTTGTAAGTCGTTGATAGTTGTTTTTTTTGCCATTTTATAATGTTGGTCTTAGTACGATAGAATGTAAGTGATTTTTAAAACGTTGGCAAGTGCATACTGGTGAAAAGATTTGAGACTTACTTAACTTATTGCTAAAGCATGAAGTCCTTCTATCTTGTTCCAGGCTACAGATTGTCTTGGCAGGTTTTGCATGTTTAAGTTCAATTTTCAAGACAAGGAAAAGTGTACTAAGAAACATTAAAGTATTAAGTTGGAAATGCTAGCTATGCTTAGGCCTACTTCAATCTTGGGATCCTAGATTTATAAAATGATATTATCATTCATATATTATGGTTTATTAGAGTATGGGTGCATCCACTATATGATATACATATCGTGGTGGTTTAAAGATTACAAGGTGATCATTTAGGGAAATATGCAATATGTAAAAGTTTGTGTACCAACTATGGACTTTGTATAAAGTGTAGATCGTGATCCAAACAAAATCAACTATTTGATTCTATGTAATATTTGCAAACCTAAACTATAGGGTGGTGGGTTTCGTATTTCGGTGGTGGATGACAGGACTTGGAATTAAAATTCTTCACGTGATTGTCATTAATGAATGCCTCGATTTTACAAAACCCTACAGCTATGCTTCAGGGTTTGGTCATTCGATCATTTTATTGAATCTATAGTGTTAGTGAGTTGGGCTTCTTTTCCTTTCGGCTGCCATAGTTGTAGGAACCACTCTGCGAGTTAGTTGCTTCTGGCGAGGTGTTGGTCGTGCCCCTTTATGGTGAAATGGGTTCTCTATTATGGTTCTTTCCATCACGGGTTCGAAACCCTATAAGGTAACAATCCTTTCAACACTCCAATCTCTTAAATGTTTACAGTTAGGTTTTTAATTTGGCATTCATCATTTAAAATTTGTTATGGTTTTAATGGTTGGGGCAGTTTATGGCCTTCGGGATGGCACCACGAGGGTAACATTGGTTCCTGTGGACTATGAGACTCGGTAATTCTCGGGCTCATTCCCAGGTGCCTCTATCATCGTTTGAAATGGTTGTTAAGGTTGGTCTCGTCGTGCTTCAGCATAGACCGAGTTATAGGAAATTTTTAAGCAGCGTTGCTACAATAGTCTGATGTTTGCCTTGACCCACCCGAGTTGGGGTTTCTCCTGACAAGTTGATGTATCGGTTTGTTTGATACAATGGTTTCCTTTTCTGGTTTTCCAAGCAGCTAGTCTGCAATGTAAATTTTTCTTTATGAATAAAACGATGGTTCTTATTGTTCCTTAGATTCTCCTTGTTTATAAACTTGTTCTCGGATCTGTCAGTTTGTTTTTAAGTATGATAATCTTTTATGGGAACTGCTGGTCAGGTAAGGAAGGTTAACGGGCTTGAACCCTCACCCTAGCTTTCGTAAATAATAAGAATGTTTACATTATAAGTTACTATAATTCGAATGCGGTTTTAGTGTTTGATAGAAATGATTTTAATGACACATGATTTAAGCCTAGTACTAATATGAGTTTATAATTGATATTTTAAGCATTACTTTTTTGCTGTAAGGGCGAGTTCTCCGATTGGAGACTCGAACCCTCGATCCTTGTCTGCAATTTGTGAAATGATAAAATGTAGGGCAAAAAGGTAGTTGTCTAAAGTTTTAAATATTGTAAAAGAGAATGTGGGATTTGTATTAAAACTTTGAATGATCTTGTAAGCTAGTGTTTTCATTATTATTTTATGTGTGTGGAAGCCGACCTGGGCATGCCTCTTAACATGGCTCGAACCCATAGCCTTCTACTTACTTGTATTTATAATATCTGTATGTTTGTAAAAACCCTACGATAATATTGGAAGGTGAAAGTTTTAGCGTTTATCCCATAATACATTTGTTGCTATAGTATATAGTAATTATGTCTGTATATAAAAAGGGTTTAATAAACCATAGCAATTGTTGTACAGTGATTTCGGTAATTATTAACTACTATAAGTTTGGGGTTTTCATCTTTGGCAAATTCGACCTACTTTTATTCGCCTAATACTAAAGGGTTTATAATATTGTACTGTAAGGTCAGATTCTTATGTTTAAATGATTATAATGTTTATCATATCCAATGCATAATTTTTGTATAATGAATAATGGAATATCGGTATTACTGTATGTTTATATTGATGGAATTTTGTTCAAAAGGGTGACTATATCTACTGTAGAAGATGTAAATTACTAAATAGTATTTGCAGTATAGTATGAAGGTAATACTGCTACAGTTTGGGGTTTGCTTCAATGTTTAGTTTAGATATATGATATGTAAGTATATAGATTATGTTCTTAATCTAAGCAATGTATTAATGATGTTGATAGCTCTGTAATATGAAGCTTTCGATTTCTGTTTTTAAAACATTATGGTTATCTTATGAGGAGAATAGTAAATATATAACTAGATATTTCAGTTTGCATTCTAAGATAAAAACCCTATATGATTCTGCTATTTGTTTTATAGATATAAGCATAAAATTCTAAATACATTTACATTAATAAACACAAACCTGGAACTGATATAATATATAGTATGGAAGCATAAAATTCTAAATACATTTACATTAATAAACAAAAACCTGGAACTGATATAATATATAGTATGGATTCCTTATTCTATTTGAAGTATAAAATTACTGCTATTTTTCAATCTCATATTCAAAGTTAATTAATCACTTCCTATACTAGAGTACATCGTCTTTGACGAAAGGAAAAATATAGGAAGATATTTTGTTCATTCACTTTTATCATCTCAATCATTCAATAAATCCGTAGAAAACTAATTTAACTTCTACAGAAGATCATTCAATAGTTTAGCTAACTGATAATCATAAAACAACATTTTTAAACAATCTAAACAACCTAGTTTAACTAGTGCAGAAAGTAAAACATAACAAGTAAAAACCTGATAACTTGATAGGGTGGACAAACACCCAAAGAGTCATGTTCCTCCCAACCTTCTCTAGAAGAAGCAGCCAAATCACTTGCTCCCTTCGACCCCCGAGCCTGTTTACTAAACCACTAGGAAGAATATTTTGTGTAGAAGCAAGGCACTCGGGTTGTACTTCAGCAATCAATGGGGACTTGCATACACCTCAAACCTCTGCACTCAGCAGGAAAACTCTGCACTCACCAGAAATAAGACAGACTTACATTGCAACTCAAAACATAGCTTCCCCTCATTGAATCTCTTGTGTGCATATAGCAGAACCACAATGTAAATTTTCTCGTCAGAAAAAGTGTGAGCCTCTGCTCAATTCGATGGCTTATAAAAGATGCCTAGGTCTTTTAGTGGTCAGTTTTCAATAAATGAGCCTCAAGCTCCAGTTCCACATTCTAGGGAACTTGACTACAATTTAAGGGAGTTGTCCCATAACAACAGCTAGTTACTGAGTTCATGATGCTGTCACTTGTGCATTTCCTTCTACCCCAGATTCCATTCCTCCTAGTGGGTCAATAAACACTCTTTCAACAGTCTCTTTGGGTGAGTGTCTCCTATTTTATTTTATTAAATAATAATATTATGCATTTACAATCATCCTTGACCACTTGGTCAAATATAAAACTTTATAATAAAAGTTAAGACAATGTTTTTCCTCAAACATAAAATGTCTCAAGTATTGGGTATGTTACATCTGGTAAATTTCAATGCTTATGGGCCAGTGATGCGAGCCTGCACTTGGCAGAATGAGGGATTCTGTGGTAACACCTGAGCGAATCAGATTAGCTGAAAGAAGGAAACGATCCAATCGAGAGGCCACCTAGTGGGATCCACCTCTTCTATTATTCCAAGTATGGATTCCATTTTTTGGCTTGATGCCTACCATGTCCAAGGTGTCAATTAATTGTCCAAATTCTTTGCTAGCCGAATCAAGGCGAGTTGTGCTCCTTTTTTCTTCTAGGGAGGAAGAGATCATGTTGAAGTCCCCTCCTAGGATTCAATGTCCTTCCATAGGCTTGATCCAATTTAACGACTCCAAGAAACTATGTTTCATAGTAGGGTTGGTCGAGCCATAGACGCTGGTTAGAGTGCCTGAGAGTCCTTTTCCTTTGACAGTGTAGGATGCGGATAAGGTGAACCTTGTTGAAAAGAAGTTGGACATGTGAACAACTATGGGATCCCAGAGTATTGCAATGCCTCCAACAACTCCCGTGGAATCAAATTCCATCATGTGGTATCCTTTCCAACAGAAGGATGCCCAGTTTTGCATTGTTTCCATGGTGCATTTCGTTTATTGAATCATTACTATTGCAGTATTTTATTGATAGATATTGGATCAGAGGGTTCTTCTCTTGATTTTCCCTCCCATGCTACGGATATTACAGGATAGAACTTTCATTGGGGGTTACTAATGGGTAGAGGGTAGGGATTGCATCAACTCAAACAGTGGCATGTAGTTCCCTGATGCAATCAGCTGCTCACCAAGCCCTGCTAGTCTTTGCTGGTTTTTGTTTCTTCATTTCTTGCTACCTCCAGGGTTGTTCCCCCGATGAGAAGGAAGGATTCCCAAAGAGTTTCTTTGCTGACTCTATGAGTCCTAAGGAAGTGTGGTATTGAAAGTGGCTGCTTGAATAGCCCTTTGAATTAACTTGATATGAGGCATGGGGATAATGGAGAGGTCTCCCTGTTTACATACCTCAATAATTTTCTGGATATCATGATCCGTTATGTCCAGATTCTTGTCTTTGTTGACATTGCCTTGGTCCTCCACTTCTTCCATGGTTCTGTATTCTTTGGGATCTATCTTTTTGTGCTTATACTGGTCTGGATCAATGGTTTCTTGGATTGTTGCTTCTTCCTGGGGTTTGTCTATTACCGCATCTTCGAGCTCCATTTATTCTGTCTCCAGGATGGTGAACGTATTGGTGTTTCATGTTTCCTTGGGTTGGGGTTGGGTTTTTTCTGGGGGATTTACCTTTGGATATGAGAGTCACAATAATCAAATTTGATTGACCTAGCTGGGATGATGAGGGTGTGGGGGGGGGGGGGGGGGGGGGTGGAGGAGTTGGGATTTGAACCTCCGGGAAGTCTTTGTATAGATACCCATATTCATGCAATTTATGGCATCGAAATGGGATATGCTCGTAATATAGGGTTTGGATCCATTCCTCATATTAGAAACTCAGGTAGATGGCTTCTGACAGTGGCTTTGAAACATTCATATGGACACATATTTGGGAAAAGGATGTGTACCTACCTCTTTTAGTGATTTCTGAGCTTCTGAAGTAAGTTCCTATGTTGTTTCCAATTCCGGATAGGGTTTATTCCTCCCAGTATTCCCGGGGAAGGGAATACATTTTGACCCATACCATAACCTCCATGAGGTATTCCTGATTAGGATTGTAGTTGTCTTTCCAGTAGCGCATGAATAGCCCCGCGCTATTGATGAATTGGGGACCCTACTCCACAATTCTTTCACGTTCTCTCAGCTCTGAGAATATTACAATGAAAACCACTTTTGATCCAAACCTTACATCAAATCCCCCTCGGGGCTTCCATTTGTGGTTGATCCAACCTTGAAGATATTTTTCTGAAACCCATAAATTTTCAGATCAGGGCATGGTCTCTCATGTATTTCATGTACTCGGACAGTTTACTCGAAGTAATTTCCAAGGTTGGGATATTGCTGGTCTTCAAAAAGCATTTGATTCTGGGAATTTCCTGGGTTCTTGCTTGAGGTGTATGGCCTCTTCTTTCCCCCTTGTTCTGCGGATTCTCCTTTGGCTACTGCATGATATCCATTGAGTTCTTCCGAGGGCTCGCATTCTGAGCCCGATTTGTTGTTCCTTGAGTGAGATCTGGTGAAGTGGCTTGATTTGAGACAATATTTTGACAGGAGGGGGAACCTCCCCCACTTGATGGCTTTTCCATTTGGATCGCTCAACTTCGATCCTGTGGGAGGTATACCCTAACAGAGATGTGAACCTTGGTTTCGGGCGAAGCGCGAGCCGCAGAGCTATCTATCTCATGTTGATCTTATGAAACTGGTTATTGTAGTGCTATATAAAAAATTATTTTATATTCTACCTATTTCCATATAGACATGGCTCTGATATTCAACATGTTTCAATTGTAATCTCACAAGTGTCATGGCTTCCAAGTATGCGTCCAAGTGTTGAGATTACAAGCTAAATGATAAATTTTGAAGACAAATGTCAAGATGTTTGATAGTTAAACTATTATTGTGTTGTATTTCATTCTTTGGTTTGAAATGGTTTTTCTCTCCTTATTTGATTCTATGAGGAGTATGAAACCTTCCCAATGCCATAAAGGCTTAGGATTTTATCTCAAGGTTTCAAAATTGGGATTATTCTCCTTTCTTTATTTAATTGTTTTGGGGTAAGGAAAATAAAAACTATGTTTTCAAGCATTTGTTATAGATCAAGAGTACTCGCAAAAAATATGCAAGGTGGGGTTTACACGATGTATTGGAAACCTAGTTTGTGCAACAAATATTGCTTGTCTCTAAAATGGTCGGATGAGACAGAAATATATTCTACAACAAATAAAATCAATGAGACTTTTGCGCAAATTAATCAATGAGCGCATGGCATTATCTTCGTGTGCTGGTGGTACCGATTACAACAATTTCAAGATGGCAGAGTGCTCTTGGTTACAAGAGAGCATACATTTAGATATTAAATAAATTCTTCTAGATTTTAAGCCATTAATTTAGCAGCAAGAGCCTCATCAAATATCAACTTCTAGAATATTAAGGCAGCAATCAAATAATCTCCAAATTTGAAGGAAACTAACTTCACGATATCAACATCGAATGGTTAATCCTAAGTGTGAAAAGTGACACATTTCATCGAAGAAGTAGGGGAGTGGGCAGTTCCATATTTCTTGTAGGGAAATTCGATATTTATGTTTATTTTTAGTTTGTTGTTTCCTTCCACATAACAATAATTTTTTGTTTGTACTTGGCTATTTAGGCTATCTTTTTAAATGTAATGGGGGATCTTCCTCGAGGAAGGAGCTGAGAGGTTAAGCCTTTGGAAGGGAAATGTAATAAACAAAACTACAGTATTCTGCAATAAATTTATGCTCTGAGATCGGTTCTATTGAGGGTATTAAATATGCTTCTTTTATTTGCTTGAGTACAGAGTTAGCTTTTAAGCTTCATTAGTTCTTTTTTGTTTCATATCGAACAACAATGATACCTTTATTGTGAGTTTCCTGAAACCAATGAGCTGTATTCCTGTACATTATTCTGGTTCAAAACACTGTTCTGAAGCATAATTTCTTTACATTATTAATGTCTATCTCATAGTGTGCATGCCTTTGACCTATGAAGTGTTGATGATTTGAACCAAAGATTATGTGTTTTTCCTTCCCAAGTGTTGATGATATGAACCAAAAAGTTTGCATACGTCCAATTTTATTCATACAAATTTTAAAATTATATTTTATATTCATTTTTATTAAAAAAGGCTGGTTTTTATCTATACAAAAGTTTCATGTTACGTGGCTTTGAAAATTTATTTTTATTTCATAAAAAAAAAGCATGGGCTTTCGTCTCATTCCAAGTCTATATCAATCCAAGCCGACATATTCTCCACGTTAAGTCAATCCAACTGTCACCACATCACACAAGTGTTGAGGCCGCTGAGGCAAGATCCCATGAAACTCCATGCACCACGTGTTAATGAAACATAAAACCACCGGTGTATATAAATACTAATAAAATGTTTGTCAGCCTCCCATTTTTCTTCCTTGTTAACACTACAACCTTACTTTTTGAATCCTTTTTGCTCCCCTATATGCCTATACTTCTTGCCATTTGGTCATACTCGTCAATCTTCTGTCACTTATTACATAGTTCTCCTTCAATAGGCAATAAGAGCTAAAAATTGTTATATTTTGAATAAATTCTACATGTTTAATGAATTGAAATTATTCTAGAATTAACGATGCCTGTGTTGAATACCTTTTGAGCAGATATCTGTTTCAGTACTCATTTCGGCACTAGTCGGGGGTAGTCAAAGGGGCTCCAAGAGACACAAGCATGCCTTTTCAGTAAAGAGACTCGACCTCCAGCTGTCATAGGTTGCAATTATGTCAAGCCAGATCGATCCCAGTTCACGTAATGCAACAGTATTCAAAATGAGAGTTCCATAGGTGTAACAGTTTGGTTGCATTTAAGCAGGGCAGTGGCATAACCTCGACGATCTTATCCTCCCACGTTTTGCATTACAAGGATAAGACACACCATTCATGATCTCTTAATTGAACTCTCAACTCATCAGTTGTAATGCGTGAACCAAATTGTAATGCTTGTTTACCATTTTTGGGGATATGGGAATCTATATATATGTGTGTAATCTATGACAGAGGAGAGGAGAAATATACTGCACTATTATGTTGTTGAACTCATTAGTCTTCGTCACACTTTGATACCACTATAATTTTGAAGCTACAATAATGCAAGTTTGGTTTCATGATGTTTAATGTCATCTTTTAGTGCACTGTGATATAACTTTTTAACAGCTCCTTCACCAGACAAGAGGGCCCACCGACCTAAGAAGGTGTTGTTTTGTATTTCGTTCCTGTATGATTACTCACCACATTATTTTGATATGTTTGTATTCCTTGTGCAAGCTCAAATTTTTGTACATGTTTGCTATCTCTTTTAACTTTATGTAATTATTTGGTTTATTTAGTTTTGAATTGTATAAAGACTCTAGGTAACTTTACCACTTTTGCTACTAAGAATATAGTTTTGTACCCTGTACACGTGAATACTTCCTATTTTACTCACAGATAATTTGTATTGATGAATTCATATGTATAAATGAATTGGCATGTGATCCTCTTCTTATGAATTTTTATGCGAAGCTCTCCATGTGTACTTATAATTTTATATCTCGAGGCTTTTCAGATTTCATAGGTATGCTAAAACTGATTTCATTATAGTCCCTATTTCACTCTAGTTCTGCACTTGTTTATTCTTCTGTCTCTTAGAAATTATAGTGTTTAGAGGAATAGCTATTTATTGATGCATACTATTTTTCCTCTTAAATCTTTTAAGTAGTCTAGTAAGTAGTAACATAATTTAAAGATTGCAAGTAGATTCTCAAAATGAATTAGTAGATGATATATATATATATATATATATTTCAGGAAAATTATTTATAGATAGAATTTAGACATTTTATCTTTTGTTTTCCCTCTTATTTTTATGTCAAATGTGTAATTCTTATTGGGATTGTATATTCAATATATTAGATTATAAATTTACAAGTAATTACTGCTCACAATACCCTTGTTTATTGAAAACAGACATTTTAGCTCTAATTGTATTATTTAACTACACATCCTGCTAGCATACTTTACTTAGAGGCCTCAGTACCATCTTATGGGAGACGGTGCATGTCTAGATTATGATTGGTTAGGATGTTCAAGTTAACACTTTAGAAGAACATTTGTATTCACCTATTTAACTCTAGATTCTTTTTTGTTATTTTTGATGTAGTTGTTATCCCATTTTCGATCTTCCTTTCATTCACTGGTCTTTGCATTTTTGGTTCAGCACTACGTCTTTCAGTACTAGTTTATACACACAGTTCCCACTTATCTTATTTGTAAATTCTATTAGTATATAGGTATATCTCTATACATATATTCTTCAAATTGTTTCCCGTTCATCACAAATCTTTTATAATTCAGACATTACATTTTGTACAAAATTACACTTCTAGGTCATCACAAATCTATTATATTTAAATATAGTATGTTGTATAAAATCTTCATTAGGCTAGGGTTTAATCAGCAGGTTCTAAGTTTTATCTTCCTGCACTATAGCATTAGGTAGAACACCTCTAGGAAAAAGGGATCAGGACTATAGTTTTCACCATTAGAAGAATTATCTTTGCTTGCATAGATATTGATTACAACTCATAAGATTACTAACCAGGTTGATAACAAGATGACTAAGGTAAATTATTAAGACATATAATTAACTTAGCTTGACAATGTTCCTCCCCGCCAATGTGGGATATTACCCACCGCACAAAAGAAAGCATCCATCCAAATGTTAAATGACCAAAATTTCTGGTTTTGTCTTTGGAATCAAGCTCAAACTACCAATTAACTATTCAATCAAGTGATCAACACACTAGTCCAAATGTCAAACTACGCCCTAAATCTTGTATAATGGAGAATGTGCTCGTGAGGAAGTAGAAGGATTTCATGAATCTGGTTATTGTAGTGCTATATAAAACCTTATTTCATATTCCACCTATTTCATATAGATGTGGATCTGATATTCAACAAGTTTCAATTGTAATCTCACAAGTGTCATGCCTTCCAAGTATGCATCCAAGTGTTGATATTACCAGCTGAATGATAAATTTTGAAGACAAATGTTAAGGTGTTTGACAGTTAAACTATTATTGTGATTTACTTCATTCTTTGGTTTGAATTGATTTTGGTCTCCTTATTCGCTTCTATGAGGAGTATGAAACCTGCCCAATGCCATAAATACTTAGGATTTTATCTCAAGGCTTCAAAATTGGGATTATTCTCCTTTCTTTATTTAGTTGTTTTGGGGTAAGGAAAAGAAAAACTCGGTTTTCAAGCATTTTCTATAGATCAAGAGTACTCACAAAAAATATGCAGGGTGGAGTTTACACGATGTATTGGAAACCTAGCTTGTCCAACAAATATTGATTGTCTCTAAAATGGTCGGATGAGACAGAAATATATTCTACAATAAATAAAATCAATGATACTTTTCGCAAATTAAGCAATGAGCGCATGCCATTATCTTAGTGTGGTGGCGGTATTGATTACAACAATTTCAAGCTGGCAGAGTGCTTGTTAGTTACAAGAGAGTATAAATTTAGATATTAAAGAACTTCTATATTTTAAGCCATTAATTTAGCAGCAAGAGCCTCATCAAGGATCAACCTCCAGAATCTTCAGGCAACAATTGAATCATCTCCAAATTTGAAGGAAACTAACTTCACAAGATTAGCATCCAATGGTTGATCCTAAGTGTGACAAGTGACACATTTCATCAAAGAATTAGGGGAGTGGACAATTCCATATTTCTTGAATGGAAATTCGATATTTATGTTTATTTTTAGTTTTTTGTTTCCTTCCACATAACAATAGTTTGTTGTTTGTACTCGGTTATTTAGCTATATTTTTAAATGTAATGGGGATCTTCCTCAAGGAAGGATATGAGAGGATCGAGAGGTTAAGCATTTCGAAGGGAAATGTAATAAATAAAACTACAGTATTCTGCAATACATTTATGCTCTGAGATGGTGCTATTGCGGGTGAATATGCTTCTTTTATTTGCTTGAGTACAGAGTTAGCTTTTGCGCTGCATTAGTTGTTTTGTTGTTTTAGATCGAACAACAATGATTCCTTTATTGTGTGTTTCCTGAAACCAATGAGCTATATTCTTGTACATTACTCTGGGTCAAAACACTGTTCAGAAGCATAATTTCTTTACATTATTAATGTCTAGCTCACAATGTGCATGACTTTGACCTATGAAGTGTTGTTGATATGAACCAACACTTATGTGATTTTCCTTCCCAACTATCTTTAAAATCAACCTACCTCACCAACTAAAACTATCTCAAAATCCAAGGTGTGGTGAACTTGTCCCCCTTGCAGTCAGACGACAACGTTTAGCACTAATAGTGAGAATACTGTCTTAGTTGATTTTATGGTTATGGAGGACCCTTTGGATATCAATATGATCCTTGGGTGTGATTATGTACATGTTATGAATGTTTTGATGTCTATGCTCTTTCATGTGATTCACAATGGAATCATTGTCACTATTGATCATCTTTCATTTGTTGATCCTCGTCATTACCCAACTTTAAACCAAGTATACCCTTTATTAGTTCCTAGTGTTTTGATAGACACTACCCCTCCATGGTTGAATTATGTGACCTTCTATTTGTCGTGCCCAATTTATACTAATAAGAAGCCTCTACATTCATGCTTACATTTTTTGGACTTGGTCCTAATAGTTGAATAGGTGATCCATTCATTCAGGGTACTAGAGCCTCCTCTCTTCCTTATTGGTCCAAGTGAATGTTTTGACATGTGTTCTCTCTCGGATAATATACTTCATTAAGATGAAGCTTTCCTAGAGTATATGATCAAGCATGACATTCCTTTGGATATTGATGTCCTTTCCAAACATCATCCCTTAGATTGGACCTAGTTGCAATAAAATATATCCCCGATTTTCCTTTTGGAGTATGATCTCACTATTTATAGATCCTCATACATTGTCATTCTTGAGTCTTTGGACTTTGTCATTGAGCTGCAACTTGGTGTTCCTGATGCGTTTGATTCTATTTGCATATTTTTCGACTCTTGCGATGATGAGTTTATTCCTGTAGACTCCATTATTTTTTTCATCTTCAATCTTCATCATGAGTTTGATCTTATTGATTGTAGGTCCTCGAGCCTTGCAAATCTTTAGTCTTCACTAGTGAACTCTTCCTTGGTAATGAATATTGTTGAAGATATTAAAGTTGGAAATATTTCTACCAAAGTGACCTATATCAAATATTTATTTTTAGATTTTTTAGATATGATCATGGTATTATTTTTTTTTGGAGACAGTAATTTTAGTTGGATTCATGGTTGCTTAGGGATCATTTTTTGCATAGTGTTCGATCCGATCAGGTATTTTCATAAACAAGTTACATATAGATTTATGCCTCGTGTCTATTATGATGCATCTGAACCTTTTGTTATCCGAACTTTCCATATGGTCAAACCTGTTGGACATTGGTGCATCATCCATCTCTATTTGCATTTTGTACCAGTCCGACAACAGAGCCTACCTAACATGGGGTATCATAGTCATCACACCTTTGCAATTTTGGTGTGCTTGTTGAGTTTTTCTCATAGCATTGGGAGCCTTTATAGTTTCACCACGACTTTGAGAAGAAGCCACATGCCTCTCTTTCTCCTATATTTTTGGCCATTCCTTGTAAGGCTCCCATTTTTCTTCATTATGCATTTTTCTTTACTCACAGCTACTTGCACAACTGTGCCTAATGATTCGTTTTAGCTTTCATACTTCCATTGCATTCATCATCTTTCCCATCACTTGCATCCATTGCATTTGCATTATGAACTGTATCCTTAGAAGAAACATTTCGATGAGTGTTCACCTCTTTCCCAATACCTTTTTTGCATTTTGTTTTGCATAGGTTTGTTCCATGCATTTGTAACATAGTTGCATGCCTGCTACACTCATTTCTTCCACTGTAATATAGCACTCTTTTATTCTTTCTCAGGATTTCATAATATGACAAAGTCAAAAAATTAAATATTCCAAAAATATGGATGGGAAAGAGTCAATTCTTATTTATGTTTGGCAGCAGTTACATTTTCCTTTGCATTGTTTTGAGTTGTTATCTCTACAATTTGGGTTTTAGTATGGTTTTAGGAAGTTGAACTTGTTTATGCATTTTCTCCCCCTGCTGGTTATTATTCTAGTCATTATGGAGAAGTCTCTTGATGTCTCATATGTCATAGACTTATGTATTTTTCATTCTTGAGTCTATGTTTCCTTAGTTACTTCTTATTTCGTGCTTATGTTCAAGGGATGTTTTTAACCTATGTCAACCACTCCTCAAAACTCTTGACTTTTGCATGTCAACCTTTTTGTATGTCAAGTACATTTCAGAATCAATCAATGTATCCTACCAAATATTTGTCCTTCTTATATCACCTCGTTTTGGATGATGGGGGATGCCTTAATGAATTCCTTCCAGTGGATCACTTCCCATTGAATTTAGCTAATTTATTATGGGACAGGGATCTAGAGTATTTTAGTACCTTGGAACTTGAAGTCATCAGTGGTAGGTGTCCTTGCTATCGACAATGGGAATACAACAATGTCCCCTTCTCATTAGAGTCTATAGGTGTTTGACGTCAAAACATTTATTCACAATTATTAGATTGTAGTAGGTACCTTGGTTCTCATTATCATTATCGACGATTTGGATCCTATTTTTTAATGGTATACATCAATGAACATTAATCAAATGGTGTCTTATTGTGTTCAACTCCAGAACATCTATTCACATGGTTTAGACTCGTACCTGTGTTGGTGGGTTTGAAGACCTTGGGTCTATTATAACATCACATCTTTTTTTATGACTCGTGTTGTGTTGGATTGTCATTTACTCATTTTATGACACTGATTCTTATGAAGACCGATCTGTCCAGTACTTGTTTATAGTTATCTTCATTTGATTCTGAGACATAGATCCATAGCATATTTCTTCATGGCTATGATCTCCTTTGACATGGATCCACAGTGTATTCATTTTCGGTGGCCATTATTATTGCTTATATATATGGATCCGTAGTGTACTTGTTTTGGGGGCCATGCTCCTTGTTACCCCTGAGCATGGGTATGCCCACCCCAAGAAGATAAAATTATGACTTGTTCTGTTGTAGATTACTGCCTATGGATTGTGTTTGTTGACTTCTTCCAGGTCCAACTTTCACATACTTCTGAATATTTATAATGTATTTCATCCATTAGTTTTCCTTATGACCTCGCACATTAGGGGCCATTTGCTATAACATATTTTTCATATCATTGCAAAGATGTTCACTTTGTCCTTTTCTATGATCTTCATTCCCTTTGCAGACTTCCTTATCCTTCAGTTGTTCAATAATATTATCCCTTCTCAACAAAAATTCTCAAAAAATCCCATTTTTATACACATATGTTCCTTAGCAGTGTATAACCCACTTATATGTGCCCTATCAATGTATAGCCCGCCATGCCCTATTTTGAGGTAAAAAAGTAATAATTTCTTGGGGTAAGTGAAATTAGTTTCATGGGTTCTAACATCCCTTTTCCCATGAATAACTACCATAGCTTCCCTAACTACCTCCCCAACAGTATAAAAGAGGCTAAGGAAAGGATGAGATAATACATTAGCATCCTTATGATGAAATTTGGTCCATTGAATCGACTACTCGAGTCCCAAGTTTGCAAACTTTCCCCCATATTTGGAAATATGTATTTCTAGTAGCCTCCCCTTCCTGTCTAGTCAGAAAAATTATTTCTTGTTTTCTTGGGCTTGTTTCATGTGCATCAAGGGTAAGTTGTGCATGTATGTGTCCCAAGAGGAGGAACTTAGATTCTGGTTGCAGAATAGTCTCACAATCAGTAGATGATAGCATTCACGTTTCTTGTTGTTATTTAATATATAAAGATATTTCTTTCCCTTCTCATGAGTGTGTTAAATCTGTGTTCTTTATTATCTTGATAATTTAATGCATTTGATTTTTTAGTTAAATCTTTATATTTGGCAGCTTTCTATTTGTGTTCTTGTTTCTTTTGTGATTGTAGGTTTTCAAGAACATCCTTGGATTAAAGATTGAAAGAAGGGATCTTCTACAGTTGTGGGATTATAGGTAGGCACTTGATCGCTTTGTTCCAATTTCTTAAATGGTTGTAAATATATTTTAATTTCTTTCTTAGGGGGATTGCAAAAAGTTGTTTTATGGGGCATTGCTCTCTGATGGTTCCAACCCATACCCATTACGGGATTTTCCTTAAAACAATAGGCCCTAGGGGTGTCCTAAAATTAGGAGGATTGGTGTCCCCTAGTGATATATTGGACATAGGAGAACTATTGGACCCTTGAGGGACACTAGATGAGGAGGTAGGAGTTCCCCCAACAAATGGTGTATTAGCATCAATACTCACATTATTACACTGGATTAAATGTTTTATATGCATGAGAGGGTCTCTTTGAGAGAAGTCACGTGCATGTAAAAAAAGTGGACTCTAAGAATAAGTGATAGAGCGATTAGAATTGGACAAGGTGGCTCAAGAATGCCCTTGACCTCAAGAGGAATGAAACCATCACTAGGAGGAGGGGCAGGATCCCTTCTATTAATTATTCATGATGAATCCCTTTGATTATCATGTCCTTCATGGTCTTGACCTTCTTCTAGTTGAACTTCCCTTTCAATATCATTCACAATATCTTGATTTTCCACTTCTTACACACTAGCAAATGTGTTTTGATTGAGCATTCACCTTGAATTAGGAAAATCAATGATTTTATGGGAAATACCTAAGGTCCTTTGAGAGTGATGAATTAGTTGATCAACCACCTTGAACTAACAAAAACCAACATGTGTTCACTCCACTAAAAACTCCTAAGAGATTTATAATAGTCAATAAAAATCTCCCACATAACTTTACGAGGGTGATGAATCCCTAAACACTAAGTTTGTAATAAGTTGAATAGAAATACCTACCAAAATTCATCTTGGGATGATTAGGACCCAATTCTAACCAACAAAGGAATAAGAGACAATTACAGTAACTCTCTCAAAACAATCACCCAAGGTGTAAGTACCCTTGCAAAGATGGGAACTCTCTAGGGGAGATGAGGTGGATGTTATGCATATTTCTTGGGTACCACAACTACTTCCCTCTTACAAATTAACCAAGGAATAAAACTTAAATAAAGGCAACTTAGGTTACCAGTTTACAAAGAAACAATCGGGAAAAAACAGTCATGGGTCATATTTTTACGTATAGGTAAGGAATCTAGGACTGATTCTTAGACTTGAAACCTCAAACGGATTTTTTCTCACCCCAAGGAATTTCCACTTCACCTAAGATTATTGTACATGCATATCCCATTAAGCAAGCGAAGAGGGGAAAATTTATATACTTGTGTAGCTTGACCTAGATCTTGAAGCATGTTTTAGGTACCCTTTCATGACAAATGATTTCCATTACTACTAGATTTTTTCACTCCCTAACTATTCTGATTTTTGTTTTATAGCCTCGGAGATTTTCCTCTTCAATTCTACATTAAGGCTCTAAAATTAGACTAACGGTTGGTGTTGTAACAACAAAAAATCTAGTTCCTTTTAATTAATTGGTCTTTATAAGTCTATTGATTACTCAAAAATGATATGGACATGAAATTGATGATGTTAAATAATCTTATAAGAACATTAAAATTATAAAGATACTCACAATTTAAGCCAACAAAATTGCACTAATATTTCAAGAAACCACATGTTCCAAATAACTTGTGAGAAAAAAAAACCAAAGAAATAAATGTCTAATTGCTTATGAAAAACAACTACTCCTTTTCTTTTTCGATTGATTATGACAAAACAAAAACACTACTACAGAATCAAACTTTCAAGAAAACACTAAAATTGCACTTAAGAAATGAAGAAATTAAATCTAATTTTCTTTTCTTTTTTTATGCTAATGCGGAGATTAAGGAAATATGAATCTTTAAATCTATCAAAATGCAATTAGGATTCTTTTATAGTCTCAGAAAATTTAAGAAGAAGCCCCAAAAAATACTTCAAGCCAAGGGTTTTCCTACACAAGAAGACCCCTGTCTAATTCCTCAAGGGAAACATATGCCTACCGATGTTTTTCTTAAAGGAAAGTTATGGGAACCATGAATGTTCAGAAAGAAACCTGTAGGTTCCTATGGGTTCTGAATAGAACATGCACAGGGAAAGTGTATAGGATGATAACAAAGATACTTGAAGGCTAGAGAAAATTATAGATTCTAGTCTCTAACTAGATGAGATAATTAAAATAGAAAAATTAATCAATTAACACACTTCCTAATGCTATAAAACTAAGCAAGGAACCCCTACAAGGAGTAACTTAGTGAGTTATCCCCACTGGAGTTGCTAGTTTCGATTGACAGAAAAGTTCCTAGTGATTAGGGGTTGCATCATTAATAGAGTAAGTTCAAAGAAAAGCAATGCTGCTTTCCCAATTCAATTAGTTTTTAAGAAATTAAGAAAGAAATTAATTGAGAAATACCTTAGACCAATCAACTGGCCTCTTTGTTGTAATTCACAAATCCAAGCACTAATCCCTTCCACAAGTCCAATCCATTCTAAACATGCACAAAAATAAACAATGAAACTAAAATAATAAATGAAATTATAAACTTGTAACTAACTAAAATAACTACCTTTCTGGTAAAGTAGTTCTACCTCTAAATCTACTAACTAAAAAAGACATCAATTAACACAAGATATTTTTTTAGGGGGAGAAGAGAGATCTTCATTTTATTAACAAGAAGTGAATAACAAGGTAGTTATACATGGATTCTTTCTATAGAACCTGCTTCACCGGGTTCTAGATTCCTCTAGACTAGACCACTCACAAACATCAATGTCACTCTTTCTTCTTAATCTCAAAAGGAAGCAAAAATTATTTGGAATTGAGATATTGACTCGAACTCAAACGGGGAAATTACTACTAAATAGGAGTTCCTAAAGGGAAAGGGACCAAAAAGACCTAAAAAATGCACCTCTTAATCCTCTTGCATAACAGTTCTCAATAAATGCGGTGCCTTGTTTCCAACTAATGGCCTTCTCTTATATTTATGAAAGTTGGTTCAGGAAGTTGGTATAGGTTTGCATCCATGTCTAGGTGTATAAACTATGGGAATCCTTCTCATGACCATGAAATTAATGCACATATATTATTATTTGTTTTCACTTTTTGGTGTACCCTTGTGTGTTTCTCTATGAAAACATGCATGTCCCTATGAATTTATTTAAGGAAACCTGCAAGGACCGAGTAAAATTTAGATTTTTAGGAGAACTATTAGTGATTCAGAGGGCCCATAGGACATTTGGATTAATTTTAGGTAGTGCTAGACCTAATTATGCATATAATTGTCACATAATTGTTTCTAGAACATACAAATTAAGCTCTAAATAAAAATTATATAACATAGAAACTTCAATTTACCATGATTCTTATGTTAATGGGAAACTCCAAGGCAATAGTGCCTCCTATTAACATGATGTTTGCTTCAGGGTATTTTTAAGGATTTTAATATTATACTTAAGTATAGTATCCTAGGCAATTGTTTTGGATTGAAAAAAACATGTATATAGATAGGTAGGCGAATTTTAAATATAAAAGATACAATTACTCTTGAAATATGTAAATTTTGGCGAATATTATGACAAAAAAACAGATTTTATGTAAATATAGGCGATATTAGAGACTAAAAATGACCAAATAGCGAATTTATTTTTTGAAAAAGAACCCGAAAAATAGCCAATTGACGAAATTTTGCCCTTAAAATTTACCCTGGTTTGCTTGGTTATTGTGTAAATATGCTTGATGCTGGATTTTCCTCTCTCTTTCTCTCTCTCTCCTCTCTCTCTCTCTCTCTCTCTCTCTCTCTCTCTCTCTCTCTCTCTCTCTCTCTCTCTCTCTATATATATATATATATATATATATATATATATATATGATGATGATGATGATGATGATGATGATTAACCTCCATTGAGACCCATTTGGTCTATCCAACCTTGAGAAAAGAGATAGGAATTATTTGGATTGTTATAAAATTTTATTCCTATGATCAAAAAGCTTAGAAAGAAGCATTCCAACCATATTTTTGAGAAGTTAAAAGATCATGGAGGTTAGAATTGTAGCAAATATTAAGAAACTTCAGTCGAATTTGGGTGTACATAGGGAACTCTAAAAGAAAATGGCATTTATCTCCAATGCTCGTAGACTCACAAAGTTGGCAAATCCTTTCCACCCATGGTGTTTTAGGAATTTCCCTGTGCCCTATTTTTCTATGAAGCTCATGGGAGTTCATTCTTATCTTGGCTATATTAGTTTTATTCTTCAAACTAGTTAAGACAAAGAGATACTTTTGATCTTCCAGATTAGGGCTAATGACCTCCTTGCAATATCATAATTTTATTTCAACATCTAAATATTTATTGTCCCACATTTTCTCTTTAAACTTAGATGTGATAGTATTTTTTAGGTTGTTGATATTTTACAAAGTGGCATTTTCGTCAATGCCCCAATGGTTTAACCAAGCCATGGCGTATTTATAACATCCTCTCTTAAGTCGTAGATGGTTTTAATTAGAATTTAATGCAATTTTAGGGAGTATCTAGTCTTCCATGTTATTTTTCTTACTATTGTACATCATGTACCTAGTCATAGCGATGCTTTCGATGGGGGAATACCCACTTCTATAAGGAGAATAGGATAGATCATATTGCTTTTAATTTTGAGGTTATACATGATAAAATGTTTTGAATTTGCTCAATCTTTCTCTAGAAGTCTCAAGAGATGCTACAACCCCAAACTTCACGCCCATACAAGATAACGAGAGTGACGAGAGTTTCAAAAAGGAATTTCTTTTTATCCCACATCACTAGGTTTTGCTGATTTGCAATTGTTTTCTTGACCAAAATATGTTTTCCATGCTTTGTTAATCCTTTTCTCAATGTTATAGTTCCAACTGAACTTGTGATGGATATCAATTCCAAAATATTTGTAATAAGACACTTTCTCCAAGTTGTTATTGTCATATATTCAAAATTAACGTAAGTGTCTTTCTCGGACTTGATAATCATAACTTTAGGTTTTTTGGTGAACATACATACCCATGTTAGAGTAGAAATCCTTGTGAATCCTTAATTGTTTATAAGGTCAAAGGGGCACCTTGCCATAAGAACAATATCATCAGCATAGAGAAGGAGGATGACGACTATTCAAGGTAAAGTCGTTCCAGCACAACCTACTTCTTCTAAACAACTTTCTAGCTTATCAATGTATATGCCGAAAAAAATAAAGATATGCGCCTATCAAATATTATTTGAATAGATAAAAAATTATACAAAACTAAAAATATAATATAGTCATAATAAATATAATATAGTAATGATAAATATAATATGAATTAAATAATAATCATTCACAAATATTTATATTTAATCAAATCAATCAATGAAAGATGAAAGAACTTAATCAATTTTGTTGGGCACCTTTACTCTTATTTTTAATCAACCCATATATAATGTTATACAAAAATAAAATTATATTAGTTACAAATAAAATTTAATTTAAATAATAATCATTTACAAATATTTTAAATATAAAAATAACATTTTAAAAATATAAAAAGTTAATATAATAAAATCAAATTTATTAAAATTAATATAATAAAATTTATTTTATTTAGTATTATTTTTAATTGATTTTCATCCACGCATAAATATCAATAATTATGAAATATATGATCCCTAAATAATAATAAGTATAGTCACTTAATTTGTGATCAATTACCATTTAAAAAAATAAAAATTCTAATTGTTTATTTCGAAGTTTGAATAAAGTCCATAATATCAATGTTGACATTACACTTGTGGCATCCTCCTTTAATCTAGGAACAAACATAAATAATAATCCACCCCAAATTCTAACATATAAACCCATATTGATATAATTAAATATATTTATATAAATTAATAATTATGAATATATATATATATATATATATATATATATATATATATAAACCTAGTTTACTTCCTTTCATATTCTCTTCTCTGAATATTTAATAAATTCAAAGTTAATTTCCATCTCATCTGATTCTAAAGAAAATATATATATATATATAAAATTAATTTAAACCCTAGTTTACTTCCTTTTATATTATCTGAATATTTAATAAATTCAAAGTTAATCTCCATCTAGTCTGATCGAGAGAGAATATATATATATATATATAATTATATTAAACCCTAGTTTATTCCTTAATATTTAATAAATTCAAAGTGAATCTCCATCTAGTCTCATCTACTTCTGAGAGAATATAACTCAAACATGCAGTCGTCTTGGCATAGCTTTTCCCATTTCGAAGGACATAGCTTTAAGGAAATCCTATGACAATATAGAACGCAGGAATGATTGCATGAGATCGAAGTACATTAATCAAGTAAAACCCTAATCTTAAGGGGCAGAATGCATGAAAGATTCAAAGTACAGGAAGTAACAGACGTCTCCAATTTCCAATCAGTTTTTTGATTCCAACACAGAAAAGAAAGCATGAAATCAAAGTTGTTTTGAAGCAAAATCATAACAATTCAGCTTATATTTTGGTATCCGTTACAAAGTGAGAAAAACATGATGCGGTGCGATGGGATGGAAAACTATACGGAAAGAGAGATGTTGCTGTGTAAATGGGCCTACCTGTTTTGAAGGCACCATTTGGGTTGTTCACGAAGGTCTCGTGATGATTTTCAACGAAATAAATTAGGGTTCACGCCTTTTACTAGGCATAAATTTATGTCGTTGTTATTACTCAGGCTGGATCCATACAAACAGGTCCCTGGAACTTTAAACGCCATTTTATTCCACTCCGGCTCAATTACAGTGGATTCTGATGGAATCCAGCGGGAAAACTCAGAGGCAAGATTCAGAAGATGTAGCAATCGATTTAAGTCAATCATCCAACGATGTTCATGAACTTTTCAGAGGTGGCAGACCCAATTACCAGAACAATATATTTTCAAAATCTCAGATGGAAGCTTTGACTAGTCTCTGTGATACTCTGGTGCCTTCGCTGGATTTCGATGGAATGTCAAGCAGTAATAATGCGCAGGATAATGATGAACTTCGATCGTTTTATGGAGTTTCGGCATCTTCTGCTGGAATCCCTGACCATGTAAAATATTTATTTCATCATTCGCTTTCCTTTTAGGTTTTAGGTTAATTCAGAAAATCGAATGAAAAATCGTGACTACATTAGATTTTGGTATGCACTTTTTTCAACACTATTTAATTCGTTTGGTTTTTAAAACAGCTTGCAGGATATATATCCGAACGCTTAATGCATGCAGCTGTGGGTCTGATGAAGTTGTCTTTGTGGCTTCTATCTACATGGTATGGGACATTTATCATGTGTGGCAGATTGTCTCTGTGCAGTCATTTCCCTTTTTTTCAGAGATTTCCTCTGATTTTACAGCACCGGCGGGAGGAAATCATGCTTTCGTGGTCACACAGCTCCTGGTATATCTATCGTCTTCTGTTCAAGGGTATCAAATTCTTGTGCTGCCTTTCATTCTACACAAAGGTGCGGATCAAGAAACCCCGTCTCTGCAAGTTCTGCTCTTAGTATTTGAATTAAAAAACCTCGTCCGGTGTACATGCTGGTAACGCTAAAACAGCGGGAAAACAAAAAAGCATATACATAAAATATAATTGGCTGAAAATCCACAGTAAAAATTCATGGCGTAGTCCGGAGAGTCTACAGTAGATGAAGTAATGTTGTCAAAGTTTCGAGTCATTTTTGGCTCATCATCAATCATCAGGCATGGTTAATGTTCTAGGCATCGTTAATGTTTTAATGATGAGCCAAAAATAGCTGGAAAGATTGACAACATTACTTCATCTACCCAGACTCTCCACAAAATGCCATAAAATATAAGTTATCACATTTGAATTGAAAAACCTGCTATCATATAAGTTATCACATTTGAATTGAAAAACCGGCTATCATGTTCATTCTAGTCTTGTGAAAGGATTAAAAAACGCTGAATTTTCACCTCAGTTTCAGTTTAATAAATTTCATCTAACCTTGTAAGGCATCAAAAGCGCTGAATCTCCAGCTCAGTATCAGTCTAATAATTTATAACAACAATTAGTTGGACTATACATCTAATTTGACTTATTTGATCTAATTTTTAATTTCTAAATCACTGGTAAGCACATCTCGCTTCATAACATCTATGCCAAAACCAAAACCATTATAAAGACAAGCAAAGTTATTAGCATGGGATTCAAATCTGTCTGACCATAAAATTTTGGTTGTAATATTAACAGTTTTAACACAATGGGAAAGATAGGAGGATTTTTTGTTATACATCTAATTAGAAAGGTAGTGGATGACTTGGTAGCAGATTAGGCCATATACAATGCAAAACTAAAGAAAAACAAGTATACATGTACAAACAAGCAACTGTATCTAACAAGTACACAGGTACAAACAAGCAACTGTATCTAGATCATATAGTTGAAAGATTGGGCCACTTCCTCATCCAAAGTACGTTTATGTTGGACAACATCCAAATCTTCTCTTCAATCCTCTCATCAACAATCCCTTATCATAAGCCCATATTGCTCAGTACATAAGCAAGTATTAATTATGAGCCAGTATTAATTATGGGAATATCCCATTTTACTCAACCCTATCTAATTGCATGATCCAAGGTCAATGATGACTCAAGACGATCTAAATTAAGTCACTAATCTCTTTGGCGCCCAACGGAAGAAACCCAATCAATATTTCAAATTGCAAGTCAGATTAAGCAATGACCAATTTTATTAAAAAGGAGATTAGAGTAAAAGAAACATATCATCTTTTCCTGAGAACTTCAAAAGGAAAGCCAAGGATTGGAGGAGTGGGTGGGAGGGCATCCTTTTCAATTACAAAGGAAATAACGATGGAAAATACTTGTGTGATGGAAAATACTTGTGTGGGGTGGGAGCGGCAATAATGAAACATAGATCATGAAAACAATTTAAGGATTGTGTATTCTTGAATAAAGAGGAATTAATGCTATGATGATAATAGAGTTTCATTATCATAAAAAAAATTTATATATAGAGAATTTCTCAAAACATTGGGTTGGCTGGAATGGTAGAAAGGTCTTTACGCTTAGTAATAACTAAATAACCATAACTAGTTAGAGTTTTTCTAGGTGTTAAGAAATCAAAATAGAGTTGTGGACCACCAAGCCAATATTGATAACTATGACTAGTTAGAGTTTTTCTAGGTGTTAAGAAATCAAAATAGAGCTGTGGACCACCGAGCCAATATTGGTGTCCTAATAAAGATGTCCTAGTCATTTATGGAGGTGACACTAGAATCAAGAAATCCTATGATAAATCCATTTATCATTGAAATTTGCATGTAGAGTGGTTGTAAGTTTGTAAGAAGAGGAGAAGTAGGGACATTGAATCCCACATCACTAGGTATAAATATTACACCAGCAATTGTAATTATAAATTTAATATGGAGAGGGTTTGGCCTCCTATGATTGGATTCTATTTTGAGGTATGGAGGTGACAGTATAATCAAAGAAATCCCATGATAAATCCATTTATCATTTTCAAAGAAATCCCATGATAAATCCATTTATCATTTTCAAAGAAATCCCATGATAAATCCATTTATCATTTAAAATGTGTATATAGAGTGGTTGTAAGTTTGTAAGAAGAGGAGAGGTAGGGCCATTGAATCCCACATCATAAAATTTGCATGTAGAGTGGTTGTAAGTTTGTCAAGAAGAGGAGAAGTAGGGACATTGAATCCCACATCACTAGGTATTAATGTTACACCAGCAATTGTAATTATAAACTTAATATGGAGAGGGTTTGGCCTCCTATGATTGGGTTCTATTTTGAAGTGTGGAGGTGACAGTATAATCAAAGAAATCCAATGATAAATCCATTTATCATTTTCAAAGAAATCCAATGATAAATCCATTTATCATTTTCAAAGAAATCCCATGATAAATCCATTTATCATTTAAAATGTGTATGTAGAGTGGTTGTAAGTTTGTAAGAAGAGGAGAGGTAGGGCCATTGAATTCCACATCACTAGGTATTAATATTACACCAACAATTGTAATTATAAGTAATATGGAGAGGGCTTGGCCTCTTATGAGTGGATTCGATATTGAGTTTTATCTCTGTCACATACCCAAATTTTACAAGTTAGTATTTTTAGTAAATTTGCAAGAATTAAATATAATAATAATAATATTTTTTACATAAAATAATAACCTCCACAATTAAAATCTATTTGAGACAAGGACCCAACGTCCTCTTTGTATCGATAAAAAATGATTAATAAAAAGATATAATCAATATGCATAACTATTTAATTTCTTTCTTTGCTTATGCAAGGTCTTTAATCAATAGCCAACATTTATATCTATCATTTAAGTAATATATATACAACTCCCTGTATTTCGCGGAGACATTCAGTATGCAAGGGATCATTTCAATAACCAATTTATAATTAAGCACCAAAACTCGTGCATCATTCAAGTGATGATTAGTTATCCATAAAAGCTATAGTTAAGTATACATAGACATTTACTTTAATCAAATGATATAAAATGACTTATACATGTTTAAAAAAATCTAAAGATAAATGCATCTAGTTTGAACAATAAACCAATCATAATCATGCATGTGAAAGAGACCAAGTATAAACTATCATTCTTACAACTGCATAATGACAATTAATTATCAATTTAGTATTTTTAACTACATGCTTATTCATGCAGATTATTCTTGCAATATTATCTCTATAACTATTACTACTCACACCACAGAATTTACTTACGGATACACATAACTATCAACAATACTATCATCCATACATCTAAGAAACACATCAAAGAAAGACAATTTTTAACCCAAACTATAAGCTACGAAAGATATCAGATCTTATATTATCATTCTCAAAGGAGTTACATCTTAAAACTTCCTTTCTTTTCACAAAACTTCACCTGTACAAGGTACTTTCCAGACTATAACATAAATTTCTACAAGGATCTATTACTAGTTCCAATCTGATGATAACTAAGGTAGAAAAAACTCTCTTGTTCTCGGATACCTTTCCATCTTGTAGTAATTGCTCATTAAGGTTACCAATTATATATGTATATATATAACATCTTATGTTATCATTCTCATTCTCGAAGGGGTTACATCTTAAAATTTCCTTCTTTTCACAAAGCTTCACATGTACAAGGTACTTTCCAGACTATAACAGAATTTCTACAAGGATCTATTACAGTTCCAAGCTGATGATAACTAAGGTAGAAAAAACTCTCTTGTTCTCGTATACCTTTCCATCTTGTAGTAACTGCTCATTAAGGTTACCAATTATATATATATATATATATATATATATATATATATTTATATATAACGATGACCTTCATTTTTATCAAATTCCTCCTTTAGGTTATTATTCAACTAAAGTTAACCAACAAAATTATTTCGAGAACAGAGTTACATGATCCAGCAAATATAATTATATACTAACAGAAAACTTTCAGGGATTCCTTTCCAAAACACTTACGTAGTCACTAAAAAGGTGAGGTCAGCATCTAAGTATACATTTATAACAACTGAAACTAAATAAGTATTTAGTTAGATATCTGACCTAAGTATGTAGAGGTCATCGAACACAACCCTATCTCTGATCAAATATTTTTAATATCTATGTCAGAGTTCTGCCAGTGATCAAAGTATCCACAGACAACTTTCGGATAGATATAATGTATATATATGTTGCTATGTGCTGCCAGGGATCGAAAGCAACCCTGTATGCATAACCTATTTTCTAGAACAGGAAAATCTGTCCAACATTTATATCCAAAGATCTGGACATCCACAGTAGCGATAAACTATTTTCTTGGTCGGAAAAAAAAATGTGAAGGTACAGAGTTTGAGCTAAACCCCAGCGATAGCACATCGCACTGCATCTCTGTCCAAGATCAGGATCATACAGTATAATATATACACATACGCGCAGTGGAAAACTCTATCAATTCTCCCATAAAAGATTTTAGACCTAAGACCATTATCTAACTAAGATAGAGGTAGTTCAAACAGACACTGCAGAAATCGAGTTAGATAGAGGTCCCTAAAGGACTGATTTGGTCACTCCAGAGATTGAGTTATGAGAATGTACAAATCTGTCAAAGCATGGATCGCATCCTAGACAGAGGTATGGGTCGAAATCCAGACATAGTTCACTATGGTCAAGATTCTAATAAACCAATATACAGTCATAACATTCTTATTCTATAAAGTCTGGTCTAAAGAATAAAAATAACTCAACTTTAACCAGGATTAACGCTGCTAACAATAGTGTTCCACCCAGATCTCACTGATCCAAATAAAATATATAAACTAAGCCTTTATCAGGAGTCTGATCATACAGAGTATCAAGCTTAAACCAAATAAAAATAGGATTTATTTTAAATGAAAAATACGATCTCTGTTTACACAGAGATTTCAAGCAGTTGTGCGCTATCTCTGTCGACACAGAGATACAGTGAGACTTTCCGTCCACGCAGAGATCAGGATAACTAGGGCATATGTATTCGCACAAGGCACAAATAACACTCCGTCTACCTACAGAAGACTGGACACTAACTACTGTCCCCGCATATAATCAAGATAAAAATACCTTTTCAAGATAAAAATACCTTCTCTCCTGAAGATGGATTCAACTATGAAGTCTTAAACGAGTCCAGAACAAAAACTTTATACAGGTCTTCAATTTTCCATGAAAATAACTGCAACTTGTAAAAACCTTAACTAAACCAAGATAAAAATATTCCGATGTGATTACACAAAGTATAACACTCTGTCTACCTACAGAGTTCGATAGGGTAAAGGAGGTATTACCGCTGATCCAAAGTCAGAACAGACTTTATATAAAATATAACCCAGATTTCCCGAATGCAAGCTTCAAAGCCGCATATACAACCTTTGATTTGGGCTCGAGTTTACCTGTTGACGCAGAGATCCCCCTCCAGAAATTTTTGTTACTAAAACTTATTGGAAAGTGAAGATTGCGCGATCTTGGTTCCCATCAATCCTCCCTTTCTTATCAACGCCGAGCCCATCTCCCACAATCTCCTCCTCCTTATTTTCCATCACATTTCACCAAAAACGAAGAGCAGAGATATCAATTTCTCTCTACAGTATACCACCAGCAACTATTCTTATACCCCCATTATGAAGGCGAGACTGCGCTGGTGTTGGTAGATAGTCGTGGCTCCTCAAGTGAGGCAAGTGGCAGTAAAAAGGAGTTGAAGTGCTTCCACTAAGGAGACAAGTTAAAATTGCACATGGCATCCCATTCTACTGGGCGTGGGATAACTGGCACTCAAATCGCGCCCCTGGCGCGTTTTGTTTCTTAGATCCGATTATAAAAAAAGTGGAATTGTAGTTCCACCTCATTGCCATAGAACTGTGTTTATACTGGTTTTGGCCCATTTTAAATAAAACTATGCTATTTGAATACCAATTATCACACGCCTTTCTATTGAAGCAACAAACTTGTATCCAAGTCTCCCTTGGATTCCTCCACCAAACCTTTTTCTAATTACTTTGTATTTATAATACATTAAATTCGATAAGGTAATGTGCCCTTGCATCATGATGTTCATCATTTTTTATTTTACATATTCTTTATGTGCATTTATATATATTTAAGTCTTTGTTCCATAATTGTTATTGTTGATACAATAGTAGTTCAATAGTAGTTCAAGTAGACCCTATTAGATTTTGGTGAATAAACTATATATATATTTATAATAAATTATTATTATTATTCTCTTGAATCATTTTTTTTATTAAGAAAATTCTCTTTTTCTTCCATATTTTGGAATTTTAATAATATTTATTTTGGTATCTTTCGTCAAGTTTAAGATAAATAATTATGATACTTAACCGTAGTTAAAATAATTAATATCAATAGTTAGCTAGTAGAATAGGCCTTAACATCTTACTTAGATACTTGTCGTGAATAGTGAGTTCTACGAAGGTGCTATTTAAGACTACCATAACTTAAGTTTAACACTTAAGACTAAGTTCAACCACTCATGGCTTTGGTGATGACCTTCTTGACATCTTTTTGTCGAAACTAGGATGTCAAAGACATCCATAGATGTTTCTTGATTTTACACAATAGCTCTTAATAGTAATTAACTTAGTGCTAAGCTTTAGGTTCTAGGAGACTTTTACTACCTTCCGGTGATTAAGGATACCTGTGGTATCCCTATCCAGGAATAATTGCTAATCAAACTTAAGTGACTTTTGGTGAATAACAATGTCTACTTGAGTTCTTGTGGTACCCAAATAACATTGGTTATCAAACTCATGGCTTCCAAGCCATTTCTCCTCTTCCCTAGTAAATTCAGTTACCTGCCATTAGTTGCATCTACCTTTAGTCTCCTAAATTATAATTTACATCATAGGAACTAACCACATAAGTGAAGAAGTTTACTGGTGGGGCCTTGGCCTTGAGCTCCTCACCAGTAAACCAATACAATAATTAGTTACAATTAAAAAATAAATTACTAAGGCTTAAAGGAGGGATGCTACTGTCTCATCATAATGCTTATTGATTGTTTGGGGTTCAAAACTAAGAGAGAAAAATCTCTATGTAAAGGTTTTCTTACATCATGGCCATCCATTTCTAGCATTGTCCATTACAAGCCCTAGTTTTTTGGTTTTAGTGATGTGGGATAGGTGTTGTGGCTTGATTCAAAGACTATAGACTGTAGTTGCAAGCATATTCAACCCCTTAGTGTGCCTTTACTTGTATTTTGTGGAATCTATTGTCCATAACCATTGTGGTAGCAATCATTGAGTCGTCTATGAACTAGAATTACTAAAAAGAGGCATGAAACATTCTGGCATAGACATATTTGAGATGAAAAACTTTCATGGTAAATACAACTAGGAAAACTACTAGATGGGAAAATTATTGGTGGGAACAATGGAAAATTGAGAGTATCTAGAAGTATGGTGGATATAAAAAAATTTGAGTGTTCTTAGTGACAAAAAAACCTATGAGATAGAAGATATGACAAGGTCACTAGGGGATCTAATTGATAGGGTGGTGAAATGTTTAGACATTTCTTGAATGAAAGTTGTGGTTTCCCTCCTTTAGGTTGTTGAGTCAACAAATCCTCTATTCCCCACAAGGTCAAATTCAAGAATAGATAAAGGTATCCCTTCTAGGATAGCTAGATATTGGCCACAAAAAGAAAAAAAACATGGATGAGTACATAAGAATAAGTACATAAATCCCCTCATGTTTTTTTTTTTTTTTAATTTATATTTCAAGTTATAACCATGTACCATCACTTTATGCTTTTTTTAATAAGTCTCTAAGGTAATATACTTAAAAATACTATGGAAGAACATGAGAATGGATCTAAGACAATTTTTTTTTTCAAAAAAAAAAATATTTTTGCTAATAAACCCTATTTCAAACTCTTTAAATTTTCTATTACAATCTAAATGCATCTCTTTCCCTAATACAAATATAACTATTTTTACTTTTTAGGTATTAAATTGTATGGACATAACCTATTTTGTGGTTATTTTTATGATCTTTTAATAATACTGTATTTTTAAACAATTACTTTATATGATAAAGTGCTAATGGATTTATTAATAACTTAAGCATTAAGTTAAGGTTCTATTAGAGTTTTAAACATTTGATTATATGAATAAGGTTTCCATTGATTTATGTCTCATTTTATAAATACATAAACGATTTTCTAGTCTTAACTAAAGACATCTTTCACTATTACTTGTATATATAAGTGGATATATAAGTGCATTCCACCCCTTACCGGAATGCCCTTATTATTTATTTGTATGTTTTCTATTAATATTATTCTTTTTATATTTATGTTGCAATAGTATTTTCATTTGGTTACGAGAAGTTGGTACCACAACTTGGGTTAATGTTTTGTCTTCCTATGTGTTTCAATTTTTTTATTATATATGTAATTAAGGGTGAAAACTATATAAAAAATTCAATACTTTTGCAAAATAAATTAGGGATGCGATGCAACCTAGGAAAAATGACCATGGATCATGGACTATACTCTTCATTCCATAATCATAAGGGATGTACATAGGAAAAGGTAGTGATACACCGTTTTCGAAAGGAAATACCCTTCCTAAAGCATCAAGGACACAACTACCAAATACACAATTTCAACCTTGTTATGAAGATCCTACAATATGAGTTTTGCAAGGAAGTAGAAGTACGTACATGGAAAAGAAGGGTCAAGTTAGCATTCAATGTGCACTATAAGTCAAGGCCCATTCTCATCACACTAGAAAAAACCATAATCCATAACCAGAAATCCTTTTTTCATAATTTATCTCAATCCATGCTTTATGGATCATTAATATAATTAAACAATAATATTTTTTATTATTTATTTATTTTTATGCCCTACATTAATACAATTCACAATTAAACCTATCTTGAATTTAATTAGATAATAACTCTAGTATTCAATAAAACCCCTTCATTAGTTAAAACCAAAGAACCCTTTCTCCTTGCCACAATGCCTATCTTAAGTAGAGTGGATGCCTTCAAGTTTTCTTCCCATATTAAAAAAACAAACCATCCTCATGTTCTATCCTAAGAGTATATTGAATGTTAATGACAAGAAACAAGTTAAGAGCTTGGGTGTCCATTTAAATACCTCTCAAAACTTTCCCATCTGCCTCTCATACCATTAAAAATATCCTTTTTGAATGTGTGGTGTGAAAGATGGGAATTCATATGCAAGACTATAGCCTCAAGACAAACTTCTATGTCACTAATGTTAGAGTAGTAGATGTTTTTGGTTAGTCAATGGCTTATTTTTATTAAGATCTACTCACTAACTGTTGAACTTTGGTTGTCATTGATGTCAACTAATGTCAAAGGGGATGTCAGTTGATTCAGTTTGAGTCATTGATGTCCACTCATGTCAAGAGGACTCAGTATTCCCATGCCATCTTGAAGAAATATAGAAAAGCCACATTGAAGAATTATATGCACAAGCAAGATGATGAAGCATATGGATGCCAATCTGAAGAAGTATTTTTAGAAGTTGCATCATGCCAGTCTGAAGAAGTATATCAAGAAGTTGCATCTAGTTTGAAGAAGTGTGTCCAGGGGTACATCATGCATATCTAGTTTGAGTAAGTTCATAAGGCACATGTACCTGAGTAGGTCACAAGTCAATCCAAACATAGTCCTTCAAGATACAAACTAAAGTGTTGGTTGGACAGAAGTTTGAAGAGTGCGCAAGTGATCCAAAGAATACATGGGACAAAGTCTAGTGTACCCAGGCAAGTCAAGAGAAGATTCTAGAGTGCACAAGAAGCATGGAACGAGAAATGGTTGAACAATTATGCAAGTCCTAAAAGTGCGCAAGTACTAAATAAGAAGGGTGTAGAGGTTGAAGTTAGCATATGTGCAAATTCCATAGCCTATGGCATAGAAAATATGGTACCACAAGGGTCAAAGTCCCACTAAGTCGAAGATCATGTATGCACAAGTTCCGCAAGGCAATGACACATCAAGTGCGAAAGACCCACAAGTGATGGTAGAGAAAGGGTGAAAGTCCCACCAAGTCAAGGATCATGTATGTGTAGAACCCACAAAGAAAGGACACATTAGCAGCGTAGAACATGCCAAGTGGCATAAACACAAACCGTGAAGTAAGGAAGAAGGAATGCCACAACCAACTTGTAGACATACAATCCATCTAGGACATGTATAAATAGGGAAGCAAGTTGGAGATTTGAAGTAAGCTTGATGGCAAGGATGAAGAGCTTGTAAGTGGAAGATACAAATTTATTTTCGGGGCATCAAGGGCTCGAGTTACATAATAGTATGATCTAGCAAGGAGCCAAGTGCGCACAAGTAGATGAATGATGTAGTTGATGGTGTGAAAAATGATGTTGTAGATATGTGACAATTGCGCTAAGACATAAAAGGAAGAATGAAAAGGATGCGCAAGTGCATGAGGGCCGAATGATCCACATATGTTCTAAGGTGGATTCGTGTAGAGGCAGACATGAAGTATATCAAAACATGCACAAAGTGAAGTAGTTTGACTGATGTATGAGGATTGAGTTGAAGTGTGTTAAGTAAAGAAGATCATTGGATGCGCAGATATTGAGTAGCAACAGGATCAAGTATGCGCGTCATGATGAGGATGATCTGAGGCAAGTGCATTAAACTGAAAGGATGAATCATATGATGCACAACATGTCACAGATTGTTAGAAATACTGTGGCACTTAATTGGAATGGACGCATCTTAGTGAGTGCACAGTTCCATCTGATACTGGTGCATGGCATCCGAACAACAAATCATCAGTTTATGCACAATATCAACTGAGAGTGCAGTTGCGCAGTAGCAGAATGACAGTAAATCAGTGGCACAAATTGCAACAAATAAAGTAGCAAACAATATCAAGTGTGACATTAGTTGAAGTTAAGTGTTGAGTGGAATGAGAAGTCAAGTGATGTATGCAGGGAAGTGACAGCAATATGAATGCATACAGAAGGTGCACACAACAGAAGGAACATCATAAGATCAAAAGTGTGCGTGTGTTGGAAGTTCAGCAAGGAAATATATTATTTGCATATCTGGGTGGTAGGACGGGGAAAGGAACAAGGGGTCATAGCCTCCTTCCAGTTGGTGCTGGATAACACAGGGATTTGGTGCTTCCTTCAGGCCAGTGCCTGTAAAACTAGTGGGTCGGTGCCTCCTTCCAGTTGGTGCTGGTAAACATAGGAAGTTGGTGCTTCCTCGAATGTAATCTTTTCATTACAAAATATCATTTTGTAGTTTTATCTCGTTTGGGTTTCCACGTCAAAATACCATGTGTTACGTGTTCTTTGTCTTGGTACATATGTAGATGAATGTTTTATTTATGGCTGCATAATTGAATATCAATATTAAGTTCATACTAATCTACTAAAGAAGTTAAAAACTTCTCATAACTGCGCTAATGCTAATTCACCCCCCCTCTTAGTATTAAATAGATTTCAATAATTGGTGTGAGAGTGGGTGCCTTCATTAATGGATTAACATCTGCAAGATAGATCTTTGCACATACATGGACTCAAAATATGAACAGATGGCTGAAGTAGACTTTGAAGGAGAATTGAACAGTGCTATGGACGAATTGAAGATGTCAAGAAAGAAAAGAAAGCTTCTACAGGAATCATTTATGATATTAGAGGAAGATACCACCAGGCAGTTGAAATTAAGAGAAGACAAGTGTGAAAGACTAGAAGCCAAAATTGTCTCTCTGAGAGACGAACTACAAAAGGTAAGCTTTCGGCGAGAGAATGAGCAAAAATGTAGAAATCACATTCATCAAGAATCACATTTTTGTAAGAGCTACGCAGACGCGCTCAATACTCCACTCTCAAGGATGAATCAAAAGTGTGAAGAAGAGCACAGGAAGCCAAGTCATAAGAAAACCAAGATTGCACAATTTTGGATAACCTATCCTATTAGGTATATAAATATTTTTATAGGAAATTGTTATTACTATAACAATTTTGGTCATAAAGCAATAAATTATAGAGCTCGTGCACTAGCGTACACTAGGAGGAATGGTTTGTGCAATCAGATAAATCCTAAACAGAACAATCTCAGGAAAATGGCTGAGACCTCAAAAGAATATCTCAATCCCTTCAGTATCTTGAGCTTAGATAATGAGTGTGGTAAATGTCACAATCATGGTCATGTAGTCAGAACTGTGAAAATCAGTTGCAACCAGAAGACCCACTGAATCAGTTGAAATTCGGGAGGATCAGGTCTATCAGGAAGCTTGTAGTCTAGATCTACATGCACAAAGTAAATGAGGGAAATGGTATATAGACAATGGTTTCTCTAAGCATATGACAAGAGAAAAAAACACTTTTCTAAAGTATAGAGAAGATAAGGGAGGTGGTGTCTACTTGGGGGACAATGGCTCAACCAAAATTTTAAATAAATGCCTAGCAAGTTTAGGAAACAAAAGAACCAAGGAAGAAAATGTTTTACTAATCGAAAATTTGAAACACAATATTCTGAGTGTCAGTTAGATGTACGAGCAAGGACACACACTAACTTTTGACTAAAAAAAATGCAAAATCAGAAACAAAGATATAAGTAGAATAGTAGCAACAACCTCAATAACTCCTAACAATGTCTACATTTTGGATGAGGAAAAGGAAGATAAATGCTATATGGGATAGACCGATGAAAGTTGGATCTAGCATAGAAAATTGAGAGACATCAATTTTGAAAATCTGATTAGAATTTGCAGAAAGCAAGATGTGAGGGCATTCCAAGAATTACCAATCTATCAAATTCATTCTGCAAACACTGTGTACATGGGAAACAAACAAGGATTGCATTCAATACAAAAGAGTACACTACTTCTAAACCTTTGGAAAAGGTTCATTTAGATCTTTGTGGTCCAATGAGAACCAAGGGGATGAATGGTGAATTCTACTCGTTTATTCTTTTCATTGATGATTACACCCAAATGATGGAGGTGTTATTTCTCAAAGAAAAATATGAAACATTTGAATGTTTAAAAACATTTAAGGAAGTGGTTGAAAATGAAACTGATTTAAGAATAAAGTGTTTGACATATGAAAATGGAGGAGAATACACTTTGAACAAATTTGAAAACTACTGTGATAGACATGGAATCAGAAGACAACTTTAAGTAGCCAGAACTCCACAAAAAAATTGAGTGGTGGAAATAAAAAATAGAATGGTACTAGAAATGGCTAGAACACTGTTGAATGAATCAAAGTGGTTAGATATGTTTTGGACACATGCCATTCATACAACTGTCCACATTCTCAACAGGTTTCAGATCAGGACAAATAGTTTTTCTACACTGTATAAACTTTGGAAAGGAAGACCAACCATAGTCAAGCATTTCAAGATATTCAAAAGCAAATGCTACACCAAAAGAAATGATGAGAATATTGGAAAATTTGATTCTAGATTAGATGAAGGAATATTTCTTGGTTATGACACCGGAAGCAAAGCTTATAAGTGCTACAATCTGTGACTCAGAAAGATAGTTGAAATTCCATATATGAAAGTTGATGAAGTACTAACTCATAGAAGAATAGAAGAAGATGATGATCTTCCCATGCTAGAGCAGTCCTATGAGGAGCTACCAGAAAATAAAGAAGAAAAATTTCCACGGGAGGTAAGATATCATCATGAATTAGATGACAGAAGACAGGACACAAAGGCTCCTTCTAGGTACATCCAGAAGAATCATTCAAAAAAATTAATTATTGGACACAAAAATGATGAAGTAAGAACCAAAATAAGCATAAGAAATCCAACCGAGGAAGTTCATTTTTCGTTATTATCTCAAATAGAACGAGAAGGATTTGAAGAGGCCAGAGCGGATGAAGGTTGGATGAATACCATGAATGAAGAGTTATATCAAATTGAAAAGAATGAAACTTGGGAACTTGTTCCAAGACCCAAAAATAAGAATGTTATAGGTGCAAAATGGATATTCATAAACAAATTGAATGAAGGACATGTTATCACCAAACTTGTAGGTGCCCCTAGAGATGGATCCAAGGTGGATGGCAGAAGGGATGGGAAACCAAAGAGGTGCAACCAAGATAGCCTCGACTCCCAATGGATGGTTGTCATGCCAATCGAGGCAATCTTCACTTTATGTTATCTAGCCAAAGACAACAAAGGGGGAGACCCAGATCTACTCCCGACAGGAGAGATCAGACCAAGACACCAGATCAAATCAAATGATGATGAAGTATGTAAGGTGTATGGTAAACTCTAGATCTATGAATGAAGTCACAAGGTGAGTAATAGGTTGGATCAAGGGGTTTAGACAATGTATATTTGGTCCAACATGTTTATGCAAGTGACTTACGAGGTTTAGAATAAGATACAAAATTAGGGTACTAGTCAATTGTGAGAAAATCCACTACCTTGGGAACCGTGTCCAATGCAGGGTAGTTAAGGATTGAAATGGGGCTAACCAGTACCAAACGTGAGCTTGATTGATTGATATGGAAATGTCAAGGGGTTCAAGCAACTAAAACAAGGATCAAACCACATGCAAACTCAACAGTCCAAGAAAGTCGAATTAGCTTGGAGAAAGATTAGTGCCTTGGGAAATGGGCCAAATGGAGTCGGATGTCCACCAAAATGTAGATCTGGAATGTTGAGGTGTTGAGGTAGGTGGATCTAAAATATTAGGATAATCCAATGGCTATATCTTAGTAGATATGAGATTGAAATGTACCTCAAAGTGACCCAAGTGGGGCTCAACCCTCAAAACGAGGAATGGGGCCCACAAGGTGAAAATGACTGAAGTGACACACTGGGGGTAGGTTATTGAATGTGTATATGAAGGATCAAGTGGGATATCACCTACCCAGGTGCTAGATACTAGCAAAATCACCTCTCCCAAGAAGTGCGGCCTCCCTTGGAGAAGCTTCTTTGCCTTGGGAAATGGGTCAAATGAGGGTCAATCCACACCAAACTATAGATGCGAATCGACGTGGATACTATAGAGGTGGGTTTTAAATTTTATACCCAAAAGCCAAGTGGATCTTGCTAGATCTAAGAAAATGTAAAATGAGGGTTTTGAAATTATGAGGGTTTGAAGCATTTAGACAAATGGATAGATCATGGAAAGAGAAATTACCTTGAGATCATACCTAAGTGATGGAATGAGATGCTTTGTTGTTGAGGAAGACTCATGCAGAGATCAAATGAGAAATTGTTGAATTTGCTTGCCGAAAAGATGCCCTAGCCCACAAGTGTGACCTCCTCTACCTGTCAAACCAAGGAAAATCGATTCAATCAGTCAGATCAAGTATGGAGGAAATACAAGCGAAACGCAATGATAACATGAAATAGAAGGTCCTGGGACAGTAATACTCCCTACTACCAACGAACGAACCCAATGGAGAAGTAGGGAGGGTCCTCCCCTACTAATACGTCCTCCTCAAATGAATTCGGCCTCCACCTGTAGATACAAAAACGTGGTACAAAAATATAGCAAGACAAAATATCCAAGAACCCAGTGTAAAGGAAGAATCAACGAACGAACTCCAAAAGAATTCACCACAACACAACAGATAGATGCAATAATAATTCTCTATTCCAATAATCAAGAGCCAAAAGTCCCCTTTACAATGAGAAGTTCTCTCCTTTAAATAGGAAGGAGTGAGTCCACAATCTAACTACTTTTTGAATGAGTGGATAATATTAAATGATCAAAAGATCTAATCAATGGTTAAGATGATCTCAACAATACAATATATGGATCAATAATAAAATATAACAATAAGTGGACAAACTCACCCTAGAAGAGGGGATCCCACCAGATCATGATGACAAAATAATAGATCTAGCTTATGGTGGGTCCAAGGGGTAATTTTAGACACCCTTGGTCAATCCCCGTAGCACAATATCAATAAAGTAATCATCAAAGTACCAAATCGTGCCTCTATGGAAAAATCGTGAGCCTTGGGAGGCTCCAAAAATAATCAAAAGTGCCATAAGTGATGGATGTGGGTCCCGATGAAGCTGAAACTATTGGAGAAGGTGTGGAAGACATCCCACTCATCATCACTGATCATCCCATGCCATAAAATTTCCTCAGTATCCCAAATCGAATTCCTTTGCAGCCATTTTTACCATTTCTGGACTGCCTTGGGAAGTGTGAAACTGCCCAAACTGCCACCTGTAGTGCTTGGCTCCAAAAATAAAAATCACCAAATTGTCTGGGAGGGGGGTAATATGGTAATAACAAGTGGCTGGACCACCCCCTCCAAAAATAATTCTCTAGGTGAACTAATCATACCTCTGCTCTGCTCTGCCAGGGCCTCCGACAAGCCAAAACTGCACTAGGATAGCCAATTGAGGCTCAATCATCACTGTTACTGCCCGGAACTGAAAAACAGATTGTCTCATTGGACTCGGAAGGTCCAAATCCATCTAATATGTGTACTGATACACCATTTAAACCTCTGCATGGTCCAAAATAAATACTCATCATATCTAACAGACCAAATAATAATAATTTGTAAAAGCGCTGAAAATCACAAATCATCATCATAAGCCTGAAACCACTGCATAAGCCCAGCATGGTGACCTATACTAAACGATATATCATCTATCTGTAACATTTGAGGTTTGCCACCTCATGTCCTGTGGTTGAACTTTGGTCAAATTGAGGTTTGACCAAGTCAACATGACCAAAATATGATTGAAACTGTCATCAAGCTGCTGCAAGGTGTCAAAGGTTAAAACATTCTTAGAATCCATTCACATAGCAATTATAACAAGTAGCAATCATTATTGGTGATCTAAATCCAAATATAATATGTCATTAATTATTATTTATTACTTAGACAAGACTTTCAAGGTCATACTCACCTCATAGTTGTGATCAATTTGCTAGTGAAGGGTGGAGGGTGAAGGCTGAAAATAACATGGATAAGTTAAAGGATGACTTACTGACTTAACACTGTGACACTTTGGAAATGGAAAAGGGAATACACACCATAGCATATAGTGGACAAGCAAAAACACAGGGAATAGCGGTGTCTCACAAATGGATAAGTTGTTCAAAGAGTGTTTATTCACCTTACACTGATGCACACAATCCATAATACAAATGAGGCCAACAATATTTTTGATATACAGTTTAAGTTCCATTTCTTTTTGGGCCTAGAGTTTCCATAGCCTTTGATCTATGTGCGTTTACAAACACATTGCATAGATTTACATTTATTTAGGCTTCTTGCTGCAGGTGTGTTTTTAAGGCACTTGTTTACCTGAGAACTTCTAGGTGTGTCGTAGACAGCTTGTTTACCTAGGTATTTAAATTTCACAACAGATATAACATTTGATATTTCATAGCCACTTTGATTTGGCTTGCCTTTCATTCATGTGTGTTGAGAAACACATTGCATGAATGGGATTTTCATACAAGACACAACATTTCATTTCCATATTTTTTATTCATGGCAGCACTAAAAGTTTCAGGTTTAGCCAACATCATCTTTAGTGACTAGGGGAAATCACAAGGAAATCCAACTCACCATAGGTAAGTTTTGTCACCAACTTAGAGCTGAGACACAATAAACAGGGAAGCTTATCCGATATAGAGTCTACAGTGGGGAAAGGTCCTCCATGCCACTAGTCAAGTAGTAAGTCAAGGTAATGAACAAACTGGGTAAATCATAGATGGATGAAGACAGTGAATAATGAAACCAACACTAGCAATCCAATGTATGGCGGGAATGACCACCTCTATTCTCCCTAAGGAGGGTAAAACCAATGAGTATAGGCCAAGAAATTCTAAGTCTGAGTAGGGACAAATATGATATATATAGTACAACGAGGTCCACATATCTATATGATCGCCAGATCATGATACTAAATGCTAAGACATGCTAAGAGAATGGAAATAAAAGAAACATAACCACAACACCATAATATACCTGTTGAGTCATATACCTGAAAGATCATCATTTGAAACATCATCTGTCCTTTGAAACTACTGTTGAAACTCTGGGCACTACTGATTGCTCTGTATAAATGGATAAATAGCTACATCGGTCATCTCTCTGAGTGTCCTGAAACTTATTCATGGCATGGGGAATAAAACTGTTGTCCAAAATCTAATAATGATCCATAGTAGATGCTCATCTCAGCATCTAAATGCAAGGGAACTGGCTTAATAGTGTATTGGAATCAGAAAAATAATGTATGGTATCCTGACTACTATATATGTGATAACATTTGGCTCTGGCTGGGACAAGTGCTCTGCTGAAAAGAGCGGTTGAGAACCTCAGAATATCTGGTCTTGAACTTTGCTACTCGAATCCTCGATCCAACACTCTACCATTTTGCTTTGAGATTTTTTATTTTATTTTGCATTTTATTTTGAACCTGTATTTGCATTCACAAACACTTGAATACCTCATGGAGCATGTATGGGACAAATTTAAAATCAAACTGAAAAAATCTATTCTATAAAAGAAATTTAAAATGCGTAAAAGAAAACTAATCTACTAACATAACTTGCAAAAGTTTAGTTTTATTGTGCAGGAAGAGAAAATGATAGGTACTCGGCTAAACTAAGAGCTTCAAAAGGTGAGCTTAAGGAAAATGAAACAAACAAAAAGGTGCCAGACTCAATGGTTGAAAAGACTAACTACTGCTCAAGCAGGCTTATTCAGTTCCTACCTACTCTAACCTAACCAGTTAGCACAAATGCTAGGTAAAATCATAGATCCAGTGCAACCATTCATCAAACAAGCTAATGACTTTTCTTCGATTTTTGTTTATAAAACAAGCCAAGATTTGCTTAAAGATTAAGTAATTTGATAAGACAATATTCCTGGTTTGTACAAAAATTGCAAAAGGGCCTGAATGGTGCAACAAGAAATCATGCCAAGGAGAAGAATGATTGATGAAAACATCCTCCATCAAAGAATTGATGGGATCATAAAAATTATGCAAATTATTGCTTAAGATTGATGGAGGAAAAATATAAGGCTTGCAACTCAATTCTTTTTCACAAAACATAACTTCCTCATTTACTTCTCTTACATATTCAATTTGATTCTCCTTGGGACTCATCATCAAATAAAAACCAAGTGGGGACAAATTAAGGTTTAGAAGACGAAAAGTAAAAAACAAACCCACTTGATGCTAAAAAATGGAGAAAAGATGAAATTGATCTTTAAATATCTTTTCTAGCCACCAAGAATGATTGACAACTTGACAACAAGCATTATGGTTCCAAAGTGACTGAAAAGGGACATGAAGTGTTTTTTCTCCAATCATGTAATCATGCTTATACTTCCTTTTGAAAATTCCAAAGGCAAAAGATTGACTAGAGCACCAACCCAAAGATGATTGAAAGAGTTGGGAAGGGAGGATGGATTGCAAATATGAAAATTATCCTAAATGGGTAGACAAGTTCGACCTTGGATTTTGACAAAAGAAAGTACTCCTTGGTCTAGGAATTATTTCAAGCTCTTGATCAAGTTTAATATTTACAATCTGAGGACAAGATTGACCATAGTTGTCTAACTCGAAGCTATCTTGATTAAGGATGAAAAAAGGAAAATTTAAAAATTCATTATAAGAAGTGGAACAAAGGTTAGAACATCTAGTGTGACTCACTAATTCATCCTCATTTTGAGATTGACTTATTGATTCATTATTAAATTCATACGAGGATAAATGCTCATTTTTATTTAATTTTTCAAGGAGAAAATTAATAAGCTCATTTAAAACATCTTGATTATTTGCACAATGATCATGTGAAAGCACTACTAAAGGATCTTGGTTAATTTCTCCACTTTCTTATTCTTCAATAAGTTGATAAGGAATTGAATTATCACTAAAGATAGAATGACTAATGAGTTTCTTTGAGGGAGGAACTTCAATAGATTGATTTACTAAAATATCATCCTTAGAAATTTCCTGAGGATCAGGACTAGGGCTACCTAAAAAGAAATTTGAAAACTTATGGTTTGTGCAATGATTAGAAATTTGACCTTCGAGTGACTCAAAAGTAGAAGACTTATCCTCAAAAGAAATTGGCCAGGAAGGGTCATCTCCGGATGTTGACAAATCACTTGATATTTGATTGTTAAATGATTCAATAATAGGATCGGAAAGGGGATGGTTTTGATCTTGGATTTGATTTGAAAGATACATATCATCGAATTCACTTCCCCATTCTTCTAAGAATTTATTTTCAAACATGTCACATCCAGAAATGCTATTGGGTTTCAAATTCGAAAGCTAGAGCCCAGCTCTTTCTTTGAAAGATGAAGCCAATAGTTTCATACACACATCCTCATGGGTTATGTATAACTCGTTAAGAACTTCCCTAAAGCTTTCAAGGTGCCTTTTAGTAGAGATTTCATAACTTCCATAAAAAATAGGCAACCTTTCAGAGGCTTGATGGGGAATATGATGAGGATACCCAACAATTTGTGAGAAGTCAAAAACCTTTAAACAACCGAAAGTTCTAGGCCGCTCTGAAGCAGCCATGGATGGAAAATTTAATTTTTTTAATTTAGCTAATTTTAAATTTTTATTTTTTATTTATTTATATTATTATTTTTTTGGCAATATCAAGAACCTAAATACAAAATGATGCACCCCATGGTTTCTAGATAATGATAGGATCGATCACCAGTGGAGTCGCTTATGTGGAGTCGCCAAGTATATTTTAAAACTCTTCCACCAAGATGTATGCCATTAATATGCAGGGAGAGAGTGAGCGACAAATAGATGGCTATGTTTAAGTTAAGGATTGAAATGATAACCATCGAGATTAATCTGGATGCGATAGGATATGAGTTATGCATGGATACTCACAGAAACCGAAGGTAAGCCTCTACCTCCCCGGAAACGGTGCCAAAATGTTTTCAAAGAGAACGGGAGTAGAGATTAATGAATATATGTCGAACCAGGTTAGGCCTCTACCTACCCTGGGTGGCACCAAAATGTTGGCAAAGAGAATAGGAGTAGAGCTTAAGGAGTATATGTCAAACCAGGGTAGGCCTCTACCTTCCCCGACAACGATGCCAAAATGTTTTCACCAAACTTGTAGGTACCCCTAGAGATGGATCCAAGATGGATGGCAGAAGGGATGGGCAACCAAAGAGGTGCAACCAAGATAGCCTCGACTCCCAATGGATGGTTGTCAAGCCAATCAAGGAAATCTTCACTTTATGTTATCTAGCCCAAGACAACAAAGGGGGAGACCTAGATCTACTCCCGATAGGAGATATCAGACCAAGACACCATATCAAATCAAATGCTGATGAAGTACGTAAGGTGTATGGTAAACTCTAGATCTATGAATGAAGTCACAAGGTGAGTAATAGGTTGGATCAAGGGGTTTAGACAATGTAGATTTTCTCCAACATGTTTATGCAAGTAACTTATGAGGTTTAGAATAAGATCCAAAATCAGGGTACTAGTCAATTGTGAGAAAATCCACTTCATTGGGAACCGTGTCCAATGAAGGGTAGTTAAGGACTGAATTGGGGATAACCAGTACCAAAAGTGAGCTTGATTGATTGATATGGAAATGTCAAGGGGTTCAAGAAACCAAAACAAGGATCAAACCACATGCAAACTCAACAGTCCAAGAAAGTCGAATTAGCTTGGAGAAAGATCAGTGCCTTGGGAAATGGGCCAAATGGAGTCGGATGTCCACCAAAATGTAGATCTGGAATGTTGAGGTGTTGAGGTAGGTGGATATAAAAGATTAGTATAATCCAATGGCTATATCTCAGTAGATATGAGATTGAAATGTGCCTCAAAGTGACCCAAGTGGGGCTCAACCCTCAAAATGAGGAATGGGTCCCACAAGGTGAAAATGACTGAAGTGACACACTTGGGGCAGGTTATTGAATGTGTAGATGAAGGATCAAGTGGGATCTCACCTACCCAGGTGCTATATCCTAGTAAACTCACCTCTCCCAAGAAGTGCGACCTCCCTTGGAGAAGCTTCTTTTCCTTGGGAAATGGGTTAAATGAGGGCCAATCCACACCAAACTATAGATTCGAATCGCCGTGGATACTATAGAGGTGGGTTTTAAATTTTATACCCAAAAGCCAAGTCGATCTTGCTAGATCTGAGAAAATGTAAAATGAGGGTTTGAAGCATTTAGACAAATGGATAGATCATGGAAAGAGAAATTACCTTGAGATCATACCTGAGTGATGGAATGAGATGCTTTGTTGTTGAGGAAGATTCCCACAGAGATCAAATGAGAAATTGTTGAATTTGCTTGCCAAAATGATTCCCTAGCCCACAAGTGTGACCTCCTCTACCTGTTAAACCAAGGAAAATTGATTCAAGAAGGTCCCGGGACAGTAATACTCCCTGTTACCAATGAACAAAGCCAAGGAAGAAGAAGGGAGGGTCCTCCCCTACCAATACATCCTCAAATGAATTCGACCTCCACCTGTAGATGCAAAAACGTGGTATGAAAATATAGCAAGACAAAATATCCAAGAACCTAGTGCAAAGGAAGAATCAACGAACAAACTCCAAAAGCATTCACCACAACACAATTGATAGATGCAATAATAATTCTCTATTCCAATAATCCAGATCCAAAAGTCCCCTTTACAATGAGAAGATCTCTCCTTTAAATAGGAAGGAGTGAGTCCACAATCTAACTACTTTTTGAATGAGTGGCTAAGATTAAAAGATCAAAATATATAATCAATGGTTGAGATGAGCTCAACAATACAATACATGGATCAATAATAAAATATAACAATAAATGGACAAACTCACCCTAGAAGAGGGGATCCCACCAAATCATGATGACAAAATAATAGATCTAGCTTATGGTGGGTCCAAGGGGTAATTTTAGACACCCTTGGTCAATCCCCATAGCACAATATCAATAAAATAATCATCAAAGTACCAAATCGTGCCTCTATGGACAAATCGTGATCCTTGGGAGGCTCCAAAAATCATCAGAAAGTGCCATAAGTGATGGATATGGGTCCCGATGAAGCTGAAAATGCTGGAGAAGGTGTAGAAGACATCCCACTCATCATCACTAATCATACCATGCCATAACATTTCCTTAGTATCCCAAATCGAATTCCTTTATAGCCATTTTTACCATTTCTGGACTACCTTGGGAAGTGTGAAACTACCCAAACTGCCACCTGGAATGCCTGGATCCAAAAATAAAAATCACCAAACTGTCTGGGAGGGGGGTAATATGGTAATAACAAGTGTTTTGACCATCCCCTCAAAAAATAGTGCTCTAGGTGAACCAATCATACCTCTGCTCTGCTCTGCTAGGGCCTCTGAAAAGCCAAAACTGCACTAGGATAACCAACTGAGGCTCAATCATCATTGTAACTGCCCAAAATTGAAAACATAATATCTCATTGGACTCAAAAGGTCCAAATACATCTAAGATGTGTACTCATACACCATATAAACCTCTGCATGGTCCAAAATAAATACTCATCATATCCGACATACCAAATAATAATAATCTGTAAAAGTGCCGAAAAGCACAAATCATCATCATAAGCCTGAAACCAGTGCATAAGCCCACCATGGTGACCTGTACCAAACCATATATCATCTATCTGTAACATTTGAGGTCTGCCACCTCATGTCCTATGGTTGACTTTTGGTCAAACTGAGGTTTGACCAAGTCAACATGACCAAAATATGACTCAAACTGTCATCAAGCTGTTGCAAGGTGTCAAAGGTTAAAACATGCTTTACAATCCATTCACATAGCAATTATAACAAGTAGCAATCATTACTGGCCTTCTAAATCCAAATATAATGTCATTAATTATTATTTATTACTCAGACAAGACTTTCAAGGTCATACTCACTTCATAGTTGTGATCAGTTTGCTAGTGAAGGGTGAAGGCTGAAAATAACATGGCTAAGTTAAAGGATGACTTACTGACTTAACACTGTGACACTTTGGAAATGGAAAAGGGAATACACACCATAGCATATAGTGGACAAGCAACAACATAGGGAATAGCGGTGTCTCACAAATGGATAAGTTGTTCAAAGAGTGTTTATTCGCCTTACACTGATGCACACAATCCATAATACAAATGAGGCCAGCAATCTTTTTGATATAGAGTTTAAGTTCCATTGCTTTTTGGGCCTAGAGTTTCCATAGCCTTTGATCTATGTGCGTTTACAAACACATTGCATAGATTTACATTTATTTAGGCTTCTTGCTGCAGGTGTGTTTTTAAGGCACTTGTTTACATGAGCACTTCTAGGTGTGTCATAGACAGCTTGTTTACCTAGGTATTTACATTTCAGAATAGATATAACATTTGATATTTCATAGCCACTTTTATTTGGCTTTCCTTTCATTCATGTGTGTTGAGAAACACATTGCATGAATGGGCTTTTCATTCAAGATACAACATTTCATTTCCATATTTTGTATTCATGGCAGCACTAAAAGTTTCAGGTTTAGCCAACAACATCTTTAGTGACTAGGGGAAAATCACAAGGAAATCCAACTCACCATAGGTAAGTTTTGTCACCAACTTAGAGCCAAGACACAATAAACAGGGAAGCTTATCCGATATAGAGGCTACAATGGGGAAAGGTCCTCCATGCCACTAGTCAAGTAGTAAGTCAAGGTAATGAACAAAGTAGGTAAGTCATGGATTGATGAAGACAATGAATAATGAAACCAACACTAGCAAGCCAAAGTATGGCGGGAATGACCACCTCTATTCTCCCTAGGGAGGGTAAAACCAATGAATATAGGCCAAGAAATTCTAAGTCTGAGTAGGGACAAATATGATATATATAGTACAACTAGGTCCACATATCTATATGATCGCCAGATCATGATACTAAATGCTAAGACATGCTAAGAGAATGGAAATAAAAGCAACATAACCACAACACCATAATATACTTGCTGAGTCATATACCTAAAAGATCATCATCTGTCCTCTGAAACTGCTACTGCAACTTTGGGCACTACTGACTGCTTTGTATAAATGGCTAAATAGCTACATCGGTCATCTCTTTGAGTGTCCTGAAACTCAGTCATGGCATGGGGAATAAAACTGCTGTCCAAAATCTGATAATGATCCATAGTAGATGCTCATCTCAGCATCTAAATGCAAGGGAACTGGGTGAATAGTGTATTGGAATCATAAAAATAATGTATGGTATCCCGGCTACTATATATGTGATAACATGACAGTTTGTCAGAAATAAGGCAAGATTGGTGTGCAAAGGTTATGCATAGATTGAGGGAATAAATTTTTGAGGAAACATTTTCTCCTGTTACGTGAATGGAGGCAATTAGACTATTCTTGGCCTATGCTTGTGCAGAAAATGTCAAAGTGTATCAAATGGATGTGAAATCAACATTTCTAAATGGATATCTTGAAGAGTAAGTGTACATTGAACAACCAGATGGTTTTTCACTTTCAGGAAACAAAGATTATGTTTGCAAACTAAAGAAAGCCTTATATGGACTTAAACAAGATCCTAGGGCCTGGTATTCAATATTGGAAAAATATCTGTAAAAAAAAGAATCTCTATATAAAAATTGAGAATGAAAAAATGATAGTTGTTGAAGTATATGTTGATGACATTATTTTTGGAATCAATGATGACAGAATGAGTCAACAATTTTCCAAAGATATGCAAAAGGAATTTGAAATGTCAATTCTTGGAGAACTATCATTTTTCCTTGGATTGCATTATCTCAATTGGATAATGGCATTTTCATCTCTCAATCTAAATACGTGAAGGAGATGCTGAAGAAATTCAACATGGAATATTGCAAGTCATTTTGTACACCCATGGTCATTGGGTGCAAGTTGAGTAAAGAGGATGAAGCTGAAGAAGTTGATAAGGAAATTTATAGATATATGATTGGAATCCTACTATATGTAACTATATCAAGACCAAACATCATGCAAGCTGTCAAACTTGTCACAAGTTTTCAAGAAAAACCTAAGGAAACACACGTTCAAGCGGTCAAGAGAATCTTCAGATATTTGAAAGGAACTATGAACTTTGGATTGTGGTACCTCGAAGCAAAGACTTAAAATTAATAGCATACACTGATGCATACTGGGCAGGTAGCGTAGATGACATAAGAAGTACTAGTGGTGCTATATTTTAGCAGAAAACAACCATCAGTTGCATTATCCACGATAGAAGTTGAATATATTGCAGCAATTTCCTATTGCACACACGTTCTATGGATGAAACAAACCCTGACAGATATGTGAGTAGATATTGATCAACCAATACAGATTCTACGGAACAATACAAGCACGATCAATATCTCCAAAAATCCTATTATGCACATCAAAACTAAACACATTCCCATCAAATATCACTTTGTGAGAGAGAAAGCTACTGAAACAATTATCAAGCTAGAATATGTTGAGACTAAAGAGAAAACAACATATATATTCACAAAGGCTCTTCCAAGAAGTACGTTTGAATATCTTAGAGAAAAAGTGGGTGTGGTTCTCAACCCACAACATAATGAGAACATAAACAAGGAGGCGTGAATGCAGATTGATTACGACACTACGTAGATGGGATGAAAGGATGATTGCATGAATCATTGCACAAAGAATAATGAAGCGTTGTGATAGGAATAGGAGATCAAGATGCATAATTAATATAGCACATGTATAGAGAAAGCAATCAAATATAATTCTGAAAGTAATACACAGATTGTAGGACATTAGTGTAGAAAATTCAGTAAAATAAATGAAGCATGAAGACAGGGGGAGTCATCCCTATGATAATTGAAGGTCTGTGTAAAGCAAAAGAAAAGGAGAATCAATGAATTGTGCAAGTAATAGAACCTCTTTTCCATTGATGTCAAAGGGGGAGAATTGCATGAAGCTATTGGATGAAGTAACGAAGATAAGAAGTAATGCAACTGAGAAGAAACAAAACAAGTAATAGCATGTAGAAGCGCAATAAGAATGACCATAAAGCATGTGATTTGCAGAGAAGTAACAAAAGGCAGAAGAAGAATAGCAGAATGCACAGATGTCAAAGGTTCAAACTGGAAAAGAATTCAAGGGGAGTACTACGACAAGAACAACTAAAGCATACAAGTTCAAGAAGATGATTATGCACAGCTTCATAAGGTGTTGACATAAATGACAAAAGGGGAGATTGTTGAACTTTGGTTTTCATTGATGTCAACTAATGTCAAAGAGGATGTCAATTGATTCAGTTTTAGTCATTGATTTCTATTGATGTCAAGAGGACTTAGAATTCCCATGCCATATTGAATAAATATAGAAAATTCACATTAAAGAGGTATATGAGCAAGCAAGATGGTGAAGCAGATGGATTCCAGTCTGAAGAAATATATTTATACGTTGCATCATGCCAGTATGAAGAAGTATATCTAGAAGTTGCATCCAGTCTAAGAAGTGTGTCTAGGGGTACATCATGCATATACAGTTTGAAGAAGTTCATAAGGAACATGTACTTGAGCAGGTCGCAAGTCCATCCAGACATAGTCCTTCAAGGTACAATCTAAAGTGTTGGTTGAACACACGTTTGAAGAGTGAACAAGCGAGCCAAAGAATACATGGGAGAAATTCTAGTGTGTGCAGGAAAGTCAAGAGAAGATTCTAGAGTGCGCAAGCAAGTCAAATGGAGTGTGCAAGAAGCATGGAACAAGAAATGGTTGAACAATTATGCAAGTCTTGAAAGTACGCAAGTATTACCAATCAGAAGAATCTTTCATTTGTTGAAGTGTGCACAAGTTGCAAGAAGGATGTAGCGCTTGAAGTCAGTGACTCAGCATCTGTGCAAATTCCACAGCCTATGGCATGACAAGTGCACATGACCCACAAGTGATAGTACCATGAGGGTCAAATTCCCACTAAGTCGATGATCATGTATGCGCAATTAGTGCAAGGAAATGATACATCAAGTGTGCAAGACCCACAAGTGATGGTACAACAAGGGTGGAATTCCCACCAAATCAAGGATCGTGTATGCACATAACCCACAAAGAAATGACACATCAGCAGTGTAGAACATGCCAAGTGACATAAGCACAAACAGTGAAGCAAGGAAGAAGGAATGCCACAACCATCGTGTGGACATACAATCCATGTAGGACATGTATAAATAGGGAAGCAAGTTGGATATTTGAAGTAATCTTGATGGAAAGTATGAAGAGATTATAAGTGGAAGATACATATTTATATTCGGGGCATCAAGGAATCGAGGTACATAACAATATGATCTAGAAAGGATTCAAGTGCACATAAAAAGAGGAATGATATAAATGACGGTGCACAGAATGATGTTGTATATATGTGACGATTGCGCTAAGACAGAAAAGGAATAATGCAAAGGATGCGCAAGTGTGTGAGGACTGAATGACCACATTGCAGATAGCACATAGATAGTCATGGATGTTATAAGGTGGATCCTTGTAGAGACAAACATGAATTATATAAGAACATGTGTGAAGTGAAGTAGTTTGACTGACGTATGAGGATTGAGTTGAAGTGTGATAAGTAAAGAAGATAATTAGATGCACAAATATCGAGTAGCAGCAGAATCAAGTATGCACGTTGTGATGAGGATGATTTGAGGCAAGTGCGTTAAACCAAAAGGATGAATCATATGATGCACAACATGTCACGGATTGTGTAAAATACTGTGGCACTTAATCAGAATGGACACATCTTAGTGAGTGCACAGTTCCATATGATACTGGTGCTTGACATTAGAACAACAAATCATTAGTTGATGCATAATATCAGTTGAGAGTGCAGTTGCACAGTAGTAGAATGACACATTAAATTAGTGGTGCAAATTGCGGTAGATGAAGTAGCACACAATATCAAGTGCGGCATCAGTTGAAGTTAATTTTTGAGTGGAATGAGAATTCAAGTGATGTATGCAGGGAAGTGACATCACTAGGACTCCATACAGAAGTTGCGCACAACAGAATGAACTTCAGAATATCAGAAGTGGGTGCATGTTGGAAGTTCAGCAAGGAAATATATTATTTGTATATATGGGCGGCAGGACAAGGAAAGGAGTAGGGGGTCGTAGACTCCTTCTAGTTGGTTCTGGAGAACACATAGAGTTGGTGCTTCCTTCAGGTCGGTGCCTATAAAACTAGGGGGTTAACAAGCTCACTCATGATTTTAGGTTAAAAAGCTCACTCACGAGAGGTTAATAAGCTCACATGAGTGATCTTGTTAACATGAAGGAGAGGTTAAAAGTCTCACTCATTATTTGGAGACCACCCACCTACGATTATTTTAAGAGTACCGAAAGTGTACTTCAAGAATTTGAGATTCAGATGGAGCAGCTTCATGAGAAGTTGGAGAGATCGCTTTCTACCTCCTACATATTAGGTATTCATTTCCATATGGATGATTTCTCTCGTGGTCCAAAGGAGGAAGCTCATGTGATGGTGTCGCATGAGGCGTATTCTAATTTGTAGGTGTTTGAGGAGTGTTGGGTGGGGCCCAAGTTGGAATATTTGCATAAGTGCTGAAAAGTGTGCATTGCGCGTTGCGACAGGGCATGGGGGTAGTTTTTATAATTGCGCATGTTGCGCACTGGAAATAGCTAAAGTAGGATTGTGCAGTACACTGGTGTGCAGGACTCGCGCAACAGCTATTTTTGGTAAGAAATACAGGTAAAGGTTAGATGAGGAAGTGACCTATTTTGGGTAAGGAACAGGTTGAAGGCAGAGGAAAGCAACCTGTCAAGGAGAGTGGAAGCAAGTAGTTGAGAAGCTAGGCCACTACATCGATGGCAACAGGAAGGTGGAAGGAGCGGAAAGGGATAGACCATGATGCAGTTGTAACCATTTTGACGACTGCGGCTGTCAGACAAGCGTGTGAGCCATGAGTGGCCCAGCAGGACGGTCAGGAGCAGGAGGAACAAGCTGTCGATGGCGATAGCTAGGGTGGCAGTTAGCCATGCCAGTTTTGGAAAACATAGGGTTTTGGCCTACTAATTGTAAAGACACGAACCATGGGCGTAATATATAAATAAGGAATTTTTGTATGGGAAAAGGTTACTCTTCATTTTGTAATTCAAAACATTGATGAATCTTTGAGATTAATTGTAAAGGCTCTGCAGCTGTGTGCGCAGAGACCTATTGAGAGAGAAGAGAGTCTACAGCTAAGTGCGCAGACAAAGAACTATTGTACCCTTCCCAGAGACTAATATAACAACAGTTCTTGTGGACGTAGCCTCCATCTGAGGGGTGAACCATGTTAAATCTTGTGTAGTGTGATTGTCTCCATTTTGCACTTATCTGTTTGCTTACATGAATGCTTATAGTCCCATTTACCAGTTGGTATGTTAATTCTTTTATATGTATTCGCCATAGGAGAAATATGGGAATAATATGTTAAGTTTTATGTGAATGACTGAATGTTGGATGCACAATACTTTATGTTTTCGGAAGTGTTAGTTTGCTAAACAATCACAAGTATACAAAGACTTCCGGTTAAGTAACTGTGTTAATGCGCAGTACTAGCAGTGCATTGCACTACATGTTTGATCTACTTGCAATCATTATAAAGTCAAGTATTCTAATGTAGTAGATGATTGGTTAAGTGTTATAGTAAATTTCCATAGTGGTCAAGTCAGAAGAGGAGGCGTACAAGTCAGTTTCCCGAACCGCGTAGTCTGTGGATTCGTGGTTGGACCGTTAAGATCTGTTAAGTCTGGAAGAGGAAGCGATTAGACCGCTGCACCGTCCTAGACGTGGTATCCTGCTCGAACCGTGCAGCCCTTGGGCGTGCCAGTTGCATAGTGGTTAATCTATAGAATGTTAAATTTTCAGAATTTACTTCAATCTGATCTAGGATCTTAACTGAGAGAACAACATGTACAGCATATCTACAGCATATCAATCATGGAGACAATAATGCAAGCACACAAGAGACACAAAGATTTACTTGGGGAAAACCATAAAGGTGAAAAACCCCAATAACTTCGTCAGAGATAGATAGAGCAATGATACAACCAACCAAGAGAGATAGCCATAACCTAGCAGCAGATCCTCCTCCTCCATAAGTGCGCCACTCCTCCTTGAGTGCATGTGTGAGAAGTGAGTGAGAAAATAGAGTGCCTCCCGCACTCTATTTATACTTGACTTGACTTGCCTTTTTACCTAACTCATGTAGGCTCGAACTTAACCACATAACATAATGCTGACTGGGCCGACCCCCAATAGGGTGGTCTAATAACCCTTTGACCCACATGGCCGACACCCAATAGGGTGGTCTAATAACCCTTTGACCCACATGACTTATACAAGGCCGACCCCAAACAAGGTGGTCTAATAACCCATCAAGTATAAGTTACGACACTTCCGTATAGAGGAATAATAACATCTCTATAGGAATACAATATATGTATATGTGAAATACATTCCGAAGTTACATATACATCAACACTCCCTCTTAACTAGGAAGGTATTTCTCAGCACAGTTCTTCTAGCACAAGTCATCTTCTCTAGATCATCGTCACTGGATAATCGTCATCGAGTCATCATCATCGTCACTGCTGCTGCTATCTCAATCAATCTCTGAATCTACTCGTCATAGGAAGTTCTACAGAGCCAGTCCTTTTTCATACTGGATGTAGGCCCACCACCTGCAGGTCTTCATCATCACTGGCCATACCGTGGAATCCTCAGGACTTATTACGTGCGTCACAAAACCTCGAAAGAGCATCCCAGGATGTTACGGGTACACAAATCCGACTTGTAGGATCTCCCAGGGCGCTATTACATGTGATCCCACCACAAAACCTGGAAAGAGCATCTCAGGATGTTACGGGTACACAACTCCAACCTAAAGGATCTCCTAGGGCACAAATTACATGTGGTCACCACAAAACCTAGCAAGATCATCTCAGGATGTTACGGGAACACAACTCCGACCTGAAATCTCCCAGGGCACAAATTACATGTGGTCATGGCAAAACCTGGCTGAAGCATCTGAGGCCTTTTTCATCTTGTCCAGATCTCCCAGGAGCAAATTACATGCCATAGGACAAAACCTTGCAAGAGCATCTGCCAGATATCCCAGGGCACCGAATTACATGCCATAAGCAAAACCTCGAAAGACTATCTGCAGATCTCCCAGGGCACCGAATTACATGTCCTCCCAGAGCAATGTCTCGAAAGAGCATCCCAGGCTGTTACGGGTACACAACTCCGACCTATAGGATCTCCCAGACATGCTCATCTGCACAACCTGATCCACGACCACAGAGTATCAACCTGATACTCACCATACATCATCCTGATGTACTCATGATCGTCCTGATCATCATCACTGCAACGTCCTGCTGCATGTCATCTGGAGCAACATCCTGAAGCTCATCATCCATGATCATCTTGATCATCATCACTGCAACGTCCTGCTGCATGTCATCTGGAGCAACATCCTGAAGCTCATCATCCATGATCATCCTGATCATCACTGCATCATCCTGCTACATGATCCACCTGATCATCAATGCATCCACCTGATGCATACCAAGTATCTTCCTGATACATATCATCATACATGATCCTCCTGATCATACAATGTATCCACCTGATACATGATACATATCACCATACATGATCCACCTGATCATACAATGTATCCACCTGATACATATACAAATACATGGTCCAAGCATCCAACATGATGCATATAAAAAATACATACACATGATCCAACTGATCATATCCAGTATCCAACATGATGCATACATACATAAATGATCCAACTGATCATATCCATCATCCAACATGATGCATACATACATAAATGATCCAACTGATCATATCCAGCATCCAACATGATGCGTACATACATAAATGATCCAACTGATCATATCCAGCATCCAACATGATGCGTACATACATAAATGATCCAACTGATCATATCCAGCATCCAACATGATGCGTACATACATAAATGATCCAACTGATCATATCCAAGCAGAAACCAGAACATCATCCTGATGCCCATTATCCAGCGCTTACATCCACAGCCATGTGAAGGATCCTCCTTCCAACATGCTTGGAATGGCTTCAGCAAATGTGTCCATCACTTCTTCCTCAAAGTGTCCTCGATCTGAAGAACGCCAAGCCTCTCTCTAAAGTACTCGAACTTCACTCTGGCTAGTGGCTTCATCAGCACATCTACAATCTGCTCGTCCGTCGTAACATACAGAAGCTTCACAGCTCCTCTCTGCACCATATCCCTGATATAGTGATATTTGATCTCTATGTGTTTCGACCTGTCATGAAACACTGGGTTCTCGGACAGCTTCACACAACTCTGGTTATCATAGAAGATACTAGTAGCCTCCAATCGGGAGATCAAATAACTCAAACAGTAGCTTCCGTAGCCATACCTCCTCACAACTAGCTGAACAGGCTGCAACATACTCAGCCTCAGCTATACTCAGTGCTATGCAGGATTGCTTCTTACTAAACCAAGAGATCACACCTAATCCCATACTAAAGCAGCACCCAGATGTGCTCTTCCTATCTGCAGCACTGCCAGCCCAATCTGAATCAACATAACCGTGCAGGTTAAACTTTTGATTCGCCTCATACTTGAGCCCATAATCCACTGTACCCTTCAGGTACCTCAGAACATGCTTTACAACAACCAGGTGAACACTCCTCGGATCCGTCAGGAACTGGCTCAATGTGTTCACAGCAAAGCAAAATGTCTGGTCTCATGTTCGTCAGGTACATCAAGGACCCAATCATCTGACGATACATAGAGACATCAACCAGCTCAGATGAAGCATCACATAGAAGCTTCGGATTCGATGCCATAGGTGTGGCCATGGCCTTGCAATCCATCATTCTGAACCTCTTCAGGATATCTACTGCAGACTTCCCTTGTCCAAGGAAGATTCCATCACTCTGCCACACCTCCATGCCAAAAAAAAATAGTGCATCATCCCCAAGTTCCTCAACTCGAACTCGGCAGCAAGCTTCCGCTGCGTGTCGGCAATCAATCTATCCTCACCTGATACAAACAGGTCATCCAAATAGTAGTATCGCTGGATTTCCTTCCTCAACCTTGTAGAAAAGGTTGGAATCCTCTTTATTCTTGGTAAATCCCAAGCTGGATAGAAAGCTATCTATCCTACCATATCAAGTTCTGCACACATATATGACTACACCATGTTGTCTTGAAATCCATCTGGTGCATCTTCTATTTCATCACTTTTGTATTTCTCAATGCTACCATCTGCAATATGCTTGATCTGATAGTTCCATTTGGAAGTTATAAAAAAATTCCCTTCACGTCTTGGGACTACATCCCAAACATTATTCTTCATGATCGACGGATCATGGCATTCCATTTCTTCATCCTAGATCCTGGGAACTTCAATATCTTCAATAGATATCTTTGTTGCTGGAACAAATGTTGTAGTTCTTCTTTTGTAGGAGATGGCATACGAACTTTCCTACACAACAAGTTAAATTGCATGATTAGAAAACATCTCATAGTTTTCAGAACAAATTCTTACACATAAAGAAATATGTCATACAATCATGCAATTATCTTTGCCAATGCTTCAATACAACATTTATCCATATCCCGTAACTTTCTAGATGCCTTCCAATCTCTACCAGAACATTGTTAAGAGTGTGCACAACTCCCAACATGTCAGCAAAGAGGTTTCATTCTAGATAAGTAGCAATGGAATGTTGTACAGTGCCATAGGCCACTTACCCAAGCATATTAGGAGTATACTGTTCATCAATGCAATTATTCTAATATGCATAATACACAACCTAATTCTAGGAACATCAGTATATACATTATTGAACAGTATTATTTAAGAAATGACAATTCAAATACTAATCTTTGTTTGTTCGTTGGGTGGACTCCCTCTGAGTCTTCGTTTCCTTGCAGGAGCTGCTGGAGTCCTAATCTGAAGTAGCTTCTTCTACACCTTTCTGTTGTGGGATGTAGAGAGATGGTCAACTCCCTCTGAATATCTGCATCCTTGCATAAACCACTAGAGTGTACTCCCTCTTGATCTTTGCTTCCTAGATTACCTGTCCTTGAACTTACATTCATCCTTGGTTCCTATGCATGCTTATTAGTATCATGATTGTGTTATCCTTGTGATCTCATATAAAATCATACATTCATTAGTATACTATTAAAACACAATAATCTCAAGCATGTATAGTCATGATCATTTCAAACAGAAAATAATATGCATTAGCATTCAAGGTTTATGTAGAATTCTTATGGTTAGTCAAATCATAAGAAGCATAACATGTCTAAACCTATAATTACTCAAACCTATGACTCTTCAGGTTAGTTGAATCATCAAACAAGATAAGAGATATAATATGCATAAAACCTGTGATTATTCAAACCTATGACTTTTCAGGAATAATCATTATCAACAACAGTATAAGATACTAACACAAGGTAGGATTCTAGCTTGATATAGGAAAAACATACATGGATTAGCATGCTAGCTAGTTATGTCTAATATACCCGCATAATGTCTTCTTGTTCTTCTTCAATGACTTGTGCTAGTAACCTGTATATCTCATAGGTTAACCATTATAAAACCAAGTTATACATACCTCGTAAATGGATCTTCTATGAGATCCATGACAATGGATGAATCTTTGTCCTCATGTTATCATGACCATATGTTCTTGGACCAGAACATGATTTGTCTTTCTTGGTGTACCTTTCATGTTAGTAGACAACATAAACCTCATACAACACCATAATGCATTAGTACAATCATAAGTGTCAATACCCTAATCAATGAATATTTTCTATCAGGCATTCATAGTTTTATTAAGGTGATATGACAAGACTAAAATCAAGATTGTACTAACCGTAGTAACATGAAGACAAACATACCATAAACTTAATCATGAACAAATCTCAAAACATACCTTGATGAGTCATACCTGTCGAGATCGCTTGTAATCTTCTTATGTAAGGCCTTAGCCTCATCTCCCTCTGAAACAGGAACTTCTTCACTTATGCAAGTGACCAATCCATCTTCTTCTAGGATTAATCCAATCCACTTGATTTACAAGAACTGGGACAGGAGCTAGATATGGGTTTGTTAGAGAAACCCCAAAAACTCAAACTTTGAATTTCAAACTTCTGAAAGGATAGAAATATGCGCCTTGATGAGTTGATCAAGCTGCTATATTCAGAATTTGAAAACTGCAAAGTTTCACTCCTCAATTTTGCCTTTGAAACTTCCAGATTCACTGGACGTGACCCTGAACTGGGGTTTGATGAATCCCACTCTTCTACCCAATCAAAAAGTTTGATCCAAATCTCTAAGCTTCTATTTTTCTGAGGATCTTCCAGCCGTGGTCATAGATTTCAAAAATTCCCATTTTCACAGAAGCCCTAATTTTCCACTTTCCTGATCAAAGTCCCGAACTAGGGTCTGATCAAGCCCGGCCTTCTGCCCAACCAAAAATTCTGATCTTGGTCTCTAAATTTTTATTTTGATGAGTAGCATTCAGCCATGGTCTCTGATTACAAAAATTCCAACTTTCTCCAAAGCCCTAATTTCCGGAAGCCATGAATGAAGGTACCAAAAAAATAATTTTGTTTTGACAGAAATATGTACCTGATTGTTTCTGGTCTAACTCCTAAATTTTTGATCCACAGGGTCTGAAAAAGTTTCTTGAGATAGCCTGACCTGTTATCTTTCCATCCTGACAGGTCTGACCTCAATTGGATTTTCTGAGAGAGAGTTATGCCAAATGTCGCAACGTGACCTGTTTTGGGATAATACAGGAGAGCGAACTTGTACGGCGTGCCACGTGTCACTGTTTCAACTTCAGCCTCTGAAACTATTTCCTGAGATATCTCGGCCTGTTATATTTCCATCCTGACAGGTCTGACCTCAATTGGATTCTCTGAGAGCGAGTTATGCCAAGTGTCGCAACATGACCTGTTTATGGGATAATACAGGAGAGCAAACTTGTACGGCGTGCCACGTGTCACTGGTTCACCTTCGGTCTCTGAAAACGTTTTCTGAGACAGTAAAGTCTGTGTACTACCTGTCACTTTTTACGAAATTTCATTTGGAGCTTCCTAGCCCAAGTTATGACCTTTTTCCCAAGGTCACCTGATTTTAACTCAGATCTGGAAGAGGCAGAAACCCTATATTGCACAGATCATAAATCACAAAGTACAACGAATTAGAGGTTGTAATTTGGACACAAGGTATCTGGAGATTTAATATTCGTCCTGTAACAATTTCAGATCCGCAAAATTCGCCAAAACGGATTTATAGCGAAAGTGCTACGATGACTGGTTTTTTCTATATCAAGCCCTAGCATCGTAAGTGCAACAAGTGTCATACATGCCATATCATGCCTTCTTTCAGGCTAGCTTTGATACCATGTTAAATTTTCAGAATTTACTTCAATCTGATCTAGGATCTTAACTGAGAGAACAACATGTACAGCATATCTACAGCATATCAATCATGGAGACAATAATGCAAGCACACAAGAGACACAAAGATTTACTTGGGGAAAACCATAAAGGTGAAAAACCCCAATAACTTCCTCAGAGATAGATAGAGCAATGATACAACCAACCAAGAGAGATAGCCATAACCTAACAATAGATCCTCCTCCTCCATAAGTGCGCCACTCCTCCTTGAGTGCATGTGTGAGAAGTGAGTGAGCAAATAGAGTGCCTCCTGCACTCTATTTATACTTGACTTGACTTGCCTTTTTACCTAACTCATGTAGGCTCGAACTTAACCACATAACATAATGCTGACTGGGCTGACCCCCAATAGGGTGGGCTAATAACCCTTTGACCCACATGGCCGACCCCCCAATAGGGTGGTCTAATAACCCTTTGACCCACATGACTTATACAAGGCCGACCCCAAACAAGGTGGTCTAATAACCCATCAAGTATAAGTTACGACACTTCCGTATAGAGGAATAATAACATCTCTATAGGAATACAATATACGTATATGTGAAATACATTCCGAAGTTACATATACATCAACATAGAAGTGAGGACTGCTATTTAGTCCATCGTCGCGCAGTCTTTAGCTCGCAGCGTAGGTCTGATAGCGCTCTGCGCACTAGTCCCGTTCGAACAATTCATCACTTCGCTGTGGAAACCTAATCCCATAGTGCCCCCATTGATACACCTTGGGTGAGACCTCATCCTGTTCGTAGGCTGTTGCCAAAAGGGCCGGTGAGAAGGGGTTTTATTGGTTAAGCTAAACCACAAAGAACCTGGGTCTATATTGGAAAACCTCTAGCTCAGTTTGTTAATCCAACAAATGGTTTCGTTGCCACGCTAAGAATCCGTGATGAGTTGATGTTGTGATGTGTGAAGGCAAAGAAGTCGAGCTGGGTGTCAACATTTGGTATCCAGACAAGAAATAAATCTGGGCTTGGTGTGACAAGATAGATAGAGACTTTGCAAGGAAAGAAAACAGACACCCACATCTCTCTGGCATTGATTGGTTGAATAAGTACCTGTGGAAAGACGTTCACGAGGTATTCTAGGCATCTTTCAAAAATGAGCTACATGAGTGGTTGTCAAGGCTCGTGGAGCACAGAACCTGTCTAGCGCGAAGCGCACCGACTGAGTGGACATCGGAGCTTATCGAAAAGCTCAAAGCACTGGATAGTCCGTTTGTATGCACAGTTGACTTCTGGGTGGAAAACACACTACAAAGCTTTGTAACACAGTTCGCTCTAGACATGCTAAATTCCTACAGCGCAATCGAAAGAGAGTTTTTCAAAGGAATCAGAGGTAAGTACCTGAACAACCTCAGTTTATACATTAAGATGCTCTTAGCTGAGAAAGGTGTTTTTAGATTGCTGTAAAGTTTTTGAATCTGTAATGGTTAATAGCATTTTTAGTGATTCTGACGAAGAGACGCATAACCTAAGAAGTGGGAAAAGATATAAGTATACCCCTAAGAAGGATTCTAGTGGACCTGGGCTCCGTGTAGATATTGATACAGAAGCCGAACCTGATAGCCAAACCGCCCCTCTATCTGCCACCTATCAGCCAATTACGCCCTAGAATCCACCAGTTGTGAACACCGCACCTCTCATTCCATAAACCCAACCAGTTGTGAACATTCAGCACAGTACCACATTCATTTTTGCCACGCAGAACCCCCCACCACCTAGAAGAAGCATGATTGAGGATATTAAGCTGCTGATATTCAAAGGAACGGGTCTGGAGGACCCCGAGCAACATTGGTTTCTATGTGAATCTGTATGGAGTGTAAAACAAGTGCAGGACGACGCTGTGAAGCAAGTGCATCTCATCACCACTTTTAGAGATAGAGCCTTGCATAAGTTCATGAAATACTCCTAGGGATAGCCGAGAACCCTGGAAAAAATCAAGGTTGCACTCTTAACAGAATTCAAGAAGCCAAAGTCAAAGTCGCAGTGTATCATGGAGTTAAAAGAGATCAAACAGAAACCTAATGAAATAGTCTGGGAGTTTGACCAGAAATTTAAGACATGTTAGATCAAGTATGCTTCGTCATAGCGCCGCAGCAGCACAAAGAATGGTTTATAGCTGCGTTGTTGCCCCATATCAGACAGCCATTGATGCAACAGAAGGTGGTTTCGCAGGCAGAATCCATGGAGATCGCGATGAAGTTGGAAGCTTCACTGATCAGAGAAACTAACATTGGCATGTCTCACATTCAAAACCAGTTAGCTACCCTGACACTCCAATTACAAGATATTAAGCAAGGTAAGTAAGAGAGGAAGGAAGTATGGTGTACAAGCTGTAAGGGAGAAGGACACACTAAGGATCATTTTCCTTTATTCCAAGGATTCCTTAACATGGGTGGCCCAAACCCATTAATTCCGCACCCAGTCCCATGGTGTGAGATTTGCAGAACCAGAGTACATCAGCCAGAAGATTTCCACATGATACATAAATATGTAAGAACACCTAAGAACCTATATTGTAATTTCTCTAAGTCAGTAGGGCATGATGAATCTTATTGCCGCGCATTTGAGCTCATGTTACAAAGAAAAAAGGATATTGAACATATGTACGGAGGGATGTATAGAGTCCAGGAAGAGACTCCGCAGAAACATAATAATGCCCAACCTGATCAGGGTGCATACAGAGGCCGCAGAGGATACCGCGGGAGAGGAAGGAATAACGGTCCGGCGTAGAGGCGCGACCAAGGTCAAGTAATCTGTTATAACTGTGGCCAAGCAGGCCATGTGTCTAGAGATTGCACCAACCCATGCACTACATGTAGTTATTCTAGCTCATTTGACCATGTTATTGAAGACTTCCCTATGTTAGAGGTGGAAATGCAGAAAAGGAAGCGGCCAGAGCCGCCCAAGCCAAACATCCAGTTCATCGCAGCATAAAGGAGACCTACGGATCCAAGTATCAATGTAGTGACGAGAAGTGGCACTATGAAAGGAATAAATGGAGGCACAGAAGCTTCGACATATGGGAATTCTAACACTAAACAGTCTCCTCTTGAAACAATATGGGTAAGAAAGGCTGCTGGGAAAGCACCTCCATCCGACTTGCAAAAGAACAAGGAAGCATTCACTGATGCGCGGGAGATCCTCAGAGAATCGACACCTAAGTATCCAAGAATCTAGTTGCGCAGTGAAATACCATATGTAGAGGACATACTAGCTGCCTATAATCATATGAGCCCCGCAGTAGAGACAAGCACCTCTATTGCGTAGTTCCTAAGGAGCTGCATGAAGCTCTTGAAAAGTGCAGACGCTATTGCGAAATTGCAAAAACTGTTGAAATGGTATGAACCACAGAGAGAGATGGAGATAACCAATAGCGTAGTTCACTAGATCAAGAAACATGAGAGAACCGGCTGAGAAATGAGGCTCAGTGCGCAAATAGGAGACTATGAAATGGATGAAATCATCCTTGATCTAGGATCTGAAGTAAATGTCTTAACCAAACAGACATGACAGCAGATGGTGAGACCAAAGTTGTTATGGTCACCTATCCAGTTGAGAATGGCCAACTAGGAAAATGCTCTACCCTTTGGAAGGTTAGCCAACATTATTGTTGACATTGACGGAGTGCAAAGTCATGCAGACTTTGAGGTGATCGAGATTGTAGATGATAGTCAACCCTATCACGCACTACTGGGGATTGACTGGGCTATGGAAAAACTGGCCATAATAAACTTGAAAATGAAGAAGATGATCTTCGAAGGAAAGCATCTTAGGGTCATTGCGCCACTAGATCCTGCATACGGGGACAGATACAACGAGCTGATTCAGGAGGAATCCAGAGCTCAATATTTGGACAGACTGTACCAGATGACTGGGTCAAACCAAGAAGATTATATTAATCCAATGACGGATGGTACACGTAGCTAGAGATGCGATAGCTCTTGCGTCTCAGACTCAGATGCAGGATTAGAAAATTGGTAGAGTCGCATGCATGAAGTATGAGCAAGGAGATGCACGCAGGTTACAAAGTCACTGCACTGGATTGGAAAGGAGGTAAGCCCAATCCCTAGTTATGATGGTTTCTCTAATGTTTATTCCTTTATCAAAGAATATACTGCAGCTATTGCAGATGAACATTGTTTACAAGCGTTAGATGTGGCACTATGCGAGACACCTGCCAGATGGTGGGTTGCGCATAAGCAAACACTGACCACATGGGATCAGTGTAGAATCAAGATGCAGATCAGGTTTGCTGATAAAGTTACACTATCTTTTAAGAAATATAATGGACAGATAGACCTAAAACCACATATTGAAGTCTATGCACAAGCATGGGGAGAGAGACCACATACAGAATGGGTGCATCTGTTTGTGCATACACTGGAGGATGACATTCCAAAGAAATGGTACCTAGACCTGGAGTTGCACAGAGGAACCACAGATTGGGCCGTGCTGAATGCAAACTTCCAGAAGGACTTCAGTTTCGAGGACGAGAACCCACTTATACACAACGTTTTGCAAATAATAAAGGAACGCATATTCAGGGAAGATTATCCACCGAGAGATATGACTTTGGGGGAATTCTTTGGCATAGGTAGCATACCTACGAGCCTACAGTCAGATTGGAAAGAAAAGGCAAAGCATGCCATGGAATGCTATAATATAGTTGAGGGGGTAGACGAAAAAGAGGACAGTGATGAGGAGGAGCCACGCAACATCAAGATACCTGACTCAAAAGGTGCGCGCGAGGTAGAGGGACCTCCGTTGGAAATCCTATACATGAGTGGACCTGTAAAGATGAAGAAAGTGAACATTGGCACCAGTGAAGAGCCAAAGTTCGCATCTATCAGAGACTACTGGGATGATCAGACTGTTGCGAGATCGTAGATACGTTACATGAATATCAGGAACTATTTACGACTAAGTTTACAGAGATGAAGAGCATTTTGGAAGACTTAGGGGTTATGAAAATACCTCTTAATCCAAGCGCGAAGCCTGTTAAGAAAAGGTCGTATCGATTGAACTCGCAATACAAAGAAAGAGTAAGAGCCGAACTGGACAAGATGCTAGAGGCAGGAATCATTGAACCAGTTGAAGAATTTGAATGGATAAGCCCCATGGTTGTTCAAGATAAGAAAACAAAAGGCGAGATCGGGATCTATGTGGATCTCATGAAACTGAATGATGCGTCAATGCAAGACCCATTTCCTACACCTTTTACTGATGAAGTGCTTTATAATGTGGGAGGAAATCAAGCCTATTCCTTTACCGATGTTTTTTTGGGATATATTCAAATAAGAATTGATCCCGCGGATAGGCACAAGACTACATTTTCTACAGAATGGGGGTCGTTCCAATATACAGTGATGCCTTTTGGTATAAAGAACGCACCTGCCATATTTTCTAGAGTTGTGGTCACAACATTCAAATATTTCATGCATAAGTTCCTAGAAGCTTACTTTGATGACTGGACTATGTTCGGACTGCTGAAGAATCATTGTGCAAACCTTAGAATGATGCTGGAAAAGTGTCGATAGCATCAGATCTCCTTGAATTTGAAGAAGTGTGTTTTCTGTGTTCCCTATGGGATTCTACTGGGACACATTGTCTATAAACAGGGCTTGATGGTTGACCCTGCGAATATCGCAGTCATAGTAAACCTGCCTACACCCAATTCAGTCAAGAAGCTGCACACTACATTGGGGCACACCGACAATTACAGGATGTTTATAAAGGGTTATGCACAAATAACGGTAGCAATGGAGAAGCTGTTAAAGAAAGACGCATCGCTCATCTGGAACGAAGAGTGAGAACAAGGGTTTGATACATTAAAAGAAAAGATGGTCACTACGCCGATCCTAGTTTTTCCGGACTGGGAAAATCCATTTCACATACATGTTGCTGCGTCATGCATAGCGCTGGGGATTGTCTTAGCTCAGCCAGGCGAGGGAGGTATTGACCATCCCATTGCATTTTCAAGCAGGAATCTCTCTTCTGCAAAAAATAATTATACCACTACTAAGAGGGAAGGCCTAGCGATGGTCTACGCACTGCAGAAGTTCAAGCACTATTTACTTGGTGCGCACTTCCTTATGTTCACTGACCATTCTACTTTAAAATACCTGGTCAATAAGCCAATGTTAGGGGGGTGCATATGTAGATGGTTGTTACTCTTCCAAGAGTATGATTTTGAGATCATTGTTAAGCTAGGAAGATTGAACTTGGGACTTTACCATCTGTCAAGGATTGAGTCAGGAGAAGAGCCTACAAACCTGGAAGACAATCTTCCTGACACGCAGTTGTTTTCTATCCAGATAGCTGATGATTACTATAAATACATCATAGAATTTTGACTACTGGATTTGCACCAATGAGTTCACTACACAGCAAAAGAAGCAGCTGGTAGTGCGAGCAACATACTTCACCATTATTGCAGGCCAATTATACAAACTAGGACTGGATGAAGTATTGCGCAGATGCGTATTGGAGCATGAGAAGCCGTTCATTTTGGCTGATGCACATTCCGAAGTAGCGGGAGGTCAACATGCAGGAAAGGCTACTGTGCATAGGACTATGCTGGCCTACAATCCATAAGGATTCAAAGGCGCATTTCTAGAGCTGTGATGTCTGCTAGAGGACAGCGCGGACATCGTGAAGAGATGAGATGCAATTAAATCCACAGTTGACATTACAGGCATTTGAAAAATGGGCAATTGGTTTTGTGGGACCTATAAACCCACCGAGGAAGAGAACTAGAGAAAGGTATATCATTATTGCTATTGATTACCTTACCATATGGGCAGAAGCGAAACCAGTAAAGGACTGCACCACAACCACCGCTGCGGAGTTCATATTAAGAGAAATCCTTATGAGGTTTGGATGCCCAAAAATTTTGATGAGTGACCAAGGCACCCACTTTTTGAACAAGACTATTGAGGCATTGACATAGGAATTCCACATTCATCATCAACATAGTACGCCTTATCACCTACAAGCAAATGGAACTGTGGAATCATTCAATAAAATATTGGAGAATGCTCTCACTAAGTTATGCAATGTGAATAGAGATGATTGGGACCTACACGTTCCCGCTGTGTTATGGACATATAGGACCACATGCAAGAAGTTAATTGGCCATACTTTGTTTAGATTGGCCTCTAGGAAGGAAGCCATAATGCCGATGGAGTACATTGTTCCCAGTTTGAGGATAGCAGTGTTTACAGGCATGGCAGATTGCGACGCACTGGAGGAACGACTCCTACACTTGGTTGATCTGGAGGAGGATCGCTTCATCGTAGGCTTTCACCAACAAGTGCAAAAAGACAGAGAAAAAGCATGGCATGATCACCACATCAAGAACAAGTCTTTCCAGGTAGGTGATCTAGTCCTCCTGTATGATAGCAAGTTTATGAAATTTCCTGGGAAGTTTAAAACGCATTGGATTGGCCCATATACTATTGTACATGTTACCAATGGTGGCGCAGATCAATTAGCCACATTAGCAGGAGACAACTTGCCCAGCTTAGTCAATGGAAGCAGGCTAAAACCCTGTCGAGATAGCTCTACTGCGCATAACCTTTGATGATCAGAACGAAGAAAATGTCTAAGTGCTAGGTATAGTTGAAACTAGGCAATGGAAATGGGGCAGAGCTTGTACACAATGGATGAGGAGGATGTATATAATGCGCATCACTGCTGAGCCGCGTGCAAAAAAAAAAACTACGCAACACATTTCAAAACATGAATCGCGCAGACACGGCGGAACCACTACCGCACAGAAGAGCATGCAGGATGCATGACCAGAAGTAGCCCTTGTGAAAAACCACCATCACATCATAACGAAAATTGTGACCGTGACAACCGTCGGCTAGTTACTGGGCCGTTAATCAAATTGGAGGCACTATCAAACTTCAAAATTTAGGGCAGATGTGACACTTTGGAGCGCCATAAAGACCAAAGTGACTAGCAAAAGCATCGGAATCTGGTTGGCAGGCTGAGCATTTAACGTTGACCTGATGGAGTTGAAACTCTAGCCTTCCTGGAAACCTTTTGGCATTTAAGGCAACATAATTGGCATGATGATGAGGATCGAATGATAGGGCCGAGATCATAGGCATGAGCTGGACAATGAATGTGGCATTAAGTGCCTCAGCAACCGTCGAAGGCCACGTTGGAGAACGCTGCGGCTATAAATAAGCCTCACTCAACCACCTATTTCCTTTATGACGTATTTGCCATTGCTGAGCTATCAGAGAGCCGAGCTAAGTGAGCAGTGTATGAGCGAGCAGGTCGAGTTGTAGGAAGTGCTTATGTTGTTTCAGTAATAAGAGATTCCAGGAGCTATGACAGCAACAAAGGGAGCTTCATCCAGAAGCTCAGCAAGGCAGGCTGCAGAGGTAAGTAAGGGGAAGCAAGCAATGGAAGACTAGGGAGAATCACAAGCACCAGCAAAGCAGAAGTTGGCCACAGTCCATAACTAGCCCATTTACCTGGTCCCAGAGTATATCCCTCCATGGAAAGAGGATGCCACGCCGGTGCATCTGGAGAAAAATGCTGCATACGAACTCCCAATCCCATCCATTTCTAATTGGGTGAGGATTGTAGAAAACCTATTGGGCGGTGTGCCAGGATGTAAACTGGATGACCATGACTTACTGGAGAATACATTGGTCAAGCCGAAGAACTATCCACAGTTTCGACCTGATGGATACATCAGCCAGAAAATGAATGCGCAGATTGGTGTTGAAATCCTAGAGGTCCAGGATCGGATAAAGGCCATCCAACCATCAGGGTTGTTGAACCTACTAAAAATATCACATTTTACGAAGAACATTGAGCTTTCGGTGGTGGTGTGCGTGTTACTGACTTGTGTACATGAAGGGTTCTTATGGTTGGATAAGCACATCGAAATTAGTATCGACTTGATCCATCAGATCACCAACCTGAACAAGAGGGGCGAGGATCTTGTCGACTTAATGGTCAAAAGGGTACAGGATAGAGCTCTCTCCGCCGAAGTTGCGAAAGAGTTTGGTGTGGTGCAGAAGGGGCACGGATTCCCGACCAATGATATCAATGATTGCGCGACAAAATTTATTACCCAATTGCTTGCAGGGAAGCTACTGCGCAAGTGTCGACCACTTGAGGTACCCACGGTCATAATAAAGCTCGCATCCAATACATTGCGTGGGAAACCTTATAATTGGTGCCAATACTTACTCAATGAGTTTCTAGCAGGCGTTGGGGACACACATGATAATGGAACCCCATTCCATTTCAGTTGGCTGTTAATATTGGTAGCCTTTGTAGGCTAGAAAGAGCCAGATGGGTATCAAGGTGCCCCAACCTTAGTAGGACAGGGCCATGGAACGCACTTCACTAACCTATGGGTGGGATCGAAGGCATCCAAATAGCGCCAGATGAATGAAGTCTTTTACATTTACTATCGCCAGTTGCGCGACGTGATTCTTTCAACACCATGAATCGCAAAACCACTGATTGACACATATACCTGAATCATGAGGTTTATGGTGAAGAGGAATCGATCATTCATTCATCCAAGGGCTGATGAAGAGGAGGAATTATGGTATCTAGGGTTTTATCGGCTGGATCAAGAGATGATCGAGGCTATGATGGAGAGATGGGATGCAGACTGGAAAGTTCCCTCCTTAATGGATATTGCATGTGACTATGATAAAAACGTAGATCCAATCTCGGAGAAGATTGACGTAAAGGACACAGATGTGAAAGCATCAAGGAGGATAAGTAAGAATCAGAGGAGGACAAGGAAACACATAAGGGGGGGCTACTCTGACATATCTTTTACACAAGTACATGTAGGCTCGTATTTAACCAATGGGTTAAATACCCCACTACAACTGACTGGGCCGACCCCTCTAGGGTGGTCTAATAACCCTTTGACCCACATAACACATACAGGGCCGACCTCCACTAGGGAAGTCTAATAACCCGAGTTACCACATTCCGACGGAGGAATAAACATCTCCGGATATACAATAAGATCTTTACGGAGGAATGAAACATCTCCAGAATAATAAAGTACAAATATAATATTCTTTGAAGTTACAATATCTCAACAATTTGGATGTGAAAATTGTTTCACATGTGGATCTCCAGCAGCAAAACTAACCTCACAAGTTTTACACAGATCTACAGGAAAATAGAGAAGAAATAATCTGAAAAGACACAAGAATATTGGAAATCAATTGGAATAATTTCCATGCATATCTTATTCATCATTGTGTATACATTTATAATACATATTCAATAGATAAATTCATGAGCCTTAATAGGTAGTTGGAATCTAGACATGTAATTGGCATAGATTCCATCACTAGACATGATTTCCATATGTAAATCCTAAATGGGATAAATTAACTGAGTGTAACTGGTGGTAGGTGGACCATAATGGCACATAAGGGTGCATGCAAGAGTTGAATGGTGATGGAGCGTGAATTAGTTGGCTGTTAGTGCTCAAATAATTTCAGAATGCATGAAATCAAGGAGGGATCCCAAGTTAAATAATTATATCTGATGGTAGGTGGATAAAATTGGGGAAGAGGGCACATATGAGCCTAAAATAATGCAAGAGGGTGCATGCATGGATAATGATGAAATAATGACAAAACCAATGTCTCGAATAATTAGGATGATGAGGACTTTGCACTAGGTGGTCAACAACATGGTTTAAACACTAGGGAAATCAAAAGAATGCTTTATGTCTAATGTCTAGATGGGTATTATGTTCCAACATTGGATCCATTTCAAAACAACCATTTTTTGGCTTGCAAAAGCTAGGAATTGCACCTAATCTCCATATTTTTAAATTAGACCTTGGAAGGGGAGTTAGTATCTCTGATTTTTAGATTTGGGATATTACAATTTTATTTTCAAGATAGTAAGCATAATCATCATCACTTTTATCAAATAAAGAAGCTAGGGTTTCCCATACCTCAATAGGACTATCCTCAACCTCAATGTGTACTTGTAAGCTATTTGAAATAGTTTGTCCAATGAGTCCTCTTTCTTGATCACATTGATTTTCCCATATTTCCAAATATTTTGCATCGGTTGGTTTCGTTAGATCACCTTTAATTAATCTCCATAATTTATTACTCCTAAGCATGCCAATCATCATTCTCTTCCAAGAGAGGTAGTTAGATCCAACTAATGCAGGAATAGAAACAACTTTTGAAGTCATAGTGTGACAAAAGAATAAAACCCTTAAATGAAAAAATTGGTTTGTCGCAAATAGAAGAAAAGTGATTAAAAATTAGAAATTTCTCACCAAAACCAAAGCCTAACCACCGCTAATAGCCAGATATGTAACCCTGCAGCAGAGAACTAAGAGCAAAAAATAAAATTTAATGAAAACAAAACCAAAAAATATGTATTCATGCTTTCGCTGAACAAAAGGTGTGAATCCTAGTACAAATTAGCGCCTTCACTGAAGACAGGGCATGGAGTCCTAGAAAAAATTCATTCTTTCTTATTCCACAAAGTGTGAATAAGTCAAAACTTTCCCTGAAACCTGTCAAAACTCAGAAAATTGCGAAACGATTGTCATCCTATACAAAAATATTGCAACAAAACACAACCTAAGATGAAAACAATCCAAATATTCTCCAGAACAAATAGATCCTTGAGAGAAAGTTAGTATACAACTGATTTTAACCCATATCTACAAAAATAATCGAGCGAAATGTGAAAAAATTCCACAAAATAATGGTGAGGGTTAGGGCTTGAAAAAAATTCTCAAACATATAAAAAAATGCCTAGATCTATAAAAAATACCACTTGGGTTTGATAGATCGGATGCCAAATATTGAAAATATAGAGGAACCAACTCTCAAAATTTTAAGAATTATTGCTTGTAAAAAAAATTCAAAGAATTACTGAAGAAGGTAGAGCATATCAACTAGCTCCAATACTATGTTAGGATATTGATGTTGAATTTTTAATCTATTTCTAGATATTTACAATTATGTCACAATTATTTCAAGCATTCATTTCATCCCACAGTTTTCATTGAATAATTGCACACTGGAAATTTCAACTTAAATTGCAGCAAGAACAAAGGAACATAGAAAGATAGCCATGCACAAGAGACAAAATATTTTTAGCCTGGGAAACGAAAAAGGGATAAAACCCATCCAACGTTTCCTAGAAGAAATCAGTCCAATTAAAGTACAATACCAATCATGAAAAGAAACCCTAGCACATGGAAATGTGTGCCCCTCTTCACAAGAAACCCTAGAAAGGGCAGAAAATTTTTTAGAGAGAATAAGATAACCCCAATAATTACTCCTTGGACATTTTCTATGCCCTCTTGGAAAGTGCGCATCGATGTAGCAGAGAATATGTTGGATGATAAGTGTGAAAATGAAATGTTGGAGCACTTAATTTATATTCTTCAGTTCACTTGACTTTTTCAGTAGTAGGGCCGACTTGTCTTCTTGTTGGGGCTGACTTGCAATTTTGATCTTCATCTTTTATTTTAGCTTCAGGTCTAACTTGCTTCATGTATTCAATCTTTCCTTGGGACATCTTCAATTCTATTTGGTACTTCTTCAATGGTTGACTTGACTTCTTGGTTATTCTTCATCATAGAAAAGTTGTCCTTGTTGATGTTCATCTCCTCACATGCATGTCTATTCATGCATAGAGATATAATGTTGATTTGACCCCACTCTAGGAAGTCCTAGACATTTCTTAGAGCGTATGTCAAATTCAACATTAGATTAGACTTGTAAATTCCACAAGGGGATGAAATACCCTATCAAATAAACAAGTCAACTCACTCTAATATAGAATAGATCATTCCATCATGGAGCAGGAAATGTGACCTTTAGCCTTATTCACTCTTAGTAAACACACATGACTAATAAAGGGTACATCATGGACATTCTCCACTAGCCATTGGTTAACATGCATGAACCCTATGGGAGAATGTATGTAGAATGTTTGACTGATGATACAACCTGGAGAAACATCAACCCTCCCTTTCAGTGGTGGAGATTTTGCATCACTACCAAGAATCGCACTTGGTGAGAATGTCCATGGGAGACATTATACATCACTGCCAAGATTTCTTGGTGAGAATGTCCTCACTTTTCATCTTGAGTCTTTCATTCCTAGCCAAATCAGTATCATTATTTGGAGAAAATATTGTGCCTGTTCCATTCACTATTAGCCAAATAATATGGCCATTTCTTGTGAGTGAATGTATTCCCCATACTTCTCATCTGTAGAACCATCACAGTGTCTAGGCCATTTAATTCATGTGAATGTATGTCTACTCGTCTATATGATCATCAACAATCCCTCTTAATGAGGGATATATTATCCATCATGCCAAGCAAGTCCCTGAAGTACATAAACTTTGTCTTGGATAGAGGCTTGGTAAGAATGTCATCTATCTACTCATATGTGGATATGTACTGGATTTTCACTACTCCCTTCTTCCCATGTCTCAGAATCTTCTGAAGCCATACTGCTTCAATATCTATGACACTGGTTGTGATATATCTATTGTACAGAGTGCAATAGATGTTTGCTTCCTATCAAGCTAAAGCAACACCTTGAGGTTCTCTTTTTGTCCATTGTACTCCCTGCCCAATCATAATTTATATATCACTGTAGCCTCACTTCACCACCTGAGATATATATCAGACTATATTCAACTGTATCACACTAGTACCCCAATGCACATGCCTCAGTTCAACCATACACTGGCTAAAATTGCTCATTGAAAAGAAAATATCTAGCCTAGTGTTAACCAAGTACATCAAGGATCCAATCGGCTTTATATACAAAGTGGGATCCACCAAATATGAATCTGAGGTGGAATTACTCAGCTTCTTCATATTTTTATGCTTACATATAGCGGGATCCATCAAATCTGAATCTAAAGTGAAATCACTCATCTTCTTCATATTTGTATTCATATGTGTAGTCATGTACTTGCAGTCCATAATACCAAATCTACTCAAGATCTCATTTGTATTCTTCCCTTGACTAAGGAAGATCTTACTTGATCTCGGCTACATATTCAATTCTAAGAAATCTAGCCAAGATCCTTGAACTTTGAGGACATCTTACTCTTGCACTCATCAATGAGCCTCCCTACCCTTGTAAATAAAAAATCATCAATAACCTAAGAAGCATGTACTCCCTCTGTGCAGGACTACCCTTCTCCCTCTGCACCTGAGTAGCCCGCTCCCTCTCCATCTAGACACTCTGCTCCCTTTACATCTGGGTATCTTGCAAACTGACTGAACTGCATGTTTGATCTTATAGATCCACTTGTAAGTCTCCATTGAATTCCCCTCTAATATCAGAACTATCTTCCTAAAGGTACCACTAGGAACTGCATTCCTCTTTGCATCCTGAAAGGCCTTCGGATATGACTCACAAGATCTCATATTCTTGATTCTCACTATGTATTGACCACCATAAGATATAACACTCACTCCTAACTTAGAGAAGATATAAATCACTTATGTCACTCACAAGAGATATGACCCACTCTTGTTCATTCAATAGATATCACTTACTCTTGACTTATAGAAGATATGAATCACTTCTATCATTCACAAGAGACGTGCCTCACTCTTGAATTATAGAATATATGACTCACTTATGTCATTCACAAGAGATATGAATCACTCTTGTCAGCATAAAATGTCATACTATATGCCTCTTCCCATAATAACTTGGGTGAATCCTGGTCATGGATCATCGCTTTGACATCCTTCATATTGAACATGTCTTGCAATACATGACATAATTATACACAAGAGTTAACCAGTAACATTTATGCAATTCATCAAAAAAATATCAATTCAACTTAAGTAAATAAAACTCATTACTTAAAGCATTAACTACTTATCTTTGTTGTTGACTCCCTCTTTATCCCCACCTCCTTGTAGAAATCACTAAATTCCTTGGAGGTATACTCTTCTTCAAAACCTTAATCTTATTATTTGTCAAGTTCCTTTCCTAAGAATTGAACTCATGGAACCTGATATAAATGCACTATATCCAAGATCCCCTTGAATCTACCATCATTTCTCAAAAGGATTCCTTGGCATTCTTTCCAAGTGTACAACCCCTGCTAATGTCTTCAATCTCTACTTGGAGATCTGGAAGACCTCTTTGTGATAGTTGGTATGCAAGTGTAAACTTGTCTTATTTGTCAATACTTCTTCTTATTTATCAATCAAGACGCTTAACCATCAAGTTGTGTCTTCGTCTATGGTGGATACTCATCAACATCAGTTGTTGATGCATGTTCCTTTCTCTTCATTTTATTCTAAGGACACTAAGAAGCATTGAAACAATTTTTATGACAGTCGTATCATTTGATATTTGAAAGATCCTTCTTCTTCTGTTCTTGAACTGGAGTTGATCCTTGACCTATATTTTTCTTTCCAAAATTTATTCTTCCTTTCCTCTCTTCTGAGGACACTGATAAGCAAAGTGACCAAATTTATGAAAATTGTAGCACTTAACTTTTGAAAGATCCTTCTTATGTTCTTGAATTGTCATGTGCTTGGAAGCATTATTGTCCACTGACTAGGTATCACTACTATTTGTAATAGTTCCATTAAGATCAGATACAAAAGAATACTGGAGTTCATATCCAATATCAACATCATCCATCCTATCTTCTACTCTTAGAATAGACACCTTCTTGATCGAAATATGAAATCTGATTCAGAAACACTAGTCCCATCAAAAAATTAGGTCAAAATTGACATTTGACAAAACTAAAATATGGCTCCACAAAAATATGCACCCTGCTAAGCAAACCTTTAGGACATTGAATTCAAGTCCAAGTTTAGGATAGAAAGGTCCAAACTTGGAATCCCTGATATCTCGGACCTACGTTTTTAGACCCTAATTTTTTGGGCCTATTTTTTCGGACCCTAATTTTTCAGGCCTACCTTTTCAGACCCTCATTTTTCAAGCCTATCTTTTGGACCCTAATTTTTTTGGGCCTACTTTTTCAACAGTTTTGTGCTACGACTATATTCAACACTAATTTGATGCCATGTTTAATTTTTAATCTATTTCCAAATCTTGACAATTATTTCATAATGATTTCAAGCATTCATTTCATCCCACAACTTTCATTAAATAATTGCACACTAAAAATTTCAACTTAAATTGTAGCATAAACAAAGGATAATAGAAATATAGCCATGCACAGACACAAATATTTTTATCCTGGGAAACCCAAAAGGGAGAAATGTCATGTCCCAAAATTTTGCATTGGGTCACAATGGCCTAAGCCCCTTGGCCATACTCATGATAGTTTGTCAAATGGATGCTAACGGTCAAATAAATTCCAAGAATGAATTCCAAGTTAGTAATAATGTGAAATTAGATCCAAATGGACAAGTTGGGTCACATTAAGAGAAATTCCAATTTCAAAGTTGTAATATACCCATCCAAATGAATTGCCATGGAGGAAAATTACTAGTTCCCTGGGTTGGGGGTGGAAGCTTTGGGATTTTAAATAAGGGTGATAATAAATTATGTTTGAACATTATAATTGCATAAATATTTAATAAAGGATCTAAATAAATAAATACAAGGGAAAATCAAAGTGGCAATTGATCATGAAAACACATGGAGGATGTGGGACCCACACAAACTAGATTTTCTACGCCACATGGCATCCTCCTCTTGTCATTTTGAATCCATAAGAAGCTCAAGATTCTTGGGATGAGTTGGAAGGTAAATATATGTGGCATGAATCAATTAAGGTCGAATTGGACTAGAAGAGTAACTCCCATGGAAGAGGAAGAGGCATTTTGAAGCTAGTGAGACACTTGGACTAGATTCCCTAGCTTTATGACAATAATGATGAAGATGCTATGACACCTATGACACAAATCAGAAATGAAGGATGACATCTGATATATATATGTCAGGGATAAAAATATCCTCCAAGAGGGCACTCAAGTGATTTAGGGCAGCCAAAGAGACACCGATTCGAATTTGGAGAAGGAGAGAGCTAGAATTGGAAGGACAATTGGCATACTTGGGAATCTCTTCCCAACTTGAGTTGGCATGAATCTATTTGGAGGAATTCAACCCATGGAGTACATTAGAATTTTATAAAAGACAATAACAAAGAAGTATGGTAGGTTTTGCTCATTTTTAGAATTTGCAATTGCATTTGCAGAGAAGAGCTAGTGGAGTGCTACTCTACTTTCCTTACCACCAATTTCAAGGGTGAAAGATTCCCATCCTATTTGGTAATTGGAAAGGCCATTCAGACATTTAATTCTGAGATTCAATGGATTCATTGTTTGCAAGTGTAATATACAGGGAAGGTCATGGTCACTTCTAGTACAACTTGCTTCTTCAACCATTTCACATTTCTATGTATATTCTTGATCCTTGAGGAATTGCGCCTTTGGTGAGATACTATTCTCTTTGGGGAAGCTTCTAATGCCCCATTATTTTGTAATATGATTTATATTCTCTGTATTTCATTTTCAGAAGATCCACAAGTCGATATTCCAAGAAATACTATGCAAAATTGCTCATTAATGAACAAACAGTTCCTTTTTCCCCACTACCTTGTTGCAAGTTAATGATATGTTGATAAATTCAAATGGTTAAGTGAATTAATGATGGATTAATGATAAATAGAATGTGATTTATGTGTTCAAAGAGTTTCATGTTCATTAGACAAGAATTTGGAGGCATTTGGTTGAGTTTCATAACATTTAGTGGAGATTGCCTCCCATTTCCCCTTATGTTGAAACTAGCAATCCTATATTTGATTTGAGAGAGTTGTAGAAGATATTATAAGCTGAAAGATGATGCATATGAGAGATAATTTATGTACTTTATATGTCACCAGCCTCTGTTCGTAAGTTTGAGAAGGTTCTATTTCATTTGGAGAGACAACTTGTCATTTACCCTGAGGGGATTTGAACCACAATTTGCTAGTAAAACTCCCTACATTGACCAGATTACCAAAGTGAGTTGAAGAAGTCATTTGAAGGTTGGAAGGAACCTATAAACACCCTTATTATGTTTTAACATCATCCATACACCTTCTAGTACAATTTGAGATCATATGGAGCTATTTGGAGCCATCTACCCTTGGGGGTTTGAGCCTCAAAATTACTAGTAAATTCCCTGAGTTCTCTTGGATGCCTATTCGACCACAAAACCATGTATACTGCTGAAAATATACTTTAATTAATGTCTAATAACAGATCCAATTCTCGTACCCATCATTAGTGAAGGTTGTACAGTGTTGGAAGAGCTTTGTTCGAAGACCTAGGGGGATTTCGACTTCCCAAGTTGACTAGTCTTGTCCCGAAACTTCCTCCCTTTCAAATTGAAGACAATGGTTGGTTATTGTTGAATGAATCGTAACCTCACAGTCGACAGGGGCCCACCGACTATTGACCCATACCACAGTCTCCCTGGGCACTAGCCCGGGCAGGTTTGAGCCCGCCCAGCAACACCTGCAGAGTGGATGAGGTCTCACCCGAGGAATCCAGGAAGAGAATATGGAACCATGTTTCCACCGAGGGAGGAGGAAAGTTGTTGCAATATGATACTAACAGTAATTCAAACATTCATCATGAAGTTCTACCATATCGCAACATTTAACATTACCGAAAACAGAGATCGCATATTACTTCAATTGCAGCATGTTCACGTGGTCAGATAACATATTATCGCAACATTCACATTATAGAAATAGAAAATAGATAACTGCATTAAGAATAAATAACATGAACATTTAGCAACATTATACATAGATTGCACCAAATCATCATCCTTATATTACTTGGCAAACCAAAAATAGTACATTAACATCTACATTATCTCTGTCAATCTCCGCATATAGCATTTATCTTTCTTCCTTCCTTTTTCTCCTCCTTCTAACACTTACAATTCTTCTCTATTTATAGGCTTCCACCGATTACAATGCTTGTCCACTTTCTTAACCGACACTATGGACAATCTACTAACTGATTTGGTCTAATGACCCAAAAAACCGCATACCACAGTACAATGACTCGATATTACAAGATATATGACCCAAAAACCCACCAACTGCGGTATACTTGACTCAATACTACAAAATATGTGGTCCAAGTGACCCAAAACTCGCCAAGCACGGTATCCTTTGGCCCAAACTACTCCTTTCACGCCTTCATCCAACGTGTTGTGGCGTCAACAGCACGGGCGATTCACTCAGTGAACTTGTTACATAGCACGATCGTTCGCATGATATTAAAGAATATCCCTAATTTTACTAAATATTGGAAAATTTCTCTTAAATTTTTATTGTTGAACCCCCCTCCCAATATGTCTTTCCAATTAAGAAAACCCCTAGTTTCACTAGATATTGTATGTATCAATTTTTATCAACCCATTTTTAATACCCCCTTTATATCATATTATCAAGTTGTAACAAACAGGAGCCCTAACACATCTTAGTATAATAAAACATTATGCTAAATAAAATAATATTATAATGCTAATAATGATCCCACCAGGATTGCAGGGGTTACTAATCAATTTATAGCGCCAGATAGTGTAATACCCAATGAAATAGTACTGGGAATGAAAATGCATAAAAGGAAACCTAGTCAAGAGATCAACATAACAAAGAATGTAAAAGGATGATAGTCCAATAGTTAGTGCAATGCTTAGAAAAAATGAGAATTGAATATGTTTCACACCACAGTCTGTCAATCTACCAATTTTATATCATGTAAATATAAGTATAGCAATATAGAGCTCATGTTTTCTATAAGCTTAATAAATTAAAGTCCATAAAAATTCAAAATTGAAACCCTTTCATGGATGGAATACCCTACTTTCCTATCAAAACAAACGTCACTAATGTTTGAACGCAAATGAACATAGAAAAATTTCTCTTACTTTTCAATAACACCATATGATCATGTACATAGCTTGGATTTGGGTCACTCACAAGATGCAATGAATTTCCTCCACTTCCTCTACATTTATTCTTGTAATCGAGGGGATTAACAACATTTAGTTACCTTTTCTTGGGTTATATCTAGTTTTTTTTTTAATCTTTATAGGAGAGGGAAAAATCTCCATTGTTAGGCTTCAAGGATGGCATAGTTATAAATATACACAAATGGCGAAACTTAAATGATACCATTTCATGGTAACAATAACACATAGGGTATGTAAATAAGGATTTAGATTTTCACCTATGTTCATGTTAGTTCCAATACAATATTAAGATGGATGCCTTGCATATAAGAATTGAAATTACAATAATGAATGTGCCAAATATAACTCAATCTAACAACTATTCCTAAGTGGAAATGTGAAAATGTTAAGGAAGAATACAAAATTTTTTAAGAAATAATTGGTCAAGAAAGATTGATCTAACTCTTATTAGTTCCAATGAGCCAAAGATTGATCTCACTTTTCTTGGTTTTCATGGAGGAAGGTTTGATTGAATCTCAATACCGACCTAAATCCCAACCTAAGAAATGAAAAGTTAGATATTTTATTCGAATGCCTACAAAAAATACAATACAATTGTTCAACTTTGGAACTCACAATTAACTACATCTCTTAACTTAAAGATGAAAAACAATATAACATCAATTCAAACCAAGCCTAAATAAGCTATTAAATTAGTATGGATCAAGGCCAGTAATTTGACACGAGACTTCCATCGATATTAAAATTGGTACACTATAATCATATTTATGCAAAACTTAGGTTCATAAGCAATATCAAATAAAAATGAAGGGTCCTTAAGTTTTAGGTGGGTATGAATTGAGCCCATGATTTGGAGGTATGAATCCATCCCACTATCTAGAGGTTATTCCTCATCCCACCCAAATAAAATAACCCCCAATATTTATATTACTTTGTCAAATGAAAAACCCCCCTTGACCCCTTAATATGGGGCAATATATTTTTGAGGTTTTTAAGAGTATTCAAACCCCCAATATGAATGGACGTGATATGATATTGCCTCGCTAGTGAACCCCCCGTGTTCAGCAGTACCGCGACCTTTCCTCATCAAACCGCCTGCTAACAGTTATATAAGTTTATTATATGTCCAATAGATGTGTTAATGTGTCCCATGACCCCTCATGACCTTCCTCACCAAGTTTTAAAGTATTTGGAGGAGTTTGGAATCAATTGTATACATATACCTAGAGTTGAAATTTGGTGAATTTGAGCACATTGGGAAATTTTATAAAAAAGGGAAATTACAAGAAAACCCAACCAACTTTTCTTATAATAAATCAGTCTAATTCAAGTACAATACCAATCATGAATAGAAACCCTAGCACATGGAAAGGTGTTCCCTTTTTCACAAGAATCCATAGGAAGGTTAGCGAAGCTTTAGAGACAATAAGGTAACCCCAATAATTACTCCTTCGACATTTGTTATTCCCTCTTGGAAAATTCGCACCAATGTAGTAGAGAAGATATTGGATGGTAAGTGTGAAAATGAAATGTTGGAGAACTTTATTTATATTCTTCAGTCCACTTGAGTTTGTCACCAGTCGGGCCAGCTTGTCTTCTTGTTGGGGCCTATTTGCTATTTTGATATTCATATTTTATTTTTTCTTTGTGTTTGACTTGCTTCTTGTATTGAATATTTACTTGGGACTTATTCAATGCTATCTGGGACTTCTTCAATGGTTGACTTGACTTCTTGCTTATTTCTTCATCATAGAAACGTTTTCCTTGTTGATGTTCATCTCCTCACATGCACGTCTATTCATGCATAGATCTCTAATGTTTATTTTGCCCCACTCTAAGAATTCTTGGACACTTCTTAGAGCCTATGTCATTAAAAATTAGATTAGACTTGTCTATTCCACAAGGGGATTAAATCCCCTATCAAATAAACAAGTCAACTCACTCTAATATAGAATAGATCGGTCCATCATGGAGCAGGCAATGTGACCTCTAACCCTATGCACTCTTAGTCAACAAACATGACTAATCAAGGTTAAGAACCTCAAGACTTATTCACTCTCAGTAAATACACATGACTAATCAAGGCTACACCAAGGCCATTCTCCACTAGCCATTGGTCAACACACATGACCCCTCTCGAAGAATGTCTACAAAATGTTTGCCTAATTCTGCAACCTAGAGAAACATCAACAATTGAGAATATACATAACATAAAACAATACATTTGCACTAACTTGTAAATCAATAGAAAATATCTATTAGTCTCTCCTTCTATCCATATAAGCAACAAAATTCATGTAAGAAATAAGACACAAGAGAACAAGAGAATAATACACTAGATATACATGGTAAAAACCCAAATGGGAAGGTTTGGTCTTCTTTATTCTCCATAAATAAACAATATTACAAAAGAGCTCCACCCCACATATTCTCCACAGCTTTACAATAGCATTACAATAGTATGCACAAGATATTCCCAAAGGCTCTCCTTCACCTCTATTATATACCAAGAGGTATGGAAGAATAACATCCCAAACTAGATGTGGAATAAATTATTTTCTACCTATTTATATAATGAATGGTAATAGGAGCATATTAATCCATGATGCATGTGTGGTAACTCCTTTTGCATAATATTAGAGTTATTTATGCCTTCCAATGCTAGATACGACATCTTACGACTTCATACTAGACATCATTACACATGTAATGTTAAAATTACATATTCCAACATGTAATAACTTCAATGTTGGGATGCATTTCATTAACTGAACCACTTGCTTATACATTCAATCGTGATTCTTGGTTTTAAGCTTCCAAGAGGTTACGGGAAGGACTCTTTAGTTTAGGTAATTGAACCTAAAAATAAATTATTTATAATATTTACAAAATGGAGCCATAATACCCACCGATTAGGTTTCCAACATTCCACCCTTAATTTGAAGGGGTGTTCATGAGTCAAAGCATCTTTATGGACTTTTCAAGATTTTCCCTTCCAAGCACTTTGGTAAATATGCCTACAATTTGCTCACTTACTGAACAATGTCTCAAATGAATAGTATTGGAATGCACATGATATCAAATCATTTGGTACTTTATGTTGATGTACTTAGTTTGATCATGGAACTAGGATTTTTGGTCAACTTGATTACAAAAGTATTGCCAAATAAAAGAGTAGAATTCACTTGTTTCCCCAACAAATATTTCAATATAGTCTTGAGTCAAACAATCTATTTTATTTCATTTGTAGTAGCCACATATTCTACCTATGTTTTGGAATTTTCTAAAATAAACTATTTGTGTGGTCTCCAAGAGATAGGTTCTGATCTAACACTTGTCAGATAGACTAAAGTAGGCACTCCATTCTCTCCGTTGTCGTCAAATTTTGGATTAGAATATCCAATTAGTTGGAATTCATCCACCTTAGAATATTTGAGTTCAAATCCTTGGTTCCCATTCAAGTATCTCAAAACATTTTTGTTGTAGACCAATGTCATTCACAAGGTTTTTGCATGGACCTAGAAAGGATCCCAACAACAAATGAAATATCCAGTTTGATGGTGGTAAGGTAGATAAGAATCCCACAAGCTATATGTACTTTTTTGCATCCTCAAATTCATTGCATTCTTTTTATATGTGCTTCAAGTTCCACTCTGTTGGAGTAGGGAGATATTTACACTCTATCATGCCAAACTTGTTCAACAACTCTCCAATGTGCTTCTTCTAGGATATTTATATGTAATTTGGATTCTGAGGCACTTCAGTTCCCAAGCAGTAGTGAAGGTGTCTAAAATTTGTCATCTCAAATCCTTTATTCAATTATTTCTTGATGGATGTAGTATATCTTTCATTATTCCATTTTACGAACAAATCATCTACATACACTACAAGATATACAAAAAATAGTCCAACTTTCTTGACAAATAGTGTTGCATCATTAAGATTATAATGTTTGAAATTCAATATTAGAAGATTCTTAATTAATGTTTCATACCATGCATGAGGTGCTTGTTTCGTGCCATGAAAAGAGTTGATGATTTTCCATACCTTTCTTTCTTTCCCCTTCACAACAAAACTTTCCAATAGAGACATGAACACATTCTCTTTGAAGTATCCATTCAAGAAACTAGTTTCACATCTATTTTATGAATTTTTCACGCATTCTGTGTAGCCAAAACAAATGTGTTGAAATAATATGAAGCTGCGGAAGATATTCTTGTATTTAATAAACCCTAATGTAAAACCCTAAAAGAATAATGTTAAAGACATACTCTCAAATCAAATGAAGATAGACAAGTCATCCCCACAGAAATCAATGGGAAAAAACTACCTTGGAGAATTCGGCCCAGTCCCCTAGTGAAGTCATCCCTATAGTGAAAACATCAGCCAGAAAAGTGTATAAATAAGGGGGTCGAATTCCTCTTTTGGAGACACATCACAAGTTTGATAAATCTAGTGGAAAAAGTGCGGAAGAGAGAGAGAGAGTAGTAGCAGATAGAAGAAGACATATTCTTGGTTTTATCTTATATTTGCTTCTTGTGTATCTTTGTATGAGAGATATTTAGCTCTTTGTTGTATTGACAATGTACTTTGTTGACAACTCTATACTGAGAATTTTTGCTGGGTTTTTCCCGTGAAAGGGTTTTCCAAGGATAAATATTTGTGTCTATTTTTGAATGTTTTTCTTTCAGTGATCCTTATGCACGCAATTATTATGATGTGATATGATAAGTTGAATGAAATTATAACCTAATTTCTCTTAAGTAAAATTCTAACTTGGGATTAGAGCAGGATTGAAAGAAAGCATTGCGACAAATACTTACAGCAACTACCGAAAGATGGCAACCAAGGATTCCAGTTTTAATACTTTCCATCCACAGATCAAGCTCGATCTTAGCATTCTTGAACTCACCCTAGGAGGGTGCATCCATCTATGGATTTAGATCTCAGATTCAAGAATTTTCAATTTTGACCTAAATTCTACAGAAACTAGGGTTTCCATTTTTTTCCTGTTTTGTCCACAAATATGAGTGAAAAGGAGGTTTTCTCAACTCACCTTTGGAGGGCGCATCTTTACAGTGGATCAGTTTCTCCATTGAATAACTTTCAATTTTGACCCTCCTCTTGCTAGGGTTTCCATAACCAGATTTGGAAAGATGACAAGCATCACCAAACTTGATGAGAAGCTTGATGGGGATGATAACTTCAGAGCATGGAAGTATAGGATTCTCCTCATCCTAGAATAAAATGACTTGAAAATTATGTTGAAGAATAGGTTGCAGAGCTAGAGGGAGATGAGGCTAAGGTAAGGCACAAGAATAACATGGTTAGGGAAAAGAGGATCATTGTTGATTCTAACAAGGATCACTTGATCCCCTGTGTCTCATCAAAGAAGACTCCGAAGAAAATGTTTGATGCCTTGTCTAGTTTGTTTAAAGGAAATACAATAAACCAAAAGATGACCCTGAGAACTTAACTTAAGAATTTGAAGATGCAAGAGGAAGAATCCATTCAATCCTACTTCACAAGGGTATCTCAGATCAAGGAACAACTTGAAGCTATTGGATACATGGTTGAGGAATAAGAAGTAGTGATGACTACTTTGAATGGAATTCCAAGTTCATGGGAATCTTTCATCCAAGGCAAATTTTCTAGAAATAAGTTAACAAATTTTAGTATACTTTGGGAAGAATGTACAAAAGAAGAAGCTAGATTGGTAGAAAGAGAAGAAAAGTTGGGTAATGATGAAGATCAAGCACTAGACGCACACACAAAGAAATAAACGAGAAGAAAATAAGTTCATCCTTCAAAGAATTCTCAAAATTTTCAGAAGTCTCAAAGGTATTACTCAAACTTCAGATGCTACATCTACTAGAAGATGGGACATATTGCAAGAAATTGTCTTCAAATAAAAGATCAAATCAGACAAGGAAAAAGACATCATTCTCATACCGCAGAAGATGATGAACCTCTTAAAAAAAAGAGAAGATGATTCAAGTGAATAATATGTATTGATATCAACTCTTAGAGGGACATTCACTTAGGGAAGTGACACATGGCTTGTTGATAGTGGTGCTTCTAAGCGCATGACTGGTTACAAGGATTCTCTCACAAGTTTGATTCAGAAGGATTCACCTCATAAGGTGAATCTAGGTGATTATTATCAGTGTCCTATTAAAGGAGTAGGAGAAGCCTTCTACAGGTTGGATTCTGGAAATATTATGATGATGAAGGATGTGTTATATGTACTTCATTTGAGGAAAATTATTCTATCCATATCAACATTGGATAAGAAAGTATTCATAATTTCCTTCGTGGATGGAGAAGTTCTCATGTGGCCAAAAGGAAAGACCAGAGATGATGCATTTGTGATTGGTATTGAAGAAGGAGGACTATACAAGTTAAAGGGGCACTCAGATTCAACTCTAGTACATAGTACTGTGAACCCAAGTGAGCTATGAATACTTGCTCATTTGAATTACAAATCATTGTCAATCATGAGCAAGGTGGTAACAGGTTTTCCTTAGATCTAAGTAGATCATGATAGTATATGAACGGAATTTGCACAAGGAAAGAATGTGAAGAGTTTGTTTCCAAGCAGTGACAACAAAGCAAAAGGAGATCTTGGATCTAGTGCATGAGGATCAAGGATGAATACTTCAACAAGTTCCGAACTAGACAAAGAAAAATATCAAGGTCTTCAGAATCAACTGATGGAGTAGAGTATGCTTCCAGAAACTCCATTGACTTTTGCAAGGAGGCATATTTCAAGAGGGAGCCTACAAAACATATGAAAGATGAGTATTTACTATCATTTGAGCTATTCCTTATATTATTGAGTATTTTGAAGGATATTTCTCATAACAATTATATGTAGATATGCATTTAGTGTATGTTATGTATATATTTGGTAAGTATCCTATAGTGTTGCACATCATCCCATGAGACCTTGATGGAGCTAATTTAGGATGAAACCTCTTTGCATTTCATGATTTGGATAGTGTGTTCTAGTGAAGATGGATGGAACCTAGATAGTTACAATGTATGTTTGGTAAATGGATGGGTGTTGTGTTGAATCATTGCCTAAGATGCATTGGTTACTGTAATGTGTGCATTATGCATAAGAGGTTGTCATTGCATTGAATCGATTGATTAGTATGCAATGTTGCTAACTATTTAACTAAATTTGACTTGTAGGAAATACCATATTCCATGACCTCCAATAGAAGGATGATGAGACTTGTTCCAAATAAAAAGTGATGGATGTGAAGTCATCCAGGATACAGATTCCATCAATATTCATTCTTTCAAGGAGAGCAAGAGACTGATACCATATTCTAGCTATGTGGCATTGTTATGTGATATCATTGATGAAGAGCCTACCTGTTATGAAGAGGTTGTAGAGAAGAAAGTATTGAAGGATGCCATGATTGAAGAATACCATTCCATTATAAATAATTAAGTTTGGGATGTAGTTTTGAGACCGAAAGATAATCCAATGGTATCTTCAAATTGGATATTCAAGACAAAGCATTCAGCAAATGGTAGTATTGAGAAGTATAAGGCAAGATTCGTATCACATGGATTCTCCCAAAAAGAAGGAATAGATTACACGGATAATTTTGCTCCAGTAGCAAGATACACTTATATTAGAGCTATACTTGATATAGCTGCAGAAATGAAATGGAAGTTACACCAGATGGACGTGAAGAATTTTTTTATGAATGGTGTAGTGGAAGAGGAAGTGTATGTGGAGAAACCACAAGGATTCGAGACATGTGATAAAAAGACACATGTGTGCAGATTAAAGAAGGAATTGTATGGATTGAAGCATGCACCCAGGGCATGGTACGACATAATTGAAACCTTTCTGATGAGATTTGGATTTACCAAGAGTAAAGAAGATTCCAACCTTGCTACGAGGTTTTGAATGGTGGACCAGTGATACTATTGTTATATGTGGATGACCTATTTCTATCAGGGGACGAGAATCTCATCACTAAATGTAAGAAGAATCTTGTTGCAAAGTTCGAGATGAAAGACCTCGGTATGATGCACTATTTCTTGGGTCTAGAGGTATGGCAGAAACTGAATGAGATTTTCCTTACCCAAGGAAAATATGTTGTGGAAATCTTGAAGAGGTTTGGAATGATGGATTGTAAATCCATGCCTGCACCAATGGTGAAAAAAATGAAGTTATTGAGTGATACTTCATCAGAGACAGTGGATGCCACTATGTACAGATAAATTATTGGTTCGTTGATGTATTTGATGAACATGAGGCCATATATATTATTTGCAGTGAACACTTTGATTCAGTACATGATAGAGCCGAGAAATTTTCACTTGATTGCGGAAAAGCATGCGTTGAGGTACCTAAAAGGTACAATGTATTATGGACTCAAAAATGTTTCAAATTGTGAGATAAGACTACACGGCTATATTGATTCAGATTGGTCCAGTAGTGTCTATTATCACACAACTTTTAGTTTCCCCTAAAGGATGATCCAGTATGGGATGGTAGAGGATCTAGTAAACTAAAGAGGTGACCTAAGAGGGCCTTGATCCCCATATGTATTTTTTTTCACACCAATCTAGGCACTCTTCACTTTATGCTATCAAATCCCTAGATAGAAAAGGGGGAGACCCAGATATACTCCCAACAAGAGAGATCTAACCCAATCGCTAGATCAAAACAAAACACTAGAATACGTAAGGTGTCAGGTAAGAGAAACCCTATATCTTTGGATGAAGTCACAATATAGATGAAGTTTGGATCAAGAGGCTTATAAGATATAAAATCTTGACCCAATGTGAATGGTACAAGTGACTTATGATCAGTGTAAAGATGAGATCTAGGATCAAGAAACTAGCAAATGAGAGTGATTTATTTTACCTTGGGAAACATGTCCAAGGTAGAAGGGTTGAGGTCAATATGAGGTTTTCTAGTGCCTTTAGGATGAAGCTTGGTGGAATATTTGACAGTGTATTATCCCATAAGCGAAAATGAAACTCAAACAACCCAGAAACAAAGGCAAATAAATGAGGGTGCAAGGGTTAACAACCAGTTCCTAGAGATTTGGAAAAAATGGATTCCCTTAGGGGTGACACCCTAGGAGACCCATTTCGGGCTAGGCCTAAAGAGAAAAACCCAAAAATATTTCGCCAAGATTCCAAATCAATTGAGTTATAGAATTTTTATAAGTTACAGTAGTTAGGGTTTCAACAATAAAATTAAATGGCCAATGGTTTAGAATTTCAAAAAAAAAAATATTATGAGTAGATATTACCCAGAAAATCTTGTATATTCCTTGCAAGTTATGATCTATACCTTCTCGATCAATTTGAGACGATTTGATGGTGTAACCAAGTGAAATCAATTTTCCCAAAGAACGTAGTGCGCCCCTCTCTCCTGCACAAACAAACTACCGAAGTGAGATTTGATTCTCAGAATAAATAGATTGTAAAAGCATGAGAAATATCAAAGAGTGTACAAAAATCAAATATTTTACTGAAAACCCCCTAATACAAAACAACTTCAAGAGAAACGAGTTGAGGAACCCCTGCAAAAATGCCCAAGTTGAAGTCACCCTTCTATAGTTAAACACTATCTCCACAAAAATATTTTGGATCGACTAAAAATATCTCAAATTCTAAGAGAAATAGACTTTCCAATCAAATACAACATCCCACAAAAGTGATCCAAGAATTTATGCAAAAATCTCTTTATTATGAAAATTCCAAGAGCCAAAGTGCCCTCTACAATGAGGGGGTTCTCTCCTTTAAATAGAATCGGGAGAGACCAAAACCCTAACCACTTTTTAGATGAGTGTTTGAGATCAAAATATAATACAATGAGATCAATGACTAATATGATCCGGAAAAAAACATACATGGATCACTCAAAAGGAGGGGGGCGTGTTCCCTCAATGATGCCCTAGGGGGGACATATGACATAACATGTGACTAGGAACAACAACATAACATCATGTTTGGGTGGATAGGTGGTAATAAAATATTCACTAGACCAATGCCCATATACAATAATTACAAGATTCATCATAAAGTGACTAAAGTCACTAGAACATGTGTCCTCAATACATAAGAAGATGCCCTCATGAGATGAATAGGAGGATGTGTGGACCCCACTGAAGATGAAGACTATGTTGGAAGGTGTATAATGCATCTCAATAGGTCTCAGATCAAACCCTGTTACATTTCCTTGCATCACTAATCCAAATCGATTTCTTTGCTACCCATTTCTTCAATTTTTAATTGTTGGAACACCACTTGGAAAAAATTCCTCTAACTCACTTCCAAGTGCTCCAGGAACCTATCTGACTGCACCAATATGTATGGGAATATGGGAATATGGTAAAAACAAGTAGATGCATCCCATATCCCAGATGTAGCGCCCTGGGAGAAATAAAATGATCTCTGCAAGAGCTGTACAAGCCATTTTTATATGGCCTTCTGCTACAAAGTGATGAACTTCCCACAAAATCAATTGAAAGTGCTTAGAACTGAAAAATTGAGTGTCCCATTGGACTCAAAAATTCCAAATAAAGTAGGAATGAGTACTCATACACCATGTTAGCATCAATATAATCATCTGTAATCTCATCCATGACTGGATAAATAAAAATAATGGTCTGTAACTGCTAATATTAATGAAAATATCACAAACCATCATATAAAACCACTGTATGATGAATGGTACCATCTAATGGGAACCAAAGGACCATGAATAATCAATATCTAACAACATAGGCACAACTCATCCCAAAAACTGTTGTTGACTTGGTCAAACTGGGTTGACCAAGTCAAAATTGATCAAAATAATGACCCAAACTAAAAACAATTGATGTTGCAAGTACAAATGGATACGATATGCTCCCTTAAATATATTGATAGCGAGACTCAATAAAGTGGCATTTAACTGGCGATTATACATACAAATCATCAATAATAAGTCCAAATCAAAGTAACCCGTTACTAAAAAGAAGAATCTCAAGTGTATACTCATTTATGGATGTGGTCATTTTGCTAGAAACGGGTGAAGGTGGAAACAAGGATTCGCTAAAGGGTATGACTTAAAAACCTCAACACTGTGACCTCTCGGATAGAGGAATAAGGGAAGACCACCTACACATATGCTAGATAGAGAAATAAAAATGGGATGGAGGTGTCTCATAGATGGGCAGAGTGATGAGATTGCTTCCAGTAGACTCTAGACAAGAAACCTTTATAGCAATTTGATTTATTGTCATATTTACACTTTGATAGTTAACACTTATTTCATTTATAAATATTTTCACTATCCAGCCTCCAAGGGTAGGTGCCCTGAATAACCTTGTGGGCCTCAGATAATGACTCGGTGTGATCTCCATTTCCCGCCACTGTCCATAGGTGCGATGGATTGACCACCTTGTTTCCCTGTATAGGAAAATGGCCTTACATCATACGAAGTATGAGTGACCATCCTTTGGACACTGACTAGTTATTATAGATATTTTCCACAGTGTTTAACAACATTTTTTTTGCTAACTTAGCATCCATTTAGAATATGACACACTTAAGTTTCGATGCTATAGTGTTTAGCAGCATTGTTTGTAGGAATACTTGGTTTTGAGTACTAAAGGATAACAATCACTGTGACTAGAATCGCACAGTCCAAAGCTGAGACACAAAAAAAACATGGATTCTATCCAACACAGAGGCCTAGGTAGGGGAAGTCCTAAATATCACTAGTTAAGGTCATGTAATTTGGGATACAACCAAACATGGATGATAATGGATGGATGAGGAAAGTGACAGATGATGCCATGACTAGCAAACCATACTGGGGGAAATGACTAAGTCCATAATAGTGTGAGGGTATGACCAATGCGTATACACAAGAATCTCTAATCCAAATTAAATGAATCACCTCTACTCTAAACCATCAACAAGAACCACATAAAATATCACCAAATCATGACCAACCTAACCCAATCAAGCTACCAAGATAAGTTAAAGAGTACAATATAAATATCCAATGCACAAACCATACACCTGCTAGGTCATATACTTGCATATAAACTTTGAAACATTGGAACATTGATGTTGTACAAACCATGGGAATTTCCATCATATCTGCTATGTATGGAATACAATGGCTAACTTGGTCATCAAATCTGGGGTCACGAGGCTCAGTCTTGACATAAGGCTGAAAATATATGCTTTGGGTCCTCTGATAAAGAGGTAATCATCAAAGAACTGCTCATCAATTGTTGATCTTGTGCATATCATAGAAAAACGACTAGCTCAAAAATGTGCTCAAAACTGGTTTGAAGACATGGTGGCTCAGGATACTATGGATGTGATAACATCTGGATCCACCTGGGACAAGTGCTCTACTAAATAGAGCACTTGAGAACCTCATAATATTTGGTCCTCATCACTCTGCTACTCGTACACTCGATCATGCACTCTAGCATCTGCATCATCTTTTGTTATGTACCTAACATCTGCACAACGCAAAGCGCTATACCAATCTCATAGACTGGTTGTCACTAGCCCGCATATATACAAAATATAAAAATAGAAAATATTGAAAGTAAAATACTGAAAGTAAAATATTAATATACTAACATAAATTAAAAGTATGTTTTATTATGTTTTTGTGTGGATAGGAATAAAACACACTCAAAAAGACAAACCACCAGACTCAATGGAAAAGACAAGAAAGAAAGGTGCCAGACTCAATGGCAAGGACAATTAACTACTGCTCAAGGGAGCTTATTTGGTTTCCTACCTACCCTAGTCTAACCCACTTATACAAGTACTAAGTGAATTCATATATCCATTGCAACCATTCATCAAATTGATTAATTATTATTCCTTGATTTATTTTAACAAAACAAGTCAAGATTGAATTAAAGATTAATGCATTTAATACCACAACCTTCTTGACTTGTTCAAAATTTGAAAAAGTATTGGAATGGTGCAAAAAGAAATCATGTCGAGGAGACCGACTGATGCAAATATCCTCCATCAAGATATCAATAGGATCATAGAAATTATTGTTCACAATGCATGGAGGGAAAATATGTGACAAAAGATTCAACTCCCCTTGACTCAAACTGTTTTCCTCATTTTCCCCGACTAGGACACTCAATTTTGTTCACTCCAAGAATGATGTACCAACCAAATGAGGGTGAATAGTAATGTAATAAAACTAGGATTGAGATTAATCCCACTTGTTGATAAAAAATGAAGAAACGATGAAATTGATCTTTATATACTCTTTCTAGCCACCAACAAGAAGGATTGATCAATTGAAACATGTTGTTCATTAAAGATGAGTAAAGAGGGAAATGAAGTGCTTTAGTTCCATTCATGTGACAATTCTTAGACTCCTAATTGAAAATCTCAAAAGTTTGACCAGAACACAAACCCATAAAGGAAGATTCAAAAATTCGGGACAAGAGGGTGGATTGAAAATGTGTGTCTTCTCCCAAATGGCTTAGAAAGATTGATAGTGGAAAAATATCAACATCAGATGAGTTAAGTGAAGGATTGTTTGAGAACTTCCCATAATCTGTTAGACATTGATTTGAGTATTCTATTAGGAAATATCTTGATCTGTTTGATGCACTAACTCGTCCTCATCATGAGATTGCGCTTCAATTGGTTTATCATTAAATTAATGTTATGATAATTGATTAGATAATGTATCAATAAACACATTAACAACCACCTAATTGGTTTCATAAATTTGACATCCAATCTCATAATGATCATTCGATTGCCTCTTAGATGAATTCTGACTATTTTCAACTTTTTCATCATCTACATAGATGTGATCGGGAGATGAATCAAGAATTGGATTGTTTAAACACTAATTGGAACAATGATTATGGGGTTGTTATGTTACTGATGATTTACTGGACTCACGAATGGAAAGTTGAATTACATCTATAATCTGGCTTGTGACTGCTTCGGGCAATGATAGCATACTATCAGGTATGATTTGATTGATATATATTTTAACTTTAGCATGAGGATTTGAAGCATTATTCTCAAAGTATTATGTGATATTCCTATCGATTGCAAGAACATTCATAATTTGGAACATCTCAGGAGAGGAATGATCCATCTGAAAGAGTAAATCATCAATATTTTGATCATCGATACCATATTTGTCAGATTGACATTCTAAAGGATCATTAGTGTTCTTACCCCATCTATCTATCAATAGTCTTTCAAATATGTCATACCCAGTGATGGATCCTGATGTTAGATGATGAATCCATAATCGAGAAACCCCATCTAGGGATGCACCAAGGGCCTTCATATAGACATCCTCATTGTCGACACCCAAAGATTACATATAATCCCATAGGGAATCCAAATTACTTTCAATAGATATACCATTACTTCCATCAAAATGAGGAAACCTCCTGATGTATCCATTTGGCATAGGATGAGGTGTCTCATATATTTCTTAAAAGTCAAAAGGGGATGGCTTTGGTTTTCTAAAATCTCTAGTTGCTTGAGTTGGAGGAGAATCATTATCCCAAATCCTTGGTTGGGTTTGATGATCATTAACTGGACTAGTCGGGGTGATTGGAGAAACATGCATAACATAATGATTGTGACATTGAGGTTCATACCCATAATCAAGCTCAGGATTATCCTTATAGAAATATGATGGTCGCCATTGGATTCTATACTCAGCTATATTTCCATTTAATTATTTCACACGTTGCGACATTTGGAGAAACACATCTTAATTCATTGTGATTTATGGAATGGGTTTGCTTCTTAGTGGAGTCTCAATCTAATATTTTGGGATTGATTGATTGGATTCACTCCTCAGTAGATTTACGGGGTGCAATCACTAGGTGAACCACAAAATTAATTCACCAAAATATTATATCATGAGGAGAGGTGAGATGAATGAATTATGTCGGTGACCAAGTTAATTAAACAATGATAAATGTAATCACCATTGCAAATGCCGGATGCGATATGATATGAAATAACACACGGACACTTGCAGACACTGAAGGTAAGCCTATACCTCCCCGAAAATGGCACCAAGAATGTTACCACACAACTTATAGTTTCCCCTAAGGGATGATCCAGTACAGGATGGTGGAGGAGCTAGGAAACTAAAGAGTTGACCTAATAGGGCCTCGATTCCCAGATGGATTGGTTGTCATGCTAATCGAGGCACTCTTCACTTTATGATATCAAAGACCTAGATATAAAAGGGGGAGACCCATATCTAATCCTAACAAGAAATATCTAACCCAATCACCAAATCAAACCAGAAAACTAGAATACGTAGGGTGACAGGTATGAGAAACCCTAGATCTATGGATGAAGTCACAATATAAACGAAGTTTCGATTAAGAGTCTTATAAGATATATAATTTTGACCCAATGTGAATGGTACAAGTGAATTATGAGTGTAAAGATGATATCTAGGATCAAGCACTAGAAAATGAGAGTGATTTGATCTTCTACCTTGGGAAATGTGTCCAAGGTAGAAGGGTTAACTTCAAGATGAGGATTTCTAGTGCCTTTAGGATGAAGCTTGGTGGAATATTTGACAATGTCTTATCCCACAAGACAAAATGAAACTCAAACAACACAAAAACAAGGAAAAATCAAGGAGGGCGCAAGGGTTAACAACTAGTGCCAAGGGATTTGGGCAAGATGGATTCCCTTAGGGGTGACACCTTGGGAGACCCACTTTGGGCTATTCCTAAAGATAAAAACCCAAAAATATTTCGCCAAGATTCCAAATCAATTGAGTTATAGAATTTTTATAAGTTATGACAATTAGGGTTTTAGTAGTAAAATTAAATGGCCAGTGGTTAGAATTTCAAAAAAAAATATTATGACTAGACATTATTCAAAAAATATTGTAGATTCCTTGAAAGTGATGATCTATCCCTTCTCATTCAATTTGAGATGATTTGATGGTGTACCCAAGTGAAATCGATTTTCCCAAGGAAGGTAGTTTGCCCCTCTCTCCTGCACAAACAAACTACCGGAGTGAGATTTGATGCGTAGAAGAAATAGACTGTAAAAGCATGAGAAATATCAAAGAGAATATCAAAGATCAAAGATGCTATTGAAAACCCCCTGATACAAAATGGCTTCAAGAGAAACAAGTTGAGGAACCCTTGCAAAAAGCCCAAGTTGAAGTCACCCTTCTATAGTTAAACACTATCTCCACAAAAATATTTTGGATCCACTAACAATATGTCAAATGCTAAGAGAAATAGACTTTCCAATCAAATTATAGAAGATCCCACAAAGAATATCAAATAATTTCTGCAAAATTCTCTTTATTATGAAAATTCCAAGAGCCAAAGTCCCCTCTACAATGAGGGGGTTCTCTCCTTTAAATAGAATCGGGAGAGACCAAAACCCTAACCACTTTTTATATGAGTGGTTGAGATCATAATAGAATGCAATGAGATCAATGAATAATATGATCTAGAAACAATATACATGGATCAATCAAAAGGAGGGGCATGTGTTCCCTCAATGACGCCCTAAGGGGACGTATGACATAACATGTGACTAGGAACAATAACATAAAATCATGTTGGGGTCGCTAGGAGGTAATAACATCTTCCCTAGACCAAGACCCATATACAATAAGTACAAGATACATCATAAAATGACTAAATTCATTAGGATGTGTGTCCCCAATACATAGGAAGACGCCCTCATGAGATGATTGGGAGGATGTGTGGACCCCACTAAAGACGAAGATTGTGTTGGTATGTGTAGAATTCATCACAATAGGTATCAAATCAAACCTCATGCCATTTCTTTTCCTCACTAACCCAAATAAATTTCTTTGCTAGCCATTTCTTCCATTTTTAACTGCTGGAACATCACTTGGAAAAGATAAAAAGGCCTGTAACGCACTGCCAAGTGCCCCAGGAACCTATCTAACTACACCAATGTGTCTTGGGATATGGGAATATGGTAAAAGCAAGTAGTTTCACCCCATATTTACTATGTAGCACCCTAGGATAAACAAAATGATCTCTGCAAGTGTTGTACAAGCCATTTTTATATGGCAATTTGCTGCAAGATGATGAATTTCCCACAAAATCAACTGAAAGTTCCCAGAACTTAAAATTGAGTGTCCCATTGGACTCATAAATTCCAAATCAAGTAGGAATGAATACTCATACACCATGTGACCATCAAGATAATCATCTGTATGCTCATCCATGCCCGAATAAATAAAAATAATGGTCTATAATTGCTGATAGTAATAAAAATCTCACAAACCATCATATAAACCACTATATGATGCATGAAACCATCTAATGAGAACCAAAGGACCATGAATAATCAATATCGAACAAAATAGTCCCAAATCATCCTGGAAACTTCTGTTGACATGGTCAAACTGGGTTGACCAGGTCAAAACTGATCAAAATAATGACCCAGGTTGAAAACAACTAATGCTACAAGTACAAATGGATAAGATATGATCCCTTAAATATATTGATAACGAAACTAAAATATAAAGTGGCATTTATACATACAAATCATCAATAATAAGTCCATATTAAAGTAACCAGTTACTAAAAAGAAGAATCTCAAGTGTATACTCATTTATGGATGTGGTAATTTTGCTAGAAACGGGTGAAGGTAGAATAAACAAAGCTGCGATAAAGGGTATGACTTAACAACCTCAAAACAGTGGCCTCTCGGATAGAGGAATAAGGGAATACCACCTACACATATGTTGGATAGAGAAACAAACAGGGGATGGTGGTGTCTCACAGATGGGTAGAGTGATGAGACTACTTCCAGTAGACTCTAGACAAGCAGCCTTTATAACAATTTGATTTATTGTCATATTTAGACTATGAGATTTAACATTTGTTTCATTTATGAATATTTTCACTATCCATCCTCCAAGTGCAGGTGCCCTAAATAGCCTTGCAAGCCTCAGATAATGACTCGGTATGATCCCCATTATCTACCACCATCCATAGGTGTGATGGAGTGACCACCTTGTTTCCCTGTAGAGGAAAATGGCCTTACATTATACAAAGGATGAGTGCTCTTCCATTGGCCATTGACTATCTATTATAGATATTTTCCATAGTGTTTAACAACACTATTTTTGTTGACTTAGCATCCATTTAGAATACAAGACACTTAAGTTCTGATGCTTTAGTGTTTAGAAACACTATTGGGAGAAATACTTGGTTTCAAGGACTAAAGGATAACAATCACTGTGACTAGAATCACACACCCCAGAGCCGAGACAAAAAAAAAAAACCGGATTCTATCCAACACAAAGGACTAGGTGGGGGAATTCCTCGAAATTACTAGCTAAGGTGTAAGTCAAGTTACGACCAAACATAGATGATAACTGATGGATGAGGAAAGTGACAGATGATGCCATGACTAGCAAACCATAATGGGGGGAATGACCAAGTCCATACTACTATGAGGGAATGACCAACGAGTATACACAATAATCTCTAATCCAAAGTAACTGAATCACCTCTACTCTAAACCATAAACAAGAACCACATAAAATATCGCCAAATCATGACCACCCTATACCTTGTCAAGCTACCAAGATAAGTAAAAGAGCACAATACAAATATCTAATGCAAAAACCATATACATGTTGGGTTATATACCTGCATTTGAATTATGAAACATTGGAACACTACTATTGTACAAACCAAGGGAACTGCCATCATATCTGCTATGTATGGAAGAAAATGGCTAACTCGGTCATCAAATATGGGGTCATGAGGCTCAGTCCTAACATAAGGCTGAAAATATATTCTCTAGGTATGTAATACCCCTATTTTGACCCTTAATGTTTATTGGCTTCAATGTAAATATTGTGTAAATGCAGTGTGTATGTGCCCTAGTGTGGAGCTCAAGGCCAAGGCCCCACTAGTGGATGTGCAGGTTTTATTTGCATAGGCAATTATGTGACAGTTTGGTTACCCATGTGCTGTTAAGCCATGATAATTGTAAATGATGTAATTATTAATTAATGAAATGAAATACCCAAGAAGTTGGATAAGGAGGAAACCAATGAGAAAGGACCATGTGTATCCACTAGGGAGAGGTGAAGGGGTTATGGGATTGGTACCCATGCTGCCACATGTCCAATTGTGAATCCATTTGACTCACCATGCTGACATTAATGCAACTATAAGAGGGTGGTTGAGGAAACTAGACCTGTGAATTCAATGGATTATGGGCAACCTGCGGATCCGTATGGTGGGGTATGGCCCTTTGCATTTCTTGTCCCTTAAGCCACTCCACAACTGGGAATTTTCCCATCCTGGTTGCTAACCCATTGTTGACCAGAACCCAAGTCATTCAGGAACTTGTAGAGTGGAGTCGGGAAGAAAACAAGTGAAAATTGTGATTTCCTGTGTAAGCCTAATGTGCAGAGCCGCAGACGCCCAAGTATACCCTGTGCAAGAATGGAAGTGGTCGGGACAACCATAGTTCAGTCTATGGGATGAATTGAGGAGATGGAATGGCCTAGAAAACCCATGAGAATCACCTAGACCCGTTTTGCAGAAGACACAATTGAAGGGTAGAGTTTAAGGCATGGCCCTGTGAGAAATTGGCTTGTATAACAGAGTTAAAGGTTAGATTAGGGTTGGGTCTGCTTGAAAAACCTAGTGAAGGATGTAATCTCATGAAAACCAGCAGCTGAACCTTTCTATACCCAATGTGAATAGCACTGGAGGGAAGGGGACTTCAGGGACTGTGCAGCACAAAAGAGGGCCTTCTTTGTGTTGGGTGAGGTAGGTAATTTGGGTGTCAAGCTTGCTGAGTAGTTTGAGATGCCTGCAGCTTTGTGGTATAGCTCACTAGCTTATAAGTACACCCTCTTTGTTCCCTGGATCGCTTGATAAACCCAGCTATAGGTTGGCTTAGCATTGGGATGAGACCTTGACTGTGAGGGAGTTCCTTAGCCCTTCTTAGTGGATACATAGGCCAGCTCGGGGGTGGTCTCTCAGCTGAAAGAGTACAAGATGGAAAGAGACCTAAGGTTGGGTGGAATGGTGTCCTCACTTAGCCAATTTCTTGGGGTAGCTTCAGTCCAAAGATAAGTGTTTCTATGTGTTAAATGATGCAGATTCATGTGTTATAACTATTTGTTAAGTTATGCTTGTCATGCTTTAGACTAATGAATGGATGACTCCATGAACTTGTTCATTAGGTAACCATGTATAAACTTGGATATAAGATTGAATGCATGTTGGAATACTTCATTGTTTACACGAATGATAGGCATGGCTAACAACCCCTGCAGGTTGTTAATAGGATTCGCTAACTTAGTCCATTATATGTGTTTATTATGCATTACATTCATCCTTCAAAGGTATGGTTGACCTCACCTGGACTTGGGGAAGAAAGGGGATAACCCCTTATGTGTTTCTGAACCCCTCTGTGGTCAAGTGAAGGGGGAATTCATGGCAGGAAGGAGGCATAACCCCTAGCAGAAGATTTAAGGAACTTAAGTGGAGTTATGCTCAGAAATTTAGTTGGCAATTTGGCATGGTTGGAGTGTTCATATGGGATGGGGATTGCACCATTGGATATATCTCCCCAAGATATTTCCAACGGTACAAACCTTGTCTCATTTGGACCTAGGATGAGGAAGTTATGCCCCTTAGAAGTTGCCTTGGAAAGCTTGTTGGAGCAGGGGTATTTGGCCCTGACCCTTCCACATCCGCAAGCTCAATTCCGCATCCACAATGCAGATTGCAGAGGTCTGGATTCATCCATTGGGGCGTATGGAATTCCTCATTTCCACACCCGCAATGCAGAATGCGGATTGCGGGAGGTAAAACCTCTCAAGGGTTGGAATGGGGAATTCCACATTTCCACACCTGCAATATGGATTGCAGGAGTTAAAATCTCCTGGAACTAGAACATGGAACTCCACACTTCCGCATCTGCAATGCGGAATGAGGGATGCGAGTTAGAGAAGGAAAATTTTGGGATGGAAAAAAGGAACCCGACTTCCGAGTTCCACATGCGTATTGCAGAACTGCGGAAGTCGGAAGGACATATTTACAGTGCTGGGAATGGCTTCCGACTTCCGACTTCTGCAGTGTGGATTGGGGAAGTCGGAAGCACAATTTCAATTTTGGATTGGTTTTGGAAATCATCTTTTTGAGTCCCGCATGTGGATTGCGGAATGCATAAAGGAGGATCACAATGGATATTACGTACCTGATCCCATTGCGGTTGTATGTGGATTTGGAAGCATTTGGAAGAAAAAAAATAGAACAGAGGGTCTCCCGTGGCCTCTGAAGGAAACCTTGGAGGTTTGGGGATGTGACAAAGTGGTATCAGATCTTCAGTTGCAGCACTGGGAGATAATAGGATCGAGCCGTGCATGAAATTTTGATCAAGAAATGTGCCATGGAGTGGTTTGATGAACGTTTATTGATTGATGAATTGTCCAAATGAGTAAATTCCAGCTTTGAATGGGTATGCTAGGGTTTATTTGCATGCTTGAAATGACTAATAGATGTCTCTGTTATGCACAATGACAGCAGCCGTAGTAACCCGAATTGTATAGCAAGGCATCGCACAGAAGGGTGGGAAATGGTGACTTTCAATGATGCACAAGATCTGTTTGAGCCATAGGACGATGTGTTGGGTGAGAACGTGCAAGAAACACTTATAGAGGCCGAGTCTGATGGAAGAAGGGAAAAACTAATGTCCCCAAATTTGGTTAAGACCATGGTAAGCTTCAACGAGCGAATGATGAAAGTGAAAGAAGAGCAACATCAACTTAATGCGACCATATTGCAAAGCCTCATAGACATGCACCAGAGAATAAATGGTGGGTCTAATCCAAGAAACGAAATCCGAGAAGAAAGAAATGCAGAAATCCAGTCTAGGAGGCATTCCAAGAGAAGAACTCCAAGCCCTAGAAGGAGTTCAGTGAGCAGAAGCCACAAAACACCCTCTCCTAGGTCATCATCCAATAGGTCAGATGATATTGAGGGTTCCCAAGGAAGACCAAGACACATTTCCAGTAGGAGTAAGAGAAGAAAGAGGCACATAGGTATTCCATAGGGTGAATTTAGGAAGGCAATGCCTCCCACTTTTGATGGTGAAAGCAAAGAAGGTCAAGAAGCAAAATCATGGCTTCTTGGAATTAAAATGTACTTCAGGATGCATGAGTATTCAGAGAATGAAAATGCTAGGGTTTCCATCTATAACAATAGTTGAAGAGCTTCAATTTGGTGGGAACACCTCATGCAAGGGAAGGGAACTAGTGAAAGAAGAGTCAATTGGGAAAGGTTTAAAATATACTTCTAGGAGAAATACCTATCAGCTAGGTATTGTGATAACAAAAGAAAAGAGTTCAATGAACTCGGATTAGGGAAGAATACCATGGATGGGCATGTACACAGGTTTCTGGAGATGCTGAGGTATGTAGACTACATCAAGGATGAAAGAGTGAAAATACAACGTTTCCTTGGTAGTCTACCACAGAGTTACAAATATATAACAAAGTTTGTAAATCCACCAAGCTTGGATGAAGCCATTAGGATGGCAAAGCATTACTATGAACAGAGTAAAGGTAAATCAGAAATGCAACCAGCATGGAAAGGTAATCCCAGTGGAGGGTTTGAACACATGAAGAGTAGGTTCCAACCACCATTCAAAAATCATCCCAAGAATCTTCCACAATGACAACAAGAAAGAAGAGAATTCAAGCTAGTTGTAGTAGCAGAAAATACACCAAAGGGTCCACTCTAATGTTCGGGATGCAAAGGAAATCATATGCTTAAATATTTCCCACATTGGAAGGAAAATCCAAGGAGATTGCACAACATTGAAAGAGAAACAACAGTGGTAGATATGTTCAGGGAAACACCTAGGATTTATGCAGCAATGGATGATCACCAAGCAGAACATTCATCAACAGTGGTGGAGATTGAAGGTAATATTGCTAAGCAATCTATTTCTGTTTTGATTGATCCAGGGCCTACTCATAGTTATGTGTTTCCTGGGGTAGTTGAAATTTGTTCTATTGGTAAGGTAAAGCATGGTAAATCCTGGCTAGTTCAATTAGCCACAGGTACCAAGAGGAATGTAAGTGAAGTAGTGAAGGAATGACCTATATAATTGAATAGACTCCTCACACATGTAGAATTAAATGTCTTACCATTGGGTTCATATGATGCCTTAATTAGCATGGATTGGTTGGAAAGACATAGAGCCAAGTTGGAAAATTATGAGAAATCACTTGAATGCCTTGATGATGAAGGAAGGCCAAGGTTAGTAAAAGGAATTCCAAATCATGTTTCAGTAAGGAATATTTCAGCCTTACAGCTGAGAAAGTTCTATAAAAAGGGTTCCAATTATATGTTGTGCATATATCAAATTCAACAGAAGATAAAGGACCCAGGTTATAAGACTTTCAGTTCTTACAAGAGTTCCAGGATGTATTCCCAGATGAAGTGTCAGGCCTGCCACCCAAGAGAGACATTCAATTTTCCATTAACCTTGTTCCATGGGTAGCATCAATTTTCAAGGCTCCCTCTAGAATGAGCACACCATAATTGGTAGAATTGAAGATGCAACTACAAGAATTAATGGATAAAGAACATATCATACCTAGTGTATCTCTCTGGGGTGCACCTGTGTTGTTTCTCAAGAAGAAATATGGGACATTGAGGCTGTGTATTGATTACAGGAAGCTCAATAAGGTGACAGTTAAGAACAAGTATCCACTTCCCAGGATTAATGACTTGTTTGAACAGATGAAGGAAGCTAGAATGTTTTCTAAGATTGACTTCAGGTCTTGGTACCATCAAGTGAGGATTAAGGAATAAGGAATCCATAAGATTGCTTTCAGAACAAGGTATGGCCATTATGAATTCACAGTGGTGCCATTTGGTCTTACCAATGCACTTGCTACATTCATATGTCTCATGAATAGTGTCTTCAACAAATATTTGGATAAGTTTTTAATTGTATTCTTGGATGACATCCTTGTGTATTCAAGGAATGAAGAAGAACATAATGAACATTTGAGAATTGTATTGCAAGTCCTTAGGGAGCACCAGATGTATTAAAAGCTAAGTAAATGTGACTTCTATTAGCAGAAAGTACAGTATTTGGGTCATATTATATCAATAGAAGGCATTGCAGTAGATCCAGAGAAAATTGAAGCCATCATGGATTGGCCTACTCCAAGGAATGCATCAGATGTTAGATCTTTTATGGGTCTAGAAGGTTACTACAGAAGATTCATTGGAGGATTCTCCAAGATAGCTCACCTAATCACTTCATTGCAAAGGAAAAATATCGTATTTGTGTGGTCTGAAAAATGTTGAAAGAGTTTTCAACAGCTGAAATAATTGCTTACCAGTGCTCTTGCCCTAAAGATTGCAGATCTAATGAAAGACTTTGGGGTATACACAGATGCTTGCATTGAAGGGCTCGGTGGAGTACTCATGCAAGAAGGGTTTGTAATCTTCTACAAGTCCAAACATTTAAAGGAGCATGAAAGGAACTATGCCACCCATGACTTAGAGCTAACAGCCATAGTGCATGCTCTCAAGAGATGGAGACACTACCTCTTGGGAATAATATTTGAACTTAGAATTGATCACATGAATTTAAAATACTTGTTTGACTAGCCAAATCTGAATGCTAGACAAACTAGGTGGATGGAGTTTCTTTGTGAACTTGATTTGGAGATTAAGCATGCCAAAGGTAAGGAGAATAAGGTTGCTGATGCACTTAGCAGAAAATTCCATATTGCAGTAGTGATTGTGTGTAAATCAGATTTGAAGGAAAGGATTCTAGAAGCTCAAAACAATGATGAAGTCTACCTTCAAGTCAAGGAGAAATTGCAGCAAGATATTAGTTGGATGAGGATGATGTTATCCTCTATCAGGATACCATACTGTACATTCCAGATAGTGCAGATTTGAAGAATATTGCGATGGATGAGATACATCAAAGGCCATATTCTGGACACCCATGGTACCAGAAAACTATAACAACAGCAAGGAAACAGTACTTATGGCATGGTATGAAGAAATACATATATGAGTACATTTCTAGGTGTCAAAAGTGCCAACAAGTCAAGGCAGAGCATCAACATCCAACAGGATTGCTGTAGCCATTTCCTATTCCAGAATGGAAGTGGGAAGTGATCTCTATGGATTTTATCACAGGTTTTCCAATGACAATGAAGAAGCATGATTCAATCATGGTGGTGGTGGAAAAGCTATCAAAGGTATCTCATTTCATTCCATTCAATTCCACTGACAATGCCAATGACATTGAAAATATATTCATGAGAGAGATATTCAGATTGCAAGGATTTCCCAAGGAAATAGTTTCAGATCGGGATACAAAGTTTACAACTAATTTTTGGAAAGGATTATTCTAGGAATTAGGAACTCAGTTGAAGTTTAGCACAGCCTATCATCCTCAAACTGTTGATCAGACTTAGAGAGTAAATCAAATCCTTGAAAACATGTTGAGGATGTATGTGATGGACAAGTCATCTTAGTGGGACGACTACCTACATTTGGTAGAGTTTGCATACAATAATGGATAGCAAGTATCATTGAAGATGAGTCCTTTTGAAGTGTTATATGGCAAAGGATGCAGAACTACAGTGAATTGGGATAGCCCAGTGAATAGAGTAGTACTTGGACTAGAAATGATTAAGGAGATGGAGCAATAGATTGTTAAGATCAAACAGAATTTGAAAGAAGCATAGGATAGGCAGAAGAGTTATGCAAGTCTGAAAAGAATGCATAAGGAATTTTAGATTGGGGATCATGTCTACTTGAGAGTGAAACCAAGGAAGAGTTCCATGAAGTTGGGAATTTGTTCCAAGTTGGAACCAGGATATTGTAGGCCATTTGAAGTCCTTGATAGGATAGGACCAGCTGCATATAGGATTGCATTGCCTTCTAACATGAAGGCTCATAATGTTTTTCATGTCTCTTTGCTTAATAAATATGTACATGATCCTAATCACATAATTGATTGGAATGTGATACAAGTGGAACCAGAGGGAGAGTTCCAAGTGGATCATATATGCATCCTCGATAGGAAGGTCACTTTGCTTCGGAACAAGGCCATAGGGAAGGTAAAGGTGCAATGGAGGCACCTTAGTCTCGAAGAGTCTGCATGCGAGATGGAGGACTCTATGAAAGAGGCATTCCCATTTTTGTTCAGTTTTGAGAACATTGAGGACAGTGTTATTTTAAGGGAGAGGGAGTTGTAATACCCCTATTTTGACCCATATGGTTTATTGGCTTCAATGTAAGTATTGTGTAAATGCAGTGTGTATGTTCCCTTGGGTGGAGCTCAAGGCCAAGGCCCCACTAGTGGATGTTCAGGTTTTATTTGCATAGGAAATTATGTGACAGTTTGATTACCCATATGCTGTTAAGCCATGAGAATTGTAAATAATGTAATTATTAATTAATGAAATGCAATACCCAAGAAGCTGGCTTAGGATAAAACCAATGAGAAAGGACCATGTGTATCCATTAGGGAGAGGTGAGGGGGTTATGGGATTGGTAGCCATGCTACCACATGTCCAATTATGAATCCATTTGACTCATCACGCTGACATTAATGCAACTGTAAGAGGGTGGTTGAGGAAACCAGACCCATGAATTCGATGTAGTAGGGGAAACCTGCGGATCCATATGGCAGGGTATGGCCCTGTGTGTTTATTGTCCCTTAAGCCACTCCACAACTAGGAATTCTCCCATCCTGCTTGCTAATCCATTGTTGACCAGAACCCAAGTCATTCAGGCACCTGTAGAGTGGAGTCGAGAAGAAAACAAGTGAAAATCGTGATTTCCTCTGTAAACCGAATGTGCAGAGCCATGAACGCCCAAGTAAACTCCATGCAAGAATGGAACTGGTCGGGACAACCATAGTTTGGTCTATAGGATGAATTGAGGAGCTGTAACAGCCTAGAAAACCCGTGAGAATCACTTAGACCCGTTTTTCAAAAGACTGAATTGAAGAGCAGATTTTAGGGAATGGCCCTATCAGAAATTGGCTTGTATAACAAAGTTAAAGGTCATATTAGGGTTGGGTCTACTTGATAAACTTGGTGAAGGTTGTAATCTCATGAAAACCAATAGCTGAACCTTTCTATTCCCACCCTAAATAGAACTGGAGGGAAGGGGCCTTGAGGGACTGTGTAGCAGAGAAGAGTACAAGATGGGCAGAGACCTAAGGTTGGGTGGAACATTGTCCTCACTTAGCCATTTTCTTGGGGAAGCTTCAGTCCAAAGATAAGTGTTTCTATGTGTTAAATGATGCAAATTCATGTGTTATAAAAATTTGTTAATTTATGCTTGTCATGCTTTAGACTAATGAATGGATGACTACACGAACTTGTTCATTAGGTAACCATGTATAAACTTGAATATAAGATTGAATGCATGTTGGAAGACTTCATTATTTACATGAATGATAGGCATGGCTAACCCTTGCAGGTTGTTAATAGGATTAGCTAACTTAGTCCATTATATGTGTTTATTATGCATTGCATTCATCCTTCAAAGGGATGGTTGACCTCACCTAGACTTGGGGAAGAAAGGGGATAACCCCTGATTTTTTTTTGAACCCCTATTTGGTCAGGGGAAGGGGGAATTCATGGCAGGAAGGAGGAAGGAAGGAGGAATAATCCCTGGCAGAAGGTTTAAGGCACTTAAGTGGAGTTATGCATAGAACTTCAGTTGGAAATTTGACATGGTTGGAGTGTTCATATGGGGTGGGGATTGCACCATTAGATAGATCTCCCCAAGATATTTCCAATGGTACCAACCTCTTCTCATTTGAAACTAGCATGAGGAATTTATGCCCCTCATAAGTTTCCTTGGAAAGCTTGCTGGAGTAGGGGTATTTGGCCCTGACCCTTCCACATCTGGAAGGTCATTTCCGCATCCGCAATGCGGATTGCGGAGGTCAGGAATCATCCATTGGGGCTTATGGAATTCCGCATTTCTGCACCCACAATGCGGAATGCGGATTGCGGGAGGTAAAACCTCCTGGGAGTGGGAATGGAGAATTCTGCATTTCTGCACCGGCAATGTCGAATGAATATTACAGGAGTTAAAATATCTCGGAACTAGAACATGGAACTTCGCATTTCTGCATCCGCAATGCGAAATGCAGGATGCAGGTTGCGGGAGGAATCTTTTGGGACAACAAAAAGGAACCAGAATTCCAAGTTCCACATGTAGATTGTGGAACTACAGAAGTTATAAGGACGGATTTACGGGGCAAAGAATGGCTTCTGACTTTCGACTTCCACAATTCAGATTGCGGAAGTTGGAAGCACAATTTTGATTTTGGATTGGTTTTGGAAATCCACTTTACGAGTCTCGCATGCAGATTGCGTATCACAATGGATATTGCGGACCTGAGCCCATTATGGCTGTGTGTGGATTTGGAAGCATTTGGAAGAAAAATAAATAGAATAGAGGGTCTCCCATGGCCTCTGAAGGCCACCTTGGAGGTGTGGGGATGTGACAGGGTCCTTTGATAAAGGAGTGATCATCAAAGAACTACTCATCAACTGTTGATATCGTGCATATCATAGCAAAAGGACTGGCTAAAAAATGTGCTCAAAATTGGTCTGAAGGCATGGTATCCCAGGCTACTATGGATGTGGTAATAGTATCGCAAACCGAAAGAGTACATCAGGATGTTGCTTCAGTCTAGGTTCAACTATGATTTTGTGGCTCAATAGGAAGAAGACTAGTTTAGCATTCAGTACAGTCGAAGCAGAGTATATTATAGCATGTTCATCCAGTTACGAAGTTGTGTGGCTTAGAAAGTTGCTTGCAGGGCTGTTTTATCTCGAGTTACAGGTGACTTGTATCTTTTGTGACAACTAGAGTTCATAAAGTTGTCAGAGAACCCTACGTTTCATGACAAGTCCAAGCAAATCGATATCAGGTTCCATTACATTCATGACATGGTACAAGAGAGAGAGGTGAAGATCTAGTATGTTGTGACAGACAAGCATATAGCTGATGTGTTGACCAAGCCTCTGTCAAGAGTAAATTTTGAATACTTCAGGGACAAGATTGGAGTTTCCAAAATGGACTTCCCTCATGAGAGGGAGAGATGAGTTACATATGTGATTTCAGGATGCAGTAGCACACTGAGTGTGGAAGCAGTGGGTATTCATTCACGGACTAGTTTCCTAGATTCTTTGTGAGCTAGGTGAAGTCATGTAATGACATAAGGTCTGATGGGACGCCAAGACCCATAAGGTCTGAAAGGATGATGAGGATTCACCCACTAGTGAGATGTTATGCTGAGATATTTAATGCATGATGTAATTAAAGTGATTTCTTGTACATAACTTATAGTGAGAGAAATATTCACGAAAGGTCAATAAGTAAATGGTCAAGTACAAGTCAATAGAAGTAGTGTTAAAGATTATGTCAAAAGAATACCTTCCTTATTGAGAGGGAGTTTTGAAATAATATGCAGTTGCAGAATATATTCTTGTATTGCATAAACCCTAATGTAAAACCCTAAAAGAATAATTTTAAATACATACTCTCAAATCACGTGAAGATAGACAAGTCGGCCCCACAAAAATCAATGGGAAAAATTGCCCCAACACTAGGAAAAACTACCCCATAGAAGTTGGCCAAGTCCCCCAATGAATTCAGCCCTATAGTGAAAAAGGCATCTAGAAAAGTGTATAAATAAGGGGGTCGAATTCCTCGTTTGGAGACACATCACAAGTTTGATCAAGCTAGTGGAACAAGTGTGCAAGAGAGAGAGAGTGGCAGCAACTGGAGGAAAACATATTCTTGGGTTTATCGTATCTTTGCTTCTTGTGTATCTTTGTATGAGAGACATTTAGCTCTTCGTTTTATTGACATTGTACCTTGATGATAAATCTATACTGAGAGTTTCTGCTGGGTTTTTTCCATGAAAGGGTTTTCCCAGGATAAATCTTTGTGTCTATTGTTGAATGTTTTTGTTTCAATGATCCTTATGCATGCAATTATGATGATGTGATATGATAAATTGAATTAAATTCTAACATAATTTATCTTAAGTAAAATTCTAACACAATAAAGTACAGATGTTATCCAATTTTTTGTTGAGGTGAAAGTATCGTCATAGTCAATTCCTTATTTCTTTGAAAATCCTTTTTCCACAAGCCTCACCATATTCTTGTCAAGTGAGCCATATGATTTGTGATTTTTCTCATAGACCCACTTGCAACTAGTTGGTTTGGTTCCAATTGGAGGGTCCACCAACTTCCAAGTTCCATTTTTTATGAGAGCATCATATTCATTCTGCATGGATTCTTTCCACTTGTGATAGTTTACAGGAGAGATAACACAGTTGGCGAAAAACTCACTAAAAATCACTCAAGAATAGCAAAGAAGAGAAGAAGAATTGTTGAATCAATAATCACTCATTAACACAAGAAATGGAAAAAAATTGTTGTATCATACATCAGCTGTAAGCTGGCACTGTGAATAGTGAATAATAACTGAATACAATCAAATGGATTTGAATGCCTCTAAGGTCATTCAAATTCTCCTCAATCTGTGGCTTAGATAGCATTGGAGACATCATCCAATCAGTGGCAGTAGTCATAAATGGTCAAAGGTCAGTCAAATAAGTCTAACTGAGTCTAACTAAGTCATGTGAGCACAAATCATGGGATGGAGACTCCAAGGAGGGTGCATGAGGTTGATGAGTCTGTCAGTAGGTCAAGTGGCACTATGATACAGACAACTGGAAGCTACAAGCAGTTAAACTGAGCAATAAATGAATAAACTATTCAATAGATGTTGCAACTGACTATTAGTGATCCAAGTAGTGTAGTAGGGTGCATTAATCTTCTTGGTGAGGAAAACAAGGCGCACTAGGTAGGTAGGAGGGCTCCTGAGGGATAAAAACAGGCTTTAGGGGATGAACATAGGCTCCAAGTGTTGGGGAGATTGCCATACTAATTATTGGATGCATGCACGATGACTTGATGCATGCAGAATGCATGCAGGCAGGCAAATATAAAAAATGATGGTGAGAATATTCCAACACCCCTCCGTAATCCAAATATGAGGAATCAACTAAAGGAACTAATGGTAGGGCCCTGGTGACTACGACCAAAGGTCACCCCGTATAACAATCTAAATAAATAAAGTGAGGAAAGAGGGAAAACCCAGTGGGAAGAAAGCCCTCCCTCAAAATAGACTGAAGGATGCTAATGTAGCATGTACTCACTCACCCCAAATGGTAAGTGCACTTCTCCACCAAAGAAATATCTATTGGCAAGAAATGGATCTATAATGTGAGAAGGATGAAACCTTCCATTCTGAAAATCAAATATGGTTCTCCTCGGATCAAGTGGATCTCCCACAAGATCTCCAATAGATCTAAGAGTAGTGTCTTCCCATCTAGGAAGAGGAGGATCATCAGGTGCAAGATCTGGATCTCGGTCTTCCATTCGCTCATCTTCACTAATGGGTGCTAGATATTTAGGTTCTTGTGGATCTGGATCTAGCATTCTCTCTTCATCATCTTCACTCTCATACTCTGAATCGGAACTATCATGTGATGAAGATTCTCTCTCTTGGAGCTCATCAAGCAATGGAGGTGTGGTAGGAATGCTCTCTTGCTCAATAGGATGAGCATCATGTAGAGGCCATTCCTCAAAATTTACACTCCTATCAAGGAATGTTGTCATAGCATAAGGATTAAGAAGCTTGTAAGCCTTTGCATTCAATGCATAACCCACCATAATACACTCTCTGCTTTGTGGATCTAGGGCTCTCCTTTTCTCAGTTGGAATCCTTTCCCATGCTATGGATCCAAACACTCTAATATGAGACACATCAGGTTTGTATCCCAACCATGCTTCGAAAGGAGTCATATCTTTGAGTCCTTTGTGAGGAACTCTATTATGAAGAGATAGGTAGTATAATTGATGGCTTCTACCCAAAGACTAGGGTGCAACCCTTTCGAATTTAGCATGCAGGTGGCCATCTCTTTCAATGTTCTGTTCTTCCTCTCAGCAACACCATTCTACAGTGGTATATAGGGAATAGTATGTTGCATATCAATTCCTTCTTCAGCACAAAAGGTTTGAAAATCACCCTTGATGTACTCTCCTCCATTATCAGTGTGAATGGCCTTGATATTTCTATTTGAAAAACTTTCTGCAGAAGACTTGGAAAACTTGAAGAATACAAATACTTCTGACTTTAATCTGAGAAAGTATACCCATGTAAATCTTGAATAATCATCAATAAAAGTAAGAATATACCTTTCCTTGTTCAAAGATAGATCTAGAAATGGCCCTGCAACATCACTATGAATCATATCTAGAGGTTGAGAGGCTATCCTTGCCTTCGCCTTCTCAAATTTATTTTCAGGATGCATGCCCATCAAACAACCATGACAGTTTCCTTTGGAAAAATTGGTCTTGGGAAGCCCTTCAACTGTCTCTTGAGTATGCAAGTCTTACAAGTATTGATAGTTGAGATTCCCAAATCTTTCATGCCATAGCCTACTCTCTTCATTTGCATGAGTGTGAAGAGCAAACTGTTTAGAGAGAGGTAGAAAATGGGAGAACTCATAGAGTTTCAACTTGTGGTTTGCAACCCCTTTTGCAATGGTAGATCCTGATACCATGTCTTGGATTTTGACCTCATTTGGAGAGAAGATCACCCTCTTGGGATCTCCAGTATGGGTCATTTGGTAGACTAAAAGTAGATTTTCAGTGAGTGTGGGGACATAGAGAACATCTGAGAAGTACCCATGATCAAGTTTGATTCTTCCAATCCCCTTAGAGGAGACCTCAAAATCATTTCCCAACATGATGGATGGTCCATCAGTGAATTTGAAACCAGTGAAGAGATATTTGGAGGAAGACATGTGTCTTGATGCTCCTGAATCTATGATGAAGGAGGATTCTGTTGATGCACCTGCCATGAGGGAATGGCATCTCTCTTTGTCCTTTGATCTTGATGGTTCACCTTCTTTCTTTCTAGCACATGCAGGTACTGGAAGGTTATTCTTTTCAAGAAGTGAAGCCATGAGATCTATGGTCTTCTTCATACATGAACTCTCAGGATGGAATCCTATATTGCAGTATGTGCAATTGGATTTCCCCTTCTGAGTTTGCTTGTCTTTCTTAGGATTCGAAACTCCATATGACTGATTTGGAGCCTCCTTCTTCTTCTACTTATTCAACTTTCTGTCAAATGCTTTTTTCTTACCCTTTCCATTCACTCTCTTCATCTCATGGTTGCAAGAGCTAAATCCAATTTGGGTTTTATCATTCCCATATGAACTAAATTCTCCTCCTCAAGTGTGAGAGACTAGATGAAGTCTTCAAGAGTGGGAAAATTCCATTTTGGGATGGAAAGCTTCGCTGATTGAAATGTGGAGACAAATACTGAGTAGTCAGGGCCTAGTTTTGATAGTATGGCAAGGATGAGTTTCTTCTCTTCCTTCTCTATCCCATATCTATTCAACTATGAAATCAATTTTTTGAACTTATTGAGAAACTCAGTGATGGTTTTGAAACTGCTTGGGCTCAAGGAGATGAGCTCATTTTCCAATTTATGACTCTTCAAGTCATCTTTTTGTCCAAGAAGAGATTCGAGCTTGTCCCAAACCTCTTTTGGAGTTGCTATATCTATGACATGAAAATGAAGGTCTTCGGGAATACTGAGAAGCTGCAGTCCTACTGCTTCATCAAGTTTGTCTAAGTACTTGGATTTCTCTACTACACCAGTGGGTTCGACTATAGTCCCATTCAAAACTATAGAGAGGCTATTGGAATTCATGAATATTTCCATATTGGACTTCCATTCGAAATAGTTCAATGAATTCATTTTTAGATCCATTGGTAGCTGTTGAAGTCGAATTGAAGATGAATTCGAATGATGGAGATAACTTGCAAAACAATGGAATTGTAAATTGAGATATGCTGCAATTCAAATTGAACACTTCCTTAGGACACTAAGCACATGTGATTGGTGTTAAATTTTCTGAATTTACTTCAATATGATCTAGGATCTTAACTGAGAGAACAACATGTACAGCATATCTACAGCATATCAATCATGGAGACAATAATGCAAGCACACAAGAGACACAAAGATTTACTTGGGGAAAACCATAAAGGTGAAAAACCCCAATAACTTCCTCAGAGATAGATAGAGCAATGATACAACCAACCAAGAGAGATAGCCATAACCTAGCAGCAGATCCTCCTCCTCCATAAGTGCGCCACTCCTCCTTGAGTGCATGTGTGAGAAGTGAGTGAGTAAATAGAGTGCCTCCCGCACTCTATTTATACTTGACTTGACTTGCCTTTTTACCTAACTCATGTAGGCTCGAACTTTACCACATAACATAATGCTGAGTGGGCCGACCCCCAATAGGGTGGTCTAATAACCCTTTGACCCACATGGCCGACCCCCAATAGGGTGGTCTAATAACCCTTTGACCCACATGACTTATACAGGGCCGACCCCAAATAAGGTGGTCTAATAACCCATCAAGTATAAGTTACGACACTTACAATATAAATGACGACACTTCCTTATAGAGGAATAATACCATCTCTATAGGAATACAATATACATATATGTGAAATACATTCTGAAGTTACATATACATCAACACTCCCTCTTAACTAGGAAGGTATTTCTCAGCACAGTTCTTCTAGCACAAGTCATCTTCTCTGGATCATCGTCACTGGATAATCGTCATCAAGTCATCATCATCGTCACTGCTGCTGCTATCTCAATCAATCTATGAATCTACTTGTCATAGGAAGTTCTACAGAGCCAGTCCTTTTTCATACTGGATGTAGGCCCACCACCTGTAGGTCTTCATCATCACTGGCCATACTGTGGAATCCTCGGGACTTATTACATGCGTCACAAAACCTCGAAAGAGCATCCCAGGATGTTACGGGTACACAACTCCGACCTATAGGATCTCCCAGGGCACTATTACATGTGACCCCACCACAAAACCTCGAAAGAGCATCTCGGGATGTTACGGGTACACAACTCCGACCTGAAATCTCCCAGGGCACAAATTACATGTGGTCCACCACAAAACCTAGCAATAGCATCTCAGGATGTTACGGGTACACAACTCTGACCTGAAATCTCCCAGGGCACAAATTACATGTGGTCATGGAAAAACCTCGAAAGAGCATCTCAGGATGTTACGGGTACACAACTCCGACTTGAAATCTCCCAGGGCCCAAATTATATGCCATAGGACAAAACCTCGAAAGAGCATCTGCCATATATCCCAGGGCACAAATTACATGCCATAGGAAAAACCTCGAAAGACAATCTGCAGATCTCCCAGGGCACAAATTATATGTCCTCCCAAGCAAAACCTCGAAAGAGCATTTGCCAGATGTCCCAGGGCACCGAATTACATGCCATAGGAAAAACCTCGAAAGACCATCTGCAAATCTCCCAGGGCACAAATTACATGCTTATCTGCACAACCTGTTCCATGGCCACAGAGTATCAAATTGATACTCACAATACATCATCCTGATGTATCCATGATCATCCTGATCATCATCACTGCAACGTCCTGCTGCATGTCATCTGGAGCAACATCCTGAAGCTCGTCATCTATGATCATCCTGATCATCACTGCAACGTCCTGCTGCATCTCATCATACCTGATCCACCTGATCATCAATGCATCTACCTAATGCATACCAAGTATCTACCTGATACATATCATCATACATGATCCTCCTGATCATCAATGTATCCACCTGATACATGATACATATCACCATACATGATCCACCTGATACATATACAGATACATGGTCTAAGCATCCAACATGATGCATATACAAAATACATACACATGATCCAACTGATCATATACAACATCCAACATGATGCATACATACATAAATGATCAAACTGATCATATCCAGCATCCAACATGATGCGTACATACATAAATGATCCAACTGATCATATCCAGCATCCAACATGATGCGTGCATACATAAATGATCCAACTGATCATATCCAAGCAGAAACCAGAACATCATCCTGATGCCCATTATCCAATGCTTACATCCACAGCCATGTGAAGGATCCTCCTTCCAACATGCTTGGAATGGCTTCAGCAAATGTGTCCATCACTTCTTCCTCGAAGTGTCCTCGATCTTGAAGAACGCCAAGCCTCTCTCTAAAGTACTCAAACTTCACTCTGTCTAGTGGCTTCGTCAGCACATCTGCAATCTGCTCGTTCGTCGCAACATCCAGGAGCTTCACAACTCCTCTCTGCACCATATCCCTGATATAGTGATATTTGATCTCTATGTGTTTCGACCTGTCATGAAACACTGGGTTCTCGGACAGCTTCACACAACTCTGGTTATTACAGAAGATACCAGTAGCATCCAACGGGAGATCAAATAACTCAGATAGTAGCTTCCGTAGCCATACTGCCTCACAACTAGCTGAGCAGGCTGCAACATACTCTGCCTCAGCTGTACTCAGTGCTACGTAGGACTGCTTCCTGCTAAACCAAGAGATCACACCTGATCCCATACTGAAGCAACACCCAGATGTGCTCTTCCTATCTGCAGCACTGCCAGCCCAATCTGAATCAACATAACCCTGCAGGTTAAACTTTTGATTCGCCTCATACCTGAGCCCATAATCCACTGTACCCTTCAGGTACCTCAGAATATGCTTTACAGCAACCAGGTGAACACTCCTCGGATCCGTCAAAAACTGGCTCAATGTGTTCACAGCAAAGCAAATGTCTGGTCTCGTGTTCGTCAGGTACATCAAGGACCCAATCATCTGGCGATACATAGAGACATCAATCGGCTCAGATGAAGCATCACATAGAAGCTTTAGATTTGATGCCATAGGTGTGGCCATGGCGTTACAATCCATCATCCTGAACCTCTTCGGGATCTCTACTGCATACTTCCCTTGTCCAAGGAAGATTCCATCTGCACTCTGCCACACCTCCATGCCAAAAACAAATAGTGCATCATCCCCAAGTTCTTCATCTCGAACTTGGTAGTAAGCTTCCGCTGCGTGTCGGCAATCAATCTATCTTCACCTGTAACAAACAGGTTATCCGCATACAAAAGTAGTATCACTGGATTTCCTTCCTCAACCTTGTAGTAAAGGTTGGAATCCGCTTTATTCTTGGTAAAGCCCAAGATGAATAGAAAGCTGTCTATCCTACCATATCAAGTTCTGCACACATATATGACTACACCATGCTGTCTTGAAATCCATCTGGTGCATCTTCTATTTCATCACTTTTGTATTTCTCAATGCTGCCATCTGCAACATGCTTGATCTGATAGTTCTATTTGGAAGTCATAGCAAACTTCCCTTCATGTCTTGGGATTACATCCCAAACATCATTCTTCATGATCGACGGATCATGGCATTTCATTTCTTCATCCCAGATCCTGGGAACTTCAATATCTTCAATATCTTCAATAGATATCTTTGTTGCTGGAAAAAATGTTGTAGTTCTTCTTTTGTAGGAGATGGCATACGATCTTTCCTACACAACAAGTTAAATTGCATGATTAGAAAACATCTCATAGTTTTCAGAACAAATTCTTACACATAAAGAAATATGCCATACAGTCATGCAATTATCTTAGCCAATGCTTCAATACAACATTTATCCATATTCCGTAACTTTCTAGATGCCTTCCAATCTCTACTAGAACATTGTTAAGAGTGTGCACAACTCCCAACATGTCAGCAAAGAGGTTTCATTCTAGATAAGTAGCAATGGAATATTGTACAGTGCCATAGGCCACTTACCCATGCATATTAGGAGTATATTATTCATTAATGCAATTATTCTAATATGCATAATACACAACCTAATTCTAGGAACATCAGTATATACATTATTGAATAGTATTATTTAAGAAATGACAATTCAAATACTTATCTTTATTTGTTCGTTGGGTGGACTCCCTCTGAGTATTCGCTTCCTTGCAGGAGCTGCAGGAGTCCTAATCTAAAGTAGCTTCTTCTACACCTTTTTGTTGTGGGATGTAGAGAGATGGTCAACTCCCTCTGAATATCTACATCCTTGCATAAACCACTGGAGTGTACTCCCTCTTGATCTTTGCTTCCTGGATTACCTGTCCTTGAACTTACATTCATCCTTGGTTCCTATGCATGCTTATTAGTATCATGATTGTGTTATCCTTGTGATCTCATATAAAATCATACATTCATTAGTATACTATTAAAACACAATAATCTCAAGCATGTATAGTCATGATCATTTCAAACAGAAAATAATAAGCATTAGCATTCAAGGTTTATGTAGAATTCTTAAGGTTAGTCAAATCATAAGAAACATAACATGTCTAAACCTGTAATTACTCAAACCTATGACTCTTCAGGTTAGTTGAATCATCAATCAAGATAAGAGATATATTATGCATAAAACCTGTGATTATTCAAACCTATACCTTCATGATTCTTCTGGTTAGTCATATCATCAATTGAGGTAAGAAACATAATATGCATACAACCATGATTATTCAAATCTATGACTTCATGAATAATCATTATCAACAACAGTATAAGATCCTAACACAAGGTAGGCTTCTAACTTGATATAGGAAAAACATACCTGGATTAGCATGCTAGCTATTTATGTCTAACATACTCACATGATGTCTTCTTGTTCTTCTTCAATGACTTGTGCTAGTAACCTGTATATCTCATAGGTTAACTATTACAAAACCAAGTTATACATACCTCGTAAATGGATCTTCTATGAGATCCATGACAATGGATGAATCTTTGTCTTCATGTTATCATGTTATCATGATCATATGTTCTTGGACCAGAACATGATTTGTCTTTCTTGGTGTACCTTTCATGTTAGTAGACAACATAAACCTCATACAACACCATAATGCATTAGTACAATCATAAGTGTCAACACCCTAACCAATGAATATCTTCTATCATGCATTCATAATTTTGTTAAGGTGATACGACAAATCTAAAATCAAAATTGTACTAACCGTAATAACATGAAGACAAACATACCATAAACTTAATCATGGACAAATATCGAAACATACCTCGATGATTCATACCTGTCGAGATCGCTTGTAATCTTCTTATATAAGGCCTTAGCCTCATCTCCCTCTGAAACATGAACTTCTTCACTCATGCAGATGATCAATCCATCTTCTTCTAGGATTAACCCAATCCACTTGATTTGCAAGAACTGGACCTTGAGCTGGATATGGGTTTGTCAGAGAAACCCCAAAAATTCAAACTTTGAATTTCAAACTTCTGATAGGATAGAAATATGTGCCTTGATGAGCTGATCAAGTTGGTATATTCAGAATTTGAAAACTGCAAAGTTTCACTCAATTTTGCTTTTGAAACTTCTGGATTCACTAGACGTGACCCTGAACTGGGGTTTGATGAATCCCACTCTTCTGCCCAATCAAAATGTTTGATCCAAAACTCTAAGCTTCTATTTTTCTGAGTAGCTTCCAGCCGTGGTCACAGATTTCAAAAATTCCCATTTTTACAGAAGCCCTAATTTTCCACTTTTCTGATCAAAGTCCCGAACTAGGGTCTAATCAAGCCCGGCCTTCTGCCCAACCAAAAATTCTGATCTTGGTCTCTAAATTTATATTTTGATGAGTAGCATCCAGCCATGGTCTCCGATTACAAAAATTCCAACTTTCTCCAAAGCCCTAAATTGCGGAAGCCATGAATGAAGGTACTCAAAAATAATTCTGTTTTGACAGAAATATGTACCTTATTGTTTCTGGTGTAACTCTAAACTTTTTGATCCACAGGGTCTAAACAAGTTTCCTGAGATATCCTGACTTGTTATCTTTCCATCCTGATAGGTCTGACCTCAATTGGATTCTCTGAGAGAGAGTTATTCCAAATGTCGCAACGTGACCTGTTTTGGGATAATTCAGGAGAGCGAACTTGTACGGCGTTCCATGTGTCACTGTTTGAACTTCGGCCTCTGAAAAAGTTTCTTGAGATAGCTCGGCCTGTTATCTTTCCATCCTGATAGGTATGACCTCAATTGGACTCTCTAAGAGAGAGTTATGCCAAGTGTCTAAACGTGACCTGTTTATGGGATAATACAGGAGAGCGAACTTGTACGGCGTGACACGTGTCACTGGTTCAACTTAGGCCTCTAAAAACGTTTTCTGAGATAGTACAGACTGTGTACTACCTGTTACTTTTTACAAAATTTCATTTGGAGCTTCCTAGCCCAAGATATGACCTTTTTCCCAAGGTCACCTGATTTTGACTCAGATCTGGAAGAGGTAGAAACCCTATATTGTATAGATCATAAATCACAAAGTACAACGAATTAGAGGTCGTCCTTTGGACACAAGGTACCTGGAGATTTAATATTCGTCCTGTAACAATTTCAGATCCGAAAACTTCGCCAAAACAGATTTATAGTGAAAGTGCTACGATGACTGGTTTTTGCTATATCAAGCCCTAGCATCGTAAGTGCAACAAGTGTCATACATGCCATATCATGCCTTCTTTCAGGCTAGCTCTGATACCATGTTAAATTTTCTGAATTTAATTCAATATGATCTAGGATATTAACTGAGAGAACAACATGTACAGCATATCTACAGCATATCAATCATGGAGACAATAATGCAAGCACACAAGAGACACAAAGATTTACTTGGGGAAAACCATAAAGGTGAAAAACCCCAATAACTTCCTCAGAGATAGATAGAGCAATGATACAACCAACCAAGAGAGATAGCCATAACCTAGCAGCAGATCCTTCTCCTCCATAAGTGCACCACTCCTCCTTGAGTGCATGTGTGAGAAGTGAGTGAGTAAATAGAGTGCCTCCCGCACTCTATTTATACTTGACTTGACTTGCCTTTTTACCTAACTCATGTAGGCTCGAACTTTACCACATAACATAATGCTGAGTGGGCCGACCCCCAATAGGGTGGTCTAATAACCCTTTGACCCACATGGCCGACCCCCAATAGGGTGGTCTAATAACCCTTTGACCCACATGACTTATACAGGGCCGACCCCAAATAAGGTGGTCTAATAACCCATCAAGTATAAGTTACGACACTTACAATATAAATGACGACACTTCCTTATAGAGGAATAATACCATCTCTATAGGAATACAATATACATATATGTGAAATACATTCCGAAGTTACATATACATCAACAATTGGATCCTTCACACCTGGCTATACCTCACTATATTGCTCCAGTGAATTCAAGACAATTGCACTAGGAATTGCTGTAGAAATCTAGAGACTTCTGGTGCTCAATGAAAGATAGTTGCTCAAAGAATTGTTGCAACTGATGCAACTAATGCTACTGCAATTCGAGTAGATGACTCTGTCTTTGATACCATGTGATAATTTACAGGAGAAATCACACAGCTAGAGAAAACCTCACTAAAACTCACTCAATAATAGCAGAGAAGAGAAGAAGAATTGTTGAATCAATAATCCCTCATTAACGCAAGAAATGGAAAAAATTGTTGTATCATACATCAGCTGTAATCTAGCACTGTGAATAGTGAATAATAAACGAATACAATCAAATGGATTCGAATGCCTCTAAATTCATTCGAATTCTCCTCAATGTGTGGATTGGATAGCATTGGAGACATCATCCAATCAGTGGCAGTAGTCACAAATGGTCAAAAGTCATTCAAATGAGTCTAACTGAGTCTAATTGAGTCATGTGAGCACAAATCATGGGATGTAGACTCCAAGGACAGCGCATGAGGCTGTCAGTAGGTCAAGTGGCACTCCGATACAGACAACTGGAAGCTACAGGAAGTTAAAGTGAGCAATAAATTAATAAAGTAGTCAAAAAATGTTGCAACTGATTGTTAGTGATCCAAGTAGTGTATTAGGGCACATTAGTCTTCCTGGTGAGGAAAAAAAGGTGCACTAGGTAGGTAGGAGGGCTCTTGAGGGATAAAAATAGGCTATAGGGGACTAAACATAGGCTCCAGGTGATGGGGAGAATTCCATACTAATGACCGGATGCATGCAGATGCTTGCATGATGACTGGATGCATGCAGAATGCGTGTAGGCATGCAAATATAAAAAATGATGGTGAGAATATTCCAAAACCACTCATCATGAGCAAGATATTATTCAGAGGAGATAGTTCAACGTTATCAAATAAATTTAATTCACAATCATATGAACTACATCACTTGAATTTAAATTATCTACATCTTCTTGTCTTGTCGAATTTTTGGTTCTAGTCTTTCCAAATTTATATATATGAAAACTTTCAAGTGTCTTCATGACCCACTTTGTAACTTTATGTGAGGTTCCAGGTTTCTCAGTTGGTGGTGCTTCATTCTCTTCAAGATTTAGTCATCCAATCCTTTTGATCACATCATCCAATTGAATCCCTATTCTAGTGAAGTAGGAGGAACTTGTTTATAGGGGGGGAATGGTGTTGCAAAAGGAGATTCCAAATATTGATACAAGATAGGGATCCCCCCTTTAATATGTGGAATATAGTTTTCAAATTCATGAAATGTCTTTACATGGATAAATATATCTAGGCGATCAAGATTCCTCTCTATAGTCTTGTGATTTTTATTCATTTCAAGAAAAATGACATATCTGGAAAGTATAAACTTTTTATTGCACCAAGAGTAGTGAGGTTCTCTACAACCCACCAAGAGGGATATGTTATAGCACATAACATTGTGTAATGTTATGTAACATGATGTTGCCATAAAAATAAAAATTAAAAAATGCAAATGTTGTCATCTTAAACAAAAAAAATTATATTGATTTTTGCACCAAGAGTAGCAAGGTGCTCTACAACCCAGTATGTGGGAGATGTTGTAATGTGTAACGTTATGTAACATGATGTTCCCATAAAAAATAAATATAAAAATTCAAATGATGTTGGCTTAAATAAAAAATAAATAAATTATATTGATTTCACCTTAAACTTAGATATATCGGGATTGAATATCTTGAGGTGTAAATTTTTTCTTAATGTGTAAAAAATTTAAGATAAAAAAATTTTACGCCTCAAGAAATTGGATTCCTCTTAGTGCTTGGTAGATCCATGTTTAGTGGTGTTTAAGTACCCCAAGAAGATGCACTTTCGACTCCTTTCACCAAGCTTGTTTCTTTGTTCCTTTGGAATTAAGGCATGAAAGGTGGAACAAAAGACCCTAAGATGCATCACTGAAAAAAACAACCATACCACATTTCAAATGAAGTCTTATTGGAAAGAGAACGAGAAAGAAATTTTCTTTCTCAAATAGACTATAGATAGAATTGTGTCACCCCAAAATGTCAATTTCAATTTCTTGAAAAATAGCATGGAGCGTACCATATTCAAGAGTGTCCTATTCATTTTTTTCTATTATACCATTCTATTAAGTTTTATATGGAACAAAATCTTGATGCATAATCTCATGTTGAAGAAGATATTTTTCAAAGTCATTAGAAGTGTATTCTTTTCCATTATCAGTACGAAGAGTGACAATTTGAGATTGCACTTCATTTTCAATCCACAAATGAAAATGTTTAAATGTTTAAAATGATTCAAAATTTTGCTTCAATAAATAAACCCAACACATATTAGTGTAATCATCAATAAAGGTCATGAGATATTTATTACTATTTGCAGAATAAACAAGGATGGGGCCACACAATTTAGAGTGCATCAACTCTAATTTTCTACATGCTCTAGAATATGGATTATGGAAAGACTACTTATTATGTGTTCGAATAATACAAGCATCATAATATTTAAACTTCTTATAATGCTGGGAAAATAAGAGACACCATTCTTCTTCAAAAAACAAAGACTATCATAATTGATATGCCCATATCTAGCATGCCACAAAAGACTAGAAGACAATGTACCTTCATCATGGTGAGAGAGGTGTGAAAAATTATGTACCCTTGTAGATGTCCCATTCAACATCAACAATATCTCATCTTTATCGCCAGTCATGATGACTTGATTGTAAAAGGATATCCTTATATGAACATGTCCATCGAATATGTTTATGGAATGGCCTTGCTATTGAATATGCACAAGAGAAAACAATATTCTTTGCAACTCTCAAATATAGAGAATATTATGCAATCGAAAGTTAAGGAATCCGGGAAATTTGAGCTTGATGGTGCCAATTCCATTGGGTTTGAGGGTGGACTTATCTACAAAATATGTTACACCATTTACATTGTCATTCAACTCTTCAAAGAAATATCTTCTAAATTTATTGTGGCAGATTTCACAAGTGTTAAGAAGCCAAGTTTCTCTCCAAGATACAAATGAAGTATTTAACATAACTTCATTTATTCCAACATTACAATGTGTAACATGAAATGAGAAGATTCAACAGCTTTAACAGAGTGATGAATTTTACCTTTACCTCTATCCCTTTTTTCTATTTCTTCTCTATTATCTTCTCCCATGGAAATATGCATGGCTTTGCTTCACGTCCTTTCCTACCACAATGGACACATTGTAAATCAGAGCTCTTAGCATGGTTGTGCCTACTCCCTACCTATGAATCTCTTTCTTGCACGTCCTCTTTTGTTTCCATTTCCCTTAAAAGAATATTGTGGTTTATTCTTCCCTTTCTGAGTAAGAAACACAGTCTCCTCAGTGGGGTGAACTAGCTTCTTTCCAAATGATTTCTCTCATCTTACAGTATTCTCCACTAGAGTGTCAAATTTTAGGTCTTTTAGTTGATCATTAGCTTGAAGTGAGTCAATATAGTGCGAATATGTGGTTCAAAGGACCTTGATGAAGTTAGTGAAATAAATTTCTACCTTCACAGCAATAGTCGCAATGTCATGCATAATGGATTTGACCTAAAATGCTATATTCAAGGGATCAATATCCCCTAACTCTAGGTTGAAGAGCTTCAAAAAATGAATTAGCTCCAAATATGAGTGTGAGTCATACAAATATTTCAACTTCTTCAAATAATCATAAGAGTTCTTAGTAGATGAAATATGTGATCTCACCTCTTCACTTACTATAGCAACAATCAATGCATATACCTTCATGCCTCTTCTCTTCCATATGGAAAGACATTTGTTTATTCTAGCATATATAGGTGCAACATTAACTTCTCTATCATCACCTTCTTCTTCATAGATGTCATCCCATAGATTGTTCAAGATGAAAGTGTGATTGATATTCCTCAACCACTATGTATATTTTTCTTTTCCGTTGAGCACAACTCCGACAATGGAAAATAAGGAATGCATCTTGAAGTTTACTATGCACTAATGCAATCATTACAATAGTTATATCAATCTATTGCATTATTTTATAATATAGACTCTTGCCAAATACAATAGTTATAATGGAAATATTTAAATATAGTCTTCTCAATTAAGAAATACATTAATTGTCCTATATCACGTTAATATATGAGTCATTTTTACAATGAAGAAAATGTATTGAAAAAACATAGTCTCTTTCCAGAAGATAGAAATAGTCACCTTGGTAAAACTACTATGTATAGCAAGTTTCTGCAATATAGTCTCCGCAATACAATAGTTACATGCTACATTCTCTATTCAATATGCTTACGATAAAAAAAGTTGTAAAGATTCTCTAAAATGGTGGTCTAAGCTTTTGATCCAAAGAGACAAAAACTAAATTAAGCTCTTGACTCCACTAGACATGATTTGAAGGTAGCAATGACACCAAAACTAATATTCATTCTTGATTCATACACTATGATTAATAAGTATTATGACCATTTAACACTATATAGGTTCATTGTCACAAGGATTAATGAAATATAAAAACATTATGTAATATTGAGATTATGAAAATTTTGGACTTAGACTTCATCCATGGACATATATGATCACATGACAATCTTGGATTTCTTCTCGTTCACATGTTAAGCCTACCAAAATCCAGGTTGTAGGTCATAGCTTCTCACTTTACGATGTAGCATGAGAACAATAAAACCCAGATTACATCATAACTTCTTAATCCAATGACAACTATTGGTGATGAGACTAACAACATTTGAATGTGGATTGGTAGGATATATATTTTGAACATTGTCACCACTTTGGATGGAGAATACCTGGAGGAGAATACAAACACCTTTCATGTAGAGGATTTGTAGAGAATTTCTGGACAACATTCATGCAAAGGATATGTAGATAATACAAATACATCATTCATTTAGAGGAGAATACAACTTGGTGTGATTAGTTGTGACAGGAATAACTAGTCGGTGTGTGAAGAAGATAGGTGACATGTGTTAGTCCCTAAGATGTTCTAGGATGAAATCAAAACACACTAAGGCATGCTGAGGTCAATTTTAATGATTTAGAGCTTAATCGGTTGAAATGAGATGTAAATTTGATTTTATTGAAAATATTTGTAGGTAAGCAGTAATGGACTATATGTGAAAATGGGTGTAGCATATGGGACAGATAGAAGTGTACGAGGCATCTTGAGGACGAATATCACACATTCAAATGAAGAAAGGTACTGATATTTTAAAAAAAGAATTCAACAATCATATAGAGTACAAACTATTCTTGATTTTTTACTAAATCAAATGGCAACATTGATATACACACACCAAACAATAAAGGAATCCTTCAACTATTGTTGAATCACATGAACATCATAAAGTTGAAATAGAGGTCATGCACAATGAAATCTCTACTTCAATATCAACATTCAACCATACATTCACATCATCGATACAAATATATGCAAATATGTTGCTCAAGATTTTATTATTTCTCAAGAAAAGTTTACATAGATAAAAAAATTAGATTTGGAGACAACTGGAAGAAAAAATACATGGGAGAAAAACATCTTAGACACACCTTAGAATCTTAATCTCGGAGACAAATTATACATAAAAAAAATAGTACCACCAAATCAATAGTTCCCAGAGGCCCTCTAAAAAATTCCATCCCTTGATTATGAGCCTTAATGGTCTTTATATAGCTAGATAAGTAGTAACAACTTTTATTATCTTCAATTGATTTCTAACAATATTTAATTTTGTCATTGTTGACCTTTTCATTATGCTATTACAAGTACTTAGTTGTATGAGTTTTACATTTTTTTATTCAAACCTTTCTTATTTCCCTTTTTTTTAATTAGATGGATGACTATATACCCACGTGTTTGTACAGTTGTCTTTCCCATTTGGTCTGATAGTTGTATGTCCTAAGAATGGATACATCATCTGGACGGCTACTTGTTCTTCTGGTGGCATGAAAAACTGATGACTTGGATGTGTGGATGTTTTCCTATATTGTCCATTTTGCTACCCTGTTGGTTTCCCTGATGTCTTTCCAGGTGTATTCCTTTGGGGTGGAAGTATGAGCTTGTGACATTTGGATATTGAGTGTTAGTCCTTGCCTACAGGATAATGGTGCAATTTTAGAGCATCTAATTCTATCTCAAAATTAGTGGTTTTCTCATATGATACAGGGTTTAGACTCCTTAACATATTCTTCATATTGGTCCATATCTCAAATTCATCTTTCAATTCATCAATCACCACATCTCCACCTAATGCTCCTTCTAATTCATCAAATTCTACTTTCTCATTTTTATTTTGCATCAATATAGTCTAGTACTCCTCTCTCTTGTACATTTCATCATTATCATCCCATAAATGTGGAAATCCCATTGCTATGACATCCTTGAAAATACCCTTGAAATATTAAATCTTTGAGATCGGGGAATTTACTTTGTTATGATTCCTATTCAATAAGGTCTACTTGGCTACCATTTGGTTTACCAATTTTATCAAGTGAGTTCTATTTAAAATATGCATCTCCTCCAGTTGTCGTTTAGTCCTTCTATTTAAGTAATCAATTAATTTTTTTGCTTCCTTGGGTTTCTCCCCAAGTTCCTTCTCTAATCTCTTTGTTTCCTCTAGATCTATCTTTGTCATCTCTATTTTATCCTGAAACGCATCCTTGTGGTCCCATCTATTGAGGAGTTCCTATAGTATTTTATCCCATAATACTCTTTTGGATCCTCTCAAGAGTTCTTATCCCTACATATCCAATATTTGTAACTTAGATACTTGGTTCTTTAACTCATCTCTTTCACTTTCCAAGTCTTAAATCAACTCGTATTTCTCATTTAATTCAACTTCCATTTCTTTGATTTTTCTATCTCTTTTATCAATCTACTGAGTGGTGAAATATTCCTCCATCTCCATGTTACTTGTCCTAACGAGGTCTACTTTTCTAGGTCTTTCAGACTCTGCTCTGTCTCTCCTGTGTGCTGAGAAGTCTCTTGCACTATAGGATATAATGATTGAGGAACAAAATCAATAGACAAGGATGTCTTCTTTAGCTTAATAGCAGAAATCTACAACTCCATTCATTCACTCTTTTCTCATACTCCTATTCCTGATACTTGTATTTTCTCATTCTTTCATATATTTTTTCTTTCTCCTCCTATACCTTCAACAAATCTGGGATTTGGAATGGCTTTGTACCAATCATATTCAATTTCATTTGGAAAGAAGCTACAATTTTTCTTTCTAACTTCTTAATAGTCAATTTTTTTTCCTTGACAGTTACCCTTTCTTCTTTTAAAAGTTTCTCGAACTTTTGTAGTGTTTTCCTTAATTTATTTTCACTAGAAAAAGACTGCAATACATCCTTGCACATCATGTCACTAGCCTACTTATAAAAAATCCACTTTATTCAACTTACTAAATTGCTTGAAATCCACCTATACTCATTTTCTCTCTAGTCACTAAATGAGGTAGGAAAAGGAACCTTAGTTTCTAGGATTTCCATCCTGAGGGTATCATCCTGTTGGTCACTGTAATTGACTATTAATTTAATTTATTAAACAAAGTGCTCAATATAAATTGGATCAACCTAGGAAAGTCTGGTTATTTCAAAGGTAATCAAGAAAAATATATGCATAAAAATTCCAGTAACTGATCAATCAAATAGAAGTCACCCAATCTACCTAATAGCTAAGTCTATGCTCTGCTTACTGCTCAATCCAAATTCAATCACTAATTTGACTATAAAATATTAAAAGATTTCGCAATCCTTCTACGGTATCAATTCTGGAAATAACTGCTTCAGGAATGAATTATATAAATTTCTTTTGCAAGAAGATAAATCCTAAATCATCATCATAAAAGAGATTCAATCCACAATTGCAATACTCAATCATAAAATAAATCAATCCTACTTCCACTTTGTAAATATATATGTCATCTACCAGTTTCAGTAGTTCATGAAAGGAATTAAGCAACAGTAATATGCAGCAGCAGGGCACATGTGTAATAGCAGTAATCAATAACACACTTGCAAAGATAAACCACGCATTACTCAGTCGATTGTTTCATAAAACCAAAAGGAAATCCAATCACAATTCCACACCAAACAAAGTAAAGGAAATAAGAAACTACTTAACTCGACAACTTTGTGAGAAGGTGGTCCCTTGCCTTCTAACATAGATGCCTCTAAAGACTACAAGAACTCAGTACAAAATGGATCACGAAAATACTACCTCTTTCATTAATATAATGAAATTCAATTACAAATTTCTTCTACTCATGTTACCAATTCTCTTCAAAATAAGCCTAACATTTTGAACCATCTTGTCTTCCCATAAATACCAGACAATAAAATTTAGGTCCTCTTAATTCATGAAGCCATGAAGATCGAACATCTTCAGGCTGTCGAGTCAATATCCCAGAATAGAAATAGTTACAATCATTATTACATTAAGATGAAATATGTTTCAAAAACATTTACGCTCTCACAGCTCGAACTGATTCAACACCAAGTGAGTTTTAGCTGGCCACGTGAGAGGATAACTTGAACTATTTCTACAAAAACTTGAACCGGAGCCCTAAAAATCTTGATTGCTAACCACGTACTTCTTTATCCACGTGTATCAGCAAGCTGATACACCCAAATTCCCTATGGTCTAAAATTACTTTCATCAATCCATCACAAGTCAGCACAATTAGGAACAAAATCCATAAACACAGGCAAACTTTAGGAATCAATATAACAAATCAATAATAAATTATACATGTTCAAGATCATGCTTTTTCTGAGGAAAGTTAATGACTTGGCTACAATAAAAAGGAAAAACAGGGGAAAAGGATCTCAATGGAAGTGAGCAAAAAGGGTAATTTCTGGAACCCAACATCTCCCCCCAATTGTCCAATTGCATGTCCTCATGCAACAACCTCCAGTTATTTTGAATCTAAATCAAAACGTTTCCTGTGGAAGTTGGTGAATTTGAAGGAAGATTCAAGTTTCTCTCCAAAGTTCATAAACCCATTACAAGCAACTAAATCCGCCCAACACTTATTTTCTGCTTTCTTGGTTAGCTTATATATACTCTTGTATTTCTTCTCAGGAATCCATATGAGTGGGAATCTAAATCTTAGCCCTAGCTGGCTCATTCCACATGTCTGAATACACTTGACATGCTCTGGGACTAAGGGCAAAGCATATTTAAAATTTTCAAATCAATAAGGATCTCTTGTTCTTAAGGACTCAGAAGAGGCTTCCCAAATGTGCTTACTTCCTTCCAATGCATAGGGATCTTGTTGTGAGATAATTCTGACACATGTAGATATAATATCTTGCTGAAATTTTGTTATCTGATTATCCTTTTGAGGAGAGGAGAGGTGTCTTCTATGTCTTGCAACAAGGGTCACAGGGGATTGAGGTTCACCTCAAATCTAGAGAGTAGAAGTGTCCTCATTTCTTTGAATAGTCTAAGAGGCATTCCACCAGAGAATCTAATTGGTAATAAAGGAGGTGAATTCCCTGAGATGTATATCTCCTATATGAGGAACATTATTAGATCGAATGTCCATAAAGCATGCTAATTCATGTAGATATAACTCACATAGTAAATTTTTTCGAGGGAAATCACTCTGAGTAAAGGCATCCAAAAAATCAGAATTTGTAACAAACTGATAGGGATTCCTTCCTTCATAGATTTAATATTGAACATATTAAATTGTTCATAGAGGAATATTGAATAGGATGGTGATGGGGCCCTACAGCTTAATAGTTCCTAAACTAAATTATACATTTTCTCCTTCTCCTACTCCATGGCCTTAAACTTTCTTAGTTCCTTCAACTCTTCCTATAGATTTTCCTGGTGAAATTTATGGAAGATTAATTCTTCATCCCACCTTTCTATTAGTTCTTTAATGGCTTTCCTATTTTCAAGTAGGGGAACCATTCCTTCCTCACACAAGGAAGTGCGATATCTCCATTTACTTATTTCAAGCTTCAACATAGAAATTTCCTTTTCCATCTCCTTATCCCTTCCATCTTCTGTATCCTTCTCATCTTTTGTTTCCAACTCAATAATCTCTAGAGGTTCTGATCCCTTGCTTTATCATCAATTTTCCTAGGTAGAGGTTGGTCTTAAGTTGTTAGATCTTAAGTTTCAACAAATAATTATTGTGTTTCAGCAACTTCTTCTTGTGCCATTGGTTCTTTTGTTTCAGCAGTTTTTTCTTGACCCAATAGTTCAGGGATCTTAGCGATTTCTTCATGTGCCATCGGTTCTTGTGTTTCAATAGCTTATTCTTGACCCACCAGTTCAGGGACCTCAATAATTTCTTCATGTGCCATTGGTTCTTGTGTTATAGTGGCTTCTTTTTGGATTTTTTATTCTTTTGTTTCAACATGCTCTTTTTACGTTGATGGTTCTTATGTTTCAGCACCCTCTTTTTGGATCGTTGGTTCTGAGACCTCAACAACTTCTTCTTGTGCTACTAGTTCTTGTGTTACAGTGGCCTCTTCTTGGAGTGTTTTAGCAACCTCCCATTGTTGAGGCAATGTTTCCCTTGATTCTTGCATTCTATGGTCAAGGGTCAGCATTTCCTATGCAATAATATCCTCAAATTCCTTACCCAGTAATTCTTGATTGTCCATGGTTGAAGGGGTTGCTTCCATGTTTTGATTATGCTCATCCTCCACCATTGGCTATGCTTGTGTTGTCCCATTATTTTCTTGTCTCTGTTGTCCTAATCTCCAGGATGAAAGTTCCATGAGAGTGACCTTATATCCTTCATTCTTAAAAATGTCCCCACATTCCGGGCACATAAACTCATCATGATCCATGTTTTCTGAAACAGAGGGTAGAGTTTCCATTTGATCAACAACTTCATCTAGTGTGCTCAATATTTGAAATGCTTGATTCCTTATCACTTCCTTCAGCCCTTGCAATTCCTCCCTGAGCACCTGTACCTCTTGTTTCAGCAGGTCATTCTCTAAGAGCATATTTTCCACTTGGATTTGACCCTCTCTTGTAGCAGGTTCTTGTGGGTCAGAAGACTTCGGAATTGAAGTTGGGATACCTCCTGGTTCTTTTGTTTCAGGAGGTGATGGAGGTTTTAGAATTGGAATCTCAATATCTACCTCGATCATTTGTGTTTCCTCTGCTGCAATAGATGCTCATATCCTTATTCTTTTCAATGGACTGGGTGACTGACTTTGGGTACATGATATCCTCTTTTTTCTTCATGGCACAAGAGGAGTGAAACCCTCTAGGACTATTTTGACATCCTCTGAGATAGAAAAAGGAGAATCATCCTTTCATGATGATTCCTCCCTTAACTCACTAACTCCTCTTGGTTCAGTAGAAAATTCAACCTCCTGAATTATAGCTCCTCCTTGTTTAGCAGAAGATTCAACCTCCTAAATTATTCTTGTCTGGCTTTTAGTCCCCTCCCTCATTTCTTCTACATTGGCTATTCCAGCAGGATCCCGGGGGTTTATGTTTTGAGGGTCTTCTATTGTCATGGATTCCTACAAATCCCTTTCTTAATCATTCACTATTCCTTCAGATTACCTATCTCTCCCCCCAACTCTATCTGACAAGCTCCGCTCGTCTTCCTCTTCAGTTTCATTATCGCCTTCTTCCATGGCCATATGGTATACCGCTGCCCCAACAAATAATTTCCCCCAATATTGGTGTCTTTGCTTGAGGGCTATTAATATTAACAGCTTAATGAGGCCATGGTTAGTGATGGAGGCTTGAGAATATTGAGACCCCCTTGCATAATGTGCCATGTTTTGTAGGGTCCTCAGAAGTTAATAGGGCATATTAATTAATGTGCCATGACACAGGTGAGAAAGAAAAACAAAATCATAGGAATAGATGACTTGTTACCTACCTTCACAGGTGATATATTTATTCAAGAACACTACAACATGGTCCCATGGGTGAGGAAGCGACTCTAATGTTGTTCCTTGTCCCCTTGATTGAAAACTTTATCCTGCAGTGAGGAAGTCTTCTTTCACATTTGGGTTGGTAACCTTCCGGCCGAACCATCTCCTCCCATTCATAGGTAATACTGTCACCTCTGCTAAAATATGTTCAAAGACTTCAACCCTCAATCCCCCTACTTTTGAATGGTCTTCTATCAAATTATGGGCAAAATGTAATGCCATTCCTTCATTGAACCCATTCAATCTTTCAAAATACGTCGTCCATCTTGCTTCAAATATCCTGAAAACCTCTCCATTCCGGCACAAAGCATCCATTTTTTTAGGTTCATGTCAGACTGTGAAATCCCCCATAATGTCTTTCTTTAATGATCTCAAATGATGCAAGCAATAATTTCCCAATTCAGATGCCGAATTTGCAGCATGCAGAGACAACGACAAACAATGAGGAATCCGTTGGCTATTTTTGGAAAGGTAGTGTAATTATGGAATAGGCTTGTGTTAAAAATTATTGCATGGATTGGAGGAGACGGCAGTGGTTAATAAGTATGGGAGCGGGTAGTGATGTGTCCCTCCAACTGGAAATATTGGCTAAAAGTTGCTAACAAGGATATGAGAACATAGTATAATCATGATTACTTTATCAATTTATGCCTATTCATAACCGTGATTAGAATCCATACCTTTATGCTTACCATGGTAGGTCATCAACACTCCGAGGTTTCCCACCTTTGATGTCAAATCGATTGATGCAGGAATCCCTCCTCACCTGGCTCCACAAAGTCGGTAATACTCCATCCAATAAGAGAAATGAATGTGTCCATGTCAGAATTAATTGTATTAGTGAGTGGAAACTTTGGCAGATTTTCGGCTTCATTTTTTGAAAACTATAGCAGGCATAATACTGATTATAAAACTAGAAAGGTAAGATTACTGCCAATTCTATCGGAATATTCCTCGGGTGAATTTGAAAGAAACATTTTAACCAGTTTCGAGGAAAGATGACGATTTTCATAACTGGTGCAGGATGAAATTTAGAAGGATGGCGGTGGTTTAGCGGATAGCGAAGAGATTGACAGTGTTTCGGCTAAAAATTGATGGAGTTTTGGCAGGAAGCAGAAAGATTTTCAAAGTTTTCGTTGAACGTTTAGCGGAGTTTCAACGGAAAGGTTGGCGTAGTTTCAAATATATATATATATATATATGTATGTATGTATGTATTTGCATAGTTTCAGCCGAAAATGTAGTGGAGTTTCAACGGAAAGATTGGCAGAGTTTCAACCGAAAATGTAATGGAGTTTCAGCGGAAATATTGGTGGAGATTTGGCAGAAAGTGGAAATATTGGCAGAGTTTCGGCAGAAATATTGACAGAGTTTCGACCGATGACAAAATTCAACAATGCCCGAATGAAGTTCAATGATCTTGACAAAAATCCATAATTTTGTTCGTCGATCCTTGTGAAGGGTTATTCATCATCTGCAGAGGACCGCCCATAGTTTTTGCAATCGATTGGCCCATTATGACTGCTCATTTTCATCTGTGTCCTTCACATATACTCCTGCATACAATTCCTTTAAACAACCCAATCAAAGCTGAACAATTGAAAATAAAAACTACCAAACAATCTATTAAGCCTATCAAACCAGCGAAATCGAAGCAAAAAAAAGAAATAAAATCAAACGAATTTATTTATGTACAAATTCTTTGTGGAAAATGTGCAAAATATTAGAGAGTTGAGGAAACAAGAGGAGACTCTTGTTCTTGTACCAATTGACAGTTTCAGTCAGAAGCAACATGAGAGGAAAATGCATCTTTCGAGAGTGGCTTATGATAGAGCCGCAACCAATAGCCATTTGAAAATAGTGGGGTTTGATACACATTGATTGTGGTCAATCGAACAGTTCCATTATCGAACACTATATCCACTTTGTATGGTCCCAAACATCCGGTGCGTAGTTTACCTTTAAAGTACTTCTTGAACCGTGAATCATATAATAAGGCCCAATATCCTTCACAAAACATCTTCTTCTTAATAAACTTGTCATGCCACTTAGAGTGTGGTTGTTGAATTACTGAATTCTAATGTACAGCAACTGCACGCTTATCATCAAGCTCATTTAATTGATTTAGCCGGTCCTTGGTTCTGTCAGATCCAATTTTGCTTCTAAAGCAGTTCTCAAGGTTTTAATCTTGAATTCAACAGGGAAGACAACATTTTTCCCGTATACCAAATCATAAGGAGAGAACCCTGTGGTGTTACGCCATGTAGTTCGATATGCCCATAATGCTTCAGGAAGTCTCTCATCCCAATCTCTGTGATGATTCTTCATAGTCTTTGTAAGGATATCTTAAATAATTTTATTCATACTTTCCACTTGGTCATTGTCCTGTGGATGATAAGCTGAATTTATTCGATGCTGGATATGATATTTCTGTAGAAGAGATTCAATTTTATGAGATACAAATTGTGATCCCCCATCTATTAGTATTTCCTTTGGCACTCTGAAGCGAGTAAATATTTCTTCATACAAGAAATCTATAACAGCTTGATTAGTGGCTCTTACTAGGGTTGTGGCCTCCACCCATTTAGTCATATAATCTGTGCAAACTAGAATGTAAACCTTTTTTTGAAGGAGAAATGATGGATCCTACAAATTCCAGGGCCCATCTATCGAAGGGTTCAACCAAAAATTGTGGTTGAACTGGCATCTCATCCAATCTATTGGGTGACCCATCCTTTGGCAGTTATCACAGGCTTGCGCATACTTCTTTGCATCTTGAAACAGAGTTGGAAAAAAATAACCCATTCTTAACACCTTATGTCCAGTTCTTTTATCGGAAAAATCCCCCCCGCAAGGTTCATCATGGCATGCTTTCAGGATACTGTGGACCTCATCTTCCCTCACAAATAATCTAATCTCCAAGTCTATCCCTCTGTAAAAGAGATATCCTTCTATCCAACAACATCTAGCACTTTGTTGTATAATCCTTCTTCTTTACCTTTTTGATAGATGAGCTGGAAGCTTCCCTACAGAAAGATAATTAGCAATATCTGCATACCATGGTGAGTGAACTAAGACTGCAAATAGATGTTCATTGAGAAAATAATCCTCAACTGGTGAATTATCAGCATTATTGGTTAGTCGAGAAATAAAATCAGAAACAACATTTTCTTTTCCTGGTCTATCAACAATAGTGATATCAAATTCTTGTAATAACAGTAACCGCCTAGTCACTCGAGCATTAGTAATAGGTTTATTCATTAAATATCTAATAGCTGAGTGATCGATATGCACAAAATTAGAATACTCGGTGATATAGTGCCTGAACTTATTAATGGTGTAAATGACAGTAAGGAATTATTTCTTAGTTACTATGTAATTGAGTTCAGTAGGGGTCAAATTCTTACTGACATAGTAAATAGCATATGGATTATGACCTTCCTATTGTCCCAGCACAACCCCAATAGCAGTATCTGAAGCATCAGAAGAAATGTGGAAAGGTAAGGCCCAATTAGGTGCACGCAGAATAGGTGTTGTAGATAGTCTTTTATATAATTATGCAAACATTGTCTGGCATGCATCTGTCCCATTGAATTGTGCATCTTTCATTAGTAAGGTAAATAGAGGAGATTCTAGCTTAGAAAAATTTCCAATGAAACGTCTATAATAACCAGCATGTCCAAGAAAACTACGTACCTCCTTCTACGTTCCAGGAATAGGGATGTTCAGAATTACCTTTATTTTAGCAGGGTCCACTTGTATTCTTGCAACATATATAGAATGTCTGAATACTATACCTTCACTCATCATCATATGACATTTTTTAGTATTGAGGGATAGGTGAATCTGATCATAGCGTTTTAATACCTTTTCCAATTTTTTAAAGCCTCATCAAAACTACTACCATAAGGAGTGAAATCATCCATAAAAAATTTCATACAATCATTAACCATCTCAGAAAAAATTCCAATCACATCTCGTTGAAATGTGGTCGGTGCATTGCATAATCCAAAAGGGAGCACCCTATATGCAAAAGTGCCCCAAGGACATGTGAAAGTAGTATTGTCTTGGTCTTCAGGGGCAATCTGAATTTGGTTATACCCACTAAAACCATCTAGAAAAGAAAATAATTTTTTACCAGAAAGGGTATCCAGGACTTGATCGATAAATGGCAAAGGGAAATGGTCTTTTTGTGTAGCCTTATTCATCTCTCAATAGTCCACATAGATGCACCATTTACCATTCTTATTAGGCACAATTACTATTGGAGAAACCCATTCACTGTCTGAAATGGGATAAATAAATCCTTCCTTTAAAATTTTATGAATTTCCTCGTTCACGATGTCTCTCAAATTTGGATTCATTATGTGCTGGGGTTGACATATGGGCCGACAATCATTCTTAATGTAAATGTGGTGAGTACACAACTCAGAGGGAATAGCTCTCATGTCTATGTATTCCCATGCAAAGGATCCCTTATACTGTTTCAACAGTGTAGTCAGACGTTCCAATTCATCCAGTGCGAGATTGGGATTAACATTCAGTGGTTTTCCAAGCTCAATCTCTATTGGAACAATCTTTGAATTCTCAAATATGGGAATAGTTTTAGCACTCTTATCGAGGACCTTCTCAGTAATTTCTTCTTGCTCAATTTCACTCATGGTATTGTCCAGGATCTTATATGCATGTTTGGTAACCATCATTGGCTCACTAATGAAATTGTCGATAGTATCATCCTCGGTTTCATTTTTAAAATCCAGGTCCCTCCCTATAGTCAAAAGGGGCTGAGTACTTTCTTCCTCCTCCAAATCTACCCACAATGGAGTCTCAACATATAAGCTTGGTTTAGCTAGAGGATATAGGGTCAAGCTTTTGGTATCGGTCCCATCAGATATTGTCATAGGTCCTGATCTACAGCTGATGTATGCATTTGTTGCATCCAACCAAGGTCTTCCCAGAATTACTGGATGTCCCCCCAACTGATATTTAGGTTTTAGAACAAGAAAGTCTGGGAGGTATTCCCATGAATAAATAGAGACTACCAAGTCACCCAAAATTACCTTAGGTCTAATTGTGGATCTATCAGCCAATTCTAATACTGTGGGGGTTGGTTTGAGGTTAGTGAGCCCCAATTTCTTTACAGTTTCTATTGTCATCACACTTATTGTTGCACCCAAATAAACTAAAACATTGGGAATCTCAGTATACCCAATATTCACTATAACAGTGGGATTTCCCAAATCGTCATATTTAGCCAAGGGAACCCTTCCCATCATTAGTTCATACAATTTCCCAACCATGTGAACTATAAGAGGATCCTTAGGTTTCCTTCCTGTTTTCTTCACACACAAATATCTAAAAAATTTAGCATAGATGGGTACATCATGCAGGGCTTACAATAATGGGATTTTAACATAAATATTTTTTAGTTCACCTAGAATATTGAAGCAATGTTTCTCTATTGTTTTCTGTAAGGCCAGTCGCTCAGGATATGGTGGGTTTCTTGGAATTCGTACAAGGGTAGTTTCAACGTGTGTTTCAACAAGTGTTTAAGCATCCTCAATAATGGGTATTTTTGTACCTATTGGGATCTCAACCTATTTATTAGTTCTTTCTTTATTCATAGGGGATGGAACATCCTCAATGACAATAGGTTCTACCACTCTCCCAGATTGTAGATGTAATTCATTACATGGGATAGGTTTGATAGAGTAAGCTGGCATGTTTGATGTTTCAAATTGCTGCACTGCCTTATTGTTGGGGTTAGGATTAGGTTGAGCAGGAAGCCGAGGTCGTAGTGGTGCATTAATTGGTGCAGCGTTATTAGGGAGTTGCAGTTGTGGTTGTTGATACTGTGGGTGAGGAAATTGATTCCCCAGATAAGGAATTCTCCAACCTGGAGGCCAAGGGGTTTGTTGATTGGGATGAGGTTCCCATGACATCCATGGAGTAGGATATTGCATTGTAGGTGGAGTAGATGGATTCCACTGAGTATTGGGACAAGGATATTGTGGAGGAAATTGATTGTTCATATTATTCCAAGCATTAAAAGATGTGGGATATGGATTCATACCTGGAGCACGAGGTTTCCAGGCTTCTTTTGTGAAATGAAGTAAGATTGATCCACATCCACCCTAGATGCTTGAAGGACTGCCTTAACTTTTGGAAATGAAGAGCACCCCTTATTATTGTGATCCAAATCACACAGACCACATACCTCTACCTTGTCAAGTGGGCATTCCCTTAATGGGTGCTTCTTTCTACATTTAGCACAAAATATGCCCTTTGCCAAATATTCATTTTCCTTCCTCTGCTTTGCTTTTAAAACATCCAATTGTGAGGAAATAGAATTCATCATGTCAGTTTTCAAATTTTCAAAAAGATTACCTATCTCTGCTCGTGTAGCTCCACCACTGGATGACTTTTGTGCCCTTGTAAGGACATCCCAGTTTCTTTTGTTGTTTCTAAAATATCCTCTAGAATATCTTCGACACAGATCCACAATATGATCGAAAGACTCCCTTGAGAAGTCCCCTTTTCCCAACAAATTAATCATATTGATACATTCTTCTCTAATTCCTTGCAATAGAATAATTGTAAGGACAACTTTTCCAATGTCGGCATGGCCAGATATTTGCAAATTGTATAAAAGTATTTCTACAAAATCATCCAAATTTTCATCCTCTTTCTGAACCATTTTGAACAATTCTTCCCTCCTATCCTTGGTTCTACAATAATCTTGATATTTAGCAAGGAATACTCATTTCATTTGGTCCCATGCTGTAATAGTCTCACCATCCAAACTCATAAACCAACGTAGGGAATTTCCCTTTAAAGTAGCAGGAAATAATTTTAACTTTTCTTCACTCGAGGTGTAGTCATAGCTTCGACATAGAATGTAAAATTCAAAAAGGAACTCATCTGGATATTCAGTAGACTTACCATAAAAATTTGGCAATACCGAGGGTGAAATGTTCTTTATGGGAGCCACCCAGGCATTTGTCAAATGGGTAATTCAAGTGTAGAAACTATTTCTCCATGTTGATTATTACCATTGTCCCCCATCTCTTCTTCGTGATCATTAGGGTGCTCCCGATGCTCTCTGTGTTCTTCATTATTCATATTTTCCTCATTCTTCTACTCTTGTTGGCACAGGATAGATCCACAGGAAGTGTGGAAGCCGACAGGTGTGAAAGGATCATTCCGCAGAAAAATGACCCTTCGCCACTTTTTGCAGAAGCATAAGAATTGTTAGATTAGTCGAGTCGGTCATGTGGACCATTTTGTAATAATAAGAAAGCATATAAATAAAGTAAGATTGTAAGCCTAAGGGCATCAAAGTTTTGGAAATTGATCTTATCTTTTGGGTTTTGGTTTTGTATGCGCAAGTATGATGTATTGATGGTTTCTGCGAGGTTAACTCCGCAGGTTTGATGAATGAATGAGGATTTTTGGTTATGATATGAATTCTATTGTTATGCAATGATGATGAATAATAAGTTATGTGAATGCTTCTGTTGATTAATGCAAATATGTTGTTGAAATGTGTTCTGAATGTATTACGAATAAGATGCGAATGATTGGTTAATATGAATGTCATAATCTCTGGTTAAAGTGCACATATCCTCTATACAACTGCGGAAGCTTGGTTCCAGCAGCCCTCTTATCCACCTCGGGTGAGACTGTACTTGATTCGCAAGTGCTAATGGAAATGGTTACACCTTTCCGGGCCGACGTATAAGGGAGTTAGGTTGATAGTTTGTTGGAAAAAGTGCCGATTGAACCCCTGTCGAAAGACGTTGTGTCAAAAAATGGTTCCATTGCCGGGACCCTAAGGAAGAAGAAAGAAGATATGCTCTAGCACCCAACAAAACCAGAGATCCAAGAGTGGTTCGAAAAGAAGGTTGAATAATTTGCAGAAAGTGAGAAGCGAGACCCTAAACAGATAGCAACCGAGTGGCTAGAAAAATACATTTACTCAGACATTCATGAAATCTTTTTCTGCGACTTCCCAGTGGTATTGCATGAGTGGCTAGCAAAGTTGACGTTCCGCAAGAACCACTGTCAGAAGACTGAACCCGAGTGTTGGACCCCAGAGTTAGCGCGACAGCTGAAGCAGGTCAATAAAAAGGTATCATGAGCTATTGATTTTTGGGTAGACAGTATCCTTGAAGGGTACATAACTGAGTTCGCGGTAGATACTATCAAGTCATACAGCGGCGCTGAAAGAAATTTCTTTAGGGGGCCAAGAGGAAGATTCTTGTTGTGACTAAAACTGTGGATTAAAATGTTCGTCTATGAAAAGGGAATATTAAGTATGTCTTCTGATGAGTAGAAGAATTGGTGTGCGAAGGTGAAGGTATCGCGTAAATGTGAGTCTGACGCAAAGATGTGGTAGATGGACATGAGTGACGACAAGTTTTAAAGGGAAGCTAATGAAGAGTTTGGTCTCTTTAGGAGTGGAGCAATATTCTGGCGTCCTGAGAAGAGGAGGACTGAGAGAGAGTCTCCTAAGAGGACAGGAACAGAGAACAAGGGAACATTACCACATGAAAGGAAGTGACCTTATTGTGAAGGAGACGTCGACCAAGCTACCCCAGAGGTAGAGGAAGGTCAGATCGTAAGTTACCACGTACCTTTGACCCCACACACTACTTCGATATTTATAGGAATAAATCCAAACTATTCGCGGAGTTGCCCCATGTGCAGCGGCAAGAGTAGTGCTTCAATAGATAACAATACTAGCAACAGTAGGATGGAAGACGAAGAAAAGATGCCCAAAAAGCTATCGACACGATAGAACCAAGACGGAAGCTTCCACGATGCGTGATGGTCCAATCTGGCATTAAAGGAAATAAAGGATGTAGTTATACCACACTGAACAACGTCAAACCCAAGAACACCAGGAGTTAATATCCAACGCATGCGATGGATTTGGTGGATCTCGATGAGATTTAGCAATTATGACCACTGAATGGATGGATACTACCGGCTAGTATATAGGAGGCGAAGGGGAAACAAATTTAGCTACTATATCCCAAGAGATGAATGGAATTATATGTGTCGAGCACTAGTACCGAGAGACCACATGCCATACCAATTGTCCAGGAGCAACCCGAAGTCATGTGTTGAGTCCCACACAAGAAAAAATGTAGTGCGCCAAGCACCCCTGATTCTGGTCGGAAGAAATAGAAGGCCACCTGGGCATCCACCGGGAATAAGGAATATGTGGAGGCTTATGAGGACGTCCCCCATGCAAGAGGTCCGACAATGAAAGAACCTAAGAAATGGGCATTGGGATTGGCCCATTCAGGTTTGTTGGGTATAACCCTGCTACCACATTTTGGGCGCCTGGTACAAGTCAATGCATGCGTCAAGAAACTCCTTGCATGCTTCCATGACAAATCCCTATGGCTGCATGAGAAGATCCCTGTCATAGTCAACCTCATTGCCAGGATCACTGGCCTGCCTCAAGAGGGAGCCGACCCTTCACAGTTTTTCCAGGAAAAGGACAATAACAATAAATTAGCTGAACAATTGGCCCTCAAGTATGGTGTAGATAAAGATTCACGTGGCTACCTAATCGATACAATCAAGAACAACCCAGTAGTCAGAGTAGCGGTGAAAATACTTGCGGTTAAAGTCACACGGAAAAATCGACCACTACAATGTAATTCTGGAGTCCTTGAAGCTGCGGAACGGTGTGCTGCGGGGGAACAGATGAACTGGGCACAGTTCCTGCTAAACGAATTGACCGAGGATGCGTATGATGCATAGGCCAATGGACGACCATTCACATATTCCTGGTTTCTTATCCTCATTGCTTTCAAAGCATGGAGAGAACCAGATGATTATTAGGGGGTGGAATCCATGGAACCGCGAGTGTGTGATGGCGCACGGTACCAGAAATTATGGGAGACCACTGATAAGGAATGACAGAAGGACAATGTTATCCAGTTTTACATTTGTCTTGAGAGGATGCGGATGGACACACTGGCGATACCATGGATCACACTGTAGGCTACGACAAAGTATCAATCCATTGCCTAGGTATCCGTCGAGACACACACGATTTACCTTCGGGCCCATGCAGATCTGATTAAACAATGGATGCAAACACAGTACAAGTTCACTGAGGTTGATCTTGAAAACATCATCGCCAACTGGCCAGAGGCATGGAAGGTTTCGACAAGTCCGAATGACATTGCAAAGGCATAGGCAGCGGGATGATAAGACCCGGCCAAGAAGGATGAAGTTTCTGCCAATCAGAAGGAGAATGCAGTACAGGAAACCGATGTGAAGGACCAGATGTTCGAGTCTGGCCAAGATGGGGCATCAACAGCTGATACCCCTACTGATTCAGAGCTAGACCTCCAACAAGAAGAACAGAGGATGAAGAAGAGAATGGACCGTGTCAGCAGTACCACACAGGTTGAGCTCACCGCGCAGCATGCCGACAGATTGTTGGACAGTATTACACAGATTGTTGAGAGAACCCACTGAAAGGTTACATGGTATTCCGCAGACAATTTCTATTACATAGGGGAATTGTTAAACACCGTGGCGATTACAATAATCAACAGAAGCGTACCGCATGGTGACATTGAGCAGAACCTGTTGACTCCCAGGGTCAAGGTGGATGTGGGAAACCAGAAACGCATTGTCCAAGTTGAAACCCATGCATTTGGAACAGGGGATGATGACTTGGACATCGCGATTCGGCAAGACAACTTAGCACTGCTCGATTTCAACTTACTCCACATGTTGACACTGCATCGATTCTAAGCGGCAGCAAGCACAGAAATCCGTGACCGCGAAGCTACAATGCATAACAAGATGGTTGAGTACATGAAGCAATTACAACAAAGTGAGGTGGAAGTTCAGCAACTTCGGGTGAAAAGGTTCGGTTAGAAACAGTCCTGGCTGGGAAAGAGAAGATCATCGAAGAGAATACTACCACACTTACTGCGAAGGAAAAAGTTGTAGAGGAATGGACGAGGTTAGAAAGAGCACTGGCGAAGGCATGCAAAATAGCAGCAATAGATTCGTATGTCGCCCCGGAGGCTCAAGCTATTATGTTAGGAGTTTCCTTTACTGAGCTCAAGAAGAAATATTCTGATCTCCAAACTAGAATGACACCCAGCACACCATCGGCACAAGTTCAGAGTTGCCAGACGATGATACAGGAAGCAGTGGTGGAAATTCAGGAATTGGAACAGGCGGCACAAAAGTGGCAGTAAGTCTTATAGAATTCTGGGACAAGTTGGTCGAGGCTGACCAGTTAGCTGCACTAGAAAGAACACATTGCAAAGTTGAAGAACAGTTGGAAACGTTTAAGGGATCATTTAAGGTGATGCCCACCATGATACGGATGGCAAAGACTGTGGAACTACAGAGTATGAAGCAACGATCCGAAAAATCCCATGAAAGGAAGCAACTATGAGCTGCATAATTGGACGAGATTCAAGCCATCGCTGAAGCCCTCATAGCAAGAATAGTTACAAATATGAAACAGGTACAAGAGCGATTATAGGAGGCACGACAAAAGGTGTGTGACCACCCAACGGAGCAGCAGGTGACATAAAGTGCACATCTTCACACCTCAGCGAAAGAGATAGTCGACCAGATCTGGACCAGCTATGATGACTTTCAACGGTAGTACAACAAACTAGCAGCACTCAGCTAAGGTGTCTTGGTACGAGCCACAAGTTTTTGTTGGGGTCCTGTTGGCACGAGATAGATTTGCAGGAAGTGCGGAAGCCGACAGGTGCGAAAGGGTCATTCTGCGGAAAAACGACCCTTCGCCACTTTTTGTGGAAGCATAAGAATTGTTAGATTAGTCGAGTCGGTCATGCAGACCATTTTGTAATAAGAAGAAAGCATATGAATAAAGCAATATTGTAAGACTAAGGGCATCCGAGTTTTGGAAATTGATCCTATCTTTCGGGTTTTGGTTTTGTATCTGTAAGTATGATGTATTGATGGTTTTTGTGGGGTTAATTCCATGGGTTTGATGAATGAATGAGGATGTTTGGTTATGATATGAATTCTATTGTTGTGCAATGATGATGAATAATGGGTTATGTGAATGCTTCTGTTGATTAATGCGAATATGTTGTTGAATGTGTTCTGAATGTATTACAAATAAGATGTGAATGATTGGTTAATATGAATGTCATAATCTCTGGTTAAAGTGCACATATCCTCTATACAACTGCGGAAGCTTGGTTCCAGTAGCCCTCTTATCCACCTCGGGTGAGACTGCACTTGCTTCGCAAGTGTTGCTGGAAAGGGTTACACCTTTCCGGGCTGGTGTATAAGGGAGTTAGGTTGATAGTTTTTTGGCGACAGTGCAGAGTGAACCCCTATCGAAAGACACTGTGTCAACATCTACTCTCTCCTTCTTTCTTCCTCTAGTTCCTATCGATAATCCATCCACTCCTCCTTAGTTACTTCCTACTTGTTAATTCGATAAATATCCTCTGGATTTCTTGTACCCATAGCACTTCCCTTATCTTCTCGAGTTCTCTTCTTCGAAGTGAGAATTGAGACTTCAGTTACCTTCTCCACGGTTGATATCGATGATTCAAGCTTGGGGAGAATAAAGCTCCCTCTTCCTTAAGATGTTCTTGTTAATCCAGTAGAGGAATCAGCTCTAGTGATCATTTCATCAATAAATGTTCCTATTCCTAGACCTGGGTTACTGCCATGACCTCTTCCACCTAAAAATTTAGTGCTTTCGAGGGTTTCACATTCTATTCTTCTTGTATTTATGCAAGCTTAAATAATCATACCTTGTTTTTCTGCTAGGAATCCATTCGTTTTGTTGAAGGATGTGCATCTCTTCACTGCGTCTTATTGTCCTTGCAACCTCAAAAATAAAGATAGCTAAAGAAATCAAACTAATCAGCTACAATCTATGTCTACTAATTACCTTCCCCGGCAATGGTGCCAAAATGTTGGTCACTATAATTGTCTATTAACTTAATTTAATAAACAAAGTGCTCAATATAAATTGTCAACCCACGGAAGTATGGTTATTTCAAAGGTAATCAAGACAAATATATGCATAAACATTTCAGTAACTGATCATCAAATAGAAGTCACCCAATCTACCTAATAGCTAATTCTATGCTCTGCTTACTCTCAATCCAACTTCAATCACTAATTTGACTGTCAAAGATTAAAAGAATTCACAATCCTTCTACGGTATCAATTTTGGAAATAACTGATTTAGGAATGAATTATCTAAATTGATTTTGCAAGAAGTTAAATCCTAAATCATCATCATAAAAGAGATTCAATCCACAATTGCTATACTCAACCATAAAAGAAATCAGTGCTCCTTCCACTCTGTAAGTCTATATGTCATATGCCAGTTTCAGCAGTTCATGAAAGGAATTAAACAACAGTAATATGCAGCAGCAGGGCACATGTGTAACAACAGTAATCAATAACACAATTGCAAATATAAACCATGCATTAATCAGACGATTGTTTCAGCAAATCAGGAAAAATCTATGAATGGAAAATCCTACACTTAATGCTAACACTGTTCAACAAACCAAGAGAAATTATAATTGAAGAATCCTACACTTAACATTCAAATTGTTTCATCAAAACGAAAGGAAATCCAATCGCAATTCCACACCAAACAAAGTAAAGGAAATAAGCAACTACTTAACTCGACAATTCTGTGCAAAGGTGGTCCCTTGCCTTCTAATAGAGATGCCGCTAAAGACTACCAGAAATTAGTACACAATGGATCAGGAAAATACTACCTCTTTCATTAATAGAATGAAATTCAATTACAAATTTCTTCCACTCCTATTATCAATTCTCTTCAAAATAAGCCTAACCTTTTGAACTATCTCATCTTCCCATAAATACAAAACAAGACAATTCGGGCCTCTTAATTCGAGAAGCCATGAAGATCGAAGATCTTCAAGCTGCCGAGTCAATATCCTAGAATAGAAACAGTTACAATCATTATTACATTGAGATAAAATCTTTTTCAAAAATATTTACGCTCTCACATATCGAACTGATTCAACGCCAAGTGAGTTTGAGTTGGCCTCATGGGAGGATAACTTGAATTGTTTCTACAACAACTTGAACCGGAGCCCTGGAAAGCTTGAATGCTAGCCACGTACTTCTTTATCCACGTGTATCAACAAAATGATACACCCGAATTCCCTGTGGTCTAGAAATTAATTTCATCAATCCATCACAAGTCAACACAATTAGGAACAAAATCCATAAACACAGGAAAAATTTAGGCATCAATATAACAAATCAATAATAAATTATACATGTTCAATATCATGCTTTTTCTAAGGAAAGATAATGACTTGGTTACAATAAAAAGGAAAAACAGGGAAAAAGGATCTCAATGGAAGTGAGCAAAAAGGGTCATTTCTAGCACCCAACACATCCCTCTGATATGCCATATTTATTATCCTCTTCTCTTTTGTTCCCAGCTCTCCTTTGATATCTTTAACTATGTTCACACTTTGCTGTCTTATGTTTATGTATTTAGTATGTAGATTTGGATTTACTTGTGCTGGTCCTATAGAAGGGGAGGCTTGTTGCATTTGAGACACCTGATACTCTAAATAAGGATAATAATTTAATTTAATAGGTGGTAGGTCTCTCCTGACTGGGGGCTACTCCAAAATTTCTACCAATTCTCATGGTAATTCATCCCTTTCCTCCTTTTCAACCGGTGTATGGTTTTCCTCTTCTTCCCCTTCAGTCTTGGCCTTTTTACTTGGTTGTTTATGGTTAGCATCATCAATATCCATATATGTACATAGCTTTGCAGCTCCTCTTTTCTGTCCTATTTGAGACTCCATGGTACCTTTTTCTCTCTCACTGCATTGTATTGTCATGACTTGCTCCTAAGTCTGCATATTAGTTATCTTCTCCCAATCAGGCCTGGGCACATAATTATAAGGAAAATTTCTATTTTCAATCCTTAGTTTTGAGATTACATGGTGAGGGTCATAAGGCCCTTTTTCTGACTTTTCTAGACTAAACTTCAAAATATATTCCATATCCTATAGGGTATTTCTATTTTTTACTAGGAAAGGCACTATATCCTTGGGCATCATGAAGGTGAGATGATTCTTGAATTTCACAAAAAGAAGTTGATCAGAGATGAATTTCTTCCTCACATATTCCATAGCAAAGAATCTTGGAGTGAGGAAAGCATGCCATTTGTATGGAACATATTCAAAACCATATATTCTCAATACAGTGTAATATATGGTGTCTAGACTTAGTTGTAAGAGATTCTGATTTTCTGGAAACATTCTTGGAGGAGAGGCATCGTGCATCAAAGAATATGTAATTGTCATGACTTTGTTTGCAAATTATTTAAAATTACAGTTTCCATGATGCCTTAGGATGATATCAGTCCAAGCATACACCGGAAATTGGTTGCTTGTTGCATCCCTCACTCTCAGGTTTATACTTTTGAAGTGTTCATAATTTTGATACATAAACATGTAGAAAAGATAAGAAGAATATATGAATTGCTCAATCATAGTAACTTCTTCTAGTTGATTGTGGATGGCCTCAGATAAATAGCTACAAAGGTTGAACCTAGGGGGAATGACCCCGACGGCGGGAGTTAGCAGGCTTAGAAAACCCATAGTAGTATCATCCACGGTTCTATCATCATCATACCCCAATATACTATAGGTTAGGGTTATGTCTTTCTTGGAGTTATTTGAGAAATTAGCAGCTTCATAAGGAAGAAGTTAGTTGGGGATTGGAAACCCTTTCCTTTAAATGGTGGTATAATACATGGCCTCTTTCAAGGGGTTTCACGGCTTGGTAAGATGTAGAAAGGGCTTCTTCATCCAAGATTTGTAAGGAAGGAATATCTGGGAAGCACATCATCTTCTCTAATGAATTTGTGATTAAAATGAATAGGGTTTTGGAGTAATCTATGGATATAATAGAGTATTGAATGGTGTACCAGGTGATGAATTCGAGAAAATATAAGGTAAGGGGACAAACATCTCAGGCCAGATTGGTTTCACAGAGATGGAAACGGTCTCTTCCGGAAGCTTCGTTGGATTGGGCCTCATGGATAGTTCAAATGAGGTTTGAAATAGTCACCACAGAGTCAAAATGTCAGCATCGTGGTCATATAGGTTTTCATACCCTGTGCTTCGGGGATTTATAGGTTCTCTTTCAGATGCAGTGGCTATAAGTAGAAAATTGACAAGGATCAGTGGGTAAAACACAAAGGTAGAAGATTTACTATGTGGGTAAAACCTTTTTACAATTTATGCCAAGGTAAAAATGGGAAAGAGGAATAGTGTAGGAGTTACCCGAAGGGTAAATCTTGCGGCCTTCTTCGTATCTCATGCAATCGTGCTAACTAGGATTATCAAGTAGGAGAAGGTGGCTCTCATTTCTTTATCAATGGGATAAATAGAATAACCATTTGAATTTTCCCCTTTTAACGGTCAATCAAAGATTTGAATTTGATAGTTGTCACGCATTTATTGGATGACTCTAGGTGACATCACATGAGGCCGATGGACCCTATCTGACATGTGTCAATATTTGAGTGGTGCATGTAGGCATCATCTCACTCTCTCTTTTTTCATGTGGCATCCTCCTTGGTGCTTTGTGGTCTTGGGTGGAAACTGGTTGTAGTATACCATAGTGGTAATGGCTCAAGGGAAAATGGTTTTGAATAAATATCCAATGAGTTGTTACCAATCAAAAATTCCCATGTGTCCTTAGTGGTTTTAGGCCAATGGCTCCTTAGGGACATTTTAATATCCTCAAATCTCCTTAATGTGCTTTTCATGTTAGTCGTCTATCTATTGGGCCCATTAAGTGCTCTGCTTGATCATTTCCCTAAATTCTTTGCATCTTATCGATGCACTGGGACTTTCCACCATTGATCTTCCAGGAGTTTCTCATGATCTACTGGATGGTGATATTACCCTTTTAACTACTCAAGCCCTTGATTCTTCCCATGGTCCTCTTCTACTTTTTCTTTAAGTTCCTAACCACCTATCTTTAGTCCCATGGATTTTAGCGCTTAGAACTTGCCCCTTTTCTTTGCATCTCCTGAGCACCTTTATGGCTTATAAGACCTCTTATTAAGCTCTCGCGGGCCTAGGAAATAGTCTATTTGGCCCCTTTTTCAAAATTTTGTGTCTTTAAAGGACTATGAAACAACCTGCATGACTGAGATACTAGACTATGTGAGTTCATAAGAAGAGGTATATTAGGGTTTCCAAGTCCAGAAGGAGAAGTAACACATCAGGTTATAGATGAGAGATTAACCACACTAAGAGGAGGCACTAGGATCTTAGGTTTGTTGGCTCCTTCATTTTTGGAAAGGACCATAGTTGTGGAAGAACGCATGGAAAATAAGGCAGAGGTTGCAGAAACAGTTGACAATTGAAACCAGATCAGGTCCACCCCCGCGACTATATAAAGAGAAAAAGGAAAGTGAGAAAAGGGGGATGAGGAAGCATAAATTGGATTGGAAAAGAAGGAAATAAAACATGAGTGAGTAGAAGAATGGTCATCAGAGCCTTGGTGGCTAATAAATTTTAGGTTATGTATTTGGGTCATGGGATTACGATTTTTTCTTACTTACCCAGATCTACGACAAGTCATTCTGCATATTAGAGGTTGAGGATGTAGATTTTCTTGCATGTATTGTATCATAGATCCATGAATGAATATAAATGAGACGATTATTGGGCCCCTTTAATTTTATGTGGATGATATGAATGTTGTCTTTCTTCTTTGATTTATACATGTTGCATAATATTTTTATAAGTGTCTTTAAGTATGCATGATGAATACCTGTCGCGGCATGGTGAATGAATTGGTGATTTTCTAGTATTTCCATGTAGTTAACCCTCCTCATCATAAGCAGGTGTTGTTAGATCAAATAAGCATCTACCTAGCTACCTAAACCTTGAAATAATGACTCTAGTGGGACAAACCTCATCAAAATTCACCACCTGAGTCAACCATGAGTTGGTTTCCTAGATTTAGGGGCACCTTCCTTGATTTGGGCGTGCATTCCCTAATTTGGGGGAATTCTCCTTGATTTTAGGTGTGATATAGTCAGTTGTTGGTTAAGGACTAGATGCGTTCCATTAATCTAGGTCTTAATTATCCCTAACTCGCCCTCTACTTTCACCAGTGCTCCAGTTCAGTTAGTAGTGCCCCAATTGAGATATTTTAGGTATTTGAATGTACTTCTTGATTTAGAATCAGTGCTCAGTGTGTCACACGGTTAGTTAAACTTGGTATAGGTGAGTGTGCATGGATAACTAAGGGTGTTTGTCTCTAGTTAATCCTAACTAGCTTCCAAGCATTGCATGATAAATTTCAATAGCCTCCTGACCTAATTCGAATTGCATGGCTATTTATATTGTTCATCTCCATTCTTTCAAGTTAATGAAATACACCATTATTTTCTTCTCATATGTTCTAGTTTCCGTGTAATGATCTATGATATCTCACTTGTTACATGATAATTTGATTGTTGAATTAGTTTCCATAGTATATATCTCATGTTTATGTGCCTAGATCTATATGCTCAAACTTTACATGGTATTAGACCTATTGGGGTACTAAACTAGTTAGTGTTCTAGTGATTTTTTGTTAGGGATCAAACTATGTAGGTTAAAGAAGGGATTTTGAATCCATCAAAGATCTCATTTGCGGGCATCAAATAGGTCATTTTCATTGATCAAAGATCTCATTTTCATCCATAAAAGAGCTCATTTGCAGCCATGTATCTCCTATCTCCCCAACTGAATTGCTAAATAGTTGGTATGCTAGATCCAATCTTATTGGAGGAGGCCCCAAAAGTTTCACAACATATGTCCTACGAGGACATATTCACATACATTGAGAGGATGAAAGAGGCCCTAGAATATTCTCAACATATGGAATAAAAGGACATATGCACGTACATGATCCACCACTTAGCTAAGGAAGACCTTTTATAGGCCCAGAAGAAGAGGTGACATGCAAATTTCTTCTATCCATCGTATAACTTGTCCCAAATCAAGTTCAAATTGAAGAATCCATTAGAGAACATGTACCAAATCATTTTCCTGTTGAAGAAGGCCTCCAAAATGTCTTCTCATTCTTTGGATCCAAAACCTTTTCTCCTATAGTTCACCAAGTTCCACACAAAATGTTCAAGAAATTTTCTCATTAAAATCAATGAGTGACCAAGAACCACCATTCAATCACTTCAAATTTTTTGGATCTCGTGAATGGGATCACATGCATTTCAAAAGAAGGAAAATATCACAAAGGTTTGTTGGGATCTTCACAAATCCCTTCATCAAGAAGCAATTCACCTAGTTAAGAGCTACTTTGGGAGTGAAGGCATCTTTTGAGAATGATTCTTAAAGCTTTCTCTTCGCATTCTCTTTTATGGGGGGGGTTCCCATGTGGTATTTTTCCTCTTACACATTTTACAGAGAATATTGTGTGTATGGGTACCTAATATGGTTGCAATTTTCCAGGACCCATTTTTCATTTTTTTCCCACCTAGTTAGGCTTATGGGGGAAAGGGTGTTAGAGCACCTCTACCTAGCTACCTAGAAATTGACTTGATTACTCTAGTGGGCCAAAACCTCATCCAAATTGACCACCTAAGTCAACCATGAGTTGGTTTCCTATATTTCGGGGAACCTTCCTTGATTTAGGGGCACATTCCCTGATTTGGGGGACTTCTCCTTGATTTTAGGTGTGATTAAGTCAATTGTTAGTTAAGGACTAGATGCGATCCACTAATCTAGGTCATAAATGACCCTAACTGACCGTCTACTATCATTATCTCTCTAGTTCATTTAGTGGTGCCTCAATTGAGAGCTTTTAGGGATTTGCATGTACTTATTCAGTTAGAACTAGTGCCCAGTGAGTCACAAGGTCAATTAAAATCAGTCTAGGTGAGTGTACATGACTAACTAAGGGTATTTGGCTATAGTTAAGCCTCACTAGCCTGCAAGCACTGCATGATAAATTCAAATAGCCTCTTGACCTAATTCAAATTTCCTTGTTATTTATATTTTTCACCTCCATTCATTCAAGTTAATCAAATACATCATTCTTTTCTTCTCATATGTTCTAGTTTTTGTGTAATGATCTATGATGTCTCATTTGTAACATGATTAGTTTATTGTTTATTTATTTTTCACAATATATCTCTCTTGTTTATGTGCCTATATCTATATGCTCAAACTTTACAGGTCTAGGTGGTGCTTCAGGTGATACCTCTCATTTAGGGGATTGAATATGCCAACACACTAGACTACCATCGCCCCATTTGTTGGTCCCTATGCAAGAACCTCAATCTCCTCTTTGCACCAACAAGTGGTTTCGTTGTCGAGATCTGGTTTCTAACAAGACTCCATTAACCGTATGGGTGCACTAGTATTGAAAATAAGCATCCTATATTGATGGGAAAAGAAGCTTGAAGACTTTATAATACATGAAGCTAAGTTGTGAGGGTGGGATCCACCAAAACATAGGGAATACATCCTTTACAGAGGGCTTATACTTGATCAATATGAAGTCTTATAGGTTGAGCTCCTGGTAAGACTATTTAAGTGGCTAAAAATACTTGCAGAAGTGTCAGAACATAGTAATCGACAAAGAATAAATGTGCGGTGGACTCAAAGAGACCTATTATACATCGACTAGATACTCAACTAGCTAGGGCTATTAACTTCTAGATAAATCACCTTGACTAGATATATTATGGAATTTTCAGCCCAAAACAACTTGTCTATATATAGGGATGAAGAAGATCTCAAGAAGGGAGAAAAAGGAACATTATTGAAGTAAGTTCCATTGTGGATCAAGACCTGGATGGTTGAGTATGTATTTTTCCACATAAAATTATTAGAATGGAGGATTAGAACCCTCACGCAACTGGGGGAGTACTCGAGATAATGCCTCCAAGTTATGGGAAGTAGGGACTTTGCGCAATGGGGTGGGGATATATTAGTGATTCCAGGGATGAGCATGTAGAAAGAATATCATCAATATGTGAAAAGTGGTGGAAGACGTAGATGAGAAAGAAAAATAAAAGAGGTGTACAACTAGAAGAGGAGTTGTGGAACAAATAAAGTAGTGAAGAGAGGGAAAGCGAGTTTAGGAAGGTTAATGAAAGAGAGGAATTGTCCAATTCATGGTTGAGAGGAAGATGAATATAAGTGTAGGATGGACCAATAAGAAGTATCTGGGGAGAAGGTGTAAGGGAGGAAATAGTCTGCAGAATTAAGTTACCAAGTAGAGGATTGTTGAATCAGTCACCTGAGATATCCCTTGAAGAAGTCCCATAATATTCAGAATTATTAGGACCTACAGAAATGATGGAACCCTAGAAAGTGAAGCTGCCATTATTTTGGAAGGATATACTAGAAGTAATAACAACAACATTCCTTTGATTAACCCTTAGGTTCCTCAAATAATTTGGTAATCCCTTCTAATAATCTATTTTTACAATTAACTTGGTATAATCAAACAGTTTGTAGTTCTAGCAGTTTACAAGCTAATACAATCATAAGTGGAAGTAGTAGTATTTTTTAGCATAATAGTAGTAACATTGAGGTTCAGTCTAAACCCTAAGTATTTGTGTTGGTAGGACATGTGATTACCAGAATGGATGGAGCACTTGCAGGATCAACTAGATGAAATTTCTAGAGTTTTGGGGAAGAGGAAATGAATAAGATGCAGAGCAGCACTGGTTTCTCTATGAATCCATTTGGAACTCCAGAGGGACACCCCCTACATAAAACCATATTGAATTTAATACCACATTTCATGGAAGATCTTTGCAATGGTATATGATTTGATCAAACGAAGGGATGCAAATGGACTAGCCCTAACATTGCAGGAAGTAAAGAATTTATTCTTAGATGAGTTTAAGATACTAAAGTCTAAACAGTAAGGAATTACAAAGCCGAGAGAGATCCAACAGATACAATACAAATCTACTCGGGACTATGCACAATGATTTAGAGATGTATTGGCCGAACTCTCATTACCTATGCATGAATCGCACCACAAGGAATGGTTTATTCAATGAATATTACCTTTAACTAGAATCCCTTTATCATAATAGGTTGTCACCTCACTTCAAGTTGCTTTATAGCAGGAAATGAAGATTGAATTGATGGATAACTATTTTTTTGCACCCAAACTAGAGCATCATCCTCTAATGGAAATCTATCGTAAGTAAAAAATCAAATTGCTTCTTTAACTGAGAATACTCAAGAGTTTTCTTTCCAAAAACCAAATCAGGCACAAGTATGGTGCAAAAGATGTATGACAAAAGGCCATAATGCCTCGGAATGTCCCGGGATGAGGGGAGGAATAACACCGCTAGGAGGACCTTTTACCACTGGACCAAGTGTAACCATTGGGAAATTAGTTGTAGCAAACCCATTCCATATGATTGGACACCCAGCCTATCCAGATCCTTAGTGCTCTTCTCTAAATGAATACTGTGAGATCTATAAAGTATTTTGTATCCTTCGCGTCTCTTTCCAATTTTAAAAAAGTACTCCTTGGTACCAAATATAGTGTTTTGTGATTTATGTGGGTCTACAATCCATAGTATAGATAAGTGCAGAGCTTTAGATGCTTTGACAAAAATCTTGGATTGATCCATATATTGAATATCATATCAACATTAAGAGAGAGAAGGTAGCGAAGGAAACATAGGAGGATTTGGAGTTGGTAGAGGTAGAGGGAATACAATTCCAACTCGCTTATACAATTGTAATGAGATCAGACATCTAGCACGAGACTGTAACCTCCCCAAGAGGACATCTTGCAACTATTATCGAATGAAAACTTAAAATATTGAAGAGTTACTGGAGCTTATTGCGAAATGGGAGGACCATGCAAGGTGACTGATGAATTTGATCAACTCTAAACCGTGACAAAATAATATTTGAATAGGATTTGTTGTCGCCTAGGGAGGCGTTAAAACAAGTGCATATATGAATGGTCAAAAGTCATCCAACATTAAGAAATTAGTTCCACGAACGATGAAGTATGATCTAGTCTATCAGAAATAAATATTCAAGGATTCCACTAAAATGTTTTGGAATATGCCGACCCCACTAGGAAGAGATGTTACAGAATTATCCCAGAATGCTAGGATAGATGAGGCATTAAGAAAATATGGAAGATCTATAGAAAAGGTAAAAGACCTCGTGTCTCTATGGTTTACCCTATTCAGTGATATCTTGGAAGATGAATTAACAACTTGTAAGTTGTAGAAAACTATTCGTACAATTTCTGGTGTTGTGGAATACAATGAAGGAATATATGCCCCCCTTCCTGAAAGAAAAACTTAGTTTAAGCAAAAGTGAAGAAAGAAAAGGACTGGATGAGAATTCAAGTTGGATGTTTAAGTTCATGGATATGATATCAAGAATGTGATACTATATTTGTGATCTGATGTTAACATACTTCTTAAGAAGTATTGGGATGCCATGGGATATCCCTCCCTTGTATATTCTCCCATTCAGTTGAGGATGGAAAACCAATGTCGCATCTTCCCTATCGGTTGGTTGGAAAATGTAGAAGCAGACTTGGAAAGGGTAAAGAATTTCACCAATTTCAAAGTAATTGAGATCATGGGAGGAACTGATCCATATCCAAATTTAATGGGAATAGAATGGGCTTATAAAAACTATGGAATGATGGATCTGAATAATGGAACAATGAATTTTGAAGCTGATAGAATTAAGGTTATGCAATCTATGGACCTGCTCCAAGTGGCCAAGGTACACTGAACCAATACATGAGAACATGGAAAGGGATATCATAGATAATATTTATTCTCTAATAGCAGGAAGAAGAAAGGATTATGTGAATCCTAGAGCAGACAAATTTGTAAGTTGGAGAAATATTCTCTCTTTTGATTGTGATTTCAAAGAAGCATTGGATGATTGGAAGAACAGGAAACATGAGTTGTCCTCCTGATGTTTTGCAATGATAAATTTAGTCCAATGGATCAAAATAGAGGTTATAGATCCTCTAATATACAATGGAATTAATAGCTTGGATGAGTTATTATAGAAAACGAATACTTGTGTTGTGGAAGAGTACCAAATGGATGTTATGGATACAACCCTCAAAGGTACTCCCTCGATATGGTGGGAAACACATAAAGATGATATACATGAATGGGACACAACCAAACTAGCGCTAATGCTTTGGTTCAAACCTTCCAAACATGCTAACTGAGTTGTGAAAATAGAATCCATTTTCTCACATCAATCAGTGTGAACAACAATGGCACACATATAGATTGCAACCATAATTTTGGGTTCACCAGCTCTTCCATGAAATAGGACCCATCCCTAAATATTCGCACTTACATGAAAAAACACAGTGGAAAACTGGGTGTTGGAGGAAACTAAGCGCAAAATTCTTCCAAGATATTTCCTTCTATGCAGCAAGTGATTTTGTGACAGATTCCCTGACAACAATCCAGGAAACTCTATTGACCAACATACTTTGGAATATAGGAAATTCATACATCTTCCCCCTCCATCAATAATTTCTCGATATGAATTTTTCTATTCCAAAGTTGGAACCCTCTCTCTATTGCACAAAGGTCGATAAGTAGAATCCAAACCCTGATGACCAGGAACACCTAAGGCACCTAACCTTCAATGAATCAGAAGCATCCCAGGAGGTGAAATAATGGAAACCTAAAGAAACAGAGGCCTTATATACACAGCCTCTGAAACTGTGGAAATTCAATATTGATATAGAAGACAAACCGAAAATGGCATCCATAGTAGACTATTGGGATGGTATCCAAAATCATATCCCTTCTAAAAGAGTATAAAGATTTTTTCTTGCAAATTTTTACAATGTTGAAAGGAATCTAGGGATATCTAGAAGAAATGAAGATTGTATTGAAACCTAATTCCAAACCTATGAAGCATCGACCGTATCACTTGAACCCCCGAGTTAAACATAAAGTGAAAAAATAAATTGACTACATGTTGAATACTGATCTATTTTTTCTTGTGGATGAATCTAAATGGATTAGCCCTATTATGATTAAGATCAAGAAGAACACTGAAGATATCAGAGTCTCTGTCAATTATCATAGCTTGAATTTTACATGTGTTCATGATCCCTTTCTGACACCCCTTAGTGACGAGGCCTTGGATCAAGTAGTCGCGAACAAGGGATACTCTTTTATAGATGGGTTCTCAGAATACCACCAGGTTCAAATCGCAAAAGAAGATAAGAAGAAGACAACATTTAAAATAAAATGGGGATCCTTTTCTTAAAATGTCATGTTGTTTGGGATGAAGCATGCACTTGTGGTATTTTCAAGGATTATGATAGAATCTTTCAAACAATTCCTCCATAAATTCCTGGAATTATACTTGGATGACTAGACAGTTTACAACCTACTTAAAGACCATTGGTGCTACTTATATTAATGTTCGACCGTCGCCAAATGTAGATTTATTTAAATATGCAAAAGTGCATTTTCTATGTCCATTTTGGAAACTTATTAGAACATATTGTTTTCCACGATGAAGTCTTGGTAGATTCTGTAAAGATCATACTCATCATGAATCTTTCATCCCCTACTTCTATGAAGCACTTGTGATCCAATTTCAAGCATACAAAATACTACAGATGGTTGATCCACAACTACACTTATATTACTTCCTATTTATAACAAATATTGAAGAAGGAAAAATCATTCGACTGGATTGAATACTATGAAAGGGATTTTAAAATATTGAAGGAAAAAATGGTCAACAACCCAATCCTTACATTTCCTTACTGGGTAAAGGAATTCCATGTACATGTGAATGCATCAGGTATTTCCCTTTGAGTTGTGTTATCTCAGCCATACAAAGGAAAAATAGACCACCCTATTTACTTTTCTAGAAAGAAACTATCTTAGGTTTAACACAATTATACGGCCACGGAAAGGGAAGGATGCGAAATGATTTATGTTTTGCAGAAGTCCCGCCACTACTTGTTGGGAGGATAGTTTAAATTCTTCACAAATAATTTATCTCTCAAGTACCTCGTAAATAAACCTGTGTTAGAAGGACGTATTTGCATATGGTTTCTCTTATTTCAAGAGTTCTCTTTCAATGTAATTGTCAACCTGGGAAAGTACAATCATGGACCTGAGCATCTGTCATGATAAGAAGTAGGAAAATTTGAGGGACCAATCGATTATCAATTACTTGATGTAGCTTTATTCTAAGTTGAGTCCATCCCATATCACTTAGAATAAATTTCCTTGTTTCTGACAATAGAATAAAGCATCGAATGACTATACTGCAACCTAGAAATGTCACTTGGCTAATGTACGAGTTGTGGAATAGCAATTGATTGTGGGGAAACTATACAAGCTGGGAATAGATGGAATTTACACCGATGCATACTAGATCATGAAATACATGATATCTTATGGGAATTCCATTCCAATGTTACGGGTGGCATTGTTGGTGGAAAAGCAACTAGAAGAAATATTTTGCAAGGTGGATTATGGTGGCCAACTGTGCTCAAGGATGCTAAATATTATGCCAAATCATGTGATGTTTTCCAAGTTGGTAATCCTTCTCAATGAGATGATCCTGATCCATCCAATATGTTCCTTACAACCATTCAAGAAATGGGTATTTGATATTATTGGCCCCATCAACCCTCCTGCGAAGTACTCAAAAGACCGCTACATCATTACAGCAACAGACTATTTGAAAAAATGGGCTAAAGAAACATTGGTACGGGATTGCTCCAAGAGACAAAATCCCAATTCATTTATGAGAGCATAATTACCAGCTTTGGGTGTCCTAGAAGCCTTACTAGTGGTCAAGGTATGTATTTCATTAACAACACCATCGCAACCTTGACAAATGAATTTCTAATGCAGCATCATAAAAGTATCATATACCATGCACAATCAAATGACATACTTGAATCCTTAAAAAAAAATTGAATTTGGGATTAACTAAGCTATGTTTCACAAATCGAGATGATTGGGATGAAATAGTTTTGGCAGTTTTATGGAAATACATGACTACTACAAATAAACTTCACAAGCAGACCCCATTCTAGTTGGTGTATGGAAGAGAAGCAGTAGTTCCTACTGAGTTTGTCATTCCCATCCTATACATTGTGCATGCAAATCACATGACCAAAGAAGATTCAGTTGTAGAAAGGCTAGCTGAATTAATGGAACTAGAAGAGTATTGGTTTTTAGCCAATTATCACCCAACAGTGGAAAAAGAGAGACATAATTCCTAGCATGACTGCCACATCAAGTGAAATTTTTTTCAAAAAGGAGACCAAGTTCCTAAAGCATCTAGGCAAGCTTTAGATGCACTTGTTAGGACCATTTATCTTTGCGGAAGTCAAATATTCTGGGTCTGTCAAGATTGTGCAACTCGATGGCATTCTCATATATGGATGGGTGAATGACGCATTCCTAAATCCCTATATTTATACTCAGTAATCCCGCAAGATAACACTCCTATCATAGGAAGTGAGTTAGAGTAGGATTTAGTGTTTCAATTTTGGTTTTAGTTTGTTGTGTTAGATTAGTTGCTTTGAATTTTGTGCCAATCATTTGTATTACGTGTGCTATTTTTTCCAAGTTTTGTGTGCTATCCATATCACACCATTATGGTCGGGGGACCTCATACCAGAATCTAATCATTGTCGTTTGGAATCACACTAACATGGATATTCTGTCTCCAAAACCATTATGTCTTGATTAGATGACACTTGTCGTGGATCATGTAAAAGAAATAATTCTGATATTCACATACCATCAAATCCCCATTACATTATTACCCTGTAAAATCCAAATGTTATCAAGCCATGTCCTCGTGATCATCCAATGTCCTTAAGAAGCCACAACATCTTGCAATAGCATAGTATACCATCCCAAAATTCTCCTTTCCTGCCATTACTATGTGATAGTCATGAGGAAGAAAGCTCACCAACTAGATTGGTCGATCTCAAATTTTCCAATGGGGACCTCTATCCTGATATAAGCTCAAAATGTTATGCCTCCTCTGAAAATACATATTTAGTACCCCTATGGCATCCTGCTTCCAAGTCACTGCAGAGATAAATTCTCATAAGCGTGAAATTTTCAGCAAAAAGATCTGCACAAAATTTTGTTTAGATAGTAAAAGTGAATGCTTGTGGAAACTCCTCAAAGCACTGGATCTAATATGTTCACTTTATGCAAACTACTGGAAACATGGAAGTTGCAAATGATGCAGTTGCACGGTACATAAATTTTGGAGCGAAAACAACCCAAGATCTACATTTTTTATGCTTAGATGGGAGACATTCTTGGTGCTTGTGTAGAGTATCAATTTCTCATCCTCTGTGATGCTATGAAAGAATGGTACATACTCAATCATATCTCAAGGATTCTAATCTTTTATTGAAAAAGAAATGGATGATTTTCCGAGCATGATGGAACTGAGAAATTTTAAAATGTTGAAGATTTTGAAGACCGAGTTTCTCTAGCTAACCTTGATAGCTATAAAGGAACAACCATGAATTGATCAACATCACCTAGAAGTAAAAAAATATCATCTATATATGATGCAATGCACAAAGGAAACAATTCCTAATACATAAGCTAAATGACTCCTCCCTCATTGAGTTCTTACAAAGTAAAAAGTCATTTTACCTGAACTAGTTTTGCGATAGATATACAAAAAGAAATTGTGTAATTATGAATTGGCTCCTTCGTTTGAAGAGTCAGGACCAGAATATGCATAGGCTTCATGAACGTAACTGATTTTACTTGAGGGTGATTCAAATATTATGTTCAAGACCTATTATCTCCTTTGTTTTTGGAAAGGACCATAGTCATGGAAGACTACACATAAAATAAGGTGGAGGTTGCAAAAATAGTTAGTTACCACAACCATATTGGGTTCACCCCGATGATTATATAAAGAGAAAAAGGAAAGTGAGAAAAGGGGGACGAGGAAGTGGACATTGGATTTGAAAAGAAGCAAACAATATAGGAGCAAGAAGAAGAATGGTCATCAGACCCTTAGCGGTAGATGAATTTTGGGTTATGTATTTGGGTCATGGGATTGTGGGTTCTGCTTATGTACCTAGATTTGTGGTAAGTCATTACGCAGATCATATATTGAGGTTGTAGAGCCTCTTTCATGTATTGTATCACAAATCCATGAATGATTATAAATGAGAATATTATTGGGCCCCTTTAATTTTTTTTGGATGATATGGATGTTGTCTCTATTCTTTGCTTCATATATGTTGCATAACTCTGTTATAAGTGTCTTTAAGTATGCATGATGAATACATGTCACATCATGGTGAATGAATAGATTGTTTCTCAGTATGTCCCTACAATTAACCCTCCTCATCATAAACATGTCTAGGTTGTGCTTCAAGTGAGGCCTTCTCCTTTGAAGGATTGAATATTCCAAAACACTAGACTATAGTGGACCCCTTTGTTGGCCCTTGTGAAAGAATCCCAATATCATCTTTGCACCAACAAGGTTTAATATTCCTCAGTGCTTAGATCTAAAGGACTGGGAGTTGGCATAGAATATGGTAGGACTAGGATTTGGCAGAGAATATGCTAGGGAGAACAGTATTACCATAGACTAAAAACTTTCATGGAGTTAAAAATTCCAAGGTTATATTACCATGACAGGTCTAGAATAAATTCAATATTGTCATTTCATTAATGTGAACCACTTATTTATACATTCAAGTGTGACTCTTGGTTTTAAAATTCCAATAGGTTACATGAATGACTCTTCAGTTTAGGTAAGTAAACCTAAAACTAATTTATTTACAATATTTACAAAATGGAACTTTAATCCCTACATATTAGGTTTCCAACAGTTTCAACTAGAGGAAACATATTTTCTTTTAGTGATTATGCCTCCCCTAATGGTAATTGTAATGGGTTTGACTAAAAAAACAGTGAGGGTGATATGTTAGGTAGGAAACATGTGGGATGTTATAATATTTTCTCATCATCTAAGGGTAACTCATCTTCCTTAGGGATACAAAGAAGGTAAGAAAACCAACCAAGGGATTCTTGGTCAAATACTGTATCATTTTTAGGAAATCTATAGTATATTTGCATAACCCTTTGAAAACAATCATTCAAGGGTTCATTTCTCTTTCTATGGATTCCTTCAATTTTAGTACATAGTTACTCATGGTCATAATTTTGAGCATTATAAAGACTTCCATGAATTGTTTCCAACTATGAATTGAATTAACTGATAATGTCCTATACCAAACCTTAATTCATCCTTCCAATGTGAGGGAAAACAATCAACATATCTCATTGTCCTGGACAATTTTAATATTATAACATGTGATGTTAAATTGATTAAGATGCATAAATGCAGAGACTATCCCTCCACCAACAAATTTCAAATTTGACAACCCAAAGATCAACTATCCTTTTTGGGATGACACAAGTTGATCTCAAAAGAATCAAAGGAAAATCCCATATGGATAATAGGGAGAGGAGCCATGTTCTATTTAAAAACATCTTTTAAAATGGCTCCACTTAGGTAGGCTTATCATCTGACCCTCCTCCTAGTGCCAATTCTATTGACGGGTCAAAATGACCCTGATTAACAACAAGGATCACCCTTGGTGAATAGTCCCAATTAGACACCTTACCATTTGGAATAGGGAACCCATCTGGATTCTCTCCCATCAACCATTAATGATTTTGGGTTTACTAGTTATGGCCCAATCCACAGCTACAGGTCTTCTAAACTAATGAGATGAAAATAAACTAATCTACTATGTATAAATGAAAATGCAAGTGTTTGGACATAACTATTAGTAACAATAACATAAGAACATAATCAACATTCTCATATCTGAATCCAATGAATTAGTTTACTGAGAAAATAAAGACAAGAACCTAAGTAAATGGTTGCAAACCTAGAATAGTCCAACATTAGAACAACTAATTACAATCCTATGCTCATAGATTTAGCCAAACACTTCCAGAGAAAATAAGATAAGAATGTTATAGCTACACATATGAACAATATACGATGTGAGATACATTCTTATACAATCCCAAATGCTTAGCAAAAACCGTAGAGTAGTCCACACCAGAAACACAAAGTAATCATAGTTCTCCAGAAAATTTGTTTGGACAAAAGATGAATTATCCTCATTATTAAGTTCAACATCAGTACATCAATACTCTAGAGCCAAATGCCTTTTATCATTTGATTTCATCATATTTCAACGTTTTTCCTTATAAATTGAATGGTTTCTTTGAGTAACCATCAAACCATTCCTCTTCTAGAATCTTTTCACCTTCCCCCACCTTTCCTAAGATGTCTTTCTTTTCATGGGATGGAGACTTCACTCGAATATAAATAAATGCGCCCTTTAATCTTAAAAGTGGTACCCTTTAGTGATTAACTTTTACTAAAGAGGAATATCCACATTTTACATTTGTCCTATAAATACTAAAGGGTGTGGGATTAGAAGAAATAATTACTAATATATATATATATATATATATATATATATATATATATATATGTATGCACAATGATTTCTCTTTGAGGAAAAGTGATCATTTTAATTCTTCTCATGGGTTAATTCTTAGTTAGGTTCTTTTGAACAACTTCAATGTTGGATGCTCCAAACTTTTCTGTAAGTCTTCAATTCTTCATATTTCTCATCCATGGATGATGTGCTTCACATATGTGTTACATCAAATGTTGGACTTGGCAGCTGATTATCTTCCTCCATAAGTTTTAAAAAAAAATGCATTCTCATTCCTTGCTTTTAATGGTAAAAATATGCATTCTCATTCCTTGCTTTTAATGGTTTTCTCCTTCCCTTAGGTCCTACATATAAGCTCACACACATCATTAACCTAATTTAATAAACTTGAAAATAATTAAACTTTTCAAAAGTTATATTTAGGATTAGGATTACATCCCTATAGTCACAAGTTTTGATGCATCAAGAAGATAAAGTACACTTCATATGGTCATGATCTTGATGATATGTCTAGAGATAAATAAGCCATAATGCAATGTGCCAATCATGTATCCATTTCCTTACCCCTTTGAAATACATTTATGGTTTTTGTCAACCTTAGTATGCATAGGCTAAATTTATTGCAATTCTTGTGACCTATACCCTATGAAAATATTATGCCTAAGAGCCACTACATACACTTTATCCCATTACGTCCATGGATTTACACCTCCTTTTAAAAGCTCAGAATTATTGTGCATTCTCAAAACTTTATGATATATGTTCCCCCCTTAAGACACCGCCTTATAATGCACGCCCTTAAAATATGGTATGAACTTCATAAAGTTTGTCCATCTGAACCATGTAATATTGATCTCATATGCAACTTTAAACTTTGGATGATGCACCCATGTGGCCTTGATTATATGCACATGTAAAGTGTTGTCTTATGCAAACACATAAACTTGAACCACGTGCCCCTCATTTAATTTTAATTCATGCAATACATGTTGCACTTAAGAAGAGTTTTGGTGTGGGACACCATGTAATGGCTTTTGTCCTATGCACCCCCATAACATTTTAACCCATGCAATACAATGTATAAAAGGTTCACACCATGTAAACGTTTAAGTCATGCAACACCAACTTTTTCTTGTACCCTACCATGAACTTTAGATTCATGCACAAGTTTTGTATTATGCAACCACATTTGATTTGTCTTATACAAATCATATAAAGTTTAACTTATGTGAGTGTTCCACATTTGATTTGTCTTATGCCCACCTTCGAACCTCTTTTTATAATGTCGCACCTTAACTATCATTTGATGCACAATGTCACAAATAAAACTCTATTTAGTTGCAATGAGTTACCAAGAAAACAATTATGGATATATCATATCACACTTCCAAAATATTAGGTAATGCGAAAATTTATTTAAAAGAAAGAGTAAGTCTAACCCAACTTTACTTGTGAGCGTTGACTTGAGCAAGTTCCAAAAGATGTCTTGGTGTGATACATCATTGAAGATCTGAGTTAGCAATTTTGGGATCTTCATACATGAGACTTTGGATTTAAGTGCATCATGCAAGTTTGGGCTCAAATACCATTTAAAATGTTTTTCATAGGTTTTTGTTGGGTATTTGGCTCAAATACCATTTAAAATGTTTTTCATAAGTTTGTTTTTGGGTTACATACTTTTTAATGGAACTTTGTTTTATATTTGGTTTAGAAAATTTACCGTTTGTCCATATGAAATCTGATTGAGATGTCGTATTTTGTAGTGCAGTGAAAATAAGTAGAGATTTTCAATAAGTGATTAAGATCATTTCAATATATTTCATAAGTGATGAGGCCTAATTACTAATTTTGATGGGAAATCATCATGAGTGTGTGTTCTTATACTTATGAACCTTGGATTCAAATTCCGTTAAATGCATTGGGTTCATAATCCAAAAAAAACCTATAATAGGTCTATTCTAAAGGTGTACAAAATTCAATTGATCTAGTCCCCAAAATTACATGTGAAAATCATTTTTTAATAGAAGTATATTCTTCATTCTTGCCACTGATTTACTCAAATTTAGTTATGTCAACTCTTCTCACATCTATATTATACAAGATTTCAGCGTGCTAGCTGGAATTGACATTACCTATCATCATGCAAGAGATTTTGTCCTTCCAAAATGGTTAATTGACATCTGGAAAATATTCTAATGAGCACTTGGCAGAAGTGTCAGTTCTTTCTAAAAAAACAATTCAGATCCAACCTATGCCTTGAGGATGCTACGATTAACTTAGGTGAATCTATGTGACATAAGGTTAGTAAAAAAACAACAGGTGCAAGAACACGTGAAAATGTGACACATGCAATAAGAGCTACTTTGCAACAATTCTACTTCCATACCCAATCATGACTACAATATGAAGTGGAACAAAACAGTAGGTAGTCTAGTGATAATCACTCATTCAAATATTGACCACTTAATGATTGAAACCAAGAGAATGTAGTCAATGGACGAAGCAATTGAAATGTTTGATTTCAAACTTTTAAAGTAAAGGGCCCCAAGCTAGTGGGGTTGGAGAGATGTTGAGACATCAACATGATAGAAGTATTATTTCCCCATTACTCTAATTGTGTTTTGGTATTCAAGGTGATTTTAATATGGAACATTGGGCATCTCATTTAAGATGAATCTCCTCAACTTGAAAGAGTTCAGAACATAAATTCATGTTTTATGGATAAGAATACAATCATCTTTCATATTATACCCTTCATATCATCTTTCTATTATATCCTAATTAAAGGTAATGCTTATTTGTCAAAAGGGCTTAAACAATTATTTTTCCTCAAAATTGATTCATATATGCTATTTTGTTTTGCACTCTTTTGTTAAGTGCATCAACAACCTTGTTATATTTTCCCTTGTTTTAATTAATATCAATATCAAATTCACAACGAATTCAAAATTTTCTATTTAATGTTATCTTTTGTTCTTCTAGTACAAATTATCTTCCCATTAAGTAGTTCCTCTAGAACTTTAATGCCTGCACCACTCTAGCAAGCTCTAAGTCACATGTTTCATAATTCCTTTGATGTGATTTTATCTTGTGATAATCATAACACACCACATTCCCAGTTTGTGTGAGAAATTACACCAATTCCTTCTGTGAAAGCATAACTACATATAAAAATAATCTTCATTTCGATCTGTAGTTTTCAATATTGGTGTTGCACTAATAAGAATTTATTTAGTATATGAAAGGTATCATCACGTTATTATTTCCATTCAAATTGCTTTCATTTCATATGGAGAGATGTGATTGGATATGCAATTCAAGAAAAAACCCTTCAAACAATCTATAATAATCAACGAGACCCATAAATTATTAAATACAACTATTATGAAACCTTTGCTCACCTGCATTGAATGCATAAAATACCCAAACCTCCTCTTCACTACTTAAATGCATGTGCCTAAGCTAGAAATGAATTAAACACCCAATAGTTCAATCCTACCTTGTTTTTTCTTCTTTTATATATATCAAACTAGACCTAGTACTTGGTAGTTTCATCCACCTTAATATGATAGAACACCATTTCCAAACAAGACCGGGAGAGGGACAACATTGATAAGTAGGATGATATTCAAAGCAACAACATTACTCATGAATTCACTATATCAACCAAATTTCAAAGTCTTCAAAAGAACAAGATTAACCACATAAAAAACATTTAGGGTATCCGTTTGAACATTAAATGCTAGCAACTATTCTAGAAATCAAAATACCAAATGTTAACAAAAGGACATGCAACATTGAGAAGAGAGACAACAACAACGACCACGGTGATGGTTACTACATTATAAATCCAAACCATATGCCTATCATTCTTGGGAGTGATTTCACCATTACCAAAACCTCTAATCCCATGTATTCAATGCATTGTTCCAACAAACACCCAAACCATTGCACCTCTCTTTGAATGCATGTTCCTTGGGTAGAGACGAATTAAACACCTGCCACCACCACCCTCCAGCCTTATGTGATATTTATTTTTCATTTTTCATTATATGTTTTTTATCCCCATGAATTGGATGGGTTTAAAACCATTGATGAAAACATCGACAATGGAAAAAATCATGAAGGGATAAGACATTAGGTGACATTTGGTTTCAAAGCCATCTTCTCCTTTTGATGGTTGAGATTCATCCTCCCATGCCCCTTTCACATGTTGCTACTCTTGTAACCACTCACATGTTTCTTCCATAATAGGCTTCTCATACTCCACACCACTCAATGATTATGCTAATATTTTCCAAGGAACTGGAATCCACATCGGGGATTTTCTCAAGTTGTGTCATCCATAGTCAAAGATTGTAGTGGATATAAACCATATTATTATGACATTCGAAATCTAACCTATAAGATGGTCATAATCATTTTATGAGCCTTGATGATCATATATATTTCAGTGTCATAAATTATTAAAATTTAGCTACTATGTTCTAACATGTTGGGTTTCTTTGTTTGTATTTTTCAAATACACTCTAATTTTTCTCACAACCCAAACTTCAACTCAACACCCAAATGAATTTTTTGTTTGTTAAAGTAGCACTTTTACACCATAATTTCAACACCAAAAATCTATAAAAAAAATGAGAAAAAAGGACTTAAATTACACTTCATTTCAGTAGCAAATATGAAATAAATAAAACATAATTCAACTTAAAAAAAATAAAAAAATAAAAATTCTAAATTGGGATGGCTTCCCTGGCATTAACATATTCTTTTCATTTACATTGGTGTCAAAGACAAGTAGTTTGTTGAAGTTCTTATACATCTCAATCTCTCAATGAATAATTCTACGAGCATTTGGATTAGGTGGCATCCTCTAAAAACACCTAAAGAACCCTTCCATTACGTGAGTAAGAAAAATTAGGGTCGTGGAGAAGAATTGTTGCATTAGTGGGATGATGGAGCATCATGTTTCATTGACCATCAATCCAATCCTAAATCACCATAGGCTTTCATGTCCAAGACTACCCTTGCACACATAATTTAAGATTGTATAACCTCTTTTCCCCTATACATGACCTCATACAAGTAGCCTATTGTAGGATTATCCCCATCAACCAAGTGAAGAATCTTTACCAAAGGTTCACTAATCATGCATAGTTCCTCCACTCCTTTCTAGAAAGAATCATTGTATGCTAGTTTAGCAATGGTTATTTGATCATGTAATGTGTAATGCACAATCACGCCACTTGTGGGAAATGAGCATCCTCTTCACCTTAATTTTTCAATAGTGCATACAGTGAAGAGAAATAAAGTTGGTGCCACAATGTGTGGTTGGAGGTGCAACAATGCCTCATCCCTTGCGAATCTTCTCATTAGAATAAGAGAAAATGCATGGTTATATCTAGGTTTTTGTCACATTGCTAACCTAATAAATGGCCTCCTTGATAAATGATATCTTTACCACCTCCTAAAGCATCAAATCAATGCAGTGGGAAGCACATGTAGTCAAGGACAATATGAGGTGCCTCTCCATTAGAAACTTTATAGCGACCACATAACTAGTTGTGTTCTCTATTACTAATTACCAAACAAGTTGCACACCTACCTCTTGGAAAACTCATCCATCAATTCACACAACAATGCAACATATTTAACATGAGTCGATGTCTCAATGGATTTAATAAGCATTGTACTGCTAGGACAATATACCAAGAATTGAGAGTCTTGTCCTTACCATTCACGCAACCATTAGACATCACCATACATCCAGCGGCCTTCCCGGATTTCCATACATCCACTTTGCAAACCCTTATAGAAATTGCCATTTTTTTTTAAATTAAAGGGTAAAATTTTACCAAATTCTATTGAATATAAAGATCACAGAAATCAATCACCACTCCATAAAAAAATCTATCACCCCTCCTTAGATTCAAATGGATGGTGATGATAAGCTTATTTGCTCTCAATCCGTAGGTGTTAACAAAAGTTCAATTTCAACCCTCTTTCTAGACACTTTTTCAATGGGATGATGTTTTTTTTCTAAATCATAAGATTCACATGGATGATGATGATAAGCTCCTTTACTCTAAATGCCTAGGTGTTAACAAAAGTTCAATTTCAACCCTCTTTGTACACACTTTTTCCATGGGATGATGATTTTTTTCTAAATCATAACTTACTTTGTTTATGAGTAAGAATCAAGATTTTGACAATAAATAATTGATTTTTTCATGTATTTTTAAAATATCTCATTAATTATTTTTTAATTATTTAAAAAAAATTAAACCACAATAGTATACACCATTGGAAGTAATGCAAATGGCTAATGATGATCATATAACGACCCTTGACATCGAAGCCATTACAATATTACCTACCTATATTACAAAATCAACCTATTATGGTAGATCAAATATAATATAATACCTCACAAATAGGAAATTGAGCAAGAGAGAGCTTAAAATTCTACATATAGGTCCCCGGGCATCAAAGCCATTGCAATATTACCTACCTATATAACAAAATCAGCCTATTACGGTAGATCAACTATAATATAATACCTCACAAATAAGAAATTGAGCAAGAAAAAGCTTAAAATTCTACACATAGATCCCAACATTGTATCTTTAATTTGTGCAAGACCTTTCCTATGTCAGTAGATCAAATATAATATAATACCTCACAAATAGGAAATTGAGCAAGAGAAAGCTTAAAATTCTACATGTAGATCCCAACAGTGTATCTTTAATTTCTGCAAGACCTTTCCTATGTTGATTGATCGTTCTCTTCCTACAACCACACTCTGCATAACTTCTGCAAGACCTTTCCTACGTTGATTGATCGTTCTCTTCCTACAACCACACTCTGCATAACTTTGTGAGATGAAACTAATGACAAGGTCAATCCCAATTGTAGTAATTAGTTCTCTTGATACCAATGACGAATACTCTCTGACTGTTCTTGCATCTTCACACAAATTGCTTCCATTTCAATCTACCTATCTACCTAACTCCTCTCTTCTTGTGTTAAAGAAGAAATTGAGGATTCCAGAACATTTGCAAAACAATCTTCCAGGTTTCCTACAAAGTTTTGCATTAGAGGGCAATTATTAATAGTATATGTTTTGTGTAGCTGGATGTTCATCCTCCTTGCCCACAATTTGATTCATCCAATGTTCCAGATCTCAAACTCTTCTTTTTGCATAACGTAACAGTTACATGATTTTTTTGAATTACTAGTTAGGATGTTTCTATACCACTCAGTACTATTGGAGATCTTTGATTGCTTGTTTGGTTATGTAATGAACATTGCTATTGCTAAATAGGGTGCTTCGTACCACCTAGTTCTACCAGGCTTATCTAGTTATATGTGTGTGGGTGTGCTAACTTTATCCATGTTCTATGCATATAACAGGTGGATGGGAAGAATGAGAATCCTTCATGGAGAGCTATTGGTTACTGTGGACCAGATCCAGAGGTTACTAAAAACATGAAAAATACTCCTCAATATTCTGATGGTGCTGATAGTCCTCTCCATGATAAGGTAATTGATTTAGATCTTGCAGGTGACAAGATAATCAATACACTGCGTAACGCCGGCTGTAACGTTATAGAAGAGAGCTCTCAGCTTGAACATTTATGGAAGCAGAAGATGGGAAGTAAAAGTGATGGCAGAAAGAAGGCAATCACATTAAAATGTGACATAGTTGTAGTAGGGTCAGGTCAGGAAAATTTTTAACAATTCATATTTATCTTTTGATTTGGACATATGCATAAATTCCACAAAATTCCAAGGATTTTATCTATTCTTTTGAACATCTCGACTCTATTTAACATAAATAACTATCTTAAAAGATGAGGAAATCGTGAAATTAAGCTCATCAAATTTTTCCTTTTTCAGGCACTGGAGGGGGAGTAGTTGCAGGGGTCCTTGCAAAGGCTGGCTACAAAGTTTTAGTTCTTGAAAAAGGAAAGTACTTTGCCAGGAATAAACTGTCCCTACTGGAAGGTCCATCGTTGGATCAGATGTATGAGGGAGGAGGTCTTTTGGCTACAGATGACCTTGGGGTTGTCCTCCTGGCGGGCTCAACAGTGGGTGGAGGGTCCTGTGTGAATTGGTCTGCTTCAATTCGCACCCCTGAACATGTCTTAAGAGAGTGGAGTGATAACCTGAAATTGACCCAATTTGCCACCAGGCAATACACAGAAGCCATGGATATCGTCTGCAGAAGAATGGGAGTGCAGGAAGAAATCTGCAGTGAGGGTTTCATGAACAAGGTTCTCAGAAAAGGTTGCCAGGAATTAGGGTATCCTGTCAATAACATACCGCGAAATGCAGGTTCTGATCATTTCTGTGGGTGGTGTTGCTTTGGATGCAAAGATGGTAAGAAACAAGGCACACATGAGACATGGCTAGTGGATGCAGTCTCTTCAAATGCTGTAATTCTTTCAGGATGCAAAGCCATAGGGGTACTACAAGAGAAAAGTAATGACAGGAAAAGGAAAAAAAGAGCAGTGGGGGTTGTTTTCCAGACAGGGAATGGTTCTCAGAATATTTTTGTGGAGTCTAAAGTAACTGTTGTTGCATGTGGGGCACTCTGGAGCCCTGGTTTGTTAAGGAAAAGTGGACTCAAGAACCCTAATATTGGGAAAAATCTTCATCTTCATCCTGTTCGGATGGCTTGGGGGTATTTTCCTGAATCAGAATGGCCACAGGGAAAGAGCTACGAGGGAGGAATAATGACTTCAATGTCTCCTATTTTTGACCCCTCTGGTTATGGAACCCTAATTCAAACGCCTTCATTGCATCCTGGCCTGTTTTCTGTGCTGATGCCATGGACTTCCGCTTTAGATATGAAGGAGAGAATGTCCAGATTTGCTAGAACAGCTCATATATTTTCCTTGGCCAGGGATAAGGGCTCAGGAACGGTGAACCTCCCTGGGCATCTCACTTACAGTTTGGATCTACATGACGAAAATAATCTTAAGAAAGGCATAGAGAAGGTGTTGAGAATAATGATTGCAGCTGGAGCAGAGGAAGTTGGTACTCACCATTGCTCTGGCGAGCGTTTGAAGCCCAAAATATCCAATCCCCATGAGGTTGAGAATTTTATCAAGCGCGCAAGCTCCAAGAGCTTGAGAGGTTTATCAACTCCTTTGTGTTCTGCACACCAGATGGGTAGCTGTAGAATGGGCGTTGATAAGGGCCATTCGGTGGTTGATCCCAGAGGTGAGACCTGGGAAGTAGAGGGATTGTTTGTGGCTGATGCTAGTGTCTTGCCTACAGCTCTTGGTGTCAATCCCATGGTCACTGTACAGGCTGTAGCTTATTGCATTGCAAAATTCGTTTTGGAATCGCTCACGACCAGAGAAGACGATTAGTTTAGTCTTGTGTCGTTTTTAAAGAAAAGAGAATTGTTTCTTAACAGTACTCATGTAAAGTGCGAAAAATATTGAACTTTGAAATTAAATTTTAAGTTAATTTTACGATTAAAAATGTTCCTTAATAAGTGTTATTTTTTTTTTTCAAATAAAAAAGTAATAATTTGCTATTCAATGTTTGAACTAAAGTTACAGCATAAAAGCCAAAAGACTACAAAGTCTCAACAAAGCTGCGTAAGACTCTACATATTAATCCTGGTAAAGTTAAAACTGACAGGTATGACCTACAAGTCCGAATACAAGATCAAAGCAATTTCAAAGAAGCCAAACAAGTTTATTTTTCCTCTATAATACTAATTAGTTAATGCTTTTAGTTAATGCTTAGGTATGTATGATATAAATATCTCTATAAGTACCATGTCATTGGCTTGTCATGAAGCCTTAAAATCTAGATAGATATTATGTTGGGAAATAATATTTATAGTTCAAGATGGTTGCGTAAAGAGTACTAGAGGAAATATGATTCCACTAGAGAGGGAGAGAAAATGGGGTCTATGAAAGATTAAATCCTATATTACTTTGTCAACCTTAGAACTCATCCAATTGTTGTCATGTACCTTAAATGAGTCAATTACTTCATTTTCACTCTTAAATCCAATCATTGAAAGCATGTGTGAGGTTGGTGATGGATGTCTTCTCATGTAGTTATGGATGCATAGGATGAGCATAATTCTATGACTATTGTAAGAGTCTTCTCTTATGTGGCCGGAAGTTTTGTTAGTTGTCTTTTCACCATTCTCTCATCACTTTTGGAGGCTACCATCAATTTTTTCGTTATGCATATTTTGGGACAACATATTTTTACACTGCCCATAATTCTTCCATTCATTGTTCCTACCATTGTCAAATGTACCAATTACTAGTTCGTGCATAACGAAAAATTTGAATTTGAAAATAGAGTTGTAGATTTGAGCGAAAAATAGATGCATGTAGGTGAGCATAGAGGTTGGGCAAGCTAAGAACCTTTATCCATTGAATTTTGCTACTCTAGAATACTTGAGAAACCATGAATTAATAGTACAAGAGGTTCTCCAACAACATACAACTTGGACTCTTATTGCACACATTCATAAGCACTATAAAGGTTGGATTTCCCAAGGGAAATGTGAATCAATGAAGGGAAATGCCTTCCTTATGTTGTGTGGGGCAGTCACAAGGAGTTCCATGGTTGTGATGGCTAAGTGAGATTCCTGTAGAGCTTTGGATAAGCATTTGGTTGAAAGTAGAATGGGAGGAGAGAGAGAGAGAGAGAGAGGCCTGTAGGTGTTTCCTTCTCCTTCATGGCCTCATAGCCTAGCTTGGGAAAGGTCTCTCAGCAGAAAGAGTATATGTTGGACATAGTGCCCACAGTTGGGTGGAAAATTGCTCTTACATAGTGAGTTGCTTGGATCTTCTTTGTTTAAAGATAAGTATCCTCTTTGTATTTGACTGTGCAATGATTTTATTATATGCCTATGATGAATATGTTGTATATACATGATGTGTTGTTGATAGAGTTTATTTTTGTTGGCTTGAAATTGGTAAATCTTCTCTCCGTTGGTTGGAATGATGGATGGAAACATGACAATTAAGGTAAATTTATGTTAATCTTAGATTTATCAAATGTTTAAAGAGAATAGATCTTTAATTTGTTTTGATAATTTAGGATGGGTATTGATTGGTTCTATCTCATTAAACTCAAGAAAAGTCATAACTTAACATTTATGAAAATATGAATATGTAAAAAGATAGATTTGATTATTGTTTATATATAGATACATTATAACATTATTTTTATGAAAATAACATTTTTTAGTATTCGAATTTATGTTTAATAACATTTTTTTATTTCTTTTTATAATAGTTTTTAGTAAATACATCATTGCACAAACAAAAATTGGCTTGTACTCCAAAGTTTGTGGATATACTTTGTGGTTCCATGAGATCTTACATAGCACTGATATAATATTTATGCTTTAATTATGATATTTGTATATTTCCAAGATTATTTGAAGTAGCTTATTTTTGCACACACATTCATTTCAAATTTGTGTTGTCACTTATAGTTGACACAACTTAAAATATCCATGTAATCACTTACACAACCATACAAAATTACACAATTTAAAAGTAATAATTATTAGTTAAATTATTAATAATTTGTTTCATACAAAATTCAATCCAACAAGTTCATTTCTCCTCCATAATACAAAGTAAGTTTAACACGTAACATTAGTCCTAACTTAAATTCTATGTTGAGAATAATCATATTTTGAATCGTTCAATGGTCCAATAGTGATGTGATGCTAGGGTCTCCAAATCAAAGTAAACACAATAAAACTAAATCACTCACACAAAAGATAAAAATACAAGTTTGAGTAGTTATTAAAATCCCATGGAAAAATCTATCGAGATGTGTACATTTAATGGATGCCAATGCATTCTTAGCATATTTCATTAAACATGAAATAAAATAATGAATCTAGAATTTAAAGTAAATTTATTTTTTTCCCAATTGAAAAAGTAAGAAATAATTTAAATTTATATATTAAATAAATTTTCTTTATGATATTATTAAAAATCAAATGCACACTGTTACCATTCAAATTTGTTCACCTGCTATGTCATCAGCTTAATCGTCTACATACATCATCACTCTATCTCATTCCCACCTCATTTACACCTATTGGACCTTGAGAAAACGTCATAAAAGAGACCCAAGTCGTTCATTTTCCTTCGATTTTAGCAACCCATGTCACACATTTCTTCAAAAACAAAACGACCTCACCTAAGCATGATTTTTGGTTGTTTCTATTTTTCTCGCAACAAAAAAGAGGAAAGATGGACACAAATTCTGACATGGCCCAAATAAAAAATAAGATTTAGGATAGAAAATTCCAGCCCGATCCTTATCCCCAAAGCCATCTACTATGCCTATAAAAGAACCCTCAAGGTCCCTCATTACACACAATTCTTCGTTGCTTAGCTCAAGCTGTCATTTTGCCAAATTTTCCCCTGAGATTGGAATCAACCTCTTCTTGATCCCATATCACCTATTGGAGATTATTCCCGTGACGTTTAGCTAGAGGATTGCGAAACTAAAATTGTTGGAAAAAGAGATTTTGGGATCAGTAGAGTCACCTCAAGTCACTTATTTCCCTTCAATTTGAGTGACCTGATCCCAAAATCTCTTTTTCCAACAATTTTCAACAGCTTTTGCGTTATGCTCTGTGCATATAACGTCTGTTTTTCATACCAAGCTTGTTTGCAGTCCCATAGTTTCTATTTGCAATCTTGTTACTTGTTCTATAATCCCTTTTTGTTTTTCCTGTTAGACTGTTTGGCGATGAAAAGTTCCCTTTACATATGAGTATTTTCCTTTCGAATAAATAATTTATGTTTGGGTTTTCCTTCTGTTGCATTTGTTTTAGTTTTTAGTAAGTAATTTGATAAAGCAAGCCTATTCGATAGTTAATCAGTTTAGTTGTTTAAAGCATTCTCACTTTGTTGGATTAGGGCCTTACTTTAATCTTTACGATTTTTAAATTGTTTAGTTATCTCTTTCATGCATACTTTGAATAGTAAATTGCTTGATCATAACCTTTCTGTGTATAGATGAATTTATTTCAAGAAAATTTAGCTTAGTATTGAAATAATTTTATCTCTTTCAAGAATTTAAATTTCTTAGATGTTAGTTTTTCACACATCCTATGCACAAACTTACACTCCCTAAACTAAACTATCCCTTGGTTTATGACACCAAGTGGATCCTAAAATCAACCATAATCTAACTCATTAAAACCTCACTTGAGCACCAAAAGAACATTGTACAGTTAGGTTAGGACTTTGGCGATAGGAATCCAAATAATTACCCCTAGTTTCTATACATATGAAACATAGCGGTTGTCCATTTAGGGAGATAAAATCCTTTTGTATTGTTCGATACAATTGAAACAAATCTATGGGTGGGCCTCTCCTTTTAGGGGGTAAGCAACAATAATGGAACCAAATGATTGGGTTGTGCACCATCCCCACTCTGTATTGAAGATCATCCATATCGTTACCTTTGGTTTGAAGCTGCAAGAAACTCACTTGATGTGTCTGTGAATGAGGTAGCCTAGAAGCTTTTGTTTTTAGGTATCTTACCTAAAGGAAAATCATTTGGTGAGGGGATCACTAGGACAAATAGAGTTGGTTGGGGACCTAGCACTATAATTTTTCTTTCAATCTTCACTCACTAGATTCGGATAGGATTGATGCCCCTATTTCGGTCTAGTGATTGGAAGAACCAACTTGTCTTTCTACTTATTTTTTTCTGATGGGACTTGATGCCCCCACAAGGGAAAATATTTGAGGAATATTTCGGTGCTTTTTCTTTCTGATGTGTAGATCTCTACTAGGATAGTGGTTCCTTTTATTTTGAAGGATTTATCTTTTTTATTTTTCTTCTATTTTCTGCTAGATCATACCACTTGTTGCACATATGATGCACCTATTATTCGATTTGTTTTCTTTTACATATTTGAAGTTACTCAATTTGAGCATTTACCGACCACAGCCTTATGTTGTTGAGTTGTTCAATTGAGACTCCATCATTATAGCTCCTCTAAGGTACTCTCACAAACTTTGGTTCCAACCCCCTCAGTACATTTTCTTTGGCTACACGGTAGACTCCGTTAGACAACCTTAATTTGACACACTACATAGTCACTAAAGCACTCCTCCGAGTCATTTGATTTCGACTCCTCATAGTGAGGATCACCTTCACCTTCAAACACTACCGATACTATGATTGGGACCATTTTCACCTCCACTAGCATCCCTGCCACTACCATTCCCACCCCTAGTGGCAGAAGCATCCCTCTTTTTGGAGGATGAACCATTGGTGATAGTTCCACTACTAGAGCTACGACCAATACCATTATTGGTACCTCCACCTCATAACCTGATGCAAGCCTTCCATTCATGGCTAGTCTCAACGTCCCTTACTTGGCAAGACTAACGAATGATCCAATCCATCACGACCCAAGCTGACCTCCCATGCATACCAAAATCCCTTTGGACATCCCTAAGTTTGAGAGAAAGGAAAGTGAGGATCCCCAAAACTGTATCATGTCATTTCACCTATGGTTCTGTCATATACCAAATTTTTCATTGGGTCACAATGGCCTAAGCCCATTAGCCATATTCATAAGAGTTTATCAAATTGATGCTAAGGGTCCAATAATTGCCAAGGAGGAAAATTACTAGTTTCCTAGGTTGGGGGTGGAAGCTTTGGGATTTGGAATAAGGGGGATAATAAATGATGTTTGAACATCAGAATGGCATAAATATTTAATAACAGAGCTAAATAAATATATACAAGTGAAAATCAATGTGGCATTTGGTCATGAAGACAATTGGAGGCTTATGGAGTCCTTAGGTGGCTAGATTCCCTCCACACACTTGGCATGCACATCATCCAATTCGAATCTATGGCTAAGGAAACGTATTTGGAGGTTGTTAAGGTTTCATATGGAAACTAATGATCTAAGGAATTCAAATTGGTAAAGAGGAGTAACTCCCATGGAAGAGGAAGAGACAATTTGGAGCTAGTGAGACACTTGGGCTAGATTCCCTAGCTCTATGACAACAATGATGAAGATGCTATGACACTTATGACACAAATCAGACCTGAAGGCTAACATATGACATATATGACATGTAAGGGCTAAAAATAGCCTCCAAGAGGGCGCTCAAGGGAGTTAGGGCAGCTAAGATGCTTCCACATGTGATTTGGTGGAAGTGGGAGACTAGGAATTGTTGTACAAGTGACATTATTTGGAATATCTTCCAAAATTGAGTTGGAATGCATCTCTTGGAATGAATTCGACCCATAGAGAGCTTGGAAACTTTATAAATTTCAATAACAAAGAATGAAACCATCTTTTGATCATTTTTAGAATTTGCAATTGCATTTGTGAGAGAAGAGCTAGTGGATGACTAGTTTCTTGCCTTAGCCAATTTCGAGGGTGAAAGATTCCCATCCAAGTTGGTGTTTGAAGAGGCCATTTAGGTATTTCATGGAGCTTTAATGGAGTCTTTATTTGCAGTTGTAATATACAGGGAAGCTCGTGGTTTCTTCTATTGCAGCTCAATCACTCAACCATTTCCAGTTTTCATTGTATATTCTTGCTCCTTGAGGGAGGGCGTTTTTGGTGAGATATTGTACACTTTGGGGGAGTTTATAATGCCAAAATTATTTTTTAATATGAATTAAATACTCTTTTATTCATCTTCAAAAATTTTCAGGTCGAAATTCCAAGTGGAAATGTATAAATCTGGTTTTTAATGAAAGAATGGTGTCATTTCCCCACTACCTTGATGTATAGCAATGATGTATTGATGTATTCGAATGGAAGATCATTCCTATGATGTATTTATGATTAATGGAATGTAATGTATGAGCTGCACAAGTTTCATGTTCATTACTTAAGCATTTGGATCAATTTTGACCAGTTTAATACCATTTGAAGAAGATTTAATGTCATTTCCCCCAAGGTTGAAACTAGTCTTTTGCATCTGATTAAGGGAGTTATAGAAGACATTAAAAGTTGAATGGTGATGAATATGAGTTCATTATGAGGTCCTTTATATTTACCCTACTTCCATTCATAATTTCAAGTTGTATTGAGTGCATTTGGAAAGTCATTTTCATCATTTACCCCTAGGGTATTTGAACCACAATTTACTAGTAAAAATCCCTATCTTGACCAGATTTGAAAGAGGAGTTGCAGAAGTCATATGAAAACTCCAGAGCATCCATAAAAATTATAAATATGTCTTAATATCATCCAAGTACCTATTGTAGCGATTTGGGATAATTTGGAGTCATTTGGAGACTAAGGGACCAATACTAGTCAAAGAGAAATTGCTAGTAAAATACCATACATTGACCAGAATATTAAAGGAGTTGCAGAAGTGTTTTAATGGTCTTAAATCATCCCTGAACATCATAATCAAGTCTTAATATCATTCATAAACATCCTCAAAATATTTGGGATCATTTGGAGCAATTTCGAGACCCAAGCATAAAAAATAGTCAAAGGTCGAAATTGGGGAAAAAGTGAAAATTTTGGCATTTTAATAAATTTTTAAAAAAGGGACATTACAGTGGTATCAGAGCATGGTCTTGGCACCTGATGTGGTAGACCATTAATGAATAACAGGAGTCAAATAAATAATCCACCACCCTTAGAAACTGAAATTGAAAGTACTTTGGTGAAAGAGCAAAAGTAGGAAAATAAGAGCAATTTTTTTGAGGAAATTATGACTAAGGATAAAAAAGGAATCTTAGAGGAGAATGAGGAGTTTAGAAAATTAATGAAATCATCCTTTGAATACATGAAAAATGAACTACTGCAAGGGTTCGAATTGTTGGCTAGTCGATTTGAAAGCATGGCAAAAAGATGGAGCAATGGTTCTCTTTCCAAGGAAAAGAAGGAAATAGATGAAATAATTTATGTCACAAAGGAGGAGACCCATGAACCACCTAGTTCTGAAATAGGTGAAGTAGAAGAAGCAGTACATGATGAGGATATTCATAAAATCAAAATTAAAAATGAACAAGTTCTTGAAAGGTTGCAAGATACTTGTTTTTCCTCCTATGTTTCAATTTTCAGATGGTAGATTGCATGGAGGATTCTCATGACATGGTAGATCATGAGAAAGGTGAAAATCTGAATGTGCTTGATGTGTTTGAAGATGAACTTGAAGAGATTCCAACACTTGATGTGGTGGAATAGGAACTTGAATTGTCTCTTGATGAAGGTTATGCAATTTTTAAAGAAGAGCATGATTCCTCTACATTGGAACCAATCTACGACAAAGGTTTCACACCTTTGAAGGAGCTACATAACACTACCCATATGAATCCTTCCCATGATGAAACTTCTGCACATTTTGATCATTTGGGTGAGTTAGTTCATTCTCCTACCTCCTATAATTCCATGTTTTGTAGCATTAGTCTTAATGAAGTATGGGTGAAATGGTTCTTTTTTATGATGCCACATGAGAGTCGAGAATTCCTAGATTTACTTTGTATGATGATATGGTTGGAGCACATTATTATTCACATTTACAGCAGCATCCTTTGTTACTTTATGATGATGCACATCTACATGGATGCACCTATGATATGAATTTGAGTCACTTGAAGACTCATGGTTTTTCTTGCTCAACATTTGGTTCATTTGATATTGGAGGAACTTCATCCAACACTTGGGTGAATAAATTTATGATTGGAGAACGTTTTTGGTTGGCAGCCACATACTTTGATATATCTTTATTATTCTTACATTCATGGATGTACAGGTGAGACTTCTTTGAGTCCTTTGAAGTCTCCTTGTTTTTTCTGCTCATTATTTGGTTCAGATTTTAGTGGAGATTCTTCATTGACTTCTTGGATGAAAGAATACATGGTTGAATATTTTGATGCATATCACATCCTTTTGGAGCAGCATTATAGGACATGGGATCGTCACCTATGTCATTGGAGCAAATTTGATGGATCACTTGAAGATTGTATGCACTTGGAAAATGGTGGTCTACTTGCTTTGAGGTATAGGCACTTTCATGACTCTTTGATGAAGCATCTCCTTGATGTACATTTTCATTATGTTTTTATGTACTTTGATGATATATATTTTGTACTCATGATGTTTGGAAGAATGCATACAAGAAAATGGGATCCAGGAATCCTCTTATTTGATGGTATGGGTTGGAGATCACTCTTAATTGTTGGGGTGCAGTACAAGCAATGGGACCCTGGAATAATTTTTGTCTCATTGGTTTCAATTTTTTTGGGGAAACAAGCAGTATGGGAGATGGATTTCCCACTTAATAAAGTGATTTTAATCAGAGTAGTGCAGTAGCAAGCATGGTGTTTCCTCTCTAAAATATTCATGGAATCTAAAAGACTCAAGGTTGGGCAATTCAATGGCAACTTCAAAGATATATACGGAAAGCAGGTTCTTCAACACCCATGTTTGAAATTGCTTGAGGACAAGCAATATTGGGAAGGGGGGATTTGTCATGTCCCAAATTTTGCATTGGGTTACAATGTCCTAATCCCATTGGCCATATTCATAAGTGTTTATCAACTTGATGCTAAGGGTCCAATAATTGCCAAGGAGGAAAATTACTAGTTTCCTAGGTTGGGGGTGGAAGCTTTGGGATTTGGAATAAGGGGGATAATAAATGAGATTTGAACATTAGAATTGAATAAATATTTAATAAATAATCTAAATAAATATATACAAGTGAAAATCAATGTGGCATTTGGTCATGAAGACAATTGGAGGCTTATGGAGTCCTTAGGTGGCTAGATTCCATCCACACACTTGGCATGCACATCATCCAATTCGAATCTATGGCTAAGGAAACATATTTGGAGGTTAGTAAGGTTTCATATGGAAGCTAATGAGCTAAGGAAGTCGATTTTTTAAAGAGGAGTAACTCCCATGGAAGCGGAAGAGACAATTTGGAGCTAGTGAGACACTTGGGCTAGATTCCCTAGCTCTATGACAACAATGATGAAGATGCTATGACACCTATGACACAAATCAGACCTGAAGGTTGACATATGACATATATGACATGTTAGGGCTAAACATAGACTCCAAGAGGGTGCTCAGGGGAGTTAGGGCAACTAAGATGCTTCCACATGTGATTTGGTGGAAGTGGGAGACAAAGAATTGTTGTACAAGTGGCATTCTTTGGAATCTATTCCAAAATTGAGTTGGAATGCATCTCTTGGAAGGAATTCGACCCATAGAGAGCTTGGAAACTTTATAAATGTCAATAAAAAATAATGAAACCATCTTTTGATCATTTTTAGAATTTGCAATTGCATTTGTGAGAGAAGAGCTAGTGGATGACTAGTTTCTTGCCTTAGCCAATTTCGAGGGTGAAAGATTCCCATCCAAGTTGGTGTTTAGAGAGTCCATTCAGGTATTTCATGGAGATTTAATGGATTATTTATTTGAAGGTTTAAGCTACAGGTCAGCTCGTGGTTTCTTCTATTGCATCTCACTCACTCAACCATTTCCAGTTTTCATTGCATATTCTTGCTCCTTGAGGGAGGGCATTTTTGGTGAGCTATTGTACTCTTTGGGGGAGCTTATAATGCCCAATTTATTTTGTAATATGAATTAAATACTTATTTCTTCATCTTTAGAAATTTTCAAGCCGAAATTCCAAGTGGAAATGTATACATCTGATTGTTAATGAAAGAATGGTGTCATTTCCTCACTACCTTGATGTATAGCAATGATGTATGGATGTATTCGAATGGAAGATCATTCATATGATGTATTTATGATTAATGAAATATCATTTATGATATGCACAAGTTTCATGTTCATTGCTTAAGCATTTGGATCCATTTTGATCAGTTTAATACCATTTGAAGAAGATTTAATGCCATTTCCCCCAAGGTTGAAACTAGTCTTTTTGCATCTGATTTAAGGGAGTTATAGCAGACATTAAAAGTTGAATGGTGATTCATATGAGTTCATGTTGATGACCTTTATATTTCCCCTGCTTCCATTCAGAATTTTGAGTTGTATTGAGTGCATTTGGAAAGTCATTTTCATCATTTACCCCTAGGGTATTTGAACCACAATTTACTAGTAAAAATCCCTATCTTGACCAGATTTGAAAGAGGAGTTGCAGAAGTCATATGAAAACTCCAAAGCATCCATAAAAGTTATATATATATATGTATTAATATCATCCAAGTACCTATTGTAGCAATTTGGGAGAATTTGGAGTCATTTGGAGACCAAGGGACCAATACTAGTCAAAGAGAAATTGCTAGTAAAATACCATACATTGACCAGAATCTTAAAGGAGTTGCAGAAGTGTTTTAATGGTATTAAATCATCCCTAAACATCATAATCAAGTCTTAATATAAGTCATACACCTCCTCAAAATATTTTGGAGCATTTGGAGCAATTTGGAGACCTAGGCATACAAAATAGTCAAAGGTCGAAATTGGGGAAAAAGTGAAAAATTTGGCATTTTAATAAATTTTTAAAAAAGTGACATTACAGGTTCTCCTCTGACAACATTGTGGAAAATTCCATCAAGATGCACCTATTGCGGAGAACCTTGAGTGGTGTAGTAGCTAAGTGGTACATTGACCAATTCCATGGGACACATCCCAACTTTGTGTCCTTGGCTTCCACTTTTTTCAATTCTTCTAGTTTCCCATCCGTTACGACGAGGGATTAGAAATCATTCTATCCCGCCGATAGAATTCCTCCACACACATCATAGATCATATCCATGAGTGGTGTCGACGCTGAAGTATGCACAAGATTAAGCTCGACGATAGGATATCTTTAGATTGGTTTATGAAATCCCTCTCCCATGTAATAGCTAAAGAGGTGGCCTTTGAATGCCCACAGATTGAGGATCAACAGTATGCCCTAATTTATGCGTAGTCCATCTATTTCTACACAATTATCCTGGATGCCCCTTGCAAAGGATCCTCTCAGAAAGACTCATTGGGGAATCCCATATTGTAGATGATGTCATCATTGTTGTTGCATCCCTCCCAAATCCATATGCACCTTACCCTCCCCTTGAAAGTGGTTATGTGTATGGTAACCCCCCTAACATTGAGCATCCTTATTAAGGTCCTATTCCTACACATGGTTACAACCTCAATTTATCTTGCGCTTCATTGCACACAGGAACAAGTACCTCTTATTAATCTCCTACCTTATCTCCCCATGTTCATGGCACATTCATGGTCCCTCATGTAGTGGCACCATGTGTGGCAGTTCTTCTACCAGCTTCATGGCCCTTCTGACCATTAACCCATAATACCATTTTCCTAGCCCTCCGTCATCTCCTCCAGTGTAGCCACACCTTTTTGTCCCCCCTTTTCCTCATGGGTAGGTGTACACTCATCGGGATATTCCTTCCCAACTTACATCCAATAACCAATAAGCGCATCCCAAAAAGAAGAATAAGGGAAAGCAAAAAGAAAACAACCAATGCTAGGGAGGTGGAGGTCAACCCCCTAACCCTCTTAATAACACTAGAGCTAACCCCATAGATTAGTATCCAAACAAACCGCTCAAGAAGGAAAAAAATTCTCAGTTACATACTAATCATTTGTGTTCCTTTTGTGGTGTTTCCTCCATTTGGCTAAGGCTCTCAAGTTGTGGAATCAGGCCAACCAACGAGACATGACTATTTCCCCACAAAGTAATCTTAATCCAACTCTACCTCATCCCACTCAAACAAAACCAATGGTTGTGAAAAAATCCTTCCCTCCATAAGGGGTAGTCACAAGACAACCCATGGCCCCTTATCCACCCCCACCATCTTCATCTAGTCAACCTCATGACTCTAGCATCCAACACCTCCTTATATTCTCTATTGATGTTAACCTTCAGACTAGATGTAACCAATCATAGTTCAGTTGTTGAAACATTTGCTACTGAAAAAGGGAAAGACTCCACTCAAGTCGATGGACCCTTGCACTTACCTGTACTTACCTCACCTGACCATTGATGGGATTCCCAAAATACCTAAGTTTCCTTTGCACCACATTGCAAGTAATCCCAATGCTCAACCTGCTCCTAACTATAGCATTGTGGATGACTTGGCACAATCTCCTGCTACCATGTCTACATTGGAGGTTATCTGGAACTATCCTACGCAACACAACACATTACTACCAGCTTTAGGTGCATTCAATCCTTTTGACTCCCACATGATGACATTTTATTTAGATCAAGCGGAGCCTCAAATGCCCTTGTTAGTAGTGTTTCCGATTCTAGTCACCATAAAAAACCTGGTCATTTGCCATGTCCCCATCCCATTAGCACCTTGATCAAGTCACTAGTACTTTAGATTCCCATGGGACCTAGTGAAAATCATCAATAATTTGGGAATTAAGGCTTTTCCTAAGTTTCCTATCACCACATGGAAAAACACTATTAAAGGAAAATTAATCTAATTCAACTAAGGAATCCTAAGAAAGGTTGGGGAGGATGAAATGGCATCATAGGAATCTTATCCAAGGCATGGAAAGGTTCATTAAACATCAAGAATATTAGTGGAATATTTTGAGCAGGTAATAATTGCCTAGTAATTAATTGCTCATGATGCTCATCAAATGTTGGACCAAGTTCTTATCCCATCCAGTCCCTATGGGTATAGGAGAAGAAAACATTAATTGTTGGGATTAATTTTGAACAAGGCATTAGTAGCTAGGAAATTTAATATTTATAATGTTTGTGACGATCCATAATTATTTTTGTTTTCATGAATAAAGTCATGTTTGGATAAGTGTTAGTGATTATGTGGCCAGGAGGGTGCATAGAAGATAAGATTTTGACCATAATAAGATTGCCAAAGAAGGAAGTTAGAAGAAAGTATTCAAGGCTAAAAAGAAATGAAAAAGAAGGAAACTAGATAAAGCAAGAAAAAGCTAGCAAAATGAAGAAAAACAAAAAAAACAGTGCAAAGTAGAAAAGCAGAAAAAGAAAGAAAAGAAGGCTGAAAACAGGAAAGCAGAAAAGTAGTGGAAAAGCATAATAAAGTAGTAAAAGCAAGAAAAACAAACTAAAAGTAGAAAAATAGATAAGACAAAAAGAGAATCAAGATAAAGCAGTAAAGTAGTAAAGCAGGATACAACATAAAGCAAAAAAAAAAAGATTCAGAAAGCAGCAAGTCCTAAACTTGCTCATAAAGGCTCATTGGGCTAGGTAGCTTTCACAAGAATGTATAGAGATCTTTCCTAATTTTTGAAGATAAGAGAGATTGAAAAACGCATGAAAGAAGGAAAAAGGCTCAAGGAAAGCAACAAATGCTAAATTTAGCCAAGGAGGGAGAATTCATGAGGTAAGTGGGTCCAAAATGCAAAATCAACTTGCCAAAGAAGCCCCACTCATCACTAAATTCAAATTTCATAGATGGAAAGTCCTAGAAGGCAAGAAGATAAACTCAATTATGAAAGAGAAGTTTATAAAAGGAGGATTACAATTCCATTTCACATCTTTTCGCTAATTATGTTTTGGTGTTGATAGCTCTTGAGCTCTCAATTCGACTTGGGAGGAGTGCCCTTAGTCAAACAAGTTATACAACTTGATGAGAACCTGACATTATTCTCAGTTTTTTTTATGGTAAATTTAGTAGTTGTTTTTTCCGTCGTTTTAGAAAGTGTGTATACTAGTAGCACCATTTTTCATTTTGAGCCATTTTTTTATGATTTTGAAACTTCTTGGTCATAAGAAAACTATAACTTTTATTTACAAGGGCGTTTTTTCAAAGTTTACAAAAATCTACATTTAATAGCTAGTTATAATGAAAAAATATACACTTTTTTGAATTTATTTTACTTTTAGAAACCATTTAGAATGAAAAATATATGTATTTTTGAAGTTTTTTTTAAAAAAATTCTCCTAAATAAATCATTTTATGAGCAAATTTGTAAAAAAAATAGTCATTTCAATCTTTTTTATGCACTTTAATCTTTGCATCACCGCCCTTCTTCCACCCAAGTGCCACCTCTACACAACGACGTGATTCTCAAAATTGTGCCACCCCATGGGAGGGATGACTAGGAAGCACGTAGACGAGGGGGAGGGGGAGGGGGAGGGCGCGGAGGGGGAAGGGGGACGAGAGGGAGGGGAGGACAAGAGGTATGGGCGACGAGAGGGGGGAGGAGAGGAGAGGGGAGGGGAGAGGGGAGGGGAGAGGAGGTAGGGGATGGGGGTCGGAGGGGTAGGGAGATAGGGGAGGGGCAGGGACGGGTAGCATAGGTTTTGTTTTTGTGTTTTTGAAATATTTTTTTATAGTATTTTTAAACTTAATTTTTTTAAGTTTTAAATTTTAATAATGTTTTAAATTTTAGTTTTTTTTAATTTAGTATTTTAAGTTTTTTTTTTCAAAATTTTTAATTAAATTTTCTTTTTAATTTAAAAAAAAATTGTTTAATTTGAAAATTTTTAAGAAAAATTAACAAAAAAAATTGAATTTGATTTGTAATTTTTTGTAAATGTTAATTTTGATTATTAAATTTGTGTTTTATTTTATTTTATTTTACAATTTTTTTAATATTTTTTAATTTATTTTTAAAAGTTTTTGTTTTATAGGTTTTCTTGTAAGGTTGTAAATTTTTTTTGTTTTTTTCTTAAATTTAGGTTTTGAATTATTTTAATAAATTTTGCAGTTTTTGATTTTTCACATTTTTTATTTTTAATTTTTTATTTTAGGAGGTCCAGTTTTCAATCCGAGAGTCGGTTTAGAGTTTCGATTACAACAATATCACCCATGGTTCATTTTGAGGTTGTTTTTTGTTGTTTTTTGTTGTTTTTTATGCAAAAATAAGATTTTTATAGCTCGAGTTCTCGTTCTTTATAAATAGTTGTCGTTTTAGAGTACACTACATTTCCTCTTTCTCCCTTGTGCCACCAAATATCATAACTTCCATATTTTATGGTTTAATCTATAGTTTTATTATGAATAATATCATAAATTATTTTATTTTATATGAAAAGTGTGGTGAAGTAATTTCTTAAATAATTTGTGTTTAACTCAATGCTAGATTTATATAGTGTTACTAAGACATTTAATAAATACAATTTTAAATTATGATACAATGATATAATAATGTCATTTTTTGAAAAAGTGTACTATCGGTAACATTAGTTTTCAATTTAGGGCTTGATTTTAAGGTTTTTGTAAACAACAATAATGATTGTTTTGGTCTATTTCTATATTTTTAACCACAAAAAAAAGTGGTGCTACCGGTATCACCATTTTTTGATTTGGGGTTGGTTTTTGGTGTTTTTTTATGAAAAAATATGATTTTTTTATGGCTAGAATTCCTGTTTTGAGTATAAAGTTCTTGTCAAGTTGTATAACTTGTTGTCATAGCTGGGAGATGTGCCCTTGCTGCTTCCACTAGTTGATTCTTCAGTTAGATGCTCGGATGATGTCATTCAATGTTAGGATATTTAGACACTTAGGAGTTAGTTAAGATCAACTTGTATAATATATCCGTTAGGAAAAGTGTGTTTCTTTAGTATGCATTAGTATGCATGTGTAAATATTCAATCCGACGGTCACAATATGTTTTAGACATAGAGTGATCCGATGGCTCAACTTCTCTTAGATCATACCTACCCTTGATCCATGGCTTAATACCCGATTGGTCCATGATCTCTATTTAAAGAGCATGGAGGGTCATTGGAAAGTTGATCAATTATGAGAAGCTCATTTGTAACTTTCTTTCTTTGCATAATAAATTGCTCCATAGGAGCTAATTGGCCGGGGTCGTGGAGTGTTTCCATCACGAGGGTTTAAACCACGTTAAAACATCGGTGTATCGATCTATGATCTGTTTGTGTGAAGTGGTTGCTTTAGGTGTTCGGTCTTTTGGGAGTACCCTGCATACCCGATCATGGTATCATAGCTTTTATGAAGAGCCGCTTCCGGTTATGATCCAGATCTTGAACTATTGTTGCCGAAACTTGAAAGGGTTTATGGTTCTGGTATTTCTGTGCATTTTTAGGCTATGGGAGGTGTTCCATTGCGTTCAGAGCGCCATTTCCATTAGAAAAATGTTTTCGTTTGATCGAAAACGGTTCCCACTTGCTTCAGAAACATGTATTTCATCAGATCTGAAGGTATAATGTTACAGTGATGCTTTTTTTATTTCTGTTTTAAAGAAAAAAATTTATATCATACTTTATCAGTTTTAAGGAGATTTAACCCCACAGGTGTGGAAAAGTTTTTTTAGTTTCGGTTTGTGGTGTGATCCGAAGGGAAAAAGCAAGCACGAAAACCGAGCAAGAAGAGTAAAAAAAAAAAAAAACCCCTTCCTCCTTCCTATATTTTACATACATTTTAATCTTGCTCACTTGGTTCAAAGTTGTTTTATTCTTTAATAGGTCTTGAGTTCAAGTCTTAGGAAGTTATTTTTAAAAGAAAAAGTGCATGCAATTTCTATTTGCAAGTAACTTTGTTGTAAAAGTGTATCTCACTTAAATAATAAAAAATAAATAAAAAGTGAGTCACTTAAGTTCTTTTTTATTGCTGCACTATTTAAAGTAACATCATTGTAAAAGTGAAATCACTTATTTTACAAAAGTGATTCACTTAAAGCAACTTTCTTGTAAAGTCATTGTCAAAGGTTCATCTTGGGAAGAGGGGGTCCTTTTTTTTTAGCTGGTCATTCTCTATCTTCCACGTCACTATTGGGGACATCTTCAACATTTTCTTTGATCAAGCATAACTTCATCATACAGAGTCAGTTTTCAGTGCCGTTTTTTTTTAAACTGCCTATTTTTTCGAGCTCTTTGCATCCAGACTATTGGTTTCTATTTTTACAGCCATTAATTTATAAATATGGCCGCCCCTTGTGATATTCTGATTACCAGTTCCAACTATTTCTCATGGAAAACTCCTATGGAGGATGTACTACGAAGTAGAAGACTTTTCAAAATTACCTCAGGGAAAGCAACGGAACCCACTAACGATGATAAGAAAATCAAATGGGCAAATAGTTGTGATGAAGCTCGTGGATTGATTATGATGTCAATATCTACTGATTTGTGATTCCACATATCTAGAATTGATGAACTTTATGCAGCTTGGGATAAGTTGGAATCTATGATTGGTAAACACAATGAAATTCGAGGTCACCAACTTGAAAATGAGTTGATTTATTTAAATCCAAGTGATTTTTTATGCATATAAGATTACTTATCTAAGTACAAAACTCTCAAACTCTTATGTGAAGAATGAAAGATTAAGAGGGACGACAAACAATGCATTTATCATATTCTTTCCAAACTTAGACCTGCATATTCTGTTTTTGTATCTACATTTTACTCCATGAAAGAATCCTTGAATGCAACTAGTTATCAAGAGCCTAGTCTTGAATCATTTTGTGATTCCTTGATTATAGAGCAAGATAAGCTTATCCATCTTGGAATAATTAACAATGCAGATACATATGGGAAAACCTTATTGTCCCAACAGAAAGAAAAGTCCAAGCCTCCCAAGAAACAAAATTTTCGTAATAATAAGTCAAACAAGGGTCCCAAACCCTCTCAGTCAGCTCCTTCTTTAAAAAATGAAAAAAGGATCCAAGCCAAAAGGCAAGAAGACTGAGCATCATTGCAACTATTGCAGGAAAGATAATCATGATGAATCTAAGTGTTTCAAGAAGATGGCAACCCTGGAAGCAGCAATGAAGAAGCACCACATCAGCCTAGATTCACCTTCAGAATCTACCTCTCATGGACATGTACTTTGTGCTTCTGGTTATTCTTATAATGCATCTTCTTCTTCTACTTCAAATGAATGGCTCATTGATTCTGGAACATCTTATCATTTTGCTAAGGATCAAGCCATCTTTTCTACTATGCATGAATGTAACACCAAACAAATATTTGTTGATGATGATAGATCTCTAAGTGTTGTAGGAGATGGAACAGTTCCAATAGATAATGGTCATTTCAGTGATGTACTATGTGTTCCAAGAATTTTCTGCAATTTGTTATCAGTCTATCATATCACTCATTCTGGTGAAGGTAAAACTATGACGTTTACACCTCACCAAGTTGTAATCAAGGATTTTAAAGATCCTCAACAGGTCCTAGCTATTGGAATTGTTGATGATATTACTAGGTTGTACAAGTTTAACAACTTTGGGTCATCACATTTTTCTTCAGTTTTTGTTGCTCATGGTGATAACTTGAGCAAACTTTGGCATGAGCGATTTGGTCACTTAAATTATCACTCATTGCAACAACTATGTAAAGACAATATGGTGATAGGTCTTCCGATGGTATCTTGCAGGGATGGTGTTTGTTCTGGTTGTGTACTCGAAAAACATCATCGAGACAGTTTTGACAAACGTGCCTCTTGGTACGCCTCGGTTCCCTTGGAGCTTGTGCATAGTGACTTGTGTGGTCCTCTTCCATCTGCTTCCTTTTCTGGTTTCAAATATTTCTTAACTTTCATTGATGATTACACCAGATGCACTTGGGTTTATTTCCTAAAACTTAAAAGTGAAGTATTTAACATGTTCTTGGCCTACAAGGCCCTTGTTGAAAAACAATCTAGTCATCAAATTATTAGGTTAAGATATGACAATGGAGGAGAATATGTTAACAAAAAGTTCACTACTTTCTGCACTGAACAAGAAATCCAACAGCAACAGACTGTTCCATATACACCACAACAAAATGGTGTAACTGAACGGAAGAAACGCACTTTAAAAGAAATGGCTAATTGTATGATCCAATCTAAGGGACTAAGTCTTCAATTTTGGGCTGAAGCCATTAATTATGCAAATTACATAGTTAATCGCACCCCCACTAAAGCATTACAAGGTATCACACCGGAAGAAGTATGGAGTAAAATTAAACCAGATGTAAGTCACTTCCGTGTGTTTGGTAGTGAAGCATGGGCTCACATTCCGGATGAAAAATGGAAAGCATTGCAGCCTAAAAGTGAAAAGTGCATATTTGTTGGATATTCTAAAGATGTAAAAGGTTATAGAATTCTTCAACCACATTTTCATGATGTAATCATTAGAAGAGATGTTAAATTTGATGAAAATCTCTCGACCTGCGAGCCTAACTTGATGATTATGCCATCTTTGGCCTGTGAGCCTGATTTGGCGATTGTGCCTTCTTCTTCTTCTTCCAACTTCCTTGATAGGTTTCCAACTCCAGTTTTTGATGATGACAGTGAGGATGAAAATCCACCTTTGCCTACTCATGTTCCTCCAGTTGCACTAGCACAAGTGCTTCCTTGATGGGTCCATTCAACATGTGAAGCAGCTGGTGATCTTGCCGGTGATCCTAGAGATCAACGTTGAACACGTTCTCAGTTTCAGCGAGCCTCTTCTCTTTTGGCTCAAGTTTCCAAGAATCATGATCGAGAAACCTTTGCAGAAGCTTTAGGAAATCCAAATTGGGATGTATCTATGGATGAAGAATATCATTCCTTAATGACGAATGATACTTGGGATCTTGTACCTCTCCCAAAAGGAAGAAAACTTGTCAGATGTAAATGGGTCTATAGAACTAAGTATGCATCAGATGGAAGTGTTGAAAGACTTAAGGAAAGGTTAGTTGCCAAAAGTTTTTCCCAAGTTGTAGGGATTGACTACAATGAAACCTTTGCTCCTGTCGCAAAAATGAACTCCATCCGCCTTATTCTTTCCCTTATAGCCTTACACAACTGGGAAGTCCATCAAATGGATTTCAAGTCTGCCTTCTTACATGGTGATTTACAGGAGAAAATTTACATGGAACAACCTCCTGGCTATGTTCAGAATAACTCTAGCCTTGTCTGCCACCTTAAGAAATCCTTATATGGCCTTAAGCAAGATCCTAGAGCTTGGTATGCCAAAATGGATATCTTTCTCCTTAACACTAGTTTTTCTAGATGCCATTCTAAACCCAATGTCTATACCAAGAAAGTAGGAAACCATCTCATCATACTTGTTCTATATGTTGATGACCTTATTCCTACTGGTAGTGACCCTAAGCTTATAACCCATGTGAAATCCAGTCTTAAGCAAAATTTGGAAATGTCAGACTTAGGACATTTGCATTATTTTCTTGGTCTCCAAGTCCTGCAAACCAAAGAAGGAATCTTTCTTTCTCAGTCTAAGTATGCTTGTGACCTTCTTCGTCGCTTTCACATAGAATATTGTACACCTGCCCCTTCTCCCTTCCATCCTGGAGTCAAACTTTCTACCACTTGTACTTCACCTGAAGTAGATTCCACCTTGTATCGTCAGCTTGTTGGTAGTCTCTTATACTTGACTCATTCCTGTCCTGACCTTTCCTTTGTCGTTGGTCGTGTTGCCTGTTATATGCAAACACCTCATGAAAGTCACTGGAAAGCAGCTAAAAGAATACTTCAATATATTCGAGGTACAATTCAGTTTGGGATTCATTACAGTACAAGGGGGGAACCTTTGTTGGTTGGTTTCGCTGATTCAGATTGGGCCGGCGATCCTGATGATCGAAAGTCTACAACAGGTTATGTTTTCAGTCTGGGATCTGGACCTATCACTTGGGCTTGCAAAAAACAACAAGCTCTTGCTCTTTCTTCAACAGAGGTAGAATATCGAGCCATAGTTAATTCCAGTCAGGAAGCTTTATGGCTTCGACAGATCCTTTCAGAGTTTGGATTCGAGCAGCAGCAGCCTACTCCACTTTGGTGCGGAAATCAAAGTGCCATCAAGCTCACCAAAGATCCAGTCCTACATCAACGCAGCAAACACATTGAGCTACATATGTACTTCATCATAAATATTGTTCATGATCGTGTTCTTGAAATGCTCTTTTGTCCTACAGATGATCAAGTTGCAGACATCTTCACCAAGTCTCTTACAAAAGCGAAGTTTTCTAAACTTCGATCTATGTTAGGAGTTCAGGAACTTGTCATTAAGGGGGGATAGGCTCTAATGCCTGATTCCTTCTCCTAATAGTGTCACTTTTGTAAATCATTCAATCTGTTAACACCCAAAAAGTGTTCACTACCTCATCTACCTCATTACATGGCTCATTTGTCCATTTTCCTACCATATTTTCCTTAAAAACCCTAAAAATCCCACTAAAATGCCTCCAAAAGGCCACAAAACCATCAAAAAAGCCTCAAAAAGGCTAAAAAACCCATTTTTCCTCCAAAAATATCCAAAATTCCTCCAAAATAGCAAAATTCCTTTAAAAAGGGAATAAAAAATATAAAATAATGAGGAAAAGAAAGAAAAAAACCCTATACAACTGCCCTAAACCATATGGTTCCCAAAACCATGGGCCAGCACTCCACCACCAAAAAACTATAAATAGGTGATAGAGATCCCTCATTCCACATCCACAATCATATGCACCCTTACTCTGCCAAAATCACTCTTGAAACCCTAGCTCACCCTTGAGCTACTTTCACCTTGAGTGCCCCTTTTGGCCCATTCCCACAATTGGAGAAAGATAAGGAGCAAGTTGGAGCTTGGAGCAATCCTCTTGGACATTGCAAAGAGCTTCACCAACCTTTACATTGGAGGTAACATTAATACAAAAGCCATTATTTACATTTTGTTTTTTCTGTTTCATGCACATGTTTAGAGTAGTTTATATTTCTGTTTTAACTTAATAATTTCCATTTACTGAGCTACTACTAAGGAGTCCCTTCTCCTTAGTAGGTGCTCATTTGCACAAGCTAGGGGTAAAACCCTAGCTACAGTTTTGGTGGCTCCCCTAGATTTGAATTTCTGGCTTCAGTTTTAAATTTTTTTTTCCTTTCGGCTGTCCCTTTCGGCCGCCGTACACCGCGTCTTTTCCCTCTGCAGTCGTGTCCTGACTGCGTCTTTCCGGCCTTTACCTGCGACCCAACCGCGGCTCTCAGACTGTTTCCGACGCCCTGCCGACGGATTCAAGTCTATTACCTGCGATCCGATCGCGGCTAATCAGCCCCTTTCCGGCGTCCCGACTGCGTCTGTTAGCCTTTTTCCCGCGACCCAACTGCGTCTTTTTCCCTGTTTCCTGCGTCCCGACTGCCTCTGTCGGCCCAATAGCCATGACCTGTCCGCGTCTGTTTCCCTTAAACCCGCGGTCCGCCTGTTCTGATTCGCCACAGACCCGCGGTCTGATTTCTGCATTTTTTCCCTAATTTGAGCCCAGCCCCTTTTGCTGCAATATTTTCTGCATCTGAACAGCCCTCTGTCCTACCTGCAGCCCCACTTCCCTACAGCCTTTCTGCAACACAATTTCTATTCCCTTTACAGAATCTTTTTAAAATTTTAACATTTTTAATTCAGAAAATTTTGCAAGTTAAAGTTTCAATTTCAGTATTATTGATAGTTAGAAGTTGCCCCCCTTATGGCACTTCTATTTTGGGTTCATCACCTCACGAGCACACACTCTGTCACATAATTCAAGTGAACCTTAAAATCTACTTAACTCAACCAATATTCTAACCCCACTTGGGGAACACAAAAAAATCTTTGTAGTTAGGTAGGATCGGGGGGATAGGCTTCCAATAACACCCCTCGGTTACTTACACTTGAGACATAGTTGTTATCCAAATAGGGAACCAAAATCTTCTAGTACTTTTTGGCACGGTCACGACCAATTTATCAGAGGGCCTCTCCCTTAGGAGGGTTGAAGTCGGGAGACTGGTTCCGGAGGCCTGAGTGGAATACCGCACTCCATTCAGTAACCGAAGGGATACCTTTCGCAGTTCTCGGGATATCCCTATATAGGGGTATTGCGGTTAAAGGACCAAACGGCAGATTCACCTTTCTGGACGTGTCATGAACGGGGTATCTTAGTTGCCATTCTTCTAGGATTGACTACCCGGTGTCCCTCTCGGTAGGGGGATATCTTAGCCACTTGGCTTTCCTATTCATATTGTCTGACTTGGATTTCATCACCTTGCAGAGGATATGTCTAGTTGAGTCAGAATACCTTTTTAGTTAGGTGTTTGAATGCTCCCTTACCTCCCTTTGGTCTAGTGAGTCCACCATTTTTTATTTTTAGGAAACCTGCTGCTTGTTGGTATTCTGACCATCTTTGTTGATACTCCACTTATTGTAGCACAGCTGTTGTAGTAGGTGTTTTGAGTTGGTTGTTGGCCTGAGTGCCTTGTTTTTGAGCTCTCCTTCTGCACACTCGGTTGCATTAGGATTTTTGAGCTATTTTTCTACTCCCCTCAACCCACAGAGATTTGACACCATCTGTCACCATTGAGTCCCCGAGACATTCTCGGCACCTCAGGGGCGAGCCCCCACAACATGGTTCACTTGACACCACCCGTCACCGTCACAGATCATCATCACTTGATACCACTTATCATAGATCTCGAGCCTTGTCCCTTGACTCCACTCGTCAGTGGCATAGGACTCCGTCACCAGATATTGACGCACCTTACTTTACCTCCGATTATGAGACAGAATCTGAGAACCCCATTTATACTGCCCCTACTAGCCCCATGGTTGGCACGACTTCCACTCCTTTCGTTGTAGGGACCATTGGTGGTACATCCACCACTACACCAGTTACCATCCCTGCGTTGGGTATGCCCTCCACAGGGCCCCCATCTACTGTTTCCCTCATTGCACCTATTCCCACAGCTGGCATACCTATTCCCACTCCATCAGTGGCTCATACTACCTATGGTGGTGCAGGACCATCCTATACCACCTTAGTTCCCCCACTTGGGGGCACCATTCCAAACCTTGCCCCTCCACTTGGGGGCATTGGCCCCAACTTGGCCCAACCCCCTACTGTGTCACATCCTTCTTCCAGTTTGCCATTTATGGCTAGCCTCAACCTACCTGATTTGGCCAGATTGACCAACGACCCTATCCGACACGACCCTGCGTGGCCTCATATGCCTACCAAGCTCCCCTCTGACATCCCTAAGTTCGAGGGCAAGGCCGGTGAGGACCCACAAAACCATATCATGTCTTTCCACCTATGGTGTTCCTCCAACTCCATTGTGGACGACTCTGTTCGCCTCCGTCTCTTACAACGCACCTTCACTGGCTCTGTAGCCAAGTGGTATATCGAGCAACCCCATGGGACCCATGCCACCTTTGCTTCCCTTGCCTCGACCTTCCTGCAGTTCTTCCAGTTGGATGTTCGCTATGACGCGGGCGTTGAGATCCTCCTATCTTGCAGACAAAACACGGCTACCCACATCAGTGACCACATCCATGAGTGGCGTCGACGTCGTAGCTTATGCAAGATCAAATTAGATGACCGTATCTTCCTAGATTGGTTACTCAAATCCCTTCTCCCTGTCATTGCTAAGGATGTGGCATCAGAAAGACCCCAGTCTGAAGAAGAGGCCATCCTCAAGGCCCAACAGTTCGACCTCATTTACGCCCAGTCGGGTTACCTTTATACCATTATACCTGACGCCCCTCGCGGTGAGTCCTCCCAGCACGATGCACTGGGGGCATCTCACACTGCCGACGGCATCATTGGCCGTGTTTCTTCGCATCCCCAACCATTTTCTATAGCATGTCCTACCGTTGGCCCCGACCTTTCGCGGGCTACCTCACAGTCTAGAGCAACCAACTCGTATGCTCCCATGACACATCACCACCATTCCCATGGGCCCTCATGTCCACCTCAGTGCTTCGATCATGTGACCTCCACTTACGCCCCCCTGGTCGCACCTCAGCCCTATTACCATCAGCAGGCTGCACCAGCTCCTGCGCCTGCACAATCCCAACCCGCTTATTACCCACCACAGGCAGCCACTGTGGCGAACCCACAACCTGCTCCGCAGCCTGCCCCAGCACCTGCGCAACCTCAGAATCCACCTACTGCCCAAGGGTAAGTCTACGCCCAACACAATCCACAGCAAAACCAGAACAACCAACACAACCAGGGCCAACAAAATCGCGGCAAGGGCCGTAATCGTGGGAACAACCAACCCACAGACCAAGCTGCTCAACCGGCTAATCCTCCAGACAATAATAATGCGTCCCCTGCTAACCAAAACCCTGATCGCCCGCCCAAGCAGGCTAAAAACCCCAATTTGCGAACAAACCATCCTTATTCTATTTGCGGGGTATATGGCCACTACACACATGATTTCCCACACTTGGAGCGAGCTAGGCAACTCTGGGTTGACAATTCCCATCGCCAAGGGCATGCGGCTCCTCAAGCACCACCCAACCCCCCACAACCTCAGCAACCACCTTTGGTCCTGCAAAACCCCTTACCAACCCAAGGCGTAGTGAACACTCAGCCATTGGCTCCACCTCAAGCCAATGCGCCTCCCCAACAACAAATCACTTACGCTGCCCCTGATCAACCCATGTTCGACTCAGGGACCCACCACCTGTTGATGATGTCATCCGCTGACGTCAACCTTCAGACCCGTCGGAACCAATATGGCTCCACCACTGAAGCACCTCCCATTGATAAACCCAATAACGCTCATCCCACTGATCAGGCATTACGTATACCTCCACCTCCACTAGATGACGCTCCCAAAGCACCTCGTTTCCCACTTCGCCATATCAATAATAACCCTAATGCGCGCGCTACGTCAAACTACAACATTGTAGATGACCTAGCCCAATCTCCCGCAGCCATGTCTGCGTTAGAAGTCTTGAAGAACTGCCCTTCCCAGCGCAAGACTTTACTCTCAGCCATTGGGGCGATTGACCCAAATGATTCGAATTTGATGGCATTTTATTTGGACCAGTCCGAACCCCGCCTTCTTTCCACCCTAGCATTCCAAGTTTCTGTTTCCATTCAGAATCTTGTCATCCATCGGTGCATCATCGATGAAGGTGCCTCCACATGTGTTATGTCTACATTCGTGTGGTAGAAGTTGGGATCCCCTACTCTCTAGTAGTCCACCACTGCATTACGTGCCTATGACGGTCGCTCGGCTCAGCCCCAAGGCCTCCTAGCCAATGTCCCCGTCCAGTTAGGTGGCAAAACCGTACTCATCGACATCGAGGTAATCAGTGCCCAATTGGATTATAACCTTTTACTAGGTCGCAACTACATGTATGCCATGCGGGCGGTTTCCTCTTCCGTCTTTCGCAGCATGATGTTCCCCCATGAGGGACGCGTGGTCAAGGTTGACCAACTCACCTACTATGATCCCAGTGCCCCCGCGGCACCCGAAAATGTTCTCCCCATGGTTGAGCAACCTGTTTCTAGTACAACCACCTCGTTTGTTTCTTCTACGGGGCCCGGAGTTTACTCAGACGCGCCGATGACCTCCACCTTCCAATCCATTCCTCCCCTGGCATCTACGTTCGACGTGTCTGACTTATGTACCTTGTCCCACGATAACCAAACTCCTAATAATCAACCACCCTTGTTGCCTAAACCACCATTGGTACCTAGACACATTGGTGTTACACCTATTCACACGATCCCCTTCCTAGTCCCTCCATCGAGAGTAGTAAGCGCCCCGGTTATGGCTACCCTTAGCCTCCCTAGGTTAACCTTGGGATTACCCGTCTAGTACCTTTCGCCTCCCGTTCCCCCGCCGACACCAAGCGTCGTCCTCCAACCGGTGCAACCCATGGCTACTACCACTAAGCCACCCCCCGGTGTAGCTACCCCTTCGTCCTCCACGGATCCCCCTCCTACTCCCAAATCCACTGGGAGCAGAGGGCCACAACCTTACACTGCTGTACCACCTCCCAAGACAGTAAAAAACCCCCCCGTGTTTTGTGCTCCTCCTAAATGCTCATTGTGCGATGAGTTAGGCCATGCGACTCATCAATTCCCCCAGTTATCGGCATTGCAGAGACACATGCAGATGCTCGACGACGACCCCAACATTCCCGTTTTCGAACTCAACCCCACCCATAAACCCAAAGATAAATCCCTACGTACCAACCACCCCTGTGCCATATGCGGTGTTTACAGGCATTACTCACACCACTGTCCCGATCTCCTGGATTACAGAGCGGCTCTCTATGAGATGAACAATCTGGATCTTGAGACGGCACCACCTACCATTGAGGAGATCTACCCCCTGGTCTCTTCACCTTCAGGAGAGGTTAATACCATTTATATGATCTCTTCCACCACTACCCCCTCATCAACCGATTTGACGACGCAAACTTTCCATACTGATGAGGATATTCTTGAGGCCCTTACTGCCCCGAATTATCCCTGGGATGACATGCACCACCGTTCCTATTTTATCCCAGAAGAACCCTTCTCTCGCACAGCCACCCAGTGCACGGTTGAATCCAAAGACTTCCTTCCCACCAAGGTCGACTGGTTCAAGGACCCTATTCCTGCTCCTGACGCCTTCGAGGAGGGTAACATGGCCAACATCTCACCCGTCATCCAAATTGATATCGCTGCCCCAGGACGTGCCCCTAAACTCATCACTTTAGGAGCCTTCTGCAGTAAACAAGAGATTGAGGACTACATAAACCTTTTCAGAGAATTTCGTGATGTCTTTGCCTGGTCTTATACCGAGATGCCCGGTCTTGACCCCGCCATTATAGAGCACCACATAGACACATGGCCTGATGCACCCCCTGTTCGTCAGAAACAGCGCCCCATTCATCCCTCAAAGCTCCCAGCTGTCAAAGCCGAGATTGAGAAACTTCGTAAGGCAGGATTCATTTACCCTATTACCTATACCACATGGGATTCAAACCCCGTTCCCGTTAATAAAAAACAAGGCACCATTCAAGTATGCACTGACTTCCATGATTTAAACCGTGCTTGTCCCAAGGACAATTTCCCCACGCCATTTATAGACCAACTCATCGATGCGTGTGCGGGGCATGAAGTCCTCTCGTTCATGGATGGTTTTTTCGGATACAACCAGATTCATATCCGTAAGGAAGACTAGTACAAAACTGCCTTTACCACCCCATGGGGCACCTTTGCCTATCGCGTCATGCCTTTCGGCCTCAAAAATGCTGGTGCCACCTTCCAGCGGGCCATGACCTGTTGCTTCCACGACTTGGTCCATATCCTGCTAGTCTACCTTGATGACCTTACAGCTTGTTCCCGGAAACGATCAGACCACCTTAACAACCTTCGGCAAGTTTTTCTGCGTTGTCGCAAATACCAAATCCGCTTGAACCCACACAAGTGTGTCTTTTGCGTTCCGGCAGGCCGATTGTTGGGTTTTATTGTTTCCCAGAAAGGAATTACTATTGATCCCCTGAAGGTCCAAGCCATCTTGGACCTTCCCTCTCCTCGCACGCTCCGACAGCTCCAAAGTCTGCAAGGGCGCTCCAATTTCCTTCGACGCTTTGTTCCTGATTACGCCACTACCATCCACGGTTTCTTGCATCTGCTCCGTACCCACGTACCCTTCGTCTGGGATGAGCAAGCAGAAGCTGCATTCGAAGCCCTCAAGAAATCTCTCACCCAAGCTCCCTTGATTTCCCCTCCGGATTTCTCCCAGGACTTCATACTCTACGTCTCGGCATCCGAGCATGCTGTTTCCGGAGTCTTGGTTCAAGAAGACGCTTCTCACCAGGAGCATGTCATTTATTACGTCAGCCAGACCTTGTCTGGACCCCCTCTACGTTACCCATATGAGGAGAGACTCGCCCTCGCTGTGGTCTTTTCCGTCCAAAAATTGCGACACTACATCTTACTTAGTCATACCACAGTCGTCGCCGACTCCAACCCCATGGTATACCTCCTCAACCGGCGGCTACTACAAGGTCGTGTTGCCAAATGGGTCATTATCCTCCAGGAATATGACCTTACTTTCAAAACCCCTAAGAGCACCAAAGCCCTCGTGCTTGCCCAGCTCATCACTGATATCCCTTCCATTCTCCCGGCCAAACAAATATTCGATGAGTTACCCGACAACTATTTGTTCACCATCTCATCTGATGACCCATGGTACGGTGATATTTTGTTATACCTGCACATGCAGAAGTTTAGACCCAAAGTCACCCGTAATGGATGCCGTTGCATCCATCACCAGGCCTCTTGATATCTCCTCCTAGGCGATGTCCTTTACCAGCGAGGGGTTGACACCATTCTTCGTCGTTGCCTTACACACGAGGAAGCTGAACACGTCCTCAATGACTGTCATAGCGGCGCCTGCGGCGGCCATTTCTCGGGAATGACCACCGCCCAAAAGGTCATCCGCGCCGGATACTTCTGGCCCACCCTTTTCACCGACTGCATCACTACGGTCAAACACTGCCATAACTGCCAACTTTTTGCCCCCAAGGCCCGGACACCTCCTGCTCCGTTACATCCAGTCGTCACCATTGGTCCCTTTTGTAAGTGGGCCATAGACTTCATGGAGTGTAGACACCCGTCTGCCAACGGCCACAAGTATATCGTTGTTGCCGTTGATTATTTCACCAAATGGGCGGAAACCATTCCTACCTTCAATTGTACCGCCGACACTGCTGCCCGTTTCTTTTTCAACCATGTCATCACTCGATTCGGGGTTCCTAAGCAGTTAGTCTCTGACCACGGTTCCCACTTCGAAGATGCCGTCTGGTGTGAGTTATCCACCCTCCTCAAATTTGAACACCAATTTTCCTCTGCTTACTACCCCCAAGGGAACGACCAAGTAGAGGCCATCAACAAAATCTTAAAAACCATCCTCCAACGCACTATTGACCGGCATAAGTCCAATTGGCACCACATGCTCTTCCCTGCCTTATGGGCTTACCGTACCTCTACCAAGACCGCCACTGGTTTTACCCCGTTTCACTTAGTGCACGGCGTAGAGTCTGTCCTCCCCATTGAGTGTCAGATACCTGCCCTACAAATCGCCGTCGAGCTTCTCCCCGATACCTCCCCACTCGAGCAACGTCTGCTATCCCTCGAACAAGCCAATGAAGACCGTCGTGCCACTCTCCAGAACATCGAGGCTGCCAAGAACCGGTCCAAAGCCGGTTATGACAAACATGTTCACCCTCGAACTTTCCACGAAGGGGACCTCGTCCTCGCCTATGACCAAGGCCCTTACATCGTGCAGACCTGTCTTGGCAAGGGGGCATACATCTTAGCCGACTCCGAAGGCCATCCTTTGCGCAACCCCCGTAATGGGTTGTACCTTAAGCGTTTTTACCCATAAATGAAACCGCGGCCTCATTGGTCCGCATTGTATAGTTTGCTCTCTTTTTTGTTTTTCACCTTTTTTACCATCATCTCACAATAATCATTTTTGCATGACCACAGATGGACCATCTTCCACCTTGTTACACTGGCTTCGCTGATGGCGCAAGCCGTTGGTCTCCCAACTTGGCTTCTGCAGCATGGGTCTTGTACTCCCCTTCCAACGAGATGATTCACCTTGACGGAATATGTATAGGCGCTGCTACCAATAACCAGACGGAGTATGATGCTGTGACCGGTCTCCTGACTGCTACCATCCAGATGGGCATATGTCACCTTCATGTGTTCCTTGACTCCCAACTACTTGTCTCCCAACTCAACAACTGCTACCAGGTGCGTGATCCCTGTCTTTTTAGAGAATTCCTGCGTGCAAAACAACTCAGCCGACAGTTTGAATCCATAACATTCACACATGTCCCAAGAGCCCAAAATAGTGTCACAGATCAAATGGCAAACAACATCCTAGATTGGCATATCAATCACACCATGTAACATCATGCATCATCATCCCATAACATCTCATAAAAATATATAAAAACCCAAAAAGATTGCATCGCATCAACATTTGCATCCATGTACATAAACAATAAAACCACATGCATATTCATAGGGGCATCCATGTGCCTAATCATACATACATCATAAAACCACATAAAATACACAAGGGGCATCCACGTGCCCAACATCCTATGCTACTTGCCTCCATGTGCAATACAAATATCTCACATGTCATAATGCGCATCCACGTGCGTACAAACACAACATCATAAAAAGGTGCATCCATGTGCATATATATATATATCAAAAAATATACATGTTCCGTGCTATACATGTCCTGAGTACCCCTGTACTCAGCTATACAAAAAATGGATATACATGCCTAAAGCCTCATCAAAATACATGCCGTAGATACAAAACTCGGGGGGAGTCCCTTGCACTCCCTAATGAGAGTCGTATCTTGCATCACTACCTGTATCGGCTGCCTCTGAGTCCTCCCCTCGCTCCTCCTCCGGCAAGTCCTCATCTCCTACAGGCTCCTATGCCCGTGCCCGGTCCACCAAGATCGCCATTCGGATTGCTATGGATCTGAACTCTCGGGGTGCCCTCATGCAATCCTGAACCACGTCCGGATCGACGTCCCGCCACCCCTCGTCGGTCATCCCTATCAGCAAACGGTCTAGTAGTGCCCATACGGACTCTAGTGTCCCCTCCGCATCGCGGCGACGGACCTCCCCTTGCCCAGGCAGAGCTGGAACGGCCACAATCCCCCTCCGTGCCACATGTCCTGGAGGCGGCCTCAGGCCCACATCTGCAGATCACCCATATGTCAGTCACAGTATATCAATCTACTATCATATATATAAAACTTGACATCCATAACATGCAAGCAAACACATACGTACCATCGGGTCCCCATGCCTGTCCTGGTCCTCGTGGCGCCTCTGGATCTCCCGTGTAGTCCATGTCCCTATATGGGAATTCGTCCAGTGTCAATGGTATCTTGAGCCACTGCAGGTACAAATCCTGCGTAAAATACCTACCCATGTCGCCGCCACCACGGCGACGCATCATCTCGCCCCATCGCACCATCCGCGGCTCCCTCAAACCTCCTACTCTGATCGGCACCCGCGGCCGTAGTGTGGGTACCCTCTCCATAAAGAAGGCACACAAGAAGGAACCATAGCAAAATCCCTTGCCAGATTCCTTCGCTGCTATTAGCTGCCGCTGAACGCAGGTCAGGAACATCTGGCCCCATGCGTAGTACACCCCATCCAGTACACGCTCCACCATCTGCATCTGGCCCCCAGACACCTTCTCAGGTGACTGGGATCCCAATACCCGAACAACCCATGCCGCCATGGCCTGCACTGATGGCTCCTGTAGGTCCCTCACTAGGAGTGCATTCCTATGCACCCTCGCCTCAAGACCACAATATCTCTCCAGCATGTCCTCCATGTATACGTCCGCGGCGACCCGTGGCTGTGTGTCTTCCACCCTGCCCAGACAGGGCAACCCCGTCAGAAAGTATACATCGGTCAGGGTGAGGTCCACCCTCTCACCCTGTACTCGGAAAGCCTGTATGTCCGGCTCCCAGAAACTAATCAGTCGATTCAGCAGCAATGCTGCTGACCGTATCATGGGTATCTGTGCGAACTTTAGTAGTCCGCACAGTCCCAGCACAGATCGCACATGGCGATCCCCTCGGATCACGGTCACGATCTCATCAGGGATCTCCCGCTCTCTCCATAGAACCTGCGGCATCCTGTCAATCACGCAAAGTCGACTCATCAGACTCATGTCAAATAAATAAGTCCTTCCCCTCCCCCCGGAAGACCCTAATAGCTCGGCTCAAAACCATGGCTTTAGGGCTCCCTACCGCGGTTTTCAACCGCGGCTGTCAGGCCTACACTCGCGGTCCTTAACCGCGTCTGTTTGACCTAACCTCGCAGTTTGGCACCGCGTGTTCCTCCTTGGAACACGCGGTACCAGACCGCGTATCCAGCCGAGAAACACACGGTACCCAACCGCATGATTCACACTGAAACTCGCGGTCACCAACCGCGGTTTCGTCCCCCTAACCCGCGGTCCACCCCACGTGGACCGTACAAATAACCCTGGGACCCACTACCCAACCCCCGACCCTAAAAAAAACATGCAGGTATGAGTTTGACGGAATACCTGTATCTCCTGGATCTGAAATCGGCCGATTGGATCGTCCAGAAATGCCACCTCAGCTCTGGTCCACTCTGATCACTAGTCAAAGTCAAATAGTACAAATGACACATGTCATGTTGGACCCACTCACTATTTATAGTCAGTTGACTTTTTCTTGTTTTGGCCATTCTGACCCCATACGGAGTCCGTTTTTCGAACCGTTTCCACCACTGGAATCAGCACGACGAGACCGTCATGATGGTCACCTCGTTGAATTATTTTTTGTTGAGATATTGTAACTTCAAAGAATATTATATTTGTACTTTATTATTCTAGAGATGTTTCATTCCTCCGTGAAGATCTTATTGTATATCCGGAGATGTTTATTCCTCCGTCGGAATGTGGTAACTCGGGTTATTAGACTTCCCTAGTGGGGGTCGTCCCAGTCAGTTGTAGTGGGGTATTTAACCCATTGGTTAAATACGAGCCTACGTGTACTTGTGTAAAAGATATGTCAGAGTAGTGTATAAATAGAGGAGGTGTGTTCCTCATTTGACACACACACTCACTTGAGAGAGAGGCACACTTGTGGAGGAGAGGTCTGCTATGGTGGAGGAGGAGATCATCTATTTGGTTTGCATCTTTGTATATTGCTGGTCATCTATATTGAGGAAGCTTTACTGGGTTTTCTACCCCATGAGGGTTTCCCAGGATAAATCTGTGTCTCTTGTGTTTATGTTATGCTTGTTGTTTCTTCAGTGATCCTGTATATGCTATTATTGTGAAATGGAATGTAATGCTGCTATTTTCTGTCTTAGAATATTAAATCTTAACATGGTATCAGAGCTAACCTAAAGGAAGGCAAGGTATGGCACTTACGACACTTGCTTTACTTACGACATTTTGAAGGTTAGGGTTTTACATAGAAAAAACCGGTCATCGTGGAAATTTCGCTATAAATCCATGTATGCGAAGTTTCAGGGTCTGAAAGATTTACAGGTCGAAGATAACATTCCCAGGTACCTTGTGTCCAAAGGGAACCCTTATCTTCGTTGTACTTTATGAGTTATGATCAGTACAAGTTAGGGTTTCTGCCTCTTCCAGATCTCAGTCAAAATCAGGTAACCTTGGAAAAAAGGTCATAACTTGGGCTAGGAAGCTCCAAATGAAATTTTGTAAAAAAGTGACAGGTAGTACACAGATTGTACTATCTCAGGAAACGTTTTCAGAGGTCGAAGGTGAACCAGTGACACGTGGCACGCCGTACAAGTTCGCTCTCCTGTTTTATCCCATAAACAGGTCACGTTGCGACACTTGGCATAAATCTCTCTCAGAGAGTCCAATTGAGGTCAGACCTATCAGGATAGAAAGATAACAGGGAAATCTATCTCAAAAAAAGTTTTCAGAGGACGAAGTTCAAACAGTGACACGTGGCATGCCGTACAAGTTAACTCTCATGTTTTATCCCATAAACAGGTCACCTTGCGACACTTGGCATAACTCTCTCTTAGAAAATCCAATTGAGTTCAGACCTGTCAGGATGGAAAGATGACAGGTCAGGATACTACATAAAAAGTTTTCAGACCCTGTGGAGCAAAAATTTCAGAGTTATAGCAGAAACAATCAGGTGCATATTTCTGTCAAAACAAAATTATTTTTGGAGCACCTTTATTCATGGCTTCCGGAATTTAGGGTTTCAGAGAAAGTTAGAATTTTTGGAATCAGAGTCCACGGCTGAACGCTTCTCAGGAAAATCAAAATTTAGAGACCAAGATCGAATTTTTTGGTTGGGTAGAATACCGGGCTTGATCAAACCCTAGTTCGGGATTTTGATCAGAAAGATGGAAAATTAGTGCTTCAACAAAAGTTGGAATTTTTGAAGTCTGTAACCACGGCTGGAAGCTCCTCAGAAAAATAAGATTTTAGAGCCTTGGATCAAACCTTTTGATTGGACAGAAGGGTGGGCTTCATCAAACCCTAGTTCGGGTTCCTGTCCAGAAGATCCAGAAGTTTCGAAGGCAATTTTGAAGGGTCAAATTTTGGAGATTTCAAAAGTGAAGTATGCTAGTTTGATCAGCTTAGCAAGACACATCCTTCCATCCATTCAGAAGCATGAAAGTCAAAGATTGAATTTTTAGGGTTTCTCTAGCAAGCCCTAATGAAGCTCCAAATCAAGTTTCAGGGGGAGTTGAGGCTAAGGCCTTACATAAGAAGACTACAAGAAGTCTCGACAGGTATGACTTAAGGAGGTTCAGGTATGTCTTGAAATATGATTCTTGATTAAGTTCATAATGTGTTTGTCCTCATATTATTTATTAGCACAATCTTGATTATTGTTAGAATTGTCTTATCACCCTAGTAACAGTATGAATGCATGTGAATGATCGAAGACATTCATTGAATAGGGCTATATGATTGTACTAATGCATTATGGTGTTGTGTGAGGTTGATGTTGTCTGCTAACAAGATACAGGTACATCACAAAAGACAAATCAAGTTCCATGACCATGACAACATGAAGACAAAGACTCATCCATAATATTTGTTCTACTTACGAGGTATGTATGACTTTGTTATATTATGCTTAACCTATGAGACATGCAGGTTCTAGCTCAGGATCTCTAAATCATTGAAGAGATTGTTTAGGTATGTTGTACATAACTAATCCAGATATGTTTTCTTATGTCAAGTTAGAATCTTACCTTGTGTTAGGATACCTTATATAAGTATACTTGATATGATTGGTTATGCTTATTCATAAAGTTAGTAATCAAGGGTTTATGCATATTATGTCTCTTGTCTTGATGATTTAATTAACCAGAAGAGTACTATGATCAAACAAGAATATGCATGAGTAAAAGAAGACTTCCTTGAAACCCTGAATACTAATGATCATGACTATACATATTCAAGATTATTTAGAATTAGAATGTTTGGAGAATATACTAATGAACGTATGTTTGTGTATGAGATCATGAGGATGACACTAGTGCACACTTGAGCATGCACAGTGGTACAGAATGAATAGAAGTTCAAAAGACATATAGAAGATCAAGCGGGAGGCAACCACACAAACATAAAAGATAAGTATTTGAGTTGTTATTTGAAATAGTAAATGATATTGCTTGTATGCATATTTGTATTCCTAGAATATATCATGCTGAGTGTAAACATTCATAGAGCATTGAACAATATACTACTAATATGCATATGATTGGTAAGTTGGACAAACATTCCGTTGTTGCTTGTCTAGAATGAAACCTCTTTGCTGACATGCTGAGAGCTGTGCACACTCTCGATAGTATGTTCTGTTAGAGATGGAAGGCATCTAGATAGCCACTGTATGCATACAGGATATGGGAAAGTGTTGTGCCAAAGTATTGGTCAAAATAGTTGTATAACTAAGTAAATGATATCTGTATGCATAATAGGTTATCATGTCAATATGATTTGATGATTATGAAGTATTACTAATCATGTACTTAATTTTGATTTGTAGGAAAGATCATGATGAATGATGAACACTGAACAAGCGATGGATGTTAAACAAAAAAAAAAGATTTTCAAATCAAACACACTATAGAAGGCTTGTGGCTAGAAGATTCTCTTAGAAAGAAGAAGAGAATCATGATGAGATGTTTGCTCCAAGTGGCTAGATAAGACCATTCTCTTAATGGTGTAATTAAAGAAGAAGTGTGAATCAGGTTTTGTATGGGTTCCCAGGATCGATAGTAATTGATGAGAATACATGTGAGGATTGCATCATCCTTGAACACAAGTTCTAAAGTGAGCCGTAGACAAGTGTCTCCGAGAAAGAAGAGGGATTGTATCATCCTTGAACACTTGTTCTAAAGAGAGCCGTAGATGTATGTCTTCGAAAATGAAGTCCTTGGTGGACATGAGAGGATTGGATCATCCCTAGACTTCAGTCCGAAAGAAGAGCCGTAGACATATGTCTTCGAGAATGAAGTTCTTGGTGAACATGTGAGGGGATTGGATCACCCCTGGACTTCAGTCCGAAAGAAGAGCCGTAGACGTATGTCTTCGAGAATGAAGTTCTTGGTGAACATGTGAGGGGATTGGATCACCCCTAGACTTCAGTCCGAAAGAAGAGCCGTAGACATATGTATTCGAGAATGAAGTTCTTGGTGAACATGTGAGGGGATTGGATCATCCCTGGACTTCAGTCCGAAAGAAGAGCCATAGACGTATGTCTTCAAGAATGAAATTCTTGGTGAACATGTGAGGGGATTGGATCACCCCTGGACTTCAGTCCGAAAGAAGAGCCGTAGACGTATGTCTTTGAGAATGAAGTTCTTGGTGAACATGTGAGGGGATTGGATCATCCCTGGACTTCAGTCCAAAAGAAGAGCCGTAGACGTAGGTATTTGTGAATGAAGTTCTTGGTGAACATGTGAGGGGATTGGATCATCCCTAGACTTCAGTCCGAAAGAAGAGCCGTAGACGTGTGTCTTCGAGAATGAAGTCCTTGGTGGACGGTTGAGGATTAAGTCATCCTTGGACGTAGTCCTAAATGTACGGTTGAGGATTAAGTCATCCTTGGATGTGGTTCTAAATGTATGGTGGAGGATAAAGTCATCCTTGGACGTGGTCCTAAATGTACGGTTGAGGATTAAGTCATCCTTGGACGTAGTCCTAAATGTACGGTGGAGGATTAAGTCATCCTTGGATGTAGTCCTAAATGTACGGTGGAGGATTAAGTCATCCTTGGACGTGGTCCTAAATGTACGGTTGAGGATTAAGTCATCCTTGGACGTAGTCCTAAATGTATGGTGGAGGATTAATTCATCCTTGGACGTAGGATTAAGTCATCCTTGGACGTGGTCCTAAATGTACGGTTGAGGATTAAGTCATCCTTGGACGTGGTCCTAAATGTACGGTGGAGGATTAAGTCATCCTTGGACATGGTCCTAAATGTACGGTGGAGGATTAAGTCATCCTTGGACATGGTCCTAAATGTACGGTTGAGGATTAAGTCATCCTTGGACGTGGTCCTAAATGTACGGTTGAGGATTGAGTCATCCTTGGACGTGGTCCTAAATGTACGGTTGAGGATTGAGTCATCCTTGGACGTGGTCCTAAATGTACGGTTGTGGATTAAATCATCCTTGGACAGTAAATCCAGTAATTCCGAAAGGAAGGATAGTCCTAAATGAATTGAGTGGATTAAATCATCCTTAGACAGTAAATCCAGTAATTCCAAAAGGAAGGATAGTCCTAAATGAATTGAGTGGATTAAATCATCCTTGGACAGTAAATCCAGTAATTCCGAAAGGAAGGATAGTCCTAAATGAATTGAGTGGATTAAATCATCCTTGGACAGTAAATCCAGTAATTTCGAAAGGAAGGATAGTCCTAAATGAATTGAGTGGATTAAATCATCCTTGGACAGTAAATCTAGTAATTCCGAAAGGAAGGATAGTCCTAAATGAATTGAATGGATTAAATCATCCTTGGACAATAAATCCAGTAATTCGAAAGGAAGGATAGTCCTAAATGAGATTGAGTGGACTAATCATCCTGTAAATAGATTGGGATTGCCTCGTCCCTAGACATGGTGAGATGTCTTAAAGTGATAAGGACTAATCATCCTGTAAATAGATTGGGATTGCCTCGTCCCTAGACATGGTGATATGTCTTAAAGTGATAAGGACTAATCATCCTGTAAATAGATTGGGATTGCCTCGTCCCTAGACATGGTGAGATGTCTTAAAGTGATAAGGACTAATCATCCTGTAAATAGATTGGAATTGCCTCGTCCCTAGACATGGTGAGATGTATTAAAGTGATAAGGACTAATCATGGTATAAATAGATTGGGATTGCCTCGTCCCTAGACATGGTGAGATGTCTTAAAGTGATAAGGACTAATCATCCTGTAAATAGATTGGGATTGCCTCGTCCCTAGACATGGTGAGGTGTCTTAAAGTGATAAGGATTGATCATCATGTAAGTTGATCTGGATTGCATCATCCATAGACATGAGAGTTGTCTTAAATCGAGAGGGACTGATCATCCTGTAAGTGGATCAGGATTGTATCATCCTTGGACCTATGTCCTAAAGTGAGAGGGATTGATCATCCCGTAATTGGATCTTGTGTGTTGCAGGGTATGCTGCTATTGTGTATACTTGTATTGATGAGGATACTTGTATTGATGATATGTATACTTGTATTGATGAGGATACTTGTATTGATGATGTGTATCCTTGTATTGATGAGGATACTTGTATTGATGATGTGTATACTTGTATTGATGATGTGTATACTTGTATTGATGAGGATACTTGTATTAATGATATTTATACTTGTATTGATGATGTTGTTGATCGTGATGATCTAGATGACAATGTTGTTGATCGTGATGATCTAGATGATGATGTTGTTGATCGTGATGATCTAGATGACGATGCTGCTGATCGTGATGATCTAGATGACGATGCTGCTGATCGTGATGATCTAGATGACGATGCTGCTGATCGTGTGATGACGATGCTGCTGATCATGTGATGACGATGCTGATGATCGTGTGATGACGATGTTGATGATGGTGTGATGACGATGCTGATGATCATGTGATGACGATGCTAATGATCATGTGATGACGATGCTGATGATCGTGTGATGACGATGCTGATGATCGTGTGATGACGATGCCGATGATCGTGATGCTGATGACGATGCTGATGATCGTGTGATGACGATGCTGATGATCGTGAGATGATGATGCTGATGATCGTGAGGATCCAGATGTTGATGTTGCTATAGTTGTTCGAGTTCTGTAGAAGATAAAGACTCAGTACTGAAGATGTTGATGTTCCATTATTGAAGATGTTCCAGTAACTGCTTGAGTTACTGATGATGTTGAGAAAGCTTCCAATGATTTATAGATGTATCATGTATGATGTTGATGACTCCTTGCTCGTGCAGATACTGTTATAATATCCTTCTCGTTAAGGGGGAGTGTTGAGATATTGTAACTTCAAAGAATATTATATTTGTACTTTATTATTCCGGAGATGTTTCATTCCTCCGTGAAGATCTTATTGTATATCCGGAGATGTTTATTCCTCCGTCGGAATGTGGTAACTCGGGTTATTAGACTTCCCTAGTGGGGGTCGGCCCTGTATGTGTCATGTGGGTCAAAGGGTTATTAGACCACCCTAGAGGGGTCGGCCCAGTCAGTTGTAGTGGGGTATTTAACCCATTGGTTAAATACGAGCCTACGTGTACTTGTGTAAAAGATATGTCAGAGTAGTGTATAAATAGAGGAGGTGTGTTCCTCATTTGACACACACACTCACTTGAGAGAGAGGCACACTTGTGGAGGAGAGGTCTGCTATGGTGGACGAGGAGATCATGTCTTTGGTTTGCATCTTTGTATATTATTGGTCATCTATATTAAGGAAGCTTTACTGGATTTTCTACCCCATGAGGGTTTCCCAGGATAAATCTATGTCTCTTTTGTTTATGCTATGCTTGTTGTTTCTTCAGTGATCTTGTATATGCTATTATTGTGAAATGGAATGTAATGCTGCTATTTTCTGTCTTAGCATATTAAATCTTAACATTTTTGCCCCGTCATTTTTTGTCCATTTTTAAGACACCACTAGTTTCCTCGGTTTGCGTGCCACATCGGCCATTCTCCATTTTTCACATATTTTATATCATCGGATTCATTTTTCCGAGCCGGTGATGATGCTTGAGATCATTTCTCGCTCTCACCCCCATATTTTCTGGGTATTTTTCCAAAACGCTCCCGTCGCCTCGGTGTGCATGCCACATTGGTCGTTACCCATTTTTTGACACTCTTTATATCGCCGGATTCATTTTTCGGAGCCCGTGATGATGATTGAGATCATTTCTCACTCTCACCTGGTACAATTTCAACATTGTGTCCCAACACCTTACTGCCTCGATTTGCGCACCACATCGGCTGCCATCGGATTGTTCCACATCTTTACATGAGCCATTCACTCCTGTCATACTGCAAATGTTTCGTTATTTTTCCACCATTCCATTCACCCCGCAAGGAGGCCCACCAGTGTTCCCCCCTACCCTCGCTCTTGGTCATCATTACTGTTCCTTGATTGAACACTTCCTCCTTGCCTGGCCATTCCTTTTGTCTGGTATAATTTTATCCCTTTTTCGGGCCGGACAAGTCCTTTACGAAAAAGGCACTTAGGGAGTTTCTGTTAAGCTATTTTCTGACTCCTAAAACAATGAAAAGATCGCCGAGCAATCTTGCTTCCTTTCATGCTCGTTAAAGTACCTGAAAGGGCATCTATCTGGTATAAGTTTACCCCTTTTCCGGACCTGGTAGACTAATTACGAAAAAGGAATACTCTAGTCACACTAGCTAGAAGAGTTCTTCATTGTATCCTTTTATGCTTCTTTGGGCCTTGGAGACTAAATATACGAAAAAGAAACCCCCTGGAGTCTTCTTATTTGCTTTCAGACTCTCTAAAATTGAAAGCCACCACGAGCATGAACTGTCCTGGGCTTGTAAAATCCACACGACAGTACCAATCCATTACTTCAGAGTCTTCTTATCGCTTTCAGACTCCTTAAAATTGAAAGCAACCACGAGCATGAACTGTCCTGGGCTCATAAAATCCACACGACAATAACATTTTACACACACTTCTTCTAGTTCCTTAACCCATGAAGAAGTCATTCCGTGCCTCCCGGCACTATGATCAATCATCTCGACAGCGCCCCCAATCAGGTCGCCTTTGTTCAGAGTATTCTGCAGTCTCCTGCCATTTTACCCCAGCTTGAGTCTCCCTCAGCCCAGTCACCATCCCAGATCCAATACAGCTATGATCCCTTTACCATCCGTCAGTTTCATATGCTGCCCGATCATCCCCATTATCATACTCTGAACAAAGGAAGTTTGAGTCCACCCACTCTACTTTCCTAGTTATTCCCTCCCAGTTTGTTAGTCCTGTCATCAGTACTATCACATTTCGGTTCTCCACCTCGTGCTCCTGTCAAGGAAACATCATTGCCTTGATAGGGGCAGGTCTCCCTCTGTCGATGACAGCTCCTCTATTCCAGAGGATAGGCCCAGAGGTCCCTACGCCTTGGACTTATCACCATCTGTGGTAAGTGCCTACGGACCATTCTGAGAGGAGTCATCATTGCCTCTCCGAGTGGTTGTTTCTCACATGCTCGACTTCAGCACCTTGATCGCATCGTCGAGAATCGCGTAGGGTTACATTCCTTCAGTTTCTAGTCGAAGACCCCGGATTTCCCCCGACTCTAGCACATTGGTGAGTCATTTCGGAATGCCCAAGTTATATGTTCCTATGGATATCCGGGCTGCGTTGGCGATTGTATTCGAAAGCCATCTAGTTATCTGCTTCCTTGAGTACCCAATTCCATCCCATATCAGTTCCATTTCAGTGTACCATTGAGAGTATGACCCTTGTCACTCTGGTCCAGCAGCCCATCAGTTCCTTTGGTACCACATTCAGTAGCACTGTCATCATTCCAGTGTATCAGTTTTTCAGCTCAGACATGGTCAGCTCAGCAGTATGTCCCAGATTTGTGTCCCCTCTGGACCCATATGATGTGCACAGTGGTTCTCCATGTATCCTACAGGTCCCCCTTTTCGGGCCTCACAGTTATTTTCTATGTATCTTGATACGAGCATGGGTATGCCCGCCTCGTCCATATATTGAGATTATTCCTCAGTCAGTATTTGAGGTCATGTATATGTCAGGTCCCGTTTTTTGGACCCCATTGTTATTATTATGTTATATCCTGATACGAGCATGGGAATGCCCGCCTCGTCCATATGATCAGATGATTCCTCACCCATTATTGAGGTTATGTACTTTTAGTTCTTGCAGTTTGTTTGGGATCATTGTTCTGGGCTTCAGTTTGTTTCTTCTCTTCTCTCCACACCCCAGGAAAACCATATATGACTTATGATGTCCATCGACCATACAATGAGCTCCTGCCCTCGCACATCAGGGGGCAATCTGTTAACACCCAAAAAGTGTTCACTACCTCATCTACCTCATTACATGGCTCATTTGTCCATTTTCCTACCATATTTCCCTTAAAAACCCTAAAAATCCCACTCAAATGCCTCCAAAAGGCCACAAAACCATCAAAAAAGCCTCAAAAAGGCTAAAAAACCCCTTTTTCCACCAAAAATATCCAAAATTCCTCCAAAATAGCAAAATTCCTTTAAAAAGGGAATAAAAAATATAAAATAATGAGGAAAAGGAAGAAAAAAACCCTATACAGCTGCCCTAAACCATATGGTTCCCAAAACCATGGGCCAGCACTCCACCACCAAAAAACTATAAATAGGTGATGGAGATCCCTCATTCCACATCCACAATCATATGCACCCTTACTCTGCCAAAATCACTCTTGAAATTCTAGCTCACCCTTGAGCTACTTTCACCTTGAGTGCCCCTTTTGGCCCATTCCCACCATTGGAGAAAGAGAAGGAGCAAGTTGGAGCTTGGAGCAACCCTCTTGGAAATTGCAAAGAGATTCACCAACCTTCACATTGGAGGTAACATTAATACAAAAACCATTATTTACATTTTGTTTTTTCTGTTTCATGCACATGTTTAGAGTAGTTTATATTTCTGTTTTAGCTTAATAATTTCCATTTACTGAACTGCTACTAAGGAGTCCCTTCTCCTTAGTAGGTGCTCATTTGCACAAGCTAGGGGTAAAACCCTAGCTACACAATCCTATCCCAAGTTGTTCTTAAGGGGGGATGTTAGGATATTTAGACACTTAGGAGTTAGTTAAGATCAACTTGTGTAATATATCCGTTAGGAAAAGTGTGTTTCTTTAGTATGCATTAGTATGCATGTGTAAATATTTAACCCGATGGTCACGATATGTTTTAGACATGGAGTGATCTGACGGCTCAACTTCTCTTAGATCATACCTACCCTTGATCTGTGGCTTAACACCCGATTGGTCCATGATCTCTATTTAAAGAGCATGGAGGGTCATTGGAAAGTTGATCGATTATGAGAAGCTTATTTGTAACTTTCTTTCTTTGCATAATAAATTGCTCCGTAGAATCTAATTGGCCGGGGCCGTGGAGTGTTTCCCTCACGAGGGTTTAAACCATGTCAAAACATCGGTGTATCGATCTATGATCTATTTGTGTGAAGTGGTTGCTCTAGGTGTTCGATCTTTTGAGAGTACCCTGCGTACCCAAACATTCAACCATTTTCAATGATTTTATTGCAGGACTTGTAGCTGATTCAAGTTTGGTTCGAAACTCATAGAAGATGTCATGAAGTATGTGGTTCGAATTCTCAAGCATTCCATTGTTTTACAGTGCCGGTTGATTGTATTGAAAAGGGTCAAGTCTTCGGAATATTTTGAGAAGCCTCTTGGATCCCATATGATGTATTTTATTTAATGTTGAAACTATGATGTCATTTATAAAATTTCATAATTCAGAAGTCTGAATTATTCTGATTTTTCTATAACCTTGCTAGATTTGCATAGATTTTGACTAGTTTTCAGTATTGATTGAGTTTACTATTTTATGCTTAATGAATTTCGATTCTGTCAGTTCCCGATGTCAAATAATATCTTAATGAACACAATCCATGCATTATTTTTTCAATTCGATGGTCTGTTATGCTATTTGGAAGATCTTGAATATTGACTAGTTGTGTAGTCCCGATGTTCTCAAATCTCTTCCATGATCCCAAATTTCACCAAACCAAGTATGAACTATATTTTTGAAGTTTTATAGAGGTATTGGGACTTAGACACAAGTCATCCACTTCCATCAAGCACCATAATCCATTGAGCTCCATAGAAGTCCTATGGACCACTGCCTTGTACTCTTGGGTTTAGCCTAAGGGGTCTACCGGGGTGTGTTGAGATTAGAGAAAGTGTCGATGTCAAAGTAGGGAGATTGTATAGGATTATTAAATTGTCATAAACCTTTAATTTAACCTTTACCAAGTCTTAAAAGGGTTTTGGGGTCCAGTTTTAGTGTTTGTACAAGTTTTCTTTAAAACTAGTCATTGTTTTTCTGCAATATTCTTCCTAGTGTGCCTTACATCCATAAAGGTACATTATAGTGGTATAAAACCACTTTCCTCTACTCCTGTGGAAAGTAATCTCTCAATTTGAATAATTTGTATCCATGATACTCATACCTTCTCGGGTTAATCTTTGTAGCATGGCCAAGCTTCTTTGATTTATTAAAGAAATCACCACCATGTCTTTCCTTGGTTTTTATGATGGGAGGAATAGATATGAGATGATCGAATATATGAAAAGGTTTAATGGCTACATGGATTTGAGTTTTGATTTTAGAAAGGAATTTCCCTTCATAGAGTACCTTGTTTGGTAAGACAATCTTGAATCAAGAAGGTCTAATCAAAATTTGAATTCTCTCAAGAAGAACAAACCACCTATCTATGGGAGATTCATGAGACAATTTACAACCAAGGGTACCAAAAAGTATTTTGAAGAATATGTTTCAAGGAAGATGGAAAATACAATCATAGAACAACCTTCAAATCAGCCTACTCATAATGCAAATCCCCATACTAAATAAGATGGAGAGGCTTCAAGATGCATGATGGAGGATAGAGAGAAAGTAGATTCACTTCACGAGCATGAAGAAGGATCTAATCAGTCATATTGTGCCCAAGAAGAATCCATGCTACCATATTCGATCCTATTTTATGTCCAACTAGAGGAGGCTGAACCTTATGAATCTACTTTGAATCTTAAAGTGGACTCAAAAGAGGAAGAACAATATTGTTTTTCTAATCAATGCATGGTATCATTAGATCTGGAGGAAGAGAGTTTCCTCATTTGATGGACCCATTAGGGACAAACTAGGAGAAGTACGAATGCACACAGGATGAGGAGAAAGAACCTCATATTATGATGGGGTATGAATAGGACAAATATGAAGGATATTTCAAAGATGAAGATTGGATGACATGTGGATCAGATTTGGAGGAGGAAGTTCAGCTTAATGAGGAGTTGAGCATGTCACATTTTCCATCTTGCATGGAGCATGAGCATGAACACATTGGCCAATTGAATTCATGAGGAGAAGGAGGATTTTCTTAAGTTGATGGAGCATGAAGATCTACATGTCCATGAAGGAGATTCATAGTTGCTTGTATATGAGGAGAGGGATGATACAGAGGATGTGGACCAAGCACTTGTCTTGATTCCAAAGGAGTACATACCATTCAGATCTAAAATCAAATGCACTTGTTTGTACAAGGATTGGATATATAAGTACATAGTGGAGATGGATATCCAAGGGTGCACTAGACTTGCATACTTTGGAAGAAGGAAAATTGGCATATCTCTCAAAGAGCCACCTAATGAACAAGGAAATCCACATGCATGGCATATGCATGAGGAGCATTCAAATCTGAAAATTAAGAGGGTAGATGCATGCATGATTATTGGATAAGACAACAATGAAGTATTTCCACTCACCATATTGGTGGGTGTATCTTGTAGAAAGTTTGGAGTTCAATGGATGCTATCCATTGGAGAGCCTATTTTGCACTACCAAGTTTCTAACTTGAGATATTTTATGAGGTCTGAGTACATTGAGAAGGCTGCAAAGTGCCTCATGACTGTTCAAAGCACATCCATGAACATGTCTTATCATTTTGGAGACATTGGAGCTTTTCTACAAATGCATGAGAAGGGATTGGAAGGTCTCCCATTGGGTAGCCCACCTGACAAGGTGAAGAAGCATAAGGAAGAATTGAGGATGGATGTACAATCCATCAATATATTTTATTACAATCATTTGAAAAGGTTTAAGGAGGGAAATGAAATGGACATCAAGAGTTCCTTTGACTGGGGACACATCAAACCAAGTCCTCTTTCATTTATTATGGGCCTAGTTAAGATGATATCAAAATAGAGTGCATGTGCATAAGGAACAAAGTCCTTAACAAGGAGAACAAGGAGCTAAATACCCCACTCCAAGAATTGCTAAAATGATGTAGGATTTTCATGTAGCAAATTCCCCCCCCCCCAAGGAAGACTTTCATCATCAAATTAGGAGGAATGAATAAGACATGTGGAGGCTAGTATTCAAGTACCATTGTGGGCACGTTGAGTTTCTAGTCATGCTCATTGGATTGAATCATACACCTGCTACATTTCAGACTTGCATGTACACCATGGTAGATGAACAAATTTGTAAGTATGTTTCCAAATTTTCTAATGATATGTTTGTTTGCAGCAAGGTTTGGGAAGAATGCTTGGATATTGTGCTAACCCTTATGGCAGATTTATCTTTCCATACAAATGGATCTAAGTATGATAGGGGGGAGATTGAGATCATAAATCTTAATCATATGGATGTGAAAGTTAGTACCAACTTGCAGGATGGGATGATTTGGAATACTTATGGTGGACCAAGTTCAAGAAGCAACACAAGAGACTTCTTTAGCTTCTCACAAGTAATCATTAAGGAATACATTTATTGTTGGTTAGGAGAGGTTGAAATGATGATTCAAGAGATGATGGGAGTGAGGGTTGTTTTCCTAAAACCTACACTACCAAGTTCCACTCACCCATTCGGCCTACAATGGGGTGTCACAAAATAAGGCATAGAAGCAAATTTGATGAAGAATGGGAACTCCAACGATTTTGAAAGAATAAGGTTGCAGCCATATGAGAAGCATGGCCTCATGAAAGCCATCATGCATGTCATGGCATGGTTAAATCAGTTCCAAAGGAGAACAAGTGGGTGGTCAAATATGATCACAAAGTTTGGATATACTTCTTGGTAAAGGGAGATTTCCATAACACAAAACAAGAAGAAGGGGGCAATGTCCAAGCCCATGTTTTTGATGAGAAGTACCATGAAGGAGGGTGGAAGCATGAAGATCAATTCATATTTTTCAAGGAGGTTCTTGTTCACATAGGCCAAATCCATTTGGTACCTATCACAAGGAAGATTTTTTCATCCCATGATCCACATAGGATTATGATAAAGGTGGAGGAAGTTACAAATGTATTGTTAGAGGGATTGGTACATGGAGATCAACTTATGGATCTCAAGGAGGTCTTCACACACATAGGTCATGTCCTCTTGATGCATATATCATCCTTGAAGAGGAGATTTGTGGAGGCTGCCCTTATCTCACCCTTAGAGGGTCATCATGACTCCTTGAAGACTTGTAGGAGAATAAGAGAGGGGTTTCCATGGGGAGATATCAAGAAGGATGAATTTATACATGGAGGAGAGCATCATGCATGCCCACTAGAATGAATGCAAATATGGGGAGGCATTCCCCTATGCTTCATAATTTGTTTACTTTTGTCCCAAGGAGGAGATTTGCTTAGTAGAGAGGCAACTTTGGAGGGAGTACACGTTTTGCAATGGAATTTTTTGCAGAAGCTTGGACTTAAGTTGCTTGAGTACAAGCAATCTTGGGAGGGGAGGAATTCATGTCCCCATCCAATTAGCACCTTGGTCAAGTCACTAGCCCATTAGATTCCCATGGGACCTAGTTGAAATCGTTAATAATTTGGGAATTAAGGATTTTCCTAAGTTTCCTAGCACCACATGGAAATAAATTATTAAAGGAAAATTTATAAGTCAATCAAGGAATCCTAAGCAAGGTTGGGGAGGATTAAATGGCATCATAGGAATATTATCCAAGGTGTGGAAAGGTTCATTAAATATCAATAATATTAGTGGAAAATTTTGAGCAAGTAATAACTGCCTAGTAATTAATTGCTCATGATGCTCATCAAATGTTGGACTAAGTCCCTAGCCCATCCAGTTCCTATGGGTATAGGACAAGAAAACATTGATTGTTGGGATTAATTTTGAACAAGGCATTAGTAGCTAGGAAATTTAGTATTTCTAATGTTTGTGATGATCCATAATTATTTTTATTTTCATGAATAAAGTAATGTTTGGATAAGTGTTAGTGATTATGTGGCCAGGAGGGTGCATAGGAGAAAATATTTTGACCATAAGAAGCTTGCCAAAGAAGAAAGTTAGAAGAAAGAAGTCAAGGCTAAAAAGCAATTAAAAAGAAGGAAACTAAATAAAGCAAGGAAAAGCTGGCAGAAGGAAAAAAATAGTGGAAAAGCATAATAAAGCAGAAAAAACAAGAAAAGAAGGAAAGCAGTGGAAAAACAGAATAAAGCAGTAAAAGTAAGAAAGTAGACTAAAAGAATAAAAGAATATTAGGAAAAAGAAAAGAAGGATAAAGCATTAAAATGGGATAAATCAGGTAAAGACGAAATCAAGAAAAAAAAGCTTCAGAAAGCAGCAAGTCCTAAACTTACTCATAAAGGTGAATTGGGCTAGGTAGCTTGCACAAGAAGGTATAGACAACTTTGCTAATTTTTGAAGTGAAGAGAGATTGGAAAAATCGGGAAAGAAGGAAAAAGGATAAAGGAAAGAAATAGAGGCTAAATTTAGACAAGGAGGGAGAATTCATGAGGCAAGTGGGTCCAAAATGCAAAAGCAACTTTCCCAAGAAGCCCCACTCATCACTAAATTCGAATTTCATAGATGGAAAGTCCTAGAAGGAAAGAAGATAAGCTCAATTATGAAGGAGAAGTTTTAAAAAGGATGATTAAAATTCCATTTCACATCTTTTGTCTAATTGTGTTTTGGTGTTGATATCTCTTGATCTCTCAATTCGACTTGGGAGGTGTGCCCCTAGTCACAGCTGGGAGATGTGCCCCTACTACTACCACTAGCTCATTCTTCAATTAGATGATTGCATGTTGTAATTTAGCCACTATCAGTGATTTTATTGCAAACACTATAGCTGATTCAAGTCTGGTTTGACACTCATAGAATATGTCATGAAGTCTCTGGTTCAAATTCTCAAGCATTCTAGTGTTTTCCAGTGCTAGTTGATTGTATTGAAAAAGGTAAAATATTTGGACTATTCCAAGAATCATATTGCCTCCCATATGATATATTTTCTGTTTTGTTGAACCTATGATGTCTATTATAAACTTTCTTAATGCATAATTATGAATTATTATGAGTTTTCTACAACCTTGGTAGATTTGCATAGATTTTGACTAGTTTTCAATATTGCTTGAGTTTACTATCTTCTGCTTAATGAATTTCAATTCTATTAGTTAATGATGTCAAATAATATTTTAATGAACATAATCCATTTCTGAATTTTTCAATTCGATATTCCTTTATATTGTTTGGAATATCTTGAATATTGACTAGTTGTGCAGTCCCGGTGTTCTCAAATCTCTTCCATGATCCCAAATTTCACCAAACCAAGTTTGAACTATATTTTGAAGCTTTATAGAGGGATTGGGACCTATAAATAATTCATCCACTTCCATTAAGCACTAGAAGTCGTTGAGCTCCATAGAATTCTCATGGACCATTGCCTTGTACTCTTGGTTTTAGCCCAAGGGGTCTACCTGGGTGTGTTGAGTTTAGATAAAGTGATGATTTCAAAGTAGGGGGATTTTATAGGTTTCTTCCACTATCATAAACCTACAATTTAACCCTTACCAAGCCTTAAAAGGGTTTTGGGGTCTAGTTTCAATGTTTGTACAAGTTTTCTTTAAAACTAGTCATTGTTTTTCTTCAATCTTCTTCCTAGTGTGCCTTACATACAAAAAGGTACATTACATCATTCATTTGTGTATTCTTAATGAAGGTTACTCCACCTTCATCATTTTCATGCATTTTTGGAAAAATCTTGGATCCCCCCAATTTTCGCCCTCCCATATGATGTTGCAAGTTTACGATGGTTGCACTTCTTAACCTCAAGGATTATCCAAAATTTTCCTATAGAGTTAGTTGGAAAAAAAATCCTAATCAATATCGAGGTTTTCAATGCCAGTTAGATTATAACTTCCCACTTGGAATAGATACATGTACATTATGAAAGTATTTTCCTTGTCATTTTTTAGGGTTATGATGTTCCCCCATGAAGGGAAGATTATAAAACTAGACTAGTTGACCTATTACAACCCCAAGGGACCATGTATCTTTCATGACCCCCCCTGATAGGAACCTTTCAATGTCTGCCTCCTCTACCCTAGAAGGTAGAAATATTAGAGTTGTGCACTATCTCCTCTGGTAAATTTGCTTCCCAACCTTAACCTCAACCTATGCCCTCTCCCATCTAATTACCTTGGAACTAATGGGGAGCCATGTTTATTAAGCAATTCTAGTTCTTATTTCCACCTTCTATAGTAGTGAGCATGCTTATGATGGAAATGCTCAACCTGTCAGGTTTGATTTTAGGCCTCCCTATTTGGTACCTTACCCCTCCAAATATGCCCCCTACTCTGTAGATTGTATTGACACCTATGTAACCAGTTATTATTGCCAATAATCCTTCTCATGGAGTCACTAAGGAATTGCCACTCACCACCCAAAATCCTCCCAAGAAGAAGGCCAGGGGAAAAGCGAAGAATGCAATAATGCTAGCAAATCCAAAACATGTCGTGAATCCCCCAACTATTTCTATAGTTTGAGCACCCCCACCTTCCTATATATGCAATGTTTTTTGTCAAGCTACCCAAAATTGTCTAGAATTTCCCATATTACACTCTCATCTGAATGCATTAGATGATGAGACCATGTGAACATTCTAGTGGTCCATCTTCCTGACACTCCCAAAGAGTTGAACAAATATTTGTGCACCAACCATCCTTATGCATTGTGTGGCCTTTATGGTCATTATTTTCACTAGTGCACTGATCTACTTGAGTATCTATATGTACTCTCTAACTTGATCCGACTCTCCCTAGAGTCCCAATTCACCACTACTGAAGAATTTCACACTCACGCATCTTCTTCCAGTAGGATGACCACCATTTTTTACATCCCGTCCTCTGATGAACATTCTACATCATCCCATAATGTTTCCATTGTATTGAGAGCAACAAGTGTTAAATTTTGAGCATTAATTCACAATACTCTAGGATCTTTACTGAGACAATAACATATACAGTATATCAATGCATGACAATCACAATAGGATCTCTACTGCATACTTCCCTTGTCCAAGGAAGATTCCATCTGCACTCTTCCACACCTCCATACCTAGAAAGTGGTGCATCATACCCAAGTTCTGCACATATATGACACCCTACCATGTGTCTCAGAACCAAGTGGCTGCTCCACATACACTTCTTCTTCAACTACACCATTTAAGAAAGCTGTCTTGAAATCCATCTAGTGTATCTTCTATTTCATCACTTTTATATTTCTCTATGCTGCCATCTGCAGCATGCTTGATCTTGATAGATCCATATGGAATTCATAACAAACTTCCCTTCAGGTCTTCATCCCAAACATCATTCTTCATGATCGACGGATCATGGAATTCTTCCCATATCCTAGGAACTTCAATATGTTCAATAGATAATTTGTTGCTGGAACAAATGTTGTAGTCCTTTTGTAGGTGAAGATATACGGCCTTTCCTACAAAACAAGTTAAATTGCATGATTAGAAACATCTCATAATTTCAGAACAAATTCTTTACACATAAAGAAATATGTCATGCAGTCATGCAGTTATCTTAGCCAATGTTTCAATACAACATTTATCCATGTTCCACAACTTTCTAGATGCCTTCCAGTCTCTACCAGAACATTGTTAAGAGTTTGCACTACTCCCAACATGTCAGCAAAGAGGTTTCATTCTAGATAAGTAGCACTGGAATGTTGTACAGTTCCATAGGCCACTTACCCATCACATGCATATTAGTAGTATACTATTCATTAATGCAATCTAATATGCACAATGCATCTCCTAAGTCTAGGAACATAAGCATAATATTGTTTAAACAAAAGTAGGCAAGAAATGATAATTGAAATACTTATCTTTGTTTGTTTGTTGGGTGGACTCCCTCCGAGTCTTTGCTTCCTGGCAGGAGCTGCTGAAGTAGCTTCTTCTACACCTTTCTGTTGTGGAATGTAGGAAGATGGTCAACTCCCTCTGAAAATCTGCATCCTTGCAGGAGCTGCTGGAGTGTGCTCCCTCTTAATTCATCCTTGCTGACATCAATCTTCTTGAACCTAGAAAAGTATAATCTGTAAGCCTTCGAGTTTTCACTGTAACCCACAAAGATACCCTTCTTTCCTGAAGGATCTAGTTTAGTCCTCTTTTCCTTTGGGAATTAAGTGTGTACTGGACAACCAAATATTCTGAGATGGCTAACTTCAGGTTTCTTACAAGAAAAGACCTCTTCTGGTGTCTTGTTGTCCAATATCTTGTGGGGTGTTCTGTTCTGCACATATACAGCTGTTCTAGCTACTTCTGCCCATAGATGCATAGGTAGATCCTGGTCATGCAGCATTGCCCTTGCTGCTTCCATGATAGTTCTGTTCTTCCTTTCTGCAACTCCATTTTGTTGAGGATTATAAGGAGCAGTCAACTCCCTCTTAATCCCTGAATCACTACAAAGCTTCTTAAAGTCACAGGTGAATTCTCCACCATTGTCGGATCTGAATGTTTTGATCTTCTTGTTAGTTTGATTCTCCATCAAGGTTGTGAACTCCTTGAACTTATCAAGCACCTCATCTTTATTCTTCAAGAAGTATACCCAAGTCTTCCTGGAGAAGTCATCAATACATGAGACATAGTAAACATACCCACTAAGAGAATTGGATGACATAGGACCACATACATCTGAGTGGATGATTTCTAGGATATCTTTGGCCTTGCTTTCACTGCTTGGGAAAGCCTTCTTAATGTTCTTACCTTTTGCACATCCTTTGCAAACACGTTCATATTTGGTCTTGATTTCAGGAAGACCTTCTACAGCCTTGCTTGCAATTGGAAGTGACCTATAGTGCATATGAGCAAGTCTTCTATGCCAAAGTTCACTTGGCTCCATGGATTCATGCACCATGGCATGTTCAGGTTGTCCCTTCAATTTATACAATCCTCCCTCTTTCTCTCCAATCACTACTGCGTCATCTATGGTCTTTCCCTTTGGCCACATTAGGACTTGGCCATCCACAAATGAAACCCTCATACCTTTTGCATCCAATGCAGAGATGGAGAGTAAGTTCTTCTTGAGCCCAGGTACATAAAGGACTTCTTTCATCTTCAAAGATTTTCCATAATCTAGGTTGTAGGAGGCTTCACCACTTCCTTTGATTGGGTATTGATAATCATCCCCAAGTTTCACCTTATGGGGTGATTCATGTTCAAATAGATTCACAAAAGATTCCTTAAACCCAGTCAAGTGTTTGGAAGCCCCACTATCAATCAACCAATCATTACAACCATGGGAGATAGTACCTGTGAGAGAAGAGATTAGAACATACTCTTCTTCACTTGATGAGTCATCATCACTTTCTTCCCTAGCCTTCTTCTTTGGAGGTTCATCATCCTCGGAAGGATGAGCATGGAACTTTCATTTGCTGCCCTTTTTCTTCTTGTTGAAGTTGTTGTTATTATCCCTTTTGTTCTTGGGACAATCTGAAGCAAAGTGACCCTTCTCATTGCATGTGAAGCATCTTAGATCCTTCTTATTCTTTTGATAGGATATTTTGTAGCGAGAGTGCTCCTTCTTGGGCTTGCTTCTTTTGGTGTGAGTTGCAAGAGCTTGATCTTCACCTCCCATATTTTCCTCACGAGCTACAAGTCTAGCTTCTTCTTGAGAGCATTCCTCCCATAGTTTACTGAAAGAGATCAATTTCTTTCTTGCACAGATTCCTTGAATAAAGGAGTCCCATGACCTAGGTAGGCCATTCAGAGTGGTCATAACAACTTCACCATTGTCCACTACTTCATCCACAGCTTCAAGTTGCTCCTTGATCTGAGAGACCTTGGAGAAGTAAGATTGAATGGTTTCTCCATTCAACATCTTGACCCCTTTCAATTGATTCCGCAGAGTCATCTTCCGATTTATGTTCTTCCCTTCAAATAGCTTGGTCAAAGAGTCAAACATCTCCTTGGGTGTCTTTAGAGAAGACACATGGGGTATGAGATGGTCTTTGATAGAATCAACAATGATTCTCTTTTCCTTGACCAAGTTCTTCTTATGCATTACCTTGGCCTATTCATCCTCTGGGATAGGGATGTCTTCTTTTATATATGAGTCCAACTCATTCTCTTCCAGGATTAACCCAATCCTATACTTCCAAGCTCGGAAGTTATCAGCCCCTTCAATCTTATCCTCAAGCTTGGTGTGGTGAGACATCTTAAAGAGTACTTCAAATGGAAATAGAAAAGATTTAGGTCTTACCACTTGAAATGCTGAAAACTGGATCTGGTCCCAGATTAAGGTTTGTTGGAAAAACCCTAAAAATTCAAAATGTGAATTTCAAATTTCTGAAAGGATAGAAAGATGCGCCTTGATGAGCTGATCAGCCCGGTGCATTCAGAATTTAAGATCAGCAAAGCTTTACCCTTCATATTTGTCTTTTTGTCCTCTCGGGTTCACTAGGGAGAGTCCTGAATTAGGGTTTGAGTTTCCCGGAGATCTACCCAGCCAAAAATATCGATCCAAAGCTCTAAACTTCGATTTTTGCAAGGAGCTTCAAGCTGTGTCTTTAGATTCTAGAAATTCCTATTTTTGTGGAAACCCTAATTTTTAGGGCCAAATCTGAAAATGCTCAAAATTGAATTATGATTGGACAGATAGATTCTCCTTAATGAGTAGAGTCAATCTACTATACTGCTTTTCCAAAAACTGTGGAGAGAAACCCAATAAACAAGAAACTCAAGTTTCCGTCACTGCAAAATGTCTTCTTCTCAGGTTAGCTCTGATACCATGTTAAATTTTGAGCATTAATTCACAATAATCTAGGATCTTTACAAAGAGAATAACATATATAGTATATCAATGCATGACAATCACAATAAGCATGACAAGCATCACAAGAATCAAAAGCATGAGAGACAAGAGACACAGAGTTTCCATGGGGAAAACCCTAAGGTGAAAAACCCCACAACTTCCTCAGAGATAGAGAGAGCAATGGCTCAACCAAAGTACAACCAAAATACACTGAGATAGTCTCCTAGTAGCAGATGATCCTCCTCCTCACTAGTGCACCACTTTCTGAGTGAGAGAGAGATGACTTTCCGAATGATCTAAATAGAGATCACCTGATCTCTATTTATACTAACCTGTTTGCCCAGTGACCTTATGGGGCCGACTTGTCTAGCTTCGTAAATCCACATTATAATATATATATTTCAAGGCTGACCCCACACATGGTGGTCTAATAACCCATCGGAAAGTACACACACTTGCGACACTTGTCAATCCACATGACGACACTTCCTTATAGAGGAATAACACATCCCTAATAAGGGTACAATAAATATATATGAAATACATAGATGAAATACATTCCGAAGTTACATATACATCAACAACAAGAACCTTTGACCTATATGTTCAACCCTTCCAAACCGGTGACAAAATTCCATGTCTATATCATGGCGCCATGCCCCCAAACTTGCATACTCATCATTGTTGTCCTCGTTGATATTCAAGTTCGTGACACAAGAGGAATTACCCCTCATAATCTCATAGACATTGTGTTCCACCATGGACATTTTCCTCATGGTACCACTCCTCTCTAGTTGTTAGTCGATTCCTTGTCAGTACCTCTCAAAGAGAGCATTTGTGCCCCATCGACAACTCTAGGCTAGGGGGTGGGATCGATTATATCGACATTGGGATAGGGGGCATGATCAATCATGTTGACCCTGCCTCATCACATCTATGAAGTATGTATTTCACAACCCATAGTCACAAACTCCATGCCCACAACATGGGGGTAGGCCCTTAACCTTTCCTACTCACATATTTACACACATGATATCAACCACTTCCCGAGGTTACATTGATACTTGTATACTTGATTTGATTTGCATACCCACATAAATGCTTGGTTATTATTTCCATGTGTATAGGTCTAGGTTGTGATGAGATTCACTAATTTCACCCGACAACCACTCCCTACAAGTATAAATACCAAACTAGCATATAGGTGGTCCCCCTTTGTGGCACATCATATGCATCAACCTTTTCATTCCCTTTTATGCCTATAGGACCCTGTTTGTTCGATTAAGTGGCCCGTCCCAACCATAATTGCTTTCACCCTTACTTGGTAGTATAACCTTCCTCATATGTGTGCCATTTTATTACCCCTTTCCATTTGGAACCCATGCCATCACTTTCTCATAGGACTCAGAGTCCATATGGTTTGTCATTTTGTAGAAATCCACATATTACTCTATCATTTTCACTCATTGGCCTACCTCTCAAACTCTTAGAATTATGGCCATTAAGGAATTCTTATGTTTCATATTGCACACTCATGAGCCTAAGCCTCCCTCCATACTACAAGCGTCACATTATTTTTCCACCATTCAATACTCCACAAGGATATTACCATCATTTTACTACCCCACCATCAAAGTTTCTTTTGCTATCACCCAATCACTTTAGTCATTTGATCATTTAACTAGAGATGTTGATTTCCTTTCTATTTCATCTAATCTCATTGCAGTGACCATCTACCTTAGCGACCATTATACAAAGGTACTTCTTTTAAGCATCCCCCTTTCCCAAATGTTCAAACATTTGGGAAGCTACGGTTTTGGATTACTCCTCCATAACCTTTATTTGGTGCTTAGGCATCAAAGAAACCATTCAACAAATAGTGCTCCTCGATACTCCTGTAAAACATGCATAGTCTCTTTTTACGATATCACCCCTAGTCACCTTTGTTCAAAATAATCTGCGATGAGTCACCTTTGGAGTCATATTGACATCATACTACCTATGAATCAAACATAGGCACCCCCCCTTCTCCATCAATGAGTCCGTCCCATTTCAATTATGTTCCTTGGAATCCCAGCTGTGTCCCTCCCCTAATACCATTAAGAGTTCCACACATGCTGTCAAGTCATCCATGCCTTTATACTCTAAACAAAGGAATTTCGAGTCAAGTACTTAGTTACCATCATATCCCTAAACAATGTCTCAACTACATGTCTAGTTCCATTCATTTATTGGTCATATCCCTCACACTTTCATCAAGGAAACACCATTTCCTTGTCGGTTGTAGGTATCCCTCTATCAACATCAACAGATATATTCCAAAGGATAGACCCATATGTACCCTATACGTTGGCCTCATAACTATCATTGATAAGTCCCTTGGACCGACTGAGGGGAGACCTAAATTCCCCTTAGTGTGTATGTTTCTCACATGCTTAGCGTTAACTTAATCATCACACTAGTGAGATTCGTACAGGTTGATGGTTCTCTCATTCTTTGGTTGAAGACCCAGGATATCCTTGAATCTAGTCCTTTGGTGAGTCTATGTGGAAATCATTCAACCATATTTTTTTGGAGATATTCGGGTTGCGTTGGTGATAGTGATTTTTGTTAAAGTTACAGCATCATGAGTCATTCTCCAAGTCAATCTTGTGTGCCAAGATTGAAACTCGTGTGTCAAGGTAGTGGCTTAGGGAGCCTGATTTGGACTCAGGAAACTCAGAGTAGATTCTTGAGTTGGACTCAAGAATGAATAAGCCTTATGTGTAAAGGTTAAGCCTCATGTGTTGAGGTAAGTTATTTGTATGTTAAAGTGATGATGTTGTATAGTTTTGCTTGTCAAGGCTAACGTCTTGTATGTCAAGACAGATCCCCATGTTTTGAGGTAATGCTTTTCATGTCGAAGCATGAATGCTGTGTGATGTACTACTAACCATGGTTGAGCTATTAAGTCTCCTCGATAGATTGGCCACCTATAGAGTGAATTACTTTAGCATATGACCACTTGGAATGATAGTAGAACAAGATGATCAAATCATTGGGAAACTATTCTTAGTATATTTGATATGATAAATAAAGTAAATATGGCACAAGTGGATCACGAAGATAAGGCAAGAGATAAAAGATAAGATATGTTAAGATAAGACATAACTTGAATTGTTCACTTTAGTGATCAAGAAAGACTTCAATTAATTAAGGGAGAACTCGAATTTCTTACTTCAGTGATGTTAACAAGAAATACTTCAGTTAAAAGAGTTAACTAAGCGATAACAAAGAAGATCTAGTTAACTAAGTGTTTGCATGACGACACTTGAGTTAACCAAGTATTTGCATGACGACACTTGAGATAAACTAAAAGACAACTCTTGAGTGGTCTAGCATCTAGTTGAAGGACCAGTTCATCCTTAGGAAGAATATATAATTAAATAAGTGGTTGCATGATGACACTTGGGTTAAACTAAAAGATGACACTTGAGTCACGACACTTAAGTTACGACACTTGATTTAGTAACCTAACTAAATGATCTAGAATCCAGTTGGAAGGTGAGTTCACCTTGACATCATAAAGCTATAAATTAAACCAAGAATGAGATGTATGATATACTTGTAATGCAGGTTTTGATGAGATCAAGGTGAAGAGTGAATCTCTCTTGAAGGAAGTGTGTATGTGACCAAAACTGCAAATTGGTCTTATTACAGAATCAACTATTGGGTTCTTCTATTATTCTCTCTTCTCTCTTGCTCTGTGATTGCACCAGGGGTGCTTGGTATTTCTATTTGATAATGCATCATAGGTTCTTGATGTAATTTGATCATTGTAAAGAAATTATTTTCTATCTATCAATATTCTAAGGAATATTTTTTTGGGGTTTTCTCCCTCAAGTACTAGAGAGTTTCCCCAAGGTAAATATTGTGTCTCATGTGAATTCTTATGCTTTTGATTATTCATTTATTTAAAGTTCTACTATAATTCCGCATTAAGATAATAAAAAAATTCAAAAATTTGGAAGCTCTCTATTTACATGCTTCCTATTGTATCTAGTTCTAGATGCAATTCCCCAGACCTGTAGTGTTTCATACTTTTAGTTGTTTTTGTTGGTTGTGGAGCCTGATCTCCAGATTCAGAGAAATTATTATTATTCAGCCGTGTTTGTACCCCAGTATTATATGATATGTAGGTGGAATGTACACTCACCCCAACGAGGGGGTGTGGGGGGGCATTTTCCCCCCACGGGTTTCAAGGGGGGACCATCGGTCCCCCAATGGGGATTCGGGGGTGAAGCCCCTGAAGGAATTTTTTTGGGTTGTTTTATGGGCCCATGGTTTTGGGTAACCCGTGGTATTTTCCCATTGTATCTCCCTTATAAAATAAAGACATTGTAATATGGCTAGGGTTGATGTATTAGGTTTTATGCATTGTAAAGATCTCTAAGATCAGAAGAGAGACTGTGAGACAATGAAGAGGAAGTGCAGCGGTTGTATCCCTTCACTTTGCTGGACGGAATAATAATAAGGACTGGCAACTTCAGTGTGGACGTAGCCCAAGTTAGGGTGAACCACGATATATCTGTGTCTCTCTTGTAACGTGTGTGTGATTATATTTTCATTTCTGTTTATTGTTATTGCTATGCGATCCTGTTTTTCTAACAGTTTTAGTCACCACAGATGTTGGATCCCTTCAGTTCCAGTAGAGCATCAGTTATTGTGATTCAAAATCCTAGGGATGTCATTATTTTGAAATCAAACCTTTATATCAGCCATGGTTGGACCATGAATACATTCCCAAATTTGAGTCCTTCCTAGACACTTATGATGTACACAAAAATTATCCTTGTATTGATCAAGTCTCCTTTAGGCCTAGATCCCATTTTCTATTTTGAGACATTGTTATGAGAACGGGAATTCTCTCCTTGTCCATACATTTGAGACTATATGAAGCTAATCCATGTTGATTATTGTATTTGTAGGTAAGGGCCCCTGTTGTCCCATGGGAAGGTGAGTTCCCTTTGACACAGTCTTCCTCTTCTATGTCACTGCCACACTTATCTCCTGAAAGCGAATAAATCCTATGATGTATGTCAACCATACGAGGAGCTCCTAGCCTCACACATCAAGGGGGAAATATGTTAATACCCAAATTTGTCCACTTTCCATGTCATCATCCCATTCGTCCACATATGTAATCAATCCATCTCATTCCCACCTCATTTACAACTATTGGACCTTGAGAAAAAAACATAAAATCAAAATAACCAAAGTCAAACATCAAAAGGGAACACTTTAGAAATAGGATGCACATATTACTAGGAATAAAGTTACCCAAGTCGCTTATTTTCCTTCGATTTAAATGACCCATGTCGCACATTTCTTCATAAACAAAGTGACCTGACCTCGACATGATTTTTGGTTGTTTCTGCTTTTCTCCTAGCAAAAAAGAGGAAAGTTGGGCACAAATTTTGACATGTCCCAAATCAAGGCGAGGATTTAGGATGAAAAAATATCACTCAATCCTTATCCCCAAAGCCATTTATTGTGCCTACGAAAGAACCCTCAAGGTCCCTCATTACACACAATTCTCCATTGCTTAGCTCAAGTTATTATTATTCCAAATCCCTCCCCCCAAGATTTGAGTCAACCCCTTCTTGCTCATGTCTCACCCATTGGAGAGCATTTCCATGATGTGTGGCCGGAGGATTGTGAGACTGCCAGGAGACCAATGGACCCTCCCTCATATCGTTGCACGGGCCCCTTCCATTGCGCTTGTGAGGCGACTCTACTCCTTGTAATTTTTGATTCAATACAAAAATAAATTCCTTGATTCTTTACATGATTTTGTCATATGAATGCTATTTGTCAAAGAATATGCTTATACTGTTAGTTTATATTTACTTTAATATATTGCATGCTAGTTAGTTTTGTTATTTTTTTCTGTTTGTTTTTTTTTTTCACTTTGAAACTTTGCTAAGGTCTGCACAACCCTTAGCAGGTTCCTTTTGACATGGGTGTGCGCCTAAACACACACTACACACAAAAAATAAATATTCTATCAAAATATGTTTTTTTTTTTACATTTTTCTTCTTCTTATTATATACATTTTCATAAATTATGTTTTGGAACATAACCTTTCAGCTATTAAGTTATTTTGTTTTCCAGATTCTAACTCTGTAGGAGCTTCTCCTACTCCTTTCATGGAATATTGAAAGTCATCTCTAGATTCACCTTATGAGGTGGAACCTTTTGAATGAACCCATGTAACTGGTTACCTTCATTACAATACATATTACTCATCACTTGAAGAATATTCACTTTTTGCTCTAGTTCTCTTTCTTGTGAAGTTCATCATCTTCCGCAATGTGAGCAAGGTGTCTTTTCTTGTTGGTATTCTTCTTGTTGAAGCCACTTCCGTTTCTGGGACAATCTCTGGAGTAGTGTCCCTTCTCATCACATGTATAAAATCGAATGGTATATACATCTCTTCGAGGTCTTCTAAAGTTCTCCCTCTGATTCTGGTGGTGGTGTTTTTCCTTCTTATTGTGATGAGGATGCTCCCTCTTGGTGTTTTTGTTCCTGGTGTGTGCTGTGAGAGCCAGGTCTTCATTATCCATCTTTTCTTCTCGAGCTACAAGTCGAGCTTCTTCTTGTGAGCATTCCTCCCACATCCTATTGAATGTGATTAACTTGTTTCTAGCACAAATTCCTTGAATGAAGGAATCCCATGACCTAGGGAGACCATTCAAAGTGGTAATCACAATTTCTCCATTCTCTATATATTCTCCCACAACTTCAAGTTTTTCTTTTATCTGAGAGACCCTTGTAAAGTAGTATTACATGGTCTCTGCATTTTGTATCTTGACATTCTTCAATTGGTTCCTCAATGTCATATTCCTATTTATATTCCTCCCTTCAAATAAGGTGGTCAAAGAATCAAGAAACTCTTTAGGTGTCTTACGATATGACACATGCGGTATGAGATGTTCCTTGATAGAATTTGCAATGATTCTCTTAGCTTTAACTAGGTTCTTCTTGTGTAAGGCTTTAGCCTCATCTCCCTCTGGAACTGGAACCTCTTCATTCACATAGGTGTCCAATTCATTCTCTTATAGGACAAGCCCAATATTATACTTCCATGCTCAGAAGTTATCATCCCCTTCAAGCTTATCCTCAAGCTTGGTGTGGTGAGACATATTTAATGAGAAACTCAAATGTAAATAGAAAAGCTTTAGGTCTTACCACTTGATTTGTTGAAACTGAATTTGGAGCTGGCTGGCCTAGGGTTTGTTAGAGAAACCATAATTTTCCAAAATTGGAATTTGGAACTTCTGGTTAGACAGATAGATGTGCCTCCTCAAGGAGAGTTGTCCATTGTACTCACTTTCCTGAATTAGTGAACAACAACCAAAAATATCTGATGCCCTAGTTTTCCTCTGGCAGTAGTGACGAGCTGAAAAATGAAAATTCTCAGAATTGAATTCTGCTTTCATAGGAAGATTCTCCTGGATGAGGAGAGTATGATGGTGAACTTGGTTTCTGAAGATTCCAAAAATTCACCCTTGAAAAATGACTTGCGAATTTCGGATCTGCAGTTTCTGTATTTTTCTGGTTTTCTGGTTTTTTTGGTCCAAAGTCAAATTAGGGTTTGAATTATCCCTGGTTTCTAACCAACCAAAAACTTCGATCTTGGTCTCTAAATTTTGATTTTGATGAGGAGCATCTCCCTGTGTTGAAAGCACTCCAAAATTCCTCTTTTGTGAAAAGCCCTAATTTCCCGCAGTAGTGACAGGCCGAAAATTGAAAATGATCAGAATCAATTTTGGTTTCGACAAAAAGATGTGCCTTCCTTAGGTGAGTTAGCCTAGTCTCCTTTTTCTAATAATTTGTGGATAGAAACCCAAAAATTAAGAAGCCCTAGCTTCCGTAGCTGCACAATGTCTTCTTCTCAGGTTAGCTTTGATACCATGTTAGATTTTCACAATTTAATTCAAGATTATCTAGGATCTTATCTGAAAGAAAAACATGCAAAGAATTCAAACACAAGAGACAAGAGACACAAATAATTTCATCGGGGAAACCATAAAGGATAAAACCCCGTAACTTCCTCAGAGATAGAATGAGAAAAAATACAATAAACCCCAAAAGTATAAATGGTCTCCATCAACTTCTATCTTCTCCACTTGTGCGAACTCCTCCTCTCTCTCAATAATGTTAATTGAGTGAGTGAGTGAATGATCCAAATGGAGAGGCACCCTCTCTATTTATACTTTACTTTTCACTTGACTTTTACCTCAAGCAGGTTGGCCCCTAGTTGTACTTCACTGGGCCAACTTCTCTAGGAGAGTCTAATAACCCATAGACAACTTAACTCTAGGGTCTAATGCCCCGATATACAAAGGAGGGTTAACCTCAATGACTTTACATGACTCAATTACAATAAACACTCTCCTGACCAGAGGAATAAACATCTTTGTCGGAGGTACAATAATAAAATACAAATACAATATAAAATATACAAGTGAATATCTTCTTAAGTTACAATTACATTAACAATGTTCACTTCTACATTAGTCATCCTCCCAATGGGATATATCTTGTAGTAGTTTTCTATTCTGATTTATAGAGGAGACCATACTAGCTTTGGATTCCCCATCAACTCCCATGATTTTTTGGAAAGGATGTTAACATCTGACCTCATGTCGAGTATCACATCATCTCATATCCCCCCATCTCAAGGGACAAATTGAACTCTTTTCTTGTTCTCTTTTTCTTTCCCACCATGTGCACATTCCTCTTGGGAAGTGGTGCAGAGATGGGTTCCTCCATCTCACTTATAAGTGCTAGTTTTCTAAACATGCTGTTTAATTTACTAGTAGCTTTAGAATCATTCATGATTTTTCGACAAATTTGCAAGAAACTACTTACTTTTTTTTTAGATTCATTAACCAGTACCTTTCTATGTCACTCTGCTTCCTGCTTCTATGCAATCGTTTGTTGCTCCTCATTATGCCTATGGAACAATAGTTCTTCTTCGTGCAATCTCCCCATGCAATCGTCATCCTCGCACAATCTATGCAGCTAGTATTCCCTGCATAGCCTTTCTTGGCACAAGTCTTTTTCATGTTGGGAAGCCTCTTCTACCGCCTTCTATGCATTACGCAAAAACAATCGCTAGTGCACAACATCAAAATTGGGTAGAGGTTGCGTAGCTTTCCTTATCCTTTTCTCAAATGGTATTTACGCTCTCTCTATAAGTATCCTTTCCTATTCTAGAGACTCCAAAAGTCACTATGTTGACAAGATTTTGGTCCCTCTCATCGTTCTCCTCCCTCAGTTCAAAGGTCACCATGTTACAATGACCCTTCTTTTATTCCCACTTAATGACCAAGTCCGAAAAATATTTTGTCAAGTATTCTATACTATCTCAATATGCACATAAGGTATGGGGATTGGTACAAAACCTTTCTAGGTGACCTAGATCCCCATAGTTAAAACATATAGCCTATCTTACTCCTCCTCCATAGCCTCTTTCGCAGCCCCAATATGCATCACGTGCTACTCCCTTATGTCCTCCTTGATCAGGTCCCTTATTCTCTTCTATGTCTTAGACCCAAAAGGAGTATGCCATGGTTTCCTTCATCAACTAGAGCATTAATTTATTCACATTGTTTCCCATTTATTTACAAAATTCACAAAATGGGGCATGCAATGAACTTTGGTACTTTTGCAGAGCCAGGCTATTAGTGGGTGAGTGCCCCCATACTCTACAAATATCATACCAATCTACTTTAGGTCCTATAGGAAATGGAATTGGTGCACTAGTGCCAATATAGTTATTCAACATTGCACATTCATTTTTGTGGTGGCCTTTTGTCCTACAGAATCTACATCACACATTTTCTCTTACGTCTTTTCATGTTGACAATTGTTGTAACTGCATAGTTAGTGCAACAAGTTATGTTTGTACCTACACTATTCTTTCTTGAGGAATCCCCTCCTGGAGTTTCTTCCAATCGCATTGTGATTTCAAATGGTTTAGACTGAGTATTCACCTTTTGCTGCATCAATGGAACTCTTATGTGGGACAACAAACCTGCAATGTACCATTTGCAATTCTATGCATCTTGGATATGGAAACTCAACCAATCCAACATGATCTTGAACCATTGGTCGTAGTACCAGATAGACTCACCAACTCTCTTATTGATATCCTTAATCTCAGTGATGCAATAAGACTCCAACTTTGGCTTCTAGAATTCTTTCAGAAGGTATTCCTTAATAGTTTCCAATAGTAGAACCTGACCTAGGGCTAGAGTTGTGTTGTACTTCATATACAACATCAAATCCTAGTTTCTCAATGTAGTTTCTAGCTACATAATCTTGTAACCCTTATCAAAGAGTTGCTTCACTAACCATATCACCTCATAGGTGAACCATTTATACTCAACGGCATCCTTTCATGTCCCATAAAAGGCATACAATCTTAATGTGGAGTCATATGGTGGCTTCATTCTTGTGGTCACTGTCATACTAGGTCTTCTTGTCAAATATGGTGGATTAGGAACTGTATTACTTCCTTATGTAACTAGCATCTCTAAATGGATCTTTGATGTAGAAATAGCTTCTATCCCTCTGATTTCTTCTTCTTCGAAACTTACTTCCCCCACAAAGTGAGGTAAAACATTGTCTTCTTAATTGGATAAAGAGAACCGTGGAGTTGGGATGAAGAGTGGGTTTCTTTGTGACACATTCCTTCTCATGATGTTGAATCCAAGAGATGAAAAATCCGGCTGCACAATATATCCATAAGTAATCCAAGTGCTTCCTTCTAGATGCACTTCCTCTTCTTTCTCATCCTCTGGGTCCCTTCCTCTGCTTTTCCTCTAGGGGTCAATCTCACTATACTCATTTTAACTTCTGCTATCCTCTATTCCATGCCTCTTTTGGGTTATCTCATCCTCTTTGCACTCCTCTTGCACATGCATTGTGTATTGTTCTAGCGCATTGTCGATTTAACACACTCTATTCATGCAGTCTCTTCTCTCTCTTTCCTCTCCTATTAGCACTATTCCCACATTTAGTTGCTTTTCTCCTCTCTCTTCTAACTAAATGCCTTATCTCAGCTCATCTTGCATATCTTTCCGCCCTCTAGGTTCACTGCTCTTTTGGATCCATCGATGTGCCTACCTACTCTCCCACACCTTCATTCCCCACCCCCATAGTGTAGGTTTTACATTGCCATGTCATTAGGTACCATGGTCATTAGTCCCTTATCAATGAACAACATTTTTACCCACAACGGAATATGAACCAAAAATATCTTCCTAGGGCCCTCCTCACACATAGCTTATGTTCTACTATACGACTCAGTGCATTCTACATAAAATTCTACAATATACCCTTCCTTCACTCATAGAAACTAGAATTCCACCACCCAAGACCACTTATTATCTAAATTCTTCAACTCTTTTACCTTCTCCTCTGTCAATATTCTATCCATATTCTGTTAATCTCAAATTTCGTTTTTTCTCATTCAGGTAATAAACAAGGAATTAAAAAGAAAATATCATGGAGATATGAATAAATGTACCTTTCTTTCCATTGCTACAGATCGATCGACAAGCCTCTAGTCTCCTTCTATGTGAAATTGTCCTCCTTTTTCTCCAACCATTCCTCGATCTCATCCTTCGTAGGTTTCCATATCATCTCTTCATCCTTCGTAGGTTTCCATATCATCTCTTCATCCTTCTTCTATAGTCCCAATGCATGTATCAACAACATAACCAATTTATAGGCTGGTGTCAATAAGACCCAGGGCTCAATAGGCATCACCAACAAACACCCTATAGGCGTCGGCATTTTCAATACCCTACAAGAAGGATAAGGTCTCACCTAAGATGCATGTAGGAATAAAAGAGAGCATTGCATAGAGGAGTATGGGAAGGTGTTTTCCATATCCTTACGTATCCACTAGATTACTCATGCATACCTAACTGTGAACAACTTAATATTCATTATTTACAACAAACTAGATATTCATGATCATACATAAGCATAGAAACATTATGCAAAATATGATAGAACCATCTTCATATTATTACTTGGTAAAAATCAGTGCAGATTACAACCATAATAGGAAATATCATAGGGTTTCATATCCAACTGACCAGCTTACATAATACAACAAAATCCCCATTACAATCAAAACCCTAGTACAATAGAACATAGAAAGGTTTACTAGCACATCCGTCCAATCAATTATCTAAAAATTTGAACCTAAAACATTAGAAAATGTGAATCTAAATAGGCCATGGTTCTCCTTCCTTTCCATTAGTCTATGCATGGCTTGATAGGCGTGTTAAGTCCCAGGTGAAAGTTGTTACTGACGTGTGGTGTGATATTCTCTCGTGTTGTCTCATGAGTGATAATCTAGCTTTCCACCTCACTTTTCGGTGCCCGTCCACTATTCCAAAACTTGGGCACTAACATTTGTTGACATCATCAACAATTCATCTCTTGGAGACTCATTGTCATCATATTGTACCCCAACAGTTCATAAAGTTGACCCCTTAATATCCTCTCATTGTAATTTACTTCGACAAAATCAGAGAAAATTTTAAGAACCGTTGAACTTTGGAGGTCATTGATTTCAAAAGGACTTAGTATTCATGTGTCAAGAAGACTTAGTATCCTTGTGCTAGTTTGAAGAAGTACATGAGACTATGTGCGCAACTCCCAATCCATCTAGTTGTGGTACTTCAAAGGTAATGTCAAAGAGGTGGTTGTAAAAGTCTTGGAAGTGTGCAAGAGGCTCAGGAGAAAGAAGTGGTTGGACATGTATGCAGTCTTGTAAGTGTGCAATATACACCAAGGGGAAGAAGTATACAAATATCATAAGCGTGCAAGAGTCTTGGAAGCAATAGGTGGTTGGACAATTCAAGTGCACAAGACCCACCAAACGATGATACTTTAAGGGTGCAATACCCAACTAGTAGTGGTCCTCGAATGCGCAAGTCCCACTATGCTAAGGAACACGTGTGTGCAAGACCCACAGGGCATGATACTACGAATTTATATGTCATGGCATATCTAAGAACCGAGGATACCTCAAAAACAAATAACGAGTAGAAAAGTTGAATAAGAGTGAAAAATGCAGGAAAAAAGAGTAGAAGAATAATTATGCAGCAGAACTCAAATAATAGCAGAATAATGTCACATGATCCAATAGTCGGTATAATGAACAATGATTTTACAATGGAGAGAATTTGAATCACACAGGAGAATTCAAACCTCAGTTTGTCTAGCATAGGGATTATCACTATTGGAGTGCTCCGGAAGACTCAAACTCAACTGAAATGAACCTAAACTCAGCTAACTGAAGTCACAATCAGTTAACTAACTAAGGATGACGCAATAGTGAGTTTGTCATGCATTTCAATCAGAAATGAGCGCATGAGTCCACAATCAGTGGAATATGGAGCTTCAACCCCCCACAATAGTCATCTAACTCAGGTGGACTGCACTCGAACATTCAATAGGTTCCTATAAAATAGGGAATTGACTAAAGTGGTCCTAAAATGATGCATGCAGGGCTCAGAAGGTGGTAGATGGATCTTGGATAACATCTGCACACCACTAGAGGGAAAATGACATCATCAACAATTAGGAAAAATAAATAATGCTAAGTAGGACAAGGATGGAGTATTGAAATATCCTAACAGCCCTCGTTAATCCATACTTTTGCATCTTGGGCTCTGGTTACTAAGACCAAAGGCCACCCATACAATCAAATAAATGATAAAAAGAACTGTCCATGAACCAAGGAAATGGGGAAAAACCTCATGGGAAAAATACCCCCCCTCAAAAAGAACAGCAGTAGGGAACTCAAAGAACCTTCATACTAAGAAGAGAAGGAAAAAACTTTCCTCAGTGAAAGCCTTTGCAAGATTATCCTTTGTAGGATAGCAATGCAGGTGCTAGATATGTATTTGGATCTGCTCCTCTGATGTACTTCCCACTGTGTAGAAGTTGTATTTTCCAAAACAAGTCTTTCAGGAACGCTTCTTGCTACTGGAGCGAATGGATCATTGTGGTCCAAATCATGAACATTTGAGTTCCTTTTTTTAGACAACTGATATTTGTACTTGTTTGTAGATCCCCCATGGCAAGTCTCCTCAATAGATTGTGGATCAAACCCCACCATCATGTAGCACCTCTATGAGAGAAGTGGATATGCATGACATAGTGCAATTTTTGCATGATATTGAGATTTGGTGGTTATATGGTCAAATAGATCCCCAAATGTGTTCCCAGCAACTACAAGGACTTTGTGAGCCCATATTGGCCTTGGCCATGGATTGGGAGCATGTGTTGGATCTAGATCTAAATCTGAATCTCCTTGAAATTTATTCTCAACATCAAGATCTTGATCCTAATCATCTTCATTAGAAGAGATATCACTCTGATATTCATCAGATTCCAATGGAGTAGGTAGAGAGTATGGAAAAAATGTGAGAATTCATATGCCTTGGAGGCATGGTTTGAAAAACCTTTCACTATAATCTTCCCAGTAGATATCTTTGCAATCTCCACTATGTAAGGACCAAATGCCACTTTCTTCGGTGAACCTGTGTGAGTCCTCTGATATACAGACAACAAATTTGCTGACAAAGAAGGAACAAATAGAACATTTTTGAACTTCCCACACTCCATATGTACTGTTCCCTTCCCTTCAGAAAATATCTTAGATTTTTCTCCCATGTGAATAATCAGACCATATTTGAGATCTGAAGAAGAAAATTATTCTTTGGAGAAAACCATGTGGTTGGAGGCTCCTGAATCTATGAGGAGGGCTTGTGATTTTGAAAATACACCCTTCAATGCATGGCATATCTCATGACCATCAGGATCACTTCCAGAATCAGTCTCTCTTGCACCTTTTTGGGAGGGAAATGTTGTGTTTTTGAAGAAGTTAGGTCTTCTAATCTATCTTCTTTTGCATGCAATATCTCTCTGGGTGGTTTCCTTTCTTGCAATAGGAACACTTGGATTTCTCAAATCCCTTATTTTTTTCCTTCTTGGAGTTGGAGGCTCCTTCTGATGGAATTGACTTGGCATTCTTCTTGGGTTTAGATGGCCTCATATCATTTCCCTTGTGATTCCCCTTCCCATTCAGACTTTTTGCTTCTCCAACCATAAGAGCTTGATCTTTGGAGGCCTCCAAGGTGCCCATCTGGATCAACTTATCTTGTTCTTGGATGAGAGATTCAATGAAAACATTTAAGGAGGGAATCTTCCAACCAGGGATTGACATTTTCCCAGAATGGAAGGTAGAGACAAAGATGGATAACTTAGGACCTAGCTTGCTCAAAATGGATAGCACCAACTGCTCATCCTTCTTCTCAATGCCACACTGCTTTAATTGCATAATCAGAGATTTGAATTTTGAAAAGAACTGTTGAATGGTCTCGAAACTGCTCGGTTGTAGAGAAATCAACTCATTTTCTAGAATATGACCTTAGATCATCTTGTTTTTCGAAGAGGGTCTCTAACTTCAACCATAATTCTCTTGGATTATTCAATACGTCGAGGTCGAAGAGTAGATCTCTGGAAATATGAATACACATGAAACCAAATGATTCATCCAATCTATTCAGATACTTGGTTTTCTCCACGGTTGATTGTGGTTCGGGATCCTTCCCCATTGTCACCATGTACAATGATTTGTTTCCCAATACCATCTGCATATCATCCCTCCAATCAATGTAATTGGAGGGTGTCAGGATCCTGGGAGAGAGAGGAGAGTTCGAATTATCCATTACAACTATTCGAGTGAATACAAGGTGAAAATTGTTGCTTCTGCAGCAAAACTGTTGCAACTGCTGCTGCACTCAAAAAATTTGGATAACTTGTATCCGGATCCTTCACACCTGGCTGGACCTCATTGGATTTCTCCAATGAATTCAATGATGGCACCAGGATTTGTTGTGGAAATCCAGAGGCTTCTGGGGCACTACCGAAAGCATCTGCTAAACCTATTCGCTCAATGGATATGATACCATGTGAAATTATATGTCACATCAGATCTAAGATCTGAGGATACCTCACAAATAAATAATGAGCAAAAAAGTTGAATAAGAGTGAAAACTGCAGTAAAAAAGAGCAGAAGAATAATTATGCAGCAGAACTCAGATAGGAGAAGAATAATGTCACATGATCCAATAATCAGTATAATGAACAATGATGTTACAATGGAGAGAATTTGAATCACACAGAATAATTCGAACCTCAGTTTGTTTAGCATAGGGATTATCACCACTGGATTTCTCTGGAAGACTCAAAGTCAACTGAACTGAACCTAAACTCAGCTAACTGATGTCACAATCAGTTAACTGACTAAGGAGGGCGCAATAGTGATTTTTTCATGCATGTTAATCTGAAATGGGCACATGAGGCCACAATTAGTGCCATCTAGAGCTCCACCCCCCCAAAAGAGTCAGCTAACTCAAGTGGAATGCACTGGAACACTTAGAAGGTTCCTATAAAATAGGGAGCTGACTGAAGTGGTCCTAAAATGATGCATGCAGGGCTCAGAAGGTGTTAGATTGATCTTGGATGACATCTACACACCACTAGGGGGAAAATGACATCATCAACAACTAGGAAAAATAAGTAATGCTAGGTAGGATAAGGATGGAGTATTGAAATATACTAACAGATACCTCAGTTGCATATATCAAGACAAGTGGTAGATGCATAAGTCAGCTTGACCGTGAATAAAGGGAGAAGGGATGTATTCATCCAACTTGTGGATACATTGTCTATGTAGGTCAAGTATAAATAAGAAGCTAATTTGGTGAGTGTAAGTAAGCTTGAAGATGCGGAAGTAGTAGTATCCTGATTTGGCAAGCTTTGAATTATTAGGGTATCAATTGCTCATTGAACTGGAATAGAATAATCTAGCAGAGATCCATATAAGAAAGAATAGAAATGAAACACAAGGGATGACACACATAATGATGTGATTTATATGATACAGATGCACAAGAACATAAATGCAGCACAACACATGGTGTGCAAGATGATATAGTATATGGGTCAAGTGCGTAAGAACAAAAAGGCAATATCATAGATGGTACGTAGAAGGTCACAATTTATCTAATATAGATGTGCAAGAACATAACAGTAGCACATCAGATGATGCACAAAATGATTTGATCTATCTAATAGAGATTCACAAGTTCATCACAACAAAACAGTAGAGGATGCACCGTATCAGAGTAGTTTTCAAATGCATGGAAAAATAACAGTATGTTGAAACAACACGCAGATTGCAGAAGCTTATGAAATACAAGAACTAGTGTGTGATACTGAAGATATTACATAAGGTTATGAAATATGAGAACTAGTTTGCATGATTGATGCAATGACATGAAGCAGTGAACTAATGATATAGTACAACAATTGAAAGATCAGAGTATATAACAGGTGTGCGCAAATGAATGTATTACAATAAATCTGAAGAGTGTGCAGATTAGTTGAACAAATAAGGAAGAATATTCTACAAACATATCATGGTTGCAAGAAGGGGAAAGAATAGGGAGTTGGTGCTTCCTTCAGGCTAGAGCCTGTAAATCCAAGGGGTTAGTGCCTCCTTCCAGTTGGTGCTGGTAAATCAGGGAGTTGGTGCTTCCTTCATGTTGTACCCTGTAAAAAAAGGGGTAGGAGCCTCCTTCCTGTTGGTGCTGGAGAATATTGGAGGTTGGTGCTTCCCATGAATTTAATATTTACTATATAATAAATCATTTTGTGGTTTTATCCTATTTGGGTTTCCACATTAAATCTATGTGTTCTATGTATTGTGCATGTGTTGATGAATGATATTGTTTATGATGAATGCATAACATAAGTACTATTTGTATTTGGTAAAAGTGAAAATTGTTCATAACTGCGCATAATACTGATTCACCCCCCTCTCAGTATTAATAAGATTTCCAACAATTGGTATCATAGTGTATGTCTTTAGTAACAATTTAAAAACTGGAATATAGGTCATTGCGCAGATATGGGTGGAAAGGAAATATCTTCTCAAGTCGAAGCACCATGGTTACATGAAAATGGAAGAATGGAAAATATCTCTATCACAAAATCAAGGTATGTTATTCGCACTCAAATAAAATCTATAGAAGAGATCAAAAGGGTTGCAACCAATATCATGCAAACTCTGAAAAAGAAAGAAGAAGAGCCAAAAATGATGGCAACATATTTTACTAGTCAATTGCAGGAGATGGATAAAACCTGTAAACCTAAGAAACTTAAGATTGACACATTGGAAAGTGAACTTAAAAAATCAGCTACAAAGAATCAAAATTTATCCAAATGGATCATACTTTTGAATAAATAATTGGAAGATAATAAACAAGAAAGAGAAGAAAGAGTTTCTAAGTCAAACAAATAAATCTTGTCACGAAAAGATCAACTCCAAAAGCCTCAAAGATGAAGTGATGACGCCAACATGGTGATCAATGAAAAACAAAGTCAAATTCAGGAAAGATATCTTGAGATCATTTCTCTGAAATAGAAAATATTTGACAATACAAAAATGGTTAATGAACAGAAGACTCAATTACTGGAAAAGGAACAAGAAGTTGAAAGATTGCAAACACAGCTAAGGACAAATGACAAGTTCACCAAAAGCGTAGAAGTCTTAAATGAGATTTAGCAAATAGAGGCCACCATTTAAAAAATATGGTGTAGGTTACAAGGTTAGAATCGGCAAGAAAGAAGATCCATCTCTCAACAAATAAAATGAAGAAACTAATCAAGAGGAAAATCAAAGGACAAATTGCAAGAATATTGCGCAACTAAAAGGATTGTGGTCACTCATAACTATTGTATGTTGGAAGTGTAACATGGATGGGAATGCTGGAAAGTTTTGTCACAATATAGTCTCTTAGAAGTGCAATAAAATTTGTCACAAAGATTAGAACTGTGGAAATTCAAAGAAACTCAATAAATGCTAGAAGAAGAAAACATGGAAGACAAATGCGGAATCTCAACCTGCTCTATACAAAAGAAGGAATACTTCTGCAAATCAAGAAAAAGAACAGTGTAGAATGATTTGAAGAAGGAAGTTTGTAGATAAAGGTAATAACTTGATTCCATGTGAATTTAGTAAAGAAATGACTGAAAATCTGACTAAGTCCTTTGTAATGAATGAAAATGTGAAGAAATTGGGAGGCCAATCTATCTCCACTCCAATACAAGATTAGTCTTCAAACAGACGAACCTATCACAAAAAGAAGATTGTGCACAAAACAGACTGCAAAAAAAAGTGATCATTAATGACTAGTGGAGTAGTGACAGTATTGGAGACCAATTAAGGGGCAACAATAGTAATTAGTGGTAGAAGATGGTCAATTGAATTTGGAAAAAATCAATAAAAATCAAGTGAAAATCGAAACATTCTGGTTTTAAAAAATGGACCAAATCTAGGCAAATCCTCAAATAACGGAAATCATTAATGACAGAGGGAAGTCACTGAAATCCTTATAATTCATATATATCACTATTTTGACCTCCCGCATCTATTGAGAGCATTAGCTACAAAGTGAACAATTGTGAGTGAAGGTTGAAGCTCAGAAGCCATGGCACCCAAAAGACAATGCAAGACAAAGAATCCATATGTGAATGTGCAAGGATAATTTACACCAACACCAAGTGTCTCTTCATCAAAGCCTATAAAGGTCCTTCATGAATACATTCCATCCATAAAACCTACTATGATGCATGTTAATTTTCCTACTACAGAACAATCATACATACCGACATGGCAGGATTTTGAAGGTGTGATAGTTGAAGAAAATATGCTCAAGAAACTGTACAAGTTCGGGTTTGCAGATTATGATATCACTAACGATAACATATTCCTTGAACTGGTTATGGAAAATTACATGGATGTGAGGTTCATACTAGATCCTAAAGTACCAGTTGTAATGGATCTCTAGACATGGTAAAATGGGCTATCAAAATCAGGAATACTAAACTTGTTGGAGATCCCTCACTTTTGAAGGCCCCCACAAGTGAAAATGTGTGCAAAAATGTTGTTATCACACGTGCATGGTGGGTCCCTGTGGCTAACCAAGATTATCTCCATTGACTCCAATAAGATTGATTCAGTCATAGGGATTACTACCATATGGGAAGACATATGTCTTCTTATGTATAGGAGACGGGATACAACCCTTGGAAAGAAGATGGCTGAAAAATATGGAACTCAACGGGCCAATAGAGGATACTCAATCACACAGATAAAAGACATTGTTGTGATATTTTTTGTCCATATATTTGCATTCAAGATATTTCGAAAGACTTGGTAGGACTAGGTCTCAACAGAAATCATTGCAGTCGTAGAGAAATGTGTGGAAGGAGTGAACATGAACTGGTCAACATTTTTGCTGAACGAATTTCTAGAGGATTGCAAGGAAATGCAAGAAAAAGGTACACCCTTCCATTATACTTGGTTATTGATATGTATTGTGATGGTAGGACATAATAACCAGAAAGAATTCAATTCTTTGACAGAAATAAGAGGCAATTCCTAGCAACCAAGTATACAAACTTGTGGTTTTCTAATATTGCGCACAGACATACATACAACAACATCAATGTTTACCTATGTTGCGAGGAGATTAGAATCATTTTACAGGAGACACCACGCATACAACCTCAAATAGTTGAAGCATACAAGGGAATCACATGCTTCAAAATAGGAATGCATCATACTTACATACAAACCAAAATGGATCTTGACATGTAATGGCTATCTACTATGTTCATTTGTTCTGAGGATGACATTGCACAAATCATCCATGAGTGGGATCCAATGTGGAGGGTTCCATTAACAGAAGAAGAAGAGGTTGCGCGGTAGGAGCATCTTGATATTTCAACACCCATAGAAGAGGAAACTATCAGTGCAGAAATTCCTCTTGAACCTACACAACAATCTATGCCAGATAAGAAGAGAACAAAAATGATTCATCCCGGAGAGTCTTCAAGGAAGAAAAGAAAAACGCCAAAACCCATTCTTGTTCAGACACAAATGACAATAGATGACATTGAACAAATTGGCATAGAATTTAGAAATGTTACTAAAGAATCCATGGATAATAAGGCTACAAAGGGTAAAATTGAAGACCTTGTCACACAACAAGAGGATATCCTAATGAAGATCAAAGAAAAATTTGTGACTATAAAGCAGTTGACACTGAAAACTAGGGGAAAAGGATGAAATGATATGGGCTCACACTTATACGTGCATATGGGTAGTTTAGAGACACCCTATCATGCATAGAAAGGAAATAGATCTGCATCAAATACTAAAAATTTAATCTGCATCTTTGATGCTTCCCACTCCATAAATGCAAGAATCTATCATTCATGTCAAATAATTATATTACATTTACCTTTAAATGAGCTACATGCACTACACACATTCATTGCATAGGATATCAGATTGTGACATGAAGTTGTTACAGCTGAATGGTATAAAAGTCAAAATGAGAAGGAAGTTCTACAGGAAGAATGTTCCAGGATGAAGATAGAAAAAGAATATACTACGCAAAAGACATCTGAGTTGGAGAAGAAAGCAGAAGAAGCAGTCGCAAAAGGGGATAATATGAAGCGGGAAGTAGAGGAAGTACCATAGAAATCCTTAAAGCTATAGAAAATAGTGGAAGAAGTATACAATGCACTTCCATAGGTTCAAATCGATAAAGATACTTCTCCAAAAAGAAAAGTGTTAAAGATAGGCAAGGCCATTCAAGGGATACATGCTAAAGTTGAAGAATTGTCAGCAAGACAACAACCAGGAACACCTCTGGAGGTCAGATAAGAACATGAAAGTAGCTTAGAAAGAATAAATATTGAAATAAATAATATCAAACCCCTGGAATAAAAATGTATAGAGTTGCATGAAGAAAGTGATCAACTATGGGGTAAGTTGGTCACATATGAGTAGTTGAAGGAATTAGATCAAAGGTTGAAGGATGTGTAAGAACTGGAACAAATGATGCATGAAAACTTATCTTTCTTACCATCAATTGAGAAGATGAAAAAAATGGGAGAGTACAGAAAACAGTAACAAGAAGTAGGTAAAATTCGATATGAATAACAGAAGATAGCTAACATGATTGAACAATTATAGGGAGAAGCCTTTAGCATCATGAAACTTTTCCCATTATTACGAGGGGAAATCAAGGAAGCATTTGATGAATGCTTTGAAACTCTAAAGTCAATTTTTGATGAGCAGGTGGAAGCAAGCATCCTGGCCAAAGAAGGAGAAATGAAATAAAAGGTTGCATATGCAAAGGAAACTCTGCAGAAGTCTACAACTACAATTTGATTAGGAACGTGAGAAAAAAAATTTACCCCTTAATACATGAACAAAGAATGAATACAAGGGGATTAATCAGAGCAAGCGACTGCATGAAAGCTAGTGCAAAGCCAAAGTATACACGAATAAAATAGAACTTGAATTTGTACACAGAAAGCACCTCTTTTCCATTGATGTTAAAAGGGGGATAAATATCATGAAGCTGCGCAAAAATGAAAAAAAACAGAGAAGTAGTGTCCAATGGTTGCACAGAGGAACAAAGGAGAAATATAATGAATCATGTATTAGTAATAGTTAGCTACACATAAATGAAAAATAACAGAGAAGTAATGATATAAAATTACACAGAAGAATAAAGATTAAAAATGGAAAAAACACAGGGCAAGTACACACTGGGGGAGTATTGTATTGTGTGCAAACAGTACTATGGAATTCATGATCAGGAAGAGCACAACTTCATGAAGTGTTGACATGAATGCCAAAGAGGGATATTGTTGAAATTTGGTTGTCATTGATGTCAAAAGGACTTAGTATCCATGTTTCAAGAAGACTTAGTATCCTTGTGCCAATTTGAAGAAGTACATGAAATATAGTTTGAAGAAGTACATATGACTATGTGCACAAGTCCCAATACATCTAGTCAGGATACTTCAAAGGTAATTTCAAAGAGGTGGTTGGACAAGTCTCGTAAGTGTGTAATAGAATCAGGAGCAAGAAGTGGTTGGACATGTATCCAGTCTCAAAAGTGCGCAAGATCCACCAAGAGGAAGAAATCTATAAGTCTCGAAAGTGTGCAAGAGTCTTGGAAGTAAGAGGTGGTTGGACAAGTCAAGTGTGAAAGACCCACAAAGCGATGATACTTCAAGGGCGCAAGACCCAACAAGTAGTGGTCCCCGATTTTCCAAGTGCCACTATGCTAAGGACCACGTGTGCGAAAGACCCACAGGGAATGATACCTCAGTTGGGTAGATTAACACAAGTGGTGGATGCATAAGCCAGCTTGACCATGAAGAAAGGAATAAGGGATGCATTCGTCCAACTTGTAGACACATGGTTTGCGCAGGTTGAGTATAAATAAGAAGCCAAGTTGAGGAGTGAAAGTAAGCTTGAAGATGCAAAAGTAGTAGTATTATGATTTGGAAAGCTTGCATAATCTAGAAGAGATCCAAATGTGCAAGAATAGAAATGCAACACAGCAGATGACATGAAAAATAATATGATTTATCTGAGATAGTTGCGCAAGAAAAAAAATGTAGCATAGCAGATGATGCGCAAGATTATATAGTATATGGGACAAGTGTGTAACAACAAAAGGGAAGTATCGTAGATGGTACATAGATTGTCACGGTTTATCCGAGATAGATGCGCAAGAATAGAAAAACAACATAGAATATGATGCAAAAAATGATGTGATCTATCTGATATAGATCCAAGTTTAGAATAACAGCACAATAAAGGATGCATAGTATCTGTTGAGTTTGTAGATGCACAGAAACATAATAGTATGTTGAAACAACACGGAAATTGCATAAGTTTATGAAATACAAGAACCAGTGTGTGATACTAAAGAGATTGCAGAAGGTTATGAAATATGATAACCAGTGTGCAATATTGATGTAGTGACATGAAGTGTTGAACTGATGATATAGTACAATAGCTGCAAGATCAGAGTATATAGCAGGTGCACACAAAGGAAGGTATTACAGTAAATATGAATAGTGCGCAAATCAATAGAACAACAAGAAAGAATCTTATACAAACATATAAGGGCGGAAGGATGGGGCAAGGAATAGGGATTTGATGGTTCCTTCAGGTCGGAGCTTGTAAATCTAGGGGTCGGTGTCTCCTTCTGGTTGGTGCTGGTAAATCAAGGAGTTGGCACTTCCTTCAGGTTGTAGCCTATAAAACAGGGGGTAGGATCCTCCTTCTAGTTGGTGCTGGAGAATCTTGTAAGTTGGTTCTTCCCATCAATGTAATATTTACTATATAATAAATCATTCTGTGGTTTTCTCCCGTTTGGGTTTCCACGTTAAATATTTGTGTTCTGTGTATTGTGCATGTGTTGATGAATGATATTGTTTATGATTAATGCATAACATAACTATTGTTTATATTTGGTAAAAGTGAAATTTTTTCATAACTGCGCATAATACTGATTCACATCCCCTCTCAGTATTAATAAGATCTCCAACCCCCCCCTAAATTTCTATGTAAAATAAATGGGAAAATCCCCATGATTTACTGGAAAATATGAAAGATCATTTATCAATGTTATATTATGTATATATACTTTTTTGGCTAATATATCATTGAATTGTATAATCTTGTAAAATCTTGGTGAATATTTCATTAAATTATAAAACATTGTAAAATCTTGGTGAATATTTCACTAAAGTATAAAACCTTGTGAAGTCTTGGAGAATCTTTCAAAAAAATTCTCCTTGGTAAGTCATGGCCCCTGCATCCAATCAAGTACCATCCACCTAACATAATGCCCCAAACACCCACAAAAAATTTATTGCCGCATCACCGATCGAAAGCTTCATGATCCCCATGTTTCTTAGGGAAACTTTGGATTTGAGGTGATTGGATTTACAACTCTCTTAGATGCAAATGGGTCACTATAATACCTAATAGTAAATATCAACTTCCCTTCTCATGTGAACATTAAGCAACTTGCCAAACGAGATTCAACTCTTAAAATATGGACAAATGTAACTTCAAATTTGATTTCTTTGATCAATAGAAGGACCAAGATCCCCTAGCAACTGCCATTTCTGGAAATCAAGGGCCAATGGGAGCTTCCTAGCGATTTTCACGGGCGAACAAAGGTTTAATCCATTTTTAGAGGGGATAAATTATTTTATCTTGGCTCCCCTTTTTAAATTCAATGGGTCTAACCTCCTATTCATTAAAAATAAATAAATAAAATTTGGTCTAATGATACCTAATGAATGTTTGATAAAAAATTAACCCATTAAAAATTTAAAACCCCTAAATTTAGCCCATGGGATAAGATTAGCCCTTAAAATTTTCCATGGAAAAAATATCATGAGCATAAGGATGTTTACCTCATAAAATCATTCTTTATATGTCACCTTTAATTTTATTTCTCCATGGGTTACTAGAATCACTCCTCCATGGGTTATCCTTTCTTCTTGATAATTGCTTTCTCGCTCTCAAAGTTATGGAATATCAACATCATGAAAGAAACAATGATTTATTTTAGCTATATGGATCCTTCCTAACCTCATACATTAGTGGGTATCTGATATCACCTAAATTTCACACGCTTTTAAGTATTTTAGCATTTGTTACAGAAAGGCATCATCAACATACAACATGCACATCACAGAGCTTCTCTCTTACCAAAAATCAACTTTTGAAACGAAGTTAACTTGAATCATTATTTTTTTATGATATTCTATTGACCGACGCGACCTCAGTCGACAGGGGTTCACCTCACTGTCGATGCATACCGCAGTCTCCCTGGGCACTGGCTCGGGCAGGTTTGAGCCCACCCAACAACACCCACAGAGCGGATGAAGTCTCACCCGAGGTGTCCAGGAAGAGCAGACGGAACCATGTTTCTGCCGAGGGAGGAGGACAGTTATGGCGGTGCAGACTATCTCTATTGCAATACTTAAACAGAAATATAACACTTTAACTAATCGCAACATTCATATTCCATATCAAACAGATCATCTAATCGCATCAATTGTCATTCTAACACAGATAATTTAATCGCATCAATTTTCATTCCAACAATAGTAAACATATATTACATTAAACAACAATTATATATCGCACCATTACACAGAGATTGCACCAAAACATCATTCTATTACTGTTGTAGTCAAAATACCAGAGGCAAAACATACATCTTCTTATCTCCCACTCTTCATCATCATGCGTCTCTCCCTAACACTTACAACTCTCATCTATTTATAGGCTACTGCCATTACAATATTTGTCCACTTACAACTAACTTCCTAACCGACATTATGGACAATTGAATCACTATCTAACTAACTTGGTCCAAATGACCCCAAAAACCCGCATACCGTGGTACAACTGACTCACTATTACATACTATGTGGTCCAAGTGACCCAAAACCCGCCAACTGTGGTATTCTTTAGTACCAAATACTCCTTTCGCCTTCATCCAACATGTCACAACGTCGTCGGTACCGCGACACGTCCTCATCAAACTGCCTACCAACAGGCCCCCAACACAATCTTGTGGCTCGCCCTCGAGCCATGTCAACAGCTAGACATGGTGTACGTCGCTTGTTCTTGCTGTCTGTAAAACTTACCCAAGAGTGGGAATACCCCCACTTGCTGTCATGTATGTCTCGAACTCATCCTCGAGTCTCTTGAAATGGGGTAGACAGGAAGGAAAAGAGGACGAATAGTACCCAAGAACAAAACCAGTGGATGGCTCCGGCACATCTATTTCGCGCCAGAAACCAGCTGCTACTGTAGGCGGGGAGTGCCCGCCCCAACCATCTCAGTGGTCGAAACAAGCACACTCCTTTGAACAACTACTGTATACTGAATCCTGCGGGACCGACCAGGGGTCCATCTCACTGTCGACGCGTACTGCAGCCGCCCTGGAACCGACCCGGGCATACACAGGGTAAGTGCACCCGCCGTATCAAGGCGCTCAGGGACTCTCGTCGTTCGATATCACAGGGCCCCTGGGGTGCTTCCATGGGAAACAAAGTGAAGCATTTCTACAGCCTCCTTGGAATTCCTCAAAACTCAACTCACCAATTTATCAACCAACATAACCACTCTATTACGGAATAACTTCATTGTAGCAAGCTACCCACTGCTGCAGCTACTTATAGCCGGACCGTTCCCAAGTTACGACAGTGGGAATGATGTCCCACTATCTCTCATCTGTGTGTGTGACCCCATCAACTGACGCAACCGGAGGGGTGGCCATACTGTCACCAAGGATCCTACGTGCCAACGTGTGAGCGATCTCCTCACATTATGCTGATCGTACCGGCCCAACATGCCATGTGCAAAACATGTCGTTGTCGTGTGGTTATTCGGCTGACTCGATGAGGTGCAATCATGTATCGAGATGATGGGAAGTAGTGACAAGATATTAGTGGAGCAGTAGTCACAAAGCTGCCCCATACCTCTATATCCTCCATAATCATTACAACTCTTTGAACAAAATATGCCATCGGTCCTAGTCGTAATACTATCATGAGTCTCCGACTGCTCCACACTTGCGGTACAAGCCTCCCTGCTGTTGCATACCTTCTTCTGTTGGTGTGCCATCTGCCACCAAGCAACCTACAACAATCATCATCATTCATCATTTTTTTTTTTTTTTTACAAATGTGACTTAGACATCGCACTGCTCCAAGCTCGAGTGATAGGGCTTCAACCTATGACCATTTACCAACTTTGGGAGCATCCCCCCATCCAATCGCTACAACTGAACCACTCCTCCTGAAGTAATACTATTGATGCGATAGGGACCTAGCCAATGCATCTGCAACTTGCCTGGATGTTTCATAAACTTACTGTTGCATAGTATCACTAAGTCGCCTTGCTGAAACTATTTGTTTTTGATGTGGAGATCATGCCATGCCTTCTGGCGGTCCTTCTCTATGCCTTGGTGAAAGCCAACGATAAATCGATCCTCCTCAAGCTCCACCAATTGTGGTAGACGTTCGTCTAATGCTGCAACATCAGTCATACTTGTAACAGCCACAATTCGTAAACTTGGAAGAATGTACTCCATAGGCATAATTGCTTCCTTGCCATATACTAGCTTGAAAGGTGTCTGACCAGTCAGCCTTTTACATGTGGTGCGATAGGCCCACAATATCGCTGGAACTTTCAAATCCCAGTCATCTCGGTTCGCATTGCAGACATTTGTCAACGCATGCTCCAATACCTTGTTAAATGCCTCCACCATTCCATTCGCCTGTGGGTGATAGGGTGTACTCTTCTTATGCTGTATCTGCAATTCCTCTGTCAATGCGCTGATAGCGCGATTAAGAAAATCGCTACCCCAATCACTCAGTAATATCTTAGGGTAGCCGAATCGAGTGATAATGTATTCAAACAAAAATCGAAAAGCCGTTGCGGTAGAGAAATCAACTACAGGTGCTGCCTCATCCCATCGGGTCAAGTATTCTATCGCCGTGATAATGTACCATGCACCTGTGCGTTTCCCTGGTGGATGGATCGGTCCTACAAAATCCACAACCCATTTTTCGAATGTTGTAATGTTACTTGAGGTAGCAGTGGCATCTAGTCACGTTTGGATGGCTTACTAATTCGTTAACAAACATCACAAGACTGCGCGTAGTCTGTCGCATCATTATGTAACGTGGGCCACCATAGCCCTGCACGCAGTATTTTTTGGGAAGTCGCCCGACCACCATAATTTCCTCCTGCTAATCCACCATGTGCCTTAGCCAATATCTGCGCTTGCTCATGCGGCAAGACACATCTGTGCAATATCTCATCGGCACCCAATTTATACAACTCTCCTGCAATTAGTTGAAAGTCAGCAGCTTTGACGACCAATTGCTTCTTCTGAGGAGTTGTAAAGTCATCAGGCGTGGTGTCGGTCACCAAAAAATGAAGGATATCATCAAAATATTGATTAGCAGCTGCAACGTGAAATAGTTGGGCATCCGGAAACCCGTCTTCGATATTAGTCGGTTCCTCCCCTGTATTAATTCATGACAAAAGATCTGGTCCAACATTCAACCACCCTGGTTTCACAATGACTTCAAAATCAAATTCCTGAAACAAAAGTAGCCACCGGCAGATCTTCCCCCCCAACACAGGATTATTGACCAAGTATTTTAGTGCAGAATGATCAGTGAACATTTTAAAGTGGCCACCCAACAAATAATACCTGAATTTCTGTAGCGCATAAACCATGGCTAGACCTTCGCATTCTGTGGTAGTGTAATTGCGTTCTGCAGAGGATAGTTTTCGACTGGAAAAAGCAATGGGATGATCAATGTCGCCTTCTCCTAGTTGAGCCAATACAACCCCTAGTGCAACCGATGAAGTATCAACATGGACATGGAATTCCTTACTCCAGTCCGGAAAGACCAAGATTGGGGCCGACGCCATCTTCACTTTGAGCATTTCAAAACTATCCTGACATCCCGGGTTCCATTGGAATGCTGCATCCTTCTTTAGCAACTTTTCCATAGGGGCAGTAATCACAGCATACCCCCTAATGAACTTGCGATAATATCCTGTGTGACCCAAGGTTGCGCGCAACTGCTTTACGGTGGTTAGTGGTTGCAACCCCCAAAAAAGTGCAATTTTGGCTAGATCAACCAGCAATCCTTGCTTACACACAATATGACCCAGCAATATCCCAAACGGTGCACATAAATTACATTTCTTCAAGTTCAACGATATCTGGTGCTGTCGGCATCGCTCAAGCATTAACCGTAGATTGGACAAATGATCACAAATAAATCCATAAACGGTCAAATCATCCATATATACCTGCAGAAACTTCTGAATAAAATCTTTGAATGCGGCAACAACGACCCGGGAGAATATCGCAGGTGCATTCTTCAAACCAAACGGCATGACCGTGTACTGAAAGCAACCCCATTCTGTAACAAAAGTTGTCTTATGGCAATCTTCCTTGGCAATGCGAATCTGATGGTAGCCAGAGAATCCATCAGTGAAAGAGTACATCTCCTGGCCACCCACTCCTTCAAGTACTTCATCAGTAAACCGGGTCGAAAAGGGGTCATGCAAGCAGGCATCGTTCAACTTCTGCAAGTCAACACAAATGCGCACTTCGCCTGTTTTCTTGTGCTGCACCACCATAGGACTGATCCATTCTGATTCTTCCACAGGTTCAATAATACCGGCATCCAACATCCAATCAAGTTCCACCTTGAGCTTTTCTTTATGTCACGGATTTAGCCGATAAGGTTGCTGTTGGACTGGCTTAGCATCTGGTTTCAATGGAATCTTCATCTCTCCTAAATCACCCAGGATTCCCTTCATTTAAGAAAAAATCGTGGGAAACATGTCCTGAAACTCATGCAGTAACTCGGTAACCTTACTCATCATCTCACCATCCCAATAATCCCCAACATTAGCAACCTTGGGAGTAGCTTCAGTGCCGATATTCGTCTTGCGAAGCTGCAATGGTTGACTGAACGGATTACTTGGCACAACAAGTGGGACCACATCGTGACTTCCTTCAGATTCGGGAATGTTAACATTCTGGGGATCATCATCGTCCTCCAGGACACCACTAATGTTGAAGCACTCCATGAGAGACTGCATCTGACTGTGGGTGTGCAGGTCGACAGGGCAGGCCACGGGAACAACCTGAAATATCACGTCACGGATGAGCTGCAAGGCATTATGGACATTAGGGTTAGCATCCGCAAAAGTGAACGTATGAGTGAAATAGATTGTCAACTCCCCCCATGTTGTAATTTCTCAGCGTAACTCGGCTGCAGTGTACCATGAGCGTGGTATCTCCTCCAAAGTATGAACAAAAGCATGAACCCACTTATCTCTGGGTCGCACTACCCACAATCGTTGGCACTCCATCACATGATTGCTGGGATCAGTTTGACCATCATACTTGCCAGTGTGATAAACTTCAGTATCGCCAAACTGAACCATCATCAACCTTCGACATTGTGACAAATATTTAATGAATTTCTTATGCGTCACCCACTAGCGTGCTGGAGCAACCTTCAGTGCTTCCTCCAAAGCCAGCAATCACTGTGGTTCTGGGATGCGGTCTTCAAATTCTACTACAAAGGTGTTTAGGCTAGGAAACCCCTCATAGACAAGCAATGTGATCGTTTCGGTCGCAACACGACACAAGGATTACGTAACTAAACCACATTTATGGACTGATACTTCATGCATTCGATTCTGCCAATGTTCCAATGCATCATTAGAGTCGGAAGACGCGGAGATCTCACTGTGCCACTCCAACTCACCGTAGGTGGTAGGATGAATATAATATTCAGAAATGTTGAGTGCATGGTCTCATCTAGTGGGATTGTCATCTTTTACAGGCTCTACGTAGCGGCGTCCTTCAGCTGGATCCAAAGGGGTGATAACTCTGAAATCTCAATTTTCAAAGGTCATCATGCACTTCTTAAAGTTGATTACAGCTCCACTGTCGTTATCCCATCCAATCCCCAAGAGTGCTGGATAAGATCTTCCTCCCTCAACCACTTCAATAACATCAAAATCAACATAAGCCTTCATGCCCTCAATATTGATCGTGAGCTGCGGAACTCACCCAATAGGTGTAACCTTCGCATGGTTAGCCAACCGGAGCTGCACAGGAGACCAGCTCAATGGGGGACTCCCCATCTTCTGCCACACCTGCTTGGTTAAGATGTTAACATCCAAACCAAGGTCAAGAATTACAGAGTCAACATCATAGTCACCAATCTGAATATTCATTCGCATTTCCTTGCTAGTCTTTCGTCGCTGTAGGGAGTTTACTGCCAACTCCTGTCGTCCTTCCAGAAGTCGCTGCAATGATCCCTCAATCTCAACCAGGGTAGCCGGGTCTCGTACCAATGACAGACAACTTTCAAGGAACTTCTGCAATGTCCCTGGTGGTGGTCGATCGGTGTCTGATGTGGCATCAAAGATAAGCGGCATATCACAATCAACAGCCTTACCGTGGTCTTTCTACAAAGTGAGACGCACTTCTAGGAATGTCTCTCACTCTGTATCAATGTCGAAGGGTACCGTCTTCTAACCAGCTAACCGAATCAGTGGTCGTGAACCATCTTCCCTAGTCATTTTTCCTCCATGAGTGACAATAGCCATTGAAGCATATTGTGGTCGCGGTTCTACAGAAATGGTCGCAATATTTGCGCCCTGCCTCTGGTTTTGCTACAAATTCCCTGGTTGATTGATATTTTGATTGGCATTCGGCAGTGGTCGCGGGGCTGATTCTATACTAGTTGTTGTACCGGGTTCTGTATTGGTTGCAGTGGCTGGGATTGATTCTATAGTTGTGGAGCGTTCCCAGCCTGCCATCGTGCAATCAACTGTGGACAATTCTCAACCGTATGATCATTACCAAAATAAAACATACACTGATTCTCTAGCAACGAGCAATCTCGCTGATAATGCCCCCATACCGCACGGTGGTAACATTGAACAGGTCCACGACCACCTCGACCTCCTCCTCCAAGACCAAATCCGCCACCGCGTCCACCCCTATAGCCTCCCTAGTAGCCTCCCTGTTATTGGTATTGTTGCTGCATTGGTGCTGCTGTAATCCCTTTCCCTTGCGGTGCATACTGTGGTTGTTGTACATATTGTGGCTGTGGGGGATCCATCTGCATCGAGGTGTATTGTGGCATGAACTACTGCGGTTGTTGTTGCTGTGGTGAAAATTGCATCTGTGGCTGCGGTAGCGGCTAGGCTACCTGCGGTTGTAGTTGTGGTTGTTGTAGCAGTCTCCCTGGGCACCGGCCTGGGTAGGTTTGAGCCCACCCAACAACACCCACAGAGCAAATGAGGTCTCACCCAAGGCATCCAGGAAGAGCAGACGGAACCATGTTTCCGCCGAGGGAGGAGGAGAGTTGTGGCGGTGCAGACTATCTCTATTGTAGTACTTAAACATAATTATAACACTTTAACTAATCGCAGCATTCATATTCCATATCAAACAGGTCGTCTAATCGCATCAATTGTCATTCTAACACAGATCATTTAATTGCATCAATTGTCATTCCAACAATAGTAAACAGATATTACATTAAACAACAATTATATATCACACCATTGCACAGAGATTGCACCAAAACATCATTCTATTACTGTTGCGGTCAAAATACCAGAGGCAAGACATACATCTTCTTATCTCCCGCTCTTCATCATCATGCGTCTCTCCCTAACACTTACAACTCTCATCTATTTCTAGGCTACTGCCATTACAATATTTGTCCACTTACAACTAATTTCCTAACCGACATTATGGACAATTGACTCACCATCTAACTAACTTGGTCCAAATGACCCCAAAAACCCGCATACCGCAGTACAACTGACTCACTATTACATAGTATGTGGTCCAAGTGACCCAAAACCCACTAACTGCGGTATTCTTTAGTACCAAATACTCCTTTCGTGCCTTCATCCAACATGTTGCAATGTTGTCGGTACCGCGACACATCCTCATCAAACTGCTTGCCAACAGATTCATGCAATTTCACCAAAAGAATACCTATGCAATAATGCAACTTCACCAAAGGAACTCCTACATGACATAGTAGCACATCTTCGTAAAAGGTATACTCACACAACAATGCAGAAACTATTGAAATATTCATGTAGTTGCACAAGAGATGTGGATTCATAAACTCCATAATCAAACCAAGTTTGTTTATCTACATTATTCAACCTACAAACTTCAATTGAATCCACTCAAGCACTTGGGAATTCAATAGCCTTACATTGATACTTGGGAGGTCACTTCAGAGGAGACTTCATTCATATCTTGAACTAGATGTTTACAGACCACACGTTTAGCTATAAAAGGAGGCATCCTACATGAAAACCTGAATAAAAATGCATAGCAAATTTATGATGTTAGATTTGGTGTGGAATCCCTCTCTTTCACCCCTATTCTTTTCAACCACTAGCATATCAAGCTCCCTTGTCTTGTTCATTAGGAATAAAGTGTGTTTTCCTCATCATTCCCAATTATTCAAAAAGAAATTTGAGAGAATACAAAGTACTCCCCCAAAGGGAGTGTTCGTTAGAATATGCATTCATTAAGGTTGCACCATTGTATTTAAAGCTTTTCCTTTGGAGATCAATTAATTGGTTAAATACCATATTTTGTTGTGTTTTCACCTCATTTTGGAAAGTTTGATCATTAGAAATAGTTATTTATATGTTTTTATTCAATTCATGGATTTAAGTACTTAGCATTTGTCATACTCTATTGTTTCCTCTGTTATAACCTGCTAGAAAAGGAGAATAGCTCTCTACTGAGCCATTTTTCCCACAACAAGGGGATTTAAATTGTGAAAAGTCAAGCCAATACATTATTTCATATTATGGAGGGAGATATATTATTTAATATAAGCAATTTTATAGGTATTGGGTGCTGTGGGGATGCATGTATCAAGGGGAGTTTATAGGTATTGTAAAGGTGTTATAGGTATTGGGTGATCACTTGTTGGGAAATAAATAAATGTGTAATCAATAATGGTGAAACTGTTATGCAAACAAGTCCGGTATTTAGCATCAAAATAGCATAAATACACCAGAAGAAATTAATCCATGCCTTAATAATGAAGAACTAAGATGAATAACAATCATGTTCGATGGAGGAACCTCCTTACACAATGTAATAAGTACGTAAGACAAGACAAGATACAATGATGACTAAAATGAAAAGGTCTCCTTCCTATATATAAGAGACAAAGGGGTACAATAACAACTTATAGACCCACTAATAGACCCAAGCCGACATAAATAATATGTAATGCACCATAATAAAGAGGGTAATGTGCCAATATTTAGGGCTTAACATGCCCCTCCCTTTTAGATAAGTGTTGTCCACAATGCTTGATTAGTTGTGGATGGCTTCTATATGAAGGACTCATCTTCCCATGTCAAATGTTCCACTGGCAGGTTCTTCCATTTGATGAGATACTCAGTAATAGCCCGATTTCGTAGCTGTTTGGTCCTTGTTTCAATGACTTGTTCAGGTTCCAATATGACTATTCCTTCTTCATCAAGCTCAGGAAAGATTGTTTGAATTGGGATCTTGTCTCCTATTACCTTATTTAAGCAAGAAACATGGAAAATTGGGTGCACTCTTGAAGATGAAGGGAGCTCCAATTTGTAATCCATAATACCAATATTCTGCAACATTTTATAAGGACCATAATACTTGGGTTCTAATTTATTGTCCTTATTTATTTTCTTGATGGACATCTACTTGTAAGGTTGTAGCCTCAGAAATACCCAATCCCCTTCTCTGAAAATCCTTTCACTCCGATGTTGATTAGTTTGTTTTTTCATCCTTTTTTGTCACATAGCTAGGTTATCCTTAAGTATCCGGAGAACTTCTTGCTAGTGCTCTATGTGATTGTCCATGGCTTGAACTTTATATTTTTCCTTTAAGAGAAATGTGATAGATGGAGGCTGGTACCCATAAAGTGTCACAAATGGAGACATTTTTTTATGATGTATCGAAGAAAGTATTGTACCACCATTCTGCCAAAGATAACCATTTCACCCATTATGCTTGTTTATCAAATGCAAAGCAATAAGATATCCTTCCAAACATTTTTTCACTATCTCAGTTTTCCCATCAGATTGAGTTTGATAAGATGAACTGTGAGCCAATTGGGTACCCAAACAAGAAAATAATTCATTCCAAATTTTTCCAGTGAAAATTGGATCTCTATCACTTATAATAATCTTCAGATTTCCATGTAACTTCTGAATTGTTTCAAGAAAATTTGTGGCTACTCTTCTTGCATTAAAAGCGTGAGAGAGTGCAAAAAAATGTGCATACTTTGTGATTCTCTCAACAACCAACATAATAAAATTATTTCCTTCTCACTTGGGTATACTTTTGATAAAATCCATTGACTTCTTCCCAGTGCTAGAAAGGTATTCCTAATGGTTGTATAAGTCCTGGGGTCTTAACTGTTTCCACCTTATTATGTTGGAAAACCAAGCATTCATCCATGAACCTTTGAACATCAGATTTAAGACCTTCCCAAAAAAAATCCTTTTTGACCCTTTGGTAAGTTTTCAGGAATCTAGAGTGCCCACCTATAGGAGAGTTGTGTAATTCTGAGAGGACCTTTTGTTTGAGTTGGGAGTCTTTGCATAAATATAAGTGATCCTTATACCATAGTGAATCATTTTTCCACACAAAAGTATATGATACACTGGGAACATCATGTATATTTTGAATGAGCGTCCATGTAGATGGGTCATTTTTTCATTCTTCCCTTGCTGCTACTACCCAATCAGGTTGCAGAATGGAAATTGCACAAAGTAATGTCCCGACATCATCATATTTCAGGAGGAGTCAGAGAACCCACAGTATTCATAGTTGAAAATCGACGTTTCGAATCCAAAACAGGATCCATCATCAGGACATATTGCCGAGTTTTTAAATGAAGAGCTAAAGATCTGATATATAGTGCTAAGAAGTAAGGAGAGGAGACAAGCTGTAGGTCGGCTTATGGGGAAATTAGGTTTTTTTTTCATATTTTTTGGAAAGCACATCTACCACCACATTATGTTTCCATTTTCGATATATGATTTCAAAGTCATGTCCCAACATCTTGGTTACCCATTTTGTTTTCTCTTCTGAAGATAATCTTTGTTCCAAGAAGTATTTAAGACTATCATGGTCTGTTTTAACCTCGAAGTGTCTACCTATTAGGTAAGGACTCCATTTCTTAAGAGCATGTAGAATTTCCAACATTTCATTCTCATAAATGGGATTTTGTAAGTGCTTTCCCTTGATTGGATGACTTGTGAAAGCAAGCAGGTGTCCTTCTTGCATTGTTAGGATATATCATCATTCAGTTTTTTACTTTGCATGCATGCATCCAAGCTATTTGCATGCATCCCAGTCACCAGCTTGATGCCTCCAGCACCTTATCCCCAATTTTCCAGCACCCGGGAGCTTCTTACCTTGCAGTTTTATCCCTCCTAGTCAGTAAGGTGCCCACTTCTCACCTACCACTTGAGAAAGGCACACTTCTTCACCTACCACTCATTTCACTTCAGTTAGTTAGTTGTCTTTCCTTGATTTAAGGATAGATTGACTCCTAACTGATTGTATCACTCTGTTAGACCTCCAATGAGACTAGGATGCCTATTCTGACTCTAGTTAGCTCCTCATGCACCCTCCACTAAGCCTCCTTGATTCAGTTAGTGCCTACATGTTCCAGTTACACCTACCACACTTAGTGAGACTCAGTTTGACACCTGGTTGACCATTACTTGTGCATTGATGACTCCACTGATCTGATGATGAGGACTCCTAGTTGGAGACAAGCTATTCCATGCAATATATTCGAATGACCTCCTTGGTTAATTCGAATTGCTCAGTCATTGTTACTGTATTGTAATGTATTCTACCATTTCGAGTTCAATAGAGCACTGTTGCAAGCCTTTTGCACAGTTTACACATATTTTCTGAGTTTCATCTATTGTAATTGATTTACGTGTACATTAGATCTGATGTGCTTAATTTCACATGGTATCAGAGCCATGGCAGGGACAAGATTTCTTTTCTGTGGGTGTTCTACATGAAGATTGAGTGAATTGCTCACAAAAATATTTCAGCAGTGGCATGCAAAATCTCATGTGCATGGAAGACTGAAAATTCTCTCCAATCCACTCCAGAAGCCATGAGTTTTCCACAGAATTCCTGGATATGAGTCATTGGATCTTCAAGCTTGCTTGATCTCCTATACCGGGTGTGATGAAATTCTAAAACGGGTGGATTGTTCGACCTTATAGTTCTTTTTTTCTTGTGATTTGCAGGTTTTATAACTCCTCCATTAGCATTCGCTATCGTTGAGATGGATTCTTCTTCTTCAAAGCTTCTCACTTCTTTCAATTATTTTGAATGGAAGAATCACATGGGGATTGTGTTGCGCTCAAAAGGGTACTACAGAGTCACCATGGGCCTTGAAGTTGAGCCAAATACACTCATTGAGAAATCCCAGCACTTCAACAAATTGGATGAAGCATATGGTCTTCTTTTCCTCAATATTTCCAAGGATCTTCATTTCCACCTTAGTGGATTGTCTACTCCAAAAGCAGTATGGGAGCAACTTGAAAATCTCTTTGGCAAGCAAGATGAGATGCGTTCTTTTCAATTCGAAAATGAATTGATTGCTTTGAATGCTGAGAATTTTGAAACCATAAATGATTTCTTCACCAAATTCAAGCACTTGGTTTTGCAATTGAAGCAAAGTGGAGTTGTAAAGGAAGATAAACAGTTTATTATTTCTATTCTTTAAAAAATTGGAAAAGACTATTCGGTATTTGTCTCTACATTCAATTTTGGGAAGCTCACAATCCCAAATTGGAAAATGCCTACCTTAAGTGCCTTCATTGAATCCGTGAAGAAGGAGCATGATAAACTCATTCAAATGGGGACCATATGCTCCAAAGACCAAGCATTATTTGCTGGAGGATCCAAAGATACAAATGGAAAAGGGAAGCAAAAGAAAGAGAAGCCAAAGTTTGATCCGTCTAAGCAAAGAGAGAAAAACAAGCAAGCGGATGAGCCATCCGGTTCAAGAAACAAGCAAAAAGGGAAAGAGGGAAAAGAGAGATCTAAATGTTATTATTGCAGCAAGGGATATCATCCTGAAAGCTCATGCATGAAGAAAAACATAGATCAGATGGCCTTTCTATTAGAGAAAAACAACATAACCCTTCCTGACGGTGCAAGGAAGAAGGAGAAAAATGATCATCCTGAGAGAGGTCATGCACTCATGGCAACAATTTTGACCCCTCCAACTCTACTCGTTGATTATGGAGCTTCGAACCACATGGCTTCAAATAAAGATTCTCTATCATCATTTGATCCCAACAACACCATCTCCATCCACATGGGAGATGACTCTGAGATCTCTTCAAAGGGAAAAGGTACTATTCAATTAGAGCATGGTAGTTTTCACAATGTGCTCTATGTTCTGTCCTTGGCTTCGAATATTCTTTCCGTTTATCATATGACTCACATCGGTTCACCAAAGAAAGTTGTATTCTTCCCTAACAAAGTTGAAATTTCTGATATTCAAAGTGGAAAAATTATTGTGGTCGGAAAAGCAAATCATGCTTCAAAAGCATATAAATTTTCACACTTTCTGCCGCATGACAAGCCCACTGCTCTTCTAACTCATGGAAATGAGGTCAGTAGGCTATGAAATGAGAGGTTTGGACACCTAAATTATAAATATTTTCAGCTTCTACAGAAAAATTCCATGGTTGATGGCCTTCCGAGGATCAAATCCTGGAAGGGAATATGCAAAGGTTGCATCATTGGGAAGCACCCCGAGCACAAATTTGACCGAGGCAAAGCTAGCAGAGCTTCTTGCATTTTGGGGATGATATATTATGATATCAGTGGTCCATCTCCACATACCTCCATGAATGTATAAAGGTATGTTTTGACCTTCATCAGCGACTTCTCCGGATTTACATGGGTTTTCTTTCTAAAAAACAAGTCATAAGTACTAGAAAAATTCAATTTTTTTAAGGCTTATGTTGAGACTACCGCCAAGAGGAATATAAAGGATATTAGATATGATAATGGAGGTGAATATATAAAATTAGATCTGCTTCAACTTTGTGCTGAAAGCGGCATTCATATCCAGCACACAGTTCCCTACACACCACAGATGAACGGTGTAGCAGAAAGGAAGAATAGATCACTGAAAGAGATGGCAACCTGTATGATTGAATCAAAAGGTTTGGCTGAAAACATTTGGGCTGAGGCAATGAATGTTTATACATACATTCAAAACAGGGTTCCACATTCAACTTTGAATGATATTACACCTTTGGAAGCTTACACAGGTCACAAACCTTATGTGTCAAATTTTCGTGTTTTTGGCTCAATCGCTTGGGCTAGAATTTCGATTGAAGAGAGAAAATATTTGGATCTGCAAAGTGTTGAATGCATCCTATTGGGATGTGATGAAGAATCAAAAGGCTAAAAACTAATGGATATAATATCCAAAAATATATTCATTGAGCGAAGTGTTAGATTTGAAGAACCGCTTCAAAATCTAGAACTAGTCGAGGAAGAAACTGTTGACTTACCGCCTCCACCAGATGAAGAATTTGAAGAAGATGATGAAAGTATTGGTCATGATATTTCTGATATTTTATTATAATTTGATGAAAATGAAATATTAGGTTTAGAAGCTGATCCAGTTGTTTCCCAACACTTGCCAAAGTTGGACCAAAATACACTCATTTCTACTAGTCAAAACATTGGAAATCCTGCCGATCCAAGGAGGACTCGAACAGACTTTCAAAGAGAAGGTATGGCTCTTTATTTCTCTGATCCTTTTCTATATGAGAAATTATTTTTGATGATAGGTTCAGATCCTAAATCATATTATCATGCCCACCGAGATCCAGGATGGAAAACCGCTATGGATGAAGAGTATAGTTCTCTTCAAAAGAATGCTACATGGGAGATAGTTTGTCTTCCACCTGGGAGGAAATTGGTCCAATGTAAATGGGTCTACCACACAAAGGTTTCTCCTGATGGATCAAACTGTAAATACAAAGCTCGATTGGTTGCAAAAGGTTTCTCCCAAGTCCAAGGAGTGGACTACACTGAAACCTTTGCACCGGTTGCAAAGATGGATTCGATCCATCTTGTTTTAGCTATTGCCGCATCCAAGCACTGGGAAGTGCACCATATGGATGTGAAGAGTGCATTTCTCCATGGAGATATGAAAGAAGAAATATATATGAAGTAGCTAGAAGGATATATATCAGATCCAAAGTTAGTATGCAGATTGAAGAAGTCGTTGTATGGATTAAAACAAGCCCCAAGAGCTTAGTAGCAAGGCCAAGCTTCTTTGATTTATTGAAGAAATCACCACCATGTCTTTCCTTGGTTTTTATGATGGGAGGAATAGAGATGATATGATCAAATATATGAAAATTTTTAATGGCTACATGGATTTGAGTTTTGATTGTAGAAAGGAATTGTCCTTCATAGAGTACTGTGTTTGTCAAGACAATCTTGAATCAAGAAGGTCTAATCAAAATTTGAATTCTCTCAAGAAGAACAAACTGCCTATCTATGGGAGATTCATGAGACAATTTACAACCAAGTGTACCAAAAAATATTTTGAAGAATATGTTTCAAGGAAGATGGAAAATACAATCATAGAACAACCTTCAAATCAGCCTACTCATAATGCAAATCCCCATACTACATAAGATGGAGAGGCTTCAAGATGCATGATGGAGGATAGAGAGGAATCAAATTCACTTCACGAGCATGAATAAAGCTCTAATCAATCTTATTGTGCCCAAGAAGAATCCATGCTACCATATTCGATCCTATTTTATGTCCAACTAGAGGAAGCTGAACCTTATGAATCTACTTTGAATCTTAAAGTGGACTCAAAAGAGGAAGAACAATGTTGTTCTTCTAATCAATGCATGGTATCATCAGATCTAGAGGAAGAGAGTTTCCTCATTTGATGGACCCATTAGGGACAAACTAGGAGAAGTACGAATGCACACAGGATGAGGAGAAAGAACCTCATATTATGATGGGGTATGAATAGGACAAATATGAAGGATATTTCGAAGATGAAGATTGGATGACATGTGGATCAGATTTGGAGGAGGAAGTTCAGCTTAATGAGGAGTTGATCATGTCACATTTTCCATCTTGCATGGAGCATGAGCATGAACACATGGCCAATTGAATTCTTGAGGAGAAGGAGGATTTTCTTAAGTTGATGGAGCATGAAGATCTGCATTCCATGAAGGAGATTCATAGTTGCTTGTGTATGAGGAGAGGGATGATATGGAGGATGTGGACCAAGCACTTGTCTTGATTCCAAAGGAGTACATACCATTCATATCTACAATCAAATGCACTTGTTTGTACAAGGATTGGATATATAAGTACATAGTTGAGATGGATATCCAAGGGTGCACTAGACTTGCATACTTTGGAAGAAGGAAAATTGGCATATCTCTCAAAGAGCCACCTAGTGAACAAGGAAATCCACATGCATGGCATATGCATGAGGAGCATTCAGATCTGAAAATTAAGAGGATAGATGCATGCATGATTATTGGATAAGACCACAATGAAGTATTTCCACTCACCATATTGGTGGGTGTATCTTGTAGAAAGTTTGGAGTTCAATGGATGTTATCCATTGGAGAGCCTATTTTGCACTACCAAGTTTCTAACTTGAGATATTTTATGAGGTCTGAGTACATTGAGAAGACTGCAAAGTGCCTCATGACCATTCAAAGCACATCCATGAACATGTCTTATCATTTTGGAGACATTGGAGATTTTGTACAAATGCATGAGAAGGGATTGAAAGGTATCCCATCGGGTAGACCACCCGACAAGGTAAAGAATCATAAGGACGAATTGAGGATGGATGTACAATCCATCAATATATTTCATTACAATCATTTGAAAAGGTTTAAGGAGGGAAAGGAAATGGACATCAAGAGTTCCTTTGACTGAGGACACATCAAACCAAGTCCTCTTTCATTTATTATGGGCCTAGTTAAGATGAATATCAAAATAGAGTGCATGTGCATAAGGAACAAAGTCCTTAACAAGGAGAACAAGGAGGATAAATACCCCACTCCAAGAATTTCTACAATGATGTAGGAGTTTCATGTAGCAAATTCACCCCCCAAGGAAGACTTTCATCATCAAATTAGGAGGAATGAATAAGACATGTGGAGGCTAGTATTCAAGTACCATTGTGGTCACGTTGAGTTTCTAGTCATGCTCATTGGATTGAATCATACACCTACTACATTTCAGCCTTGCATGTACACCATGGTAGATGAACAAATTTGTAAGTATGTTTCCAAATTTTCTAATGATGTGTTTGTTTGCAGCAAGGTTTGGGAAGAATGCTTGGATATTGTGCTAACCCTTATGGAAGATTTATCTTTCGATACAAATGGATCTAAGTATGAGAGGGGGGAGATTGAGATCACGAATCTTAATCATATGGATGTGAAAGTTAGTACCAACTTGCATGATGGGATGATTTGGAATACTTATGGTGGACCAAGTTCAAGAAGCAACACAAGAGACTTCTTTAGCTTCTCACAAGTAATCATTAAGGAATAAGTTTCTTGTTGGTTAGGAGAGGTTGAAATGATGATTCAAGAGATGATGGGAGTGAGGGTTGTTTTCCTAAAACCTACACTACCAAGTTCCACTCACCCATTCGGCCTACAATGGGGTGTCACAAAATAAGGCATAGAAGCAAATTTGATGAAGAATGGGTACTCCAACGATTTTGAAAGAATAAGGTTGCAGCCATATGAGAAGCATGGCCTCATGAAAGCCATCATGCATGTCATGGCGTGGTTAAATCAGTTCCAAAGGAGAACAAATGGGTGGTCAAATATGATCACAAAGTTTGGATGTACTTCTTGGTAAAGGGAGATTTCCATAACACAAAACAAGAAGAAGGGGGTAATGTCCAAGACCGTGTTTTTAATGAGAAGTACCATGAAGGAGGGTGGAAGCATGAAGATCAATTCATATTTTTCAAGGAGGTTCTTGTTCACATAGGCCAAATCCATTTCGTACCTATCACAAGGAAGATTTTTTCATCCCATGATCCACATAGGATTGCGATAAAGGTGGAGGAAGTTACAAATGTATTGTTAGAGGGATTGGTACATGGAGATCAACTTATGGATCTCAAGGAGGTATTCACACACATAGGTTGTGTCCTCTTGATGCATATATCATCCTTGAAGAGGAGATTCGCAGAGGCTGCCCTTATCTCACCCTTAGAGGGTCATCATGACTCCTTGAAGACTTGTAGGAGAATAAGAGAGGGGTTTCCATGGGGAGATATCAAGAAGGATGAATTGATACATGGAGGAGAGCATCATGCATGCCCACTAGAATGAATGCAAATATGGGGAGGCATTCCCCTATGCTTCATAATTGGTTTACTTTTGTCCCAAGGAGGAGATTTGCTTTGTAGAGAGGCAACTTTGGAGGGAGTACAAGTTTTGCAATGGGATTTTTTGCAGAAGCCTTGACTGAAATTGCTTGAGTACAAGCAATCTTGGGAGGGGAGGAATGTCATGTCCCCAACCAATTAGCACCTTGGTCAAGTCACTAGCCCATTAGATTCCCATGGGACCTAGTTGAAATCGTCAATAATTTGGGAATTAAGGATTTTCCTAAGTTTCCTAGCACCACATGGAAATAAATTATTAAAGGAATATTTCTAAGTCAATTAAGGTATCCTAAGCAAGGTTGGGGAGGATGAAATGGCATCATAGGAATATTATCCAAGGTGTGGAAAGGTTCATTAAATATCAATAATATTAGTGGAATATTTTGAGCAAGTAATATCTTCCTAGTAATTAATTGCTCATGATGCTCATCAAATGTTGGACCAAGTCCCTAGCCCATCCAGTTCCTATGGGTATAGGAGAAGAAAACATTGATTGTTGGGATTAATTTTGAACAAGGCATTAGTATCTAGGAAATTTAGTATTTCTAATGTTTGTGATGATCCAAAATTATTTTTATTTTCATGAATAAAGTAATGTTTGGATAAGTGTTAGTGATTATGTGGCCAAGAGGGTGCATAGGAGAAAATATTTTGACCATAAGAAGCTTTCCAAAGAAGAAAGTTAGAAGAAAGAAGTCAAGGCTAAAAAGCAATGAAAAAGAAGGAAACTAAATAAAGCAAGGAAAAGCTGGCAGAAGGAAAAAAAGCAGAAAAAGCAGTGGAAAAAGCATAGTAAAGCAGAAAAAACAAGAAAATAAGGAAAGCAGTGGAAAAAAATAACAAAGCAGTAAAAGTAAGAAAAGTAGACTAAAAGCATAAAAGATATTAGGAAAAAGAAAAGAAGGATAAAGCATTAAAGCGGGATAAATCAGGTAAAGACAAAATCAAGAAAAAAAAGCTTCAGAAAGTAGCAAGTCCTAAACTTACTCATAAAGGTGAATTGGGCTAGGTAGCTTGCACAAGAAGGTCTAGACAACTTTGCTAATTTTTTAAGTTAAGAGAGATTGAAAAAAGCAGGAAAGAAGGAAAAAGGATAAAGGAAATAAATAGAGGCTAAATTTAGACAAGGAGGGCGAATTCATGAGGCAAGTGGGTCCAAAATGCAAAAGCAACTTTCCCAAGAAGTCCCACTCATCACTAAATTCAAATTTCATAGATGGAAAGTCCTATAAGGAAAGAAGATAAGCTCAATTATGAAGGAGAAGTTTTAAAAAGGATGATTAAAATTCCATTTCACATCTTTTGGCTAATTCTATTTTGGTGTTGATATCTCTTGAGCTCTCAATTCGACTTGGGAGGTGTGCCCCTAGTCACAGTTGGGAGATGTGCCCCTACTGCTTCCACTAGCTCATTATTCAATTAGATGATTGCATGATGTCATTGAGCCACTATAAATGATTTTATTGCAAGCACTATAGCGGATTCAAGTCTGGTTTGAAACTCATAGAATATGTCATGAAGTCTGTGGTTCGAATTCTCAAGCATTCTCGTGTTTTCCAGTGCTAGTTGATTGTATTGAAAAAGGTAAAATATTTGGACTATTCCGAGAATCATATTGCCTCCCATATTATTTATTTTCTGTTTTGTTGAACCTACGATGTCTATCATAAACTTTCATAATGCATAATTATGAGTTTTCTACAACCTTGCTAGATTTGCATAGATTTTGACTAGTTTTCAATATTGCTTGAGTTTACTATCTTCTGCTCAATGAATTTTGATTCTGTCAGTTAATGATGTCAAATAATATCTTAATGAACATAATCCATTTCTGAATTTTTCAATTTGATATTCCTTTATGTTGTTTGGAATATCTTGAATATTGACTAGTTGTGCAGTCCCGGTGTTCTCAAATCTCTTCCATGATCCCAAATTTAACCAAACCAAGTCTGAACTATATTTTGAAGCTTTATAGAGGGATTGGGACTTATAAATAATTCATCCACTTCCATTAAGCACCAGAAGCCATTGAGCTCCATAGAATTCTCGTGGACCATTGCCTTGTACTCTTGGTTTTAGCCCAAGGGGTCTACCTGGGTGTGTTGAGTTTAGATAAAGTGATGATTTTGAAGTAGGGGAATTTTATAGGTTTCTTCCACTATCATAAACCTACAATTTAACCCTTACCAAGCCTTAAAAGGGTTTTGGGGTCTAGTTTCAATGTTTGTACAAGTTTTCTTTAAAACTAGTCATTATTTTTCTTCAATCTTCTTCCTAGTGTGCCTTACATACAAAAAGGTACATTACATCATTCATTTGTCTATTCTTAATGAAGGTTACTCCACCTACATCATTTTCATTCATTTTTGGAAAAAAATTGGATCCCCCCAATTTGTGCCATCCCATATGATGTTGCAAGTTTATGATGGTTGCACTTCTTAACCTCAGGGATTATCCAAAATTTTCCTATAGGGCTAGTTGGAAAAAAAATCCTAATCAACATCGAGGTTGTCAATGCCAATTAGATTATAACCTCCCACTTGGGAATAGATACATGTACATTATGAAAGTATTTTCCTTGTCATTTTTTAGCGTTATGATGTTCCCCCATGAAGGGAAGATTGTAAAACTAGACCAGTTGACATATTACAACCCCAAGGGACCATGTATCATTCATGAACCCCCCTGATAGGAACCTTTCAATCTCTGCCTCCTCTACCCCAAAAGGTAGAAATATTAGAGTTGTGCACTGTCTCCTCTGGTAAATATGCTTCCCAACCTCAACCTCAACCTACACCCTCTCCCATCCAATTACCTTGGAACCAATGGGGAGCCATGTTTATTAAGCAATTCTAGTTCTTATTTCCACCTTCTATAGTAGTGAGCATGCTTATGATGGCAATGCTCAACCTGTCGGGTTTGATGTTAGGCCTCCCTGTTTGGTACCTTACCCCTCCAAATATGCCCCCTACTCCGTAGATTGCATTGACACCTATGTAACCAATTATTATTGCCAATAATCCTTCTCATGGAGTCACTAAGGAATCACCACTCACCACCCAAAATCCTCCCAAGAAGAAGGCCATGGGAAAAGCGAAGAATGCAATAATGCTAGCAAATCCAAACCATGCCGTGAAACCCCCAACCATTTCTATAGTTCGAGCACCCCCACCTTCCTATAGATGCAACGTTTTTTGTCAAGCTACCCAAAATTGTCTATAATTTTCCATATTACACTCTCATCTACACGCATTAGATGATGAGACCGTGTGAACATTCTAGTGGTCCATCTTCCTGACACTCCCAAAGAGTTGAACAAATATTTGTGCACCAACCATCCTTATGCATTGTGTGGACTTTATGGTCATTATTTTCACTAGTGCACTGATCTACATGAGTATCTATATGTACTCTCTAACTTGAGCCAACTCTCCCTAGAGTCCCAATTCACAACTACTGAAGAATTTCACCATCAAGCATCTTCTTCCAGTAGGATGACTACCATTTTTTACATCCCATCCTCTGATGAAAATTCTACATCATCCCATAATTTTTCCATTATATTGAGAGCCACAAGACCCTTTGACCTATATGTTCAACCCTTCCGAACCGGTGACAAAATTCCATGTCTATAGCATGGCGCCAGGCCCCCAAACTTGCATACTCATCATTGTTGTCTTCATTGATATTCAAGTTTGTGACACAGGGGGAATTACCCCTCATCATCTCATAGACATTGTGTTCCACCATGGACATTTTCCTCATGGTACCACTCCTCTCTAGTTGTTAGTCGATTCCTTGTCAGTACCCCTCAAAGAGAGCGTTTGTGCCCCATCAACAACTCTAGGCTAGGGGGTGGGATCGATTATATCGACATTTGGATAGGAAGCATGATCAATCATGTTGACCCTGCCTCATCACATCTATGAAGTATGTATTTCAATGAGATCATAGCTCAGTCCAAACCCATAGTCACAAACCCCATGCCCACAGCATGGGGGTAGGCCCTTAACCTTTCCTACTCACATATTTACACACATGTTCTCAACCACTTCCCAAGGTCACATTGATGCTTGTATACTTGATTTGATTTCCATACCCACTTCAATGCTTGGGTATTATTTCCATGTGTATAGGTCTAGGTTGTGACGAGATTCACTAATTTCACCCGACAACCACTCCCTACAAGTATAAATATCAAACTAGCATATAGGTGGCCCCCCTTTACGGCACATCATATGCATCAACCTTTTCATTCCCTTTTATGCCTATAGGACCCCGTTTGTTTGATTAAGTGTCCCGTCCCAACCATAATTGATTTCACCCTTACTTGGTAGTATAACCTTCCTCATATGGGTGCCATTTTATTACCCCTTTCCATTTGGAACCCATGCCATCACTTTCTCGGAGGACTCAGAGTCCATATGGTTTATCATTTTGTAGAAATCCACATATTACTCTATCATTTTCACTCATTGGCCTGCCTCTTAAACTCTTAGAATTATGGCCATTAAGGAATTATTATGTTTCATATTGCACACTCATGAGCCTAAGCCTCCCTCCATACTACAAGCGTCGCATTATTTTTCCACCATTCATTACCCCACAAGGATATTACCATCATTTTACTACCCCACCATCAAAGTTTCTTCTGCTATCACCCAATCACTTTAATTATTTGATCATTTAACTAGAGATGCTTATTTCCTTTCTATCTCATCTAATCTCATTGCGGTGACCATCTACCTTAGCGACCATTATACAAAGGTACTTCTTTTAAGTATCCCCCTTTCCCAAATGTTCACACATTTGGGAAGCTACGGTTTTGGATTACTCCTCCATAATCTTTATTTGGTGCTTAAGCATCAAAGAAACCATTCAACAAATAGTGCTCCTCAATACTCCTGTAAATCATGCATAGTCTCTTTTTACGATATCACCCCTGGTCACCTTTGTTCAAAATAATCTGCGATGAGTCACCCTTGGAGTCATATTGACATCATACTACCTCTGAATCAAACATAGGTACCCCCCCTTCTCCATCAATGAGTCCCTCCCATTTCAATTATGTTCCCTGGAATCCCAGTTGTGTCCCTCCCCTAATACCATCAAGAGTTCCACACATGCTGTCAAGTCATCCATGCCTTTATACTCTAAACAAAGGAATTTTGAGTCCAGTACTTAGTTACCATCGTATCCCTAAACAATGTCTCAACTACATGTCTAGTTCCATTCATTTATTGGTCATATCCCTCATGCTTTCATCAAGGAAACACCATTTCCTTGTCGGTCGTAGGTATCCCTCTATCAACATCAACAGATATATTCCAAAGGATAGACCCATATGTACCCTATACGTTTTCCTCATAACCATCATTGATAAGTCCCTTGGACTGACTGAGGGGAGACCTCAATTCCCCTTAGTGTGTATGTTTCTCACATGCTTGGCGTTAACTCAATCATCACACTAGTGAGATTCATACAGGTTGATGGTTCTCTCATTCTTTGGTCGAAGACTCGGGATATCCTTGAATCTAGTCCATTGGTGAGTCTATGTGGAAATCGTTCAACCATATGTTTCTGGAGATATTCGGGCTGCATTGGTGATAGTGATTTTTGTTAAAGTTATAGCATCATTAGTCATTCTTCAAGTAAATCTTGTGCGCCAAGATTGAGCCTCGTGTGTCAAGGTAGTGCCTTAGGGAGCCTGATTTGGACTCAGGAAACTCAGAGTAGATTCTTGAGTTGGACTCAAGAATGAATAAGCCTTATGTGTAAAGGTTAAGCCTCATGTGTTGAGGTAAGTGCTTTGTTTGTCAAAGTGATGATGTCGTAAATTTTTTCTTGTCAAGGCTAAGGTCTTGTATGTCAAGACAGATCCCCATGTTTTGAGGTAATGCTTTGCATGTCGAAGCATGAATGTTGTGTGATGTACTACTAACCATGGTTGATCTATTAAGTCTCCTCGATAGATTGGCCACCTCTAGAGTGAATTACTTTAGCATATGACCACTTGGAATGATAGTAGAACAAGACGATCAAATCATTGGAAAAATATCCTTAGTATATTTGATATGATAAATAAAGTAAATATGGCATAAGTGGATCACGAAGATAAGACAAGAGATCAAAGATAAGATATGTTAAGATAAGACATAACTTGAATTGTTCACTTTAGTGATCAAGAAAGACTTCAATTAATTAAGGGAGAACTCAAATTTTTTACTTCAGTGATGTTAACAAGAAATACTTCAGTTAAAAGAGTTAACTAAGTGATAACAAAGAAGATCTAGTTAACTAAGTGTTTGCATGACGACACTTGAGTTAACCAAGTATTTGCATGTTGACACTTGAGCTAAACTAAAAGACAACTCTTGAGTGGTCTAGCATCCAGTTGAAGGACCAGTTCATCCTTAGGAAGAATATATAATTAAATAAGTGGTTGCATGATGACACTTGGGTTAAACTAAAAGACGACACTTGAGTCACGACACTTAAGTTACGACACTTGATTTAGTAACCTAACTAAATGATCTAGAATCCTGTTGGAAGGTGAGTTCACCTTGACGTCATATAGCTATAAATTAAACCAAGAATGAGATGTATGATATACTTGTAATGCATATTTTCATGAGATCAAGGTGAAGAGTGAATCTCTCTTGAAGGAAGTGTGCATGTGACCAAAACTACGAATTGGTCTTATTGCAGAATCAACTGCCAGGTTCTTCTATTATTCTCTCTTCTCTCTTGCTCTGCGATTGCACCAGGGGTGCTTGGTATTTCTATTTGATAATGCATCATAGGTTCTTGATGTAATTTGATCATTGTAAAGAAATTATTTTCTATCTATCAATATTCTAAGGAATATTTTTTGGGGGTTTTCTCCCTCAAGTACTAGAGAGTTTCCCCAGGGTAAATATTGTGTCTCATGTGAATTCTTATGCTTTTGATTATTCATTTATTTAAAGTTCTACTATAATTCTGCATTAAGATAATAAAAAAATTCAAAAATTTGGAAGCTCTCTATTTACATGCTTCCTATTGTATCTAGTTATAGATGCAGTTCCCCAGACCTGTAGTGTTTCATACTTTTAGTTGTTTTAGTCACCACAGATGTTGGATCCCTTCAGTTCCAGTAGAGCATCAGTTATTGTGATTCAACATCCTAGGGATGTCATTATTTTGAAATCGAACCTTTAGATCAGCCATGGTTGGACCATGATTACATTCCCAGATTTGAGTCCCTCCTGGACACCTATGATGTACACAAAAATTATACTTATATTGATCAAGTCTCCTTTAGGCCTAGATCCCATTTTCTATTTTGAGACATTTTTATGAGAATGGGAATTCTCTCCTTGTCCATACATTTGAGACTATATGAAGCTAATCCATGTTGATTATTGTATTTGTAGGTAAGGGCCCATGTTGTCCCATGGGAAGGTGAGTTCCCTTTGACACAGTCTTCCTCTTCTATGTCATTGTCACACTTATCTCCTAAAAGCGAATAAATCCTATGATGTATGTCAACCATAAAATGAGCTCCTAACCTCACACATCAAGGGGGAAATATGTTAATACCCAAATTTGTCCACTTTCCATGTCATCATCCCATTCGTCCACATATGTAATCAATCCATCTCATTCCCACCTCATTTACAACTATTGGACCTTGAGAAAATAACATAAAATCAAAATAACCAAAGTCAAATATCAAAAGAAAACACTTTAGAAATAAGCCGCACATATTACTAGGAAGAAAGTTACCCAAGTCGCTTATTTTCCTTCGATTTAAATGACCCATGTCGCACATTTCTTCCTAAACAAAGTAACCTGACCTCGACATGATTTTTGGTTGTTTCTGCTTTTCTCCTAGCAAAAAAGAGGAAAGTTGGGCACAAATTTTGACATGGCCCAAATCAAGGAGAGGATTTAGGATGAAAAAATATCGCTCAATCCTTATCCCCAAAGCCATTTATTGTGCCTACGAAAGAACCCTCAAGGTCCCTCATTACACAGAATTCTCGATTGCTTAGCTCAAGTTGTTATTATTCCAAATCCCCCCCCCCCAAGATTTGAGTCAACCCCTTCTTGCTCATGTCTCACCCATTGGAGAGCATTTCCATGATGTGTGGCCAGAGGATTGTGAGACTGTCAGGAGACCAATGAACCCTCCCTCATATCGTTGCAGGGGCCCCTTCCATTGCACTTGTGAGGTGACTCTGCTCCTTGTAATTTTTGATTCAATACAAAAATAAATTCCTTGATTCTTTACATGATTTTGTCATATGAATGCTATTTGTCAAAGAATATGCTTATACTGTTAGTTTATATTTACTTTAATATACTGCATGCTAGTTAGTTTTGTTAGTTTTTCTGTTTGTTTTTGTTTTTCACTATGAAACTTTGCTAAGGTCTACACAACCCTTAGTAGGTTCCTTTTGACACGGGTGTGCGCCTAAACATACACTACACACACAAAATAAATATTCTATCAAAATATGTTTTTTTTTGTACATTTTTCTTCTTATTATTATATACATTTTCATAAATTATGTTTTGGAACATAACCTCTCAGCTATTAAGTTATTTTGTTTTCCAGATTCTAACTCTGTAGGAGCTTCTCCTACTTCTTTCATGGAATACTGAAAGTCATCTCTAGATTCACCTTATGAGGTGGAACCTTCTGAATGAACCCATGTAACCGGTTACCTTCATTACAATACATATTATTCATCACTTGAAGAATATTCACTTTCTTCTCTAGTTCTCTTTCTTGTGAAGTTCATCATCTTCCGCAATGTGAGCAAGGTGTATTTTCTTGTTGGAGCCACTTTCGTTTCTGGGACAATCTCTGGAGTAGTGTCCCTTCTCATCACATGTATAACATCGAATGGTAGATACATCTCTTCGGGATCTTCTAAAGTTCTCCCTCTGATTCTGGTGGTGGTGTTTTTCCTTCTTACTGTGATGAGGATGCTCCCTCTTGGTGTTATTCTTCCTGGTGTGTGTTGTGAGAGCCTAGTCTTCATTATCCATCTTTTATTCTCGAGCTACAAGTCTAGCTTCTTCTTGTGAGCATTCCTCCCACATCCTACTGAATGTGATTAACTTGTTTCTAGCACAAATTATTTGAATGAAGGAATCCCATGACCTAGGGAGGCCATTCAAAGTGGTCATCACAATTTCTCCATTCTCTATATGTTCTCCCACAACTTCAAGTTTTTCTTTTATCTGAGAGACCCTTGTAAAGTAGGATTACATGGTCTCTGCATTTTGTATCTTGACATTCTTTAATTGGTTCCTCAATGTCATATTCTTATTTATATTCCTCCCTTCAAATAAGGTGGTCAAGGAATCAAACATATCTTTAGGTGTCTTCAGATATGACACATGTGGTATGAGATTTTCCTTGATAGAATATGCAATGATTCTCTTAGCTTTAACCAGGTTCTTCTTGTGTAAGGATTTAGACTCATCTCCCTCTGGAACTGGAACCTCTTCATTCACATAGGTGTCCAATTCATTCTCTTATAGGAGAATCCCAATCCTATACTTCCATGCTCGGAAGTTATCATCCCCTTCAAGCTTATCCTCAAGCTTGGTGTGGTGAGACATCTTTAATGAGAAACTCAAATATAAATAGAAAATCTTTAGGTCTTACCACTTGATTTGTTGAAACTAGATCTGGAGCTGGCTGGCCTAGGGTTTGTTAGAAAAACCATATTTTCCAAAGTTGGAATTTGGAACTTCTGGTTGGATAGATAGATGTGCCTCCTCAAGGAGAGTTGTCCATTGTACTCACTTTCCTGAATTAGTGAACAAAAACCAAAAATATCTGATGCCCTAGTTTTCCTCTAGCAGTAGTGATGGGCCGAAAAATAAAAATTCTCATAATTGAATTTTGCTTTCACGGGAAGATTCTCTTGGATGAGGAGAGTATGATGGTGAAATTGGTTGATGAAGATTCCAAAAATTCACCCTTGAAAATTGACTTGAGAATTTCGGATCTGCAGTTTCTGTTTTTTTTTGGTTTTTCTGGTCCAAAGTGAAATTAGGGTTTGACTTATCCCTGGTTTCTACCCAACCAAAAACTTTGATCTTGGTCTCTAAATTTCTATTTTGATGAGGAGCATCTCCCTATGCTGAAAGCACTCCAAAATTCCTCTTTTGTGAAAAGCCCTAATTTCCCGCAGTAGTGACAGGCCAAAAATTGAAAATGCTCAGAATCAATTTCGATTTCAACAGAAAGATGCACCTTCCTTAGGTGAGTTAGCCTAGTCTCCTTTTTCTAATGATTTGTGGAGAGAAACCTAAAAATTAAGAAGCCCTAGCTTCCGCAGCTGCACACTATCTTCTTCTCAGGTTAGCTTTGATATCATGTTAGATTTTCACAATTTAATTCAAGATTATCTAGGATCTTATCTGAAAGAATAACATGCAAAGAGATTCAAACACAAGAGACAAGAGACACAAATAATTTCATTGGGGAAACCATAAAGGATAAAACCCCGTAACTTCCTCATAGATAGAATGAGAAACAATACAATAAACCCCAAAAGTAGAAATGGTCTCCAACAACTTCTATCTTCTCCACTTGTGTGAACTCCTCCTCTCTCTCATTAATGAGAATTGAGTGAGTGAGTGAATGATCCAAATGGAGAGGCACCCTCTCTATTTATACTTTACTTTTCACTTGACTTTTACCTCAAGTAGGTTGGCCCCTAGTTGTACTTGACTGGGCCGACTTCTCTAGGAGAGTCTAATAACCCATAGACAACTTAACTCTAGGGTCTAATGCCCTGACATAAAAAGGAGGGTTAACCACAATGACTTTACATGACTCAATTACAATAAAGATTCTCCTGACCAGAGGAATAAACATCTTTGTTGGAGGTACAATAATAAAATACAAATACAATATAAAATATACAAGTGAATATCTTCTTAAGTTACAATTACATTAACAATGTTCACTTCTACATTGGTCATCCTCCCAATGGGATATATGTTGTAGCATTTTTCTATTATGATTTATAGAGGAGACCATACTAGCTTTGGAGTCCCCATCAACTCCCATGATTTTTTGGAAAGGATGTTAACATCCGACCTCATGTCGAGCATCACATCATCTCATATCCCCCCATCTCAAGGGACAAATTGAACTCTTTTCTTGTTCTCTTTTTCATTCCCACCATGTGCACATTCCTCTTGGGAATTGGTGCAGAGATGGGTTCCTCCATCTCACTTATAAGTACTAGTTTTCTAAACATGCTGTTTAATTTACTAGTAACTTTAGAATCATTCATGATGTTTCGACAAATTTGCAAGAAACTATTTAATTTTTTTTTTAGATTCATTAACCGGTACCTTTCTGCATCACTCTTCTTCCTACTTCTATGCAATAATTTGTTGCTCCTCATTATGCCTATGGAACAATAGCTCTTCTTCATGCAACCTCCCCATGCAATCGTCATCCTCGCACAATCTACGTAGTTGGTATTCCCTGCATAGCCTTTCTTGGCACAAGTATTCTTCATGTTGGGAAGCCTCTTCTACCATCTTCTATGCATCACGCAAAAACTATCGCTAGTGCACAACATCAAAATTGGGTAGAGATTGCATAGCTTTCCTTATCCTTTTCTCAAATGGTATTTACGCTCTCTCTATAAATATCCTTTCCTATTCTAGAGACTCCAAAAGTCACTATGTTGACAAGATTTTGGTCCCTCTCATCGTTCTCCTCCCTCATTTCAAAGGTCACCATGTTACAATGACCCTTCTTTTATTCCCTCTTAATGACCAAGTCCGAAAAATCTTTTGTCAAGTATTCTATACTATGGCAATATGCACATAAGGTATGGGGATTGGTACAAAACCTTTCTAGGTGACCTAGATCCCCATAGTTAAAACATATAATCTATCTTACTCCTCCTCCATAACCTCTTTCGCAGCCCCAATATGCATCACGTGCTACTCCCTTATGTCCTCCTTGATCAGGTCCCTTATTCTCTTCTATGCCTTAGACCCAAAAGGAGTATGTCATGGTTTCCTTCATCAACCATAGAGCATGTAATTTATTCACATTGTTTCCCAGTTATTTACAAAATTCACAAAATGGGGTATGCAATGAACTTTGGTACTTCTGCAGAATCAGGCTATTAGGGGGTGAGTGCCTCCATACTCTACAAATATCACATCAATCTACTTTAGGTCCTATAGGAAATGGAATTGGTGCACTAGTGCCAATATAGTTATTCAACATTGCACATTAATTTTTGTGGTGGCCTTTTGTCCTATAGAATCTACATCACAAATTTTCTCTTACGCCTTTTCATGTTCACAATTGTTGTAACTGCATAGTCAGTGCAACAAGCTATGTTTGTACCTACACTATTCTTTCTTGAGGAATCCCCTCCTGGAGTTTCTTCCAATCACATTGTGATTTCAAATGGTTTAGACTGAGTATTCACCTTTTGCTGCATCAATGGAACTCTTATGTGGGACAACAAACCTGCAATGGACCATTTGCAATTCTATGCATCTTGGATATGGAAACTCAACCAATCCAACATGATCTTGAACCATTGGTCGTAGTCCCAGATAGACTCACCAACTCTCTTATTGATATCCTTAATCTAAGTGATGCACTAAGACTCCAACTCTGGCTTCTAGAATTCCTTCAGAAGATCTTCCTTAATAGTTTCTAATAGTAGAACCTGACCTAGGGCTAGAGTGGTGTTGTACTTCATATACCACATCAAATCCTAGTTTCTCAATGTAGTTTCCAACTACATAATCTTGTAACCCTTGTCAATGAGTGCTTCATTGACCATATCACCTCATAGGTGAACCATTTATACTCAACGACATCCTTTCATGTCCCATAAAAGGAAAACAATCGTAATGTGGAGTCGTATGGTGGCATCATTCTTGTGGTCACTGTCATACTAGGTCTTCTTGTCAAATATGGTGGATTAGGAACTGTATTACTTCCTTATGTAACTGGCATCTCTAAATGGGTCTTTGATGTAGAAATAGCTTCTATCCCTCTAATTTCTTCTTCTTCGAAACTTACTTCCCCCACAAAGTGAGGTAAAAAATTGTCTTCTTGATTGGATAAAGAGAACCGTGGGGTTGGGATGAAGAGTGGGTTTCTTTGTGACACATTCCTTCTCATGATGTTGAACCCAAGATATGAAAAATCCGGCTGCACAATATCTACATTAGTAATCCAAGTGCTTCCTTCTAGATGCATTTCCTCTTCTTTCTCATCCTCTGGGTCCCTTCCTCTTCTTTTCCTCTAGGGGTCAATCTCACTATACTCATTTTAACTTCCGCTATCCTCTATTCCATGCCTCTTTTGGGTTCTCTCATCCTCTTTGCACTCCTCTTGCACATGCATTGTGTATTCTTCTAGCGCATTGTCCCTTTAACACACTCTATTCATGCAGTATCTTCTCTCTCTTTCCTCTCCTATTAGCACTATTTCCACATTCAGTTTCTTTTCTCCTCTCTCTTCTAACTAAATGCCTTATCTCAGCTCATCTTGCATATATTTCCTCCCTCTGGGTTCACTACTCTTCTGGATCCACCGATGTGCCTACCTGCTCTCCCACACCTTCATTACCCACCCCCATAGTGTGGCTTTTACACTACCATGTCATTAGGTACCATGGTCATCAGTCCCTTATCAATGAACAACATTTTTACCCACAACGGGATATGCACCAAAAATATCTTCCTAGGGACCTCCTCACACATAGCTTATGTTCTACTATACGACTCAGTGCATTCTACAGAAAATTCTACAATATACCCTTCCTTCACTCATAGAAACTAGAATTCCACCACCCAAGACCACTTATTATCTAAATTTTTCAACTCTTTTACCTTCTCCTCTATCCATATTCTGTTAATCTCAAATTTCATTTTTTCTCATTCATGTAATAAACAAGGAATTTAAAAGAAAATTTCATGGAGATATGAATAAATGTACCTTTCTTTCCATTGCTACAGATTGATCGACAAGCCTCTAGTCTCCTTCTATGTGAAATTGTCCTCCTTTTTCTCCAACCATTCCTCGATCTCATCCTTCGTAGGTTTCCATATCATCTCTTCATCCTTTTTCTATAGTCCCAATGCATGTATCAACAACATAACCAATTTATAGGCTGGTGTCAATAATTTTAAATTTTCATAATTTACTTCAATCTGATCTAGGATCTTAACTGAGAGAACAACATTTATAGCATATCTACAGCATATCAATCATGGACACAATAATGCTAGCACACAAGAGACACAGAGTTTACTTGGGGAAAACCATAAAGGTGAAAACCCCCAATAACTTCCTCAGAGATAGATAGAGCAATGATACAACCATAATACAAGAGATAGTCTTCTCCTAGCAGCAGAGCCTCCTCCTCCACAAGTGCGCCACTCTCCACAGTGAGTGAGAGAATAGAATGTGTAAAATGAGAGAGACAGACTCTCTATTTATACACTAACTTGACTTGACCTTTACTCAACTAGGTTGGCTTCAACTTAACCACTTAACATAATGCCGACTGGGCCGAACCCCACTAGGGTGGTCTAATAACCCTTTGACCCACATGGCCGACCCCCAATAGGGTGGTCTAATAACCCTTTGACCCACATGGCCTATACAGGGCCGACCCCAACAAGGTGGTCTAATAACCCATCAAGTATAAGTTATGACACTTACAATACACTTCCGTATAGAGGAATAATAACATCTCTATGGGAATACAATATACATATATGTGAAATACATTCCGAAGTTACATATACATCAACACTCCCTCTTAACTAGGAAGGTATTTCTCGACATAGGTCTTCTAGCACAAGTTATCTTCTCTGGATCATCATCACTGGATTATCGTCATCGAGTCATCATCATCGTCATTGTTGCTACTATCTCAATCAATCTCTGAATCTACTTGTCATAGGAAGTTCTACAGAGCCAGTCCTTTTTCATACTAGATGTAGGCCCACCACCTACAGGTCTTCATCATCACTGGCCATACTGTGGAATTATCAGGACTTATTACGTGCATCACAAAACCTTAAAAGAGTCTCTTGACTAGCAAGAAACCTAAAGAGCATCTGAGGCCTTTTTCATCCTGTCTAGATCTCCAGGACTTATTACATGTGGCCCCACCACAAAAAATCAAAAGAGAATCCCAGGACTGATTACGAGCACAAGGATCAACCTATCGGATCTCCCAGGGCACAAACTACATGTGGTCACCACAAAACCTCGAAAGACCATCCCAGGACTAATTACGAGCACAAGGCTCAACCTATCGGATCTCCCAGGGCACAAATTACATGTGGTCATGGAAAAACCTCAAAAGAGCATCCCAGGATTGATTACGAGCACATGGCTCAACCTATCGGATCTCCCAGGGCACAGATTACATGCCATAGGACAAAACCTCGAAAGAGCATTTGCCAGATATTCCAGGGTACAAATTACATGCCATAGGTAAAATATTGAAAGACTATCTGCAAATCTCCCAGGGCACAAATTATATGTCCTCCCAAGCAAAACCTCGAAAGAGCATTTGCCAGATATCCCAGGGTACAAATTACATGCCATAGGAAAAACCTCGAAAGACTATCTGCAAATCTCCCAGGGCACAAATTACATGCTTATCTGCACAACCTGTTCCACAGCCACATAGTATCAACCTGATACTCACCATACATCATCCTGATGTACACATGATCATCATGATCATCATCACTGCAACATCCTGCTGCATGTCATCTGGAGCAACATCCTGAAGCTCGTCATCCATGATCATCCTGATCATATAATGCATCTACCTGATGCATACCAAGTATCTACCTGATACATATCATCATACATGATCCACCTGATCATACATGATACATATCAACATACATGATCTACCTGATCATACAATGTATCCACCTGATACATATACAGATACATGGTCCAAGCATCCAACATGATGCATATACAAAATACATACAAATGATCCAACCGATCATATCCACCATCCAACATGATGCGTACATACATATAAATGATCCAACTGATCATATCCAACATCCAACATGATGCGTACATACATATACATATAAATGATCCAACTGATCATATCCAGCATCCAACATGATGCATACAGAGATATACATATAAATGATCCAACTGATCATATCTAGCATCCAACATGATGCATACACAGAGCAGTAACTGGAGCATCGTCTTGATGCTCATCATCCATGATCCTCCTGATCATCATAGCATCGTCCTCTTCAGATCATCTCATCATCCACGAAGCACAGCCTAGATGCACATCATCCAGCACTTACACCATCAACATGGGAGAACACATCTACCACCATTTGGGGAAGTCTCCAGCCCTTACGTTTTCACCATGGGAGAACACATCTACCACCATGTGAAAAATGGCTTAGCAATTACATCACAACCAAGGGAGAACACATCAACCATGTCAGAAAAGCTCATGTGCATCTGCATCTTCCGGACTCATCACTTCCCTTTGGAAGGAACCTCAATCTGAAGTGCACCAAGCCTCTCTCTAAAGTACTCAAACTGCACTTTGTCCAACGGATTGGTCAATACATCTGCAACATGCTCATCCGTCGCAACATACTCTGCTTCGGTTTGCTACGCAAGACTGCTTCTTGCTAAACCAAGAGATCACACCTAATCCCTATCTGTAGCACTGCCTGCCCAATCTGAATCAACATAACCCTGCAGGTTAAACTTTTGATTCGCATCATACTTGAGCCCATAATCAACTGTACCCTTCAGGTACCTCAGAATATGCTTTACAACAACAAGGTGAACACTCCTCAGATCCGTCAGGAACTGGCTCAATGTGTTCACCACAAAGCAAATATCTGGTCTTGTGTTTGTCAGGTACATCAAGGACCCAATCATCTGACGATACATAGTGATATCAACCGGCTCAAATGAAGCATCACACAGAACCTTCAGGTTCGATTCCATAGGTGTGGCCATAGCCTTGCAGTCCATCATCCCAAACCTCTTTAGGATCTCTACTGCATACTTCCCTTGTCCAAGGAAGATTCCATCTGCACTCTGCAACACCTCCATGCCAAAAACAAATAGTGCATCATCCCCAAGTTCTTCAACTCAAACTTGCAGCAAGCTTCCGCTGCATGTCGGCAATCAATATATCCTCACCTATTACAAACAGGTCATCCACATAGTAGTATCACTGGATTGCCTTCCTCAACCTTGTAGTAAAGGTTGGAATCACTTTATTCTTGGTAAAGCCCAAACTGGATAGAAAGATGTCTATCCTACCATACCAAGTTCTGCACATATATGACTCCTTATCATGTGTCTCAAAACCAAGTGGCTTCTCCACATACACTTCTCTTTCAACTACACCATTCAAGAAGGCTATCTTGAAATCCATTTGGTGTATCTTTCACTTCATCACTGCAGCCAGAGCAAGTACGGATCTAATGTAAGTTTATCTAGCTACAGGAGCAAAAGTCTCTATGCTACCACCTGTAGCATGCTTGATCTTGTAGATCCTCTTGGAAGTCACTACAGACTACCCTTTGGGACTGCATCCTAAACATCTTCATGATCGACTGGTACTCCTCGATCATGGCATTCTTCCCAGATCCTGGGAACTTCAATATCTTCAATATTTTCAATAGATAACTTTGTTGCTAAACAAATGTTGTAGTCCTTCTTTTGTAGGTGATGGTATATGATATTTCCTACACAACAAGTTAAATTGCATGATTATAAAACATCTCACAGTTTTCAGAACAAATTCTTACATATAAAGAAATATGTCATACACTCATGCAATCATCTTAGCCAATGCTTCAATACAACATTTATCCATATTCCGTAACTTTCTAGATGCCTTCCAATCTCTACCAGAACATTGTTAAGAGTGTGCACAACTCCTAACATGTCAGCAAAGAGGTTTCATTCTAGGTAAGTAGCAATGGAATGTTGTACAGTGCCATAGGCCACTTACCCATGTATATTAGTAGTATACTGTTCATCAATGCAACTATTCTAATATGCATAATACACAACCTAATTCTAGGAACATAAGTATATACATCATTGAATAACGTTATGTAAGAAATGACAATTCAAATACTCATTTTTGTTTGGTTGCTGGGTGGAATCCCTATGAATCTTTGCAACTCCATTCTGATGTGGATTGTGAGAAGTGGTCAACTCCCTTTGAATATCTGCATCCTTGCAGAAACTACTGAAGTGTGCTCCTTTGCTTTCTTGCAGGAATAACTGGAGTGTGCTCCCTCTTGATCTTTGCTTCCTGGATTACCTGTCCTTGAACTCATATCCATCCTTAATCACTATGCATGCTTATTAGTATCATCATTGTGTTATCCTTGAGGTCTCATACATAATCACACATTTATTAGTATAATCCTAATACTATCAAAACACAATAATCTTAAACATGTATAGTCATGATCATTCACAAATAACAAACATTAGTATTCAAGGTTTTAGGGAATTCTTCTTTTACTCATGCATATTCTTATTTGATCATAGGACTCTTCTGATTATTTAAATCATCAATGCATAAACCCATGATTACTCAAACCTATACCTTCATGATTCTTCTGGTTAGTCATATCATCAATTATGGTAAGAAACATAATATGCACATAACCATGACTATTCAAACCTATGACTTCATGAATAATCATTATCAACAACACAACAGTATACGATCCTAACACAAGGTAGGATTCTAGCTTGATATAGGAAAAACATACTTGGATTAACATGCTAGCTAGTTATGTCTAACATACCTGCATAATGTCTTCTAGTTATCTTCAATGACTTGTGCTAGTAACCTCCATGTCTCATAAGTTATCCATTGTAGAGCCAAGTTACACATACCTCGTAAGTATATCTTCTAAGTGATCCATGACAATGGATGAATCTTTGTCTTCATGTCATCATGATCATATGTTCTCAAACTAGAACATGATTTGTCTTTCTTGGTGTACCTTTCATGTTAGTAGACAACATAAACCTCATACAACACCATAATGCATTAGTACAATCATAAGTGTCAACACCCTAATGAATGGATTCATAATTTTGTTAAGGTGATATGACAAGTCTAAAATCAAGATTGTTCTAACCGTAATAACATGAATACAAACATATCATAAACTTAATCATGAACAAATATCGAGACATACCTGGATGAGTCATACCTGTCGAGATTGCTTGCAATCTTCTTATGTAAAGCCCTAGCCTCATCTCCCTTTGAAACAGGAACTTCTTCACTCATGTAGGTGACAAATCCATCCTCTTCTAGGATTAACCCAATCCACTTGATTTGCAAGAACTAGACCTGGAGCTGGATTAGAGTTTGTCAGAGAAACCCCAAAAATTCAAACTTTGAATTTCAAACTTTTGAAAGAATAGAAATATGCACCTTGATGAGCTAATCAAGCTGGTATATTCAGAATTTGAAAACTGCAAAGTTTCACTCCTCAATTTTGCCTTTGAAACTTCCGGATTCACTCGACGTGACCCTGAATTGGGGTTTGATGAAGCCCACTATTATACCCAATCAAAAGGTTTGATCCAAAGCTCTAAGCTTCTATTTTTCTGAGGAGCTTCCAGCTGTGGTCACAGATTTCAAAAATTCCCATTTTTACAGAAGCCCTAATTTTCCACTTTTCTGATCAAAGTCCCGAACTAGGGTCTGATCAATCCCAGCCTTCTGCCCAACCAAAAATTCTGATCTTGGTCTCTAAATTTAGATTTTAATGAGTAGCATTCAGCCATGGTCTCTGATTACAAGAATTCCAACTTTCTCCGAAACCCTAAATTTCGGAAGCCATGAATGAAGGTGCTAAAAAATAATTCTGTTTTGACAGAAATATGTACCTAATTGTTTCTGGTGTAACTCCAAACTTTTTGATCCCTAGGGTGTGAAAATTTTTTCTGCGATATCCCGACCTGTCATCTTTCCATCCCAATAGGTCTGACATCAATTGGATTCTCTGAGAGAGTTATTCCAAGTGTCACAATGTGAACTTTTTATGGGATAAAACAGGAGAGAGAACTTGTACGGCGTGCCACATGTCACTAGTTCAACTTCAGCCTCTGAAAACGTTTTCTAAGATAGTAAAATATGTGTACTACCTGTCACTTGTTACTAAATTTCATTTCGAGCTTTCTATCCCAAGTTATGACCTTTTTTCCAAGGTCACCTTTTTTTGACTCAGATCTGGAAGAGGAAGAAACCCTATATTGTAAAGATCATAAATCACAAAGTACAATGAATTAGAGGTTTTCCTTTGGACGCAAGGTACATGGGGATCGGATCTTTGACCTGTAAAAGTTTCGGATTGAAAAAATTTTCCAAAATGGATTTATAGTGAAAGTGCTACGATGATTGGTTTTTGCTATATCAAGCCCTGGCATCGTAAGTGCAACAAGTGTCATACATGCCATATCATGCCTTCTTTCAGGCTAGCTCTGATACCATGTTAAATTTTCAGAATTTACTTCAATATGATCTAGGATCTTAACTGAGATAACAACATGTACAACATATCTACAACATATCAATCATGGACACAATAATGATAGCACACAAGAGACACAGAGTTTACTTGGGGAAAACCATAAGGGTGAAAAACCCCAATAACTTCCTCAGAGATAGATAGAGTAATGATACAACAAGAATACAAGAGATAGTATTCTCCTAGCAGCAGAGCCTCCTCCTCCACAAGTGCGCCACTCTCCACAGTGAGTGAGAGAATAGAATGTGTAAAATGAGAGAGACACAATCTCTATTTATACACTAACTTGACTTGACCTTTACTCAACTAGGTCAGCCTCAACTTAACCACTTAACATAATGCTGATTGGGACGACCCCCACTAGGGTGGTCTAATAACCCTTTGAACCACATGGCTGACCCCCAATAGGGTAGTCTAATAACCCTTTGACCCACATGGCCTATACAGGGCCGACCCTAACAAGGTGGTCTAATAACCCATCAAGTATAAGTTACGACACTTACAACATAAAGGACGACACTTCTGTATAGAGGAATAATAACATATCTATAGGAATAAAATATACATATATGTGAAATACATTCTGAAGTTACATATACATCAACAAATAAGACCCAAGGCTCAATATGCATCACCAACAAACACCCTATAGGCGTCGACATTTTCAATACCCTACAAGAAGGATAAGGTCTCACCCAAGATGCATGTAGGAATAAAAGAGAGCATTATAGGATTTGCGTAGAGGAGTATGAGAAGGTTTTTTCCATATCCTTATGCATCCACTAGATTACTCATGCATACCTAACTGCGAAGAACTTAACATTCATTATTTACAACAAACTAGATATTCATCATCATACATAAGCATAGAAACATTATGCAAAATAGGATAGAACCATCTTCATATTATTACTTGGTAAAAATCAATGCAAATTACAACCATAATAGGAAATATCATAGGGTTTCATATCCAACTGACCAGCTTACATAATACAACAAAAATCCCATTACAATCAAAACCCTAGTACAATAGAACATAGAAAGGTTTACTAGCACATCCGTCCAATCAATTCTCTAAAAATTCAAACCTAAAACATTAGAAAATGTGAATCTAAATAGGCTATGGTTCTCCTTCCTTTCCATTAGTCTATGCATGGCTTGATAGGCATGTTAAGTTCCAGGTGAAAGTTGTTACTGACGTGTGGTGTGATATTCTCTCGTGTTGTCTCATGAGTGGCAATCTACCTTTCCACCTCACTTTTTGGTGCCCGTCCACTATTCCAAAACTCAGGCACTAACATTTGTTGACATCATCAACAATTCATCTCTTGGAGACTCATTGTCATCATATTGTACCCCAACAGTTCATAAAGTTGACCCCTCAATATCCTCTCATTGTAATTTACTTCGACAAAATTAGAGAAAATTTTAAGGTTTTGTTGAACTTTGGAGGTCATTGATTTCAAAAGGACTTAGTATTCATGTGTCAAGAAGACTTATTATCCTTGTGCTAGTTTGAAGAAGTACATTAAATCTAGTTTGAAGAAGTACATGAGACTATGTGCGCAAGTCCCAATCCATCTAGTTGTGGTACTTCAAAGGTAATGTCAAAGAGGTGGTTGTAAAAGTCTTGGAAGTGTGCAAGAGGATCAGGAGAAAGAAGTGGTTGGACATGTATGCAGTCTCGTAAGTGTGCAAGATACACCAAGGGGAAGAAGTATACAAATATCATAAGCGTGCAATATTCTTGGAAGCAATAGGTGGTTGGACAATTCAAGTGCACAAGACCCACCAAACGATGATAATTCAAGGGTGCAAGACCCAACTAGTAGTGGTCCTCGAATGCGCAAGTCCCACTATGCTAAGGAACACGTGTGCGCAAGATCCACAGGGCATGATACTGTGAAATTATATGTCATGGCATATCTAATAACCGAGGATACCTCAAAGAGAAACAATGAGCAGAAAAGTTGAATAAGAGTGAAAACTGCAGTAAAAAAGAGAAGAAGAATAATTATGCAGCAGAACTCAAATAGGAGCAGAATAATGTCACATGATCCAATAGTCGGTATAATGAACAATGATTTTACAATGGAGAGAATTCGAATCACACAGGAGAATTCAAACCTCAGTTTGTATAGCATAAGGATTATCACTATTGGAGTGCTTCGAAAGACTCAAACTCAACTGAAATGAACCTACACTTAGCTAACTGAAGTCACAATTAGTTAACTAATTAAGGATGGTGCAATAGTGAGTTTGTCATGCATTTCAATCAAAATTGGGCGCATGAGTCCACAATCAGTGGAATCTGGAGCTCCAACCCCCCACAATAGTCAACTAACTTAGGTGGACTACACTGGAACACTCAATAGGTTCCTATAAAATAGGGAATTGACTGAAGTGGTCCTAAAATGATGCATGCAGGGCTCAAAAGGTGATAGATGGATCCTGGATAACATCTGCACACCACTAGAGGGAAAATGACATCATCAACAACTAGGAAAAATAAATAATGCTAAGTAGGACAAGGATGGAGTATTGAAATATCCTAACACCCCCCCTTAATCCATACTTTTGCATCTTGGGCTCTAGTTACTAAGACCAAAGGTCACCCATACAATCAAATAAATGATAAAAAGAACTGTCCATGAACCGAGGAAATGGGGAAAAACCTCATGGGAAAAATACCCCCCCTCAAAAAGAATAGCAATAGGGAACTCAAAGAACCTTCATAATAAGCAGAGAAGGAAAAAACTTTCCTCGGTGAAAGCCTTTGCAAGATGATCCTCTATAGGATAGAAATGCAAGTGCTAGATCTTTATTTGGATCTGCTCCTCTGATGTACTTCCCACTGTGTAGAATTTGTATTTTCCAAAACAAGTCTTTCAGGAACCCTTCTTGCTACTGGACCGAATGGATCATTGTGCTCCAAATCATGAACATTTGAGTACCTTTTTTCAGACAACCGATATTTGTACTTGTTTGTAGATCCCCCATGGCAAGTCTCCTCAATAGATTGTGGATCAAACCCCACCATCATGTAGCACCTCTATGAGAGAAGTGGATATGCATGACATAGTGCAATTTTTGCATGATATTGAGATTTGGTGGTTCTATAGTCAAATAGATCCCCAAATGTGTTCCCAGCAGCTACAAGGACTTTGTGAGCCCATATTGGCCTTGGCCATGGATTGGGAGCATGTGTTGGATCTGGATATGGATCTGAATCTCCTTGAAATTTATTCTCAACATCAAGATCTTGATCCTAATCATCTTCATTAGAAGAGATATCACTCTGATATTCATCAGATTCCAATGGCGTAGGTAGAGAGTATGGAAAAAAATGTGAGAATTCATATGGCTTGGAGGCATGGTTTGCAAAACCTTTCACTATAATCTTCCCAGTAGATATCTCTGCAATCTCAACTATGTAAGGACCAAAGACCACTTTCTTCGGTGAACCTATGTGAGTCCTCTAATATACTGACAACAAATTTGCTGACAAAGAAGGAACAAATAGAACATTTTTTAACTTCCCATGCTCCATATGTATTGTTCCCTTCCCTTCATAAAATATCTTAGAGTTTTCTACCATGTGAATAATCAGACCATATTTGAGATCTAAAGAAGAAAATTATTCTCTGGAGAAAACCATGTGGTTGGAGGCTCCTGAATCTATGAGGAGGGCTTGTGATTTTGAAAATACACCCTTCAATGCATGGCATATCTCATGACCATCAGGATCACTTCCAGAATCAGTCTCTCTTGCACCTTTTGGGAGGGAAATGTTGTGTTTTTCAAGAAATTAGGTCATATAATCTATCTTCTTCTGCATGCAATATCTCTCTGGGTGGTTTGCTTTCTTGCAATAGGAACACTTGGATTTCTCAAATCCCTTATTTTTTTCCTTATTGGAGTGGGAGGCTCCTTCTGATGGACTTGACTTGGCATTCTTCTTGGGTTTAGATGGCCTCGTATCCTTTCCCTTGTGCTTCCCATTCCCATTCACACTTTTTGCTTATCCAGCCATAAGAGCTTGATCTTTGGAGGCCTTCAAGGTGCCCATCTAGATCAACTTATCTTGTTCATGGATGAGAGATTCAATGAAAAAATTTGAGGGAATCTTCCAACCAGGGATTGACATTCGCCCATAATGGAAGGTAGAGACAAAGATGGAGAAATTGGGACGTGGCTTGCTCAAAATGGATAGAACCAACTGCTCATCCTTCTTCTCAATGCCACACTGCTTTCATTGCATAACCAGAGATTTGAATTTTGAAAAGAACTGTTGAATGGTCTTGAAACTGCTCGGTTGTAGATAAATCAAGTCATTTTCCAGAATATGACCTCTTAACTCATCTTGTGTTCCGAAGAGGGTCTCTAACTTCAACCATAATTCTCTTGGATTATTCAATACGTCGAGGTCGAAGAGTAGATCTCTGGAAATATGAATACACATGAAACCAAATGATTCATCCAATCTATTCAGATACTTGGTTTTCTCCATGGTTGATTGTGGTTCGAGATCCTTCCCCATTGTCACCATGTACAATGATTTGTTGCGCAATACCATCTACATATCACCCCTCCAATCAATGTAATTGGAAGGTGTCAGGATCCTGGGAGAGAGAGGAGAGTTCGAATTGTCCATTACAACTATTGGAGTGAATACAAGGTGAAAATTGTTGCTTCTGCAACAAAACTGTTGCAATTGCTGCTGCACTCAAAAAATTTGGATAACTTGTATCCGGATCCTTCACACCTAGCTAGACCCCATTGTATTTCTCCAATGAATTCAATGATGGCACTAGGATTTGTTGTAGAAATCCAGAGGCTTTTGGGGCACTACCGAAAGCATTTACTAAACCTATTCGCTCAATGGATATGATACCATGTGAAATTATATGTCACATCAGATCTAAGAGCTGAGGATGCCTCACAAATAAATAATGAGCAAAAAATTTGAATAAGATTGAAAACTGCAGTAAAAAAGAGCAGAAGAATAATTATGCAGTAGAACTCGGATAGGAGAAGAATAATGTCACATGATCCAATAATTAGTATAATGAACAGTGATGTTACAATGGAGATAATTTGAATCACACAGAATAATTCGAACCTCATTTTGTCTAGCATAGGGATTATCACCACCGGAGTTCTCTGGAAGACTCAAAGTCAACTGAACTGAACCAAAACTCAGCTAATTGATGTCACAGTTAGTTAACTGACTAAGGAGGGTGCAATAGTGATTTTTTCATGCATGTCAATCCGAAATGGGCACATGAGGCCACAATTAGTGCCATCTAGAGCTCCACCCCCCCAAAAGAGTCAGCTAACTCAGGTGGACTGCACTAGAACACTTAGAAGGTTTCGATAAAATAGGGAACTTACTGAAGTGGTCCTAAAATGATGCATGCAGGGCTTAGAAGGTGTTAGATGGATCTTGGATGACATCTACACACCACTAGGGGGGAAATGACATCATCAACAACTAGGAAAAATAAGTAATGCTAGGTAGGATAAGGATGGAGTATTGAAATATACTAACAGATACCTCAGTTGGATATATCAAGACAAGTGGTAGATGCATGTTAGCTTGACCGTGAATAAAGGAAGAAGGGATGTATTCATCCAACTTGTGGATACGTTGTCTGCGTAGTTCGAGTATAAATAAGAAGCTAATTTGGTGAGTGAAAGTAAGCTTGAAGATGCGAAAGTAGTAGTATTCTGATTTGGCAAGCTTTGAATTATTAGGGTATCAATTGCTCATTGAACTGGAATAGAATAATCTAGCAGAGATCCATATAAGCAAGAATAGAAATGCAGCACAAGGGATGACACACATAATGATGTGATTTATATGATACAGATGCACAAGAACATAAATGCAGCACAACAGATGGTGTGCAAGATGATATAGTATATGGGTCAAGTGCGTAAGAACAAAAAGGCAATATTGTAGATGGTACGTAGAAGGTCACAATTTATCTAAGATAGATGCACAAGAACATAACAGTAGCATATCGGATGATGCACAAAATGATTTGATCTATCTGATAGAGATGTACAAGTTCATAACAGCAACACAGTAGATGATGCACAGTATCAGAGTAGTTTTCAAATGCATGGAAACATAACAGTATATTGAAACAACATGCGGATTGCAGAAGCTTATGAAATACAAGAACCAGTGTGTGATACTGAAGATAATACATAAGGTTATGAAATATGGGAACTAGTTTGCATTAGTGATGCAATGACATGAAGTAGTGAACTGATGATATAGTACAATAATTGCAAGGTCAGAGTATATAGCAGGTGTGCGCAAATGAATGTATTACAGTAAATCTGAAGAGTGTGCAGATTAGTTGAACAAACAAGGAAGAATATTCTACAAACATATCATGGCTATAAGAAGGGGAAAGAATAGGGATTCGGTGCTTCCTTCAGGCTAGAGCTTGTAAATCCAAGGGGTTGGTGCCTCCTTCCAGTTGGTGCTGGTAAATCAGGGAGTTGGTGCTTCCTTCATGTTGTACCCTGTAAAAAAGGGGTAGGAGCCTCCTTCCAGTTGGTGTTGGAGAATATTGGAGGTTGGTGCTTCCCATGAATTTAATCTTTACTATATAATAAATCATTTTGTGGTTTTATCCTATTTGGGTTTCCACATTAAATACGTGTGTTCTATGTATTGTTCATGTGTTGATGAATGATATTGTTTATGATGAATGCATAACATAAGTACTATTTATATTTGGTAAAAGTGAAAATTGTTCATAACTATGCATAATACTGATTCACCCCCCCTCTTAGTATTAATCGGATTTCCAACAATTGGTATCATACTGTATGTCTTTAGTAACAACTTAAAACTGGAATATAGGTCATTGCGCAGATATGGGTGGAAAGGAAAGATCTTCTCAAGGCGAAGCACCATGGTTACATGAAAATGGAAGAATGGAAAATATCTCTATTACAAAATCAAGGTATGTTATTCGCACTCAAATAAAATCTATAGAAGATATCAAAAGGGTTGCAACCAATATCATGCAAACTCTGAAAAAGAAATAAGAAGAGCAAAAAATGATGGCAACATATTTTACTAGTCAATTGCAGGAGATGGATAAAATTTGTAAACCTAAGAAACTTAAGATTGAGACATTGGAAAGTGAACTTAAAAAATCAGCTACAAAGAATCAAAATTTATCCAAATGGATCATACTTTTGAATAAATAATTGGAAGATAATAAACAAGAAAGAGAAGAAAGAGTTTCTAAGTCAAACAAATAAATCTTGTCACGAAAATATCAACTCCAAAAGTACCAAAGGCGAAGTGACGATCCCAACATGGTCATCAATGAACAACAAAGTCAAATTCAAGCAAGATATCTTGAGATCATTTCTCTGAAATAGAAAATATTTGAGAATACAAAAATGGTTAATGAACAAAAGACTCAATTACTGGAAAAGGAACAAGAAGTTGAAAGACTGCAAACACAGCTAAGGACAAATGACAAGTTCGCCAAAAGCGTAGAAGTCTTAAATGAGATTCTAAGCAAATAGATGCCACCATTTAAAAAATATGGTGTAGGTTACAAGGTTAGAATCGGCAAGAAAGAAGATCCATTTCTCAACGAATAAAATGAAGAAACTAATCAGGAGGAAAATCAAAGGACAAATTGCAAGAATATTGCGCAACTAAAAGGATTATGGTCACTCAGAACTATTGTATGTTGGAAGTGTAACATGGATGGGAATGCTGGAAAGTTTTGTCACAATATAGTCTGTTAGAAGTGCAATAAAATTTGTCACAAAGCTTATAACTGTGGAAATTCAAAGAAACACAATAAATGCTAGAAGAAGAAAACATGGAAGACAAATGTGGAATCTCAACCTGCTCTATACAAAAGAAGGAATACTTCTGCAAATCAAGAAAAATAAAAGTGTAGAATGATTTGGAGAAGGAAGTCTGTAGATAAAGGTAATAACTTGATTCCATGTGAATTTAGTAAAGAAATGAATGAAAATATAACTAAGTCCCTTGTAATGAATGAAAATGTGGAGAAATTGGGAGGCCAATCTATCTCCACTGCAATACAAGATTAATCCTCAAACAGATGAACCTATCAAAAAAAGAAGATTGTGCACAAAACAGACTGCGAAAAAAGGTGATCATTAATGACTAGTGGAGTAGTGACAGTATTGGAGACCAATTAAGGGGCGACAATATTAATTAGTGGCAGAAGATGGTTAATTGAATTTGGAAAAAATCAATAAAAATCAAATGGAAATCGAAACATTTCGGTTTTAAAAAATGGACCAAATCTAGGCAAATCCTCAAATAATGGAAATCATTAATGATAAAGGGAAGTCACTGAAATCCTTATAAGTCATATATATCACTATTTTGACCCCCTACATCTATTGATAGCATTAGCTACAAAGTGAACAATTGTGAGTGAAGGTTGAAGCTCGGAAGCCATGGCACCCAAAAGACAATGCAGGACAAAGAATCCATATGTGAATGTGCAGGGATAATTTACACCAACACCAAGTGTATCTTCATCAAAGCCTATAAACGTCCTTCATGACTACATTCCATCCATAAAACCTACTTTGATTCATGTTAATTTTCCTAGTACAGAACAATCATACATACTGACATGGAAGGATTTTGAAGGTGTGATAGTTGAAGAAAATATGCTCAGGAAACTGTACAAGTTCGGGTTTGCAGATTATGATATCACTAACGATAACAAATTCCTTGAACTGGTTATGGAAAAGTACATGGACATGAGGTTCATCCTAGATCCTAAAGTACCAGTTGTAATGGAGCTCCAGACATGGTAAAATGGGCTATCAAAATCAGGAATACTAAACTTGTTGGAGATCCCTCACTTTTGAAGGCCCCCACAGGGGAAAATGTGTGCAAAAATGTTGTTATCACAAGTGGATGGTGGGTCCCTATGGCTAACCAAGATTATCTCCATTGACTCCAAGAAGATTGATTCAGTCATAGGGATTACTACCATATGGAAAGACATATGTCTTCTTATGTATAGGAGACGAGATACAGCCCTTGGAAAGAAGATGGCCGAAAAATATGGAACTCAATGGGCCAACAGAGGATACTCAATCACATCGATAAATGACATTGTTGTGATATTTGTTGTCCATATATTTGCATTCAAGATATTTCGAAAGACTCGCTAGGACTAGGTATCAACAGAAATCATTGCAGCCGTAGAGAAATGTGTGGAAGGAGTGCAAATGAACTGGTCAACATTTTTGTTGAATGAATTTCTAGAGGATTGCAAGGAAACGTAAGAAAAAGGTACACCTTTCCATTATACTTGGTTATTGATATGTATTGTGATGGTAGGACATAAATAACCAGAGGAATTCAATTCTTTGACAGAAATAAGAGGCCATTCCTAGCAACCAAGTATACAAACTTGTGGTTTTCTAATATTGCGCACAGACATATATACAACAACATCAATGTTTACCTATGTTGTGAGGAGATTGGAATAATTTTACAGGAGACACCATACATACAACCTCAAATAGTTGAAGCATACAAGGGAATCACATGCTTCAAAATAGGAATGCATCATACTTACATACAACCCAAAATGGATCCTGACATGTAATGGCTATCTACTATGTTCATTTGTTCTAAGGATGACATTGCATAAATCATCCACGAGTGGGATCCAACGTGGAGGGTTCCATTAATAGAAGAAGAAGAGGTCGTGCGGTAGGAGCATCCTGATATTTCAACACCCATAGAAGAGGAAACTATCGGTGCAAAAATTCCTCTTGAACCTACACAACAATCTATGCCAGATAAGAAGAGAACAAAAATGATTCATCCTGGAGAGTCTTCAAGAAAATAAAAATGCCAAAACCCATTCTTGTTCAGACACAAATGACAATAGATGATATTGAACAAATTGGCATAGAATTTAGAAATGTTACTAAAGAATCCATGGATAATATGTCTACAAAGGGTGATATTGAAGACCTTGTCACACAACAAGAGGATATCCTGCTGAAGATCAAAAAAAAATTTGTGACTATGAAGCAGTTGACACTGAAAACTAGGGGAAAAGGATGAAATGATGTGGACTCACACTTAGACATGCATATGGGTAGTTTAGAGACACACCCTATCATGCATAGAAAGGAAATAGATCTGCATCAAATACTAAAAATTTAATCTACATCTTTGATGCTTCCCACTCCATAAATGCAAGAATCTATCATTCATGTAGAAATAATTATATTACATTTACCTTTAAATGAGCTACATGCACTACACACATCCATTGCGTAGGATATCAGATGGTGACATGAAGTTGTTACAGCTAAATGGTATAAAAGTCAAAATGAGAAGGAAGTTCTACGGGAAGAATGTTCCAGGATGAAGATAGAAAAAGAAAATACTATGCAAAAGACATTTGAGTTGGAGAAGAAAGCAGACGAAGCAGTCGCAAAAGGGGATAATCTGAAGCGGGAAGTGGAGGAAGTACCATAGATATCCTTAAAGCTACAAAAAATAGTGGAAGAAGTATACAATGCACTTCCATAGGTTCAAATCGATAAAGATACTTCTCCAAAAAGAAAAGTGTTAAAGATAGGCAAGGCCATTCAATGGATATATGCTAAAGTTGAAGAATTGTCAGCAAGACAGCAACCAGGAACACCTCTACAGGTCAGAGAAGAACATGAAAGTAGCTTAGAAAGAATAAATATTGAAATAGATGATATCAAACCCCTGGAGTAAAAATGTATAGAGTTGCAAGAAGAAAGTGATCAACTATGGGGTAAGTTGGTCGCATATGAGTAGTTGAAGGAAGTAGATCAAAGGTTGAAGGATGTGTAAGAACTGGAACAAATGATGCATGAAAACTTATCTTTCTTACAATCGATTGAGAAGATGAAAAAAATGGGAGAGTACATAAAACAGTAACAAGAAGTAGGTAAAATTCGATATGAATAGCAGAAGATAGCTAACATGATTGAACCATTATAGGGAGAAGCCTTTAGCATCATGAAACTTTTCCCACTATTACAAGGGCAAATCAGGGAAGCATTTGATGAATGATTTGAAACTCTAAAGTTAGTTTTTGATGAGCAGGTGGAAGCAAGCATCTTGGCCAAAGAAGGAGAAATGAAATAAAATGTTGCAGATGCAAAGGAAACTCTGCAGAAGTCTACAACTACAATTCAATTAGGAACATGAGCAAAAAAATTTACCCCTTAATACATGAAAAAAGATTGAATACAAGGGGATTAATCAAAGCAAGTGACTGCATGAAAGCTAGTGCAAAGCCAAAGTATACGCAAATAAAATAGAACTTGAATTTGTGCACAGAAAGCACCTCTTTTCCACTAATGTTAAAGGGAGATAAATATCATGAAGTTGTGTAGAAATGAAAAACAACAGAGAAGTAGTGTCCAATGGTTGCACAGAGGAACAAAGGAGAAATATCATGAATCATGTATTAGTAATAGTTAGCTACGCATAAATGAAAAATAACAGAGAAGTAATGATATCAGATTACATAGAAGAACAAAGATTAAAAATGGAAAAAACACAGGGCGAGTACACACTGGGGGAGTATTGTATTGTGTGCAAACAGTACTATGGAATTCATGATCAGGAAGAGCACAACTTCATGAAGTGTTGACATCAATGCCAAAGAGGGATATTGTTGAAATTTGGTTGTCATTGATGTCAAAAGGACTTGGTATCCATGTTTCAAGAAGACTTAGTATCCTTGTGCCAGTTTGAAGAAGTACATGAAATATAGTTTGAAGAAGTACATATGACTATGTGCGCAAGTCCCAATCCATCTAGTTGGGATACTTCAAAGGTAATTTCAAAGAGGTGGTTGGACAAGTCTCATAAGTGTGTAATAGAATCAGGAGCAAGAAGTGGTTGGACACGTATCCAGTCTCAAAAGTGCACAAGATCCACCAAGAGGAAGAAGTATATAAGTCTCGAAAGCGTTCAAGAGTCTTGGAAGCAAGAGGTGGTTGGACAAGTCAAGTGCCCAAGACCCACAAAGCGATGATACTTCAAGGGCGCTAGACCCAACAAGTAGTGGTCCCCAATTTTGCAAGTGCCACTATGCTAAGGACCACGTGTGTGAAAGACCCACAAGGAATGATACCTCATTTGGGTAGATTAACACAAGTGGTGGATGCGTAAGTCAGCTTGACCATGAAGAAAGGAAGAAGGGATATATTCGTCCAACTTGTAGACACATGGTTTGTGCAGGTTGAGTATAAATAAGAAGCCAAGTTGATGAGTGAAAGTAAGCTTGAAGATGCAAAAGTAGTATTATTATGATTTGGAAAGCTAGCATATTCTAGAAGAGAGCCAAATGCGCAAGAATAGAAATGCAACACAGCAGATGACGTGAAAAAAATATGATTTATTTGAGACAGCTGCGCAACAAAAAAAATGTAGCATAACAGATGATGTGCAAGATTATATAGTATATGGGACAAGTGTGTAAGAAAAAAAGGGAAGTATTGTAGATGGTTCGTAGATTGTCATGGTTTATCCGAGATAGATGCGCAAGAATAGAACAACAACATAGAATATGATGCAAAAAATGATGTGATCTATCTGATATAGATGCAAGTTTAGAATAACAGCACAATAAAGGATGCACAGTATCTGTTGAGTTTGTAGATGCATAGAAACATAATAGTATGTTGAAACAACACGCAAATTGCATAAGTTTATGAAATACAAGAACCAGTGTGCGATACTAAAGAGATTGCAAAAGGTTATGAAATATGATAACCAGTGTGCAATATTGATGTAGTGACGTGAAGTGGTGAACTGATGATATATTACAATAGTTGCAAGATCAGAGTATATAGAAGGTGCACACAAAGGAAGGTATTCCAGTAAATATGAAGAGTGCGCAGATCAATAGAACAACAAGAAAGAATCTTATACAGACATATCAAGGCAGAAGGATGGGGCAAGGAACAGGGATTCGATGCTTCCTTCAGGTCGGAGCTTGTAAATCTAGGGGGTTGGTGCCTCCTTCTGGTTGGTGCTGGTAAATCAAGGAGTTGGTACTTCCTTCAGGTTGTAGCCTATAAAACAGGGGGTAGGATCCTCCTTCCAGTTGGTGCTAGAGAATCTTGTAAGTTGGTTCTTCCCATGAATGTAATATTTACTATATAATAAATCATTCTGTGGTTTTCTCCCATTTGGTTTTCCACGTTAAATATTTGTGTTCTGTGTATTGTGCATGTGTTGATGAATGATATTGTTTATGATTAATGCATAACATAACTACTATTTATATTTGGTAAAAGTGAAATTTTTTCATAACTGTGCATAATACTGATTCACACCCCCTCTCAGTATTAATAAGATCTCCAACCCCCCCCCTAAATTTCTATGTATAATAAATGGGAAAATCCCCATGATATATTGGAAAATATGAAAGATAATTTATCAATGTTATATTATGTATATATACTTTTTTGGCTAATATCTCATTGAATTATATAATCTTGTAAAATCTTGGTGAATATTTCATTAAATTATAAAACATTGTAAAATCTTGGCAAATATTTCACTAAAGTATAAAACCTTGTGAAGTCATGGAGAATCTTTCAAAAAATTTCTCCTTGGTAAGTCATGGCCCCTACATGCCCAATCAAGTACCATCCACCAAACATAATGCCCCAAAAACCCACAAACAATTTATTGCCACATCACCGATCGGAAGCTTCATGATCCCCATGTTTCTTAGGGAACTTTGGATTTGAGGTGATTGGATTTACAATTCTCCTAGATGCAAATGCGTCACTATAATACCAAATAGTAAATATCAACTTCCCTTCTCATGTGAACATTAAGCAACTTGCCAAACGAGATTCAATTTATAAAATATGGAAAAATGTAACTTCAAATTTGATTTCTTTGATCAATAGAAGGAACAACATCCCCTAGCAACTGCCATTTCTGGAAATCAGGGGCCAATGGGAGCTTCCTAGCGATTTTCACGGGCGAACAGAGGTTTAATCCATTTTTAGAGGGGATAAATTATTTTATCTTTGCTCCCCTTTTTTAATTCAATGGGTCTAACCTCCTATTCATTAAAAATAAATAAATAAAATTTGGTCTAATGATACCTAATGAGTGTTTGATAAAAAATTAACCCATTAAAAATTTAAAACCCCTAAATTTAGCCCATTGGATAAGATTAGCCCTTAAAATTTTCCATGGAAAAAATATCATGAGCATAAGGATGATTACCTCATAAAATAATTCTTTATATGTGTCACCTTTAATTTTATTTCTCCATGGGTTACTAGAATCACTCCTCCATGGGTTATCCTTTCTTCTTGATAATTGCTTTCTCACTCTCAAAGTTATGGAATATCAACATCATGAAAGAAACAATGATTTATTTTGGCTATATGGATCCTTCCTAACCTCATACATTAGTGGGTATCTGATATCACCTAAATTTCACACGCTTTTAAGTATTTTAGCATTTGTTACAGAAAGGCATCATCAACATACAACATGCACATCACCAGAGCTTCCCTCTTACCAAAAATCAACTTTTGAAACGAAGTTAACTTGAATCATTATTTTTTTATGAGATCCATGCAATTTCACCAAAAGAATACCTATGCAATAATGCAGCTTCACCAAAGGGACTCCCACGTGACATAGTAGCACATCTTCGTAAACGGTATACTCACACAACAATGCAGAAAATCTTGCAATATTCGTGTAGTTGCACAAGAGATGTGGAGTCATAAACTCCATAATCAATCCAACTTTGTTTATCTACATTATTCAACCTACAAACTTCAATTGAATCCACTCAAGCACTTGGGAATTCAATAGCCCCATATTGATACTTGGGAGGTCACTTCAGAGGAGACTTCATTCATATCTTGAACTAGATGTTTACAGACCACATGTTTAGCTATAAAAGGAGGCCTCCTACATGAAAACCTGAATAAAAATGCATAGCAAATTTATGATGTTAGATTTGGTGTGGAATCCCTCTCTTTCACCCCTATTCTTTTCAACCACTAGCATATCAAGCTCCCTTGTCTTGTTCATTAGGAATAAAGTGTGTTTTCCTCATCATTCCCAATTAGTCAAAAAGAAATTTGAGAGAATACAAAGTACTCCCCCAAAGGGAGTGTTCGTTAGAATATGCATTCATTAAGGTTGCACCATTGTATTTAAAGCTTTTCCTTTGGAGATCAATTAATTGGTTAAATCCCATATTTTGTTGTGTTTTCACCTCATTTTGGAAAGTTTGATCATTAGAAATAGTTATTTATATGTTTTTATTCAATTCATGGCTTTAAGTAATTAGTATTTGTAATACTCTATTATTTCCTTTGTTATAACCTGCTAGAAAAGGAGAATAGCTCTCTACTGAGCCATTTTTCCCACAACAAGGGGTTTTAAATTGTGAAAAGTCAAGCTAATACATTATTTCATATTATGGAGGGAGATATATTATTTAATATAAGCAATTTTATAGGTATTGGGGGCTGTGGGGATGCATGTATCAAGGGGATTTTATAGGTATTGTAAAGGTGTTATAGGTATTAGGTGATCACTTGTTGGGAAATAAATAAATGTGTAATCAATAATGGTGAAACTGTTATGAAAACAAGTCCGGTATTTAGCATCAAAATAGCATAAATATACCAAAAGAAATTAATCCATGCCTTAATAATGAAGAACTAAGATGAATAACAATCATGTTCGATGGAGGAACCTCCTTACACAATGTAATAAGTACCTAAGACAAGACAAGATACAATGATGACTAAAATGAAAAGGTCTCCTTCCTATATATAAGAGACAAAGGGGTACAATAACAACTTATAGACCCACTAATAGACCCATGCCGACATCAATAATATGTGATGCACCATAATAAAGAGGGTAATGTGCCAATATGTAGGGCTTAACATGCCCCTCCCTTTAAGATAAGTGTTGTTTGCAACACTTGATTAGTTGTGGATGGCTTTTATATGAAGGAATCATCTTCCCATGTTGAATGTTCCACTGGAAGGTTCTTCCATTTGATGAGGTACTCAGTAATAGCCCGATTTCATAGTTGTTTGGTCCTTGTTTCAATGACTTGTTCAAGTTCCAATATGACTATTACTTCTTCATCAAGCTCAGGAAAGATTGTTTGAATTGGGATCTTGTCTCTTATTACCTTATTTAAGCAAGAAACATGGAAAATTGGATGCACTCTTGAAGATGAAGGGAGCTCCAATTTGTAATCCATACTACCAATATTCTGCAGCATTTTATAAGGACCATACTAATTGGGTTCTAATTTATTGTCCTTATTTAGTTGCTTGATGGACATCTACTTGTAAGGTTGTAGCCTCAGAAATACCCAATCCCCTTCTCTAAAAATCCTTTCACTCTGATGTTGATTAGTTTGTTTTTTCATCCTGTTTTGTGACATAGCTAGGCTATCCTTAAGTATCCAGAGAATGTCTTGCTAGTGCTCTATGTGATCTTCCACAACTTGAACTTTATATTTTCCCTTTAAGAGAAATATGATAGATGGAGGCTGGTACCCATAAAGTGTCATAAATGGAGACATTTTTTATGATGTATCGAATAAAGTATTGTACCACCATTCTGCCAAAGATAACCATTTCACCCATTGTGCTTGTTTATCAAATGCAAAGCAACGAAGATAGCCTTCCAAACATTTTTTCACTATCTCAGTTTTCCCATCAGATTGAGTCTGATAAGATGAACTGTGATCCAATTGGGTACCCAAACAAGAAAATAATTCATTCCAAAATTTCCCAGTGAAAATTGGATCTCTATTACTTACAATAATCTTCGGATTTCCATGTAACTTCTGAATTGTTTCCAAAAAAGTTGCGACCACTTTTCTTGCATTAAAAGCATGAGAGAATGCACAAAAATGTGCATACTTTGTGATTCTATCAACAACCAACATACTAAAATTATTTCCTTCTCACTTGGGTATACTTTTGATAAAATCCATTGAGACTTCTTCCCAATGCCAGAAAGGTATTCCCAATGGTTGTATAAGTCCTGGGGTCTTAACTGTTTCCACCCTATTCTGTTGGAAAACCAAGCATTCATCCACGAACCTTTGAACATCAGATTTAAGACCTTCCCAAAAAAATCCTTTTTGACCCTTTGGTAAGTTTTCAGAAATCCAGAGTGCCCACCTATAGGAGAGGTGTGTAATTCTGAGAGGAACTTTTGTTTGAGTTGGGAGTCTTTGCATAAATATGAGCGATCCTTATACCATAGTGAATCATTTTTCCACACAAAAGTATATGATACACTAGGATCATCATGTATATTTTGAATGAGCGTCCACATAGATAGGTCATTTTTTCTTTCTTCCCTTGCTGCTACTACCCAATCGGGTTACAGAATGGAAATTGCACAAAGTAATGCCCCGACATCATCATCTTTTCTGGAAAGCACATCTACCACCACATTATGTTTCCCTTTTCGATATATGATTTCAAAGTCATATCCCAATATCTTGGTTACCCATTTTGTTTGCTTTTCTGAAGATAATCCTTGTTCCAAGAAGTATTTAAGACTATCATGGTCTGTTTTGACCTTGAAGTGTCTACCTATTAGGTAAGGACTCCATTTCTTAAGAGCATGTAGAATTTCCAACATTTCATTCTCATAAATTGGCTTCTGTAAGTGCTTTCCCTTGATTGGATGACTTGTGAAAGCAAGCAGGTGTCCTTCTTGCATTGTTAGGATATATCATCATTTAGTTTTGTACTTTGCATGCATGCATGCATCCCGACTATTTGCATGCATCCCAGTCATCAGTTTGATGCCTCCAACACCTTATCCACAATTTTCCAGCACTCAGGAGCTTCTTACCTTGCATTTTTATCCCTCCTAGTCAGTAAGGTGCCCACTTCTCACCTACCACTTGAGAAAGGCGCACTTCTTTACCTACCACTCAGTTCACTTCAGTTAGTTAGTTGTCTTTCCTTGATTTAAGGATAGATTGACTCCTAACTGATTGTATCACTCTGTTGGACCTCCACTGAGACTAGGATGCCTATTCTGACTCCAGTTAGCTCCTCATGTGCCCTCCACTGAGCCTCCTTGATTCAGTTAGTTCCTACATGTGCCAGTTACACCTACCACACTCAGTGAGACTCAGTTTGACACCTGGTTGACCATTACTTGTGCATTGATGACTCCACTGATTTGATGATGAGGACTCCTAGTTGGATCCAAGCTATTCCATGCAGTATATTCAAATGACCTCCTTGGTTAATTCGAATTGCTTAGTCATTGTTACTGTATTGTAATGTATTCTACCATTCCGAGTTGAATAGAGCACTGCTGCAAGCCTTTTGCATAGTTTACACATATTTTCTAAGTTTCATCTTTTGTAATTGATTTTCTTGTTAATTAGATCTGTTGTGCTTAATTTCACATGGTATCAGAGCCATGGTAGGGACAAGATTTCTTTTCTATAGGTGTTCTACATGAAGATTGAGTGAATTGCTCACAAAAATATTTCAGCAGCGGCATGCAAAATCTCATGTGCATGGAAGACTGAAATTTCTCTCCAATCCACTCCAGAAGCCATGAGTTTTCCACAGAATTCCTGGATATGAATCATTGGATCTTCAAGCTTGCTTGATCTCCTATACCGGGCATGATGCAACTCTAAAACGGGTGGATTGTTCGACCTTATTGTTCTTTTTTTCTTGTGATTTGTAGGTTTTATAACTCCTCCATTAGCATTTGCTATCATTGAGATGGATTCTTCTTCTTCAAAGCTTCTCACTCCTTTCAATTATTTTGAATGGAAGAATCACATGGGGATTGAGTTGCACTCAAAAGGGTACTACAGAGTCACCATGGGCCTTGAAGTTGAGCCAAATACACTCATTGAGAAATCCAAGCACTTCGACAAATTGGATGAAGCATATGGTCTTCTTTGCCTCAATATTTCCAAGAATCTTCATTTCCACCTCAGTGGATTGTATACTCCAAAAGCAGTATGGGAACAACTTGAAAATCTCTTTGGCAAGCAAGATGATATGCGGTCTTTTCAATTGGAAAATGAATTGATTGCTTTGAATCCTGAGAATTTCGAAACCATAAATGATTTCTTCACCAAATTCAAGCACTTGGTTTTGCAATTGAATCAAAGTGGAGTTGTAAAGGAAGATAAACAGTTTATTCTTTCTATTCTCTCAAAAATTGGAAAAGACTATTCGGTATTTGTCTCTACATTCAATTTCGGGAAGTTCACAATCCCGAATTGGAAAATGCCTACCTTAAGTGCCTTCATTGAATCCGTGATGAAGGAGCATGATAAAATCATTCAAATGGGGACCATATGCTCCAAAGACCAAGCATTATTTGCTAGAGGATCCGAAGATACAAATGGAAAAGGGAAGCAAAAGAAAGAGAAGCCAAAGTTTGATCTGTCCAAGCAAAGAGAGAAAAACAAGCAAGCAGATGAGCCATTTGGTTCAAGAAGCAAGCAAAAATGGAAAGAGGGCAAAGAGAGATCTAAATGTTCTTATTGCAGCAAGGGCTATCATCCTGAAAGCTCATGCATGAAGAAAAACATAGATCAGATGGCCTTTCTATTAGAGAAAAACAACATAACCCTTCCTAACGGTGCAAGGAAGAAGGAGAAAAATGGTCATCCCGAGAGAGGTCATGCACTCATGGAAACAATTTTGACCCCTCCAACTCTACTCATTGATTCTGGAGCTTCGAACCACATGGCTGCAAATAAATATTCTCTAGCATCATTTGATCCCAACAACACCATCTTCATCCACATGGGATATGACTCTTAGATCTTTTCAAAGGGAAAAGGTACTATTCATTTAGAGCATGGCAGTTTTCACAATATGCTCTATGTTCCATCCTTAGCTTCGAATATTCTTTCCATTTATCATATGACTCACACTGGTTCACCAAAGAAAGTTGTATTCTGCCCTAACAAAGTTGAAATTTCTGATATTCAAAGTGGAAAAATTATTGCAGTCGGAAAAGCAAATCATGCTTCAAAAGCATATGAATTTTCACACTTTCTGCCGCATGACAAGCCCACCGCTCTTATGACTCATGGAAATGAGGTGAGTAGGCTATGGCATGAGAGGTTTGGAAACCTAAATTATAAATATTTGTAGCTTCTATAGAAAAATTCCATGGTTGATGGCCTTCCGAGGATCAAATCCTCGAAGGGAATATGCAAAGGTTGTATCATTGGGAAGCACCCCAAGCACAAATTTGACCGAGGCAAAGCTAGCAGAGCTTCTTTCATTTTGGGGATGATACATTCTGATTTCAATGGTCCATTTCCACATACCTCCATGAATGGCTCAAAGTATTTTTTGACCTTCATCGACGACTTCTCCAGATTTACATGGGTTTTCTTTCTAAAAAAAAGTCATAAGTACTAGAAAAATTCAAGTTTTTTAAGGCTTCTGTTGAGACTGCCACCGAGAGGAATATAAAGGCTCTTGGATATGATAATGGAGGTGAATATATAAAATCAGATCTGCTTCAACTTTGTGCTGAAAGCGGCATTCAGATTCAGCACACAGTTCCCTACACACCATAGATGAACAGTGTAGCGGAAAGGAAGAACAAATCACTGAAAGAGATGACAACCTGTATGATTGAATCAAAAGGTTTGGATGAAAACCTTTGGGATGAGGCCATGAATGTTGATACATACATTCAAAACAGGGTTCCATATTCATCTTTGACTGATATTACACCTTTGGAAGCTTACACAGGTCACAAACCTAATGTGTCAAATTTCTATGTTTTTGGCTCAATCGGTTGGGCTAGAATTCCGACTGAAAAGAGAAAATATTTGGATCTGCAAAGTGTTGAATGCATCCTATTGGGATATGATGAAGAATCAAAAGGCTACAAACTAATGGATATCATATCCAAAAATATATTCATTGGGCGAAGTGTCAGATTTGAAAAACCGCTTCAAAATCTAGAACTAGTCAAGGAAGAAACTGTTGATTTACCGCCTCCACCAGATGAAGAATTTGAAGAATATGATGAAAGTATTGGTTCTTATATTTATGATATTTTATTATAATTTGATGAAAATGATATATCAGGTTCATAATCTGATCCAGTTGTGCCCCAACACTTGCCAAAGTGGGCCCAAAATACACTCAATTTTGCTGGTCAAAACATTGGAAATCCTGCCGATCCAAGGAGGACTCGAGCAGACTTTCAAAGAGCAGGTATGGCTCTTTATTTATATGATCCTTTTCTATATGAGAAATTATTTTTTATGATAGTTTCAGATCCTAAATAATATTATCATTCCCACCGAGATCCGGGATGGAAAACCGCCATGGATGAAGAGTACAGTTCTCTTCAAAAGAATGCTACATGGGAGATAGTTTCTCTTCCACTTGGGAGGAAATTCGTCCAATGTAAATGGGTCTACCACACAAAGGTTTCTACTGATGGATCAACTGCAAATACAAAGCTCGGTTGGTTGCAAAAGTTTTCTCCCAAGTCCAAGGAGTGGACTACACTGAAACCTTTGCACCGGTTGCAAAGATGGATTCGATCCGTCTTGTTTTAGCTATTGCCACATCCAAGCACTGGGAAGTGCACCATATGGATGTGAAGAGTGCATTTCTCCATGGAGATATGAAAGAATAAATATATATAAAGTATCTAGAAGGATATATATTAGATCCAAAGTTAGTATGCAGATTGAAGAAGTCATTGTATGGCTTAAAACAAGCCCCAAGAGCTTAGTATGCTAAGATGTACTCATTCCTTCTCTCGCAAAACTTCGAAAAGTGCAAATCAGATCCAAATGTGTACCTACATAAAAATGAAGGAAATTTGCTGATTATAGTTCTTTATGTTGATGATCTTTTGATAACTGGTAGCACTCTCAGGTCAATTGACAGGTTAAAAACTGCTTTAAATCTAGCTTTTGACATGAGCGATTTGGGCTTGCTAAAACAATTTTTGGGGCTTGAGATTGCACAAAATTTTGATGGGATCACCATATCTCAGAAAAAAATACATTTCAGACCTGTTAAACAAGTTCAACATGTTAGAATGTAAGGCAACCCCTTTCCCATTCCTCTCAGGAATCAGTCTTGAGGAGGGAGATTCTACACAGCTTGTAGATTCTACATTGTATCGACAGTTGATCGGTTCTCTACTATACTTGACAAAATCAAGTCCTGATATATATTATGCCATGAGTGTTGTATCAAGATATATGCATCATCCCCATGATCTCCATTGGCGGGAAACAAAGAGGATCTTACACTATGTGCAGGGTACTCGACACTTTGGCATACACTATGCTACAGATTGTGAGCTAGATTTGATTAGGTATAATGATTCATATTGTGCAGATGATAGTATTGATTGGAAGTCCACTTCCGGTTATGTTTTCATAATTGGAAATGGGCCTATTTTCCATTCAATCAAAAAGCATGCAGCCATTGCATTATCTTCAGCAGAGGCAGAGTATCGAGGAGTAGTCAATGCTTGCATTCAGGCAGTTTGGTTGCAGGGTATTTTTTCATAGTTTGATATTGGTCGTACTACTTCGACTGTCATTTTTTGTGACAATCAAAGTGATATAAATATCTCGACAGATCCAATTTAGAGGCAGAGGACCAAGCACATCGAGATCCACATGCACTACATCCAAGAGCTTGTGCATGACAGAACCATTATTTTGCAATATTGCCCTACCGACGAGCAAATTGCATACATCTTCACCAAGAGCTTCACTGAGAAGAAGTTCTCTTACCTCTGTTCACTATTGGGGGTGAGTTCCATCCCGGTGGAGACAGATTAGATTATTCTATGTTCAGCTTGAGGGGGGGCTTTCTTCCCATCTGGTTTTCCCTCTTTCCTCACTTAGATTTATTTCTAGCATTTTTGGATTATTGTATCGAGGTGACCTTTGGTCTTAGTAACCAGGGCCCTATTCAGTTATTATTTTTTACATCATAGTATAGATTGAGGGGGGGTGTTAGGATATCTCATCATTCAGTTTTGTACTTTGCATGCATGCATGCATTTTCATTCATCCTAGCTATTTGCATGCATCCTAGCCACCATTTTGATTCCTCCAGCACCTTATCCCCAGTTTGCCAGCACCCAGGAGCTTCTTACCTTGTAGTTCTATCCCTTCTAGTCAGTAAGGCGTCCACTTCTCACCTACCACTTGAGAAAGGCGCACTTCTTCACCTACCACTCAGTTCACTTCAGTTAGTTAGTTGTCTTTCCTTGATTTAAGGTTAGATTGACTCCTAACTGATTGTATCACTCTGTTGGACCTCCAGTGAGACTAGAATTCCTATTCTGACTCCAGTTAGCTCCTCATGCACCCTCCACTGAGCCTCCTTGATTCATTTAGTGCCTACATGTGCTAGTTACACCTGCCACACTCAGTTAGAATCATTTTGACACCTAGTTGACCGTTACTTGTGCATTAATGACTCCACTGATCTGATGATGAGGACTCCTAGTTGGAGCCAAGCTATTCCATGCAGTATATTGAATGACGTCCTTGGTTAATTCGAATTGCTCAGTCATTGTTACTATATTGTATTATATTCTACCATTCTGAGTTCAATAGAGCACTGCTGCAAGATTTTTGCGCAGTTTACACATTTTTTTGAGTTTCATCTATTGTAATTGATTTACTTGTTCATTAGATCTGCTATGCTTAATTTCACATGCATTAGAACAACACCAATGCCATTTCCTGTTGTTAACACCCAAAAAGTGCTCACTAACGCATTTCCCTATTCACATGACCCATTTGTCTACTTTTTCACCATCTGAGCCTCTGCAACCAACAAAAGGTCACCAAAAGACCTAAGTACACCCCTTTTTCCATTAAAAAATATTATTTTTCCTAAAAAAGCATAAAAAACCCTCAAAAAGGGTCCAAATTCCCAAAAATATTAAAAAGGGAATAAAAATATTAATTTTATTCAAAAAAGGAAAAAGGAGGGAAAAGTACCTAAACCATGTTGGTCAATACCATTTGGTTTCCACAAAACCACAAATGGTATTCCCCACCACCAAAACCTATAAAAAGGTGGTAGGGGCTCCTCATTTCACATCCATCCATTATCTCATCCTCATGCTGCCGAAATCTCCCTTGAGCATTTTGGCCATTGTAAGCAACCTTGGAGAAGGAGACCTCTTGGAGTTTGGAGCTACTCATCTTGGGAGTTGCTCAACATCAACCTTCACCATTGAAGGTATTATCGCAAGCACTTGCTTGCCCCCCCCATTTTTTAATACAAATTCATTCTTGAATATTTTCTTGTTCTTGTTTTTTAAATGTTTACACTATTTGCTTATATTCTTGCATAGATCCATGATTAGTTTAGTTTAGATTAGTTTCTTGTTTAATTCTATTGAAACTGCTGCTACTAGTTAGCAGGTGCCCATAGCACTAAGCCTGGTTGCAAAACCAGGCAAACACTTGTAACATCAAATTCCACAATATTTTTTTTTGGGACGGCTGGTGTGGCCAAAACAAGAGCTTTGCACATTGCCTCCTTAAGCTATTCAAAATATTGTGTTGCCTCTGGAGTCCAATAAAATGCATATTTCTTCAATAATGTTGTTATAGGTGCTGCTATTCTTCCATACTTCTGAACAAACTTGCGATAATACCCTGTCAGAACTAAGAATCCTCGAATATTCTTCAAGGTTTTGGGAATTGGCTAGTCCATCATGGCTTTAATTTTTTTAGGTCTACCTTGACACCTTCATGAGATACAATATGACCCAAATATTCTACCTCCTTTACCCCAAAGAAACATTTGGACGTTTTTTCATATAGTTGTTTCTCCTCTAGTAGTTGTAATACCCTATCAACATGTTCAACATGTACTTCCCAAGACTTGCTATAGATTAGTATATCATCAAATAATACTAGAAAAAAAATTCTAAGGAAAGGCTTGAAAATGGAATTCATCAAACCTTGAAATGTGGAAGGCACATTCGTGAGACCAAATGGCATAACCAAAAATTCATAATGACCTTCATGAGTTATGAATGTTGTTTTTGGAATGTTTTCCTCCTTCATTCTAATCTAATGATATCCATGATGGAGATCCAACTTTGTGAAGAAAACTGCTCCATGTAATTCATCTAACAATTCATAAATTACAGGAATGGGAAATTTATCTTTAATGGTGACCTTGTTCATCTCTTTATAATTTGGACACACACACCATGATTCATCCGACTTGTGTACCATTTCTACTAGTGCAGAGTAAGAAATTTGGCTAGGCCTAATTATTTCGGCCTCTAAAATGTCTTCAACCATGTTAAATTTCTATGGCCTTGATGCCATGCAAGAAATTCTACAACTAAGTATCTTGAAGAAAATATAACCTCAATAGATTAGCAACGAAGATTAGCAGAAAATAGAGATAGAAGAATAGCAAGAACACAAGAGATATAACTCAATTGGGATGAAATACACCTTTTTCTATTATTCAATAATATGTGTACAATATATAATACATATCAAGAGAGAAATTCATGAGCGTTAGGAGGCATTTGAGTTGCTCACATTAATGCTAGGACATTGTGCCAAGTGTGACTCTTGTATTGGGCCATAATAAGGTCCAATGAAACTATAAGAACCATGAGGACGTTAGGATAGTCAAATAATGTGGATGGAATCATTATAAGGGAGAATTAGGTGGTTTATGGCTTTGGTAGTGGTCATTAATGAGCAATTTGACCATTTCTAGTGCATTAGCGCCCTTGGTCCAAGCTTATCTCATAAAATAGGGAACATGGGTGCCTCCCTCGTTAATTGCATTAATTTGGGCACTTTTGAACCCCCAAATTAAGGAAATAGGGCTCACTTGTGGACAAACTTGGATATAATGACAAATCGCTAGTCTAATATGTGGACAAACCCCCTAGACTAGGAACTATGAAGCCAAACCATGGAAAAACTTACATTAAACACTTGGAACCTTATGCAAGGATTATTAACCAACGTCTAGATGGGAATTATGTTCCAACAAACCATATGCTCAATTTCACTCTTCTATCCATAGGGGTATCTGTAAGGTCTGATGTTAGGAAGAACACTTCTCGGAATTAAGTGAATAACATGATCAAAATATCGAACATGGGGAATACCTTTTGGAATATCTTCAAATACCTTGGAATGATTATCAATCACCTTTTGGAGATATGGGGAAATAGGATACTTAGATGTTTGAACATCTAATGAGCATAATTGTGCAATTACACCATGATGTCCCTTTTTTATCAATTTTGTCATACCATTAGAGATTATAACCTTACTTGGTTTCCTTGTGATACCATTTAACTCATATTCTTTCCTTCCCATAAAAATGTCATGAAAATATTTTGAAAATTAAAAGCCATTGTTCCCAATGATTATAACCATTGAACTCCTAAGACAACATCATCAACCCCCATCGGAATAGAAATCATTCGACTATTCAATACATATTCCCCCATAGTGAGGTTGATATTATGGCATTTTCCTGAGCAATTGATAGTTCCTCTATCTGAAATCATTACTTGAAACTCTGGTGTTGGATATACAAAGCAATTGAGAGCCTTGTCTAATTTACAATGAATGAAATTATGAGCACTACCAGAATAAATCAACACTGTTACCTTTTTCTTTTTGATATATCCTTCGATATTGAGAGTTTGAGTGTGAATTCCATCCAATGCATGATAGGATATGGTGGGAATAATCTCTTCGGAAGTAGTACCTTTTATTTCTAAATCTTGAGACGGTTCCTGTTCTTTTGGTGCTTCTTGTTCATTTTCTTCCTCTGCTTCACAATATATGTGAAGTAGTTTCTTCTTAGTGCACTTGTGGCCCTTACTGTATTTTATATCACAACTGTAACAAAGCCCTTTTTCTCTTTTTTCCTCTAGTTGTTGTGGTGTCAACCTTGTAGGTTGTGGATGGATCGAGACCACACTTCCTTCCTTATAGTTGTAAGTGGTAGACTTCCTTAGTGCCATAATTTTTTTTTCAATTTTTCTTGCCACCATGAATGCATTCTCCAAGGATTTAGTTTCCCAAAGGAGAACCTCATGTTAGATGTTATCTCTTAAATTTCCTATGAAGACGTCAGTCAAATGCTCCTTTAGAATACATGTGACCTTGATATTCAATCTTTGTAAGTTCTCAATGTCGATTGAACCCTTTTGTTTGAGATTTATCAGTTGGATAAAGAAGGTATTTATATTGGTGTCCTCATAATGTGTTATCTATACCACACAAACTGATTAGGTTCTAAATATAAATATGTAATGTGTAACTTTTGTGTGGATTGCACCTCGTGTAGCTCAAAGAACTGCTCCATTTGTAGGATCCATTTGACCGAATCTGTGCCATCAAACTTCCTCATATCTATATTTGGGATGTAGTTGATTTTTGACCCTATGTTGGAGTACCTAAAGTCATGATGTGTGTTCATTTTGTTTTCATCGTGAATTTCATGGGAGATCTTGTCACTTCTAGGAATCCCTTCTTGCAACAACTTTGACAAACCTTCCTGTAAAACTTCCACATCCCCCTTCAAACCCTTCAAATCATCTTTGTACTTTTTCAAATCATCCATTTTCACTTCCAGTTCATTCTTGGTTTTACCTAGGATTGATGTTAGTGCATCTTTTGTCATTGTCTTCTCTTGTAAATCAGATATGTCCTTGCGCATTTCTTCACCTTCATCATAATTCTATGTAGAACTATTTGGAGGCTTATTTTGTGTAGAGTGCCCCATTTTAGGAGGCATTTAGAACAATATAGATAGGTATCACGCCATAGGTTTCACCAGAAATATATCCTTCTACTCAAGTTATTCAAATTTAAAACTACGTACCTTTTTCAACCCTGATTGGAAGATTGTTTTATGGCCGACTTAGAGCTGAGGTAAAATTCAAATTTTGACTCCTATAGTTCTGAAACTTTGGCCTGTTGTATCCTTATGTTTCTTCTTTCCTATTCCATAGTTCTAACCTAATTCTGATGTGCCAATAGAAAGTTATTACGAAACTGCCAACACTTCGTATTTTAGTTCCTTTCAGAAGATTGAAATTGTACAGACTAGCACGTGTCCAATATTTAGTATCCGAGTCTAAAATTTCTACCAAATATATTGTGGTACGTAATCTTTCTGATGTAACTAGTCTCACTCAATTTGGATCTCGAATGCCCATGTATGACCTTCTTCCCCATAACACTTGTTTTATACTAGTTTTTGGACTAGTCAAAATCGCTAGATTCCGAGGCTAATATATTATAACCTGTGATGTCTCAAGACCTAAAGTTTGGACCAAATATATATTGGCATGTTATAAAGGTGGGTTTTTAATCTCGCTGTCTGAATCATTATAGAAAAATATTAGAGCAAAAATTCCAAGATAAATCATTTTGAAGAAACCAGCCTCGAGGAAAGAACTCTGATTCCAAATTTTATGCAACCAAGTACCAAATATAGCATCAAAATAGCAGAAATATATGAGGAGAAAGTAATCCATGTCTTAATAATGAATAACTGAGATTAATAACAATCCTCCTCGAGGGAGGAACCTCCTTAAACAATGTACTAAGTACATAAGGTAAGACAAGATACAATAATGACTAAAATGAAAAGGTCTCCTTCCTATATATAGGAGACATAGGGGTACAATAGAAACTAATAGACCCAATAATATACCCAAGCTGACAACAATGCAATGCACCATAATAAAGGGGTTAATGTGCCAATATTTATGGCTTAACATAAAGTCTCTTTCAAAAGATAAAATTAACAATGAGATTGAACCTTCACCCCTTGCTAATATTTCTCAAATCCTTTGTATGGTAAATAATATTGAGATCCAAATCCCTTATGTCATACACCTCTGTATGTATCAATTGTGCTAACCTAGATTTTTATCTATATTTATGCTTGTATGGATTTATCTATAATTTTGGATGGTTTAATTCATTTTGGGTTATTTATATTCATACTTAAATACCATACCTTGATCCCATATTTTAGAGTAGCTCAATGTTCACCAGTTTAAGAGTCTCCCATACAAAACCTATTTTCATTATCTCGGTCTACTTTTAAGCAAGTGATTTTAGTTCAAAGAACAAGGATGACTATTTGTTTACAATGATGAAGAAGCGAATATCACCACACAACCTCATGGGGATGTATATACTTTTTTTCATTACAAAAATAGAGGATTGTGATCACCTACATTTTATTGAGCTCAACCAACCAATTTTGTCTCTTGTCTGAAAAGGTGGTTCAGGACCCTCAAATGAAAATAAAATCTTTGGTATTATATCTAACCTTGATATTTATATATGGAAAAAGATAATACAATGATATATTACAATGAATAAATTACTTATTTCTACCGAAAGGACAGTAATATGGCCCTTAGGTCAAATTGAGACTTAGGACAACAATTTCTCACATCTCTCTTACTAGGAGTTGCTTTGAGTCAAAACGATAAGAAAATAGTAATGGGTTATCAAGTAGATCACTTCCCTAAATATTATTGCAAAGACAATGTAAATAGATAGATACATATTTTTCCTTAAAATGTCCACGATATCAAAGATCTACGGGACAAATAATTATGACTTGATTTGGCTCACTTTCTTAGATCTACAAATAGAAATCCATATACATAAACCCCTTCCTTAGTGAATGCATGACCATGTATTATAATTAAGAAAAGGGTGAAAGTAGTATAACATTGAGCCAATGAACCCTAGGCTATCTTACTATCCTTATGATGGGATGACGGTGCACTTGTATACTTATTTTGGATTATTTTTTTATTTGCTAGCTTATAAGAGCTTTTGTCATATCTAACTCCTAGGGTTATAAATAAAAAAGGGTATTGAAAATGCTACCCAAAAAATGAGTAGTTATGATATCTAGCAAAAATATGATTTTTTTTTTAGTGAGATAGGTGTATTAAGAAGGGGTTTTAAAAAAAGGCTTTTTGGAGGTATTTTTTAATATCTAGTGAATTTACATTTATTATTTAATATCCCATGAAAAACATGTTATGCCATAGGTTCACTGTGTCAAGACCCGATGTGTCCCACATATCAATGTAATTCCATTCAGAAATCCCAAGGTAGTGCAAGTTAATATTCTATCACATGTATCTAAGGTTTCACTCATTGTTTGTTCTCTTGATTCATACTCCCCTTCTACAGAAAATCTAAACTTTAGGCTTCAATGTTTTTGGATTTTTTTCCTTTCCTCATTAATCAAACTATTCCTTTACAACTTCGAACTTCCAAAAATTTTCCAATTTGATTCATGGGACATCATTTTTAAAGTTGTAATCCTTTCCTCCTTTCTACTTCTCTCAAGTATTCTAATCAAATTATAAAAAAATATAAAAAATTATCAACATTAACTAAGGAACATAGGGTTTGGAACCTTATGCAAGGAGTATTAACCAAGGTCTAGATGGGAATTATGTTCCAATAAACCATATGCTCAATTTCACTCTTTTGTCTAGAGGGGTATCTGTAAGGTCCGATGTTAGGAAGAACTATTACGAAGAAAACTTCATATGGCTTGGGGTAGACCAAAAATACAGCTAACTACCAGAAATTAACTCAATTCTCAATGCTATGCTATATAAATGACAATTCTAAGATAATGTAGAATATAACCAACCTCAATCCAAACATTCGATGTAGATCCCCGTTGAAGCTTCCAATTCGTGCACTTGAGCCTGCAAATTAGTCTTGACAACTAATACACAACAAGTGCATATAATATATGAAAGACATTAACATCATCAATAGCAATGGTCCATGATATTATAAGTAAATTCAACCCAATGTAATATAAACAACATTCACAACATTAATGGACGAGAATATGAGTATTTCTATTAATAAATAACAAGAAGTACAATGTGATACGATCTCTTGTCGGCAACCAATCTGAACCAAGAACTGGGTATCTCCACTTGTGCCTCCACCACTTCAATCCTCCATGGAATGGAAAACTCAAATTATGATAGGAGTTTGGAAGGTGAACATAAAGGGTTCACAACAACAAGGATCAATGAGTGTAGACTCAAGATAGGGAAAAAATCCACTAGATTTATCTTGCTCTCTCTTTCTCCTCCCATCCATATGCCATATGTGCTCAATATATAGTCCTCCCAAAGGTAAGTGAAAGGACACATCGAGGCGTTTCGGGGCAAATGGAGGGCCAAAGGTCACCCTAAGACCACTTTTTGGGAGTAAAAAGTCATTTACTAGTGATTTTTACCATTTTACTTGTCAATCGCGGGCTATAGTGATGTAGCTCGTGGGTACGCCTGTTGAAATATTGTAACTTCAAATAATGATATATTTGTACTTTATTATTCCAGAGATGTTTCATTCCTCCATAAAGATCTTATTGTATATCCGGAGATGTTTATTCCTCTGTCGGAATGTGGTAACTTGGGTTATTAGATTTCCCTAGTGGGGGTCCGCCCTGTATGTGTTATGTGGGTCAAAGGGTTGTTAGACCACTCTAGTGGGGTCGGCCCAGTCAGTTATAATAGGGTATTTAATCTAATGGTTAAATATGAGCCTACATGTACTTGTGTAAAAGATATGTCAGAGTAGTGTATAAATAGAGGAGGTGTGTTCCTCATTTGATACACACACTCACTCACTTAAGAGAGGCGCACTTGTGGAGGAGAGGTCTGATATGGTGGAGGAGGAGATCATGTCTTTGGTTTGCATCTTTGTATATTTCTGGTCATCTATATTGAGGAAGCTTTACTGGGTTTTCTACCCCATGAGGGTTTCCCAAGATAAATTTGTGTCTCTTGTGTTTATGCTATGCTTGTTGTTTCTTCAGTGATCCTGTATATGCTATTATTGTGAAATGGAATGTAATGCTGCCATTTTCTGTCTTAGCATATTGAATTTTAACATGGTATCAGAGCTAACCTGAAGGAAGGCAATGTATGGCACTTACGACACTTGCTTCTCTTGCGACAATTTGAAGGTTAGGGTTTTATATAGAAAAAACCAGTCATCGTGGAACTTTTGCTATAAATCCATTTATGCAAAGTTTCAGTATCTGAAAAGTTTACAGGTCGTAGACGACATACCAAGGTACCTTGTGTCCAAAGGGAACCCTCAGATTCGTTGTACTTTGTGAGTTATGATCAGTACACGTTAGGGTTTCTGCCTCTTCCAGATCTCAGTCAAAATTAGGTGACCTAGGAAAAAAGGTCATAAATTGGGCTAGGAAGATCCAAATGAAATTTCATAAAAAGTGACAGGTAGTAAACAGAATTTAATATCTCAGGAAACTTTTTCAGAGGCCGAAACTGAACCAGTGACACGTGGAACACCATACAAGTTTGCTCTCCTGTTTTATCCCATAAATAGGTCACATTGCGACACTTGACATAACTCTCTCTCAGAGAGTCCAATTTAGGTCAGACCTATCAGGATAGAAATATAACAGGCTGAGCTATCTCCAGAAAAGTTTTCAAAGTCCAAAGTTCAAACAGTGACACGTGGCACGCCGTACAAGTTCGCTCTCCTGTTTTATCCCATAAACAGGTCACGTTGCGACACTTGGCATAACTCTCTCTCAGAGAGTCCAATTGAGGTCAGACCTGTCAGGATGGAAAGATAACAGGTCAGGCTATCTCAAAAAACGTTTTCAGACCCTGTGGATCAAAAAATTCAGAGTTACAGTAGAAACAATCAGGCACATATTTCTGTCAAAACATAATTATTTTTTGAGCACATTCATTCATGGCTTCCGGAATTTAGGGTTTCGGAGAAAGTCGGAATTTTTGGAATCAGAGTCCACGGCTGAATGATACTTAGGAAAATCAAAATTTAGAGACCAAGATAAAAAAATTTGGTTGGGTAGAAGACAGGGCTTGATCAAACCCTAGTTCGGGATTTTGATCAGAAAGATGGAAAATTAGGGCTTCAGCAAAAGTTGGAATTTTTGAAGTCTGTAACCACGACTGGAAACTCCTTAGAAAAATAAGAGTTTAGAGCCTTGGATCCAACCTTTTGATTGGACATAAGGGTGGGATTCATCAAACCCTATTTCGGGTTCCTATCCAGAAGATCCAGAAGTTTCGAAGGCAATTTTGAGGAGTCAAATTTTGGAGATTTCAAAATTGAAGTATGCTAGTTTGATCAGCTCAGAAGGACACATCCTTCCATCCATTCAGAAGTGTGAAAGTCAAAGATTGAATTTTTAGGGTTTCTCTAGCAAACCCTAATGAAGCTCCAGATCAAGTTTCAGGGGGAGTTGATGCTAAGGCCTTACATAAGAAGACTACAAGAAGTCTCGACAAGTATGACTTAAAGAGGTTCAGGTATGTCTTGAAATCTGATTCTTGATTAAGTTCATAATGTGTTTGTCTTCATATTATTTATTAGTACAATCTTGATTAATGTTAGAATTGTCTTATCACCCTAGTAACAATATGAATGCATGTGAATGATCGAAGACATTCATTAATTAGGGCTATATGATTGTACTAATGCATTATGGTGTTGTGTGAGGTTGATGTTGTCTGCTAACAAGATACAGGTACATCACAAAAGACAAATCAAGTTCCATGACCATGACAACATGAAGACAAAGACTCATCCATAATCTTTGTTCTACTTACAAGGTATGCATGACTTTGTTATATTATGCTTAACCTATGAGACATGCAGGTTCTAGCTTAGGATCTCTAAATCAATGAAGAGATTGTTTAGGTATGTTGTACATAACTAAGCAAGTATACTAATCCAGGTATGTTTTCCTATGTCAACTTAGAATCTTACCTTGTGTTAGGATCCCTTATATAAGTATACTTGGTATGATTGGTTATGCTTATTCATAAAGTTAGTAATCAAGGGTTTATGCATATTATGTCTCTTATCTTGGTTGATGATTTAACTAACTAGATCAAACAAGAATATGCATGAGTAAAAGAAGACTTCCCTGATACCTTGAATATTATCTATAATCATGACTATACATTTTCAAGATTATTTAGAACTATAATGTTTTGATAACATTGAGAATATACTAATGAATGTATGTTTGTGTATGAGATCATGAGAATGACACTAGTGCACACTTGAGCATGCACAATGGTACATAATGAATAGAAGTTCAGAAGACATACAGAAGATCAAGCGGGAGGCAACCACACAAACATAAAAGATAAGTATTTGAGTTGTTATTAGAAATAGTAAATGATATTGCTTGTATGCATATTTGTATTCCTAGAATATATCATGCTACTAATATGCATATGATTGGTAAGTTGGACAAACATTCCATTGTTGCTTGTCTAGAATGAAACCTCTTTGCTGACATGCTGAGAGCTGTGCACACTCTCGATAGTATGTTCTGGTAGAGATGGAAGGCATCTAGATAGCCACTGTATGCATACAGGATATGGGAAAGTGTTGTGCCAAAGTATTGGTCAAAATAGTTGCATAACTATGTAAATGATAACTGTATGCATAATAGGTTATCATGTCAATATGATTTAATGATTATGAAGTATTACTAATCATGTACTTAATTTTGATTTGTAGGAAAGATCATGATGAATGATGAACACTGAACAAGCGATGGATGTTCAACAAAAGATTTAAAAATCAAACACACTATAGAAGGCTTGTGGCTAGAAGAGAATCATGATGAGATGTTTTGCTCCAAGTGGCTAGATAAGACCATTCTCTTAATGGTGTAATTAAAGAAGAAGTGTGAATCAGGTTCTGTATGGGTACCCAGGATCGATAATCAATTGATGAGCTTAATGATCATCATGGGTGATGTGGATCTCCACCTTTGCTACAAGATTGAATATGGCTTCTATGCACAGATGACATGGATACAAGAAGGAACTCACCTCAGAGTTCGAATGATGTTGAGGTTCATATCAGTAGACCCATCTAATGGGAGATGGCACAGATAGATGGCTGCATAAAAGAAAATGAAAGATCTCAAATTAATGTATTACTTTCTAGGTCTGGAAGTATGGCAAGGCTCAGAAGGAATCTTTCTCAACCAGGGAAAGCATGCTGAAAAATATTAAAAGAACTTGATGTGTTGGAATGGCCACTCTTGAAGTTGTTATCAGATTACTCATCAGAGTTAGTGGATAGAACTCTGTACAGACAAAATATTGAGTCATTGATGTGTCTAACAAATACTAGGTCAGATATATGCTTTGCTGTGAACACCTTGTGTCAGTATCTAGTGGAAAACCAGATGTGTTCACCTATTAGTTGCAAAGCATGTGATGAAATACCTAAAGGATACGATAGATTTTGATCTATGTTATCTTAGAGATCATGACTTTAGATGGCTACACAGATGTTGATTGGGCAGAAATTGTATCAGACAGGAAGAGCACATCGAGAGGATGTTACTGTCTGGGATCAGCCATGATCTCATGGTTTAGAAGGAAGCAATATAGTGTGGCTCTTAGCACAAGCAGAATATATGGCTTCTTGCTCTGCTAAGTTATGAAACAATATGGATTCAGGATTGTTTGACTTAGAGATAGACCCAACTATGATCCTATGTGACAAACAGAGTTGTATCAAGATGGCAGAGAATCTAGTGTTCCAAGATATGGTGCAGAAAGGAACCAAAAGTTTGAATTTGTAACAAGTTACGAATGTACTAACCAAACTTCTACCGATCCGATGTACTAACCAAACCTCTACCTCAAATAAATTTTTCCAAGACAAACTTAATATAGTTCAGAAGGACCCTCCTCGAAAGGGGGAGTGATGTGATAACTCATGATGAGATTGCCTGCATCGACAGTGAGGTCAATGATGAGGATACCTATATTAGTGATGCCGACAGAGAGGTTGGTGGATGGTACTTAGACAGGGTCAAAGGTGACAAGGGGATTGCATCATCCTTGAACATATGTTCTAAAGAGAGCCATAGACGTATGTCTTCGAGAATGAAGTCCTTGGTGGACATGATAGGATTGCATCGTCCTCAAGAGAGCCGTAGACGTATGTCTTCGAGAATGAAGTTCTTGGTGAACATGTGAGGGGATTGGATCATCCCTGGACTTAAGTCCTAAAGAAGAGCCGTAGACGTATGTCTTCGAGAATGAAGTCCTTGGTGGACATGATAGGATTGCATCATCCTCAAGAGAGCCGTAGACATATGTCTTCGAGAATGAAGTTTTTGGTGAACATGTGAGGGGATTGGATCATCCCTGGACTTCAGTCCTAAAGAAGAGCCGTAGACGTATGTCTTCGAGAATGAAGTCCTTGGTGGACGGTTGAGGATTAAGTCATCCTTGGACCTAGGTCCTAAATGTACGGTTGAGGATTAAGTCATCCTTGGACATGGTCCTAAATGTACGGTTGAGGATTAAGTCATCCTTGGATGTGGTCCTAAATGTACGGTGGAGGATTAAGTCATACTTGGACGTAGTCCTAAATGTACGGTTGAGGATTAAGTCATCCTTGGACGTGGTCCTAAATGTACGGTGGAGGATTAAGTCATCCTTGGACGTAGTCCTAAATGTACGGTGGAGGATTAAGTCATCCTTGGACGTAGTCCTAAATGTACGGTTGAGGATTAATTCATCCTTGGACATGGTCCTAAATGTACGGTGGAGGATTAAGTCATCCTTGGACGCGGTCCTAATGTACAGTGGAGGATTAAGTCATCCTTGGACGTAGTCCTAAATGTACGGTTGAGGATTAAGTCATCCTTGGACGTAGTCCTAAATGTACGGTTGAGGATTAAGTCATCCTTGGACGTGGTCCTAAATGTACAGTGGAGGATTAAGTCATCCTTGGACGTGGTCCTAAATGTAGGGTGGAGGATTAAGTCATCCTTGGACGTGGTCCTAAATGTACGGTGGAGGATTAAGTCATCCTTGGACGTGGTCCTAAATGTACGGTGGAGGATTAAGTCATCCTTGGACGTGGTCCTAAATGTACGGTGGAGGATTAAGTCATCCTTGGACGTGGTCCTAAATGTATGGTGGAGGATTAATTCATCCTTAGACGTGGTCCTAAATGTACGGTGGAGGATTAAGTCATCCTTGGACGTGGTCCTAAATGTACGATGGAGGATTAAGTCATCCTTGGACGCGGTCCTAAATGTACGGTAAGGATTGGATCATCCTTGGACTTTGGTCCTATGAATTGAGCCGTAGACATGAGGTCTCCGAGAATTGATAGGACTGGATCGTCCATGGACTTCGGTTCAAAATGTACATGTTAGGACTGGATCGTCCCTGGACTTCGGTTCAAAAGGTACATGTTAGGACTGGATAGTCCCTGGACTTCGGTTCAAAAAGTACATGATAGGACTGGATCATCCCTGGACCTCGGTTCAAAAAGTACATGGTAGGACTGGATTGTCCTTGGACCTCGGTTCAAAAGGTACATGATAGGATTGCATCATCCATGGACCTATGTCCTAAAGAGAGCAGGATTGATCATCCTGTAATATGATTGTGTGTGTTGATGTGGTTACTTGTATCGGTATGGATACTCGTATTGATGATGTGGTTACTTGTATCAGTAGGATACTTGTATTGATGATGTGGTTACTTGTATCGGTATGGATAATTGTATTAATGATGTGGTTACTTGTATCGGTATGGATACTTGTGTGATGACGATGCTGATGATCATGTGATGACGATACTGATGATCGTGTGATGACAATGCTAATGATCGTGTGATGACGATGCTGATGATCGTGTGATGACGATGCTGATGATCGTGTGATGACGATGCTGATGATCGTGTGATGACGATGTTGATGATCATGTGATGACGATGCTGATGATGCTGATGATCGTGTGATGACGATGCTGATGATCGTGTGATGACGATGCTGATGATCATGAGATGACGATACTGATGATCGTGAGGATCCAGATGTTGATGTTGTTGTAGCTGTTCGAGTGCTGCAGAAGATAAAGACTCAATACTGAAGATGTTGATGTTCCAGTATTGAAGATGTTCCAGTAACTGCTTGAGTTACTGATGATGTTGAGAAAGCTTCCAATGATTTATAGATGTATCATGTATGATGTTGATGACTCCTTGCTCGTGCAGATACTGTTATAATATCCTTCTCGTTAAGGGGGAGTGTTGAAATATTGTAACTTCAAAGAATATTATATTTGTACTTTATTATTCCGGAGATGTTTATTCCTCCGTCGGAATGTGGTAACTTGGGTTATTAGACTTCCCTAGTGGGGGTCGGCCCTGTATGTGTTATGTGGGTCAAAGGGTTGTTAGACCACCCTAGTGGGGTTGGCCCAGTCAGTTATAATAGGGTATTTAATCTAATGGTTAAATACGAGCCTACATGTACTTGTGTAAAAGATATGTCAGAGTAGTGTATAAATAGAGGAGGTGTGTTCCTCATTTGATACACACACTCACTCACTTAAGAGAGGCGCACTTGTGGAGGAGAGGTCTGCTATGGTGGAGGAGGAGATCATGTCTTTGGTTTGCATCTTTGTATATTGCTGGTCATCTATATTGAGGAAGCTTTACTGGGTTTTCTACCCCATGAGGGTTTCCCAGGATAAATCTGTGTCTCTTGTGTTTATGCTATGCTTGTTGTTTCTTCAGTGATCCTGTATATGATATTATTGTGAAATGGAATGTAATGCTGCTATTTTTTGTCTTAGCATATTGAATTTTAACAACGTCGGCTAAAGTGGAATAGCTAGTGTACATGAAGAAAAATAGGGAAATAGTGTGTCTGAAGTATATAAAGTGGACCTGAGTCAGTAAAATGGATCCTGCAGGCCAAAGAGTGCTAATGCTCAGAAGGTGAAAGATTACGTTGTAACAGATGCCCCCTAATGTGTGAGGTCAGAGACTAATGCTACGATGGCCGAAATACATTATAAATCTCAGAAGTGGAGTGATGGAGATACAAGTAGAAGGAGGAGCTCACTCATCATAATACAATAGTATCCCTGAGTACATGTCAATATAGTACAACAATCTGATACAATGGCCATGAATAGGTAATACATAGTAAATACATGTCATAAGTGATCATAGCCATGATCCCTCTATAGTAAGATATGGTCTCCTGTTGAAAGGAAACGACGGTGATGACCGGATGAAGGGGCGCTGGATGTGATTGTATATTTCGAGAAAACACCTGGCAAGGGTGACATCTCTTCACATCGTTCAAACAATCTTTAAAGATGGAAGGCCAAAAGTAACCAGCTTGCATAATACATTGGGCTGTAGCAAGCCCGGATAAGTGATCGCCACACGCCCCAGCATGGCAATCATTAAGCACATGCTCCGCTTCTTCATTATTCAAGAAACGACAGAGAATAGAATCCTTTCCTTGACCGTACAAAGTGTCGCCGACAATAGTATAATCTTTAGTGTGATGTTTCAAACGTCGTCACTCGTCGCGTGAATAATGTGAAGGAAACTTCAAAGTTTGGAGATATACAATGACATCCCCATACCAAGGGTCCTTTGACGAGATAAGAAATAAGTGTTCATCCACAAAGGAATCTTCATGGACAACATCCTCATCAAGTCGCGGAAGGTCTGACATAAGCTCAACAAAAACCAATGATTTCACCGACTTTGCCGAAGAAAAATCGAGATCAAACTCCTGAAGGATCACAATCCATCTATTGTACTCCCCGCCTACAAGGCGTCATGATAGCACGAACTGAAATGGATTGATATGAGCTACAACCGTGGTGTGTCATAACCATTGGACTGCATGAACAGTCGCAAGTGCCAACTTTTCCACGTGAGTATATCCCAGTTCAACATCTACTAGATTTCGACTAAGGTAATAGATTGCATGCTCGACGAGCGCATCATCAACTTGAACTAAGACCATGCCAATTGTCTCTTGAGATGCAGCCACATAAAGTATAAAATCTCGTGCAAAGTTGGGTGGACTAAGCACAGGGGCTGATACCAAAGCTTTCTTAAGGGCATCGAAAGACTGCTGGGCTTGCTCATCCTAGATAAACGGTGTGTCTTTCTTCAACAAACGCGCGAAAACTTTGGTAAGATTAGCATAATTGACTACAAAGAGACATAGAAAACTAGCTCTCCCTTGGAGGCTCTAAAGTTGAAACAAGTTACATGGAGGAGGCAACTGAAGTATTGTCTCAACTTTAAGAGGATTGACTCTAATACCCTCTTTTGAAACTATAAATCCTAGAAGGCGACCTGAACTCACCACAAAGATGAATTTATTGGGATTCAACCAAATCTTGTAGCATATACATCGTTCTAGAATCCAACAGAGGTGCTTGGGGTGGTCCACTCTCTTGCGAGAATGGCCAGCAAGATCATCCAAGAAAACCTCCATTATACTTTTAAGGTCATGAAAGGCATAGGTCATGGCACGTTGAAACGTAGCTCCAAAATTTTTAAGGCTGAAGGGAATTTTCCAATATGCAAACGTACCCCAAGGACAAATGAAAGCAGTCTTATGTTGGTCCTCGGGTTTGATTTGAATCTGGTTATACCCTGAAAAGTTGTCCATGAACAAAAAAATTTCACTTCCCACACAAGCATCCAAGATCTGATCAATTAATGGAGTGGGGAAATTGTCCTTCGGACATGCACGGTTCAGGTCTCTAAAATAAGTGCATACACGGATCGTTCCCTACTTCTTATCCACAGGAACGAGGTTTGACACCCATTCGGTAAGGGGAATGGGGTAGATAAAACCAACTTTGAGCAGTTTCTCTACCTCTTCCTTGATAGCGGCTTCCTTCCTAGGGTTAACAGCATGAAGATGTTGTCGAACTGGTTTAGCATGAGGATACATTCTAATATCATGTTCGACAATACTAGGGTCTATTCCTGGCATCTCCTCATATGACCAGGCGAAAGCTTCCCGAAGTTCTGTAAACAATTCGGTGTAAATGGCAACTTCCTCAAAAGAGAAATCGTCATCGATGTAAGTGTTCTCAATCTTTCCGAGAGTGCGAGAGATGTTGATCAATATAGTCAGGAAAATATTAGCCATGTTCCCCTCTGCATAAATCTCATGTGAGCCCAAAAGAGGCACAGGGTGACCAACCATCTCAGCAAGAGTCATCCCAAACTCTTCTTACTCGACGAGATTGAGGTTGGGAAGAAAATAAGAGCGATGATGCATATCCTCCCAAGGTCTCTCACTTCCACACATGGCCTCGAGAATAGATTCATCTGAAGGTAAAGTATCATCAAGGAAATCATGCGAACAAGACGAGTTGGCTACCCAAACCGGCAGCATAATGCGATCTTCCTCCTCTGTCTGTGAAGAGGAGAGATCCGACTCTACAATGGCTTGTTGAATATCCTGATAAGCAATCTCAACAACATACAGTGGCATAGACATCCCGATGTGCACAATGTCTCCAAACGTAAAACTCGTGGACGATAAAGTCCATGGATCATCAAAATAGGAAGTCCAGAACAGTACATTATGTAATGGAGGAGACGGATTGTCGGAAATGGTTCCAATAAAATTAATGGGTGAAGGAAAATCATAAGATCCCATCAACAAAGGATATAATCCGACACCCATGTTCCCAGTTGCCGGCTGAGAATCTGTAACTTGGGGGACCACTGATCCCATGGATGCTGTGGGAGAAGGATTAACGAAATCCAATTGATCGATTGTCACAATCTTGCCTTCGTGTGGAAAGCAACTAACTCTGAACATAGTAGACGCGACAGCTTTCATAGCATACATCCAATTCCAACCCAATAGAAGGTTGTAGTCGATGGGTGCATCAATCACCTCAATTTCAATAGGCATAGGTTTACCTCCCAAGCAGACAACAAGGGAAGGGATAATCCCATGCAGCTTAAATGACCGACCGTCAAATGAAGTGAGCATGTTCCTAGACGTGAGTAGAGGAGGAGAGCCAAGAGCTTTCCAACAGGCTAAAGACATCACTGACGCAGAAGCACCTTCGTCAACCACCATTCTCTTGACAAAATTATGAAGGCACTCCACATGGATTTGAAAAGCCACGTGGTAAGGTAAGTGAGGTTGAATGTCAGTAGTGTCAAACTTGATAACATTGGGACTCCCCCCATCCTAAACTCCTAAAGCACTCAAAAGGGCATGCCTTTGAGAAGGACACGCCTGTAAAACTTCAAGAGCCGACATGGCACATGGAGTTTGGCCCAAATATTCTACAATGGAGTAGTTTTGGGTTGCTCGAGCATTGGAATTATGCATAGAGTGCTTAAGAATACCTTTCGATATCTGCAGCATAGTGGAGGGCTTCTCGATATGCAAGGAATTATCAAGAGGAGGGGAAGGCTCATTCCCCATATTGGGTTTTGGTGCACTATAATCGCGTTGACGAGTAGCACACTAACCTCCGATTGGACCATATTCACGCATCCATAACCACTAGTATTGGAAGAAGATGTTGGAGTCTCGTTAGGTCCACAATCACTGGTGGGAGCATGCGAAGCCATGTTTTGATGATGAGGAAGGGGATCCTTCAACACAGCTGGGCTCTGTGCAAGATGCTTCGATGCTTCTTCGATTCGAGGACACAAGCGAGTAAGATGATCTTCCCCACAAAGATTGCAAGGGAATTTCACCTTACGCCTAGGTTTACGGTCCTCACCAGCATTTCTGCCTTCCTGAGGAGGGTTGGCATTCTCCTTACAAGGGGTATTGCGATTACTATTATTGTTCCCATTGTTTCTACCCTTACAATTGTTTCTCGCCTTCTTCTTACCACCAGGCTGCTGGTTACCCGATGGGTTCGTCGTTTGCACAGTGTGTACATCGGACGATGGGGTGGAAGTGGACAAGGTGTGAACCTATCCGGGAGTAGATTGGTTAAGCGAAAAATTTTGCATTTGATTAGCCACCAAATCTACAGGGCGAGTACTTGCGGATGCCATAATGTGTGGCCTTATTTTGACGGAAGGTAGACAAAAGTTCAGTACCAGTATCGTAACAAACCAGCAACTGGAAATGATCTAAGAAAACCAAAGCGATCTCATTGAAACCACTATAAGTGCCCCCAGGCAACTCAACATACCACTTTGCAGCTGTCCCTATGAGGGTGCGTTGAAATAGTCGCAATCTAATAGAATCGTGATTCAATGAGTTGGAAGAGCACCAAAGGTGAAACCTTGTGACATGATCACCCGGATCCTCACCACCTTTCCCCTCAAACTTAGGAATGTCTGAAGGGAGCTTGGTAGGGACTGGAGGCCATTTAGGGTCGTGACACACCAGATCATTCGTGAGCTTCGAAAGATTCAAACATGCAAGGAATGAGAGCTGCAGCTAGAAAACTTGATTATAAGCTCCCATAAAAGGTTGATTCTAAGGACCTGAAGGATATGAAGGACCATAAGCTTGACCATGACCATTAAACTTCTGATTATACAGACTTGACTGACCATAAGCTTGACCATGGCCATAAGGTTGATAAACTATTCCGACCTGACCCATGTGAGAGTAAGTAGGTATATATGCATTTTGAGCACCATATTGATGTGGGTTGTACTGGTGCCCAGCACTGACTGTGTTGCAGTAAGGGTTGCCACCATAATTATGGGGCATATACGTACTATTCATAGCAAGAACCGTGTTGTAATGACCATGATTATAAGGTATGTTCCCACCCACAATGTAAGCGTTATTAGTAGCGTGAGCAGTCATGTGGTGACCATAAGTATGAGATGTATTCCCAACCCCAACATTGGTGTTACTAGTAGCAGGAATGGTGGCGTTGTGACCATGAGGATAAGGTATATTCCCACCTCCTACATTGGCATTACTAGTAGCGGCAGCGGACATAAAAGTATATGGTATATGTCCACCCCTGTGATTGGGAGGAATGTTAACATTCACAAAAGTGGTCCTAGGTTGACGGGTAGCGGCATGTGTATTATGTTGTGGATGGTGAGTCATGTTGCGAACAATGTTCCTATTAGGATGGGTAGTCCTAGGAGGTGACCTTCTTCCAACATTAGCATTATTAGGAGGAATATGACTGGTCCCCATACTATGTGTGTGAGTGGAAAACGTGGTGCCCGCAGTGAGGGTATTGCCCCCAGTGGGTGCATTGTTGCTAACATCGTGACTAGTGCCAGCATGACTACCAAATGTAGTGGAAGGATCAACTATATTGTAATCAGGCATACCAAAAGAGAACGGGGTAGGGTTGGTCGTAGGACCTGCATCATCGTGTAACTCTGGCATCCCATAATGGAAATCATGTGGATTCAAAGGATAGAACGGGTCGTCCTCGGGTGGATCCGGACCAAACAAACTAGGTTGGGTCTCAGGTGGATCCAGACCAAACAAACTAGGTTGGGTCTCGGGTGGATCTGGACCAAACAAACTAGGTTGGGTCTCAGGTGGATCACCCCCCCACACCTCTCTAGGAGTAGGGGTGTCTGAAGTGTGTTCGACTCTACCCGATGGAGTCGTAGGGGTTTCTCCCGTTCCAGAATGTGCAGTCATGACGTCGATGACGTATGTTTCGTAAGAATCTGAAGACTCAGAGGGAGCCCACCGATGTCCCCTATCAACACAGCGTGAAAGCTCGACAACCGATAAACCAGCCAACCAATGAGATCAACGGAGAGCAGGACTCCGTGCCACGATATCTCTAGAGAGACTATAAAATCATAGTGTCCCCTAACGGCCAAACTATTGATCAAAAATAGAAAATCAAGAGCACACACCTAAAGAAACTACAGCCAAGAGCAGACAAACAGAGTGGCTAAATTAGCTCCCGACACTAGAGCCAGTATGTCTATCCTAGGAGAGGCTTGAGACTCCCAAACTATAGCCGAAGGTAACATAATCAGTTATAGAGGTTCCCAGGCTTCACTGCGTGCAAAGGGCCGGAACCCTCAGCAACAAACAACTATGCTGTCCAACCCTTATCTGACTCAGGACACAAACAATATAACCACTGCAAGCACCCTGTACGATACCTAGGTAAGAAAACTATGGTCACCACAGTACAACCAATGCTCAGGGGGATAGTCGCAGGTGGGATCCGTCATATGGGCAGCGTAGCTAAGCCCAAAACTCAAGAGGTTCAAATCCCCCAAGAGTCCCCAAATACGAACAAATCCTGGAAATATCTCCCATGTTTGGCCAGTATTGGAGGGCTATCTCCGTAACCAACCTCCCATGACCTCGTGCTTAACTCTGGTCTGAGTAGAGCTTCTTGGGAACACCGATGTATACCATGGATTTCACCACTCCTTGGTCAGACACATAATGTTTTGTCTAGTAGGCTTGGATTGTTTACTCACAATGATCTATTCCAAGACTCTAAACATATGTAGTTGGTGTATCCTATAAAAAAAATCATTCTAATCAATTTTAGATTAAGCATTAAATTTAATGGCTATGGTTACTCAAAGGATATGGTCGTAAAACTAATGATGTATATGACTCAATAGTATGCAAAATCGTCAAACTCTAGACTCATCTATCCAATAAAAACAATGCCACTAGAATGAAAATCAATCCAACGGTTTCAAAATAAAAATGCAACTCTTTTATATTTTCAATGCACAAGCAGAACCTAAATGAAAGCAGCAAGCACTCAGATGCAAAATGCAGTACATAAAAGTAATTTTTTTTGTATTTTCACTTATAAACAAAAGGAAAATGCAAAACTATGTTTTTATATTTTTCAATATAAAGAAATGAAAAATGCAAGCAAAATCCCACTATTCAGTTACAGAAATGCAAAGGAGATCACTCAAACACCCCAGCAGATCCTAAACAGTAAGACTCAACCAATGTACTGAGCTAAAAAATTGAAAATGGGTAAAAACCAATGAGGCTCAAAACCAAGAGAAAAGAGGAGTTATGGTCACGAACAAGGCTTGGAACAATCAAGAACAAGGCTAAAGAAGACTCAGGAACACTCAAAACCAACCCAACAACAACCAAAGGCCATAAACCAATCACCCCCGGAGTTGTATGCTACTGTCAAAGGAATAACTACAAGTACCCACGGGCTATAATGAAGACATAGGCAGGTAAACGTGGGAAGAACTAGGCTCACCCGCGTATAGGGAAAAGTAAATGAGCAAAAAAAGAGTCCAATGGCTCAAAAAAGGTGTTTTCTATAGTGTATCCTAATGGCCAATCAATGACATAGAGACTCGACACACAACAACTCTAAGTAAGGACTAATGCCTAAAAATCCCCAAAAATGGATGGTTTCCCCAACAGAGTCGTCATTTCTGTTACGGAGAAAAATTCCTATGGATTGGGGTAGACCACAACAGACAGCTAACTACCATAAATTAACTCAATTCTCAATGCTATGCTATATAAATGATAATGTTAAGATAATGGAGAATATAACCAACCTCGATCCGGACATTCGATGTAGATCCCCGTTGAAGCTTCCAATTCGTGCACTTGAGCCTGCAAATTAGTCTTGACATCCAATATACAACAAGTGCATATAATATATGAAAGACATTAACATCATCAATAGAAATTGTCCATGATATTATAAGTAAATGAAACCCAATGTAATATAAACAACATTCACAACATTAATGGACAAGAAGTACAATGTGATACGACCTCTTGTCGGAAACCAATCTGAACCAAGAACAGGGTCTCTCCACTTGTGCCTCCAGCACTTCAATCCTCCATGGAATGACAAACTCAAACTATGATAGGAGTTTGGAAGGTGAGCATAAAGGGTTCACAACAACAAGGATCAATGAGTGTAGACTCAAGATACAACAAAAATCCACTAGAGTTATCTTGCTCTCTCTTTCTTCTCCCGTCCATATGCTATATGTGCTAAATATATAGTCCTCCCAAAGGTAAGTGAAAGGACACATCAAGGCATTTCAGGGCAAATGGAGGGCCAAAGGTCACCGTAAGACCGCTTTTTGGGAGTAAAAAGTCATTTACTAGTGATTTTTACCATTTTACTTGTCACCCGCGGGCTATAGTGATGCAACTCGTGAGTACGCCAGCTAAAGTGGAACAGCTAGCATACAGGAAGAAAAATAGGGAAATAGTGTGTTTGAAAGATATAAAGTGGATCTGAGTGAGTAAAATGGATCCTGCAGGCCAAACTGTGCTGATGCTCACAAGGTGGAAAATTACGTTGTAACAAGAACACTTCCCAGAATTAAGTGAATAGCGGATAAAAATCTCAAATAGGGAAAATACCTTTTGGAATATCTTCAAATACCTCGGAATTCTTATCAATCACCTTTTGGAGATATGGGGAAATAGGAAACTTAGATGTTTGAACATCTAATGAGCATAATTGTGCAATTACACCATGATGTCCTTTTTTTATCAATTTTTTCATACCATTAGAGCTTATCACCTTACTTGGTTTCCATGTGATACCATTTAATTCATATTATTTCCTTTCCATAAAAATTTCATGAAAAGCTTCTGAAAATTAAAATCCATTGTTCCCAATGATTGTAACCATTGATCTCATAAGAAAACCTCAACACCGCCCATCGGAATAGCAATCATTGGACTATTCGATACATATTCCCCCATAGTGAGATTGATATTATGGCATTTTCCTGAGCAATTGATAGTTCCTCCATCTGCAATCATTAATTGAAACTCTGATGTTGGATATACAAATCAATTGAGAGCCGTGGCTAATTTATAGTGAATGAAATTATGAGTACTACAAGAATCAATCAACACTATTACCTTTTTATTTTTTATATATCTTCGATGATGAGCCCTACTCTGTGGCTCAAAACGTCGAGAAGTTAAACTATCTAAATGCAGTCTCCTTCTGATATTCAACTACCACTGCGTAAAACCATGAACAATTTGAGGAGTGCTAATTCCAACCAATGCATGACAGGATATGGTGGGAGTAATCTCTTCAGAAGTAGTATCTTCTATTTCTTCATCTTGAGACGGTTCTTGTTCTTTTGGTGATTCTTGTTCATTTTCTTCCTCTACTTCACAATCTATGTAAAATAGTTTATTCTCAGTGCAATTGTGGCCCTTACTGTATTTCCTATCACAATTGTAACAAATCCCTTTTTATCTTTTTTCCTCTAGTTGTTGTGGTGTCAATCTTGTAGGTTGTGGATGACTCGAGACCACACTTCCTTTTTTATAGTTGTAAGTGGTATACTTTCTTATTGCCATAATTTGTTTTTCATTTTTTCTTGCCACCCTGAATGCATGATCCAAGGATTTAGTTTCCCAAAGGAAAACCTCATGTTGGATGCTATCTCTTAAATTTCCTCTGAAGACGTCTATCAGATGCTCCTCTGGAATATCTGTGACCTTGATATTCAAGATTTGAAAGTTCTCAATGTGATCCCCAGCTAAACCCTTTTGTTTGAGATTTATTAGTTGTCTAAAGAAGGTATTTCTCTTGGTGTCCTCATAATGTGCTATCAATTCCTTCATAAAAATTGTCCAAGTGACAAGTGGTTTACGCGAGAAAATCCATCTATACCACACAAAATGATTAGGTTCTAAATATAAAGATGCAATGCGTACCTTTTGTGTGGATTGCACCTCGTGTAGGTCAAAGAACTACTCCATTTGTATTATTCATGTGACCAGATCCATGCCATCAAACTTCCCCATATCGATCTTTGGGATGTAGTTGGTTTTTGACCCCATGTTGGAGTCCCTAAAGTCATGATGTATGTTCCTTTTGTTTTCGTCGTGAATTTCATGGGATATCTTGTCACTTCTAGGAAGCCCTTCTTGCAGCAACTTTGAAAACCCTTCTTTCAAAACTTCCATATCCCCCTTCAAACCCTTCAAATCATCTCTGTCCTTTTTCAAATCATCCATTTCCACTTCCAGTTCATTCTTGGTTTTACATAGGATTGATGTTAGTGCATCTTTTGTCATTTTATTCTCTTGTAAATCATATATGTCCTTGCACATTTCTTCACCTTCATCATAAGTCCATGTAGAACTGTTTGGAGGCTTATTTGGTGTAGAGTTCCCCATTTTAGGAGGAATTTACAACAATATATATAGGTATCACACCCTAGGGTTCACCACAAATATATCCTTCTACTCAAGTTATTCAAATTTTAAACTACATACCTTTTTCAACCCTAATGGAAGACTGTTTTATGGCCGACTTAGAGCTGAGGTAAAATTCAAATTTTGACCCCTCTAGGTATGAAACTTTGGCCTATTGTATCCTTATGTTTCCTCTTTCCTATTCCATAGTTTAGAACTAATTCTAGTGTGCCAATAGAATGTTATTATGGATCTCCCATCACTTCTTATTTTTGTTCCTTTCAGAAGATAGAAATGTGAAAATCCTCACAGCAGATCTAAGAGATGATGTATACCTCACAAGAGTAATTATGATTAAGCAGGAAAATAGAAGAAGAGTGAACAATACAGTATAATGAGCAACATAATAATATGGTACAGTAGAACTCAGATAGAAGCAATAATACTTCACACACACTAGTTAATTAATCACAATATGGACAAATAAATAGTACAATGGTAGAGAGGATTCGAATGCCTAAGGTGGCAATTCGAATTAGCCTCTCAGAGTGATCATAAGATCAATAGAGTGTCATCGAAGCACAACTAGGTGTCCTCATGATTATCAGAGCACAACTAGAAGTCTTCATTATCATCAGTGGAGTCATCTATGCTCAAGTAACTGTCAACCATCAGTCAAACTAAGTTTGGTAGGTGTAACTGAGTGTAACTAAGTGTAACTAACTGTAACTGACTGTAACTGACTGTAACTGAGTGTAACTGAGTGTAACTAAGTGTAACTGAGTGTAACTGAGTGTAACTGAATGACAACTGGACTGGTAGGTGAAGAAAGGTGAGTTGATTCCTAAAATCAAGGAAGAAGGGTGCATTAAGCAACTGGAGGACTAAAACTGAATAATGAGAAGCTCCTGAGGGATGGCTAATTGAGGGGTAGGTGCTGGAGTGATGACTGGGATGCATGCAAACCCTAAAGGTGCATGCATGACTGAAAATGTAAATGATCAAAATACTGGTGGGACTAGGATGGAGTATAGGAATATCCTAACACCCCCCCTTAATCCATCCTGGGCCCTGGTAACTAAGACCAAAGGTCACCCAATACAATGAATAATAACAAACAATAAACCAAGGAAGTGGGAAAATTTCATGGGAAACATACCCCCTCCTCAAAAAATAGACTGTAAGGCACACATAAAAATAAATGCTCCAAACTCAAGCTGGTGTGATGCTTGGTCATATGTTTGGAGGTATCTTCTTCTTGGGAAGAAGTGGATCATGCTCAAAAAGCATGTGCTTGTACTTTCTCTTCAGATCGAATGTGATGAGAACAAATCCAACAGTATGAGAATTATCCTTGAACCTGTGATTCGAATCAGCTGAGGTAGGATCAAATCTGTGAAAGTGTATATAGTCTTTTGTCTTCTCCTTCGAACCACCATGGGTGAGATTATGCCAAAAATAACTATTACATGTTTGCTTGAAATCAAAATCAGATTTAAGACTTAAAAAACAGTTTCTTGAGATCTCCTTTGAACCAGCAGGGGTGAGATCAAAACTATCATATGCATGAGAAATTATCCCAAGCAGTAATTGCTTAGAACCCAATTTAGATACAAGACTTGAATCATGGTTTCATGAGATCTCCTTTGAACCATGAGAGGTGAGATTAAAACCAGTAGATGCATGAGAAATTATCACAAGCGAATGGCAATGGCCATATTCTTCAATGACCTTCTGAAAACATGGAATTATGATCATATAGTAGTATAAAAGAGGAGATAGCTGGAGAGGAGCGAATGCATTACCTTCAATAGCTGTTTTGACCTCCGAAATAATCATGTGATCATGATGCAAACCAACAGACTCTGGTGCAAGAGAGGATTTAGGACCTTCTGCAATATCTAGAGTGTAAGCTGGCACAGAAAGAGAAGAAAGTATGAGCATGAGTGGAGAATCTACAAGTTCTTTGCCAACAACTTCAATATGAGATGATACTAGTTCATGATCTGAGAGACCATCAAGAGGAGCGAATGCATCACTTTGCTTGCTTTCGAATGGGTTTGGACCAATCCCTTCATTCTTTCTGTCAAATTTTTCATCCAAGTGAGCCCATAACTCTTTTGGAGTCCATAACTCCTTTGGAGTTTCAACACCATCACAGTATTTGAATTGGAATCTCTAGTATGCAAACAAAGAAAACATCATTGCTTCAAAGTGCATGTCACCTTTATTTAACCAGACAATCTTCTCTTCAGGGGATTCGAACTCTCTTTCAAAATAACAATAAAAAAGATCATGGATCTTCAAGTTTGCTATCATTCTTGGTTTCCATTCATCATAGTTTAATGGAGAAAGAGGAGTAATTCCTGATGAATACATAAAAGCTGTAGAAGACCTACAAAAACAATATAGAATAACTGCAACTGCTACTGCTGCAAAAATGTAGAGACTGCTGCACTTGAAATCTTGGTAATAACCTGCAAAAAACTCTCAAGAATGGAGATAAACAATACTCTCAACATGCTCTGATACCATGTGAAAATCCTCACAGAAGATCTAAGAGATGATGTATACCTCACAAGAGTAATTATGATTAAGCAAGAAAATAGAAGAAGAGTGAACAATATAGTATAATGAGCAACAGAATAATATGGTACAATAGAACTCAGATAGAAGCAATAATACTTCACACACACTAGTTAATTAATCACTATATGGACAAATAAATAGTACAATGGTAGAGAGGATTCGAATGCCTAAGGTGGCAATTCGAATTAGCCTCTCAGAGTGATCATAATATCAATAGAGTGTCATCGGAGCACAACTAGGTGTCCTCATGATTATCGAAGCACAACTGGAAGTCTTCATCATCATCAGTGGAGTCATCTATGCTCAAGTAACTATCAACCATCAGTCAAACTGAGTCTGGTAGGTGTAACTGAGTGTAACTGAGTGTAACTGACTGTAACTGAGTGTAACTGAGTGGCAACTAGACTGGTAGGTGAAGAAGGGCAAGTTGCTACCTAAAATCAAGGAAGAAGGGTGCATTAAGCAATTGGAGGGCTAAAACTGAATAGTGAGAAGTTCCCGGGGGTTGGCTAACTGAGGGATAGGTGCTGGAGTGATGACTGGGATGCATGTAAACCCTAGAATGCATGCAAACCCTAAAGGTGCATGCATGGTTGAAAATGTAAATGATCAAAATACTGGTGGGACTAGGATGGAGTATAGGAATATCCTAACACGAAATTGTACGGACTAGCACGTGTCCAATATTTTGTATCCGATTCTAAAACTTCTACAAAATATACTGTGGTTTTTACTCTTTCTGATGAAACTTTTCTCACTCAATTTGGATCTAGAATGCCCCAGATATGACCTTTTTCCCCATAACACCTATTTTAGACTAGTTTTTGGACTAGTCAAATACCCTAGATTCCGAGGCTAATATCTCCTAACATGTGATATCTCGGGACCTGAAGTTCGAACCACATATATATTGGCCTGTTCTAGATTTTTTTTTTTAATATCATTGTCTGAATCCTTTTATAAAAAATATTATAGTCAAAATGCCAAGATGACTCGTTTTGAAGAAACTAGTCCCGAGGAAAGAGCTCTGATACCAAATGTTATGCAACCAAGTCATAGATATAGCATAAAAATAGAATAAATAGACCAGAAGAAAGTAATCCACACCTTAATAATGAAGAAATGAGATGAATAACAATCCTCTTCGAAGGACGAACCTTCTTACACAATGTACTAAGTACACAAGACAAGACAATATAAAATAATGACTAAAATGAAAAGGTCTTCTTCCTATATATAGGAGACAAAGGGGTACAATAGAAACTAATAGACCCACTAATACGCCCAAGCTAATAGCAATAATATGTAATGCGCCATAATAAAGGGGGTAATGTGCCACTACATAGGGGGTAATGTACCAATATTTAGGGCTTAACATAAATTCTCTTTCAAAAGATAAAATCAACAATGAGGTTGAACCTTCAACCCTTGCTAATATTTCTCAGATCCTTTGTATGGAAAATAATATTGAGATCCAAATCCCTTATGTCATACACCTCTATATGTATCAGTTGCGCTAACCTAGATTTTTATCTGTATTTATGCATGTATGGATTTATCTATAATTTTGGATGGTTTAATTAATTTTGGGTTATTTATATGCATCCTTAAATACTATAGCATGGTCCCATATTTTATAGTAGCTCAATTTTCACCAGTTTAAGAGGCTCCCATACAAAACCCATTTTCATTATCTCGGTCTCCTTTTAAGCAAGTGATTTTGGTTCAAAGAACAAGGATGACTATTTGTTTACAATGATGAAGAAGCAAATATCACCACAAAACATATATTATCCCTCCACACAACGTCATGGGGATGTATATACTTTTTTTCATTACACAAATAAAGTATTTTGATCACCTACATTTTATTGAGCTCAACCAACCAATTTTGTCTCTTGTCTGAAAAGGTAGGTCACATCCCTCAAATGAAAATAATAACTTTGGTATTATATCTAACCTTAATATTTATATATGGAAAAATATAACACAATGATATATTACAAGGAATAAATGACTTATTTCTACCTAAAGGACAGTCATATAACCCTTAGGTCATATTGAGCCTTAGGACAGCAATTTCTCACATCTCTCTTACTAGGAATTACTTTGAGTTAAAACAATAAGAAAATAGGAATGGATTATCAAGTAGATCACTTCCCTAAATATTATTACAAAGGCAAGCTAAATAAATAGATATAAATGTTTCCTTAAAATGTCCATGATATGAAAGATCAATAGGGAAAATAATTATGACTTGATTTGGCTCACTTTCCTAGATCTACAAATATAAATCCATATACATAAACCCCTTCCTTAGTGAATGCTTGACCATGTTTTATAATTAAGAAAAGGGTGAAATTATTATAACATCGAGCCCATGAACTTTATGCTATCTTACTATAGTGTCATATCCTTGTGATGGGATGACGGTGCACTTCTATACTTATTTTGGATTTTTTTAATTTGCTAGCTTATAAGAGTTTTTCTCATATCTAAGTACTAGGGTTAGAAATAAAAAAGGTATTGAAAATGCTACCAAAAATGAGTACTTATGATATCTAGCAAAAATAGGATTTTTCTTTTTTAGTTAGATAGTGTATTGAGAAGGGGTTTTAAAAAAATACTTTTTAGAGTTATTTTTTAATATCTAGTGGATTTACATTTATAATTTAATATCCCATGAAAAACATGGTATTCCATAGCCTCATTGTGTCAAGCCCTGATGTGCCCCACATATCAATGTAATGCCATTCAGAAATCCCAAGGTAATGCTAGTTAATATTATATCACATATATCTAAGGTTTCACTCATTGTTTGTTCTCTTGATTCATACTCCCCTTCTAGAGAAAATCTAAACTTTAGGCTTCAATGTTTTTGGATTTTTTTCCTTTCCTCATTAATCAAACTCTTTCTTTACAACTTCGAACTTCCAAAAATTTTCAAATTTAATTCATGAAATACCCATTTTTAAAGTTGTAATCCTTTCCTTCTTTCTACTTCTCTCAAGTATTCTAATCAAATTATAAAAAATTATCAACATTAACTAAAATCATTCTAATTTTTAACAACACCAAAAAAATATGACCTTCTTAAGATTTGTCGAAATGTTCCATAGATTAACAATTTCACAATTTTTTTAACCATAGTAATTATTGAGGAATGTTCCCTATATTCACAATTTTTGTAACCATAATAATAATGACATTCTTTGTAGAAATCATATATCTATATAATTTACTAACAGTATTTTCCTCTAATGTAATTTTCATATGAACAACCACATTGTCAAATGGTTGTGCCAAATGCAATTGATGCATAATCATACCATAAAGGGGTAATCCTTCAACAATATCCATAATAAAGTGGCCTTACCCAACTCTTCATTCTCCCAAATAATCATAAATTGATCAACTTCATCCATGGAAATGGAAGTGTTACCCTTTGTCTATTCTTCACTGCCCCTTGTTTAACAACATAATCTTCATCTCTTGTAACAGTCATAGTCTCCTCGTAGCCATTCTTTGGGATATATTGTGTTATGATCCTTATTGGATTAGAGATATACATTAGGCTTAAAGGTCCTTACTATAATAGTGATGATTTTTTAGGGTTTAAATTTAAAAAACAAAATTTACTTATAAGTGATATGGCCTCATTTGTAAATTTTGAGGAAATTTTAAATGATGATGTGGCCAAGAATTTTGATGGCAATGGTGTGGTGACAATATGGTTCTTACATAGAGAAATAATTATGTCTATGATGCCACAACTAAAAGTGTATATAACTAATAAAATATTTTTATGAATCTTTGTCGACCCTAATCTAGAAATGGCATGGCCACTTTGCTTCAAATGAAACTAGTGCAGCTATTGTCTTAAACAAAGAGAATAGCCCACCCTAAGAAAATATTAAAAAATGGAAAAAATGTGTTTCTCTTTGACCATAAAAAATTCTATGATACCACTTTTTATGATACTAACCAAATTAGATATATACCTTAGAATAATATGTTAGACAATACAATAATAAATCCAAATATTATAGATAATATCCTTAAGGTAGGGAAAAACCATCAATTGTAACTCTTTATAAAAAGAATCATTTCACAATCTATGCTTATTTCAATATAAAATAAAACATGCTCCCTACAATGATATGCATGTGTATATATACTCTCTCACAAGTATTCTTGTGGGCCTATGCCAACTACCCTTTAGTATTAAATTTCATAATATATTACCTACCAACTATCTAGTGGGCCATGTTTAATGAGTATGACCCACAACCTTAATTATTGAGTTCACATATCAACACATTAGCCAATTTTATTGCATTTGTATGAAAAAATTACATTTATTATCTTCCCTATATACCCTTCTAAGTACATAACCTTATTTTAATTATCCTCTCTATGTACCCTTGTAGGTACCTAAGAAGGATACCGAAGGTTACTTTAATTACTCTCCCTATATACCCTTCTAAACCTAACATTATTTTAATTAGACTCTCTATGTACCCTTATAGGTACCTAAGAAGGATACCTAATGTTACTTTAATTACTCTCCCTAAGTACATTAAAACTTCCTCAATTTTAATTGTAACAACCAAAACCACGATACCTTTTGCATGATTCTTCTTTTCATTTATTCATCTTTTTTCATTCTCTAATGCTTTTGTGTTGTTTCTTATATATTAGATGTCTACCCTTCTCCAATGTTATTATTCTTTCTATTTGATTGATTTCCTTATCATTAATATATCTTATTTTATGTGTTTCTTTTTTTTGACCGATGACACTTGGTCCTTCTAATCTAGAAAAGTTAACACTACAATAAGGTATACTAATTCTACTTTGACTCTAGGAATTTATTTTATCTCATACTAAAATGATGCAAATGAAAATAGAACTAACTCTTAAACAACTTTATGAGAAAAACAGTGAGAAAAAAAATGAAAGAATGTGTTTAATAACAACTTAAAAAATACAATCCACCAATTAAATTCCTAAGGAAAACTCGGTCACTAATACAAACAATTATAAAAATAAAACTAAAATGATGCAAATGAAAATAAAACTAACTCTTAAATAACTTTATGGGAAAAAAAAAATGAGAAAATGTGTTTAATAACAACTTAAAAAATGCAATTCACCAAAATAAACATTGTTTATAAGATCAAATTAAATTCTTAAGAAAAACTCAGTCACTAATACAACATTAGGGAGTTCCATCGCAACCCTCTTCACCATATTAACACACATGCCACATAATGGAATTCAACTACTACACTTAAGAATGCAAACATTTTTTCCCTGGATGCGGGTGACATCACCGTCCAACCCTCGGCCGATGTGTACAGGGAGATGCTGCAACCGCACCCCCCCGTACAAGGGGACACATCCGGCATACAGGAGCATAACCCTCTGACGAATGATGGCAGACACATGGCCAACATCAATGGTGGACGATGCAGCCACATGGAACCATGACGACATGGAAATCTGGACGACGACATGAATTTAAACCTCGAGGAAGAGGGAGTTATTGTTGCTCTCCTTTGCTCGCACCTGGATTGATGTCTCCCCTTTGCCTTTGAGACCTGCAATCAATTTCAGCAGTTTCAATGAAGACGACAACCTGTGGTAATGATTACCTTAGCTCTTTAAATCCCCTGGTCAATATGGACGTGGCTACAATGATAGATCTTTGGCTCTTCGCTGCATTTCTTCCCTGGGCTTCAGCAAACTTCAAGGTAATTGTAGACATTCCCTATGTCATTTCTCTTCATTTATCTGTCATGACGAACCGCACAAGGGGCATATCTCGTCACGGGAGTGGGAGTGGGAGCATCCATAAGAACAACAATCGTCGGCCGAAGGTGGTCATGGACTGGTCTATGATGGATGGATATGCCGAACGTATCTCGGCGAGGACACGCAATCTTATTGATGGGTGGGAGGATCGCATAGTAACGGCACTCCTTGCTGCAGGTAGTAATGGCGGTGCCATTAACCATTACTAGTTGCTCAAAAACATGATAAGCACACTCATAGAAGAAATAGAAGACAATTGGAAAGCCAGTTCCAGCATCGTCCACAACGTCAAGGAAAGCTTGAAGGAAGTTGCAGATCACTCCAACACTCTAGATGCAAGCATGACCTGGGAGGCCTTCTCCATTGGCAACAACTCAGAACTTGAAAAATAGAAGGGAAAAAATAAAGACACGGCTGCGACAGTCCTAGACCATGGGTTAGAAAACAAGAAATCAACTAGAATGAAGAACAAAAGCTCAGCTCCGGGACCCAGCATCACCAAGGATGGAATGCACACTCCAGGTTCTCCTTCACTGCCCCCATCGGGGATTTTCGAAGATTTTTATGTGGCCTGTCCAATCATCGAGGAAGACCGAGTGAAACCACCGACAGAATGAAACCTGGGCGGCCATTGCTCCGGGTTACCTCTGCGACTATCAGCTATTTTGTTTCTATTTCCTGCATAGTCTTTTTTTTCAGTACTGTTAGACTAAATAGGTTTTCTTTTTTGAAGAAAGTCCCTATTTTTTTAAGGGCAGACCATACTCTAGAGGTCTTAATTCTGTATTATGTCAGTCATTACAGTATTTTTGAGCAATTGGGATGGTGGCTTCAGCATATGAGGCCTCCCCAATATGCAAAACTCCACTCGGCTCTAGATGTATATTCATTTTATGTTAATTAAATTTCTACTCTACAACTTTAAAAAAAAAAAAATGCAAACATTTTTCTAAACATTAATCAAAAGTTTTATCCTCCAATAATTTTACTACATGTAAGAACTTGTCACAATAATTCTACTACATATAAGAACTTGTCACAATAGTGTCATAATTGTCGTATTTTATCAATTAATTTTATTTTTTAATTAGTATTAATGCTCTTATGTCATATTTAGCAAACTTTTCAAACAAAAAACTTCCTCAAATATCCAATTCCATATTCCCTTATGTCAATATATATTTAGTAAACTTTTCAAATAGGAAACTTCAGCAAATATCCAATTCCATATACCATGGGAATGAGTGTATTTTAATGCCATTTTTTATAATTTACTTTCATTCTTTTAGTAAGGCTTTCTACTTTCACCTATAAGAGTATGGTCTAACGTCAAAAAGCGAATCCCTTGAATGTGGATGTAAATATTTATTTATTTATACATATATGAAGTATTCCTTGGTACTTTTAGTATTAACTGAATCAAATTTCAACCTTGATATATTACTCTGAAATTATTGAGAGAGATGTCATACTTATTTAATTGAAAGTTACTGAGAATGCATGGATGATCTCTTTTCTTGTATTGTCATTAAATAATTATAAAAAGTTCATCAATAATAATTTTAAATCAATTATAAAAATAAATAATTTTAAAATTTATTTTTATAATAATAATAATATAATTATAATAAATTTATAAATTTAAAATATAAATAATTAGAACATTTCTATACATATTTTTATTTTTACTAAAAAATGAAAAATAAATGAAAAATAACTAAAATATATTTTAATTTTTTTAAATCATAATTATAATATTAATAATTATATATTTTTAAATAATTTTATTGAAGAAAATGTACTTATATAAATATATAAATATGTATGTAAATAAGGATATAAAATATATTTAATATATATATATATATATATTAATACATTGATTTTATTTATTTAAACATTTTTTCATAAAGAAAATTATATATTAAATAAATTATTTTGATTTTCTATATTTCATCTTTAAATTAACTCTAAAAATTATTCAATCATATTTTTAAATAAAAATATTCTTGTTTCCCATATTTGATTGTCATTAAGTAACATTCTCTAGATGTGCTATATTTTGTAAATAATGTAAAAATATTATTGTTTTCCATATTTGATTGTATATTTTGCAAATAATTTCACATGCATAATAATTATAAGGTATAGGTGGTTTATAAAACATTAACCACACCAAAAACTTTAATAATTTAGAAGTAAATTTGGGTGTCCTTAAGTTGGTGTGATAGCATGGACCCCAATCTAGTTCATACATCTTCACAAATTTCATTGTCTTGACTTTTTAAACATGGTCCTGTTTGGATTTTAGTTCTCGTCTATGTTACATTCAAAATAAATGAAAGCCTTACTACATTTACAAATTATCCCTAATGGTTTTGATTTCACAATTGTGAAATAAAAGTGATTCATAAGTCATTGATCTCATACAAACATCATCATCACTTTAATATCATGCTTTAGGCACAATATTGTTTGGCTTTTAGTTATAATATATGCAATGTCCATAATAATAAAAAGTGTTAATATAATATCATGCTATCATCAATAATCTTTATGTCATAACTGTGGTACAAGTATCACCATCAATTTCAATATCATGTCTGTTGCACATGCCCATATTTGGCTTCTAGCTATTATCTATGTGATGCTCATAATAATTGAAAGTCTCTCTGCACCCCAATAACATCAACTGCACTTTTGGTGTCATAATTGTGAGACTAATATAATTTATAAAAGATTACTTAATAGTAAGGAATTACTTTCATTAATACTAAATTTATCTATACTAACCTTATATATATTAGTTATAGTTTTATTTAGCTCAATGTTACTACTATTTTATTTGTTTTTCATGTCACAATTATAATACTAACTTTATCTATACTGGCCTTATCGATATTAGTTATAGTTTTATTTAGGTCAATGTTACTAACTTACTACTCTTTTATTGTTTTCTCATGTCACAATTATGATACATAATCATAAATTTATCAGCTTCATCCATGGAAATGGAAGTGTTAATCATTTGTTTGTTCTTCCCTGCCCCTTATTTAACAACACAATCTTCATCTCTTGCAATAGTCACAGTCTCCGCATAGCCATTCTTTGGGATAGATTGTGTTATGATCCTCATTAGATTAGAGATATACATTAGCCTTAAAGGTCTTTACTATAATTGTGATCATTTTTTTAGGGTTTAAATTTAAAAAATGAAATTTACTTATAAGTGATATGGCCTCATTGGGAAATTTTAAGGAAATTTTAAATGATGATTTCGCCAAGATACTTTTGATGGCAATGGTGTGGTGACAATATGGCTCTTACATAGAGAAATAATTATGTTTATGATGCCACAACTAAAAGTGGATATAACTAATAAAATATTTTTATGAATCTTTGTTGACCCTAATCTAGAAATGCCATGACCACTTTGCTTCAAATGATGCTAATGCAACTATTCTCTTAAACAAAGAGAAAAAACGACCCTAAGAAAATATAAAAAAGGAAAAAAATGTGCTTCTCTTTGACCACAAATTTTTTATGATACCACTTGTTATGATACTAACCAAAGTATATATATACTTTAGAATAATATGTGAGACAATACAATAATAAATCCCAAGGTTATATATAATATTCTTAAGGTAGGGAAAAACCATCAATTACTCTTTATAAAAGTAAGCATTTCACAATCTATGTTTATTTCAATATAAAATCAAACATGCTTCGTACAATGCTATGCATGTGTATATATACTATATCACAAGTATTCTTGTGGGCCTATGCCAACTACTCTTCACTATTACATTTCATAATATATTACCTACCAACTATCTAGTGAGCCTTGTTTAATGAGTATGACCCACAACCTTAATTATTGAGTTCACACATCAACAAATTAGTCAATTTTATTGCATTTGTATGGCAACATTACATTTATTATCTTCCCTATATACCCTTCTAAGTACCTAACATTATTTTAATTATCCTCTCCATGTATCCTTATAGGTACCTAAGAAGGATACCTAACGTTACTTTAATTACTCTCCCTAAGTACATTAAAACTTCCTCAATTTTAATTGTAACAACCACAACCACGATACCTTTATTATTATTAGATGTCTACCTTTCTATAATGTTATTATTATTTCTATTTGATTGATTTCTTTATCATTAATATATTTTCTTTTATGTGTTTTTTTTCTTGACCAATGATTCTTGGTCCTTCTAATCTAGAAAAGTTAACACCATAATAAGATATATACTAATTCTACTTTGAATCTAGAGATTTATTTTATCTCAGACTAAAATGATGAAAATGAAAATAGAACTAACTTTTAAACAATTTTATGAAAAAAATTATAGAAAAAATATATTTAATAACAACTTAAAAAATACAATTCACCAAAATAAACATTGTTTATAAGATAAAAAATTAAATTCTTAAAAAAACTCGATCGCTAATATAAACAATTACGCTAATACAAACAATTACAAACATCACGAATTCCAACCCAACCCTCTTCACCATATTAACACACATGCCACATAATGGAATTCAATTATTAAGTATGCAAATATTGTTCTAAGCATTAATCAAAGGTTCTACCCTCCAATAATTCTACTATATATAAGAACTTGTCACAATAATGCCATAATTGTCTTATTTTATGAATTAATTTTAATTTCTAATTATTATTAATGCTCTTATGTTAATATATATTTAGTGAACTTTTTAAATAAGAAACTTATTCAAATGTCCAAATCCATATTCCATGGGAATGAGTGTATTTTAATGTGATTTTTTATAATTTACTTTCATTTTTAGTAAGGTTTTCTATTTTCACCTATAAGAGTGGTCTGGTCTAACGTCAAAAAGAGAATCCCTTGAATGGATGTGGCTGTAAATATTTATTTATACATATATGAAGTATTCCTTGGTACTTTAGTATTAATTGAATCAAATTTCAACTTTGATATATTACTCTAAAATTATTGAGAGATATGTCATATTTATTTAATTGAAAGTTAGTGAGAATGCATAGATGATCTCCTTTATTGTCTGGTCATTAAATGATTATAAAAAGTTCATCAATAATAATTTAAAATTAATTATAAAAATAAATAATTTTAAAATTTATTTTTATAATAACAATAATATAATTATAATAAATTTATTAATTTAAATTAAAAAAAAAATATTAATATATAAAATATATTATTACTATTTAGAATAAAATAATTAGAACATTCCTATATTTATAACTAAAAAAATGAAAAATAATTAAAATGTATTTTTTTTAATTATAATTATAATATTAATAATTATATATTTTTAAATAATTTTATTGAGAAATATGTACTTATGTAAATATGTATGTAAATAAAAATATAAAATATATTTTAAAAATATATATTTATACATTAAGTAATTTGGTCTATTTACACAATTTTTCATAAAAATAATTATATATTAAAAAATTATTTTGATTTTCTAAATTTCATCTTCTTACTCATCTTTAAATTTATTGTAAAAGTTATTCAATCATATCTTTAAATAAAAATATTCTTGTTTCCATATTTAATTGTCATTAAGTAACATTCTCTAGTTGTGCATTTATATTTTGCAAATAATTTCACATGCATAATAATTATAAGGTAGAGGTGGTTTATAAAACATTAATCACACCAAAAAATTTAATAATTTAGAAGTAACTTTGGGTGTCCTTTAGTCAATGTGATAGCATGGACCCTAATCTAGTTCATACATCTTCACAAATTTCATTGTATTGCCTTTTTTAACATGATCCTCTTTGGATTTTAGTTCACATCAATGTTATATTCAAAATAAATGAAAGTCTTACTACATTGCCAAACTATCCCCAATGGTTTTGAATTCACAATTGTGAAATAAAAGTGATTCATAAGTCATTGATCTCATACAAACATCATCATCACTTTAATATCATGCATGTAGGCACAATATTGTTTGTATTTTAGTTATCGTATATGCAATGTCCATAATAATAAAAAGTGTTAATATAATCTCATGCTATCATCAATCATCTTTATGTCATAACTGTGGTACAAATATCACCGTCAATTTCAATATCATGTCTTTTACACATGCCCATATTTGGCTTCTAGCTATTATCTATGTGATGCCCATAATAATTGAAAGTATCTTTCCACCCCAATCACAACAACTACACTTATGGTGTCATGATTGTGAGACTAACATAATTTATAAAAGATTACTTAATAGTAAGGAATTACTTTCATTAATATTAACTTTATCTATACTAACCTTATCTATATTAGTTATAATTATATAGTTTTATGTAGCTCAATATTACTACTCTTTTATTGTTTTCTCATGTCACAATTATGATACAAAGATGATTTATAAAAAATTTAAGGAATCAATAATAAATAGTGATAAAACATTATTTGCTCTAACAATGCTCACAGCTCTTATTGAGATTCTTATTCACAATAATATTTTTTTCTTCTTCTTAACATCCCTTCTCAAAATTAGAATTTTTATAATACTCATCATCTTAGTATGCTATATAAATAATGCACATTAATCTTTTTATATAATGTGATGTTTATGTTATTCTATCTATATATATTCTTTAAAATTAACTATTTAAAAAATGTTTTTTTATTTAATTTTAAAATATTTTATGATAATAAATTTCCTCTATTAATGATAATATCCATCCACACCAAACATCATTGGAACTAACTTTGGGGATTTCTTTCAAAGTTATTTCTCTCATTTTCTATGTTCTTTTTGTTGAATAAAATAATCATTATATTTGTGTAAATAATTCCTCTTAATATGTTTACACATTATTACTTTTCTTATCTTTTTCAAATGATTTGTGTAAATAAATAATTTCATATAATTAATTTTTTAATTTTAAATAAATTGTATATATTTTTCCTTGTTTCTTAATATTTATAAAATGAATAAAAAAATTATTCACAAAATTATACAAATCATAGTGTCAACAATAACATGGATATAAAGTCACATCTACATAATTAACAATAATAAAACTAAAACATCTTAAAACAAAAATAAATTCTACAAAATTGCTAAATGATGCATGTCCAAGCCAAACCAAAATAAATTATACTTCTTACTTCAAATTTATAACAAAAGTTCTAGAAAACATCAAACAAAAGGTAGAGTCTAAAATTGAAAAGGAGAAGTGCCTTTTAATACCGCTTCAACTGCATGATCCTAAAAACCGAGAGACAGATGACATACAACATAGACCACGATTAGAAATCATATACAGTGCCCCTCACAATTACTTGACTTTGTTCAGCTTTCTCGAAATAAATGAGACCTTCTATGAGAGCAAGTGCTCTCTTTGAGAGTCCATCAACTAGCACAACCACAATTAAAGTAGTTGGTGAATACCGATAGGCCTACTCAACCACTTAGTTTTGTGGAGATGATTGGCTATGAAACAAAGGCTAAACATTAAACTAATTACCAAATTGTTATAATTATCCATTTATGGTATAACATAAACATTAAACTAATTAATATAAACATAAAAAAAAAAAATCATGCTTGAACCTTTGCCATTATTGTTACCTCAGATTACTTAAATCTTAATCAAGATGCATTTAAGTATATAACAAGATAGGAAGACCATGAAATGAATCTTTGGTGTACACTTGTTACGCTCATGTTAATCTCAGTTGTACACTTGTTACACTCATGTTAATCTTGTTGATCCACTCAAGGAAGCCCAAAATATAAAGAAAGTAACTAGATGATTGTAAATTAAATATATATACATAAAACTCATAGAAACAAATTGAACCACTCTTATCTTTTCTTTCCCATGATCCACAAGAAAAAATGGTAAGTTACCTATTCCATTTGCAAAGTCAATGATAACTTTGGAATCACATAGAACTTAAAACTCTACAATACCTTTAGAGTGTAAAAAAAAGTAATCCATAACCTCATAACTTTAATAATCCAACCTTCTTATTGATTAATAAACCACACCCATCCACAAAGAAAAACTCCAGGAATCACTTATCTTCATAAGCATTCCAGCCCCACAAATTCCCATTTTCTAATGCTTTGTGTAAATAAATAATTTCATATAATTTAGTTTCATATTAATATTGTTTTATGTTTAAATAATTTTCTTTGAACACTTTTTAAATTTTTTCCCTTTAACATAAATTTGAGCGTCTTGTTTAACCTTTTTTCCTTCACATTAATTTGTAAGTCATATATAATGTTTAACATATAAATTTCTGCGTCATTTTTAACCAATTTTTTTCATTGACATAAATTTGTGTGTCATATTCTTTTAGCTATACATACATATAAAATATTAATGTTTAGATATACATGATCAGGAGTATCACGAGATTGGAGATTTCATTGAGCATCGATATGTGCTTTATACTAAAGGTGCAGTAATGGGGCCGAGAGTTATACTTCTGTTAAGAGTCTCATGTATATGCCTTTTTATTTAGTCCAGCTTGACCGAAACGATAAAGTATCTGATGTGAAGGAAGGAGTTGGAAACCCTACTTGCTTTTTGAAGTCTGCTGTCACAAATATAATTAAACATTAATAATCATTTCCCCAAAGAACACATGTAGAAATATTACGTTCCGCATTGGTGCAAAGGCCGGTGTCCATAATCATAATCATCTAAGTAATGAATACTTTTTTATTTATTTCTGGATAAGCGTGTAAGCAGCACATCAGATCCTTTCCACAAAGTTGTACAATACATGTGTCATAAATGAGCTCTGAATAGCCCTGCCGATTCAAGTTGCGTAAGCCCTTCCTCTGTCATTCTTTTCCAAAGACTGTATAGCTCACAAACAGGGCAGCTTCCTCAGCTGCATTGGATTTGTAATGCAAAGTTCGAGTATGATTATTTTAGTGTTATTGTTAAAAGAAAAGCTAGGGCAGTACAAAAATACCCGCGTCATCACATTCTAAGGAGGGGTTGAATGTTTGTTGTCGTGTGGATATTGTCAGGAGCCATGACCCACAGCTCGTAGACTAGAAGGTGCAAGTTTATTTCAATTTTGTTAAGAGATAAAAATGTATTTTATGTCCTGGCATATATATGTATGGTATCATCTCATATTTTCCCAAACTCAACTGCCATTCTTAGCGAAATTCGTTTTCATTGATTAGAGTTGTTGTTGTTGGGTGGATAGAGCGAAGAAAGACAGAGCACAATCGGCGCAGTCGAAGGGAATAAGCTGCCATATTCAATTATACCATGCAGGAGAACACCAAAAGCATGGCTGTACGCACTCCTTGCTGCTCAAAAATCGGACTCAACAGGGGTCCATGGTCTCCAGATGAAGACATCCTCCTCAGCCATTACATACAGGCCTTTGGGGAAGGCCGATGGAGGACTTTGCCAAAAAAAGCAGGTAACAAGTTCATATCATTGCTTAATAGGCCCAAATGAAATCAAGGCGAGACTAGGATCTCAATCGAATTAAGGTCATTATGCAGAATGTTATTCAGAATCGATGTTGCAAATGAGGATTAGGGTTTGCATTCAAGGCATATTTTGTGAAAGTAACTTGTTGCAGTCTTGGCAGGTTTTACAATGGTGGTCTTGATATTGACAAAATTCTAGTGCTTTGATATTTGATCATTTCTGTAGAATCTATGTTTGTTTGTGGGTATGTGATTGATGTAACGTAGGGTTTATAAATGGTGGAGAATCAGAGATCATTCTTTTGTCATTGTTGTATAGGTCTGCATTTAAGGAGATTGATTCTTACGTGTTTAATTCCTGTCATATTGGCATTAATGAGCTAAGAATTCTGTCATGTTTTCCTGTATAAGTACTTCAGCCATCAAGAGTATGAATTCCAATCAATCTCGGCTTGGACTAAGACTGTTATATAAATTATGTACTGGCATTTACACATCGGTTCTGCTTCAGGTTTGAGGCGGTGTGGCAAGAGCTGCAGATTGAGATGGATGAATTATCTAAGGCCAGATGTTAAAAGAGGATATATTTCACCAGAAGAAGAGGACCTTATTCTCAGATTACACAGACTCCTTGGCAACAGGTAATTAATTCCAACCAATATGTGCTTATCTTTGGCTCATGTATGAATGAATTTTTTGTCCTAGAAAAGCTAGGTGCTTCAGAGGTATGTTCTTGAGTTCTACAGCTTCTATGGAGGAGATGGAGATTATTTTGCATTTATCTGTGTAGAGTTTCTCTCGCGTATGAAAACATTCCAGTGGGTTCTTAGCCGAAGGGATCATGTGCTTCCAGTGTTCTAAGCCAGCTATACCTTATTCCTTTAAGTCTTGTAATCCAGCTCCACTCTATTAGAACATTCTCAGATTATACTATGGACGGGCACAGACGTACCACAGTGCTTAGGTATCTATAGATATGACTAGGCTTTGCCTCTAACATAGGGAACATAGGGTTTGCAAAACAACTTGAGTTTTTTTATTGCTTTATAGGTAAGGAAGGTATCTATAGATATAGGTAAGGAAGGTATCTATAGATATGATTAGACTTTGACTCTAACATTGGGAATATAGGGTTTGCAAAACAATTTGAGTTTTTTATTGATTTATAGGTAAGGAAGGGAAGTGAACTTTCTATATCCTTAAGAACCCTTAGCCAGTGAAGATGGATCAGTCAATCCAGATGTATCAAGCTGTGGTAAGCCTTCCACATATTTTCTTAGTCACTCAAGATGCATATAGTTTTATTGCCATTCAAGATGTGTCTATCTAACATAAGCCTTTCTTACACCTCCTTTAGCATATCTATCCAGGTTACGAAACACTGAAATATGATTCTCAATAACTGATACTTCACCTCAAGTATTGGCATGTTAGAGTTCAGCGTATAAAAGCATGCATGTCTTGATATTACAGCAAAGTATTTTTTGTGTATATTTTGATAATTCACAGTGCTTGTTCAAATTTGTTAAAAGATTATAGAGAGTTTATAATCGCTAATTTTGTAGTTTTGATTGAATACGTAGGTGGTCTCTGATAGCAGGACGTATACCGGGGAGAACAGATAACGAGATAAAGAATTACTGGAACACCCATCTAAGCAAACAGCTTATCAGTCAAGGCATAGATCCGAGGACTCACAAGCCCCTGCCTGAAAGCCGGATCGAAACATCTGCAAACTGCAACACCGGTACTCCAGAGAACAGTGATATGACTCCGAAACCGTCAGGGCAAGAATCCCAACCTTTGCAACCTGATCAGACTGAGGTAATTACAAATAAAACATTGAAAAAATGTCCTGAGTCTGTTGGGACTGGATTGAACAAAGCTCAGTACACTACAAATAACCATATCGGTTCCAATGATGTTCATCTTCCACGTAAAAAGCACAAGCCAGATAATGCAGTTGACCTTTTCAGAACGTGTACATTAACACAACCCCCTCATGTTATAGCATCTCCTGAAGCTATAAACTACTATGAGGGCATGGCCGATATGATCCAGTGGAAGTCTAGATCGAAAGCTTCTCAGGCCATGGGGAGTAGTATAGATCACATGACGCCTTTCATGTTTCATGACCTGTTTCCCTCAACGATTCCCTTGCCTTTTATTGAATCAGAGAAAGGAGTTTCTATCTTGCAGGTCTCTTCTTCTACGTCAGTACTTAACAATTTATCAATCAATATTAACAATGAATCATGTGATCCTGGTTTATTAGGTCATAACCGTTCTCCCTTTTGGATGAACAATCATGTTATGAACTTTGACATGCCATTGAATGCAATCACAGTATCTGGTGGCTCTCAGGTTGCAGATTTATATGGTGATTATAATGGTCAAATAGGCCACAGTGGAACTCCTCCCACATCTAAAAGTGAATATAATGTGTTATACGAAGGGAACCAATTGTCAAGCCCTAGTTTGGGTGTGGGTAATTTTGACCTATCTAAGGTGCACCGACGGCACCATCATGACATACAGAAGGAAGAAAACTTCATGTTGCCTGCTGAAGCAAATGCAATGGTGGCCAATCAAGCAAACAACGGCAGCAATATTCACCATATGGGTCCAATGGTGGCCAATCAAGCAAACAACGGAAGCAATATTCACCATATGGGTCCATTGGTGGCCAATCAAGCAAACAACAGCAGCAATGTTCACCATATTGGTCAAATTCCCCCTGATGGCAATTCTGATTTATATTCTTCATATTTTGTTGATTCAATTGCCCATGAAGACCTACTTAACATCAACAATACCAACAATAATCCTGCATCCTCTTTTGCAACTTCCACCTCTCAGGCTCTGCAGCTACGATTAGAACCAGAAACTCCAAACCTCTCTTATGACTTGTGGTCATTACCCCAATACCATCCGTATGTTTGATCTAAAACAGGTAGTTATATTTTTTTGTTGACAGTTATTTACGTTATCCATTATAAGATAGTATTGCAGGCCTCTCTTCCATGAGTGTACTGAACTCTGATTATTAAGAGGATCTTTGTTTTGTTTTCTCTAGTTGAACGTTATTCATTTGTAAACGATCTTATTCAATCGATTTCTTGTCGTCTCATTGTTCAGTTGATTCGTTTGAATGGAGGGAATGATGGAACGTGAGATTATTGTCTTTTTATAGGGTTCTTCATTCAAATATCAAAATCACAACACAGTCGAAAGTACTAAACTCTGAATCTTCAGAAAGTAAAGGATTTGTTTTTTTTGTGAATTTGTAACAGTTGAAAGTTATTCATTTGTAAACGTTCTTGTATATTCGACTTCTTGTCGTCTCGTTGCTCAGTAGATTCGTTTTCATTTGGGTTGACGAAATTATTGAATGTGAGATTATTGTATCTGAGACACTTCATTACACTTTTGATAATGTCCATTAAGCAGCTAGTGTTCTTAACCAAAATATCAAAATCAAAATTGGAACAGAAATTATATGTGCACAAAATATTACGATATTTACAGAACAACCCAATCGAACGTACTGTGCTCTGAATATTCAGAAAATATACTGAGCTCTGGATATTTAGAAAATAAAGAAACTGTATTTTGTTGTTCAGTTGAACGTTATTTATTTGTATCTTCTCCAATATACATTTTTTCGTGTCATTGTTCAGTTGACTGATTTTAGGTGACGAAATAATGGAGTGCGAGATTATTGTTTTTCAGAAAATTTATAGATTTTTGAATCCATTATGTTAATCTGAACCCTAATATCAAAATCAAAATTGTAACACATTTACGTATATACAATTAGGGTTACAGGACCATATATGAACGTGATATAGCTAGTTAGATAATCATACGAGTTCGTAAATTTTATCATAAGTTAATTTATTAGAGTCATTTTAATTACAATTATATATATATAAATTATTAGAGTCATTTTAATTACAATTATATATATATAAACTATTAGTCATTTTAATTACAATTATATATATATAAACTATTTTTTCCTTGTATATAATTACAACCTTAGGTAAATTATCACTGTACAAAATATTAAAACATAAGAAGTTATCCCTATGTAAAAAAAAGTGACGAAATAATTATGTTATACGTAATATTTGGTAAGGTTTAATTTTAAAATATTTTATGTAATAATGACATACCTAATTTATATAGGTAAACTTTATTTAATTAAAATTTAAAAAAAATTGATAAACAATTAATTAATTTGCTTTTACAATTTAATTTAATTAATTAAGAAACTTTTATAAAAACTTTTTATTATTTTTCTAACCAGCCATCTATTCCTCACCCATATATTTTGGTTGTATGAGTTAATAATTTATAAAGACACATTTTGAAATTAAAAGTTAATTATCAAATTTACGAGGGTGTTAGCTTTTATTTAATTAATTTTAATTTTAATTTTATTAATTAAATTATTTATAATAAAAATAAGTTTTGATCTTTATATTAAGTATTAAGGAGTTAATGATCTTTTTATAATATTTTGATATTATCTTAATTTTTATTTATTAATTATCCTAAAATTTTAACTTACATTTAATTAAGATAATTCTTTTAATAATATGAATATTTTGTAAAATTCAATTATACTAATGAAAATGAAAGTAAAAAAAAAAAAAAAAACTCATGTTTGGGAAGTAAGGGGATGTAGGATGTGAGGCATAACTATATACACCTCTATTTTCAATTATTTAACAAAGCTTCATTGTTTTTATGTCATCGTCTCTTCTCTTGATGTTATTTGTTAGAATTGGAATGTTTTATCATTTAGAGAATATTATATTTATTTTAAATGGATGAATAACTAACTTTTAAAAAAATATAAGGAAGTATATTCTAAAATTATATAATTATGGATTTTTTTTTTAAATTATGGTTCAAATAAATTTCATAAATATTTTTTGTTTCATGAATTAATAAATTATAATATTAATTTATAACAATGGTTAAACTTGTACATTTGAAATTAAAACTTAATGTTTGCATAGACCGTTAAAACTTAATGTTTGCATAGACCGTGTACTACAGGTGAAAGTGTCTATCCTCCACTTTCTTAATATAAAACAGATTAGGTATTATTTATTTATATAGTGTTTTACATGAAGGGTTTCATTATGAAGGAGATAGTTTTTATTTTTGGCAATGTTAATTTTATATTTTAAAATAATTAAATAAAAACATATTTTTTATTTTTTATGTTAAAGTATCTTTTTCTTTTTATGGTGTTTCTTATCTTAAGTTTTGAATATGAAAGAGTTAGTTTTTATTTTTGCAATATAAAAAACATATTTTTAAGCTTTTATATTAAGGTTTCTTTTTATAGTATTTTGATCTTTTTTCTTTTTTCTTTTTTATTAACATTATAATTTTTATTTAAATTTAATTGTGATAGTGATTTTAATAGTATCAATATTTTGTAGAATTATATACCCTTTAATCAAGATTCATTATATTTATGCCACTATTTATTTAAGTATACCAAATGCTAGAAAGTGTCTTATTCTTCTTTTTTTGTGTGTAAACTAGTACCTTCCGTTTGGAAGTGGGTGCTTTAATATTACACCTATTCACCAGTGGGAAGAAAGTGTCTTATCCTTGAAATAAAATTATTTTTTACTTAAATGGGTGGAAGACCAGCTTCTAAGAGTTGGATATTGTGTATCGTTTTTAATTTTAAGATAATAGTTTATAACATGTTTCTAAGTTTGCTTATTTTCCCTAAAATTTTAGAAATGATGCAACCCAAAACTTCACATCCATATAGTCATACATGACTTTTTTTAAAACTAAAAATATGTTTGTCAAAAATTTTAACTCCAATACCTTAAAGAATTAACTTCCTCTAAATTGTTAAAGTTATACATAAAACTACCCCTCGCGATGGGTGATAAGGGATGAGACGAGGGCTCCCACGAGCCTCACCCATCCCACCTAGATTGGAAGGATATATGGAATGAGCCATAGGACAAATGGCATCCACAAGGACATCTCGCTTAGGAATAGGACTTTGCCTTCTGCAATGGGAAATAATGGCTCTGCAAGCCATTGGGGAAAGTGGCAATCGTCGGTATCAGAATAGAATGTTGTCAAACTAGGTGGAAATTATGGGTTTGTTTCCTCCGTCTGCAATCATCATGGCATTATTTCATATGGGATGCACGAGTATGATTGCTAGAGCTAATAAGGTACATGGAAAATTTGTTCTAGTCATTTCATTTTTGATCTGGTATGAGTTTATGGTGCTCTTGGTTTTTTTTGCAAATAAGTTAGAGAAGGTTCTTAGTAATCTTGTGAGTTTACTTAGACTGAATACCTTCCTTGAGAAACCTCCTTCCTTGGCTAACTTGCGTGCTCAACGGTTGTTGGTTTTGTGTGAAGGGAAAGGTGGAGTCTTGTAGTCTTGTGCATTGAATTAGGGGAGGCTTCATCCACCGAGTAATAACACGGTGAAGCGAAGGAAACCACAAAAAGGATAGAGTGAACATGGAAATATCCATATGGCATGCATTATCTAATAGGTTCAAAGGAAACCAAGGATATCTTCAACAGGGTTATATCTACCCCTATCCAACGATTCATTGATACTATGGAGGCATGGGTCAAGAATGAGTAGGATGGAATTGATCTTGGTTCAATTCAGACCAAAGTTGGTCATATGATAAAGGATGCAGGTACCTACAGAATGCAGGATACCAAATTGATGAGGATGGTGATTACTTTACTCGTAGATGAAAAACATTTTGGGCAAGGATATCATGAACATCCCTGAAGAGAAGGAAATTCTCCTTCAGCTGGATGAACTTAGGGTCAGATTCGTAGAATGGAGGCTACCCTTAAGATCATTTCCAAGACCTAAGTCGTGTTAGGAGACAAGCTTAATATGTTTTCTAAAGCTACTAGAAATGCATGGTGTTGAAGGAATAGGTCTCTACAGGGAATCCCATCTTGACTCCAATGGCACTAGGGATGCCATCCACTATCAGGGAAATTTTTAAGGACCCACATCTTTTTATAGTGTAGAAACCTCGACGAATCTTACTAATCTTTAAATTTCCAACCATGAAATGTTTGGCGTTATTTTTGTAAAATAATTAAAATTTCTAAGGATTTTATATAGTCTCAAGACAATTTTAGCCATATTTAGTATAAAATATTTTTATCCCATAAAATATGAACGAATTAGTTTTAAAAAAAATGGAAATTAAGAATTGATGATAAACTTTGGTTTTATGACTAATCTAATTTTTCTAATAACAAACCAACCACATAAAACTATGTACTCTTCTACTAATTTGTTAATATGATACAATAACTAACTTTAAAAAAACATTATATATAAAATGAAGATAAATAATATTCTTAAATTTAATCATTATGAAATGACATACGAAAGATAAAGTTAGAATAAAATCTTTAAAATAAATAAACTTATCAAATTTATAAGAACACCTTACAAAATAATCATAACTTTTTGAAAATAGTGACAATATAATCTACTTTTTCAAAAATACTTTTTATCAACATAAATTATAATTTAAAAAAACAAATTATCTAATCATCATTATTATTAAATTTTAACACCTTTTAAAAGAAAATATCCCGTTGTGTATAGTTCTCTGCACAATACAACCCTAGAAATGCCGAGCATACTCACGCTACAACTCAATGTATTTGGTAAGTGCAAATTCACATTCACAAAAAATAGTGTAGGTCATTATTCATGTGTAGGCTCATTTGATTAATTCCACTTCTCAATGTAATTGATTTTTTTCAAAGTTAGCACAACTTAAAATTCTAATTCCACTCTACCATATTTTGAATTTTAAAGTGAGTTTTGATAATGTTCATTTGGTTAAATATCAGGATCAAAATAATTTGCAAATTTATTGGAAGATTACTCATGTAAAATAAAAACGTTCCTTATAGCATATAAAGTCATCTCTAAATGTTTTATATCATTAAACGTTTTAACATACTTAAAAGTGATCATGGAAAAGTTATATTAATCGAAAATTTAAATTTTGATAGTGTAAAAATATATTTTTATTATTATTAAATTAATTTAGATATATTTTTAATAAATTCATTTATATCGAGTAATTATGGAATTAACTAAATATTTTAGACATATATAATATTATGAGATATAAGAAATTAATTGTAATATAAAAGTTAAGTAAGATGTTTCTATCCTATATTATTTTTATAAGTTAGAGGGTTGTTTGGAAGACGCAAATTGTTTCATAACATCTCTAGCTAGTAGAGTCATCATCTTTCCTCTTTACTTGGATGGTATGGTTCTTATGGTGAAGAGTCTCTATGATCTTGACAAACAACTAACAATTCTCATTATTTTTTTCTTTAGTTATGGGTATGTTGTTAACATTGGTAAAACAAAGGTTATGATAATCAAATCCAAAAATATTGCTTATGCTAATCTCATGTATGACTACAACAACTTGGAGAAAAAAATTTGACACAAATATAAAGTAATCAATATTCATCACAAAATTAATTAGAACTGTAGCATTTAGAAAATTATTAATGGAGGGTGAAAAGATTATCACATGGAATTCATAATAGTTGTAAAATCTACAAAACTTTTGGTTTTTTGTAAGAAGAAACTCATATTTGAGATGCTCATTACTTGTTATCCTACATGGATGTGAAGTTTGGGGCTACAACATCTCTAGAGAATTGTGGAGAAGGATAGAACAAATCTAAAAGTGTTTTATAATATATTTAATCTCAAAATTGAAGGAAATACATCATATCATATTCTCCTCATAAAAACAAGTCTCTCCTCCATTGAAAGCATGCCTATAACGAGGAACCTAATGTACAAGAAAAAGATAAACAACATGGGAAACAAGAGGCTCCCTAAGATTGCTTCAAACTCCACTCTAAAGTTTAATTTTAAAATATTTTTATGTAATAATGACATACCTAATTTATATAGATAAATTACATTTAATTAAAATTTTAAAAAAAGGATAAAAAATTAATTAATTTGTTTTTACAATTTAATTTAATTAATTTTAAAAACTTTTATAATATCTTTTTATTATTTTTCTAACGAACCATCTATTCCTCACCTATATATTTTGGTTTTATGAGTTAATAATTTACGAAAATACATTTTGAAATTGAAACTTAGATGAAAGGTAATTATTAAATTTATGAATATGTTAGTTTTTATTTAATTAATTTATATTTTATTTTTATTAATTAAATTAATTATAATAAAAATAAGTTTTGATCTATCATATTAAAGAATTAATGATTTCTTTATAATATTTTAATATTTATTTCTTAATTATCTCAAAATTTTAACTTAAATTTAATTAAAATAATTTTTTTAATAGTATGAATATTTTATAAAATTCAACTATACTACTAAAAGTCCAACAAAAAAGGAGACTGGCGTTTGGGAGGTATGAAGTACTGAAGGGGATGTGGGATGTGAGGCATAACATAGCCTCTATGTACACCTCTATTCTCAATTATTTAGCAAAGCTTCATTGTCTTTATGTCACCCTTGGGGTGTCACTTATTAGAATTGGAATGTTTTATAATTTAAAGAATATTATTTTTATTTTAAATGGATGGATGACCAATTTTAAAAAAAATATAAAGAAGTATATTTTAAAATTAGATAGTTATAAATTTTTTAAACAAAATTATAGTTCAAATTATTTGAAAGAAATTTTCATAAATATTTTTTTGTTTTATAAATTAATAAAATATAATATTAACCTATAACTATAGTTAAATTTACACATTTACTTAATATTTACATAGACAGTATACTATATACTATACGAGAAAGTGTTTTAATCCTCCACTTTCTCAATATGACAAAGATTATGTATTATTTATTTATATAATGTTTTACATGAAAGGTTTCATTAAGAAGGAAATAGCTTTTATTTTTGGCAATATTAATTTTATATTTTAAAATAATTATAATAAAAATATATTTTTTATCTTTTATGTTAAGGTATCTCTTTGTTTTTATGGTGTTTCATATCTTACTTTTTGAGTATGAAGGAGTTAGTTTTTATTTTTATAATATAAAAAAATATAATTTTGGTATTTTATATTAAGGTTTCTCTTTATAGTATTTTGATATTTTGGTATTTTTTATTAGCATTATAATTTTTATTTAAATTTAGTTGTTAGAATTATATATTCCTTAACGAATATTCATTATTTTTATACCACCATTTATTTAAGTACACACGCAATGCTAGAAAGTGTTGTATTTTTCTTTTTTTTTGTACACTAGTACCTACGGTTTCGAAGTGGTGATCTAATACAAGGAGTGCCTTAATAATACACCTATTCATCATCTATTATATACGAGTGGGTAGAAAGTGTCTTATTCTTGAAATAATATTATTTTTTATTTAAATGGGTGGAAGACTAGCTTCTAAGAGTTGGATATTGTGTATCGTTTTTAATTTTAAGATAATAGTTTATAACATGTTTCTAGGTTTGCTTAATTTCCCTAAAATTTCAGAAATGATGCAACCCAAAACTTCACATCCATATAGTCATTCATGACTTTTTTAAAACTAAAAATATGTTTGTAAATTTTTTTAACTCCAATACTTGAAAGAATTAACTTCCTCTAAATTGCTAAATTTCTACATAAAACTACCCCTCGCAATAGGTGAGAAGGGATGAGACGAGGGCTCCCACGAGCCTAACCCATCCCACCTAGATTGGAAGGATATATGGCATGAGCCATAGGGAAAATGGCATCAACAAGGACATATGGCTTAGGAAGAGGACGTTTCCTTCTTCAATGGGAAATAATGGCTCTGCAAACCATTTGGGAAAGTGGCATTCGTCGGTGTGGGAATGTTGTCAAAATAGGTGGAAATTATGGGTTTGTTTCCCCCATCTGCAATCATGGAATTATTTCATATGGGATGCACGCGTATGATTGCTAGAGCTAATAAGGTACATGGAAAAGTTTTTCTAGTCATTTCATTTTTGATCTGGTATAATTTTATGGTGCTCGTGGTTTTTTTTACAGATAAATTACGGAAGGTTCTCAATAATCTTGTGAGTTTACTTAGACTGAATACCTTCCTTGAGAAACCTCTTTCCTTGGCTAACTTGAATGCTCAACGGTTGTTAGTTGTGTGCGAAGGGAATGGTGGAGTCTTGTAGTCTAGTGCATTGAATTGGGGGAGGCTTTATCCACCAAGCAATAACATGGTGAATCGAAGGAAACCACAAAAAGGACAGAGTGGACATGGAAATGTCCATATGGCGTGCATTATCTAAGAGGTGAAGGAAACCAAGGATATATTCAAAAGTGTTATATCTACCCCTATTCAGCGATTCATTGATACTATGGAGGCATGGGTCAAGAATGAGTAGGATGGAATTGATCTTGGTGCAATTCAGACCAAAGTTGGTCATATAATAAAGGATGTAGGGACCTACAGAATGCAGGATACCAAATTGATGAGGATGGTGATTACTTTACAGGTAGATGAAAAACCTTTTGGGAAAGGCTATCGTGGACATCACTGAAGAGAAGGAAATTCTACTTCAGCTCGATGAACTTAGGGTGAGATTCATAGAATGGAGGCTACCCTTAAGATAATTGCCACGACCTGAGCTGAGTTAGGAGACAAGCTTAATCTGTTGTCCAAAGCTACTAGACATGGGTGGGGTTGAAGGAACAGGTCTCTACAGGAATCCCAACTTCACTCCAATGGCACCAGAGGTGCCATCCACTATCAGGGAAAATTTTAAGGACCCATATTTTTTTAAACTGTAGAAACCTTGGCGAATCTTACTAATTCTTAAATTTCTAACCATTAAATATTTGGCGTTATTTTTGTAAAATAATTAAAATATATAAAGATCTTATATAGTCTCTGGACAATTTTAGTGATATTTAGTGTAAAATATTTTTATCCCATGAAAATTGGGCTAATTAGTTTAGAAAAAAAATAGAAATTGACAATTTCAAAATAGTTGATGATAAACTTTGGTTTTATGGCTAATCTAATTTCTCTAGAAACAACCCAACCACATAAAACTATGTACTCTTCTACTAATTTGTTAATATAATACAATAACTCACTTAAAAAAAGAAGAAGCATTATACATAAAATGAAAGATAAATAATATTCTTAAATTTAATCATTATGCAATGACATACCAAAGATAAAGTTATAATAAAATCTTTAAAATGATTTAACTTATCAAATTTATAAAAATACCTTACAAAATAATCACAACTTTTTGAAAATAGTGACAAGATAATCTACTTTTTCAAAAATACTTTTAATTTATCCACATTTATAATTAAAAAAATCTTATCTAGTCATTATTATTAAATTTTAAAAATATCATATATAAAACCGTATCTAAAACCTTATCTGGCAAAGGTGAACCTAAAAGACACCTGTTAAAAGAAAATATCCCGTTATGTATAATTCTGTGCACAACACAACCCTAGAAATGCCGAGCATACTCACGATACAACTCAATGTATTAGGTAAGTGCAAATTCACATTCACACAAAATAGTGTAGGTCATTATTCATGTGTAGGCCCATTTGATTAAATCACTTCTCAATGTAATCGATTTTTTTCAAAGTTGATACAACTTAAAATTCTAACATGTCTAGTTTCACTTTACCATGATCAGGATCAAAATAATTTGATTTTTGATAATGTTCATTTGGTTAAATATCAGGATCAAAATAATTTCCAAATTTATTGGAAGATTACTCACTTAAAATTAAAAACGTTCCTCATAGCATATAAAGTCATCTCTAAAGGTTTTATATTACTAAACGTTTTAACATACTTAAAAAGTGATGATGGAAAAGTTATATTAATCGAAAATTAAAATGTGTATGATGTAAAACTATTTTATTATTATTAAATTTATTTATATAGATTAATTATGGAATTAACTAAATATTTTAGACATATATAATATTACGAGATATAAGAAATTAATTGTAATATAGAAATTAAGTAATATGTTTATATCTTATATTATGTTTACAAGTTAGAGGGTTGTTTGGAAGAAGCAAATTGTTTCAGAACATCTCTAGCAAGTATAGTCATCATCTTTCTTCTCTACATGGATGGTATGGTTCTTATGGTGAGGAGTCTCTATGATATTGACAAATACATGGATGGTATGGTTCTTATGGTGAGGAGTCTCTATGATATTCACAAACAACTAAAAATTCTCAATATTTTTTTCTTTAGTATGGGTATGTTGTTAACATTGGTAAAACAAAGGTTATGATAATCAAATCTAAAAAGATTGCTTATGCTAATTTCATGTATGACTACAACAACTTGGAGGAAAAATCTTGATACAAATATATCATAATCAATATTCAACAAAAAAATAATTAGAACTATAGCATTTAGAAAATTATTAATCGAGGGTGGAAAGATTATCACATGGAATTCATAATAGTTGTAAAATCTACAAAACTTTTGGATTGTGATAAGAAGAAACTCATATTTGAGATGCTCATTACTTGTTATCCTACATGGATGTGAAGATTGGGGCTGCAACATCTCTAGAGAATTGTGGAGAAGGATAGAGCAAATCTAAAAGTGTTTTATAACATATTTAATCTCAAAATGAAAGAAAATGCATCAAATCCTATCCTCATAAAATCAAGTCTCTTTCCCATTGAGAGCATGCCTATGATGAGACACCTAATGTACAAGAACAAGAGAAACAACATGGGAGACAACAGGCTCCCTAAGATTGCTTCAAACTCCACTCTAAACCACTTAGAGGATAAAAGAAAATAAATACACTACAAGGAGGTTATCAACCCTATTGTAGAATATCAAAAGTATCTCTTAGAGTGGAAAAGAAAATCAACATTGCTAAAATAAAAACAAACTCTCAGGAACACCATAGGGAAACATGGCAATGGACAATTCCTAAAGCATCGTGGGATGAAAGAGTTTGCCATCTTTGTGACACTAAGAGGGTTGAAGATGAAAATTAAAGCGCAATTTAAAAACATTTTTTACAATACTAATCTTCCTAACCTTTTAATTCATGACAACTAAATAATGTTTAGAGAGAAAAAGAGAGATTCTTAATTTACCTTAGTTAACGTTTGATAAATCAAACTTGGTTTTAGTGAATATTAATAACCACCACCATAATTTTTTTTTGCAAATAATTTATGAAACCCACTAGTAAAATTCTTGCAAAATTTATATTACACTATAAAAATATTACTATATTATTTAGTCAAAATATTAAGAACTCTAAATTTCAATATAAAATAATAATAATAATTTATTTTTTAAAATATTTATGTATATTTACTAAATATAATTTTTAAATTAATTCTCTTCCTTATTACTAAAATGTATTTTAAAAAATAACTTTTTCATGATGATGGTGGTGGTGATTATCAATGAGTGAAACCAACTTTTCTTTATAAGACCTAGTAAATTAGGTAATTAATTAGTTTTCTTTAATATCTTATTTTTATGGTAAAAGAGATTGCAACTAATGTTTCTTACTTATTATTAGTTAACCAGTTGTGAAAATGATTAATATTATAAATATTTTAAAATTAGTCTTACTGTGTACATAAAAATGAAATTTTAAGAGCAGTCATCTTCTATTTCGATATTATCAATATGTTTAGGAGTAACCTCCTTTTAAGACCTTTAATGATTTAGCTAGGATATATGGTCCTTATGCCATCCTTTCTTAAGCCTCATATAAATTTTACTAGAATTTGAACCAATATTTGAAATCTTTTTATTCCTCATGTTAATAATAGTATACATAAACATTATGTACCTATTCATATTTTTATTCTTAATTCTTAATGGGAAAAAACTTACTTATAAAAGTAAAATTGAATAGGAGATATTATTCTTAAAGTTTAGATTATAAACTATATAAACTATATAAACTTTTGTATTTTCTCAATTTTCTTCCAAGTTTCATTACAAATGCTAAAACCCTAAATTTCATAGTCATAAATGATAATAAAAAAAAAGTACAATAACAAGTAGGTCAATAACAAGGATGTCAAGATGAATTTATTTTTATTTGTGAACCATGAATCCACTTGTTTTTCTACGCTATAGTTCCATTAAACTCCAATATACATGTATGAATTAGATTTTTTTTGTTTTTATTTTCATAAGTAACTTTACGTGATTTTCTATAAAATGATGATCACAGCTTTAATCTTATCATTATTTATTGACATGAAAATAATAAAATTGAAATCCTTAATAATTATTTTAAGAACTTAGGAGTTTCTTATCAAAATAACAATTTCAATAGCATAAAGAAAAAAAATGATAACTATCCTATCTACGTTAGTGCCATCAACCTACATCTTTCAGATTTTAAACATACCTCTAAATTGTCAATATAAATTCCAAAAGTAATGGGTAAAAAGGACTTGACATCAATTAGCCCTATTTTTTTATTAAATTATTTTCACCAACTTTATTATTCCTAAATGTCAAAAAAATTCTCATAAAACATCATTCTAGTGTAACTATGAAATCAACTCTGAAACCTTTAGATTTTCTACTCTTAGTGAAAGTATTTTTCTAAGAACAATTTCAAAAAAATTATTAAAGTCAACAAAACAACTAAGTAAGTCATTTTTACCATCCAATATTCATTTGTAATACTTGTAAGAGTAATTAAATGCTCCACACTTAAATGGTAGTTTGAAAATCCATCTTGGCATTTAGATTTTTTATTCATGGTTCTCTAACCATAAATTAATAGTTTGAAAATCTTCATTTCCAAAGATGCAATGAAAAATATGTACTTTCATCTTCTAAAAACAATTTTTTTTTCCAGCAGAAAAAATCATACCAATGTTATTCATATTGAATCAAAAGGTACATGTTCTTACAGAAGACTCAATCAAGAAGAGGCAAAAAAGCTTACTACATGTCAAAAAAGAAACAACATACTGCAGATGCTATCACTCATACGATGTTAACAAAAAACTCCAAACGACTATCCAAAAGTATATGACAACATAGTTCAGAAAATATACATTTATTTAAAAAAAAATTCAGAGATGCCAAGTCTACAAGGTGGGAATTATGATATTCCTCTCATATTAAAACACCTTCCTCATAGCTCAAGGCCTGCTTAGAAAGTTTATCTGCCAAAAGATTGTGATGCCTGTAAATGTGCTCCAATGAGATGTTCCTAAAGAGGTGGATAATTGATTTTATCATGTTGCACCAGTGGATGAGAAATAAAACTTAAAACAATATTTGGTTTTTTGGACCTTAAAAAAATTAATGGAATTAAATAATATGTTTTATCGTATCATATTATTTTATAATAAAAAAGATAGAAAAATATTTTTTTTTTCGAGTTAATATGCTATAAATATTTATACCAATATAAATGATTTGAAGATAATAATAAATGTCTATGGAAAAAATAGGGAAAAAAACATTCATCCTCCAACTTTTTATTACCATATAAATAACATATCCTTACTCTCTATGACGTTTTTGATATTGTGTAATACCAAGTAAAACCAAGTTTTATTTTGAAGTTCATCACAGTTCAAAGTTCAAAAATAAAAATAATAATATTTTAGAGTATCACAAATGCACATTAAAATTTCAATAGGAGTTTATCAAACTAAAAGACTCTTCATAGTATATCATAAACTCACATAAATTTCAATAAATCAATAAAACATATAATATTTATGCAGAATTTCTTTAAAAAAAATGACACTAATAATTTATTAAAAAAAATTTCAAGAATGTTGTCACAATGCACATTAAAGTTTCAATAGGAATTTGTCAAAATGAAAGGACTCTTCGTAGTATATCATGAACTCACATAAATTTCAATAAACCCCTTGCATCCACCAAAATAATTGAGGATGAAGGTAATGTGTGATCCATTGCATTTATATGTTATTTGATCCATCAAACATTAAATGAAAATGATTTAAATATGAGAAATTATCTTGACATGCATTTTCCAAGTTTAAAAAAGTATGCATATGCATTTGAGAATTAGATAAGACTATCATACAATTTATAATTCAAAAAATATATAATATAAATATTTTCCATTAATGATTTGTCATGTCCCAAATTTGGCATTGGGTCACAATGGCCTAATCACATTGGCCTTATTCATTAGATTTTGTCAAATTAATGCTAAAGGTCAAATAATTGCCAAGGAGGAAAATTACTAGTTTCCTAGGTTTGGGGTGGAAGCTTTGGGATTTGGAATAATGGGGATAATAAATTATGTTTGAAGATTAGAATGGCATAAATATTTAATAAAGGAGCTAAATAAATATATACAAGTGAAAATCAAAGTGGCATTTGATCATGAAGACACATGGAGGAAGTGGGACCCACATATGGCTAGATTTCCCCACTACACTTGGCATCATGCTCTCACCAATTCAAATTCGAGGTGAATGGTAACATACTTGGGGGAGTCCAAAAGGTATTATTCATTGCATGACTCATCCAAGGTCGAAATATAGAGGAAGAGTAACTCCCATAGAAGAGGAAGAGACAATTTGGAGCTAGTGAGACACTTGGGCTAGATTTCCTAGCTCTATGACAACAATGATGAAGATGCTATGACACCTATGACACAAATAAGGCCTGAAGGTTGACATATGACATATATGATATGTCAGGGCTAAAAATAGACTCCAAGAGGGCACTCAAGGGTGTTAGGGCAGCTAAGATGCTTCCACATGTGATTTGGTGGAAGTGGGACACTAGGAATTGTTGTACAAGTGGCGTTCTTTGGAATCTCTTCCCAACTTGAGTTGGCATGAGTCTCTTGGAAGGAATTTGACCCATGTAGGACATTAGAAGTTTATAAATGTCAATAACAAAGAATGAAACCAGCTTTTGATGATTTGAGAAAAATTGCATTTGTGAAGAGAGAACTAGTGGATGACTAGTTTCTTTCCTTAGCCAATTTCGAGGGTGAAAGATTCCCATCCAAGTTGGTGTTTGGAGAGGTCACTCAGGTCTTTAATGGTGCTTTAATGGAGTTTTATTTGTAGGTAGCAGCTACAGGAAGTTTCATGGTTTGGTTTAGTGCAGCACTTTCTCTCCACTGTTTCCAGTTTTGAAGGCATATTCATGCTCCTTTAGGGAGGGTGTTTTTGGTGAGATATTGTGCTTCTTGGGAGAGATTCTCATTATATATTTCTGATTGTAATAGATTCATATCCTCTTTTATTAATATTCAGAAATTCTCAGGTCGAAATACCCACTGGTTGTATGCAAAAATATTGATTAATGAGCACACAATGTCCATTTCCCCAATGCTTTGATGTATGACCCTATAGGGTTGATTATTTCGAATGGATGGATGATTCTCTGATATATTTGTGATTCATATACTTCCATGGATATATTCTACAAGTTTCATGTACTATACTTGAGCATTTGAAGCATTTTTACTCAGTTTGTTTGTATTGAGAGGTGAAATAGTGCCATTTCCCCAAGGGTAGAATTTGGGGTTTTTGATGTTGAATGTGAGAGGGTTAGAACAGTAGTAAAAATCATTTAATGGTGTATATGAGACCTTAATCACATACTTAACACATTACATACCTCTGTTCATAATTTCGTGGGATTTTAGAGGCATTTGGAAGGCCATTTGCAAGGTTACCCTGGGGGGATTTGATGCACAAATTACTAGTCAAAATTACATATATTGATCAGAATACAAATCAAGTTTGCAGTAGTATTTGGAGGGCCATAAAACATCCCTAAACCTAATATTCAAGTCTAAATATCATTCATACACTCCTACAGAATATTTGGGAGCATTTGGGTTGATTTGGAGGTCAAAATGGTAAAACTAGTCAAAGATCGAAATTGGGGAAAAGTGGAAAACTTGGCATTTTAATCAGATTTTGAAAAATGGTCATTACAAGTGGTATCAGAGCATGGTCCTTGTACCTATGGATTAGGTACATACATTCAAGAATAATTGGCAGCCATGTCTTACTATTATGATGAATTCTATGAGTACAATTCTTATGAGGAATATGCATATGCTTATGAGCAATATGAAGCAGAATGTGAATGGTACGAGGAAGAGGTGCCATCATGCAACACTTCATACAATTTCAAGAGAAATGAAGATTATTCTTATGAATTTAGATCTGATGAATATGAGTGTGTCACACCAACCAAGGATAATTCTATGAGGGAGTTCCAAAGATGGAGAGAAAAATATAAAACCTTACCCCAACAATATCAAAAATATCAAGAATATCTTGCTTCAAGCAAAAATACACAAAATTCCATGTCTTTTGAGTACTATGTTGAACATGTTTTTGAAAATAGGCCCAAAAATGAAGATGTGGAGTTAGTGAAGAAAGGTTTATGCCCTTCTTGTAAAAACCCTTGCAGCGAGTATCATATATGTGTGCATGAAATGATGTCCTCCTTGAGGAGAGCTTTTGAGATTTATTCAAGAAGATATTCCAAATATACTGATCCTAAGGAAAACAAGGGGCAAAATGCATCATCTTGCTTGAAGGAGAAAAATGAAGAGACATCACAAGAGCATGAAGAATATTCTATTGAAAATATGGAAGATCATTTCGAGACACCTTCTAGCTTAGACATGAACCAAAGAGAATCTACTGATGGATGCTTAAACTATAAAGGAGTATCTACTGATGGGTGTTCACACCTCTATGTTGGTGACATAGAGATCACTTTTGAAAGTGTTGCTGCAAGCCCAAGTTCCATTAAGCATGATATTAAAGACCTTGTAGTAGCTGAAGAAGAACCAAGATCAACTTCCCCATCACCACTTGAGCTTCATGAAGTTGGTCCAAGCAAAAATGAAGAAGATGAGGAGTTTCATTTGCAAGAGCCTCATTTTCTTGAAGGGTCCTTAAAGATGAATGAAACGAAGATCCAAGAGTCCCTCAGCATTCTCCATGACACTCAAGCATTGGTGTCAAATTCTTGTTGGAGATCTACTTCATTGGAGGAAACATCCTTCATTAAATACATGGAGAAGATTCAAAGAGCAATGTGCCACATCAAAGGAAATTTCATGTCTTTGATTTTTGATAGAAACCATTTTTTTGAGATTAATGAATTGTTACATGATGCATACTTGAAGAACAATGAGGATATTCATAAGCTCACAATTCAAAATGAGGAACTTCTTGAAAAGTTGCAAGATACTTGTTTTTCCTCCTATGTTTCAGATTGTCCAATGGTAGATTGTTTGGAGGATTCTCATGACATGGTGGATCATGAGAAATGTGGAAATTTGAATGTTTTTAATGTGATTGAAGATGAACTTGAAGATATCCAAACACTTGATGTGGTGGAAGAGGAACTTGAATTGTCTCTTGATGAAGGTTATGCAATTTTTAAAGAAGAGCATGATTCCTCTACATTGGAACCAATCTATGACAAAGGTTTCACACTTTTGAAGGAGCTGCATGATACTACCCATATGGATCCTTCCCATGATGAAACTTCTGCACTTTTTTATCATTTGGGTAAGTTAGTTCATTATCCTACATCCTACAATTCCATGTTTTGCAGCATTAGTCTCAATGAAGTATGGGTGAAAGGGTTCTTTTTGATGGTGCCACATGAGGAGTATGGAACTCTTAGATTTAAATTTTATGATGACATGGTTGGAGCACATTCTTATTCACATTTGCAGCAGCATCCTTTGTTACTTTATGATGATGCACATCTACACGAATGCACCTATGATATGCATTTGATTCACTTGAAGACTCATGGTTTTTATTGCTCAACACTTGATTCATTTGATGTTGGAGGAACTTCATCCAACACTTGGGTGAATAGATTTATGATTGGAGAACATTTTTGTTGCAAGACACATACTTTGTTATATCTTTATGACTCTCACATTCAGGGATGTATGGGTGAGACTTCTTTGAGTCATTTGAAGTCTCCTTGTTTTTTCTGCTCATTATTTGGTTTAGATTTTAGTGGAGATTCTTCATTCACTTCTTGGATGAAACAATACATGGTTGAATATTTTGATGCATATCACATCCTTTTGGAGCGGCATTAAAGGACATGGGATCCTCACCTATGTCATTGAAGCAGATTTGATTGGTCACTTGAAGCTTGTATGCACTTGGAAAATGGTCGTCTACTTCCTTGGAGGTATAAGCACTTTCATGACTCTTTGATGAAGCATATCCTTGATGTACATTTTCATTATGTTGTTAGGTACTTTGATGACATATATTTGGTACTCATGATGTTTGGAAGGATGCATACAAGAAAATGGGATCTAGGAATCCTCTTAACTAATGGTGTGGGTTGGAGAGCACTCTTAATTATTGGGGTACAATACACGCAATGGGACCCTGGATTAATTTTTATCTCATTGGTTTCAAATTTTTTGGGGAAACAAGAAGTATGGGAGATGGATTTCCCCACTTAATAAAGTGATTTTTATCAGAGTAGTGCAGCAGCAAGCATGGTGGTTCCTCTCTAAAATATTCATGGAAACTCAAAGACTCAACGTTGGGCAATTCAATGGCAACTTCAAAGAATTATACAGAAAGTGGGTTCTTCAACACCCATGTTTAAAATTGCTTGAGGACAAGCAATATTGGGAAGGGAGGATTTGTCATGTTCCAAATTTGGAATTGGGTCACAATGGCCTAATCACATTGGCCCTATTCATTAGAGTTTGTCAAATTGATGCTAAAGGTCAAATAATTGCCAAGGAGGAAAATTACTAGTTTCCTAGGTTTGGGGTGGAAGCTTTGGGATTTGGAATAATGGGGATAACAAATGATGTTTGAACATTTGAATGGAATAAATATTTAATAAAGGAGATAAATAAATATATACAAGTGAAAATCAAAGTGGCATTTGATCATGAAGACACATGGAGGAAGTGGGACCCACATATGGCTAGATTTCCCCACTACACTTGGCATCATTCTCTCACCAACTCGAATTCGAGGTGAATGGTAACATACTTGGGGGAGTCCAAAAGGTATTATTCATTGCATGACTCATCCAAGGTCGAAATATAGAGGAAGAGTAACTCCCATAGAAGAGGAAGAGGCAATTTAGAGCTAGTGAGACACTTGGGCTAGATTCCCTAGCTCTATGACAACAATGATGAAGATGCTATGACACCTATGACACAAATCAGACCTGAAGGCTGACATATGACATATATGACATGTCAGGACTAAAAATAGACTCCAAGAGGGCGCTCAAGGGTGTTAGGGCAGCTAAGATGCTTCCACATGTGATTTGGTGGAAGTGGGACACTAGGAATTGTTGTACAAGTGGCGTTCTTTGGAATCTCTTCCCAACTTGAGTTGGCATGAGTCTCTTGGAAGGAATTCGACCCATGGAGGACATTGTAAGTTTATAAATGTCAATAAAAAAGAATGAAACCAGCTTTTGATCATTTGTAGAATTTGCAGTTGCATTTGTGAAGAGTGAGATCTAGTGGATGACTAGTTTCCTGCCTTGGCCAATTTCGAGGGTGAAAGATTCCCATCCAAGTTGGTAATTGGAAAGGCCATTCATACCTTTCATTTGGAGCTTTAATGGAGTATTTATTTGAAGGTTTAATCTACAGGGCAGCTCATGGTTTCTTCTATTGCAGCTCACTCCTTCAACCATTTCCATTTTTGATGGCATATTCTTGATCCTTGAGGGAGGGAATTTTTGGTGAGCTATTGTACTCTTTGAGGGAGATTTTAATGCCCCATTTATTTTTTAATATGAATTAAATAATTTATTATTCATCTCCAAAAATTTTCAGGTCAAAATTCCAAGTAGAAATGTATAAATCTCAATTTTAATGAAAGAACAGTGCCATTTCCCCACTACCTTGTTGTGAATCAATGTAATGCTGATGATTTCAAATGAATGGATTATTATTTGATATATTTGTGATACATATACTTCCATGGATGTCTTATACAAGTTTCGTGTACTTTACTTGAGCATTTGAAGCATTTTTACTCAGTTTAGTTGTATTGGGAGGTGAAATAGTGCCATTTCCCCAAGGGTCGAATTGGGGATTTTTGCAGTTGAATGGGAGAGGGTGAGAACAGTTTTAATAATCCATTAATGGTGCATATGAGACTTTAATAACATACTTAACACCTTACATACCTCTGTTCATAAATTTGAGTGGGTTTGGAGACATTTGGGAAGCCATTTTCAGTACTTACCCCATGGAGATTTGAACCCCAAATTACTAGTAAAATTGCATAATTGGTCCAGAATCTTAAGAGAGTTTACAGAGGTATTTTGGTGGCCATATTTCATCCATAAACATCATATTCAAGTTATAATATCATTCATACACCTTCCTTGAATATTTGAAGGCATTTGGAGTCAAGTTGAGACCTAGAGACCAATACTAGTCAAAGGGAAATCACTAGTAAAGTTACCTACATTGATCAGAATTGAAATAGGGTTTGTAGAAGTATTTTAAAGGTCCAAAGGATTCCCTAAAACACATATTTTTGTTCTAATATCATTCATATACCTTATCAGAATATTTGGGATCATTGGGGCAAATTTGGGACCTAGAGATCAAAACTAGTCAAAGGTCAAACTAGGGAAAAAAGTGAAAAATTGTCATTTTAATAAAATTTCTAAGAAGGGACATTACATGATTCCCCAAATAAAATCAATATCCATGTAACATAAACTATACACAAGATGGAAAAGAACACAATGGATTGATCTTGTGAGAGGATTGTTAATGAAAGGTTCAAGTCCACAACTATCAAAACCCAATAATGCTTTCAATATCCAACTCAATGTAAATAAAAATGTTGATAATGGATGAATGTATGGAATCCAATTTCCCTTATTTTCAAGAGAAAATCATCAACACTTTGAGATAATGTTGAAACCATCCTTCTCCTACTCTTACCTACCAAATAATATTACTTCTACTTTCTCATGGTGATTTTTGGTAACCTAAATTGTATTTAAGTCTCTACTTATAACTTGATTTCACTATTGTTTGGCAACTCTCCATACAATATGGAAATGGAAAATATTTTTTCTTGGGTGATAGAAAATGATGCAATAATCTACACCCCCTATAAGTCAAAGTAACTCAAAGCAGAAACCACCAATGTACAAGCAGTGAATTATAGTAAGGTAACAAACATCCATAACATCAATTACACACCACACACGAATAACAGAGATGAATACAAAACTGCAATATTTATTTATTAATAAATGGACTGCTCCATATTACATTGATAGAGCCATGCTTTAGATTTCCTTACTCCCTTTCCCCAGCCGTTACAGGTAGAAATGAGACCCTCTCTATCTCGACATCTCTATCTCCTCCCCTCACACAAATGAATTCACATATTTATAATGGGTCAAAGGATACCAATGGTGAAAACCATTCAGCTACCTCGAAGCATTATGGTTCATATTCCATGTGAATTCGTTACTCATTTAAATTTAGGTTCTATTACAAAGGGTTCTTTATTAACACAACGGAATAATGCTTCATGGGTCTCCTTGAAATATACTATCTAGTAATAAACTAATTAATTATTCCACATTTTAGCTTTGTAACTTCAACTAGCCTTTTCACAATGTAAACCACATCTTCCCATAATTATTATGTTTCCCTTCCATCCAGGATATGGGTATTAGGAGGTATAAAACTTGGTCCTTGCTGAAAATAACATTCTACATATTGGTTAAGGAGTAGCAACACAGTTGTAACATGGGAAACAACACATCTACAACATTGTTGTAGTTTATTTGTAATATTGCTATTACTTCCAGTCATGTAATAACCTCGGATTTCCAGCACCACTGTAACAGTCCATAACTCAACCCCTAACCTACCAAAAACAACAAACTTGTAGGATAGTCATTTGCATCAGGAATGATCCTGCATCAGAAACTTTGGCAAATACCTGCACTCCGGAGATAAAAATGCATAGATGGAGGGTTGATCAATCTCATTTGTACATGCCAAATACTAGACAACCATTAAAACATGACAAATTTACTATAAACCCCAACCATATTATCTATCAATTTCTTGAAGGTGGAATGTTTCTCTTGTGTGTTTGGGAACTATACATCACTCCAACAATGGAAATAATGGTTTCTCACTTATTTGGATGCCTCTAGACAAGATCAACCCTACAAAACATTATGGAGAAAGGGGTAGTGAGATAATGAAGAAGTGGGTTGATAGTATGTAAGGAAAGAGAAATGAAGAAGAGAAAACAACATATGATCTTAAAAATCCCCAACACGTGATATTACAAGGGAATTTAGGAGTTACACTTGAAAAATAGCCTATAAAAGCATGCCAATCACTTAGTTCATGATCCAATGGGTGAATCACTCCATTCATAAGCTAGACATCAATACAAAGTGGGGAATTTTCCATTTGGGGGCAAATCATTAGGTTCAAGTCTCTTGAAGACCAATTGTTGGGTACATAGGGAAAGCAAAATGGAAAAGTGATCAATTTTCCTTTTGGAGGTAAACTGTTGAATTAAAAGATTAACTATGATCATATTTTAGATTTAGAGGCAAAGATTAGTTTTGATAAGCTTCTCATATTTAGAAGCACCGTGTCATTCCAACCTAGTGATTTATCTATTCTTGGATCAATCATCCCCCAAAAATACATTTTTTGGGAAGTTTCCTCAAGTTTAAAATGGAATTTCTTCTGCACATACACAACATGGGTCAATCACTAAGTTTGAATGCTCTCTAAGATCTTAGATTAATTGAATTTCTTCCACACATACACATCATGGGTCAATCACTAGATTTGAATGATTTTTAAGATCTCAAATTAATGATTTATCCTTGATAAGGAAAATCGTTGGTTTGGATAACCAACCAGCCCTCGAGCTCAATAATTTCCATCCTCCTATATTGAAACACCTACTTAGAGTGGAGAAAAGATTCCTAAAGTATCTATAAACCATAGTAGCATAATTCGAGTACGAATACAGATCCGAATACGATTCGACACAGAAAAAAATACGTAATGAAAATATCTAATACAAATAAAATATGGAAGTAGCTTGCTTATATAAAATATTTTTAATCAAATATTCACAAATATACCAAAAATATACTTAGACATTTATATAATAAAATTTAACATATATTTAAAAAACAAAATTATAAAATCTCAACCACCTCGGATATGGAAGTGTGAGAGACTAGAACTACTTATTAATAGTTATTTTAATAACAAAGTATGAAATTGAATGGTATTTCTGTTTTATAGTGTTTAAATAATTTTTTAAAAAAATTAATTAATTTTCAAAATTTAATTGTCCAGTTATAATCCGTATCGTATTACACCTACACCGAATATTCCGTGAATTCAAATTTGTTCTAAATTTGCATACTTGAAGTACCAATACAGCCGAATTATACTACTATGCTATGAACTAAATTCTCGTTTCCACATAGTAGATTACACCATAAATCCACCATTAAATAGATAAACCATTCATTTTTCAAGGTTTTTCAATGATTAAAAGACTTATCCATCTCATTCATGGGAGAGCATTAGAGTTACGACATCTTTAAAGTTCATGAAACGTCGAAGTGAGGCCTGCAACTTAGTTGTTGAATGCTTATCATCATCACAAACCCTTATATATGAGCTCAAGATCCAAATTGAACTCAAAGAAGTCATAAAGAATAAATAGAAATGAATTAAACAATTATTGACACAATCCGTTGGTTTCTCAGCTTAATGAGCTTTGATAGTTGAGTGTAGAGAGAATAAAGCGCCTTCTGTCTCTAGATCAAAAAAATGCCTCGTTGATAGGAAAAATGTCCATGCATGTTTTCATACATGTAGGCCTTAACTGTCGTTTTTGTAGGCCCAAAAAATGGCAAAGTGATGCCTTTCACAATTAAAAAAAACCCACAAACACCCAAAAATCTACATAGATTGTCTTGGAGGCTAAATAATGGATCTCATTTGGCTAGAATGAAAGTATCTTTGTGTGTTATTCATTCCTTATATTATATGTATATATATAATTCGGTTGGATAAATAATGTTAACAATAACCCCACTTGTAAACCTAATTATAAACCATGAAGGTGGCCACACGAGCTAAATGCACATTTAAGGAAATCATGGTGAAATTGCCACTCACCTCAAAATGTAATCAAGAGACTTCTTGTGCTTAAGAATGTGTGATGTTAGAAAATGTTATAAATTATAAGCATGCAAATAGTCTCGTTGAATATATTTAGTTTACCATTTTGTGGGTATTTCCTTCTAGGCATGTTATTGCACTCCCAATGCCAATACCTTGAATTTTGTGATAAAACTTTGGGGTGAATCCATGAAGATAGGTAACACTTTCCAATAAAATGTGGTATTGAAAATTCGTTATTTTGTATATTCTTTAGATTGAAGATGCCAAAACTCATATCATCCTTGTGAATTTTGATGTTCAGTAAAAAAAATTGTAGGGAATTGTATCATATTTCTAATGGTTTTTTTCCAAAAATATTAGTTTCATTCATGTGCCAACTTTTCATTTAAATAAATGCTTGCCCTTGAAAATTTCTAGAAAAATTAACAAGTTAGTTTTGTTCCATCAAATAATTCAATGTTCAATATGTTATTTTCAAAAATATATATAATATGTCTACACGGAACATTTTTTTTTAAATTATAATTTTCATTATGTTTTGAAGCTGACCCGTTAATATTTAATATCATTTTATACACATTTGTGTTTCCATTAACCTTTTTTCAACTATTTACATTAATTTAAAAACCAAAAACACCCTTTTGAAGAGGAAAGATGCGTGGAGATCCCACATATTTTTCATAATTTTTTGGTTATGTATTTTATATATTATTGATATTTTCTAGAGCACCTTCAAAATTATGGGAAAAAAAATAAAATATAAGATTTAAAAGAAATTAAATAAAAAAATATGATATGAAATTCGAAGTGTGAAAATAATACTCATTTTGATATAGGATTTTTCAAGGAATCCACTAATTGCGACCTAATATGAAAGATATGAAATGGATTTACCCTTTAGAAGTTGCAACTAAAGAAAATTATGCAACAAGGAGGATATAGTGTTATAAATTAAGTGCTTGTTTGAGCTATATGGCTCAATCAAGCCCTTAAAAATGCTTGATCAAACAAATTTCACAATTTTTTAAATAACTCAATCGAGGGTTTATGTCATTTGATAGATCTCTCAATCAATTTTCTTGCTTAAATGAAGTATACTAAGCTTGATTGACCTCTTGTAAACACTACAACCACCCCAGAATTAGTGTGTTTTAAGGATCTTGAATGAGCTATAGAGCTCAATCAAGCTCCTACAAACACACCAAAATTTTCTAAATTTTTCATAGGTATTATTAAAAGGAGCTCAATTGAGCTAAGTTACTTGATTGAGCTCTTGCAAACCTGAGAAAACTTTTAAATATTACAAAAAAAATAGCCACTTTTTGATAAAATAACACAAAAAAGATATGTTAACCAGTCAAGAATCAACAGTCATCATTAAAAAAAAAGAACCCAAAGGAATGAACTAATCAATAATAAATATGGGAAATATTAAAAAGCATAGTAGGAAATATGATCTCCAACAAGTTGGTGAAATGAAGTGCAAGATAAAGCTAGCGAGAGGATGAGACAAAGTCAAGTAGAATTGAGAGAACAATAATAATAATTTGTAGGTCCACCTATTTCTCAACCTTCGATGAATCTAATAGGAGAGGCTTCTGGGCATCCAATTCGAGGAAATATTGATGACTCTTCATGTTTATATTTAACCATTAAAATGCACATCTATTTTATAATCTTCAAGTTTCTATTTAGCCATTAAAGTGCACATATATTTTATAATTCTTGATGTGAATTATTTTGCATGTTTAATAAAAACCATTAGATAATCCAATAAATCAAAGTGAAACCTTAACTTAAGCATTGTGACTAACCAAATTAATTTATCTTTTCTTTAGTCACAAAATAAATTATACTCTAAGTTAGGATTGTTGGGCTACGCATCCAAATAATGCCCCTCAATCATTTCTTATTCAAAACATAATTGTTTTCCTGGGGATCTTGAAATCCTTCTATACTAAGTGTGCACAAACCAAGATAAGAATGGTGTGTTTCCCAAGGACACTAAAGTCAAGGTTTGGTGTGTTTCTAAGGTTTCTTGTGCCACCCAAGTCTTGTTTACCTACGACTTGTGACTATTTGAGTTGAATCTCTTATTTACACTTGAGGAACATATATTGGTGGCCAAAACCTAGGATTATCACTAAGGGTACTTCATGGGTTGTGATTGTAATTGAAACAAATAGTTTTGGTTGTTGGAATATGCCCTCGATTGCCTTCTCTATAACTAACTCTATCATACCTTCACTACTTAGATTTGCAGTACTTCATCCACTGTCATTGGGACTTTTGGAAGGCCCAATTACATTATTAAAGGAAGATCATTAAGATTCATATGAAGATTGATCAACTTACACACTAGGAGCTTCGTCAAACCATGAACTCATACATCATCTCATCCACCCTTCACTCAACTCATCCAACCATCACCTACCACTTTATGTCATCCATCAAGCATGACCTCCACCCTCTCCCCATGAAGTCATCTGTAATGTCCCCATTTTTTTATACCACCATTACCCATTCAACCCCAAGGGTCCTAGTGATAGTTTGGAATTAATTAATTAATGAGGGGTTAAGTTTTGAGGCATTAATTGGCAAGGTATTTAATTCTACTTCCTTAAGTTTTATATGCACTTGGAAAAAGTTATTTTTCATTAATAAATATTTATCTTAATGAAATAAAGTGGATAATAATCCACAAGGGCACATTAGAGGGTAAGATTTGACCAAGAGATAGATTGCACAAGAATAAAAGATGAAAGCAGTTAAATCTAGGAAAGCGGGAAAAAGAAAGGAAAAGTTGGCACAAGGCAGAAAAATAGTAAAGCTCGGGAAAAGTAGAATAAAGCATAAAATCAGACAAAACTAGAATTTAAGTAGGATAAACCAGAAAAGAGGAAAATGAAGGATAACATAGAAAAGCAAGATACGGCGGAAAAGCAGGAAAAAGAAGTCAAAGGAAAAAATCAGGATAGAAAAGCAAAAGCAAAAGAAAAAGAAAGAAAAGCAAAGGCAGGATAAAGCAAAGGCATAAATCAAAGCAAAAAAGAAAATCTTGAAAGCAACATGTCCTTATCCACTCCATGAGGTTGCTTTAGCCTAGTTGACTTGCTCTACAAGTCACACTAAATCTATAAAAGAAGGAGTGTGCACCACTTGGATATATTTTGACATTTTGAGAATTGAATTGAGTGCAATTTTTTCTCTTTGACTTGGGAGATGTGCCCCTATTCCAAGCTGGGAGATGTGCCAGTGTTTCTTCTGAGAGGATGATGACATCCAGTCTCCATCATTGATTTTATTGCAGGTCCTAAAGTCTTATCCATTGAAATTCAATTGTTAGGAACCCGTGCCAACCCTTCTCTTTACTTTATTAGTATATTGTTGTTGGACGCATATGCTTTGTAAGTCATCCCGTGAGTATATTGTATTATCCCACATTGTTAGTATATTGTTGTTGGATGCATATGCTTTGTAATTCGTCCTGTGAGTATATTATATTATCCCACATTCACGAGGAGTAATAGTTTTTTAGCTTAGACTTAGTATATAAGTACGTATTGAGATCAATGAAGGCATCCACGTGTTATTTGTATTGAGCTTGCTCAAAGGAGGTTTCCATCTCGAAGTGGCCTACAACCAATAAATCCCTTCTGTGTTCTATTATTTATGATATATCGTGCATTTTCATCATTTAATTGTTGGAGGTTCCTCACATTTGGTATCAAAGCACTTTCTTGGGCTCGCTAGGTGGAATTTTTGCCCCAAAAAAATTCGCAGTGGCTTCCAAGCACTGTGATTATTGCAGTATTTCTTTTTCTTTGCATTGTTACACATAAATCTTCCACCCTGTGAGCATCAGCATTCTTTGGCCTGTAGGATCCATTTCAGTGACTCAGACCCATTTTTATCCTTCAGTGATACCAGTTTTCCCTATTTTTATTCCTACCTGCTTGTTGCATCTTTATAGCAGGCGTACCCACGAGTTGCATCCCTATAGCCCGCGGGTAGCATGTAAAATGGTAAAAACCACTATTTATTACTTTTTTACTCCCAAAGAGGGGTCATTGGGTGACCTTTGGCTCTCCATCTTCCCAAGTAATGCCTCGATGTGTCCTTTCACTTACCTTTGAGAGGACTATATATTGAGCACATATGGCTTATGGATGAGAGGAAGAGGAGAATTGTAAGAGAACTCTAGTGGATTTTTGCCCTATCTTGAGTTTGCACTCATTGATCCTTGTAGTTCTGAACCATTTATGTTCACCTTCCAAACTCCTTTCTAGTTTGAGTTTTCCATTCATGGAGGATTGAAGTGGTGGAGGCACAAGTGGATTGATCTAGATCTTGGTTTAGATTGGTTGCCGGCAAGAGGTCGTATCTCTTTGTACTTCTTCTTGTTCATTAATAGAAATACTCATATTCTCGTCCATTCATGGTGTGAATGTCATTTATTATACATTGGGTTACATTTTCTTATGATATTATGGACCATTGTTATTGATAATGTCAATGCCATTTATATATTATATGTACTTGTTGGATATTGGTTGTCAAGACTAATTTGCAGATTACAAGTGCATGGATTGAAAGCTCCAACGGGGATCTACATCAAACGTTGGATCGAGGTTGGTTACATTTCTCCATTATCTTAACATTTTCATTTATAATAGCATTGTTTTGAGAATTAAGTAGATTTCTGGTAGTCATCTGTCTGTTGTGGTATTCCCAAGCCATAGTGAGTTTTCTCCAATACAGAAATGGCGACTCCACTGGGGAAAACATCCATGTCTGGGAAATTTTTTGGGCATTAGTCCATAATTAGAGTTGTTGTTTATCGAAGCTTTGTGTCATTGATGGGCCGTTAAGATACACTGTAGAAAACTTGCTTTTTCTGAGCCTCTGGACTCTTTATTTTCCCATTTTCCTTTCCTCACCCGCGGGCTAGCTTAGTTCTTCCTACGTCTACCCGCCTCTGTTTACTCTATTGCTCGCGGGTAACCGCAGGATTTCCTTCGACAGTAGCGTGTAACTCCGGCTTTTGTTTGTTTATGGCTATTGGTTGTTGCTGGGTGAGTTTGGTTGGTTCCTGAGTCTTTGTTGGCCTCTTTCTTGACTGTTTCATGCCTTGGTTGTGACCGGATCTCTTCGTTTCTCTTGGTTGAGCCTTCTTGGTTTTTTACCAATCTTTGGTTTTAACCTCTTGGTTTTTCCTTTTGAGCTCATTTCTTTTGCTGAGTCTTGCTGTTTAGGATCTGCTGGGTTGTCTTAGTGATCTTCTCGGCACTTCAGTGACTGAATAGTAGGATTTTGCTTGCATTTTTTCATTTCATTTATATTGAAAAAACACAAAAATATACATTTAGTTTTTGCATTTTCCTTCTTGTTTATAAGCGAAAATACAAAAATATTTTATTTTCATGTACTACATCTTGCATTGAGTGCTTTTTTCCTTCATTTTAGGTTCTTCTTGTGCATTGAAAAGATAAAAGATTGCATCTTTATTTCGGAATTGTTGGTTGACTTTGCATATTAGTGACATTGTTTTATTGTATAGATGAGTCTAGGATTGGACAATGTTGCATACTATTGAGTCTACACATCACTAGTTTCACGATCATATCCCTTGAGTAACCACAGCCACTAAAATTAACGCTTAATCATAAAATTGATTAGACTGATTTTATTTATAGGGTACACCAACTAGCATAGGTTTAGAGTCTTGGAATAGATCATTGTGAGTTAACAATCCAAGACTACTAGACGAAACATTAGGTGTCTGACCAGGGAGTGGAGGAATCCATGGTATAGATCGGTGTTCTCAGGAAGCTCTACTCAATCCAGAGTTAAGCACGAGGTCACGGGAAGTTGGTTGAGGAGATATCCTTCTGATACCGACTGAACGTGGGAGATATATCCAGGATTTGTTCGTATCTGGGGGTACCGGAGGTTCGTCCTCTTGTGCTTCGGGCTTAGTTACCCTGCCCATACGAGGGGTTCCACCTGCGACTATCCCCTTGAGCATTGGTTATATTGTTGTGAACATAGTTTCCTTACCTAGGTACCGCACAGGGTACTTGCAGTGGTTATGCTGTTTGTGTCTTGAGTCAGATAGGGATTGGATAGCATAGTTGTGTTCGTGTAGTGGACTTGACCCTGTCGACACAGTGAAGCCTGGGTGTCTCTATAACTGATTCTGTTACCTCCGGCTATAGTTTGGGAGTCTCAAGCCTCTCCTAGGTGAGACATACCGGCTCTAGTGTTAGGAGCTCATTTAACCACTCTATTTGTCTGCTCTTGGCTATAGTTTCTCTAGGTGTGTGCTTTTGATTTACTGTTTTTGATCGATAGTTGGCCTTTAGGAGACGTTGTGTCTCTCTCCGGAGATAACGTGGCAAAGAGCCCTACTCTCCGTCGGTCCCGTCGGTTGGCTGGTTTAAAGCCAGCTTTGGTTACACATCGTATTGCTAGAGGACACTGGAGAGATCCCTCTAAGTCTTTAGATTCTTACGTAGCTTACGTTGAAGACTACATGACTGCACATTCCAATATCAGGCAAGACCCTTCTACTCCTTCGGGTAGAGTTGAACATACTTCCAATCCCCATACTCCTCGATAGGATTGGGGAGGTGATCCACCTGAGACTTAACCTAGTTCTATTTGGCGTAATCCACTTGATCGAGATCCGTTTGATCCTTCGAATATTGATAATTATCTTACGGGATGCCCGACTTACCCGAGGAAGGAGAACAGGACAAGCCTTTCGTTCCTTCGTTTCCACGCGATTATAGATATGGGAGACCTGAGACTCATGATGATACTGGCCCTATGATCAACCCCACCACACTCTCTTTTGGTATGCCTAGTCACACTACTGTCGAACCTTCCACTATGGTTGGTACTCATGCTGGCACTAGCCAAAGTGTTAGCCATACTATACCCACTGGGGGAACTACCCTAGCTAGGGGCACTATGTTGTCCACCCACTCACATAGTATGGGGACTGGTCAAATTCCTAACAATGCTAATGTTGGAACATGACCACCTCCTAGGAATACCCAACCTAACCGGAATGTTGTTTGGAATACGACTTGCCATCCAGAACCTAATACATGAATCGCTACTCGTCAACCTAGGACTACTTTTGCACATGATACCATTCCTCCCAACCACGGGGGTGGACACATACCACATACTTTTGCGTCCACTTCCGCCACTAGTAATGCTAATGTGTGGGGTGGGAATATTTCCTATCCACATGGGCATCACACCACCAACCCTTCTACTAGTCACACCCATATTGGAGCTGGGAATGCTTCTCATGCTTCTCGTCACCACACGACTGCTCAAGCTAATCCTAATGTTGGGGGTGGGAACATACCATACCATTATAGTCATTACAACACGTTTCCCACTATGAATAGTACATACATGCCCCATACTCATGGTGGAAACCCTTACTACAACACAGTCGGTGCTGGCCACCAGTATCACCCACCACCCCAATATGGTCTCAAAATGCGCATATACCTGCTTACTCTCAAATGGGTCAGGTAGGGGGAGGTTATCCATCTTATGGCCATGGGAAAGCTTACGGGCCATCAGGTCCTCAGTATCAACAGTTTAATCCTCATGGTCAAGCTTTTGGTCCATCCTATAACACAGTTCCGTTCAACCAACCTTTTATGGGAGCTTATAATCAAGCTTTCCAGCCTCAGCTCCCATTCCTTGCACACTTGAATCTCCCAGATGTTTCGAAGCTCACGAATGATCTGGTGTGTCACGACCCTACTTGGCCCCCGATCCCTACCAAGTTCCCTTCGGACATTCCGAAGTTTGAGGGGAAAGGTGGTGAGGACCCGGGAGATCATGTCACGACGTTTCACCTTTGGTGCTCCTCCAACTCTTTGAATCATGATTCCATTCAATTACGACTATTTCAACGCACCCTCACGGGGGCAGCCGTGAAGTGGTATGTGGAGATGCCCGAGAACACCTATAAGGGATTCAACGAGATTGCTTTGGTTTTCTTAGACCATTTCCAGTTACCGGTTCGTTATGACACTGGTACCGAGTTGTTGTCCACTTTCCGTCAGAATAAGGCCACACATATTTCTGACCACGTTCAAGAGTGGCATCGACGGAAGAGATTGTGAAAGCCAACATTCCTCCAGAGTTCCTGTTGGAATGGTTCCTCAAGTCTTTACTTCCATACATTGCTAAGGATGTTTCAATGTCCAGCATTGTGACTGAGGAACAAGCTATCTTGAAAGTCCAGCAGTTAGATCTTCTTTATTCTCAGTCTGGCATTTTGTATGAAATTATTCCTGATGCACCGAGAACAAGACATGAGCCTATGTCAGTTCGTGGACCACATGCCGATAGCATCGTGGGGTATGCATTCACTCGCCCTGTAGACTTGGTAGCTAATCAAATGCAAAATTTGTCGCTAAACCAGTCTGCTCCCGGACAAGTTCACACCTTGTCCACTTCCACTCCGTCGTCTGATGTACACAATGTGCAATCAACGAAACCGTCGGGTAACCAGCAACCTAGTGGTAAGAAAAAGGGGAGAAATAATCGTAGGGGTTGAAACAATGGAAGTAATAATAATAGCAATCGTAATACTCCTCATAAAGAGAATGCCAACCCTCCTCGGGAAGACAGTAATGCTGGCGAGGATCGTAAACCTAGGCGTAAGGTGAAATTCCCTTGCAAGCTTTGTGGGGAGGATCATCTTACTCACTTATGTCCTCAAATTGAAGAAGCATCGAAGCATTTGGCACATATCCCAGCTGTGTTGAAGGATCCCCTTCCTCATCATCAAAACATGGCTTCGCATGCTCCCACAACTGATTATGGTACTAATGAAACGACTTCTTCCAATACTAGTGGTTATGGATGTGTGAATATGGTTCAGCCTGAGGTTTGTGTTGCTACTCGTCAACACGATTATGGTGCACCACAATCGAATTTGGGGAATGAGCCTCCCCCTCCTCCTGATAATTCCTTGGATATCGAGAAGCCTTCCATTATGCCACGGATACCAAAAGGTGTTCTCAAGCTCTCCACGCATAATCCTAATGCTCGAGCCGCCCAAAACTACTCCATCGTAGAAGATTTGGGCCAAACTCCATGTGCCATGTCGGCTCTTGAAGTTTTGCAAGCCTGTCCTTCTTAGAAGCATGCCCTTTTGAGTGTGTTAGGAGTTTAGGATGGGAGAAATCCTAGTGTTATCAAGTTCGATACTACTGATGTCCAACCTTGCTTGCCTTACCACGTGGATTTTCAAATCCAAGTGGTTTTCCTTAAGAGCTTCATCAAACGTACTATGGTTGATGAAGGTGCCTCTGCATCAGTAATGTCGTTAGCTTGTTGGAAAGCTCTTGGATCTCCTGCTCTACTCGCGTCTAGAACTACACTCACTACATTTGACGGTAGATCTTTTATGCCGCATGGAATTATCCCTTCCCTTGTTGTCTCCTTGGGAGGTAATTCCATGCCTATTGAAGTCGAAGTATTTGATGCGCCCATCGACTACAACCTTTTACTGGGTCGGAATTGGATGTACACTATGAAGGTTGTCGCATCTACTGTGCTTCGAGTTATTGCTTTCCCCATGAAGGCAAGATTGTGACGATCGATCAGCTAGATTTTGTTGGTACTCCTTCCACAGCATCCACGAGATCAATAGTCCCACAAGTTTATGATTCTCAGCCAGCAACTGGGAACATAGGTGTTGGGATGTACCCCTCATTGATGGGAACTTATAATCTTTCGGCACCTGTGAATTTTATTGGAACCATTTCCGACAATGCGTCTCCTCCTTCGAATAATATGTTATTCCAGACCTCCGATTCAAATGATCCTTGGATTTTACCATCCACGAGTTCCACGTCTGGAGACATTGCACATGTCGGGATGACTATGCCCTTATCTGTAGCGGATCTCACTTACGATCATATCCAGCAAACCACTACAGATACGGATCTCTCTTCTTCCCAGACAGTTGAAGAAGATCCCGTTACGCTAGCAGTTTGGGCAGCCAACTCACCTTGCTATCACGATTTCCTTGATGATACTTTGCCATCTGATGAAGCTATCCTCGAAGCCATGTGTGGTAGTGAGAGGCCTTGGGAAGACATGCACCATCACTCTTATTTCCTTCCCAACCTCGAGCTCGTTGAGCAAGAGGAGTTTAGGATGACTCTAGCTGAGATGGTTGGTCACCCTGTGGCTCTTTTGCAGTCGCATGATGTTTTTGCGGAGGGGAATATGGCCAATAATTCCCCAACCACTTTGATCAACATCTCCCGCACTCCCGGAAAGATTGAGAATGTTTACGTTAGTGCCGATTGCACTCCTGAGGAGATTGCTATTTACACTGACTTGTTTACTGAACTCCAGGAAGCTTTCACTTGGTCATATGAGGAGATGCCAGGAATAGACCCCCGCATTGTTGAAAACGAGATTAGAACGTATCCTGATGCTAAACTGGTTCGACAACACTTATGTGTTGTGAACCCTAGGAAGGAAGCTGCTATTAAGGCAGAGAAACTGCTCAAAGCTGGTTTCATCTACCCCGTTCCCCTTACCGAATGGGTGTCAAACCCCGTTCTTGTGGATAAGAAGTAGGGAACGATCCGTGTATGCAATGATTTCAAAGATTTGAACCATGCATGTCCAAAAGACAACTTCCCCACGCCATTCATTGATCAAATATTGGATGCTTGTGCGGGGAGTGAGATTTTTTCATTCATGGACGGATTCTTGGGTTATAATCAGATTCAAATCAAACCCGCGGACCAACATAAGATGGCATTTATTTGTCCATGGGGAACATTTGCGTATCGAAAAATTCCCTTCGGCCTTAAGAACACCGGAGCTACTTTTCAGCGATCCATGACCTATGCCTTTCACGATCTTAAGATGATTATGGAAGTTTTCTTGGATGATCTTGCTGGCCATTCTCGCAAGAGAGTGGACCACCCCAAGCACCTCTGTATGATTCTCGAACGATGTATTCACTACAAAATTTGATTGAATCCAAACAAATGCATCTTCGCTGTTAGGACTGGTTGCCGTCTAGGATTCATAGTTTCGAGGGAGGGTATTAGAGTCGATCCTCTCAAAGTTGAGGTAATACTTCAGTTGCCTCCTCCGCGTAATCTATTACAGCTTCAGAGCCTCCAAGGGAGAGCTACTTTTCTGCGTCGATTTATAGCTAACTATGCCAGTATTACTAAAGGTTTTGCACGCCTATTGAAGAAAGACACACCTTTTATCTGGGATGAGCGAGCCCAGTAGTCTTTCGACACCTTTAAGAAAGCTTTGGTATCGACTCCCGTGCTTAGTCCGCCGGACTTTACACGATATTTCATTTTTTATGTGGCCTCGTCTCAAGAGACTATTGGCATGGTCTTGGTTCAGGTAGATGATGCGTTCATCGAACATGTTATCTATTATCTTAGTCAAAATTTAGTAGACGCTGAGCTGAGGTACACCCACGTAGAAAAGCTGGCACTTGCGACTGTCCACGCAGTCCAGCGGTTACGGCATTACATTTTGCTTCGAACAACCACCGTTGTAGCTCACATCAATCCATTTCAGTTCATGCTATCATGACGCCTTATCGAGGGTAAGTATAAAAAATGGATTGTGATCCTTCAGGAATTTGATCTCGATTTTGCTTCAGCAAAATCTGTGAAATCATTGGTGTTAGCTGAGCTTATGTTGGACCTTCCACGGCTTGATGAGGATGTCATTCATGAAGATTCCTTTGTGGATGAACACTTATTTTTTATCTTGACCGAGGACCCTTGGTAAGGGGTGTCATTGTATATCTCCAAACTTTGAAGTTTCCTCCGCATTATTCACGAGATGAGCGACAACATGTTAGACATCATGCTAAAGATTATACTATGGTCGGTGACACTTTGTATCGTCGAGGAAAGGATTCCATTCTCCGTCGTTGCTTGACTCACGAAGAAGAGGAATGGGTACTTAATGACTTCCATGCGGGGGCGTGTGGCGGTCACTTATCCAGGCTTGCTACAGCCCAACGTATCATGCGAGTTGGTTATTTTTGGCCTACCATCTTTAAAGATTGTATTAACATTGTGAAGAGATGTCACCCTTGCCAAGTGTTTTCTCGGAACGTACACTCGCATCCAGCGCCCCTCCATCCGGTTGTCATTGTCGGTCCCTTCACTAAGTGGGGGGTATATTTCATGGATTGCAAACCAGCTTCAGCTGGAGGGAATCATCATATTATCATGGCTGTGTATTTTTCCAAGTGGGATGAGGCCATGCCTACTGTAAAAGCCGACGGTGCCACTGCAGCCCATTTCGTGTTCAATCAGATTATCACTCGATTCGGTATCCCGAAAGAGATTGTCACTGACCATGGCAGTCACTTTCAAAATAAGATGATGGAGGATTTGTCTCTCAAGCTTGGGTTTCGTCAGGAACACTCGTCTTCCTACTATCCTCAAGCGAATGGTCAAGTTGAAGCAGTAAATAAGTCTTTGAATACCATTCTCCAACGTACCATCCAACAAAGCAAGACCAACTGGCATATCATGTTATATCGTGCTTTGTGGGCATATCGAACTGCAATTAAGACTGCCACTGGATTCTCACCATTCCAGTTAGTTCATGGTGTGGAGTCACTTTTTCCGAATGAATGTGAAATCCCTTCGCTCAAGCTAGCCATAGAGCTCCTCCCTGATACGACGGAGATTGAGCAACGTTTAGTACACCTCGAGCAACTTGACGAGCACCGTCGAGATGCCGCTATGGCCATTGATTCTAACAAGCGTCGTGTCAAGGTTCAATATGATAGGTCTGTCCGTCCCCAGAAATATGCTGAAGGTGACTTGGTACTCTTATATGACCAAGCTAAAGAACCCCTGGGGACAAGCAAGTTCAATCCCATGTGACACAGTCCTTACATTGTGAGGCGTTTCCTTGAAAAAGGAGCTTATGAGTTAGAAGATTACGAGGGAGTTGTCTTGAAGGAGCCTAGAAATGGGCTCTACCTCAAGCGGTATTATGCTTGAACCTCTGGTTCAGGATGATACTTTTGTACACTATTGTATAGTTTTTCTATACATAGTTTAGGTTGCCTGTTTGGTTGTCAGGTCTGCTAATTAGCCTCTATTTGATTGTCAGATGTCAACGGGATGTCCTACATTCTTAGGTTTCGCGGATGGTGCTAGCCGACATATGCAGTAGCTTGCTTCTGCTGCCTAGGTTATCTTATCACCTGACCACCTAGTTGTGTCTTCAGGAGGTGCTTGTCTCGGTCCTACATATAATAATGTGGCTGAGTATAGTGCCGTTGTTGAGCTACTTCGGGATTCCATTTCACATGACATCCAGTCTTTAGAAGTCCGCCTGGATTCACAACTAGTTGTGTCTCAACTGAATGGGTAGTACCGTGTACAAGACCCTACATTACTACGGATATTCCTTAAGGTATGGCAATGACCACTAACCTGCTACAGACGGTTCACTGAACGGTCACTTGTAGCTCCCTGGATCGGCTTTTGAAGTTTCAGGTGAAAACTACCCAAATAACTCCAAATTGGTGAATAGTGCAAATGAATTGAAAATTACAAAATTTTATTACTATTTATAATTTTCTCGACCCACTTTTCTATAGTTTTTTCCATTTTGAGTCGTTATGAACTAATATCATGTCATGGAGTAGTGTTTTTTCAACAGATTTCCTCGGCAAGAGTTGTTCTGAACCATTTCACACCTACGGCAGGTATATTTCACACTTGGCATATAGGTTAGATGCCATTTTCACATGCATTATGCATTTGACCTTTGACCATTTTTCATAAACCCTAGGTGCAACCCCACTTCATGACTGACACGGAACCTTCGCACTGCTATAGAAGTGTCGTTATGTGGTGGTAGGGCTTTCCCGAACATGGGTACCCTATTTAGAACCCCGTTATGCCTTTTGGTGCCCATGACGTTGTTTGTCCTCAGGATTGGGAGTCCTTTGTAGTCACACCATGATGTTGCGATAAAGACTCATACTCTACTTTGTCTTATGCTGGCCATCTCCCTTAAGGACTCCCCTCAGTTATATCATGTTGTGATTGCATTGCATCATCCTGCTTGTTGCTTGAGCCTTGTGCTGGCTCTTGCTTACTCAATTGTTAGCCTGGTGTTAAGATCCTAGTGGGCGGCCTTCACTAACATCTCGAGGTTTTGGTGTAACGGTTCGTATCATCTGGTATCAGAGCCTCCACCCAGGTTCAAGTCACAGAGCGGGTGGCAATGCCGGCATTGTAGTGTTCGCCCGGGGCTCGTACGGCACAAAGGGGACACCACCGTATGGGCGCACATCCAGCCCAGAGTCTGGACTGCGGAGCGTGGTGGGATGTTAAGATCCTAGTGGGCGGCCTTCACTAACATCTCGAGGTTTTGGTGTAACGGTTCGTATCACCTGGTGCCTAAGCACTTTTCCCTGTCGAGCCCTACAGAGCTTATATTTTCCCTTCACAATTTGATGACCTTTTGACCCTGATGGAACGCACCCCCGAGTGTCCACATCCTGCATGCACTTCCTTGCATTGAGCATAGGTATGTTCCATTGCTTGGGACTAGTCTGCTAGCTATTTGACACTCGTTCCCTCACTTGTTGTACTATAAGCAATTTTATTCTTTTTCCAGCTTTTCCCAAATATGAAAAGACCAAAAAAATCAAATATTCCAAAAAGCCAGACGAGATTATGGTCACTATTTCTTGTTGGCAGCTGTTGTTTCGTCTTTGAACAGAGCATTCATTCCACTCCGTACATTATGAGTCGAGACTATAATTGGGCCTTAGGAGTTGTACTTGTTTCTCAATTTTCTCCACCGATTGGTTAAGCTTCCAGTAATTATGGAGCCCTCTGTAATGCCTCCTACATTGCATAGTGTATGTCAATTCTATGATGCCTGAGTCTATCCATCTGCTCATGCTCTTGTTCAAAGGAAGTCCTGAAACCAGTGTCGGCCACTCCTCAGATCTCTTGACTATTGCATGTCGGCCATCCTTATTGAGTCAATCCGTTTCACCTGAGATCTTCCAAATCTTTCAGCATTGCTGGTACCTCGTGCTGGTTGATGGGGGATGCCTTAATGCCCTCCTTCCAGTGAGTCTCGTTCCGTCAACTTCAACTCATTTATTCTGGGACTTGAGGCTTAGAGTTTAGTTGAGTACCTTGAGGCTTGCAGTCATTAGTGGTAGGTTCTCTCGCCATTGACAGTTTTGGGAATACATCAATGTACCCTGATCGATGGATTCATCTTTGTGTTCGACTTCAACCCATTTATTCACACTCTAATGATTGTGCTCTATGCCTTGATGCCCATTTTCATTATTGGTGGGTCATCTTGCGTCTATTAACGGTATACATCATTGACCGGTAATCAGACGATATCTCATCAAGTTCGACCCCAACTCCTTTATTCACTTGATGGGACTTGCACCGTCGAAGACTTGTGTAGAAGACCCCAGGCAATTGTGGCATTCAGTATGCTACATGTGACTTTGACTTTACATCTGAGATATCACCTCTCAGATTTCAGCAGTTTGTACCTCCAGTTTTGCACCAGTTGTCTTCTTTTCAGCAAAAGACCGTATCTTACTATAGAGAGATCATGGCTACGATCACTTATGACATGTATCCATTATGTACTGCCTATTCATGGCCATTGTATCAGATGGTTGTACTATACCGATATGTATTTAGAGATACTATTGTATTATGACGAGTGATCTATTCTTTCCACTTATATCTCTATCACTCCACTTCTGAGTTTTATAATGTATTTCGGCCATTGTAGCACTTTCAGTCTCTGACCTCACACATTAGGGGGCATGTGTTACACAGAAATCTTCCACCCTATAAGCATCAGCATTCTTTGTCCTGTAGGTGTTGATGTATATGTAACTTTGGAATGTATTTCATCTATGTATTTTATATATATTTATTGTACCCTTATTAGAGATGTGTCATTCCTCTATAAGGAAGTGTCATCATGTGGATTGACAAGTGTCGCAAGTGTGTGTACTTGCCAATGGGTTATTAGACCACAATGTGTGGGGTCGGCCCTGAAATATATATATTATAATATGGGTGTACTTAGCTAGACAAGTCGGCCCCATAAGGTCATTGGGAAAACATATTAGTATAAATAGAGATCAGGTGATCTCTATTTAGACCACTCGAAAAGTATCTCACTCTCACTCAGAAAGTGGCGCACTAGTGAGGAGGAGGATCATCTGCTACTAGGAGACTATCTCAGTGTATTTTGGTTGTACTTTGGTTGAGCCATTGCTCTCTCTATCTCTGAGGAAGTTGTGGGTTTTTTCACCTTAGGGTTTTCCCCACGGAAACTCTGTGTCTCTTGTCTCTCATGCTTTTGATTATTTTGATGCTTGTCATGTTTATTGTGATTGTCATGCATTGATATACCGTATATGTTATTCTCTCAATAAAGATCCTAGAGTATTGTGAATTAATGCTCAAAATTTAACATGGTATCAGACCTAACCTGAGAAGAAGACATTTTGCAGTGACGGAAACTTGAGTTCCTTGTTTATTGGGTCTCTCCACAGATTTTGGAAAAGACGTATAGTAGATTGACTCTACTCATCAAGGCGCATCTATCTGTCCAATCAGAATTCAATTCCAAGCATTTTCGGATTTGGCCCTAAAAATTAGGGCTTCCACAAAAATAGGAATTTTTGAAATCTGAAGACATAGCTGGAAGCTCCTTGCAAAAATCGAAGTTTAGAGCTTTGGATCAAGATTTTTGGTTGAGTAGATCTTCGGGAAACTCAAACCCTAATTCAGGGCTCTCCCTAGTGAACCCGGGAGGACAAAAAGGCAATTCTGAAGGGCAAATCTTTGCTGATCTCAAATTCTGAATACACTAGGATGATCAGCTCATCAAGGCGCATCTTTCTATCCTTTCAGAAAATTTAAATTCACATTTTGAATTTTTAGGGTTTTTCCGACAAACCCTAATCCAGGACCAGATCCAGTTTTCAGCATTTCAAGTGGTAAGACCTAAATCTTTTCTATTTCCATTTGAAGTACTCTTTAAGATGTCTCACCACACCAAGCTTGAGGATAAGCTTGAAGGAGCTGATAACTTCCGAGCTTGGAAGTATAGGATTGGGTTAATCTTGGAAGAGAATGAGTTGGACTCATATGTAAAAGAAGACATCCCTATCCCAGAGGATGAAGAGGCCAAGGTATTGCATAAGAAGAACTTGGTCAAGGCAAAGAAAATCATTGCTGATTCCATTAAAGACAATCTCATACCCCATGTGTCTTCTCTAAAGACACCCAAGGAGATGTTTGACTCTTTGACCAAGCTATTTGAAGGGAAGAACATAAATCGGAAGATGACCCCACAGAACCAATTGAAAGGAGTAAAGTTTCAGAATGGAGAAAGCATTCAATCTTATTTCTCAAGGGTCTCCCAGATCAAGGAACAACTAGAAGCAGTGGATGAAATGGTGGAGAATGGTGAAGTGGTGATGACCACTCTAAATGGCCTACCCAGGTCATGGGATTCCTTTATTCAAGGAATTTGTGCAAGGAAGAAGTTGATCTCCTTCAACAGATTGCGGGAAGAATGCTCTCAAGAAGAAGCTAGGTTTGTGGCCCGAGAATAAAATATGGGAAATGAAGATCAAGCTCTCACAGCACATGCCAAAAAAGGCAAGTCCAAGAAGGAATCATCTCATAACAGAAGATCCTCTCACCACCATTATCATAAAGATAAGAAAGATCTTAGATGCTTCAATTGCAATGAGAAGGGACACTTTGCTTCAGATTGTCCCAAGAAGAAGAAAGACAACAACAACAACTTCAATAAGAAGAAGAAGAATAAAAAAAGAAAGATATCATGCTCATGCTACCGAAGATGATGAACCCCCAAAGAAAAAGGCTAGGGCAGAAAGTGATAGTGATGATGACTCATCGAGTGAAGAAGAATATGTTCTAATTTCTACTCTCACAGGTACTATCTCCCATGGTTGTAATGATTGGTTGATTGATAGTTGAGCTTCCAAACACATGACTGGGTTTAAGGAATCTTTTGTGAACCTATCTGAACATGAATCACCCCATAAGGTGAAACTTGGGGATGATTATCAATACCCAATCAAAGGAAGTGGTTAAGACTCCTACAACCTAGATTCTGGAAAATCTTTGAAGATGAAAGAAGTCCTTTATGTACTTGGGCTCAAGAAGAACTTACTCTCCATCTCTGCTTTGGATGCAAAAGGTATGAGAGTTGCATTTGTGGATGGCCAAGTCCTAATGTGGCCAAAGGGAAAGAACATAGATGATGCATTAGTGATTGGAGAGCAAGAGGGATGTTTGTATAAATTGAAGGGACAACTTGAACATGCCATGGTAAATGAATCCATGGAGCCAAGTGAACTTTGGCATAGAAGATTTGCTCATATGCACTATAGAGAACTTCCAATTGCAAGCAAGGCTGTAGAGGGTCTTCCTGAAATCAAGACCAAACATGAAGGTGTTTGCAAAGGATGTGCAAAAGGTAAGAACATTTAGAAGGCTTTCCCAAGCAGTGAAAGCAAGGCAAAAGACATCCTGGAAATCATCCACTCAGATGTATGTGGTCCTATGTCATCCAGTTCTCTGAGTGGGTATGTTTACTATGTCTCATTTATTGATGACTTCTCCAGGAATACTTGGGTATACTTCTTAAAGAACAAAGATGAGGTGTTTGATAAATTCAAGGAATTCAAAACCTTGATGGAGAACTAAACTGGCAAGAAGATCAAAACATTCAGATCCGACAATGGTGGAGAATTCACCTCAGGTGACTTCAAGAAGCTTTGTAGTGATTCAGGGATTAAGAGGGAGTTGACTGCTCCTTATAATCCTCAACAGAATGGAGTTGCAGAAAGGAAGAACAGAACTATCATGGAAGCAGCAAGGGCAATGCTGCATGACCAGGATCTACCTATGCATCTATGGGTAGAAGCAGCTAGAACAGCTGTATATGTGAAGAACAGAACACCCCACAAGATATTGGACAACAAGACACTAGAAGAGGTCTTTTCTGGTAAGAAACCTGAAGTCAGCCATCTCAAAATATTTGGTTGACCAGTATACACTCATATCCCAAAGGAAAAGAGGACTAAACTAGATCCTTCAGGAAGGAAGGGTATCTTTGTGGGTTACAGTGAAAGCTCGAAGGCTTACAGAATATACTTTCCAGGGTTCAAGAAGATTGATGTCAGCAAGGATGAATATAAGTTCAAGGATAGGTAATCCAGGAAGAAAAGATCAAGAGGGAGCACACTCCAGGAGCTCCTGCAAGGATGCAAATTTTCAGAGGGAGTTGACCATCTTCCTACATTCCACAATAGAAAGGTGTAGAAGAAGCTACTTCAGTAGCTCCTGCCAGGAAGCAAAGACTCAGAGGGAGTCCACCCAACAAACAAACAAAGATAAGTATTTCAATTATCATTTCTTGCCTATTTTGTTTGTTTAAATAATATTATGCTTATGTTCCTAGACTTAGGAGATGTATTGTGCATATTAGAATGATTGCATTAATGAACAGTATACTACTAATATGCATGTGATGGGTAAGTGGCCTATGGCACTGCACAACATTCCAGTGCTACTTATCTAGAATGAAACCTCTTTGCTGACATGTTGGGAGTAGTGAAAACTCTTAACAATGTTCTGGTAGAGACTGGAAGGCATCTAGAAAGTTGTGGAACATGGATAAATGTTGTATTGAAGCATTGGCTAAGATAACTGCATGACTGCATGACATATTTCTTTATGTGTAAAGAATTTGTTCTGAAAATTATGAGATGTTTCTAATCATGCAATTTAACTTGTTTTGTAGGAAAGACCGTATATCTTCACCTACAAAAAGGACTACAACATTTGTTCCAGCAACAAAGATATCTATTGAAGATATTGAAGTTCCCACGATCTGGGATGAAGAAATGGAATGCCATGATCCATCGATCATGAAGAAGATGTTTGGGATGTAGTCCCAAGACCTAACAGGGAGTCACATATGTGCATATTGAAGAAAGCTTTGTATGGCTTGTAGCAAGCTCTCAGAACTTGGTGTGATACTAAGAGAAAAGCTTGCTGCCGAGTTCGATATGAAATATTTGGGAATGATGCATTATTTCCTAGGTATGGAGGTGTGGTAAAGTGCAGGTGGGATCTTCCTTGGTCAAGGGAAGTACACAGTAGATATCCTGAAGAGATTCGGGATGATGGATTGCAAGGCCATGGCCACACCTATGGCATCGAATCTGAAGATTCTATGTGATGCTTCATCTGAGCCGGTTGATGTCTCTATGTATCATCAGATGATTGATTCCTTGATGTAGCTAACGAACACAAGACCAAATATTTGCTTTGCGGTGAACACCTTGAGTCAATTCCTGACAGATCCGAGGAGTGTTCATCTGGTTGCGGTAAAGCATGTTTTGAGGTACCTGAAGGGTACAGTGGATTATGGGCTCAAGTATGAAGCGAATCAAAAGTTTAACCTGCAGGGTTATGTTGATTCAGATTGGGCTGGCAGTGCTGCAGATAGGAAGAACACATCTGGATGTTGCTTCAGTATGGGATCAGGTGTGATCTCTTGGTTTAGCAGGAAGCAGTCCTGCGTAGCACTGAGTACAACTGAGGCAGAGTATGTTGCATCCTGTTCAGCTAGTTGTGAGGCAGTATGGCTACAGAAGCTACTGTCTGAGTTATTTTGATCTCCCGTTGGATGCTACTGGTATCTTTTGTGATAACCAGAGTTGTGTGAAGCTGTCCGAGAACCCAGTGTTTCATGACAAGTCGAAACACATAGAGATCAAATATCACTATATCAGGGATATGGTGCAGAGAGGAGTTGTGAAGCTCATGTATGTTGCGACGGACAAGCAGATCGAAGATGTGCTGACGAAGCCACTAGCCAGGGTGAAGTTCGAGTACTTCAGAGAGAGGCTTGGCGTTATTCAGATTGATGACACTTCGAGGAAGAAGTGATGGACACATTTGCTAAAGCCATTCCAAGCATGTTGGAAGGAGGATCCTTCAAATGGCTATGGATGTAAGCGCTGGATGATGAGAATCAGGATGATGTTCTGGTAGATGCATTGTATGATCAATTGGATCATTTTTATGTATGTATGTATGCATCATGTTGGATGCTGGATATGATCAGTTGGATCATTTTTATGTATGTATGTACGCATCATGTTGGATGTTGGATATGATCAGTTGGATCATTTATATGTATGTATGCATCATGTTGGATGCTGGATATGATCAGTAGGATCATTTGTATGTATTTTGTATATGCATCATGTTGGATGCTTGGACCATGTATCTGTATATGTATCAGGTGGATACATTGTATGATCTGGTGGATCATGTATAATGATATGCATCATGTATTTGTATTTGTATCAGGTGGATACACTGTATGATCAGGTGGATCATGTATGATGATATGTATCAGGTAGATACTTGGTGTGCATTAGGTGGATGCAGTGTATGATCAGGATGATCATGGATGACGAGCTTCAGGATGTTGCTCTAGATGACATGCAGCAGGATGTTGCAGTGATGATGATCAGGATGATCATGTGTACATCAGGATGATGTATGGTGAGTATCAGGTGGATACTCTGTGGCTGTGGAACAGGTCGTGCAGAGAAGCATGTAATTTGTGCCCTGGGAGATTTGCAGATGGTCTTTCGAGGTTTTTCCTATGGCATGTAATTTGTACCCTGTGACATTTGGCAAATGCTCTTTCGAGGTTTTGCTTGGGAGGACATATAATTTGTGCCCTGGGAGATCTGCAGATAGTCTTTCGAGGTTTTTCCTATGGCATGTAATTTGTGCCCTGGGATATCTAGCAGATGCTCTTTCAAGGTTTTGTCCTATGGCATGTAATTTGTGCCCTGGGAGATCCGATAGGTTGAGCTGTATGCTCGTAATCAATCCTGGGATTCTCTTTCGATGTTTTGCCATGACCACATGTAATTTGTGCCCTGGGAGATCCGATAGGTTGAGCCTTGTGCTCGTAATCAGTCCTGGGATGCTCTTTCGAGGTTTTATGGTGACCACATGTAATTTGTGCCCTGGGAGATCTGATAGGTTGAGCCTTGTGCTCGTAATCAGTCCTGGGATTCTCTTTCGAGGTTTTGTGGTGGGGTCACATGTAATAAGTCCTGGAGATCTGGACAGGATGAAAAAGACCTTAGATACTCTTTAGGGTTCTTTCTAGTCAAGAGACTCTTTTAAGGTTTTGTGACGCACGTAATAAGTCCTGAGATTTCCACAGTATGGCCAGTGATGAAGAAGACCTGCAGGTGGTGGACCTACATCCAGTATGAAAAAGGACTGGCTATGTAGAAATTCCTATGACGAGTAGAGTCAGAGATTGGTTGAGATAGCAGCAGCAGTGACAATGATGATGACGATGCATCGATGATGATGATCCCGAGAAGAAGACTTGTCTAGCAGATCTGTGTCGAGAAATACCTTCCTAGTTAAGAGGGAGTGTTGATGTATATGTAACTTCGGAATGTATTTCATCTATGTATTTTATATATATTTATTGTACCCTTATTAGAGATGTGTCATTCCTCTATAAGGAAGTGTCGTCATGTGGATTGACAAGTGTCGCAAGTGTGTGTACTTGCCGATGGGTTATTAGACCACCATGTGTGGGGTCGGCCCTGAAATATATATATTATAATATGGGTGTACCTAGCTAGACAAGTCGGCCCCATAAGGTCACTGGGCAAACAGATTAGTATAAATAGAGATCAGGTGATCTCTATTTAGACCACTTGAAAAGTATCTCACTCTCACTCAAAAAGTGGTGCACTAGTGAGGAGGAGGATCATCTGACTAGGAGACTATCTCAGTGTATTTTGGTTGTACTTTGGTTGAGCCATTGCTCTCTCTATCTCTGAGGAAGTTGTGGGGTTTTTCACCTTAGGGTTTTCCCCACGGAAACTCTGTGTCTCTTGTCTCTCATGCTTTTGATTCTTGTGATGCTTGTCATGCTTATTGTGATTGTCATGCATTGATATACTGTATATGTTATTCTCTTAGTAAAGATCCTAGAGTATTGTGAATTAACGCTCAAAATTTAACAGTAGGATCCATCTCAGTGACTCAGATCCATTTTTATCCTTCAGTGATACCAGTTTACCCTATTTTTATTCCTACCCGCTTGTTGCATCTTTGTAGCAGGCGTACCCGCGAGTTGCATCCCTATAGCCCGCGGGTATCATGTAAAATGGTAAAAACCACTATTTATTATTTTTTACTCCCAAAAAGCGGTCATTGGGTGACCTTTGGCTCTCCATCTGCCCAAGTAACGCCTCAATGTGTCCTTTGACTTACCTTTGAGAGGACTATATATTGAGCACATATGGCTTATGGATGGGAGGAAGAGGAGAATCGTAAGAGAACTCTAGTGGATTTTTGCCCTATCTTGAGTCTGCACTCATTGATCCTTGTAGTTGTGAACCATTTATGTTCACCTTCCAAACTCCTTTCTAGTTTGAGTTTTCCATTCATGGAGGATTGAAGTGGTGGAGGCACAAGTGGATTGATCTAGATCTTGGTTCATATTGGTTGCCAACAAGAGGTCGTATCTCTTTGTACTTCTTCTTGTTCATTAATAGAAATACTCATATTCTCGTCCATTCATGGTGTGAATGTCATTTATTATACATTGGGTTACATTTGCTTACGATATTATGGACCATTGTTATTGATAATGTTAATGCCATTTATATATTACATGTACTTATTGGATATTGGCTGTCAAGACTAATTTGCAGATTACAAGTGCGTGGATTGAAAGCTCAAACGGGGATCTACATCAAACGTTGGATCAAGGTTGGTTACATTTCTCCATTATCTTTACATTGTCATTTATAATAGCATTGTTTTGAGAATTGAGTAGATTTATGGTAGTCATCTGTCTGTTGTGGTATTCCCAAGCCATAGTGAGTTTTCTACAATACATGCATATATATTATTCCTTTCAATTGCAGGTTCGGATCTGGGAATAATCCCTATCCGCTTAACTATGGGAAGTACTTGGGAATATCCTTAAAACTCATTGTGAGGATTACCACAAGAACCCCGAAGTAGTTGTCCCATTGAAAGGACCTGCCATCGAAAATGGAAACAACCCCTACCTGATTGACTAGTTCCCACCCGTGAGGTAAACCAAGAGTTGTCGTTTGTGGCAAAGAGGTTATCAATTTTACTTAAGTCGTGGAGTGATGGGTACTACCCCAATACACAAGTTGTTCGACAGAATTGGTGGCTGATTGAATCCCCTGAACCTTTAGGAAGCCGAGCATACCTGGGGTCCATATCTATTTCCAACTGATAAATAACAGATTGCATATGTCCAAAGCCATTGCAGATCAATTCTGATCCATTTCATATTTATTCCGAAAAATTCACTGAAACCCCTACACTTCCATTCTGCATATTTCCTTCATGAGGACCCTATCCAAAATTCCACTTCCCGAAGTCAAAAATCCCACATCTGTCTATTTTTAGGGTTTTCCATAACTTCTTTGATTTTCACCCAATCGCCTTCAAATTTTTCCACAATGTTCATTTCCTATTTCTGCTTCTTTGTCCCTCTTGGAAAAAATTTCTCATTCTTTCACCCCGCTTCTGAAATACTCATTTTTTGCTTCTCTGTCCATTAGAAAGTGTCCAAAACCTAGTCAAACCCTAATTACCCATCAAAGTTTTTCCCAAATCCAAATTTTCCTTTACTAAAGATGTTTTTGCTTTTGTTTTTCTACTCATTCTCCCCTATATATATATATATATATATATATATATATATCATGGTTATGGTTATCACCCACGCAAGAGCAAAAACCATGGAGGAAGAACTTGTCGCCCTCAAGACCAAACCTCAAGATCTAGATGAAACAATTCTTGGCCTCCATCTTCAGCATTGATCCATGAACAATAAACGACATCCAAAGTCTTCTACAGACACTGGGTTGTCGTCTTCCAACAATTTTTATGGGTCGAAGATTGATTTTCCTCGCTTCAATGTTGATGATCCGACTAGATGGATATACCGGGCATAACAATATTTCAATCTGCATAATACTTTTGATGTCAACAAAGTTCTACTTGCATCCTTTCATTTGGAACATGAAGCCATTCAATGGTTCCATTGGTACATCAAAGCTCATGAAGAGCCAAAATTAACAAATTTTTGCCAACTCCTTTTGCAATGATTTGGTCCCAGTGCTTTTGATGACTTCACAAGAGAACTCACTAAACTTCACCAAATTAGCACTGTGAGAGAGTATCAGACATAATTTGAGAAACTATCCAATCACACCGAAGGATTTCCTAATGAATTCTACAAGAGTTGTTTTGTCAGTGGTATGAAGGATGCAATCCAATATGAGGTTAAAATGTTTGTCCCAGCATAATGATGGAATCCCTAGGGTTGGCTAAGTTGGCGGATGACAAAATAACATCCCAACAACGCTCCAAATCCACTTTTGTTCCATTCAAACATATGGTTTCCCAACGACCTCCCGTCATGTCAGCTCCTAGAGAAACTCCTATCAAGCATTTTTCCAAAGCAGAGATGTACGCACGTAGATAAAAAGGGCTTTGCTATAATTGTGATGAGAAATTCACTCAGGGACATAGACATGTTGAGAAAAATCTCTATCTATTGGATGTGGATTCTTCACCTACAACTGATATTTGTGAAGAAGCTCAGGATACAGTAGATGATCAGGTTGACATTCAGTAGCCTCCTATCGATCCTCCTTCTCAGGACGACCACCAAGAGATATCTCTCCATACTTTCATCGGAGTCACCACTCCCAAACAATGCAGGTCAGGGTTTAATTCAAGAAGCTCCCTCTTACAATACTCATTGATTCTGGTAGCACTCATAACTTCATTGACCCTCGAATCACCAAACAGGTTGATTGTTGTGTCCATCCTTGCTCCAAATTTGAAGTCATGATTCCCAATGGGGGCACCTTACCTTGTAAGAGGAAGTCTCTCAATGTGCATATCTCTATTGGAGATTATAACTTGCACTCTGACATGTTTTCCTTTCCCTTAGGTGGATGTGATGTGGTTTTGGGCGCTCAATGGTTACGCACACTTGGCCTCATATTATGGGATTTTGGTGAACTTTGGATGTAGTTTTCATTCAATGGGAAAAAAACACACATTAAAGGAATTACAGCCAGGGTCTCTCAGCATCATTAGTTCACATCGCATGGAAAATATCCTTAAGAATAATTCACATGGTGTCATCGCTCAGCTCCATTCCTTTTAGATGCACCCATCAGCGGTCTCCACTACCCCTTTGGATCTACAACAAATTTTGGATATATATGCATGTGTCTTTGTTGAACCAATGGGATTTCCACCTTCAAGACCAGAGGACCATCGTATTCAGCTCCTTCCTGGAAGCATTCCTCCCAACATCAGACCCTATCACTAACCATTTCACCAAAAGACAGAAATTGAGATGCTCATTCGATACTTACTAAAGCAAGGTATTATTCGCCCTAGTACCAGTTCATTTTCTTCACCGGTTCTTCTTGTTCGAAAAAAACATGGGTCATGGTGCCTCTACATTGACTTTCGAGCACTTAATCAACTCACAATCAAGGATAAGTTTCCAATTCCTTTTGTTGATGAGCTTCTTGATGAGCTTCATGGTGCTCATTTTTTCTCCAAGTTGGATCTTCATTCTGGGTATCACCAAATTCAAGTTAATGAGGATGATATCCCTAAAACAGCTTTCCACACACATGATGGCCTCCATGAGTTTTCGGTCATGCCCTTTGGCCTCACTAATTCCCCTTCCACATTCCATGCATTGATGAATAAAATATTTTGGCTGTACTTGCGGAAATTCATTCCGGTCTTCTTTGATGATATCCTCATCTACAGTAAAACATGGGCTGAGTATCTCCAACATCTAGATCTTGTACTGCAACTTTTCTCTGATCATCACCTTCATGCCAAACAGTTTAAATGTGTTTTTGGATAGGAGGAAGTGGAGTATCTCAGGAATATTATTTCAGCACAAGGGATTCGCATGGATCCTGCCAAAATAGATGCCATGAAAAATTGGCTGCATCCTTAGACACTAAAGAGCCTTCGTGGTTTTTTTGGATTGACTGGATACTACCGTAAGTTTGTCAATTATTACGGGAAGATTGCAGCTCCATTAATCACTCTATTGAAAAAGGATTCTTTTACATGGACACATGCTATTGAGTGTACATTTGACAAACTGAAACAAGCTATGTGTACTACACCTATTCTAGCTATGCCTAATTTTTCCAAGACATTCATTATTGAGAGTGATGCTTGAGACGATAGACTTGGTGTTGTTCTCCTTCAAGATGAGCATCCCATTGCGTTCACCAGCAAATCCCTTTCCGGTAATAATTTAGTCACCTCTACATGTGAGAAGGAAATGATGGCTATTTTTCATGTAGTACAAAAGTGGCGGCCATACCTATTAGGGAATCATTTCTGCATCAAGACTAATCACCAGAGTCTGAAATATTTCCTGGAACAACAGGTCTCCTCCCTAGCACGGCAAAAATGGGTTATCAAACTCATGGCTTATGACTATGAGATCACTTACAAGAAGGGTAAGGACAATCTTGTTGAGGATTCTCTTTCTCCCACATTTGATGACCAAGTTTCTCTTTCAACTATTTCTATGCCTGTTCCAAATTAGTTGCAATATGTTCAGCAGGGCTATGTCAATGACTCCTCATTATCTCAAATCATCCAAGAGTTTCCCAACAACTCTTCTGATGTACCGCATTACTCTTGGGATGGTGCTTCCCTGAGATACAAGGGTCGTTTGGTGCTTCCTCGGAGCATAGATATTAAACAGGTTGTCTTCTATGAAATCCATGCTTCTCCATCGACAGGGCACTTTGGGTTCCTCAAAACGTATGAGTGGGCATGATGTAAATTCTTTTGGAAGGGAATGAAAAGTACAATTCAACGGATTGTGGCTGAATGTGATACCTACCAACGCATCAAGGGTGAAACGACACTCCTTCTGGGATTGCTCAAACCCTTTCCCATCCCTACACGGATTTGGATAGATATTTCTATGGATTTCATTACATCCATTATAGTACCAAATATTCTAGACCTTGAACCATTACATCCGTTATAGTACAAAATATTCTATGTTTCTATTGGCATACTTGTATACCAAAAATATAAATGCTCTTATTTCAAAAATGTTCTAAGATCTTGTCGTGCATCCAAACTACTTCTAGGTTGATAGTTCTTGCAGAAAATAAAATGAAATTCTATCTTTTTACATATGAAAACAAATTGCTTGATCAATCCATGCGAGGGACCCACACAATCCATCAGCCATGTGCATGAGCTCAATCAAGCTCTATTTATCGATCACTCGATCAAGCATTTTCTTAACCCAACTAAACCCTCAATCGAGGCTTTGGATTTTCCACCAAAATGGATTTATCAAGTGATTATATACAAACTCTTGATTGAGCTCATAATAGCACAATTGACAACATAAAATAGCTCTATCAAGCATGTAGAAAACTATGCTCTCCCTCCATTATCATTCCTTGCCAAGAATTGTTATCCATCTCCATGGATTCACCCTTTGCATACTACATAATTGTGATATTTCTTCCTTGAATGAAATCAAATGTCGCTTCCAAATAGTTTAATATTTTGTACATCACAACACCATTCCAGTATCTTGTTTGCATATGTCACTTTAACATTATTGCTTATGAATTGGATACCCAGACACTTATTCCATTTCATGTCATTTGTTGAGGGGATGCGATCCTAAATTATCTTTCATTATCAATCATGAAAAGAAGGCATGAAAACATACTAAAAGAGTCATGGGAACATGCTAAAGGTTGATATCACAAAATATAAATAAAAAAAATTTCAAATAAGCAAGGACAATCTCATGCAAGTAAGATGAAATTAAAAACAAAACATGTGTAATCAAAACAATCAAAATTGTCCTCAAAGCATAAGTGAGAATTTGTTAAGTAAAATCAGCCAAGGTCAGGAATCGTGATGTTAAGACATTTTTATAACATACCCTTTTAGCTAGAAAACATTTTGTGTTAGCAAACATTATTATAACTTTTATTGTAAAGTTTCATGTTGGACAGGTGTCCAAGGATGACTGTAATTTGCACAATATATTATTATTAAATAAATAAAATAAGAGACAAACACCTAAGAGGACTGTTGAAAGAGTGGTTACTGATCCACTAGGTGGAATGGAATCTGGGGTAGAAGGAAATGGACAAGTGGTAGCATCATGATGCAACTAACTAGCTGTTGGTATGGGACAACTCCCTTGAAATGTCGTCATCGTTCCCTGAAAGATGGGACTAGAGCTTGAGGCTCATTTATTCCAAACTGACCACTAAAAGACCTATGCAGTCTATATAATAGCCATCAAATATTGAACTGAGGTTCATCACTTTTCCTGACGAGGAAATTTACCTTGGGGTTTTGCTGTGTTTGCACCCAAGATATTTGATGAGGGGATATGCTATGTTGTTGATCATGTTGTGAGTCTGCCAAACTCTTATTGAGTTCAGGAGGTTGATGCTGAGTGGAGAAGGCATTTTATTTCAGGAGGTTGATGCCGAGTGGAGAAGGAATTTTGAGTGCCTTGCTTCTACACAGATTCCACCCACTTATTGGATCAGTAATCAGGCTCGAGGGTTCACTAGAAGTCAACAGTTGAGCTGCTTCTTCTGAAGTAGGCTGGGAGGAATAGGCCTCCTTGGGTGTTTGTCGACCCTATCGTCTTTTACAGGTTCTATTGTCTTATCTATTTTTATTTTTAAGTTATGTTATCTATTTCTGTATATTTACAGTTCTGTTGTTTATTTAACTTTCATTGTTTATTTTTATGAGTTTATTTCAGTTTCCTGTTTAATTTTATAATTCTGTATAAATTGAAATGATTGAATAAAATAGTCTCTGCATTTTTCCCCATGCAAAAAGGAACAGCATCGTACTCTAGTACAGAGATAGATTAAGGTAGATAGATATGATAGGCAAAATTGCCATGATGATAGAAATACCATTCTGTATATTTAGATCATTTATCTACTCATAACAGTTAGTATTATTTCTGCATTCCTTTGCATTACTATTTTTTATTTCCATACTTTACTTCATCAAATAGAAATTCATTGTCTTAAAAAGAATGTCACTGTTCTTTGTAATTATTATTGAGATCATTGTCGAAAATAGAATTATAAATGATTGCTTAATCTCATCATAACAGAACTGATATATCATTTCGAGTTTCAACTTAGGGTTTATAGTTTCCATTTATTTTCTTCTCAAGTTACTGTAACTACTGTTATTTCCATTATTGCACACACATAACAGATAAGCAACAAAAGTCTCTTATCACAAACCTAGGGTTTCATATTTCACATGTTCATATAGTCATAAATTAAAAACACTCAAATGCAATTCTGTCTACATAATCGAGCTTGCTAAACAAGCTCCCTTTCATTTCATCATTTTATTAACAATAAACAAACCAAACTTTACATCAAAATCATTACTGTAGGTCGGATAGATTAATTTCAAATATCATCTCGAAGGTTTAAGACATTACAATGTTTGTAGGAGCAGAGTCAAACAAAATCACAAATACTAGTTGATGTCGAAACGTATCAACAAGCACATCGACATCTAAACATTTTAGGCATAGCCAAACCATAAACCCTGACAAGTTTTTAAATAAAAAACACAAACATTTCATACAAATCGACGACGAGGCATTTAGGCCGAAGCCATCACATATTACAATACATAAACATTGATTAAATAACAGTAGTAGCGTTTTTCATTATACACGCATTGTATACGATTTTCTTTTCCATCTTTTAAACATTCGTGAGCTTACAGTCCAGAAGGAAAACGATAACAACAGGTGTGTAAAACCTAGTTGCACAACCATTGTCATTTTACATTAAATTTGAACACAGAGGCTGTTCAAACATGAATTATTTCCATTTCTTAAATCAACGAGTTACAGGTTTAGTTCATGGGCCAAGCCCCAAAAAATTCAAACACAAAACAGTCACGGCCACATAGTTTTGCAAAAAAAAATATTTTATATTATCAACTCAATAGAGTCTAAAACCCTACTTAAACGAAGGAACGTTGCCAAGTTCAAAACCCAGGACCCACACCCTGTACACTAACTTATCAACTATTACATCAACTCTGCAAACTAAGAAGCAACCTAACACAGGCGTAACAAGAAACAACCTAGATTTTCAACCACGATTTCCAGAAAAGGTTTTATAAACGTTTGCCACGAATCTGCCAGGAGAACCTACGAGGGTTTTCCACCGGGGCTTACCAATTTATTCACATTCTATCCATTGCCATAAAACCCAGCACTATGAATACAGCACGATGGCAGTACCTGTCACATGAACAGCAAGGAGTTAACAACGATATTCAAATAAATGTTAACAAATCAAAGGAACGTATTACATAACTTGGAAACGAGATGACTTACCATGTTTTCAACAATCGATTGGAATTCTTCTTGCTTCCAAATCCTTCAACCAACGCAGTGAAGGTGACATGCAACTGAACCGCAACCAAGCTCGGAGTCAAAACCTCACCACTAACCTAAAATGTCACTTGACGAAAGCCACAAGGCTTCATCGCTACACATTCAGCAAACTCAAGCACTTATACAGTAGTTTCACAATAAAATTACAAAGAATGGAGACACAGTGCCATCCACAACCGCCCAAGGTCGAGCCCTGCAAACTAGCGGCCTGTCGGCCTCTTCCCCAAACAAAAATCACAAAATGAATGCACGAAGGCAACAATAAACGTTATGCAAGATTGACTTAGGTTTTTTCCACATCTCAACGATTGGGACATGAGATCAATGATCAAGAATGAGCCAGTAAGCCACGATAGTACCAAGGAAGAGATACGACCAAACAAAATCAATAACCTCATTTAATAACAGCATAGTCGGATGCCATATCACCCAGGGCTGAGCTTACAGCTCGGTGAAGCATTACCATTTCTTACCACTAATATCACGTGGATCCAGAACACGTAGGTGCCAGCGTAGCAACCCCTAACATCACACAGGATCAAATTTAATGTTGAGATCTCACGGATAAATCTTCCAGACCCTCGACTACAATGACATTTAATTCATATCAGCATCGAGTTATGGTGACAGCGAAATTCTCGGGATAGTATCACTGCCATACAACTGTATTACAACCACGATATAAGTTATCAAACCATAGTATGTATATATCAATACCATAACACAACGATGCATAGTTCTATTCATAAGGTAGTATCATGACATTGTATTCACGCTATAAATATAAGTCTTGTTCTAAGTTCACTTAACACATATGCATTGCACATTCGAACCATAGGGTTTACATATAGTATTTCAACAATGCTATTAGCATAGTTTTCATATGTTATCAAATCAAATAAATCGATATATTTCATATGTCAAACATGTATTAGAAAACAATACAATGCCATAAGTATTGTAGGCATAACCATAAGTTAACATTTAAACTCATGCATTTAATTAAAAATGCATTACAATTATAATAGCTAGGTCATTTTGCATAAGGTTAGTGTAATGAAAACCTAACTCTCACGCTGTTTAGAAAGCTAGGATTTGACACCAATCCTATGTGTCGCATGCGATTATATCTAGTATCATCTTGTTTATAAGATGACACAATAGAAACATCATCAATTTAGCATTTCAAGACTTATTACATTGCAACTGTCATTTTTCCGGAGATTCACTTAATCTATTGGCGACACATACAAATATTATCATAAAGACGATACAAGTTGACGAGGTTAAACCAAAGTTACATACCATCGACATCTTCATGCAAGGCAGTATATACAATTATCTTAAACATAGAGACGACAAGCTGAAGCTTATAACTTGTCTTGTAAAAACTGGAATTACTCTATTACCTTACCTATAGATCTGCAAAAGAAAGAATCCAATGCTTTAGCTTTCAAAGCTAAGTAAACCCAAGGGCAGCCGGTAGGAACCCCTTCAGAAATATGCAAACAAATTCATCAATATTGTTACCAGATCTTTACACATAACGAAATAAACATTGTTATGTCGCATCTCATCTACAACCAAGTTTCTTTTACATTTAAAAATAAATATGAGCAGTTTATGAAGCAGTTACTATCTATTAGTTAATTAATTATCATTCCACAGATAGCATTTATCTTTTAAAATAGGCTATATCAAAAAATTTTAATTTTTGTGAATTTTGGGATGTTACAATTTTTGTTCAAAAACAAGGGTAAAGTAACCTGTTAGTATTATTTTACTCCTATGCAAATCATAAGATATTCATTACAAATAAAATCAATTAGGAATTTCACCTTTGAAGATGAAGATCAAGTATAATTTAAGGAAAATGGGGTCCCTAAGTATACTAACTTGTGGCTAGTTTGGAACTCAATACAAGTTCGACATGATTTGTATGTTGCATTAATTTAAATACCAAGATCTTAAATTCCTTCATACTATGCATTGATTTCAACAAAGTTTTATTATTGTGTTTCTCATAATGCATTGATTTCCGTTCTTCTTTTATGTTACAAGGTATACATCCAAAAGAAAATATAATTCAATTTAATCTTGTAAATTCTAATAAAAAAATGTTAATAATGATGAAATTAAAAGACATAGAGAGAATAAATTGCTTAAAAAACTGAAAGAATAAAGAAAATAAAATTGCAAACACTCTCAAAGAATAACGAAAAACACTCTTATTTTTAAAGGGGAAATCAATCTAAAAATATATGACTCCAAAGAAAAGGGAATACTAAAAGAAAAACAAAGGCATCAATGAAGAGAAAAATATTACATCATTTTAGAAAAATTAGTTACACTTGCTTGTACAACATTGACAAATATCATAGTGCAAGTAATATCATCATATGTGTGGCCTTTGATTTATATCCTAAGTTTGTCTTACATTTTAACCTCCTCTCCTTTCTCATATTATTGATACAATCGATATAACAAGATGGAAAAGGTTTAAATGGGGATAGAATAAAAGGTTTATTATGGATTATATATGTATTTCATTATATTATCACGTTATTTCAACATTATTATAATGGAACGCGATTACTTTATTAATATTCACTATATCGATCAATAAAATACTTTGTCTTTCTCTTAATTTTACTTAAATATAATGTTTTTTTTTCAAATGTCCCTAATTTGTGGGACTGGTCTTTAGTCTGAGAAACCATTATCTAGGGGCGTCTAAGCTGTCAAATTCACTCAGGGATCGCACCCGGCTTGGGCCACAACAATCCTTAGCATGGTTGTATTTTTTTGGTGTCTCCACCCACCATTGTTGAGTCTCGAACCTTGGGTCATCTAACAAAGAGAGCCCCTCAAATACCAACCACACTAACAGTACTTGACCTACTTATACAATGTTTACATCATGGATAATATAAATATTTTGATGATATGATTTCAATGGGGTAAATTTTATTTATATAGTCTTTTTTTGGCATTCCCTCCCATGATTAGGACCAGTCTAGGTCCTTCTTAACCATGGATCTATCTAGTGTCAAGAAGGATTAAATCCCTTCAAGTGCAATCCTTTAAAAAAATAATTGCATCCTAATGGATTTGATCCCTCTTGGTGCTAGAGAGATTTATCTTAAAAATATTGCACCTCAAAGGATTTGAAATATTGAACCTCAATAGGATTTGAAGTAGGAAATATTATATCACATGATTTCATATTGGGAGGTTTAAAATTTTAAAAAATGTAAGCAATACATTTTTAAGTGTACATGGGTCCAGGGGTATTTTTAATATGCTAAAAACATATAAATATTAGGGAGGGGTTATAATTATATATCAGGAGGTTTAACTAGGAATTAAAAGATTTGAATGGGTGTAACTTTTTACATAAAGGTTTACAGTAGTGTTTGCATATATATGACCTATGTTTGAAGGTGATGTGGAGTCCATTGCAAGTATTATGTGTGAAGCCAAACTATGTTCAAGGGTTAGTTCCACATCTCAAAAATATCTACTCCCACCAAGATTTCATATTTCACCCTATAATATTTCAAGTATTATAAGGGTTGTGCCATGTCTCCATACTAGTGGTAAAGAACAAAAAATGAAACGGAGCTTTGAAAATGCCATGGAAAAAAGGGAAATCTAGAGAAAATGGGGGTGTTTTAATTGAAAAGATGTATTGTGAGAGTGGTTCAACAAATGATTTTTAGAAGTATTCATAAATATATAATGAATTAGGAGCATTCTTTAGTATCCCATGAATACAATTACTATGTCATAGCTTCTTTGGGTAAAACCCCTAAAGGATTAGATCTCTTTCATTACTTTCTTTCATTGCTTTGAAGTTTAAGATGGTTTTATATTTCCCACTTACTATATAGCACCATTGTATTTAAAATTGTATTCTCTCAATTGTATTAAAACCATTTTCTACTTATTTTTATCTTATTGAAGACAGATTAATATGGTGGGTTTGGTTTTTGTTGATTTACTAGATAGTCATGACACAATCCAATCTCCAAGGTTACAAGAGATGTGAATAAAGCCATTAAGGATTCCAATATTGAAGAAAGAGTAAAGAAACGTCTTATACCTGGCAATGAGATCATGCCCAGAATATATGGCCTCCCAAAGATTCACAAAGAGGGGGTTCCTCTCAGACCAATCGTAAACACAATTGGATCCCCAACCTATCATCTAGCAAAATATGTAGCAAAATTTTTGAGTCCCCTAGTGGGGAAAACAGATTCATTTATCAAAGACTCTAGGGACTTCATAAATATCATTAAAGAGGAATGATTAGAGGCGCATGACTTACTAATCAGCTTTGATGTAGTGGCTCTTTCACAAAAATTCCCCTCAATGAAGCTGTGCGTGTAATTTTTGAAGTTGTAGATCCAGAAATGGCGAAACTAGCTGAAGTATGTCTCTGCTCCACATTATTTAGCTTTAAATATGAACTCTATGAGCAAACTAGCGGAGTGGCAATGGGGTCCCCCTTATCTCCCATAGTTTCTAATCTCTTTATGGAGCATTTCGAGAAGACAGCCCTTCATTCTTTCCCCCTAAATCCCACAAGATGGAAGAGGTACGTTGATGACACCAATGTAATATGGCCTCATGGGATTATAGAGCTTAACAGATTTCATGAACACCTCAATCAGCTCTCGAATGATATAAAGTTCACCATGGAGATGGAGGAGAATGGGAGCATCCCTTTCCTTGATGTATTGATCAGCAAGAACAAGGATGGAACCCTCAGCCATGAGGTTTATAGGAAGAAAAATCACTCTGAAAGCTATCTTCATGCTTACTCTCATCACCACCCATCTTAGAAAATTGGAGTAATCAATACCTTAGCCATGCGTTCTCTTCGCATATATCGGATAATGAACATATTGAAAAAGGAAAAGACCACTTGACCTCGGTCTTCAGAAGCCTAGGATATTAGAATAAGGACATCAATAAGGCTTGGGAAAAAGCAGAGAAACAGACTAAGCAGAAAGAGAGAAAGACTTACAAGCTTAAGGCCTTTCTCCCATACATCCAAGGAGTAACCGACAGGATTTCTAAGGTATTGAAGAAGAAGGATGTTCAAACATCATTCAAACCCATGGAAACCATAAGACGGAAAATGAGTTCAGTAAAGGACAAGATTGATTGGCATCAATACAAAGGAGTGTATAAGATTGATTGCTATTGTGGGAAGAGCTATATAGGAGAGACTGGGCGCTCATTTCAAGTAAGAATCAAGGAGCATGGAGCTGACATTCGAAAGGAATGGATGAACACTTCCGCACTGGCTGAGCACTCTCTCAGAACCAAGCACCATATTTGCTTAGAAGACACAAAGTTACTTGCAAGAGAATACCACTACTACAAGCGGAGGGTGAGGGAAGCTCTAGAGATCATGAAGCACCCAAACAACCTGAATAAGGACGGAAGCCTTGAAATTAATGAAAGATGGTTTCCACTTATCATAAAAAAAAATAATGTACAAAACCAAGTATGAAGACCTTTCCATTACTTCTTATTTACCTTAGCGCTTTGATACTCACTTCTATATATGTTTATTAACCTTCTTATTAATATGTTTTTTGACTTAATATTTATTTATTAATAAAAAGTATTTTTAGTAGTAACATTTTTATTAATAATGTCAATCCAATCAATTATGCTAATTATTATTCTCTTTATTTTCAAAAAGTATTATTAATCCTCATTAATAATAATACAATAAACTTTAAAATGATTACTTAAAAAGGTTACTTAATACTCATTAAGAATGGGTATGATAATATTATTGTGTGATATTGACCTAACACTTATTATTTATATTAATCATACTCAAAAATATGCACTTATTCTTTATGAGTTCATGAAGTATTATTAATCCTATTTTTTTACTTAATACACAATAACAATAAGTTTGATAATATTAATGTTTAATACTCATTTATACTATCATATTTATATTTATATTATCTTACTTAATATTATTTTTCAAAAATTTTAATAATATTGGGAATGAGATTCATTGTTCAATTTTTGGTTGGAGTTGAAGAGTTTTTAAAAGGTGAACAAACAGACTTAGCTAAAGGGTTTTGAACTGAACGAGTTCACGTGCAACTTTCTCTTCATTTACTTACCAGGACTACAACTCTTCCCTCATCTTTCTATTCTGATGATGAATCCAACTTAAGATTCGAAACATCGACTCTAAATAGATACTGTGAACATTCCGGAAACCTATTCGTCAAACACTATCCACCACTAAAATCTTAGATCTTTAATCTCCATATTAATTTAAAATTTCATTTTTTTTTACTTTCTTTTTACACAAAAATTATCAAATAAATTCTAAGTGAAATCCATCCCAACCGTCAATCTATTAAATCAAAAATTTATTACACATCAAAATTGATTAAAAATATCCTTTTAACTCTAGATTTTAAACACTTCGAAAACATCCCAAATTTCCTATTAAACTTATGCTTTACTTTAAAATTAAAATTAATCTCTTACCTAATATCATATTTATAAAAGAATTCCGAGTATGATACTTTGCTTATAACCCTAGATACTTATTTTACCATTAATTGAAATATCGTGATTTCATAATATTAATTCCGATTGTATATTTCATGTTATGTTATTTTATATAGTATGTTATTTTATATTGAAAACATTTTTTTAACTTTATTTGAGTATTTTGAATGTTATAAAATAATCTTTAGTTTTTTACTTTAAAAAATAAATAATATTTAAAATAAACATTTTATGATGATGATGATGATGATTAACGTTCACTGAGATCAATTTTGATTTATCGGACTTTAAGAATGTTATTACTTGGTTTGCTTTAAACTTTTGTGGCTATGCTTAAAAAACTTAGAAAGAATTTTTCCAAACTCACTATAGTTTCTGCAAGTCACGAGATTAGAAAGGTTTGTATTGTAACAAATACTATGAAACTCATTTTTAATGTGGGTGTAAGTAGGACACTCTAAGAGAAAGTGATTTTCATCCTCAACGCTCATAGATTCACAAAGATGGCAAACCCTTTCTGCCCACGGAGTTTTGGGAATAGACCAACGCCCTGTTTCGCTATGGAGCTCATGAGAGTTCATTATAATCTTGGCTATATTCATTTTCTTCTTTGAACTAGTTACTATCGAGAGATAATTATGATCTTCCAAATTACAGTTAATGACCTTCTTATAGTATTTTAGTTTTTTCTTATTTGCTAAATTTTCCTCGCACCACAATTTCTCTTTAAACTTAGAAGAAATAATATTTTTGACATTATCGATATTCTGCAAAGTGTCATTTTAGTCAATGCCCCAATGGTCTAACCAAGCCATCATATCTTTACACCAACTCCACTTGAGGCGTAATTGGTTTTGACTTAAATTTAAAGCAATTTTATGAAGCCTCTCGTTTTCCATGTTATTTATTTTGTGCTTGCATATCAGGTACTTAGTCATAGCCATGCTCTCGATGGGGGAAATACCCACTTCTAAGAGGAGAATAGGATAAGGTGTGTTGATTTTAATTTTGAGGTTATAAGTTATAAACCGCTTTTGGATTTGCTCAATCTTTCTCCAAGATTCTCTAGAAATGATGCACCCCCATACTTCACAACCATATAAGATAACGGGGATGAAAAGAGTTTCAAAGAGGAACTTCTTTTTATTCCACATGATCAGGTTCGTTGATTTACAATTATTTTCAAGACCAAAATAATCTTTCCATCCTCCATTAATCCTTTTCTCAATGTTGTGGTTCCAATTGAGCTTGTTATGAATATCAATTCCAAGATACTTGTAAGAAGTCACTTCCTCCAATTTACTGTTATCATAAATAAAATTTGCGCAGGTGTTTTTCTTAGATTTTATAATCATAACTTTTGTCTTGTCGGTGCTAACAATCATACCCATATTAGAGCAGAAATCTTTGAGAACTATTAATTGTTTATTGAGATCAAAGGGGCACCTTGCCATAAGAACAATATCATCAGCATAAAGCTGGAGGATGATAACTATCCCAGCTAAGATCGTGCCGACACAATCTTCTTGTTTTAAACACCTTTCTAGTTTATCAATGTAAATGCCAACAAGGGTAGGGAAGAGGGGAAAACCTTGCTTAACTCCAATATTACAGTTTATATCCGCTGACTAGCCCTTGTTATTCTGAAACTTGGCAATGACCTTTTCATATAACCTTATCGCGACAGCTCTCAATTCAAAATGAACATTAAGCTTCTCTAGCCTATTCCACAAGTTATTTCTAGGCATTATATCAAAAGCTTTCCTAAAGTCCGCAAAGCAACAAAAAATATCCGACTTATTATTACGACATTCCTCTGCATTGATCCTAAGCGTAACGAGGTGGTCCGTGGTTGAATGATTCCTTCTAAAATATGCTTGGCCTTTAGCCCTCTTACCTTCTATCTCTTGCTATTTGTTGATTTTATTTTCTAAGATAATACCGTATAACTTGACTAGGAGATGAATAATTATAATGATCCAATAATTAGAGGAATTATTTTTATCACCACTTTTGAAAATAAAAATCCACTTTTAAAAAATTATATAAACTTAAACCTTATAAAATTAATGATTTACATTTTACGACTGAAATCTTAATGTTTAATGTTTATAATTATAGAAAGAAAATCGAAAGATAATAAAACTCTTAAACCTTATAAAATTAATTATTTACATTTTACCAATGATTTACATTTTACGACTGAAATCTTAATGTTTAATGTTTATAATTATAGGAAGAAAATCGAAAGATAATAAAACTATGTGACATTCATAAGTGTGAAAAAGAATTAAATAATATTTAGATATCCACGACTTTAAAACATTACCTTTTCTCCCATTATTACTTTTATAATTACTTGAGTACATATGGACATCAACAAGTACGTTACTTGAATATAGGTGACAACATTATTATTTGTTTTTGCTTTTGATTGCTTTTGTAAGAACTTTATATGTATGGATAATAATAACAAGAAATATGTTCCTTTAATATAACGTACATTACCTTGATAACCTTTTCACTAATAATTATGTAACTGTTTACGTTTACGAGTTATATTTAACATAGTCATTTCAACAATAAGAAAAGGAAATACAGTAATGTCTAAAATCTATACATAAATTATATATTATATTATCATTTATTTATTTATTTATTTAGAAAAAAATTATTATTAATGAATATAGTAGTTTTAATAATAATAATAATATCTTATATTTGCTTTAAATTACACAAAATCATTTGTCATTCATATTTTTTTGATATATCTATCATATTTTATGGTAAAATTTTATTGGAAAATGGTAGAAATTATCTATAAGTTATTAAGTAGTAATGGTAGTTATTATTAATAATTATCTCTTACTCCATGATCAAAATGTGAATTGCATATGGTAGAAATTTTAAATTAATTTTTGAAAAGGAATAAGATAGTTGTTAAACTTGTACTATTTTTATGCTTTTGATGTATTTGAAGATGCCAAATCCATTTATACATTCAAAAACATGATTTGAACACTTTAAAATTTAAATTTAAAATGTTTTTACCTAAATAACTGAAAAGTCTAAAACTTTTAACAAATAAACTACTCCAAATATTATATATATATATATATATATATATAATTAAAAATTTGTTAAGACACTACTTGTACTGTCACATGTTCAAACCTCATCTACCCCATGCTCCATGTTGGCGCTATGTGGATGCACCTAAGGGTATAGTGGTAGCATATGGGAATCAACCATGTGCCGTGCCATGTAAGTATGAGCCCCGCCCCAATTGTGAATTCCCCTAGTATAAAAAATAAGGGAATCATCAACTAGGGTTGATCAACTACCACTATATACTTAGGCATACCAATGTTGCCCCATGTGCGGCACACAGGGCTCAATGGAGGTTTGAACGTGATTCCCAACTAGTCTACACTTCAAGTGGGCTTTGATTCACTTATATGTAGATATCTCGTTCTTCATCAATAAACCCAACTCCTTTAAAAAAATTGGATTAAAATTTAATTAATATCTTATTCTAAAGTAAAGAACAATATATTGCAATAAAAAAAACTAAATTCTTTACAACCCACTAAACAACATATATTAACTTAATTTTAAATTTTACATAAAAATAAAAATTTAAAACAATCATAAATTTAATTTAATTTTTTATATGTAAAAAATCCTTACTAGAATTTCTAAACGAATGATGAAATAAATGGAACATACCAACAAATGATCACAAACAAAATAAATCATGATTTAAAATGAACTTAAATAAAGAATCTCTAAAAATTATATCAACTAGTGATAATTAAATATGAGATATATCCTGATCAAGTATTAGAACTTTTGAACTTTAGTAACCTGTAAATTTTGATAAAATAGATCTTAATTTTTCAAAATCTAGTTATAGTTGTTAAATTTTATAATTTTGGGTGCTTTAAGTGATGTTTTTGAATTTTGAGTGCTCTAAATGGTGTTTTTAAAAGGGCTGAATCTATTTCTATTATCAAAATCCAAATAAAACATGTTGAATCCATTTCTATTATCAAAATCCCTATAAAACACATTAAATTTTGATTTTGCAAAATAAATAAATAAATATGAGAATCCAAAATAGTGAAATTTTTAATTCCTCTTAGGGCTGGAACATACAAACAATCTGGTCCATTCAAACATATATTCCGCATAAATCATATATTTGAAATTTTTACTTATTCAACTTTAAAAAGTTCGCCTCATCCGTCTCTGAAATCTAAAATATGGAAATATAACTCTCTGCGTTCAATCAAATACTAGAGTAATGTCTATCTGTATGTTGAATAAATTGGTTGTAGACGCGCCAGTGTTATATCGGGTATAATATAGTTCAACACGCATTTACAAATTTTAAAATTTTACAGTGTTATATTTAGCTTACAATATCTCTTTCAACTTTTAAATATGCTGTCAGGAGCTCCGACATTAAGATGATAAAGTTTCAAATTTCAAAACGGACAAAACAAATTGGCAGTGTCCTGCAATTCTTAAAAAACGCGGAATCAATGATTGACAACTTCTGGGATTGGAATCTGGGACAGCAAGACACTTTAACCAGCTGGGTGCAGTCTACAGAACAGTAGGTTGAGCGTTGTTGGTGGTGGTTGTGTATAAAGTTTGTTAACGATGCCTGCAAAATACAGAGCCAGAACACTAAGTCGGTGGGATCTGATTCCATTTCTGATAGATCGTCTATGCCTCTGCAAATGGGCATCTGTGCCCCTATTGTTTTCACTTTTGCGTGTCAGACACGATAAAAGTTAGGGTTCAATTTCCTAAAACATAAAATTTCTTAGTGCCACCAACTTTCTATCAAATTTACTCAGAAATAATATCATTCTTCTGCATCATGATTTCACGTGCAGAAAACTTGGAAAAAGTCTGCAAAAGAGGGTAGGTTCATCCAAATTGACAAGCTTTTTGGGGTGGAAAACTTGAGTAGTAGGACTTTCTCCATGGCAGTAAACATTACCAAGAAGAAAAACAGGTAGCTATTGCCTTTTTGTAGTGCATTCAACGTAATGAATGAAGCAAGATGCTCAAACTTGTTATGTTGAACCTTGTCTTATACTATGTTATGAATGGTATCTAAAGGGCTATCGGCAAATACGACACTTCACCAGTTTCCACTGATATTATTTGAGCTGCTCGTATACATCAATTGTCTTTTATTGACAATTCCTGCGCTGCTTTATTTTAATACATATAAAACAGCGCAGGAATTGTCAATAAAGACAAATTATGTATATGAGCAGCTAAAATGAAACTGATGAAGTGTCGTATTTGCCGATAGCCCTTTAGATATCATTCATAACATAAGTATAAGAGCAGGTTCAACATAACAAGTTTCAGCATCTTGCTTCATTGATTGCGTTGAATGCTTGATCTGCCCTTTACCCTGTAATCTGCGTGACAAAATGAATAATAACACCATCAACAATCTCGATAATCTCTTCACATAAATATTACTGTCTCTAAGTTGCACACCAATGTATAACCAGCTTGGATATATATATATAGTGAGTTACACAGTTTTCAATTAATAATTAATAAACCAGTAAGGTCATTTAACTTGTTGTTAGTGAACGGATAGGTCTGGTTATTGATGGATTAATAAATTAGCACAGTCACTTAACTTGTAATCAAAGGCCACGATTTAAGTGTCATAAGCTCTCCTTTGTCTACACTTCAGCTATGGGTTATCACATGTAAAGAGATATTTTTTTATAACTGTTTATTTAGAATTTGGAACTTTACAGAACTCATCTCTGTGCAGTCTAGGAAAAGCACCCTTCTTCATCCACTCCAAATTGTAAAACATAAACACCTATCTCTGTGAAAACATAAAAACACTTCAAAAAGCACAAATAAAATTGACTAAGTATTCTTATTTTTCAATATATTTAATATATATAAAGAGTTGTGAATGAATCCAAGTGGATGAAACTCATCTATAATGTAATGTAAATGGAATTAAATATATATATATATATTGGGTAGATTCACAATTTTATATACTAGCACAGCCACAAGTAAAGTGAATATTGATAGGTTTAGCCAACCACTTAGCTTTATGGAGATGGCTGGTTGTTAAACAAAGGCTAAACATTGAACTAATTAATATAAACAATAAAAAAATACTATTTAATAAACATACCCCTTTTCTTAACAACAGCTTAAAAGCTTATTAAAATTTTAATCAAGATGCATTTGAGCATAACAAAATACGACGACCATGAAATGAATTCTCACTGTACACTTGTTACACTCTGATTAATCTCGTTGATCCACTCAAGGAAGTCCAAAATAATCTTAGATAATATCTAAACACCTATCGATGTTATATATATAACACTAAATTGCACAAACTAAATACAATTAGCAAATATATCTACATTAAGTTTTAGTCCAATAATAAAGATATTATAACATATGTTGATGTATATAGTAATTAAGGACATGTAAAAATATGTTATGATTATAAAATTAGTAAATCAAATTGAGAAAAGTGACCACAATAAAAGTGAAAAACTAAAAACAAAATCAATAAAATTAAATAAACTAGTAAATATTCTTTATTAAATATTGGGAGAGATCAAAATTTTTTGAACTTTCATTTTTCTAAAAACTTGATAGTACTCAAATTAAAATAAATTTATAGATACATAAAAAATAAATTACAATCTTTTCAATATTAAATTATAAAATACACATTATTTATTATTTTTTATATAAATATTCTTTGATATCTCTTTTATTTCTGAACATTAAAATGAAACATCCCAAAATTTTACAATTAATTTCTATTATTCTTGTGACTCTACTAATACTTCCCAATGTATCCCAATATTTTTTCATGTTAAAGGAGCTTTTGCCTTCATAAATTTTCCTTGTATTTGCTTCCTACCATCGTAGATAGATTATGATGTAAAAGTTATTTCCATTTCCATGGGTTCTAATCGTCTTATGTTCCCTTTACAAATGTGTTATGTTGGTTTGTCATTAAACATTTTCGATGTGTTTTTAAGTAGAATATATTTTATTTTTAAATATATTAAATATCAAGTGTTAAGTAAGATAAAATATCTTTAAAATATAAAATTTTATTATATATAAATGATAAAATTATTTATAAATTATATTATTATTATTAATTTAATTATGTTAATTTATTAAATAAATATAAAAATATTTTTAAATTTTAATTGACATAAACAAGTTATTAATAATGTTTCACTATATATCATAGTGATCTATAAAATATTCCTATCAACATTATTTTGAACTTATAAAAATCAATCATTATACCATAAAATTCTTTTAAGCTATATAAGTGTTTCATTCCAATCATTATACTATAAAATTCTTTTAATTTATATAATTGTCTCATTCCACTTTATGTTGGGATAAAAAACCTTATCAAATTCTTATATGTTGGCACCCTATATGTAGAAGTTTTCACATTCACACCTCACCAAAAATTAACAATTCGTTGGCTATACTTTCTTTTTTAATATGTACATATTTATTACATTAATGGGCACCATCCTCATAAGGCTTTTAACTTAAAAAAATTTATTAGTTTTGATACATCTTGGTTGTGATATATCTTGAATTTAATGCATATTCATAACCATCCAACCTCCATATTTCTTCATTGATAGTTGGTCTTATTGTCACATATACTTTACGTTTAGTTTTATTTTATATGATTAAATTGTTTAACTTATATATGCAAATTATTCAATACCTTTTATCTTGCCTTATCAACTTAGTTACGAATGTCATTTTCTTCTAGTCAACATAGTTGATCGAGTCTTTGTTGTAAATTAGTGTAGCAATGACACACTTATAGAGAGATCACTTAAGCATACACATCTTTGAATTATGGCATGATGGATAAAGTTTAAGAAATAAGACAAAACATTAAATAGATAATGATAGGGAGGTTCGGGAAAAAAATCAATTTAATATTATATTATTGTAATAAAATTGTACCATAAGAGATAGGAACACCGTATAGCTTTATGTGCAATAACCTATTTATAATATCATTAAAAATACAAAAGTATAGGTAATCTAGTTAAGGGAGAGAGTATTTGTAAAGATGTAATGACATCCCATTTAGCTTAGCTATCGGTTTACCCAGTAGTTGAAGCAGCATAATATCCAATATACGCTACCACCATATTTTGACTGTAACATGGTAGGAGGAAAGGCACGGAAGCAATGGGAAAGGCAGCAAAGTAAGCGAAGAGAGCATAGGTTTTTTAGCCATTCTAACTATATGGTTATTTTATAGTATCATTAAAGATACAAAATTATAGGTAATCTAGTTAAGGGAGAGAGTATTTTTAAAGATGTAATGACTTTTTGATTAGTATAAATTAAGTATTTCTTCATAAAGTACATTTGCAAAATTATCCCAATGGTGATATCATTATAGAGATATCACTTAAGCATAAATAGATTTTGCAAGATAGTATGATTAACTTTATGGAATTAAACAAAATGATACGAAGATAACGGTATGGAGTTTTGGGTTGCAAATTAACTCTAAATATCAACTGTGTTTGTTTAAAATAGGGTATTTTCATATAGGATGAACACCTTAAGAAATAGATCATAGATCGATACATCAATGTATTACATTGTTAAAAACCTTAGAGAGGGAAACAATACAGGGGCCCAATCAAGCTGGCTACTTGAGGAAATATTGCAATTCAAAAGGAAAAACTTTTACATATGATTCTATTATAATCAATAATCAACAAATTACCCTCCATGCTCTTAAAAAGATATCATGAACCAATCGGATTCCAATCCATTAGTATAGAGGACAAGATGAACCATCATATCATTTTATGTCTATAACATATCATGACCATTGGATTAGATAAGTACTAATGCAGACTAAAGAAATTAACTTTACCTAAATACACATTACACCAAGTTGATCTTAACTAACTCCTATGTGTCCAAATATCATAACATCCCCCATTAGGAACAACTTGGGATATTGATTGAATGATTTACATAGGTGACACTATACGAGAAGAAAAGAGGCATTAGAGCCTATCTTCTTTTAATGGAAACTTCATGAACTCCCAAACATAAATCAAAGTTTGGAAAATTTTAGTTCTGTAAGGGAATTTCTGAAAATGTCAACAACTTGATCATATGGAGGGAAAAAAATACTTTAAGAATGTGATATTGAATAAGATTTCTAATGAAGTGCATATGTAACTCAATGTGTTTGTTGTGTTGATGTTGAAAACCCCTTCCTTAGATAAGATGTGTTCCAAATACTAAATATGCTTCTGATAAAATGAATATTTACTCAACTTAGCATAAATTCAATTCTCCCTTAACACCTGTAGTACTAATATCAAAAGCGCATCATGCCCCTTTGTTTGATTTTGAATAAATAAGAATGTCATCCAATAATACAATGACAATCTTAAATCCAAATATTTTTTAAATATGCTATTTGTCATACACATAAAGGTAGTTGGAGCGTTTGTTAACCCAACTGAGAGCACTACAAACTCATAATGCCCATATATGGTTCTGAAAGTTGTTTTGTTGACGCCTTCATCCTTTATCCTCACTTGATGATACCCTGATCTCAAATCTATATTTGAGAAAATCCTTGCTTCCTTTAGTTGATCAAATAAGTCATCAATTCCGGGCAGAGGATATTTACTCTTCATGGTGACTTTGTTTAATAATTGTATAAAGTTAATACATAGCCTAGTGTTCCATCATTATTCTTTACAAAGAGTATTGGTTCTCACCAGGAAACACACTTGGGCATATGTATCTTTTATTAAATAGCTCTTCCAGCTAAATCCATAATTCCTTAAACTTAGGTGTACTCAATCTGTAAGGAATTTTGGAAACTGTGGCAGCTCCAAGTACCAAGTCAATAGAGAAATCAATGTTTCATTTAGATGGAAATACTGATATTTCCTCAAACATGTCTGTTAATTCCTGTAATACTGAAAAATCTTCCAAGATGGGGATTTTCCCTTTTCTGGATTCTATAAATGAGTTATATACAACTAGCATCCTTTCCTTAAACATATTTTGTTTCACTAACACATTATATTTCTAGGAGACTGAACACCTTGATTATTCACTTACACAAATAGATCAAAGATCAGCACACTAGGTTTTTACATGGCTTAAACCCTCAAAGAGGGAGACACTCCAAGACCCCAACCAAATAGCTACTTGAGTCAATATTATTATGCAAAAGAAAAACAATGTTACAAATAAGCTTCTCATAATCGATCAAGTAGAAAATGTAACATCCCAAAAAAATCACAAAAATTTAAATTTTTTCTACGTGACAATTATTGCTTATTTAATGTATGCGGAAATAGATCAATGCGTAAAATATTATCTTGCTGTACTAAATGCCATGCTGGTTTATAGTATAAGAATTTGCGACTAAAAGATTCAAGCTTATGTCTTGATGTTATTTATGCTCGGCTGTACTATTGCAAATTTCTATTGTTATTGTTATGATTGGTGAATTAGCTATCTTTGACTAAAGTGCTTTTGTTGATTGATGAAGGGGTCCTACAGACGCCCCGAGGCTTACTTAGCATTCATGCTAAAGCATGTGAATTCGTACTTGCGGCAGTTTACAGGTAAGGATTTAAAGTTGCGACAAGTGACCAAACAGTTTTTCAGTAAATCTCCTTTGTCATTATTTGAAGAGATAAAAACTTTGGGCATTCCTCCGGTGAAAATCTTGGTTCGAGACCAAAGTCATTCAAGATAAAGATGTCTGAAAATGACTACTGATGCAAATAGTGCATCTTAAATCATGTAAATTATAAACTTGTATTTGAATCATGAAAAGGTCTGTATCGATCGTGTCTCAGTTTTGTACTCGAAATATATATAACTTTCATTTAAGTTTCATGTTGAGATGTACGTAACTGTCTATCTTTTCCCTCCAAGCAATTTGTAGAAATTCTATGTATAACGATTTAATAAGTGTCTAGGGACTATACCCTACGATGATGGTGATAATCTCGATTTATTGACATGTCTTTTATTCACGATACAATAGAGTGTATATGTGTGTGCATTTTCTTAGATTAATTCTATAATCTATTTGCAATGTATTGAAATACTAACAAACTATTATATAAATAAACTTTATATAATATGTGTGTGTGCACTTTCATGACTCTATTTGATACTTATGCAAACAATGTGATACTATCCTAACTTTATGAAACAATATCGTGATAGGGTGGTGTATTACGACCTTACCATAAGCAATGTCCACCGTATTAAACGTTATGATGTGAATGATAAATGTTACAGGTTGGCAGATTTAACCGTAACCTATGCATCGAATACATGCAACTTTCGAGATACTAGAGTTCCATCGTGGATGGTGTAAGAGCTCGATCACGTGCCAATACCGTGGTGATAACCACCCTTGTGATGATGTGTAGACATACTGGTTCAATTAATGAGCTGGCTCCTTCGTGGCAATTGCAATGATGGATCATTTAATAAGGTAGATGGCTTGTGGTTTCGTGAATCTAACCAGTGATCTCCACCGTTGATCTGGAAAGGTAATGATGGATTATGGTTAAACCCTACCTCTGTCACATTCATTGTATTTATTGTGATCTTTGGCATTTGATAGTGGTGGCTCTGTGTCTAGCCGACAGGCAGAGGGTTTTTAGGGTTATTGTTTTTCCTGTAGAGGCGTAGCTCCTGTGTTTTGAACTCGTGACCTGTGTAGGTTATAGAACCGAGCTGTCCAGTTCTTTGTACAATGGATATTTAGTATGGTTTGTAGCTTGGGTCGGGTTTCTTGATGTGGTTCGATACCCAGACCAGTTGAGGGTTTTATCTTTGAAAACTGAATTCATAGTGAAAGGCGAGGACCTCCCCATGGTTGGTGCAGTTCTCGGCACTGTTTATCTTTTTAGATAGTTGATAGCTCGATGTGGTTTCCTTCTATATCAACATTCGATGGTATAACAGTTTACAACTGTGGTTGCACCTGTCTGGAGTTTTTCTGCTAAATTCCAACTTTGGAAGGTAATGTACTTCGCACTCATTCCCGTAGCTTTCATAATTGAAGATTAACACAGTAGTAGTTTATTTGTTTAATGCTGAGTCTCGTTTCTTGAAAAGATAATTGTTTTTTACCACAATGTTATTTTTGTTGTTACAGGTGCAGAGATTCAATGGCTTCTCCAGTTTGGGAATTGAAAGTTGGCTACGGCTACACTAACCGGCAAGCCTCGGAGGTTTCCTTGTACTCTGGTTAGATGGGAGTGATGGCCAAACTATTTATTCTATGGTCTTCGTTTTTATCTCGGCGAGTTTGTATTTCATCAACTTTAGGGTTTGTAAAATGTAAGGGATTGGGGAGGATAGTTCCTCAACCCAAAAGGAATGAGCCTGATCTGTTGTAACTGTCATATGGAGTTGTTCTCTCTCACAGACTTGTGATAATGTAATAAATTATGTTTTCAATGGATGATGACAGATGTTTTGAAAACTATGGAATGTTTTTGGCTTGTACATAGTTCGTCGTTTTTATATAATGTTGTTGTGTTTCACTCTGATGAAGATTCCAAGGTTAGGGTTTGTCTTTGTTTTGGAATGTGTAGTTTTGATGTTGCTCTTCGATAAAGTCTCGGCATCAAACTGATGTTTTTGCTATTTCTGTTTAGAATTATCCTACAGACATTTATGTTAACTAAATCCTGGAGATGATATTAAAAATGTAATTGTTCGACCTGTAGGAATGATTACTGTGTAAACGTTTGGTTTTTATGGAAATAAACTCCCGATTTGAACTATTGCTTATGGTGGGTTTAAGTGTTAACTATGTCGATTTATGAGAAAATAGCACCATGTTTGTTATAAGTTTAAATTTGAAACATGTGATGAGAATTGGTAATGATAACTAGATTTTCCACTATGTGATGTTGAAACCATAACTCGATTCTGTTTAAATTATAAAGATATTCTTTAGCATCTCTGTTGCTATCATTCGATGATAAATGCAAAAGTTTGAAGGTTTGGTTTGGAAACAAAATATGTAAGCCCTAGATTTGAAACATGAGACTTCTGTTCTACGATAAGAAGATTTGTTTGCCATATTGAATTTATAATTAGCATAAATGTAGATGATTATGTACATGAAGAATTTGTGTTTATTACTAAATACTATTTCTAAATAGGAAAATGATAACAATATGCTGTATGTTGAGATTCAAAATCTGCAACTGTACGATATAAACTTATGTATGTTTTTGAATACCATAACATAGAAAATAATTCATTTGAATTTCAGAAGGGAAAAAATATTTATTTATAAACAACTGATATTCATAAAAGGTAGAAAAACATTACTGTAAATTCTGGAATTAATTATCTGTGCAGAAATAATAAGGAAAACACTGATATAGGAAATTAACAGTAAACAGTAACTTAGGAAAATACATCGTTTTCATCTTCTCATTCACATGGCTACCCTGCCTATCATTTATCTATTCAACTTAATTTGTCTCTGTACTGGAGTACGATGCAGTTCCTATAGCATGGGGAAAAATGCAGAGAATATTTACTTCATTCATCAATTCTATTCATAATTTTAATTTATTTCAGAAACTAAAAGTAAGGGTAACTAAACCAGAACACATTCTGTAATTTAAAATTAAATACTTGAAATAAACAGATTTAACTACTTAATAACAGATAAATGAATAGAACCTGTAAATGTAGATAGGGTCGGCAAACATCCAAGGAGGCTTGTTCCTCCCAACCTATTCCAGAAGAAACAGCTCAACTGCTGGCTTCTTGTGAACCCCCGAGCCTAATTACTGAACCACTAAATGGGTGGAATCTATGTAGAAGCAAGGCACTCAAAATGCCTTCAACACTCAGCATCAACCTCTTGTAATAACATGCCTTCAACACTCAGCATCAACCTCTTGTAATAACATGCCTTCAACACTCAGCATCAACCTCTTGTAATAACATGCCTTCAACACTCAGCATCAACCTCCTAAACTCAATAAGAGTTTGGCAAACTCACAACATGATCAACAACATAGCATATCCCCTCATCAAATCTCTTGGGTGCAAACACAGTAAAACCCCAAGGTAAATTTTCTCGTCAGGAAAGTGATGAACCTCAGTTCAAAATTTGATGGCTATTATATAGACTTCCTAGGTCTTTAGTGGTTAGTTTGGAATAAATGAGCCTCAAGCTCCAGTCCCATCTTTCAGGGCACTATGACCACATTTCAAGGGAGTTGTCCCACACCAACAGCTAGTTAGTCGCATCATGATGTTGCCACTTGTCCAATGCCTTCTACCCCAGATTCCATTCCACCTAGTGGATCAGTAACCACTCTTTCAACAGTCCTCTTAGGTGTTTGTCTCCTATTTTATTTATTTAATAATAATATATTGTGCAAATTACATTCATCCTTGGACACCTGTCCAACATAAAACTTTACAATAAAAGTTATAATAATGTTTGGTAACAAAAAATGTTTTCCAGCAAAAAGGGCATGTTACAAACACCCCCACTTAAGCTCAACATCATCCTCGATGTTGCTTATTCATCATCAAGTTCCTCATGGAACAGAACTGAATATGTTGCTCGCATATTACTTTCCAGTTCCCAAGTAGCTTCATTAGGGATAAGGTGCTTCCATTGCACCTTTACCTTCCCTATGGTGCGATTCCGAAGCATAATTTCCCTCCGGTCGAGAATATAGTCCGGTTCCACCTGAAAATCTCCTTCGGGTTCCACCTGTATGTCATTCCAATTTAGCACATGAGTAGCATCGTGCACATACTTCTTTAAAACAGAAACGCGAAAAACATTGTGTATTTTTAAATTATATGGCAATGCCAATTAATATGCAACAGCTCCAATCCTTGATAGGATTTCGAATGGTCCACAATACCTTGGTGCTAGTTTAGCACAACTCCCAACCTTCAAAAAACTTTTCTTGGGCTTTACCTTTATAAAAACATGGTCTCCTACCTGAAATTCTCTTTCAGTGCGTTTCAAATCAGCATAGCTTTTCTGCCGATCTTGGGCAACCTTTAAGTTACTTTGAACCTATTTCATGGTTAGCTCCATTTCTTTCAATAAATCTGGTCCTAACATCAATCTATCTGCAAGGTTATCCCAAGAAATAGGAGTACAACATTTTCTTCCATACAAAATTTCAAATGGACTTAACTTAGCAGATGCTTGATAATGATTGTTGTATGTAAATTCTACTAAATGTAAATAATCTTCTCACTCAAATGGTTGATCTTTAATATACAATCTTAACATGTTTTCTAAAATCTGATTTACCCTTTCCATTAAACCATCATTTTGTGGGTGGAAAGAACTGCTGAAATTTAATTTAGTATTTAATCCTTTAGACAGTGTTGTCCAAAAATTACTTGTGAACTTAGAGTCCCGGTCTGAAATAATTACCTTTGAAATTCCATGTAAATGAAAAATTTGCTACATAAAAACATCTGCAATATTAGAAGCCTTGAAAGTAGTTTTAATAGGTATAAAATGAGCAGCTTTACTAAGTTTATCAACAACAACCATGATTGAGTCATTCTGCTTCTGATTTTTAGGCAAACCAATAATAAAATCAATGATTATAATTTCTCATTTCCATTCTGGAATTGGTAAAGGCTGCAATAGTCCAGCTGGATGTTGGTGTTCAGCTTTGATAGTCTGACATTCAAAACATCTAGCTATATATTCAATAACTTCAGTCTTCATATTGGGCCAAAAATACTCCTTTCTTAACATGGTTATCATTTTATGATAACCAGGATGCCCTAAATAAGGACTCTTATGAACTTCATCTAAAATTAGCAACTTAACCTTCGAAAAATTAGGTACATAAATTCTGTTTTTATATGTTAAGAAGCCTTTTTCATTAATATAGTAATCTGTTATTAAATTTTCAAATGAATTTTCAGCCACTTTATCACATAATTTTTGGTAATTTTCGTCTTGCTTAATTCCTTCTCCGATCTGATTTTCCAGATCAGTCTTAAAAGTACTGATTGCTACCACAAAACTCAATCTAACATTTCTACTCAAGGCATCAACAACCTTATTCTCGTTTCCATTAATGTGATGAATCTCAAAATCATACTCGCTAAGGAAAGCTAACCACCTAGCTTGCTTTGCGTTAAGATTTGTTTGATCCAATAAATACTTTAAGACTTCATTATCAATCATTAGAATGAATTTTATTCCAATCAAGTGATGGCACCACATTTTTAATGCATGTATCACGGCTGCCAACTCAATATCATAAGTAGCATAATTCTTTTCATGTATTTTTAACTTCCTTGACTCAAAACCAATTGCATGACCTTCTTGACTTAAGACCCCTCGAAGTCCATTGTTGCATGCATTCGTGCATACGACGAAATCCTTTATTGGGATCTGCAATTTTTAAGATGGGTGTTGTAGTTAATAACTCTTTTAACTTATTAAAACTTTCTTAACACTTTTGATCCCATACGAATTTCTTCCCTTTCTTCTGCAAAAAAGTGATGGGGTTAGCAATTCTACAGAACCCTTCAATAATCTTTCTATAATAACCCGTTATTCCCATGAATAACCATACATCAATTATGTCTTTAGGGACAGGCCATTCCTTAATTGTTTTTATCTTATCAGGATCAACAGATATACCATCTTTAGAAATTATATGACCCAAATACTGAATTTTATCTTTATAAAAATCACACTTACTGAACTTAGCGTAAAGCTGATGTTCTCTAAGTACTTGTAATAAAATGATTTTTAAATGTTCATCATGCTCTTCTTTAGTTTTTGAGTAAACCAGAATATCATTAATGAATACCACTACGAACTTATCCAAATATTTATGCAGAACGTTGTTCATTAAACACATGAACACTGTCGGTGTGTTGGTTAGCCCAAAAGGCATAACTATGAACTCATAGTGTCCATAACACGTTCTGAATGCAGTTTTGAATATGTCCTCGTCTTTTATCTGGACTTGATGATAACCCGACCTTAAATCAATTTTAGTGAATATCTCTACTCCGCGTACTTGATCAAATAGATCATCTATGCGGGGCAAGGGATATCGGTTCTTAATTGTCATTTTATTAAGTTGATGATAATCAATGTACAAATGCATGGTACTGTCCTTCTTTTTAACAAATATTACTGGTGCTCCCTAAGGAGACACACTGGGCCTTTTGTAGTTTTTATCTATTAATTCTTTCAGCTGAGAATTTAACTCATTTAACTCTAGAATATTCATCCTATAGGGGGCCTTCGAGTTTGGTACCGCACCTAGTACTAACTCAATGGTGAAATCAAGTTCCATTTTCAGAGGTAATCTTGGAATTTCTTCCGGGAATACGTCAGAAAAGTCCCTAAGGATGGGAATATCCTCTAGCTTTAATTTGTCTTCTTTAGATGTGCACTCATCATTAATAACATTAACAACAAACATTTTACAGCCTTTTCTAGCAACTCTCTTTACTTATAGAGCAAAAATCTGTCTTATTGAAATCTTCCTGTGAATTCCTTTTACTATTTCTAAATTACCTTCATTATTTACACATGTAAAAGATTTATCATAACAATTCAGTAAAACTCTATGTTGTTCAAGCCAGTCCATACCAATCAACAAATCATATGACCCTAAGGGTAAAACATTTAGATTAATTTGCGTTTTGAACTGACTTAAAAATACTTCACAATCCTTGACATAATCTATAACTTTTCTTTTAGTTCCTGTTGCAAGCTAAACTAACCATGCATTATCAAATTTCTCTGTTTTTAGCTTGCAACGGTTTACTAAAGTAGGTGAAATATAACTCAGATTTGCACCTGGATCTATTAGAATAGAAATAGACTCGTTTTGTATCATACCTTCAATTTCGACCATGGATGTTTGATGGTCCACTTGACGGTTCTCCAGTGCTGCATTTATCCTGGCCATTTCCCTTGCGATATCTCCAATTGTAGGTCCTGCTTGTATAGTGAGAATATTGTTGGTTTTTCTCTTGTTGCATGGGCAATCTGCTCTCTTATGTGGTCCGCCACATTCATAGCACTTCATGGGTCCTTTCTGTTCAGCATACCTGTTGTTGTTGTTATTGTTATTGCTGTGATTATTATTATTAGGTACATTTCTTGCAGCAGTAAAGTTTTGAGGTGCATTATTCTGGTAATTATTAGGAAAATTTATGTTATTAAAATTTTTCTTAAAACCTCCAGAATTATGATTAAAATTCTTCTTTTTATAATCAAACTGATTAGTCTTACTGTTCTTCCAGCCAGTTGTTCCTTCTCTTTTTCTGTTTTGATCAAAACAAAAATTTGCCTTCCTCATAGCCTCTTCCAAAGTGGAAGGATTATCATACTCAATATGGTCTTTTATATTAAAAGGTAGACAACTAAGAAACCTTTGCACTTTAGGCTTTTCATCGACCATATAGGGCACATACCTCAACAAGCTAAGGAACTTGCTGCATAGTTCTTTCATGTTCATTGTACCCAACTTTAAATCATAAAACACCTTCGACTTATCTTCAAAATATTGTTCTGACAAAATATTCTTTTTAAACAAACTTTTAAACATATTCCAGGTTACTTCTTTTTCTTTTATACTCTTAATTATTTTAAGATCCTACCACCAAATATCTTCCTTCCCGGTCATATTGTAAATAGCCATCTTAGCTTTCAGTTGAGAAGAGTAGTCGTAAATATTAAAGTACTTTTTTCATTCCAGACAACCAAGCTTCTGCTTCTCACCCTTCTCACTTTCGCCGTTAAAAGTGGGTGGCTTAATCTTTTTAAATTCCCCAGTAATCTGTTCATGATATTTATGTTTTCTCTTTTTAGGGAAGCATTCACTGTTAATGTTGTCATAATTTAAGTCATTATTACTTGAATCAGATTTAAAGGATGAGTAACTGTTCATTTTATCATTTCTTGTCTTCTTATGCTTATGTTGATGGGACATTGTTTCAAAATCAGCTTTTAATTCTGATTTTCTGCCTCTTTCATCATTATGACAATCCCTTTTTAAATTATGTTTTAACTCTTCCTGTACCTTAAGGATCCGTTCATTTTCTTCTTTAACAACTTTTAACTCAAATTTTAAATCCTGTACAGTGCGTAAAATTTCAGAAGACTGGTTATTTAATTCAACATAGATTCCTTCAAAATTATTATGATTAATACGTTCATTACAAGGAGATCTGTCCTCTACTGATTCTTCTGGTATTTCCATACCTGCAATTTAAAGGTCAATCTATTTTGTACAAAAATAAAATTAAATTGCAAAAGTTAGTAACATAAATTTTCTGATTGGTTTTCTGTTTGCGTGCATGAACCTAAATCAGACCTAGAGTTTGAACTTGCGCTCTGATACCACATGTAACATCCCAAAAAAATCACAAAAATTTAAAATTTTTCTACGTGACAATTATTGCTTATTTAATGCATGCAGAAATAGATCAATGCGTAAAAGATTATCTTGCTGTACTAAATGCCATGCTAGTTTATAGTATAAGAATTTGCGACTAAAAGATTCAAGCTTATGTCTTGATGTTATTTATGCTCGGTTGTACTATTGCAAATTTATATTGTTATTGTTATGATTGGTGAATCAGCTATCTTTGACTAAAGTGCTTTTGTTGATTGATGAAGGGGTACTACGAACGCCCCGAGGCTTACTTAGCATTCATGATAAAGCATGTGAATTTGTACTTGTGGCAGTTTACAGGTAAGGATTTAAAGTTGCGACAAGTGACCAAACAGTTTTTCAGTAAATCTCCTTTGTCATTATTTGAAGAGATAAAAACTTTGGGCATTCCTCCGGTGAAAATCTTGGTTCGAGACTAAAGTCGTTCAAGATAAAGATGTCTGAAAATGACTACTGATGCAAAAAGTGCATCTTAAATAATGTAAATTATAAACTTGTATTTGAATCATGAAAAGGTCTGTATCGATCGTGTCTCAGTTTTGTACTCAGAAATATATATAACTTTCATTTAAGTTTCGTGTTGAGCTATACGTAACTGTCTATCTTTTCCCTCCAAGCAATTTGTAGAAATTCTATGTATAACGATTTAATAAGTGTCTAGGGACTATACCCTACGATGATGGTGATAATCTCAATTTATTGACATGTCTTTTATTCATGATACAATAGAGTGTATATGTGTGCATTTTCTTAGATTAATTCTATAATCTATTTGCAATGTATTGAAATACTAACAAACTATTATATAAATAAACTGTATATAATATGTGTGTGTGCACTTTCGTGACTCTATTTGATACTTATGCAAACAATGTGATACTATGCAAACAATGTGATATTATCCTAACTTTATTAAACAATATCGTGACGGGGTGGTGTACTATTACAACCTTACCATAAGCAATGTCCACCGTATTAAATGTTATGATGTGAATGATAAATGTTACAGGTTGGCAGATGTAACCATAACCTATGCATTGAATGCATGCAACTTTCGAGATATTGGAGTTCCATCGTGGATGGTGTAAGAGCTCGATCATGTGCCAATACCGTTGTGATAACCACCCTTGTGATGATGTGTAGACATATTGGTTCACTAGTTAATGAGATGGCTCCTTCGTGGCAATTGCAATGATGGCTCATTTAATAAGGTAGATGGCTTGTGGTTTCGTGAATCTAATCGGTGATATCCACTGTTGATCTGGCAGGGTAATGATGGATTAGGGTTAAACCCTACCTCCATCACATTCATTGTGTTTATTGTGATCTTTGGCATTTGATAGTGGTGGCTCTGCATCTGGCCGACAGGAAGAGGGTTTTTAGGGTTACTGTTTTTCCTATAGAGGCATAGCTCCTGCGTTTTGAACTCATGACCTGTGTAGGTTATAGAGCCGGGCTCTCTAGTTCTTTGTACAGTAGATATTTATTATGGTTTGTAGCTTGGGTCTATTTTCTTGATGTGGTTCGATACCTAGACCAGTTGAGGGTTTTATTTTTTAAAACTAGATTCATAGTGAAAGGCCAAGACCTCACCATGGTTGGTGCAGTTCTCAGCACTGTTTATCTTTTTAGATAGTTGACAGCTCGGTGTGGTTTCCTTCTATCTCAGCATTCAATGGTATAACAGTTTACAACTATGGTTGCACCTGTCTGGCGTTTTTCTACTAAATGCCAACTTTGGAAGGTAATGTACTTTGCACTCATTCTTGTAGCTTTCATAATTGAAGATTAACACAGTAGTAGTTTATTTGTTTAATGCTGAGTATCGTTTCTTGAAAAGATAATTGTTTTTTACCACGACGTTATTGTTGTTGTTATAGGTGCAGAGATTCAATCGCTTCTCTAGTTTGGGCGTTGAAAGTTGGCTACGGTTACACTAATCGGTAAGCCTCGGAGGTTGCCTTGTACTCTAGTTAGATGGGAGTGATGGCCTAACTGTTTATTCTGTGGTCTTCGTTTTTATCTCGACGAGTTTGTATTTCATGAACTTTAGGGTTTATAAAATGTAAGGGATTGGGAAGGATAGTTCCTCGACCCAAAAGGCACGAGCCTCATCTGTTGTAACTGTCGTATGGAGTTGTTCTCTCTCACAGACTTGTGATAATGTAATAAATTATGTTTTCAATGGATGATGAAAGATGTTTGGAAAACTATGGAATGTTTTCGGCTTGTACATAGTTCGTCGTTTTTATAGAATGTTGTTGTGTTTCACTCTGATGAAGACTCCATTGTTAGGGTTTGTCTTTGTTTTGGAATGTATAGTTTTGATGTTGCTCTTTGATAAAGTCTCGGCATTGAACTGATGTTTTTTCTATTTCTGTTTAGAATTATCCTACAGACATTTATATTAACTAAATCCTAGAGATTATGTTAAAAATGTAACTGTTCGAACTGTAGGAACGATTATTGTGTAAACGTTTGGTTTTTACGGAAATAAAATCCCGGTTTGAACTATTGCTTATGGTGGGTTTAAGTGTTAACTATGTCGATTTATGAGAAAATAGCACCATGTTTGTTATAAGTTTAAATTTGAAACCTGTGATGAGAATTGGTAATGATAACTAGATTTTCCACTATGTGATGTTGAAACCATAACTCGGTTCTGTTTAAATTGTAAATATATTCTTTAGCATCTCTATTGCTATCGTTCGATGATAAATGCAAAAGTTTGAAGGTTTGGTTTGGAAACAAAATATGTAAACCCCGAGATTTGTAACATGAGACTTCTGTTCTGCGATAAGAAGATTTGTTTGCCATATTGAATTTATAATTAGCATAAATGTAGATGATTATGTACATGAAGAATTTGTGTTAATTACTAAACACTATTTCTAAATAGGAAAATGATAACAATATGTTGTATGTTGAGATTCAGATTCTACAACTGTACAATATAAACTTATGTATGTTTTTGAATACCATAACATAGAAAATAATTCATTTGAATTTCAAAAGGGAAAAATTATTTATTTATAAACAACTGATATTTATAAAAGGTAGAAAAACATTACTGTAAATTCTGGAATTAATTATCTGTGCAGAAATAATAAGGAAAACACTGATATAGGAAATTAACAGTAAACAGTAACTTAGGAAAATACAACGTTTTCATCTTCTCATTCACATGGCTACCCTGCCTATCATTTATCTATTCAACTTAATTTGTCTATGTATTAGAGTATGATGCAGTTCCTATAGCATGGGGAAAAATGAAGAGAATATTTACTTCATTCATCAATTCTGTTCATAATTTTAATTTATTTCAGAAACTAAAAGTAAGGGTACTAAACCAGAACACATTCTGTAATTTAAAATTAAATACTTGAAATAAACAGATTTAACTACTTAATAATAGATAAATGAATAGAACCTGTGAATGTAGATAGGGATGGAAAACACCCAAGGAGGCATGTTCCTCCCAACCTATTCCAGAAGAAGCAGCTCAACTGTTGGCTTCTTGTGAACCCCCGAGCCTGATTACTGAACCACTAAATGGGTGGAATCTGTGTAGAAGCAAGGCACTCAAAATGCCTTCAGCACTCAGCATCAATCTCCTATCATAACATGCCTTCAGCACTCAGCATCAACCTCTTGAACTCAATAAGAATTTGGCAGACTCGTCAGGAAAAGTGATGAACCTCAGTTCAAAATTTTATGGCTATTATATAGACTGCCTAGGTCTTTAGTGGTCAGTTTGGAATAAATGAGCCTCAAGCTCTAGTCCCATCTTTCAGGGCACTATGACCACATTTCAAGGGAGTTGTCTCATACCAACAGCTAGTTAGTTGCATCATGATGCTGCCACTTGTCCATTTCCTTCTACCCCAGATTCCATTCCACCTAGTGGATCAGTAACCACTCTTTCAACAGTCCTCTTAGGTGTTTGTCTCCTATTTTATTTATTTAATAATAATATATTGTGCAAATTAGAGTCAAGTTTACCTAAAAGGAAACATCCTGAATGGTGTAGTTTCCATTTCAATGCCTTGTTCACAAGGAAAGGAAGTGCTAATGCAAGAAGGAAACATCTAAGGTCAAGGAGGATGCAGTTTCTAAAGGAGAAAGCATGTAAGGCAAAATTAAGGAAAGTATGTCCACTCATGGGTGACCTATTCTCATAGGTCACCAAGCCAAGTAATTTGCTCAGTAGGTCATCCTGAAGTTTATAAAAGAAGCCAACCAACTCCATTTCACAACTTTTGTCATTGTGAAGTTTGTATGAGAGCTTTAAAGCTTCTCTAGGTTTGGTGATGCGTACAAGCCACTCTATGGGTGATGTGCCCCATTCTCTCTCTCTCTCTCTCTCTCTCTCTCTCTCTCTAACATGTATTGAATACTATTGGGCAGCCATTGAAGATCTATTTGCAGCCACTGAAGATAATTTTGCAGCCACTAAAGTTCTGATATCAGGTTGGGGTCGAATTGCTTCAGAAGAGTTTAAGAGTTCAATAAGAATCCTTCTCATTATCCCCTCTCTTCTTCCCCATTCTTCAGTATTCCAGGGTGTTGGTGGAAGGTTTGCTCCATTGAAATATTTCCAGTGATCAATGAGATGAAGGATCTGATGTGTGGTGGCCATATTCAGAAATTAAGTTGAACTTATAGCCATTCATTCAACTTTTATCTTGTCCAAGTGATTCTAGTTCGAGATTCCCCAAGGGTGTCATGTTTTGTACTCGAAGAGGTGAAGAACTAAGGGATTGAATCTTCTTTCCTTCTGTCATTGGAGAGGATGGTTTTCTACTGTTTTTCCAGCCATAAAATCTATGTAATAAGAATCTAAAATCATTCGTAAAATCTTCTCAAATTCTCATATGAATATGCCCCAAAGGCTCATGATGTAATAATGGCTTTCAGTCCTTTATTTCTACCTTATTTTGGAGTAGTTTCACCATTCAAGCATTGTAATTTCGAATGGTAGATGTATGAAGCTGATTAGATGATTTATAATCTCTAATATCACTCTCCTAATCCATTACAGAAATATTTTCAGCCAGATATATGTTTCAATGAAGGATTGGATAAACCTAGGGGGGTTTTCCAGGCTTTTATGGTATATAAGTTATCTGGAAATTTAATGAGGTGATTTAAAGTTGATTCTCTGTATTCTCAATCAAATATGTTGTAATAGGTCCATTAAATACAGAATTAAATCTTACAGTGGTCAAATACAATTTTAACTCGTCCCCCTATGCTCATCGGGCACTCTCGGAGGACTAGTTTTAGCAGAAATTGCATTAAAAGAGTTATGTTGGTCAGAAACTAGTTCTGTCAGTTTTTGTTGTTCATGTAAAGACCCTAGAACACATTCCAACCTTAAGGTACTGAAGCTGGGAGGGTTTTACCATGTTTTGGAATCCAACCATTAAAACTAGCTCGACAGTCCAAGTCACAACAATTTTCCCCCAACTCTTCATCCAATGTTTAATTGCTGATTTTTTACACCCATAGACCTCCATGAACACAAATATCAGTTTTTTAATCCTTCCCAACTCCCTGATCTAGTTTGTATATGCAGATGTACCCAGGAAGCATTGCGGTAGGCTTCAATGGTAGCTGATGTCCGAAACATAAATGGTCTCTGTGCTTTGTAAAAAGGATCCTAAAATTTTCCCTCTATCTAAATTGCTGCTTCACACTCTCCTATACAAATTCCAAAACCTAATCTCATTCCTACCATCCTCATCCAAAGTTTTAGTCCTCGACACTTACATCCTGCTCAGTTTGAGAAATGGCCTTAAAAATTACTAGTAAAATCTTGTTAAAACTCGGAGTGGAAGTTAATATCTTGGTCATATATTGGCTAGGATATTACAGTGGTATCAGAGCACCTTCCTTGGCTCAGCCTGTGGAAAGTAACTCTCAGTGGAAAAGTAGTTTAGCACTACCTTCAAGTTGTAGTTGTGGAATTAGTACAGTCATGGAAGATTTAGAGTTTGAGTTGTACAAAGAAGAGGAAGATTTTTATGAGAAATATGATGATGAATATGTTGACCAGTATGAAGAGTATTGTAGACAATATGAGGATGGAAATTTCCAATAATTACCCTCTACAATTATGTCCCATGATATCATGATTGGTAGAAGAGACTATGGTTATTCTGATAGCCATATGCAGGAAAAGGTTGCATGTTCCACAGCCAAAGATCAACCTACTTCTGAAGAGTGCCTAAAAGAAGTAAGAGATTCATTGTATGCATGTGTTTTACACCTCACAATAATTTTTGGGTCCTCTTCCAGAAGAGCCTCCAAGAATCTTGACCCTAAAACAACCAAGGCAGAAGCCCCATTATTTTGCTTGGGGAAGCAAGACCCAAAAACCAATCATGAGGTTGTTGATAGAATGGGAGCAGAATCCACTACAAGCTTCTATGTTGAGGATTTCAAGATCACCTCAGAGGATATTGGTAAGCTTAATGACGGTGAGACATATTTTGGATCAGATCCAAAAGAAGAGCCTAAATTAGATTCAAAGTCACTACATGAGCTACATAGTGAAGCAGAAGATGACCACACATCAGTTGGATGTGAATTTAGAGAATGAGTGGCAAAACAAGGCACCATAGCTCCACCATTTGAAGGGAGGAGTATGATAAAAAGGTATGGCCCTCAATCATAATTTTATACCCATGTTCATTTTGGAAATCATCAAAAGAAAATAGAATACAATGTCAATAATGTGTGCCATGATGTGGAGAAACCAATTCCCCATAATGAAGCATTTAATTCTCAATGCTTAGCTCCTCAGAAACCAATGACTATGGGAACATCAGGAGACCCTCAAAGTGTGGAAGAAAAAGGGAATACCATGTTTATATATCAGCATGTTTGTTTCATCCATGAGGATGATGAGTCACCAAACCCTTCATCAGAAGGAGAGGAAAAAGATCCATGCACAACTAAAGAAACAGCAGTCAAACATTCGATTGTTGGCAATGTGGAAGGTGAAATCACTCCCAATTTCTTCGTGGGTGATTTCAAGATAAGTTCAGAAGATATGGGGAAGATTGATGATGGCATGACATCTTTTTCATCATATCCAAAAGAAGAACATCAATCTGATCTGAAATCATCATTGGAATTTCTAGTTGAGGTGGAAGATAAGCCCAAACCAGCTGGGTGTGAACCAAGGAATTTGGGAAAGAATCATGCTACCATAAAAAAACCACATGAGGAGGAAATTTGGGCACAAAGGTATGGCTTCAATTCTGATTTTTGCATGCCTTTGTTGCAGACCAAGATGGCAGCCACTTCCAGTGAGAATGATGGATTAGAAGATCCTTCTAGTGTCAGAATTCAAAATTGGGAGAAGGCTGAATTGCAAGAAGCAGAAGAGGAGGTTCACTAGCTAGAACTTCTTACCCTGATTGGACCATTGAAAATGAGTGAGGAAAAAATCAAGGAGGCACTGAAAAACCTCCATGAAATTAATTCTTTGATCTCTCACTGCTGTTGGAGAACTACATAAATGGAGGAGCAACCCTCTGTTGAAAATTTTGTGCACATGTGGGAAGCAGTAGGAAGACTAAAAGGAAATTTCTCTCAGCTGCTTTCTGATAGATATCACTTGCTGGAGCTTGTGAATATGTACTATAATGCTACAATAAGAAATGATGAGAAGATCAGAAAGCTCACTCATATGTTGGAAACCACCCAAAATTCTCCGATTGGTACTCATGGTGCTTGTTAAGAATCTAAGAATCAGATTGAGTAGCTTAATGAGAAGTTGCCAGAATCACTTTTTACCTCCCATCTTTTACAAAGTCACAATAACGTGGTTGAATTATTTCATGTTCCAAGGGAGGAACCTCAAGAGTTGGTGGATCATGAGGAACAATCTGTTTGGTATGTGCTTGAGGAATGTGTAGAGAGAGTTGATGAAAAACAAGCACATGACCTTTTCCAGAATGAACTTGAGAGGTTCATTGAAGAAAGTTACTTGTCCAAGGAAGAGCAAGATGAGTGCACCATAAATGGATCAACCATAAATGGAGAGGATACATCCACAACTTTAGTGGATGAAATGTTCAGAATCATGGCTCACCATCCTTCATTCCCCACTTCAAATTCAGCCACAAATTTTGGGAATGAAAATTGGGTAAAAGGATTCTTCCTCTTGGTGTCACATCATGAGCAGGAGGATCCTAAAAGTGAGCCCTATGACATGTTCCTTAACCTGCAGCAGTTGAGGCAACCCATGCATATGTGTGCGGCCACTTTTGACCAGAAGGCATCAGATCTACACTTACCTTCAATGTGTGGGTCAATTGATGGATTTTTGCACCCTTGGATTAATGGCAGAGAGTTGATCCATTGGATGAAGAGAGGAGCACCTGTGAAGTTCCATGGAGATCATGGGATCTCTTTATTTGAGGACTAAATACATATGGTTGATCACATTCCATATGTTTCAGAAAATAAAAGTGTTTACCCATCCATTGGTTGGATGGGTAGAGGCATCATTGCAATGAAGACCTTGGAAGGTGAAAGGTTCTTTTGTTTCTGCAATAATTTTTTTGGTTATAACTAACATTGTCTTGAATTGTGAGTAGCAACAAAGATGTATTTTCAGCCATTATATGTCTCTAGTACACATGCACAAGAGATGCATTCTGATTTGCATGCTCTCAAGAAGTTCTATGTTTGGTGGAGAAGTCTCATAGCTATTCAGTTTTGCATTGGGAGTGGCACACTTCCAGTCTGGTGGATGGATCTTGGCATACCCTCGAGTGACAAGTTGTTACAAGTAATAGTGATGATGGATGGTATTCATCAGGGACAATGGGATCCAAGGATTCCTTGGAGTGAAAACTTTCTAGAGGTGACAGAAAAGTTTGGGTCCTTACAGAGGAAGCAGTGGGACCCAGGAATTCTACTCAGTATCTTAACTGGGTTAAGATTTTTGTTCATGATTTAGTGCAAACAGATTTTACAGTGCATTTTATTCTTCATAATCATCTTACATTTTATTCATATATTTTTGAAGGCCCCAAGTTTAATTTTCAGATTGCTCAATGGATGGGGACAAGTATAATCAGAGTGGTGCAGCAGAAGCTCGTTGGAATCCTAACATTGCTTGAGGACAAGCATTCTTGGGAAGGGAGGATTGTCATGTCCCCAATTTTGGTTCATCCAATACCATGGGTGAAAGGGAACAAGATCAACCCCTAAGGGAATTAAATTGTATTAATTCTATTTGCTGAGAATTAATTTTAGCCTAAGTCTCACAAATTGGCAAATTTATTTATTAAAGTTAATTTTGATAAATAAAATTAATGGATAATGAGAAAGTGGGCCAAGAGGGCCCCCATGTGGAAGATGTTGCCAAAATGGATTAAGGGGTGAATATATGGCAAAAATATGAAGAGAAGGAAGGTGGAGATAAGGTTTCCAAATCAGAAAAAAGAAACAACTAGAAAAATCTGAGGGCGCACTTGCCAAAAAACAGTCCAGTTTACCAAACAGGAAACATCCTGAACAGTGTAGTTTCCATTTCAATGCCCAATTCACAAGGAAAGCAAGTGCTAATGCAAGAAGGAAACATCTAAGGTCAAGGAGGGCGCAATTTCTAAAGGAGAAATCTTGTAAGGAAAAATTAAGGAAAGTATGTCCACTCATGGGTGACCTATTCTCACAGGTCACCAAGCCAAGTAACTTGCTCAGTAGGTCATCCTGAAGTTTATAAAAGAAGCCAACCAACTCCATTTAACAACTTTTGTCATTGTGAAGTTTGTATGAGAGCTTTGAATCTTCTATAGGTTTGGTGATGCGCCCAAGCCACTCTATGGGTGATGTGCCCCATTCTCTCAATTTCTCTCTCTCTCTCTTTCAAACAGGTATTGAAGAATATTGGGAAGCCTTTGAAGATCTATTTGCAGACACTTAAGATAATTTTGCAGCCACTAAATTTCTTATATCAGGTTGGGGTAGAATTGCCTCCGAAGAGTTTAAGAGTTCAAGAAGAATCCTTCTCATTATCCCCTCTCTTCTTCCCCATTCTTTAATATTGCAGGGTGTTGGTGGAAGGTTTGCTCCATTGAAATATTTTCAATGATCAATGAGATGAAGGATATGATGTGTGGTCTCCATATTCAGAAATTAAGTTGAACTTACAGCCATTCATTCAACCTCTATTATGTCCAAGATATTCTAGTTCGAGATTCCCCAAGGGTGTCATGTTTTGTACTCGAAGAGGTGAATAACTGAGGGATTGAATCTTCTTTCCTTCTGTCATTGGAGAGGATGGTTTGCTGATTTTTTTCCATCCATAAAAGCTTTGTAATAAATATCTAAACTCAGTCCTAAAATCTTCTCAACTTCTCATATGAATATGCCCCAGAGGGTCATGATGTAATAATGGATTTCAGTCTTGTTTTCTAGCTTATTTTGGAGTAGTTTCACCATTCAAGCACTGTACTTTCAAATGGTAGATGTATGCAGCTGATTAGATGATATAGAATCTCTGATATAACTCTCCTAATCCATTACAGAAATATTTTCAACCAGATATATGTTTCAATGAAACATTGGATAAACGTAGGGGGGTTTGAAGGTTTTTATGGTATATTAGTTATCTGGAAATGTAATGAGGTGATTGAAAGTTGTTGCTCTATATTCTAAATCAAATATGTTGTAATAGGTCTATTAAATACAAAATTAAATCTTACAGTGGTCAAATACAAGTTTAACTCCTCCCCCTATGCTCATCAGGCACTCTCGGAGGACTAGTTTTAGCATAAATTGCATTAAAAGTGTTATGTTGGTCAGAAACCCGTTCTGTTAGTTGTTGCTATTCATGTAAATACCCTAGAATACATTACAACCTTAAGGTACTAAATTTGGGATGGTTTTACCATGTTTTGGAAGTCAACCATTAAAACTAGCTCGGTAGTCCAAATCAAAACAATTTTCCCCCAACTCTTCATCTAGTTTTTAATTGATGATTTTTTATGCCCATATACCTCCATGAACACAAATAATAGTTTTTTAATCCTTCCCAACTCACTGATCTATTTTGTATATGCGGATGTACCCAGGAAGCATTGCGGTAGGCTTCAGCGGTAACTGATGTCTAAAACATAAATGGCCTCCATGCTTTGTACAAAGGATCCTAAAATTTTACCTCTATCTAAATTGCTTTCGCACACTCTCCCATAGAAATTCCAGAACCTAATCTCATTCCTACCATCCTCATTCATACTTTTAGTCCCCATCACTTACATCCTGCTCAATTTGAGAAATGGCCTTAAAAATTACTAGTAAAATCTTGTTAAAACTCTGAGTGGAAGTTAATATCTTGGTCAGATATTGACTAGGATATTACAGTGGTATTAGAGCACCTTCCTTGGCTCATCATGTGGAAAGTAACTCTTAGTGGAAAAGTAGTTGAGCACTATCTTCAAGTTGTAGTTGTGGAATTAGTACAGTCTTGGAAGATTTAGAGTTTGAGTTGTACGAAGAAGAGGAATATTTTTATGAGAAATATGATGATGAATATGTTGATCAATATGAAGTGTATTGTAGACAATATGAGGAGGAAAAATTCCAAGAATTACCCTCTACAAGTATGTCCCATGATATCATGATTGGAAAAAGAGACTATGGTTATTCTAATAGCCATATGCAGGAAAAGGTTGCATGTTCCATAGCCAAAGATCAACCTACTTCTGAAGAATGCCTAAAAGAAGTAAGAGCTTCATTGGATGCATGTGTTTTACACCTCACAAGAATTTTTGGATTCTCTTTCAGAAGAGCCTCCAAGAATCTTGACCCTATTACAACCAAGGCAGAAGCTTCATTATTTTTCTTGGGGAAGCAAGACCCAAAAACCAATCATGAGATTGTTGATAGAATGGGAGTAGAATCCACTACAAGCTTCTATGTTGAGGATTTCAAGATCACCTCAGAGGAGATTGGTAAGCTTAATGATGGTGAGACATATTTTGGATTGGATCCAAAAGAAGAGCCTAAATTAGATTCAAAGTCACCACATGAGCTACATAGTGAAGAAGAATATGACCACACATCAGTTGGATGTGAACCTGGAGAATGGGTGGCAGAATAAGGAACCATAGCTCCACCATTTGAAGGGAGGAGTATGATAAAAAGGTATGGCCCTCAATCAGAATTTTATACCCATGTTCCTCTTGGAAATCATCAAAATAAAATAGAATACATTGTCAATAATGTGTGCCATGATGTGAAGAAACCAATTCCCCATAATGAAGCATTTAATTCTCAATGCTTAGCTCCTCAGAAACAAATGACTGTGGGAACATCAAGAGACCCTCAAAGTGTGGAAGAAAGAGGGAATACCATGGTTATATATCAGCATGTTTGTAGCATCCATGAGGATGATGAGTCACCAAACCCTTCTTTAGAAGGAGAGGAAAAAGATCCATGCACAACTAAAGATCCAACAGTCAAACATTCGATTGTTGGCAATGTGGAAGGTGAAATCACTCCTAATTTATTCGTGGGTGATTTCAAGATAAGTTCAGAAGATATGGGGAATATTGATGATGGCATGACATCTTTTGGATCAGATTCAAAAGAAGAACATCAAACTGATCTGAAATCATCATTGGAATTTCAGGTTGAGGTGGAAGACAATCCCAAACCAGCTAGGTGTGAACCAAGGAATTTGGGAAAGAATCATGCTACCATAAAAACACCACATGAGGAGGAAATTTGGGCACAAAGGTATGGCTTCAATTCTTATTTTTTCATGCCTTCGTTGCATACCAAGATGGCGGCCACTTCCAGTGAGAATGATGGATTAGAAGATCCTTCTAATGTCAGAATTCAGAATTGGGAGAAGGATGAATTGCAAGAAGCAGAAGAGGAGGTTCACCAGCTAGAACTTCTTGCCCTGATTGGACCATTGAAAATGAGTGAGGAAAAAATCAAGGAGGCATTGAAAAACCTCCATGAACTTAATGCTTTGATCTCTCACTGCTGTTGGAGAACTACATCAATGGAGGAGCAACCCTCTGTTGAAAATTTTGTGCACATGTGGGAAGCAATAGGAAGCCTAAAAGGAAATTTCTTTCAGCTGCTTTTTGATAGAGATCACTTGCTGGAGCTTGTGAATATGTAATAAGGAATGATGAGAAGATCAACAAGCTCACTCATATGTTGGAAACCACCCAAAATTCTCTGATTGGTACTCATGGTGCTTGTCAAGAATCTGAGAATCAAATTGAGCATCTTAATGAGAAGTTGCCAGAATCACTTTTTACCTCCTATCTTTTACAAAGTCACAATAACATGGCTGAATTATTTCATGTTCCAAGAAAGGAACCTCATGAGTTGTTGGATCATGAGGAACAATCTGTTTGGTATGTGCTTGAGGAATGTGTAGAGAGAGTTGATGAAAAACAAGCACATGACCTTTTCCAGAATGAACTCTAGAGGTTCATTGAAGAAAGTCACTCGTCCAAGGAAGAGAAAGATGAGTACACCATATATGGATCAACCATAAATGGAGAGGATACGTCCACAAATTTAGTGGATGAAATGTTCAAAATCATGGCTCACCATCCTTCATTCCCCACTTCATCAAATTCAGCCACAAATTTGCGAATGAAAATTGGGTAAAATGATTCTTCCTATTGGTGTCACACGATGAGCAGGAGGATCCTAAAAGTGAGGCCTATGACATGTTCCTTAACCTGCAGCGTTGAGGCATCCCATGCATATGTGTGCAGCCACTTTTGGCCAGGAGGCTTTAGATCTACACTTACCTTCAATGTGTGGGCCAATTGATGGATTTTTGCACCCTTGGATCAATGGTAGAGAGTTGATCCATTGGATGAAGAGGGGAGCACCTATGAAGTTCCATAGAGATCATGGGATCTCTTTATTTGAGGAGTACATACATATGGCTGATCACAATCCATATGTTTCAGCAAATAAAAGTGTTTATCCATCCATTGGTTGGATGGGTGGATGGGTAAAGGCATCATTGCAATGAAGACCTTGGAAGGTGAAAGGTTCTCTTGTTTCTGCAATAATTTTTTTGTTATAACTGACATTGTCTTGAATTGTGAGCAGCAACAAATATTTATTTTTCAGCCATTATATGTCTCCAGTACACATGCACAAGAGATGCATTCTGATTTGCATGCTCTCAAGAAGTTCTATGTTTGGTGGAGAAGTCTCATAGCTATTCAGTTTTGCATTGGGAGTGGCACACTTCCAGTCTGGTGGATGGATCTTGGCATACCCTCGAGTGACAAGTTGTTACAAGTAATAGTGATGATGGATGGTATTCATCAGGGACAATGGGATCCAGGGATTCCTTGGAGTGAAAACTTTCTAGAGGTGACAGAAAATTTTGGGTCCTTACAGAGGAAGCAGTGGGATCCAGGAATTCTACTCAGTTATCTTAACTGGGTTAAGATTTTTGTTCATGATTTAGTGCAGATAGAGTTTATAGTGCATTTTATTCTTCATAGTCATCTTACATTTTATTCAAATCTTTTTGAAGGCCGCAAGTTTAATTTTCAGATTGCTTAGTGGATGGGGACAAGTATAATCAGAATGGTGCAACAGAAGCTCGATGGAATCCTAACATTGCTTGAGGACAAGCAATCTTGGGAAGGGAGGATTGTCATGTCCCCAATTTTGGTTCATCCAGTACCATGGGTGAAAGGGGACAAGATCAACCCCTAAGGGAATTAAATTGTATTAATTATATTTTCTTAGAATTAATTTTAGCCTAAGCCGGACAAATTGGCAAATTTATTTATTAAAGTTAATTTTGATAAATAAAATTAATGGATAATGAGCAAGTGGGCCAAGAGGGCGCCCATGTGGAAGATGTTTCCAAAATGGATTAAGGGGTTAAGATATGGCAAAAAGATGAAGAGAAGGAAGGTGGAGATAAGGTTTCCAAATCAGAAAAAAAGAAACAACTAGAAAAAGCTAAGGATGGCGCACTTGCCAAAAAACAGTCCAGTTTACCAAAAAGGAAACATCATGAACGGTGTAGTTTCCATTTCAATGACCAGTTCACAGGGAAAGAAAGTGCTAATGCAATAAGGAACATCTAAGGTCAAGGAGGGAGCAGTTTCTAAAGGAGAAAGATTGTAAGGCAAAATTAAGGAAAGTATGTCCACTCATGGGTGACCTATTCTTACAGGTCACCAAGCCAAGTAACTTGCTTAGCAGGTCATCCTGAAGTTTATAAAAGAAGCCAACCAACTCCATTTCACAACTTTTTTCATTGTGAAGTTTGTATGAGAGCTTTGAATCTTCTCTAGGTTTGGTGATGCGCCCAAGCCACTCTATGGGTGATGTGCCCCATTATCTCTCTCTCTCTCTCTCTCTCTCTCTCTCTCTCTCTCTCTCTAACATGTATTGAAGACTATTGGGCAGCCATTGAAGATCTATTTGTAGCCACTGAAGATAATTTTGCAACCACTAAATTTCTGATATCAGTTTGGGATCTAATTGCTTCATAAGAGTTTAAGAGTTCAATAAGAATCCTTCTCATTATCCCCTCTCTTCTTCCCCATTCTTCAATATTACAGGGTGTTGGTGGAAGGTTTGCTCCATTGAAATATTTCCAGTGATCAATGAGATGAAGGATCTGATGTGTGGTGTCCATATTCAGAAATTAAGTTGAACTTACAGCCATTCATTCAACTTCTATCATGTCCAAGTGATTCTAGTTCGAGATTCCCCAAGGGTGTCATGGTTTGTACTCGAAGAGGTGAAGAACTGAGGGATTGAATCTTCTTTCCTTCTGTCATTGGAGAGGATGGTTTTCTGCTGTTTTTCCAACCATAAAAGCTCTTTAATAAACATCTAAACTCAGTCCTAAAATCTTCTCAACTTCTCATAAGAATATGCCCCAGAGGCTCATGATGTAATAATGGCTTTTAGTCTTGTTTTTCTATCTTATTTTGGAGTAGTTTCACCATTCAAGCACTGTACTTTCGAATGGTAGATGTATGCAGCTGATTAGATGATTTAGAATCTCTGATATAACTCTCCTAATCCATTACAGAAATATTTTCAGCCAAATATATGTTTCAATGAAGGATTGGATAAACCTAGGGGGTTTTAAAGGTTTTTATGGTATATAAGTTATCTGGAAATGTAATGAGGTGATTTAAAGTTGATTCTCTATATTCCCATTCAAATATATTGTATTAGGTCCATTAAATACAGAATTAAATCTTATAGTGGTCAAATACAAGTTTAAATTCTCCCCCTATGCTCATCGGGCACTCTCGGAGGACTAGTTTTAGCAGAAATTACATTACAAGAGTTATGTTGGTCAGAAACCAGTTCTGTCAGTTGTTTATATTCATGTAAATACCCTAGAACACATTCCAACCTTAAGGCACTGAACTTGGGATGGTTTTACCATGTTTTGGAAGTCAACCATTAAAACTAGCTCGACAGTCCAAGTCACAACAATTTCCCCCCAACTCTTCATCCAATGTTTAATTGCTGATTTTTTATGCCCATAGGCCTCCATGAACACAAATATTAGTTTTTAAATCCTTCCCAACTCCCTGATCTAGTTTTTATATGCGGATGTACCCAGGAAGCATTGCGGTAGGCTTCAGCGGTAGCTGATGTCCGAAACATAAATGGTCTCCGTGCTTTGTACAAAGGATCCTAAAATTTTCCCTATATCTAAATTTCTACTGCACACTCTCCCATACAAATTCAAGAACCTAATCTCATTCCTACCATCCTCATTCAAAGTTTTCATCCCCGTCACTTACATCCTGCTCAGTTTGAGAAATGGCCTTAAAGATTACTAGTAAAATCTTGTTAAAACTCTGAGTGGAAGTTAATATCTTGTTCAGATCTTGGCTAGGATATTACAGTGGTATCAGATCACCTTCCTTGGCTCAGTCTGTGGAAAGTAACTCTCAGTGGAAAAGTAGTTGAGCACTATCTTCAAGTTGTAGTTGTGGAATTAGTACAGTCATGGAAGATTTAGAGTTTGAGTTGTACGAAGAAGAGGAATATTTTTATGAGAAATATGATGATGAATATTTTGAGCATTCTGAAGAGTATTGTAGACAATATGAGGAGGAAATTTTCCAATAATTACCCTCTACAAGTATGTCCCATGATATCATGAATTGCAAAAGAGACTATGGTTATTCTGATAGCCATATGCAGGAAAAGGTTGCATGTTCCATAACCAAAGATCAACCTACTTCTGAAGAGTTCCTAAAAGAAGTAGGAGCTTCATTGGATGCATGTGTTTTACACCTCACAAGAATTTTTTGATCCTCTTCTAGAAGAGCCTCCAAGAATCTTGACCCTAAAACAACCAAGGCAGAAGATTCATTATTTTGCTTGGGGAAACAAGACCCAAAAACCAATCATGAGGTTGTTGATAGAATGGGAGTAGAATCCACTACAAGCTTCTATGTTGAGGATTTCAAGATCACCTCAGAGGATATTGGTAAGCTTAATAATGGTGAGATATATTTTGGATCAGATCCAAAAGAAGAGCCTAAATCAGATTCAAAGTCACCACATGAGCGACATAGGGAAGCAGAAGATGACCACACATCAGTTGGATGTGAACCTGGAGAATGGGTGGCAGAACAAGGCACCATAGCTCCACTGTTTGAAGGGAGGAGTATGATAAAAAGGTATGGCCCTCAATCAGATTTTTATACCCATGTTCCTTTTGGATATCATCAAAAGAAAATAGAATACATTGCCAATAATGTGTGCCATTATGTAGAGAAACCAATTCCCCATAATGAAGCATTTAATTCTCAATGCTTAGCTCCTCAGAAACCAATGACTGTGGAAACATCAGGAGACCCTCAAAGTGTGGAAGAAAGAGGGAATACCATGGTTATATATCAGCATGTTTGCAACACCCATGAGGATGATGAGTCACCAAACCCTTCATCAAAAGGAGAGGAAAAAGATCCATGCACAACTAAAGATACAGCAATCAAACATCTGATCGCCAACCTTTTGATTTATAGATTAATTAACCTCATCAAATTGAGTGACTAAATTCAATATATTATTATTGCCTTGCATTGTCTTTCTCCCATGTTCAAGATTCTTTAAAAATTAAGATAATATTAACGTCTTTACAAAAGGTTGGTGACAAAGGTGCACACTACATTTGAAAAGGACACATGCAACATGATTCAAGGAGCAATGGTGATGTTGTTAGGAGTTTGGGAACTATGTACAAGCTATTGGGAAGAACTTTTGATAATGGGTGTAATAATTCTATTGTTCCTCAGAATAGAAATGAAGAAAATAGAACCTATATTGTCCATGTAGACGATAAAATCATATGGCATTAGAGACTGGGACATATTGGAGAGAAGGGATTTCAAGCATTACGTGGTAAATGTACGATATAAGTATGTCTTCTTTCTCATTATATGTCAATTTCTATGAACATTACATGTATGGTAAGTAGAAATGAGTGATATTCTCATTTGGTGCTATAGGAGAAAAAAAATATTGGAGTTAATAAGCAAGGATGTGTTTAGACCTATTCCTATTCCATAATGCAGTAAATATATTTATTATGTTTCATTCATAGATGATTTCTTGAGGAAAACATGTTTATATTTCCTTTATAAAAAATCTCGAGTTTTTGAGAAATTTAAACAGTTTAAAGATCTTGTAAAGAAAATAAAGGTGTTGAGGATTATTAGATAATGATGGAGAGTTCTACATAGATTAATTCAAGGAATTCGATAAGAAGTGTGGAATACTAAGGAAAAATACTACTTCATTCACACCTCGACATAATGGGTTTGGAGAGAGGATGCACATGATGCTAATGGAGAAATATTGGAGTATACATAGGGGTATAGGGTTATTGTAGGAGTTTTAAGCAGAGGCAATGGATACTACATGTTACTTGGCAAATAAATCACCTACATCACCATTGATTGGAAAAACTCCACATGAAACATGGACCAGTAAAAATCCCTCTTAAACATCTTAGAGTTATTGGTTCTAATGCTTATGTGCATGTTTCAAAGGAAAATAGGAGTAAGATGGATATTAAAGTAGAAAAATGTATATGTATTGGTTATTAACATGGTATAAAAGGTTATAAACTTTGGAACATAGTAACTAAAAAGACTATTATAGTTGGGATGTTTTATATATAGAGGTTAAAGTTCCTTCCAAACATGATGTCCAACCAAACAAAGAAGAACCAAAGACGTCAATAGAGTATGATTTGGAGGGTAAATAATCTAACTCAAGAAAAGAAGATGAACCAGAAGAGGAAGAACCTCAAGTTCCAACCTTGAGTATGTCAATTCATGAAAGAAGGCAACCAAAAAGATATATCCCACCTAATTTTCCTCTATCTATTACTGATGATGATCCTAGAATTGTTAGAGAGGCAATGGACTTAGAGGATAGTGAAATTTGGAAGAAGGAAATGGTTGAAGAAATGGATGCCTTGGATTAAAATGAGACTTTGGATCTAGTTGAGTTGTTGACTAGAAGAAAACCTATTGGTAACAAATGGGTGTTTAAGAAGAAGTTGAATCTAGAAGGTGAGGTGGATAAGTACAAATATTTCTTGGTAGATAAGGGATATTACCAAGTGGATGGAATTGATTTTGATGATTAATTTTCTCCTATTGATATATTAACTTCTATTAGATTTCTTTTGTTCAATATTGTTTCTTTTTATCTTGAAGTAAAGAAGATGAATGTGAAGACAATTTTTTGCATGGTGATTTAGAAGAATAAATCTTCATGAAATGACCAGAGGTTTTTGCAGTGAAAGGAAATAATGAGCTAGTTTACAACATGCAGAAGTCCTTGAATAGATTAAAACAATCACCAAGAATGTCATACCAAAATTTTGATGCTTATATAATGGGACTTGGTTTCTTCATAAACAAAGATTATCACTACATAGTGTATTCCAAGTAGGTCTGTGCTCATTTTACTTATGTGATGTTATATGTTGATGATATGTTGTTGATATGATACAACAAGGAAATCATTAAGGAAATCAAATCCTAGTTGTCTTCTAAGTTTGATATAAAATATATTAGTATTGAAAATCTTATTTTGGGCATGGAAATAGCATAGATTGGGCCACTAAAAGTCCATAGTTGAGTTAGAGGAAATATGTTAAGATGGTATTGTATATGCTTAATATCTAGGATGTAAACTTGTAAGTTTCCCTATTCATGTAGGTGCAAATTTATCCACATATCAATGTCCCAAGTGTTAAGAAGAGCTAGAATATATAAGTATTGAAAATTTCTCTTGGTGTAGAGAATTAATGGGAATTACTTAAACCTCGGCATTTGATTTCATGAATTCTCCCCCTTTTTCCCCCTATTTTAAAGAATACAACAAATGGGAGAATGTTGGACATGTGTTGTAATTTTTGTAGGTTCTTAGAGAAATGGGGGTCTGGGGGTTATAGGGGGGCAAAGAGTCCCCTATCGAGGGTTTGGGGACAACTCCACAAAAATAAAATAAAAAATAATTTTGGCTAAGAAATTGAGGTTGTAATCTAATCTAGGTTAAATGATTAGGGTTTTGAATGCTATAATATTTATTGTAAACAAAAAAAAAAGATATAATGAGATAAAGAGAGTGGGGAAACCCTCAAGCATGTTGTTTTTTCCAATTATGTGTTTCCAAGGTAAATCTTTGTGAATGTGTGTGAGTCATTGTTAATTCTCAAGTTTTAGATTATATTTGGTATTTCTTTTCTTACATAGTTTTATTAAAAATATTAAATTGGCTCTCTATCTTATTCCTTGAAATTAGGTCCATTGGACTACGCATGAACCTAGTCAAAATTGATCACCCATATTTCGTCTATCATTGGTGTGGATTAGTGAATCATTAGTGGGATTAAATGCTTAGATCATAGTGGGATTAAATGCCTAGTCATCCACTAATACATATGTTGAGTTGACACTAATTTGTGGATTAAGTGTAAGAGCTTCACCAATAGATCATTGAAAATAATGTAATAGTCACATGTGAGGGATCAAAAAATGGAACAAGTGTTGGTGAGATGACTATTGATGTATTTGTAACTTCGGAAGATATTCACTTGTATACTACATTTGTACTTTATTGTATATCCAACAGAGATGTATTCTTCCTCTGATTGGAAGTGTCGTCATTTATATTTGCAAGTGTCGCAAGTTACATTGTAAGTGTCGTCATTTGTATTGATGGGTTATTAAACCACCAGTGTGAGGTCGGCCCTAGTTAGGTCATGTGGTTGGGTTATTAGGCTTTATTGAGAAGTCGACCCCAGTGATTTATTGGCAAGTCAAGTCAATGTATAAATAGAGAGGTTGTGTCTCTCATTTGATTCATTCACTCACTTCTCAAGCTCGCATAGCTAAGAGAGAAAGTGGCACACATGTGGAGGAAAAGGAGCATCTGCTAGAGACATCTCTTTGGGTTTGATCCTTGTGATCTTGTATTGTGGCTTATTCTATCTCTGAGGAAGTTGCGAGGTTTTTCACCTTCTTGGTTTTCCTTGAGGAAACTCTGTGTCTCTTGTGTGCTTGCATTATTGTGTTTATGATTGATATGTTGTTGATATGTTGTATATGTTATTCTCTTAGTGATCCTGAATGATAATGGAACGAAATTATCAAAAAATTAACATGGTATCAGAGTTGACCTAAGAAGAAGGCACTGTGCAGCTGCGGAAGCTAGGGATTCTTAATATTTGGGTTTCTCTCCACATACCATCAAAGGCAGGAGGCTAGATTGACTCTCCTAGCAAGGGCGCATCTTTCTGTCGAGATAGAATTCAATTCTGAGCATTTTCAGTTTTGGACCTAAAAATTAGGGTTTCTACAAAAATTGGAATTTCTGAAATCTGATACCATTGCTGGAAGCTCCTCTAAAAAATCGAATTTTAGAGCTTTGGATCGAACTTTTTGGTTGGGTGAAGCTCCGAGAAAATCAAACCCTAATTCGGGGTCCTGTCTAGTGAATCCAGAAGTTTCAAAAGCAATTTTGAGGGGTAAAACTTTGCAGAATTCAGAATCTGAGTATACCACCTTGACCAGCTCAACAAGATGCATCTTTCTATCCTTTCAAAAATTTGAAATTCAAATTTTGAATTTTTAGGGTTTCTCTGACAAACCCTAATCTAGCTCCAGATCCAGTTTTCAGCAAATCAAGTGGTAAGACCTAAATATTTTCTATTTCCATTTTAAGTACTCTTTAAGATGTCTCACCACACCAAGCTTGAGGATAAGCTTGAAGGGGATGATAAATTCTGAGCCTGGAAGTATAGGATTGGGTTAATCCTAGAAGAGAATGAGTTGGACACTTACATAAGTGAAGAGGTTCTTGTACCAAAGGGAGAAGAGGCTAAAGCCTTACACAAGAAGAACCTAGTCAAGGCTAAGAGAATCATTTCTTATTCTATCAAAGACCATCTCATACCTCATGTGTCTTCCCTAAAGACACCTAAGGAGATGTTTGACTCCTTGACCAAGTTATTTGAAGGAAAGAACATAAATCGGAAGATGACTCTGTGGAACCAGTTGAAAGGGGTAAAGCTTCAAAATGGAGAGACCATTCAATCCTAATTTTCCAAGGTCTCTCAAATCAAGGAACAACTTGAAGCTGTGGATGAAGTAGTGGAGAATGGTGAAATTGTAATGACCACCTTGAATGGACTACCTAGGTCATGGGACTCCTTCATCCAAGGAATCTGTGCCAGAAGGAAACTGATCTCTTTCAGTAGACTAATGTTCTCAAGAAGAAGCAAGGCTTGTAGCCCGAAAAGAAAAGATGGGAAGTGAAGGTCAGGCTCTCACAACACACACCAATAAAAACAAGACCAAGAGGGAGCCACCTCATCGCAAGAACTTTTCTCACTACCATCCAAAAGAGAAGAAATATGTTAGATGCTTCAATTGCAATGAGAAAGGACACTTTGCCTCAGATTGTCCCAAGAAAAAAAAGGGCAACAACAACAACTTCAACAAGAAGAAGAAGAGCAACAAAAGGAGATATCATGCTCATGCTACTAAGGATGATGAACCTCCCAAGAAGAAGGATAGAGGAGAAAGTGATGACTCATCTAGTGAAGATGAATATATTCTAATCTCTGCTCTCATAGGTACTATCTCACCTGGATGTGATGTTTGGCTTATTGATAGTGGGGATTTCAAACGCATGCCGGATTTAAAGAATCCTTTATAGATCTATCTGAACATGAGTCACCTCACAAGGTGAAACTTGGGGATGACTATCAATATCCTATAAAAGGAAGTGGTGAAGCCTCCTACAAGCTACACTCTGGGAAGTCTTTGAAGATGAAATATGTTCTATATGTACCTGGGCTCAAGAAGAATCTCCCATCTATATCATCTTTGGATGCAAAAGGGATTAGAGTTTCATTTGTGGATGGCCAAGTACTCATGTACAAATTGAAGGGACAACCCGAAAAATGCCATGGTACATGAATCCATGGAGCCAAGTGAACTTTGGCATAGAAGGCTTGCACATGTGCATTATACAAGGTCTTCCTGAGATCCAGTCAAAGCATGAAGGAATTTGCAAAGGGTGTGCAAAAGGAAAGAACACAAAGAAGGAATTTCCAAGCAGTGAAAGCAAAGCAAAAGGAATCTTGGAAATTATCCACTCTGATGTATGCGGTCCAATGTCATCTAGTTCTCTGAGTGGGTATGTATACTATGTCTCCTTCATTGATGATTTCTCTAGGAAGACTTGGGTTTACTTCTTGAAGAATAAATATGAAGTGTTTTACAATTTCAAGAAATTCAAGGCCTTGATAGAAAATCAAACTAATAAGATGATCAAGACTTTTAGATCCGATAATGGTAGAGAATTCACTTCAGGTGATTTCAAGAAGTAATGCAGTGATTCAAGGATTAAGAGGGAGTTGACTACTCCTTACAATCCACAACAAAATGGAGTTGCAGAAAGAAAAAATAGAACTATCATGGAAGAAGCATGGGAAATGCTGCATGATCAGGATCTACCCATGCACCTATGGGCAGAAGCAGTAAGGATAGATGTATATGTGCAGAACAGAACACCGCACAAGATACTTAACAACAAGTCACCCAAAGAAATATTCTTTGGTAAGAAACTAGAAGTTAGCCATCTCATAATATTTGGTTGTCCAGTATACACACACATTCCAAAGGAAAAGAGGACAAAGTTAGATCCTTCAAGAAAGAAGGGCATCTTTGTGGGTTACAGTGAAATCTCGAAGGCTTACAGAATATACTTTCCAGGGTTCAAGAAGATAGACATCAATAGGGATGTAGCATTTGATGAAGACTCAGCATACATCAAATCAAGGACGACATCTGTTGAAGACAATGAAGAACCAAATGTAACCAGATTTCAAGACACTACTATGGATGAAGCAATTCTAGAAGAAGATCGTGAAAATGAATATCCACAGGAACCTATAGATCCAACTCGTGAGAAGAAATCTCACAAGAGGAAACCTGCATGGGATAGAGAGCTCATTCAAGATGCAAAAAGGTATGGAATTCCGGAAGAAGAACACAGAGAAAGGAAGAGGACTAGATCACACACCGGTTATGTTTCCTTACTCTGTGATATTATGAACAAAGAACCTTCCAGTTATGAAGAATTAGGGGAAAAGAAAGAATGGAAGGATTCCATGATCAAGGAGTACCATTCGATCATGAAGAATGATGTTTGGGATGTGGTCCCAAGACCTGAAGGGAAGTCTGTTGTGACTTCCAAGTGGATCTATAAGATCAAGCATGCTGCAGATGGTAGCATAGAGAAATACAAGGCAAGGTTTGTAGCTCATGGCTTCTCCCAGAAAGAGGGAATAGATTATGAAGAGACTTTTGCTCCTGTGGCCAGATACACTTCCATCAGAATAGTACTGCTTTGGTTGCAGTGATGAAGTGGAAGATACACCAGATGGATGTCAAGACAACTTTCTTGGATGGTGTAGTCGAAGAGGAAGTGTATGTGGAGCAGCCACTCGGTTTTGAGACACATGATAGGGAGTCATATGTGTCCAAGTTGAAGAAATCCTTGTATGGCTTGAAGCAAGCTCCTAGGACTTGGTATGGTAGGATGGACATCTTTTTATCCAGTTTGGGCTTTACCAAGAGTAAAGCATATTCCAACCTTTATTACAAGGTTGAGGAAGGAAATCCAGTGATGCTATCGTATGTGGATGACCTTTTTGGGACAGGTGAGGATAAATTGATTTCCGATACAAAGAGGAAGCTTGCTTCTGAGTTCAAGATGAAGGACTTGGGGATGATGCACTATTTTCTAGGCATGGAGGTGTGGCAGAGTGCAGATGGATTCTTCCTTGGACAAGGGAAGTATGCAGTAGAGATCCTGAAGCGGTTCGAGATGATGGACTTCAAGGCCATGGACACACCTATGGCATCGACCCTGAAGCTATTATGTGATGCTTCATATGAGCCGGTTGATGTCATAGTGTATCGTCAGATGATTAGGTCTTTGATGTACTTGACGAACACAAGGCCAGATATTTTCTTTGCGGTGAACACATTGAGCCAATTCTTGACGGATCCCAGAGGTGTTCACCTGGTTGCTGTGAAGCATATGTGAAAATGCCCACATAAGATCCAAAGAGATGATGTAAACCTCACAATTAAATAATTTAGGAATAATAGAAGAAGAGAGAAGCAATAGAACATAGATCCAAAGGAGCTCTAATAGAGGCAGAATAATTACACATGTTACATTAATCTGAATAGTAAACTGGTAAATATACAATGTTGAGGATGAGGATTCGAATTCACTACGTGTAATTCGATGTAGCCTTCATGCACAGATCCATAATCAGTTGAGAGTCATCAAGTCATAACTAGGAGTCCAACTCATCATCATTGAAGTCATCAATGCACAAGTAATGGTCAACTAGGAGTCAAACTGAGTCTAACTGAGTGTGGTTGGTCTAACTGGCACATGGAAGCACTATTATAGTGAAGGAGCCTCAGTGGAGGGCACATATGGAGCTAACTGGAGTCATAATAGGCTATCTAGTCACACTGGAGGTCCATCGAAGTGATAAGGTCAGTTTTGAGTCAGTTAATCCTTAAATCAAGGAAAGAATTGAAGATAACTGAACTAAACTGGACTGGTAGGTGAAGAAAGGAACCCTTCTCATGTAGTAGGTGAAAGGAGGGCGCACTAAGCTCTAGGAGAGATAAAACTGATCTGAAGGAAGCTCCAGGGCTAGTTTACTGAGGGCTAGGTGCTAGGCATGCAAACCCTAATTTTGCATGCATGAATGAAAATGAAAATGACAGAAATGCTAGAAGGACTAGGATGGAGTATAGGAATATCCTAACACCCCCCCTTAATCCATCCTGGGCCCTGGTAACTAGGACCAAAGGTCACTCATACAATCAAAGAAATGATAGAAGAAATAAAGAACTGTCCATAAACCGAGGAAATGGGGAAAACCTCATCGGAAAAATACCCCCCCTCAAAAGAGTAGTTAGGAACTCAAAGAACCATCATGCTATGCAGAAAAGAAAGAAGCTTTCATCAATGAGAAATTTTGTAAAAGACTTGGCAAGCTGATCCCCTTTAGGAAGCCAAAGTAGGAGCTAGAGCTGGATCTGGTCTCTTGATATGCCTCCCACTGTGTAGAGAATGTGTTGGATGAAGCAAGTCTTTCAGGAACTCTTTCTGTAACTGGAGCGAATGGAACATGAGGAGTCTTTCCAAGAGATGGAAGAGAGAACCCCATTATCATGCTGCATCTCTCATGGAGAGGTGGATGGCATAATGCAAGGTTGGCATGATGATGAAGTCTAGTAGTTCTGTGAACATATGAGTCATCAACTGTGTTCTCAGTAGTAGCAAGGACTGTGTGAGCCCATATTGACCTCGAATCTGGACTGAGAATAGGTGTTGGTTCTATATCTAAGTCTTCTTGAACCATGATCTCAACATCAAAATCTTGATCTTCTTCTTCATTAGAAGAGGAGTCACTGTGATCTTCATCAGAATCTGAAGGAATAGTCGGAGAGAAAGGCATGAAGTGTGAGAACTCATATGCCTTTGAGGCATGATTAGCAATCCCATTTGCTATAACCTTTCCAGTGGAGATTTCTGTAATCTCTACTGTGTTTGGACGAAAAATTACTTGCTTTGGTAATCCTGTATGAGTCATTTGATATACTGAAAACAAATTAGTTGTTAGAGAAGGAACAAATAAAACATTTTTGAACTTACCATGCTCCATATGAACTGTACCCAATCCTTTGGCAGAAATATGAGAGTTGTCTCCCATGTGAATGGTAGGCCCATCTTGGAGATCCAAAGAGGAAAAGAATTCTTCAGAGGCAACCATGTGGTTGGAGGCTCCAGAATCTATGAGGAGGGATTTTGATTTTGAAAAACCAGCCATCAATGCATGGCAATTATCAGATCCACTTCCAGAATCAGACATCTTTGCTTCTTTTCGAACAACAATTTTGTTTTGTTCAAGAAGCTTGGTTAGAAGATCAATTTTCTTATGCATGCAAGCTTTCTCAGGATGTTTTCCTCTCTTGTAGTAGGAACAATTTGGTCTCTTTTGTTTGTCATTCTTGGATTTTGATGGCTTCTTGTCTTTGTATTTTTGCCTCTCTTTTGCATTCGCTCCACTTGCTTCACCAACTAGAAGAGATAAATCTTTGGAGGTGTTTATGGCACCCATTTGAAACAATTTATCCTCTTCTTGAATGAGGGCTTGAATGAATACTTATAAGGTAGGAAACTTCCATCCAGGGATTGACATTCACCCAAAATGGAAAGTAGATACAAAGATAGAAAATTGAGATCCAAGTTTGCTCAGAATGGAGAGCATCGATTTCTCATCACTTTTAGTGATGCCACAATGCTTGCATTGTAAAAACAAATTCTTAAATTTTGAGAAGAATGCTTGAATGCTCTCGAAATTGCTAGGTTGTAGGGCAACCAATTCATTTTCAAGAGTATGGCCTCTTAGCCATCTTGTTTTCCAAAAAGACTCTCCAATTTAGTCCATAACTCACTTGGAGACTTCAATCCTTCAATATGAAACAAAATATCTTTAGACATGTGAAGACATATGAAACCAAAAGCTTCATCCATTTTATTTAGATGCTTGATTCTTTCTACAGCTGTATGTGGTATGGCATATTTTTCAAATACCATTCTATTTACCTGTCTATTCCACAAGTGTAATCTCATATCACTCTTCCATTCGAAGTAATTGAAGGGAGTGAGGATCATAGGAGAAAGAGAAGAAGAAGCATTCAAATTGCTCATCTTTGACTGCTGGAACAAGTGCAAATAGAAACTGTTGAATCTACTGCTGCAACTACTAGAACTTTGAAATACCTGCAAAAAACTCTCAAGAATGGAGGTAGAATATACTCTCAAATGGCTTTGATACCATGTGAAAATTTCCACATAAGATCCAAAGAGATAATATAAACCTCACAATGAAAGAATTTAGGAATAATAGAAGAAGAGAGAAGCAATAGAACATAGATCCAAAGGAGCTCTGATAGAGGCAGAATAATTACACATGTTATATTAATCTGAATAGTAAACTGGTAAATATACAATGCTGAGGATGAGGATTCGAATTCACTACGTGTAATTCGAATTAGCCTTCATGCACATATCCATAATTAGTGGAGAGTCATCAAGTCATAACTAGGAGTCCAACTCATCATCATTGAAGTCATCAATGCACAAGTAATGGTCAACCAGGAGTCAAACTGAGTCTAACTGAGTGTGGTTGGTGTAACTGGCACATGGAAGCACTAATGTAGTGAAGGAGGCTCAGTAGAGGGCGCAGATGGAGCTAACTGGAGTCAGAATAGGCTATCTAGTCACACTGGAGGTCCATTGGAGTGATAAGGTCAGTTAGGAGTCAGTTAATCCTTAAATCAAGGAAAGAACTGAAGATAACTGAACTAAACTGGACTGGTAGGTGAAGAAAGGCACCCTTCTCATGCAGTAGGTGAAAGGAGGGTGCACTAAGCTCTAGGAGAGCTAAAACTGATCTGAAGGAAGCTCCGAGGCTAGTTTACTGAGGGCTAGGTGTTGGGCATGCAAACCCTAATTTTGCATGCATGACTGAAAATGAAAATGATAGAAATGCTAGAAGGACTAGGATGGAGTATAGGAATATCCTAACAGCATATTCTGAGGTACCTAAAGGGTATGATTGATTATGGGCTCAAGTATGATGCGAATCAAAAGTTTAACCTGGAGGGTTATGTTGATTCAGATTGGGCAGGAAGTGTTGCAGATAGGAAGAGCACTTCGAGGTGCTGCTTCAGTATGGGATCAGGTGTGATCTCTCGGTTTAGCAGGAAGCAATCCTACGTAGCACTGAGTACAGCCGAAGCAGAGTATGTTGCATCTTGTTCGGCTAGTTGTGAGGCAGTATGGCTTAGGAAGCTATTATCTGAGTTATTTGATCTCTCGTTGGATGCTACCTGTATCTTTTGTGACAACCAGAGTTGTGTGAAGTTGTCTGAGAACCCATTGTTTCATGATAGGTCGAAGCACATTGCAATCAAATATCACTATATCAAGGATATGGTGCAGAGAGGAGTAGTGAAGCTCATGTATGTTGTGACGGATGAGCAGATTGTAGATGTGTTGACCAAACCACTAGCCAAAGTGAAGTTTGAGTACTTCAAAGAGAGTCTTGTTGTTCTTCAGATTGAATATACTTCGAGGAAGAAGTGATGTGACACATTTGTAGGAACCATTCCAAGTATGGTGGTAGGAGGATCCCTCCCATGGTTGTGGATGTAAGCATTGTGTGATGAGCATCAGGACGATGCTCCAGTTACTGCTTTGTATGTGCATTAGTTGGATGCTTTGTATGATTAGTTGGATCATGTTTATGTATATGCATCAGTTGGATGATTTGTATGATCAATTGGATCATGTATTTGTATGTGCATCAATTGGATGCTTTGTATGATCAGTTGGATCATGTATATGTTTATGCATCAGTTGGATGCTTTGTATGATCAGTTGGATCATGTATATGTATATGCATCAGTTGGATGCTTTGTATGATCAATTGGATCATGTATATGTATATGCATCAGGTGGATGCTTTGTATGATCAGTTGGATCATGTATATGTATATGCATTAGGTGGATGCTTTGGATGGTCAGGATGATCATGTGTGATTAGTATTAGGATGATACTCTAGATGATATGCATCAAGATGATGCTATGATGATGATCAGGACGATCATATGTGATGATATGTATCAGGTGGATACATTGCATGATCAGTTGGATTATGTGTGATGAGTTCCGAAGACACAGATGCACATGGGATTTTCAGACATGGTGTAGATGTGTTCTCCCATGGTCGTGATGTAATTGCCAAGATTTTCCGACAAAGGTGTAGATGTGTTCTCCCAAGGTTGTGATGTAATTGTTGAGCCTATCTTCACAAGGTGTAGATGTGTTCTCCCATGGTGAATATGTAAGGGCTGGAGCCATTCTTTACAAGGTGTAGATGTGTTCTCCCACGGTGAAGATGTAAGGGCTAGAGCCATTCTTTACAAGGTGTAGATGTGTTCTCCCACGATAAAGATGTAAGGGCTGGAGCCATTCTTTACAAGGTGTAGATGTGTTCTCCCACGGTAAAGATGTAAGGGCTGGAGCCATTCTTCACAAGGTGCAGATGTGTTCTCCCACGGTGAAGATGTAAGGGATGAAGCTATTTTTCACAAAGGTGTAGGTGTGTTCTCCCATGGTGAAAAAGTAAGGGCTGGAGCCTTCCCCGAATAGTGGTAGATGTGTTCTCCCATGTTGGTGGTGTAAGTGCTATGTATGTGCATCTAGGTTGTGCTTTGTGGACGATGAGATGATATGATCCATATGATCATGAGTATCAGGATGATACTCCGTGACCATGGATAGGTTGTGCAGTTGCATGTAAAAGATCCTGGGAGATCCAATAGGTTGAGCAGTGAGCTCGTAAATGTCCTGGGATGCTCTTTCGAGGTTTTGCTAATGCACGTAATCAGTCCTGAGGATTCCACAGGATGGCCAGAGATGATGAAAACATACAGGAGGCTAGGCCTACATCCAACATGAAAAAGGGTTGGCTATGTAGAACTTCCTATGACGAGAAGAATTCAGAGATAGCCCAGTGATCGAGATGTCGAGTACAACAGTGATGATGATGATGCTCCGTGATCCAATGATGATGATCCAGCTCCAGAATTGAAGACTTGTGCCAATATGTATTGATGACCTGTGTCTAGAGAATACCTTCCTAGTTAAGAGGGAGTGTTGATGTATTTGTAACTTCGGAAGATATTCACTTGTATATTACATTTGTACTTTATTGTATATCCAACATAGATGTATTATTCCTTTGATTGGAAGTGTCGTCATTTGTATTTGCAAGTGTCGCAAGTTACATTGTAAGTGTCGTCATTTGTATTGATGGGTTATTAGAACACCAGTGTGGGGTCGGACCTAGTTAGGTTATGTTGTTGGGTTATTAGGCTTCATTGAGAAGTCGGCCCCATTGATTTATTGGCAGGTCAAGTCAATGTAATAGAGAGGTTGTGTCTCTCATTTGATCCATTCACTCACTTCTCAAGCTCACATAGCTAAGAGAGAAAGTGGTGCACATGTGGAGGAGGAGGAGCATCTGCTAGAGACATCTCTTTGGGTTTGATCCTTGTGATCTTGTATTGTGGCTTATTCTATCTCTAAGGAAATTGCGGGGTTTTTCACCTTCTTGGTTTTCCCCGAGGAAACTCTGTGTCTCTTGTGTGCTTGCATTATTGTGTTTATGATTGATATGTTGTTGATATGCATTTTATTCTCTTAGTGATCGTGAATGATAATGGAATGAAATTATCAAAAAATTAACAATCGCAAGATAATGTGAGTAGTCTTGAAATTATAGCATGTAATTTGTAATGCACTAAAAGCTAAAGTTCATTATTGTTTTGGCATGATAGAAGTTAAAATACACATATTGGTATGGAAGAATTATGATACTTATATGAAACCCTCTAATCCTCTAAACTTGAAAGAGAACCACACGATTAAAATCACGTGTTTATAAAAGATTCCACAAAAATTTGGTTCAATCTAAGTAGATTGTGAATTTAAATCACATTTAAATGTAAGAAAATTTCAAACATATATTTAACAAGAGCTGCGTGCAGTTTAGTCCCTGCCTTATAATATGGAAATAAAAATCAATCAAATGGATTCATAAATAAACTTATAAGGTATCTATTTAAAAGTGCACCTATCATAAAATCTAATAAACAAATGAATAAATTTATAGAAATTTTATATTTTAAACATTTAATGGATTATAAAATGTGTGAATTCCTAAATAAATTTGATCTAGATTATACTATTGGAATAAATTATTTAAGTTGAATATATATATATATTTGAATTTGAGAATAATAAAAAGTTTTTAATTAATAATTTTTAATTATCCATTCTTGTGCAATGACTTCATCTATTTCTGGCCGTGGAACAAAATCAATCAAATTGATTCATAAATAAACTTATAAGGTATCTATTTAAAAGTGCACCTATCATAAAATCTAATAAACAAATGAATAAATTTATAGAAATTTTATATTTTAAACATTTAATGGATTATAAAATGTGTGAATTCCTAAATAAATTTGATCTAGATTATACTATTGGAATAAATTATTTAAGTTGAATATATATATATATTTGAATTTGAGAATAATAAAAAGTTTTTAATTAATAATTTTTAATTATCCATTCTTGTGCAATGACTTCATCTATTTCTGGCTGTGGAACATAAGCGTCGTCCATGGGGGACTCCTCAGCATGATCTCTTTTGGCTCGAGGTTCCATGGGTATATACCATTAACATCAATTTGCATTTCTTCCAGTATCGCCTTCAATTGGACAAAATGGTTCTCATGGCACTCAACAAAACTCATGCTTTGCTCCTGGATAATCCTATGCAGCTCCACCATAATTCCATGCACCCCATCCAATTTTGCAGTCGAGACCTGCTCCATTTCCGAGACTCATTTCTTTAGCTCTTCAACTTAACCTGTCTGAACTCTGTAGCCGGTCTCAGCGTCCTCTAACCTAGATTCAAAATGGGTCAAATATAGAACAGTCTGCCTAGACTCCTCCAGGCTTTCTTTGAACACATCGAAGACACACCTTGCCATTTTCTTAATGTTGATGTATATGTAACTTCGGAATGTATTTCATATATATTTATTGTACCCTTATAAGAGATGTGTTATTCCTCTATAAGGAAGTGTCGTCATGTGGATTGACAAGTGTCGCAAGTGTGTGTGCTTGCCGATGGGTTATTAGACCACCATGTGTGGGGTTGGCCCTAAAATATATATTATATTGTGGATGTATCTAGATAGACAAGTCAGCCCCATAAGGTCACTGGGAAAACATGTTAAGTATAAAAAGAGATCAGGAGATCTCTATTTGGATCATTCAGAAAGACACACTTCTCTCACTCAGAAAGTGGCACACTAGTGAGGAGGAGGATCATCTGCTCTAGGATACTATCTCAAGTGTATTTTGGTTGTACTTTGGTTGAGCCATTGCTCTCTCTATCCTTGAGGAAGTTGTGGGGTTTTTCACCTTAGGGTTTTCCCCACGGAAACTTTGTGTCTCTTGTCTCTCATGCTTTTGATTCTTGTGATGCTTGTCATGCTTATTGTGATTGTTATGCATTGATATATTGTATATGTTATTCTCTCAGTAAAGATCCAAGAGTATTGTGAATTAATGCTCAAATTTTAACATGGTATCAGAGCTAACCTAAGAAGAAGACATTTTGCAGTGACAGAAACTTGAGTTTCTTGTTTATTGGGTTTCTCTCCATAGTTTTTGGAAAAGAAGTATAGTAGATTGACTGTACTCATCAAGGAGAATCTATCTGTCCAATCATAATTCAATTCTGAGCATTTTTAGATTTGGCCCTAAAAATTAAGGTTTCCACAAAAATAGGAATTTCTGAAATCTGAAGCCATAGCTGGAAGCTCCTTGCAAAAATCAAAGTTTAGAGCTTTGGATCGAGATTTTTGGCTGAGTAGATATCCGAGAAACTCAAACCCTAATTCAGGGCTCTCCCTAGTGAACCCAGGAGGACAAAAAGGAAAATATGAAGGGTAAAGCTTTGTTGATCTCAAATTCTGAATACACCAGGCTGATCAGCTCATCAAGGCGCATCTTTCTATCCTTTCAGAAAGTTGAAATTCACATTTTGAATTTTTAGGGTTTTTTCGACAAACCTTAATCCAAACCAAATCCAGTTTTCAGCATTTCAAGTGGTAAGACCTAAATCTTTTCTATTTCATTTGAAGTACTCTTTAAGATGTCTCACCACACCAAGCTTGAGGATAAGCTTGAAGGGGCTGATAACTTCCGAGCTTGGAAGTATAGGATTGGGTTAATCCTGGAAGAGAATGAGTTGGACTCATATATAAAAGAAGACATCCCTATCCCAGAGGATGAAGACGCTAAGGTATTGCATAAGAAGAACTTGGTCAAGGCAAAGAGAATCATTGCTGATTCTATCAAAGACCATCTCATACCCCATGTGTCTTCTCTAAAGACACCCAAGGCTAGTATGTTTGACTCTTTGACCAAGCTATTTGAAGGAAAGAACATAATTCGGAAGATGACCCTGCGGAATCAATTGAAAGGGGTCAAGATGTCGAATGGAGAAACCATTCAATCCTATTTCTCCAAGGTCTCTCAGATCAACGAACAACTTGAAGCTGTAGATGAAATGGTGGAGAATGGTGAAATTGTTATGACTACTTTGAATGGCCTACCTAGGTCATGGGACTCTTTTATCTAGGGGATCTATGCCAGAAAGAAGTTAATCTCCTTCAGCAGATTATGGGAGGAATGTTCTCAAGAAGAAGCAAGGCTTGTGGCAAGAGAAGAGAAGATGGGAAATGAAGATCAAGCTCTCACAGCTCACACTAAGAAGGGAAAGTTCAAGAGGGAGCCATCCCATCACAAGAAGAAATCTTCTCATCATTTTCACAAAGACAAGAAAGATCTAAGGTGTTTCACTTGTAATGAGAAGGGTCACTTTGCTTCAGAATGTCCCAAGAACAAAAGGGACAAACACAACAACAACAACTCCAGCAAGAAGAAAAGGGTAACAAAAGAAGGTACATTATCATGCTGCCGAAGATGATGAACCTCCAAAGAAGAAGGCTAGGGCAGAAAGTGATGATAGTAATGATGACTCATCAAGTGAAGAAGAGTATGTTCTAATCTCTGATCTCACAGGTACTATCTCCCATGGTTGTAATGATTGGTTAATTGACAGTGGGGCTTCCAAACACATGACTGGGTTTAAATAATCCTTTGTAAATTTGTCTGAACATGAATCACCCCATAAAGTGAAACTTGGGGATGATTATCAATATCCCATCAAAGGAAGTGGCGAAGCCTCCTACAACCTAGATTCTGGAAAATCTTTGAAGATGAAAGAAGTCCTTTATGTACCTGGGCTCAAGAAGAACTTACTCTCCATCTCTGCATTGGATACAAAAGGTATGAGGGTTGCATTTGTGGATGGCCAAGTCCTAATGTGGCCAAAGGGAAAGACCATAGATGATGCAGTTGTGATTGGAGAGCAAGAGGGAGGTTTGTATAAATTAAAAGGACAACCTAAACATGCCATGGTGCATGAATCCATGGAGCCAAGTGAACTTTGGCATAGAAGACTTGCTCATATGCACTGTAGGGCACTTCCAATTGCAAGCAAGGCTGTAGAGGGTCTTCCTGAAATCAAGACCAAACATGAAGGTGTTTGCAAAGGATGTGTAAAAGGTAAGAATATTAAGAAGGCTTTCCTAAGCAGTGAAAGCAAGGCAAAAGATATCCTGGAAATCATCCACTCAGATGTATGTGGTCCTATGTCATCCAGTTCTCTAAGTGGGTATGTTTACTATGTCTCATTTATTGATGACTTCTCCAAGAAGACTTGGGTATACTTCTTGAAAAACAAAGATGAGGTGTTTGATAAGTTCAAGGAATTCAAAACCTTGATGGAGAATCAAACTAACAAAAATATCAAAACATTCAGATCCGCCAATGGTGGAGAATTCACCTCAGGTGACTTCAAGAAGCTTTGCAGTGATCCGGGGATTAAGAGGGAGTTGACTGCTCCTTATAATCCTCAACAGAATGGAGTTTTAGAAAGGAAGAACAAAACAATCATGGAAGCAGCAAGGGCAATGCTGCATGACCAGGATCTACCTATGCATCTATGGGTAGAAGCAGCTAGAACAGCTGTATATGTGCAGAACAGAACACCCCACAAGATATTGGACAACAGGACACCATAAGAGGTCTTTTCTTTTCTGGTAAGAAACCTAAAGTCTACCATCTCAGAATATTTGGTTGTCCAGTATACACTCATGTCCCAAAGGAAAAGAGGACCAAACTGGATCCTTCAGGAAAGAAGGGTATCTTTGTGGGTTACAGTGAAAGCTCAAAGGCTTACAGAATATACTTTCCATGGTTCAAGAAGATTGATGTCAGCAGGGATGTAACATTTGATGAAAACTCAGCATTCATCAAATCAAGGAAGGCACCTATCGAAGTTTATGAAGAACCTAAGGAAACTATATTTCAAGACACTACCATGACTGAAGCAATTCTAGAAGTTGTTTGTGAGTTTGAAGATCCGCAAGAACCTATAGATCCACCTCGTGAGGATAACTCTCACAAGAGGAAACCTGCATGGGCTAGAGAGCTCATTCAAGATGCAGAAAGATTTGGCATTCCAGAAGAAGAACACAGAGCAAACAAGAGAACCAGATCACATACCAGCTATGTTGCTTTACTCTATGACATTATGAACAAAGAACCTTCTAGTTATGAAGAAGCAATGGAAAAGAAAGAATGGAAGGATGTCATGGTTGAGGAATACCAATCAATAATGAAGAATGATGTTTGGGATGTTGTCCCAAGACCTAAAGAGAAGTTTGTTGTGACTTCCAAATGGATCTACAAAATCAAGCATGCTGCAGATGGTAGTGTAGAGAAATACAAAGCAAGATTCGTAGCTCGTGGCTTCTCTCAGAAAGATGGAATAGATTATGAAGAAACTTTTTCACCTGTATCCAAGTATACTTCCATCAGAACAGTACTTTCCCTGGCTCTAGCAATGAAATGGAAAATACACCAGATGGATGTCAAGACTGCTTTCTTGAATGGTGTAGTTGAAGAGGAAGTATACGTGGAGCAGCCACTCGGTTTTGAAATACACGACAGGGAGTCATATGTGTGCAGATTGAAGAAAGCATTGTATGGCTTGAAGCAAGCTCCCAGAACTTGGTATGGTAGGATGGATAGTTTCCTATCTAGCTTGGGCTTTACCAATAGTAAAGTGGATTCCAACCTCTACTACAAGGTTGAGGAAGGGAATCCTGTGATTCTACTCCTGTATGTGGATGACTTATTTGTAACAGGAGATGACAGATTGATTGCAGATACTAAGAGGAAGCTTGTTGCTAAGTTCGATATGAAAGATTTGGGAATGATGCATTATTTCCTAGGTATGGAGGTGTGGCAGAATTCAGGTGGGATGTTCCTTGGTCAAGGGAAGTACATAGTAGATATTTTGAAGAGATTTGGGATGGTGGATTGCAAGGACAAGGCCACACCCATGGCATCGAATCTAAAGCTTCTATGTGATGCTTCATCTGAGCCGGTTGATGTCTCTATGTATCGTCAGATGATTGGGTCCTTGATGTACCTGACGAACATGAGACCAGATATTTTCTTTGTAGTGAACACATTGAGCCAGTTCCTGAAGGATCCGAGGAGTGTTCATCTGGTTGTTGTAAAGCATGTTCTAAGGTACTTGAAGGGTACAGTGGATTATGGGCTCAAGTATGAAGCGAATCAAAAGTTTAACCTACAGGGTTATGTTGATTCAGATTGGGCTGGAAATGCTGTAGATAGGAAGAGAACATCTGGGTGCTGCTTCAGTATGGGATCAGGTGTGATCTCTTGGTTCAGCAGGAAGCAGTCCTGCATAGCACTGAGTACATCTGAGGCATAGTATGTTGCAGCCTGTTCAGCTAGTTGTGAGGTAGTATGGCTACGGAAGCTACTGTCTGAGTTATTTGATCTCCCATTGGATGCTACTGGTATATTCTGCGATAACCAGAGTTGTGTGAAGCTGTCTGAGAACCCATTGTTTCATGACAGGCTGAAACACATAGAGATCAAATATCACTATATCAGGGATATGGTGCAAAGAGCAGTCGTGAAGCTCCTGTATGTTGCGATGGACAAGCAGATTGCAGATGTGCTGACAAAGCCACTAGCCAGGGTGAAGTTCGAGTACTTCAAGGAGAGGCTTGGTGTTCTTTAGATCAACGACACTTCAAGGAATAAGTGATGGACACATTTGCTGAAGCCATCCCAAGCATGTTGGAAGGAGGATCCTTCACATGGCTGTGGATGTAAGCGCTGGATGATGAGTATCAGGACGATGCTCCAGTTACTGCTCTGTATATGCATCATGTTGGATGCTGGATATGATCAGTTGGATCATTTATATTTGTATGTATGTACACATCGTGTTGATGCTGGATATGCTCAGTTGGATCATTTATATTTGTATGTATGTACGCATCGTGTTGATGCTGGATATGATCAGTTGGATCATTTATATGTATGTACGCATCATGTTGGATGCTGGATATGATCGGTTGGATCATTTGTATGTATTTGTATATGCATCATGTTGGATGCTTGGACCATGTATCTGTATCAGGTGGATACATTGTATTATCAGGTAGATCATGTATGTTGATATGTATCATGTATTTGTATTTGTATCAGGTGGATACACTGTATGATCAAGTGGATCATGTATGATGATATGTATCAGGTAGATACTTGGTGTGCATTAGGTGGATGCATTGTATGATTAGGTTGATCATGATGATGAGCTTCAGGATGTTTCTCTAGATGATATGTACCAAGATGGTACAAGTGATGTTGATTAGTATGATCATGGGCATCAGGATGATGCCTCATGCGATGATGATCCGTTGGATCATGAGTATCAAGTTGATACTTGGAGGTCAGAGATGATATGTAGCAGGTTGTGCAAATAGCATGTAATCAGTCCTAGGAGATCTTGCCGGTCGTGCTACGACACATAAATGTTCCTAGGGTACTCTTTCCGGTATTGCTATGTAGTATGTAATCAGTCCTCAAATATCTGATAGGTTGAGCTGTGTGCTCGTAATTAGTCCTGGGATGAGGTATTACTACGGAGACATGTAATCAGTCCTGGAGATCCGAGAGGTTGAGCTATGTGCTCGTAATTAGTCCTGGGATGCTCTTTAGAGATCTTGTCGGTCATGCTGCAGCACATAAATGTTCTTGGGATGCTCTTTAAAGGTTTTGTCTATCCACATGTAATCAGTCCTGGAGATATGAGAGGTTGAGATGTATGCTTGTAATAAGTCCTCGGATGCTCTTTAGAGATCTTGCCGATCATGCTGCGGCACATAAATGTTCCTGGGATGCTCTTTAAAGGTATTGTGGAGGAGATGCATGTAATCAGTCTTGGGAGATCTTGTCGTTCGTGCTTAGGCACATAAATGTTCCTGGGATACTCTTTTCGGTATTGTATCCACACATAAAATTAGTCCTGAGAGGCCACCTCTATTAGACCGTTTGCATAGATGATGAAGACCTGCAAGTGGTGGGCCTACATCCAGTATGAAAAAGGACTAGCTCTGTAGAACTTCCTATGACGAGTAGAGTCAGAGATTGGTTGAGATAGCAGCAGCAGTGACGATGATGACGACGATGCATCGATGACGATAATCCCGAGAAGAAGACTTGTCTAGCATAACTGTGTCAAGAAATACCTTCCTAGTTAAGAGGGAGTGTTGATGTATATGTAACTTTGGAATGTATTTCATCTATGTATTTCATATATATTTATTGTACCCTTATAAGAGATGTGTTATTCCTCTATAAGGAAGTGCCGTCATGTGGATTGACAAGTGTCGCAAGTGTGTACTTGCCGATGGGTTATTAGACCACCATGTGTGGGGTCGGCCCTAAAATATCTATTATATTGTGGATGTATCTAGATAGACAAGTTGGCCCCATAAGGTCACTGGGCAAACAGGTTAAGTATAAATAGAGATCGGGAGATCTCTATTTGGATCATTCGAAAAGACACACTTCTCTCACTCAGAAAGTGGTGCACTAGTGAGGAGGAGGATCATCTGCTCTAAGAGACTATCTCAAGTGTATTTTAGTTGTACTTTGGTTGAGCCATTGTTCTCTCTATCCCTGAGGAAGTTGTGGGGTTTTTCACCTTAGGTTTTTCCCCACATAAACTTTGTGTCTCTTGTCTCTCATGCTTTTGATTCTTGTGATGCTTGTCATGCTTATTGTGATTGTTATGCATTGATATACTATATATGTTATTCTCTCAGTAAAGATCCAAGAGTATTGTGAATTAATGCTCAAATTTTAACACTTAAGGTCTGTCGCATCGTCTTTGATGCCTCTGATCTCCTACATGACAAACTTGAGACCATAATCTTCCTCTGGGTGGTGCATCTTCAAATCCTTCCTCATAATGGAGCCTCTCTTAGCCATAACAACATCCTTATGTTTCAACAAATCCTCTCTAAAAGCAGGTTTCTTAGAACAGTTCAGATCAGTAAGCATCGTCTGGAGCTCCCATAAACCATCCAACACCAATAAAGACGAAGGGTCAGCCATTAAAACCCATAAAAAATTGTACTACTTACCTAAATGCTCAGCACAAATGAGAGAAAGTGAAGTAAATGATGGCAAGCTATGATAAAACCATCCTATGCCAGTTTGTAATGCAGTCCATCAATCTGACATGTTGCTTAAATGACGGTGAGCTTCAACATTTAACCACCTACTCTTGGAAAGAGAAGCCATTAAGCCGAGCTTTGTAAGGAGCAACACCATTTAACAATGGGGGGGTGTCGCTGAGGGATAAATCCCCTTCCTTAAACCTAGATCCTTTATTAGCCATATGGTCCGCCTTCCCATGGTGACACCTTTTAATGTGGAAGAAATGTATCATGGAGGTTCTTGGAAAAAAAATTATGATCATTTTTTGAAATCCATTCTTCACCTCCTTATAACTTTGTAAATCATTCATGGCTTGGATAACTATCCGAAAGTCTCCAAAGACCATAAAATCTTCAATCTAAAGTTCATACATGCACTCCATCCCTCGCGTCAATGCAACCCATTCAACATAATTGTTCATGTGTTTTCTGAGCCCCCACACATAGGTTTTGATAATATTACCTCCTGGATCATGAATGACCCATCCTACGTGCCTCCCTTGGTATATGAACATACACGTTAAGCTTAGTTTATTTTACATGATACCTACTATTACCATGATTTAGTCTTTACAAAAATTATTTACATGATATCTACCTTAATGATTATTAAAAAGGAATATTTAATGAAAAGAATTCACCAAATTGACTTTACGTGGAACTTAATGATATCAAGAATATGGTTATGTCGATGGACTACTTATGAATTTGACTATAATGTATAGATATTTTAAGTTATGTTTGTTTTTATTGGATTAGATTTGTAATTAGTATTGGGGAGTTGTCTTGAAATTTGATAGGTACATGGTCGTCATTTATTATTTTACACATCAAAATAATGCCACTTTATTAAAGTAATCGTCATTAATTAAGTTTGAATTTTAACTTCACCCATTATTTTGAAGTACATTTTTATTTTTACACGTCGTGTATATATATATATATATATATATATATATATATATATATATATTTCAATGCTATCTATTATTATGACTAACTAGTTATTAGTAATTAAATGTGTTTTTATATATTTCTATATTTTCTCTTTATATTTCTATTTTTAATATGGAGATTTTAGTTTTGGTTAGTAAACTTTCTCTCCTTTTAGGTAAACTTGAGTCGGTTAAAGAGTCAAATACCTCTACATTATATGGTTTTTTTGGCACCATGGTATTTGATGGCCCATGGTAATGGCTCATTGTATTGCTTGTGAGGAAGCCTATTTAAAGGTTTCGAGGATAGATAACACCCATAAACTCAGTAAATAATTGTTTGCAATTTTGCTAATATATATATATATATATAGTGAAATCTTTGAATGAATTTTAGCTGTGCATCATTTAATGCTTACTTAATGTTTATATGTTTCATTGATTAAGTGACGGGTGGAGTTCAATATTATAGAATTTTTGTTACTGAATTTTTCTTACTTATTTAGAACGTTCAAATTTCAAGAAGTTTTACAATTTTGTTTTAAGATTCAAATTTTATATGGTAATATTTTACAAAGGAAATTTCAAATGTCAATGTTTAATTTTTATTAGTGAAGGTTCAATTCAAATGTCAATGTTTAATTTTTATTAGTGAAGGTTCAATTTTTATAAAGTTTTACATGGCAAGGTTGAGTTTCTCAATTCTGTTTTAAGATTCAAATTTTATATGGTAAGATTTTACAAAGAAAATTTCAAATGTCAATGTTTAATTTTTATTAGTGAAGGTTCAACTTTTATAAAGTTTTACATGGCAAAGTTGAGTTAGGTTCTCATGGAAGAGTTTGACATGTAAAGGTTCAAATTTACACATGTCAAAGATCAAATTTCATGGAGTTTAACTCTCACATAGTTTCACATATCTAGGCAAGATTCTTGGTCAAGGTTCAAAACTCATTCACATCCCTAGGTAAGATTCTTGGCCAGGTTCAAAACTCATGGAGCTTAGGATCCTTGGTGAAGGTTCAAATCTCACAATGCTTCTCATCTTTGGTTTTACATCCTTGGTTAAAGTTCAAATTTCACCAAGTTAGTAAGTTTCAAATCTCAATGAATTTTACATTCTTTGTGAAGATCTTTGGCTAAGGGAGTTCCATATGTCAAGGTTCAAATTTCATGGAGTTTCACATGTTAAAGTTCAAATTGCACATCCTTGGTCAAACATTCTTTGGGAAGACCTTTGGCTAAGCGGGTTCCATATGCTAAGGTTCAAATCTCATGGAGTTCCATATGTTAAGGTTCAGATTTCAAATTTCATGGAGTTCCATATGTTAAGGTTCAAATTTCACATTCTTAAGGTTCAAATTTCACATTCTTGATTAAGTTCAAATTTTACATCCTTGATTAAGGTTCAAGTTTTACATCTTTTGTCAAGTGTGGAAATCGGATACAATTTGATAGGATTATCAAATTTCAAATCTCCCAAAATTTTACATTTCAAAATTGAGTTTTACCTAGCTTCTCATATTCAAATTTCAAGAAATTTGACATGTAACACTTTAAATCTCAACAAGTTTCACACCCTTGAACAAGGTTGACATCCCCACGAAGTTCAAACCAAATGTCGCCAAGTATGGAGGGAAATTGGATGGAAACATATTGGATTCCTGGATACGTAGTCTTACTGCGTATTTGAAAACAAAACATGAAATGCCAGAAACTACCAAACTACAGTTTGTTGAATGCCAGCTAGAAAATGTGGCCCAGGCTTGGTGGCAAGCTACATAGTCTTTGAGTTGGGGCTAGAGCGGATATGCTAGCATTCCTTGCTTATGTATGCCATAGGTTCTTGTCTGTTCACTCTTTCACCACTGGATGTAATGATGTTTATGTACATGTATCTTGATTTGAAGGTAATATATGCATCATTTCTCTAGAAAAGGCCAAGAGCCAAATTCAAAGACTACAAGTGGACCATGTGCTTTTGGATAAGGATATATTCTATATAAGATACCGTTGGAAAGAAAAAAATTGAGCCTTTATTATATAAAACTCACTAAGTCCCTAAGTCCATGAGAGTGCTTGTCAATGGTGATTACTAACAGGTTTATAAGTATGAAAACCAATACTGAATATCAGTTTCTCAAATTTTCTTACACATAAACATCACGATTTACTTGAATTCATTTATAATAAACTTGAAGTTGATAGTTGTTTTTCATTAAACATACAATTTTAGTTTAATGTTGTGCATGTTCAATGTTCATGATATTCAAACTTAATGTCAAGCTGTTGAGCCTTTGGTTGTGTTTGTGGGTTTGAGAATGCATTTTTCGTTCTAATTTCCCCTTTCAAGATAGTCCTAATTCTAGGTCATGCAATGTATTCCTATGCTGCAGATTGTTTCATGCTTGCAAGGAGCCATAAACTTTAGTAAATTGGGAGCAAAGCTACCAAAGGGAATACTCCTGGTAGGACCTCCAGGAACACGCAAAACAATTCTGGCACGTGCCATTGCTGGAGAGGTTGGAGTACCTTTCTTTGCAGCCTCTGCTAGTGAATTTGTCGAGATGTTTGTAGGAAGAGGAGCTGCTCGAATCAGAGACCTTTTCAACGTGGCAAGGAAATGTGCACCATGAATCATATTCATCGATGAACTTGATGTTGTTGGAGGGCGTCGAGGTAAAAGTTTAAATGATGAACATGATCAAACATTGAATCAGGTTCTCGATTGGGTTCAATTGTCTTTATCTCTACCTATCACCTGGTCCTAACTTTGGGCTTACAAACTATCACAAAATGCTGGTTTCACAGCTATACAGAGAACTATCTTAATATATTTATTTTAACATGTGTATTTATTGACAGAGATAGATGGATTTGAATCAAACACTTCAGTACTTGTCATTGCTGCAACAAATAGGCCAAAATCTCTAGATCCAGCTCTCTGCAGACCAGGTCGTTTTTCTAGAAGAGTGTTTGTAATAGAACCAGATATTGATGGTAGAAGGAAGATCTTGGCTATTCATTTGAGTGGGATTCCTTTAGAAGAGGACCCATAGGTGATTTGCAATATGGTTGCATCTATCACTTCAGGTTTTGTGGGTGCTGATCTTGCAATTGTTGTTAATGAGGCTGCACTGCTTGCTGCTCGACAAGGTATGGAAAATCAATTTATCTCTGGTCATGTTTTGTGTATGCACTTAAAGTTCTTGAACTATTGCTTTTTTTATTTATGGAACATGCTCACTTGAAAGGGTATTTAAGAAAAATGTGAATTTTGCTTTATTGTAAGGCACTAATTATCATGAGAACTCCATTGGGTTATATAATGGTTGAACAAATGAAGTGTGTATCCATCAGCTATGAGTGAATATTTTTTACATTTGCAACCATCCATGATTGACATATAAAGCACGGAGGAGTAAATAGTTAAGCTGTATTGAATCAGTACTGTAACATTTGTTTACAGCATAAGCTTTCACATAATATATGAAAAAGAGGCTGATACTTGTCTACTTCCTTTTCTTTTCAAAGCTCTGTGCTCTGCATCTGGGGCTATGACAGACTTTTGCTTCCTTAAAATGTCCTTATTTGCAATGTCCATTTTGGTACTCGATGATAACGAAGCTTGTTACAAAAAGACCAAGGTATTTGCATAACCTCATGCTATAACCAACCTAAAAGCACCCATGTTCTTATGACAATGTGAGAATATGCTATAAAAAGAAACCAATGAAAATAGAACAATTATTAACTTATTGATTTATGAAAATTGAAAAAAGAGAAGGAAAAAAAAACGATGTTCTTGAATTACCATCATGAACATTAAAATTCCATGGAGATTTTCTTTAATGATTTTGTCTCTCTCAGGTTGAATGGATGTGGTTATATGGATCAGAGAGCTTGCCATTCAAACTAAATATCCTGCAATTTGAGATTGTTCTGCACTTGCAGTTGGAGTGTCTTAGCCTTCCTCTACCTCCTGCAATATCTTGTAGTTTAAGAGCGTTCTACATTTGGAGCTGAAGTGTGTAAGCCTTCCTCTCCCTTCTGCTTCGTATTTGCAATGTAATTTTACCTCTACAATTCATTATTCTCTAGTGGAGTGATCTGCTATTAATATTTGAGCAGAGGAGGCGGAGGTCTATTCTAACCCTTGTACTTTGTTTTCTGAAGGGAATTTCAATAGCACTAGCCTTGGAAGGAGTATTCCAGTAATCCAAGCTGGAACATCATCAAATGAATAACAAGAGCGTTCTTCAACAGCATGTGTCCTTCTTTGATAGGAATGAGGATGGAATCATTTTTGTAAACACCCATTTGCACAAAGAAGAAAACAACACTGCAACAATTCACAAAGCGAAAAGAACCTCGGCTAGTAGGAAAATTAGTTAATTTACCCGTGACACCTGCACTAGCACCGTCGACCAGCCTCCTACAATTCTTGGTCCATTTAAGGTCTGGTTTAGTTAGGATGCCAAATTGCTATCCTAAAAAATGAACTAAACAAACGCCATCACAACAGGCATCCAATTTAGATTGTATTTTTACTAGCCTTTGTCTATCCGGAAAATGACAAACCACCAATCACTCTAACTCCAGCAACAAACATTGGAAGCTCCAATCCTTGTAGCCCCAACGTCCAAGACAGCAATGTGGTGAGCTCTAAGTATGGGTGCCTAATGAGGGCAGTTACAAAATTTAGAGGCACTGGCACTATATGTGCTCTTCCAGGGGACGTACAAACTTTAGAGGCACTGGCACTATATGTGCTCTTCCAGGATAGTCTTTGTCGAAGTTTAGGTGTTTGTATCAATGTTCTTAAAGAGCTTCCTTAAGAAAGATTAAATGAACTATAAACAGGATTGTAATCTATGGAGGAGAAATTCCTATGCTAAGAAATCAAATACCGAAAGCACGAAATCTATGGATAAGAAATTGAGTGCAGAAAACAGTAATATATTTTTAAGACTTAACTTACTGTAGACAATAAAAATTATACTATGAAATTGGATACTGGAATTATAACAGCTCTATTCTAAAGTAATGCAAGTCTGATATTTAATCTCACTATAAATTGAATGCAGAAAACTCGAAGTCTGATCTAACATAATCTAAGTCTAAAGCTAATTTCGGAATGCCATTATCTAATGCTACAATCTTTAATCAAATCATGTAATAAATAAATACTGAAAGAAATCACTCTCTATAAACAGTTCTTAATAATGAAACGAATACATAGGATGAATATCCAGATCGCTGCTTCAGAATTTAAATGCAAGTATCTGGAGAAATGGGTGTTAATTATGCTTTGACGGAATACCACTACAGGACTATAGACACAGCATTATCATACTACAGAATGCGTTGTAATGAACTACGGAATCAGAAGCGATCAACCACTACAGAAATTAAATCGTATTATCTAATGCTAATTAAAATACTCTCATCTGCAATATACTCTCATTTGCAATATAATTCAATCGATGAACAACACATAATGAGAAATACCTGTACTGCAAGATCTCCTGACTTACATGTTGGAGGGGCCCTCTCCAACCCGTACTCAGGAGTGAAAAGAACTTATATACGCTGAATCGTAGATAACATCAAGTCTTTAATTAAAATAGAAACTTCATCATTAAAAACCAGGTTTGTAACACAACTGTCTTGAGAGTCTAAACTTGAAACAAAAATTCTTCAAAATAGCAGCCCTGGGGCCTCTCGCTACCCGAGAGGTCCATATATATAAAATCCTAATGCTTAACCTAACAAAAATGTCTAACTGCCGATTCACTTTTGAACAGGAGTTTGTTCTCTATAAATCAGGAAAAAGGCGCTGAGTTTGGTGATGTGCTTCCAGTTATCCACTTGATTCACGTGTCATCCTTGAGTACACCTACACCTACTCATCCAACCTCATTTCACATGCAATTAGCTCATAGCAACGCTTTTCAAAACATAACAGAAATAAATCTTTTAAACATTTCATTAAATTATTAAGGTAAATCATTTTCCCACTAACGAGTGTATCTTTTCAACCTCTCTTGTGTTTTCTGGTGGGAAAAGAAACTATCAAATACCTGAAATGGGGACTCATCACAATGCATCAAACCCATGTCTACGGGAAAATGGCAAACAACAAATGGTGGAAGCTCCAAGCCTCTTAGCTAGAAAGTCGAAGATAACAATGCAACAAAACCCTGGTCAACAAACACAACAAATGTTGGAAGCTCCAAGCCCCAAAGCCCAAGACAACAACGCAGCAAAACCTGCATTTATACAAAAATGGCAACCAGGAAATAGTCGAAGCTCCAAGCCTCATAGCCCCAAAGCTGAATAATACAATTACAGAGACAATGCATGAAAAGTAATAAAGTAAGAAATACAAGTTTTTCTCTAGAGGGATAGTAGTAGCTCACAATGATTGAGCTCTTGTAAGGCCCCATCTTTCTCTTACTACTCGTAAAATTCAACAGGGGAATTAAAGCATATGGCAATTCAAATGATAATACCATCTGTAGGAAATGATTGGTTTAGTGCTAACTAGAGATACTCAACTCAAATTATAAGATAATACATTAAAAAGAATACCGATGAAATAATAATAGGTTTCCCAGCACCACAAGAGCCAGAGATGATTGAGACTATCAAACTTGGCGTGATGGCAATGCGCCACGTGATGAGATTATGGATCCATGGCTTCATTTTGAGATTAAGAAATCCATGTAACAGAAAGTACACCACACTTTTAAATCTTATTCTTTGCTATGCCATATGAATGAACATTATAGAATTCAGTTTAGCAAGAGTCAATGATCCTTTCTCTTAAAATTGAAAGAAATTATCATTTGGTAATGCATTACACCTGCATGACATACTGCTTAGCATATGTTCCTGTAATCGTTGAGCTCTGCCTAGATGCCAGGAGTGCTAGTTCGAAAAAACCTTTGAGCTCCAATCCCCTAGAACTCGCTAAAGAACAATAAAAGACAATTTCTAGTTTATGCATTTAGGAACCCTAACCATAAATAGTATGAATAAATCCTATGCCAAAGTTGTCAGATGCATTTATATAAACTAATTCTTTTATGTCCCGTGGAAATTTTAAAATCACAATGAATGGATGATTTTTCCCTTGCAAAGCTATCCACATACTTTTAGCAGAAACGCTTATTTATTCAGGTCCAACTTGTCACAATTCTGCAACGCCTCGGGAGATAAGTTTGGAAAAAAACAAATGGGCCCCGTCATAGAAATAATAGCAACGTTGATCATAAATGCAATAAATAGAGCAACTTTAGTTTCTATGAGGAAATACTTGCATGCTGGTTGCAAAATACATAGCATTCTAAGTCGTTTCAATACTCATATACTTTGAATTTGATTAATTCATGAAAGAATTGAAGAGTACTTACATTAATTCCAGCCGCAGAAGCAGTTACTTTACGCGATAGAACCAAGGCAGAATGGAGAAATAGATTGTGCCTGGACATGGTCGATGACAAGATCAGTTGTATGGTCCTGAATTGAAATGTTTTAAAGAAGCTAAATTTAGCGAAGGAAGTCTCTTGGAAAAATAGTATAGATTTCCATGTAAATTGAGAAAATTTTAAAGAACACGAGTAAGCCAAATATTTTCATTGAATTAATAAGACCTGCTAAAAAATTGATCGGAGCTTATGGCATAACCATAGCTCCAAGAAGAGATATAGCGAGACCAGTTGCTCCATTTCCGTTTAACTGAGTAATAAACAGTCCTTTCACAACCTCTTTCGATTTAGGCTTTGCATATGCCAGCTCTCCAAAGAAACAACCAAACATTGTATTGTAAATACAAGAAAAGCAACGAACCCCTCCAACTTTCAGATCGAAAATCCCAAGATTTATAAGAAAGGCACAATTTAAAATATATGTTAGAGATTTTCAGTTAAAACTGTCTCACAAGAAAAATGAAATACAATGTTATATCGAAAGACGTGGATATAAGTTTGTGAAAAGAATAGAGCACCCCAAATTTCTGCAGTCCAAGAAGCAGGAGTGTATTGAGTCCAGTTATTAGAACACCAACCCATAGAGTATATGAAACAACATATTAAGAGCAAACGCAGTTCCCAGCACTATACATTGAAGCAAACAGATGATTTATTAGAGAAAGGAAGGATGAATTAAACTAGAAATCAAGGAATATTATCATCAAAACACAACGTTTAAACCCACAAATAAAAAAATGTGAAATCTACTGTGATTTATCTTTGACTGAAAATGCTAACCTTCAGGAATATCTGTTGAAATAACAGAAATTTCTGCAAGTATCCATAAGATAAAATTGATTTTCCTTGGGTACTCTTCTCTGTAATGTTCTGCAAGATGCTTACCTAGTGAAAAATAGAATTTGGTCGTAAGTTGAAATGTTAAATTCCTGTGTATATTAGAACTTAGATTGAGAAAAGAAGATATATACCTTTGAACTGAATTGCAATAAACAGACTTGCTTGACAGCGTTGTGGTGTAAGCTAGAGAATGATTTCTTCTGAGTGGTCGGCATGTGGCAAGCATGCACATAACCTGACAATCCTTTACTTGTTGCGAATAATCATTTACTTGTTGGGCAAGTTAAGACAGTCAGGAGGTTACTGAATTTACTAAATGACACATGCATAGGTTATGGTGATTGCAATCATTTACACTGATCAGAAATATCACATGGCATGTTGTCATGATCTCCGAATGATGGTATGATAAAAATTAAAGTCTGCAACTAAGGTTGTGGAGTATTTTTTTATATTTATAATTTCTACTAATAGTTGGCAATGACAAAATTAGTCAAATCACGCTCTCTAATCCAATAGAAATCAAACACATTTGAAAATTATTATTATTAAATAAAACAAAAAATGATTATTTTTCTGAAACATTGGCCAACTATATAGTCATTTTATGTTATCCTACAAATTATTACAGCAAGGCGGAACATATAATCTCCTACCTACGGCAAGAACTAAAAATATTTCATAGAAATGTGGTTAATGTGATTGACTTCTCCTTTATGTGATTGAATTTAAATATAAGTAGAATGTGAATTTAAATTGCGTTTAAATTTTTTTTTAAATGAAATATATATTTATAAATATTCCATTAAAATATGGTTAATGTGATTAAATTGTAACTCATATTGAAATCTGGAATAAAAACTCATTAAGAAGGTACTAATAAGCTACATGGAGTGCTTCTATTATAGAAAACCTTTTTTAAATTTGTTAAAAAACAAATATTAAAATATCCATTTAATTTAGTTAATATTTAAAATATATTAAAATTTATAGTCAAATAATATTTTAAAAGGTAATATATTTCAAAATAAATATAAATTTTTATATTTTATAATAATAATAATAATGTTTTGATAAAAATTACAATATAATTTCATTTATATTAAAACTTCTCCACATTAACTAACATTTTTAATACCCTAGAATTCGGGGATAGAAAAAATCTGTTATGATCTCTTTCCTTTGGAAAATAAGTTACATTCGTTGCTTCAACGCCAAGGCAGGGAAATGGGGAAGGGATAACCCTTCCTTCTGAAATGCAATGCTACAATATAAGCTTCTCAGTGGACGGGCCTCGATGGCAAAGAGCTCCACCTGCAACAAGATACGACCCAACGCCTCCAAAGCAATCATATGTTCCAAAACCTAAGCTAATTGAAGAGTGCCACACCTTGACCAATCTATTTCAGAATGTAGAAGACTCTTCTAGGAAGTCACTAGAAGAAAACACCAATGTGAACAAGGACTCGCAAACTCCTCAATCGCAAACCTTACTAACAGTGGCGGCGGGGCTAGGGTTTCAAGATATGGTTGCTTGCCTAAGTTTGCAGCCATTCCAAGTCTAAAAATTGCCTCAACAAATATCAGAGAATATAGACAATATATGAAAGATCACGTGTTCATATGCAAATTTATGGGCTTTTGGCCAAGTTAAAAATCACTACAAGGATGGATCGCACACAAATGGAAGCCAAAAGGAGATGTAGATCTGAAATTGGGACCAAAAGGGTTTTTCACAGCCATTTTTTTCAATGTAGGAGATAGAGAAAGAATCATTGAACAAGGTCCCTATTTATTCAACAACTTGGGCCTATTCATGAGGCACTGTAAGGAAAAATACTACCCAGAAAAAGAGGAATTCACAGAAGTACCAATCTGGGTTCGCCTCTACTCATTGACACAGGAATAATGGGATGAAGAAACCCTAATGGAAATAGGAAACACACTGGACAAATTTATAAAAAGTTTAGAAATCACCAAAAGTGGAAGATACACTTCATATGCCAGGATTTGTGTCCATATGAATGTCTCCAAACCTCTTCCGGAAGCAATCAGTCTCAACTTTCAGGATGAAGAATGGATCCAACCATAAGATTATGAACATATTCCATTTCGATACGGACACTATCATGAATACGACCATTTATATTGGGATTTCCCTAAGCTACCACAATAATCACCCCATCCCAGTCAGCAGCAGCCGCCCAATGATGTATTTACTCTCATCAATCACTGAAACAAAGGGGGATCTAAACCTCAAACACATCAGAATGTCTCGAAGATCGCAAATCCCAATCATTTTTCCACCCTAGAGGAAATGGAGACGGATCAAAGCACAGACAAGCAAATTGTAACGATCAAGGATGTCCCAGCAAAATAAGAGAAAGACCCATATCATATCAAGAGAAGAAATATGGACCCCCTAGAGGATCGCACTATAGATGATATCGAAACACCCATCCCCACTGAAGGGGAGGAAGAAATACCCATCACAGATCACAAACTCTAGAAAATATTTGAGACCTGCAAAAAGGGGAACCTTTTGGAGATCCCCTCCCTACACATCCTAATTATCAGACATGCCTTACAAGAAGCTTACAACCCTTCTCTTCATCCCTCCAACACCACTGAAAACACAATCTCCAAATTGGGAGTTCAAAAAATCTCTCATCCATCGAATGGAAACAAGAAGGACCAAAAGAGAGGCTGCAAAACGAATCAACAGTGACTGGAAAATTTAGGGGAAACCCTCATCACCTCAGGTAACCATCGATCTTTGACGGAGTGGCTTTAGTCACTCTCAAATTCTCAATAATTTTTGCAATGAGGTACAAGCATGTTAATGTGTCTAAGATTTGGGAAAACCAAAAAAAGAACCATCAGATCTAAGATTTTCCAGGAAAACCCTACCATTGTTTTCATCTAGGAAACCAAATTCTCATTCAAACGTCTTTCAACAATATCCTCATATTGCTGGAAAAACTGTCAATCATTTTCCATTGATGTTGTGGGAGCATCAGGAGGCCTCACAATTCTGTGGGATCCTTCCCTTCTTTCCCTTTCCAATTTCTTCTCCACACCCCACTGCCTCTCTAACTCTTTCCAACACCTTGTCTCAAGCCTCAAGGGTAGCCTCACTAATGTCTACAGCCCTCCCACCCCCACTCTTAAGGCATCCTTCACTAATTCCTTGTCCTGCATTAAATACCATCTCATCCAGGACAACCCTTGGATGGTTAGGGGGGATTTCAATCTCATCTCAAACCCTCTTGAAAGATGAGGCAGCTCAAGTGGTCTTTATGCTACTAGTCGCGCCTTTGTCCCACTCATTGCCTCTCTTGACCTAGTGGATGTTTAGCCAAAAAAAGTATCTTTCACCTGGAACAACAAGAGAGGAGGTGTCCACCAAATCACCTCTTGCTTGGATCGACTCCTTCTCTCCACTCCCTTTGTCAGATCGGATTCTATCATCGATTCTCTAATCCTTCCCGAGGTGGGCTTGGACCATTGGCCTATCATCCTAGAAATAGACGAATTCATCAAATCCAAAAACAGACCCTTCCATTTTGAAAAGTTCTAGCTAGATCATCTAGATTTCATGGATACCTTCTCCAATTCGTGGAATTAGAATCCAAGTTGGGAAGGATCGAAAATGCATAATTTGTAGTAGAAACTGAAAATCATCAAGGCCAAGTTAAAAACATGGAACAGAGAAGTCTTTGGCAACATATTTGAAGCCAGGAAGCAGCTCGAGAATGAGATGTTAGAACTACAGGAAGAAGCCATATCCTCTAGCTACATCGAAGAGCTCCTCCGGAGAGAAAGAGAATTGCAAAAATCCATTGCGCAACGTTTAGATCAAGAGGAAATTCTCTGGAAACAAAAATCTTGAATTCAATGGCTAAAGGAAGGTGAAAGAAATTCCAAGTTTTTCATGATTCCATGATCCAAAGAAGGGGCCACAATCGCATAACAAGGCACCAAGGGGAAGGGGGACAGATTCTACTCAAACAAAATGGCATTTCATGTAAGCTAGTTTCCTATCATAGCCAAATCCTTCATGAAGATAACATAGATCACTTAGACACAATGACATCCATCATCCAACAAATCCCAAAGTTGGTCTCGAAGGAGAAAAATGAATTTCTCCTACAACCTATCACCCTGGATGAGGTCGAGGACATGGTAAGAGACATGGCCACTAATAAAGCACCCGACCCAGATGGCTTCACTGCTGATTTTTATCATAGCTGTTGGGATATCATTCTGAAATAAGTTTGGGAAGCAGTTGAGGAATCCAAACAGCAAGCTATGGTTTTTCCTTCCCTCAATGCCACCTTCCTCACTCTAATTCCTAAAGAAGAAAAGGCTCTACACCCCATCAAATATTGGCACATAGCTCTCTGCAACGTCGCTTACGAAATTATCATAAAAGTGATTACTACCTTGGCTCAAGACTATTATGTCGTGCCTCATTTCCGAGGAACAATTGGGCTATGTGGAAGGGAGTAAAATTTTGGATGGAATCCTTGTGGTGCACGAAACGATCCACACCCTCAATAATGCTAAACAATCCAGTATGCTTCTGAAACTTGATTTATCTAAACCTTTCGATAGAGTCTTATGGGCATATATGAAACAGAACCTCCTAGCTTTTGGTTTTGTAGAACAATGGGTAAGTTGGATCCTTACCCTCACCTCATCTTAATTTTTCTCAATCATAGTGAATATATCCCCTTGCCCCACCTTCTCCTCCCATAGAAGCATTAGGCAGGGTGGCCCTCTCTCCCCCTTCCTCTTCATTCTTATGATGGAAGGTCTTGGAAGAGCATTGAAACACGCCACTCAATCCAATAGTCTTGTAGGTTTTCATCCGGACTATTAAAGATTCACACCTACAATTTGTTGATGACACCATGCTCCTAGCCAAAGCCTCCATGAGAGAATCCTGATGCTTAAAAAACCTCATGTCTACTTTCCTCCTTGTCTCTAGTATTTATTTGAATAATGACAAGTCTGCAATCTTTTTTCTCAATACTCTGATGCATCTCCAACTTTCTATTTCCAGATTGTTAAATTTCAAACGAAGTTCCCTCCCCTCCAAATACCTGGGGACTCCTCTTACCGCCACTTCCTCAAAACATGGCACATGGTCTCAGCTAATTCAAAAAATGGAAAAACATCTGGCCAACTGGTCTTCCTATTCTCTTAACATTGTAGGCCAACTTGTTCTCCTAAAGTTTGTCCTTCACAGCATGAGCACTTATTTATTCTCCATCATGGCTGCCCCAAAAACATTTCTCAATGAGATCAGGTCCCTTTAAAGAACCTTGCTCTGGGGTGGTTCCAAATCTGTGGATCCTAGTGGCTTGGGATAAAATGTGTAAGCCCAAACTTCTCAGAGGCCTTGGACTCCATGACCCCCAAAATAGAAAACAAAGCTATGATGGAAAAACTTTGGTGGCGATGGCTCACTAATCAAGACACGCTTTGGGAAAAGATATGGAAAGGAAAATATGCTTCAGGTATCCCCTCACAAGACTTATTCGTCTAAATACCATTTCCAAAGGATCAATAATATGGAACGATGCTTGGTAGAAGAAGCAAATGATACAAGAACATGCCTTCTGGGAAATTCTGGATGGATCGAGTGCTCTCTTTTGGGATGATTCATGACAACATCTTCCCAATATTTCTGAACACGAGTACCTGCAGCTCTTGAGAACCCACACTCTACATAAAGGTCAATCCCTTGTTTCCCACTTTTGGTAAGATACCACTGATGATCCCCAATGGAGACAATGGAAACCCTCTGAAAATTGGGAAAATGTTTTTATGGAGGACCAGAAACAACTCTTTAATGAAGCAATGCAAGAACAAAAAATCATCACTCAAGGAGGCCACGGCATCCTTCGATGGGGCTACTTTAGCAAGGGATATTTTAGTATCAAATATACCTATTCAATCCTTACTGGATGTAACCAAGAAGGCACCAACAAACTCTTGAATAAAATTTGGAAGCAAAATATTTGGCCCAAAATTTCCACATTTCTCTACGTCCTAGCTTGGAAACAAATCCTTACTTGGGACAGAATCATCAAGCGAGGCTTTGAGGGTCCCTCCATATGCTACCTTTGAAAAGACAAGGTTGAATACCTCGAACACCTTCTTAGTACATGCCATTTCATCATGCATCTCTAGGACCATGGTGTTGCTTCCTTCGGCCAAACTGATCACAACTCCAATGATATCATCTGCACTATAGCCAATTGGAGAGACCAACTCACATCTCACACCATTGTCAACAAAATATGGAAAAAAAATCTGGGATTCCTTCTCTGGGAAATCTGGAAGGAACAAAATAGATGAATCTTCCATAATCCCAGTATACCCATAGATCATTTGGAAAAAGGTACAGGAATGTATTAAGGAAACAATTCATGCTTCCCAGTGGGCATATTCATAATGGGAAGGGGCCCCTCAAGACATGACTATTCTCCATGCTTGGAAATTGCAACCAACAGCAACTCCTTTTCATCATGTTCCCAAACACATGCACTCCTCAAGCCCATACAAATGGTCGCCACCAAATTGTGGTTACATCAAGCTCAATTTTGATGGAGCAAGCAGGGGCAATCCTGGCCCTGCAAGATATGGACCACAATGGCCACGTATTACATTTCTTTGTTGATTTCATAGGAAAAGACAACAACAATGCAGTTGAGTTATTTGCTATATTAAAGGGCATCCTCATCGCTCGCCAGGCTCGCTTCTCTAAACTTCTTATGGAGGGGGGACTCACATCTCATGATTCAGATTCTCTCCAAGTTACTTAGAGGATCCAAAACTTCTAAAGTTTCCCCAAGCTGGCGTCTGGCTACCAAGCTTGACCTTCTGGTCACTAATCTTGATAGCTCAACGGTTATCATTACTCAGCATGTTCGGAGAGATGCCAACAAGCTCGCTGACAGAATTGCTAATTGGGGCATAGACCATCCCCGAGGGAAATGTAAACAGGATTGGATGGAAGATGACAATGTCTCCCTCAAGGAAGATTGTCTTCGTATCAGCCTTCAGGACCACGCCCCCCACAGCGGGTGTCACACCCAAGCCAACATTGATGCACGTGGCCACACTTAGCCACCACCTTAGTATCTTTTCATGCGGTATGTCACGTGAAACTAGGCTTCTAACCGTATGCACCTGCTTAAAGAGTGTCCTATCCAAGGACGGGACTTCCATTATGTTTTAAGGAGTCCATATCACTCCGTACAGAGCTTAAACGGTTTGGAAGTCAAGTTTTTAATGGTAATAATGCAAGAAGGTGGCGGAAGTAGCGTCTTGCACACCCTGCATGTGCACAGACTTAATACAAGATTGTTAAAACGCAAATCCTAGCTGAGATATAACATTCTTATGCACCGCCATTCCTCATCCCATCGCTCTGTCTATATTTTGGTTCTTTCACAGGCTGCTCCTCCTTGTTGGTAATTCTGCAATTTCAAAGCACAAATTATTCAAACCAAGGTCACCCAACGCAAAACTGAGCATGGACCGCGTCGCACTCATATACTGCGGGCTTTGAAGGAGTTTGGTAAGGTGCATGGGTTCTTCAAACAGGAGGTCTCGAACTCTGCTTGTGCAAGAACTTTGCACCTAGAAAACCGTCTAAAGAGAAAGAGAGAGTGCCCCTCTCCCAGATTGTTGGATGTGGAATTGGGTGGCCTTGTTGAGGGCTCTGGCTCGACTAGCATGCATGAAACCCATCACACCAAGATGCTACAGGTCCTCTAGACCACCAAATCTCTGCTCTCATTAGCCATGGATGATTGCATCAAGGGACTTCTCACTCCCGAATGTGGAGCTTCGTCGCTTGTTCCCAAGTGTCGAACCTAAACACCACCCTATGTTCCTTGTTTCAGTATCAGTGCGACGAGATGGGCTGCCTCAATGCAAAAGTGGACGCACTTGCCCATGCCATTACTGATAAGGCCTTCACTCGCCCATAGCCTCAGCAGGTGGCATCCACCCAACGGGTCTACAGGTGAAGACACTGTCAACAGCAAGGAGACGAGTGCCCTGTTGGGTGTTAATTCCTCTTCTACCCTTATGTCTAATGAGGAGCAATCACGGGATTAACTCAGTTTTAAATTTCCTGCTTTTTTGAGTTACTGTGGTCATAACCCTCGGCCTGTGGGGGGACTTTGTAGCTTTAAAACCTTCAAACATCTCTAGTTTTGACTAGCTCTGCATCTAATAGACTCTAAGCACATTAATCATGCATGCCTTTGCACATTCATCATGCATGCCTTCACGAAATGTACAACTTTTAGTTTTTAATTTAATAGAATTCAAACCTTACAAAAACGACTTCTTCACATTAAAATTAAAAAATAAAATAAATAAAACCCAATACTCTAATGGTTTTCTATGTGATTCTTAAGAAAAAAATCCAATCCACACTAATTATCTTAGTACAGAGACATTTCCCATATCCACATTAATACTACTCTTCTTCCATGGTTGAAACTTAACCTAACATTAAGAAGTTACTTTTAATCATGCAACAATGGATGAAAACCCTAATTCTCCAATTCATAAATGCAACATTACACTAAAAGGTTACTTTTAGTCATGCAACATGGATCAAAACCCTAATTCTCTAGGTCAGAAATGCAACAATGCCTACGACGATCCTAATTCTCAACTAAACGAAATGCATATTAAGAAACAATTTTTTAATACCCAACGATGGAACTGCTGGTCAATTAAAGGACAGACTGCCCTTGCCTAACATTCTGTTGTGGTAAAATAGAGACTATGCAGTTCAAATCTTCCAGAAAAAGGAATCTGAAGCGCCGGGTCGAACAGTCGCCGAAAGAGCGACAGGTGCTGGCTAGAGTCCCAAATTCCAATGTCCACTGTCTTGTGGGACGTACAGTGGAGTTGCATTGAGTGGAGGAACGAATGGACCCTTTACAGTAGTCAGTGCTACTGTCCTCACCACGTGAAACTGAAAAGAAAATTGAATAGTAACTGCTTTTCTTTACACGAATGTTATTCTTTCTGCAATGACCGTTTTTTCCAAAAATGATACTACTCGTCTTGGGATGAACGAATTTGAGCACTTGGATGAATTCTGTGCCTTGAATGGTTACACTGGTACAGTGCCATGCTTCGTCAGTGGCTACTTTATCCTGTGTTTTTTCGAACCAAGAAGAAATTAATGAACAGCGGGATTAGGTACTTGTAGAGTTCAGTGCAACTCGCCATAACCAGAGGGTGGAATCTAATCGATGGCTGAGAAGAATTTAAATCTTCTTTCTGCAGTACAGATCCCTGCAAGGAGATAATTACAGAAATAATGGAGATATGTCGACGTAATGACTCAAGTCTACAATTTATAAGATACCATCTAGAAGAAACACTGGAAAAGGAAGTCAATAATATTGGAAAGTGGACAAAGTTCACTGGAAAATGGACCAAGTTCAGAAAGTGGAAATCAAGGTGGAGATTTTACCCATTAGTGGTTAGACAGACAACTTGTGACTTGATGATTGGTTATAGTAGTCAAATTCAATTTAGCAATAGAATAAATAATAGATGAAGACAAAGTTAAATTATTGATATAAAAATATTTTTTTTCTGTGTTAAGTGAATATATGTGTGGATGTAGACTCTCAATGTCATACAAGCAAGGGTAGAAGGAGTTCAGAGTTTCCATTAACTATCAAATATGGGATGGATTAATAATAATAATAAATAATATCATATCGAATATGGGGTGGATTAATAATTAAAAATTAGAATGTAAGGCAGCTAACCATAGTGGGCACACACAAAAGAGATTGTGCTCTCGCAATCTGATTAATTCATGAAATGATACATACATTTATAGGCTTGGGAAGCCTCAACTAAATCCCTGGAATAGTGGGGCTACCAAACTCTGGTGAACACATAAATACAAGGTTGTTACAACAGATAGAGTGAAGACAATAACCAACACTAATTATGGAATCAACAATCCAAACAAGATACTATTTTCTCCATTATTCCAACACTCCCCCCTAATGGAGAAATGAGTTTTCTACGACTCCTAGCTGATCTCTAAATGCTTCAAACTTTGCTTTTGAAAGAGGCTTGGTGAAAATGTTAGCAACATTTTCATTTGTATTACAATAGATCAAGTCAATCTCCTTTGACTACAACTTTTCTCTGACAAAATGATGTTGGATCTCAATATGTTTAGATCAAGCATGATACATTGGGTTGTTGGCTAATTTGATGGAGCTTTGGTTGTCACACTTGATAATTGTTGGTGATTTCTGTTCTTCTCCCACATCTTCAAGGATTCGCCGCAACCAGATCGCCTCACAAGTTGCACTTCATAAAGATTTGTACTCTGCTTCGGTAGATGATAAAGAAACAGTTGGTTGCTTCTTACTACTCCATGACACGATCCTAGAACCAATCTTGAATGCATAACCTGTGGTTGATTTTCTATCATCAGGATCTCCAGCCCAGTCTGAATCTGAATGACCTGTCAACTTAACATCAAATGTATCAGTATACTTAAGACCAAAATTACATGTGCCCTTAAGATATCAAAGAACCCTTTTCGTTGCTTTCCAGTGGCTTTCACGGGGCTTAGCCATAAATTGACTAAGGATGCTAACAGAGTATGCAATGTCTGGCCTGGTTGTGGTGAGATAGTTCAAACTTCCCACCAGTTGTCTATATGAAGTGTCATCCACCTCCTTTGTGCCATCCTCACTACAGAGTTTGGCATTCTGTTCCAATGGAGTAGGTAATGGCTTGCATCCATCCATATGAAACCTTTGAAGTAGCTCCCTTGTGTATTTACTATGTGTGACCACTGTCATGCCAGCCTCTCTCCAAACTTCAAGGCCTAAACAGTAATGCAGATCTCCAAGATCCTTCATCTCGAATACCTGTGACAACTTCTGCTTGATTTCTTCAATCAGCGTAGAAGCATCTCCTGTTATGATGAGGTCATCAACATATAGAGAAATCAATGCAATGTGTCCCTTCACATCTTCCTTGACATACAGGTTGGGGTCACTCTTGCTTCTCACAAAACCTTGATGAGAGAAGAAAGTGTCAATCTTCATGTACCATGATCTCGGGGCCTGCTTCAATCCATATAGCGCCTTCTTCAACCTGCAAACAAGATGTTCATGTCCCTTCTTCACAAACCCCTCTGGTTGGACAAGGTACACCTCTTCCTTCAAGTCTCCATTCAGAAAGGAAAACTTGACATCCAATTGATGCATTTTCCAATGGTTCTTGGTGGCTAATGCAATCATCACTCTAATGGTGTTCAACTTGGATACTGGTGCAAACGTGTCTTCATAATCAATACCCTCCTTTTGTGAATAACCTTTTGCTACCAATCTTGCTTTATATTTATCGATACTACCATCAGCCTTGAATTTAGATTTAAACAACCATTTGGAACCTATGGGAACTTTATCCTTAGGAAGCTCTGTCAATTCCCATGTGTCATTCTTCATTATAGAATTGTACTCTTCAGTCATTGCATCCATCCATTCCTTCTTATCTTTTGCTTGTTCAAAATTCAAAGGTTCAACAACATTCATTACCTGAGTCATTAAGGCATAGTCTCTGAACCTTATAGGTGGTTGAATCTGTCGTGTTGGCCTCCTTTGTGTTTCAATTCCTGTTGGAGTTCCATCAAATATTCTTCTGCTTGTCAGAGATTCTTCACCACTTCTTGGTGATTCTTCATTGCTTGAAGTGTCCATGTTGCTTGAATATTCTTCTTGTTTTTGTTCCGGTTCCACATTCTCATTTGCATCTTCCATGATGTACTCATCAGGAATGCACCATGTATCATTGATGTCCACCTGAGGACATTCATCTACATCTTCATGAAATATTACATCTCTACTTGGAAAAACTTTATGCATACTAGTATCAAACATTTTGTATGCTTTATGATCATCACAGTAACCAAGGAAAATGCATTTGATAGATTTTGCATCAAGTTTTCTCCTATCATCTTTAGGAACATGTGAGAATTCTTTGCTACCAAATACTCTTAGATGACCTACTTCAGGTTTATAACCATAAAGAACTTCAAAAGGAGTTTTATGGTCTAAGCTTGTAGTTGGACTTCTATTCTTCAAGTAAACAGCAGTGCTAACTGCTTCGGCCCAAAAACCATTAGAGAGATTTTTACCTTTCATCATGCTCCTTGCGCATTCCACCAGGGTTCTATTATTCCTTTCAGCTACTCCATTCTGTTGAGGCGTATGCGGCACTGTGAACTGTTGTTGGATCCCATTATCCTTGCAGTATCTATTAAAGGCTCCTGAGGAGTACTCTCCCCCTTGATCTGACCTGAGGATTTTGATGGGCTTTCCTGTTTCCTTCTCAACCATGTTTCTGAAGTCTTTGAAATATTCAAATACATCACTCTTTTTCCTCAAAAAACAGACCCAAGTATATTTAGTACAATCATCAATAAAAACCAAGAAGTATGATGCACCACCAAGTGATCTTGTTTGCAAGGGACCACAAACATCTGTATGCACTAGTTCAAGGATGTCCCTCCTCTTTTTCTCTGTATGTGTAGGGAATTCTTCCCTATGCTGCTTTCCCAGTGCACACCCTTCACATGATGCACATTCATTCTTCAACAATGGAATCCCATCCACCATTCCTTGTCTTTGCAGAAGCAACAAATCATTATAATTCAAGTGTTCATACCTTAGGTGCCATAGCACTTCTGTTGACATGGTTGTGGATGCCAACGCCTGATGACCATTCATCGTCACATTGAGCTTGTATAGACCTCCAACTCTTGCACCTGTAGCGATCGCCTTATAGTGATCCTGCACATCCTTCACAAGGCAACGTGACTTGACAAATTCTACTTTCATGTCTTGATCAGCTATGGTGGACACAGAGATCAAGTTCTTCTTTATACCAGGTACATGCATCACATTTTGAATTTGCTTCACACTACCATTTGGTAATGTCACAGATATGTCTCCATATCCCGTAATTGGATGAGAGCGATCATCACCTAGGTATATGTTTGCACCATTGTTAGTTTCCTTATAGTTTTCAAACCATTCTTTGTTGCATGACATGGAAGCACTAGAATCTACAAACCAAGCATTAGAGTCATCTGTTTCGGTAGATAGGGCGGCATCTGAAAGGAACAATCTAAGGTTTTGGAAATCATTTTCCTCCTCTCTTTTAGCAAAATGACTAGCATATTTTCTTTGTTTTGCCTCATCGGACTTCTTCTTATAACAATCCCTAGCAAAGTGTCCAAGCTTACCACAATAATGACAAATTACATCACTCCTTTTAGGATGTGAGTCAAACTTTGAATATTCCATACCTTGATGAGTATGTGCATGTGGCAGTTTACCTCCTTTGTTTCTATCCCATGGCCTCTTCCTGTATGGTTGTTTAGCCATCAACGCCAAATCTGAGCTTGAAGGCCTGCCTTCAAGATTGCTTCTACGCTCTTCTTCTTGCACAAGGATACCTGACAATTCTTCAAAGGTGGGGGCATTTTCCCGAGCTGCAAGACTAGAAATGAACATTTGATATTCTACTAACATCCCTTTCAATGTGATTGTGACAAGATCGGAGTTGGACACCTTTTCACCAATATCACTCAACTGATCTCTCAAGTATTTAATTTTAGATATGTAGTTGTTCACATCTTCTCTCTCCTCCATCTTAATAGAAAGCAACTTAGTTTTTAAAAACAAGATGCAATTTGAATTTGATGTTTCATACAGACCTTTGAGTGTGCTCCATGTGGTTGTGGACGTCTTACATTCTCGAATGTGCCGGATGATGTTGTCCTTTACGGACATTCTGAGAAGCACCTTCGCTTTTCTCTCGCGTTGATCCCAATCCTGAACTAAATTGGTGGGGGTTTCTGGCCTCTCTTCTTTGCCAAGAATGATGTCCCAGGCCATCGCTGCTTCCAGCAGTGTTTGGATCTTGAACTTCCAGTTGACATAATTGGTTCCGTCCAACTTATTTGCTTCTGTCAGGTATGAGTCTTCCAACTTGTTCGGCATCCTTCAGTCCTCAACGGTGGCTTATTCTTCCTTCGATGGATCTCCTCCAGCAACACTGGCCTTGTATGGCTGCAGATCTGACTATCTTCACCAGCAAACACTCTTTCAACACACAAGTGGCAGCTCACTTTACTTGATCAGGTGTCAGGTCGTCCTTTCACAGCATCTGGTCATCTCCTCTGCTTTACAAACTGCGGATCCTCAACACAAAGTCGTTTCCCCCTCCAAACAGCTCATCCACAAACAACGATTACACCAGGGCGTCGATCTAGAGCAGCAAAGAAGGGGCCGAAGACTACTCTCCTCCACGGTCTCAGGAGGGAACACAGGGGCTGCATGCGTTTTCCTTTCGCACGATATCACAAGCAACGCTCTGACCTCTCTCACGGGTGATGCACAGATTTGGGTTCAAAACTTTCGGCAACAATAACTTTAGCAAGCAGCGGCGATTTCAGGTGGCAGCACTCCTCTAACGTAGGCAGCAGAAATTCTCCAATTATCGGTCTCTACACAGCGTTGGATTGATGACGGACAGATCTTCTCCAGCAACGTGACAGGTTTGCTCAAAATCTGCTCTCCTCTAGCAGTGCGGGCTCTTCCTCTACACGCAGCAGATGCGTCTTTAAAAAAAAATTGAAGCTCGACTCAGATGGCAGTGAATTCAGTTCCACTAGCAACGGCTCCCTTCACAGCAATTCTGGCACTGATCATCAATGATCTCCTCGATGACAATGACAGTGGACTTAACTCCACACAGCAAGCAACTCCTCTTTACACAGGCAGGACAGCTTTCCTCCAGTCGATTCCCCCAATAGCATAAAACGGATCTCACACATTAGCTGACACAATATTTAAATGGAAAATACAACAATGCTCCTCTCTCATGATCCTGGGCACTGCCGTGAGGGAGTTAGCTCCAGACCAGCTCTAATACCAAATTAAAAATTAGAATGTAAGGCAGCCAACCACAGTGGGCACACACAAGAGAGACTGTGCTCTCGCAATCTGATTAATTCATGAAATGATACATACATTTATAGGCTTGGGAAGCCTCAACCAAATCCCTGGAATAGTGGGGCTACCAAACTCTCGTGAACACATAAATACAAGGATGTTACAACAAATAGAGTGAAGACAATAACCAACACTAATTATGGAATCAACAATCCAAACAAGATACTATTTTCTCCATTATTCCAACATTAATAATAATAATGGGATTACCTATGACAAAATTCCAGCCAAGGAACATCTAGTTAACTACTATTCCTTTCAATTCAAAGTGATGGATGAAGAATATGACTAAGTTCATTAATGGATTTATAACACCAATTTAAAAAGAATTTGAGATGTTTCACGTATTATTACGTAACTAGTAAAGGATAGAATTGGTTACGAAACTCAAATAATTAAGGAAAGATGAATGTTGAAAAGGATGGCATGTAGAAGAAGCTATTTATTATGATTCCATGATATGGTACTAACTTCAAGTAATTGAAAGAAGGAAAAATACTGTAGATCAAGAAAAATATTTACTTATGAAAAAATTAGAAGAATAAAGGACATTAGGAGGATAAATATTGAAGACTAAACCTAGGGAAGCACCAAAAGTTGTTTGTGATAGAGAAGGGAGAGAAACAAATGTTAACACCTAACAGGTTGAGTGAAGAAATTGAAGAAATTTATTTGATGGAAGACATGCATATCATGGTTATTTGATAGAAGCCATGCATATCATGGCTATTTAATGGAAGCAATGCATATCAAGAAGCAGCTATTGACAACATTATTTAATATTGGAAACTCATGACATCTCATCTTAAAAGCTATAGAAAATAATCATAATATACATATGGTTAAACAACCATAACCCTTCTCCTTGGGTTGGATTGGTAGTAAAAAGGATGTGCACATCAAGTGTAAGTGCTAGGTAATTGTTTTCATCTTGAAATATACCACATTGATGACATAGAGCTCACAGTTGTTCTTTTATATGTTCATGGTGGTATTTTTGGAAATCCTTATCTTTGGGATTGAATTTGATTTATTAATAATGCCTAAACCAATACAAACTTATCAAATATGGCCAAGAGTACCCAATGAAAACATAGAAAGCTCCAATGCCCTCATGGATTACTAAAGCATGGATATTGAGCGAAGTTTTAAAAAAAGTCAGAAGGGAAGAAGAAACTAGATAAGTTATTACCATGTTATTGTTGTATATACCTAGAACTATGCAATATGCCTCCATATTGCATAATTGGGCACCGCATTGATTTACAATAGGTATTTTTCTACCTATTGATACATTATGAGACTTCATAATTGTTGTAAAATGAGGAAATGAAGATATAGATTCAAGAGTTGCTAGATAAGGGCCACATTTGGACCAAGTTATCACCTTGTGGGTCTTCCATTGTTCTGGTTATAATGCAAGATGGATCATGGAGAATGTATGTATACTTTTTCTTTTTAACATCACCATTAAGAATTGATATTAATTATTTTGCATCAATGACTTACAAATCAACTCCATGGATCAATGTACTTTAAGATCCATTAGATTTGTATCATATTTAGAGATAAATGGAAGACATCCCTTGTGTTGTTCATGGGGATGATGAATGAGGTGCATAGGCTATATCTCTTTTGTGATTATATACACTAGATGATTGAATTAAGTTGGATTCTAATTAAAAACTCTTATGTGTGTGTGTGTGTTTCTTTTCAAAGATTAATGAATAGTCCAAAACTCTTTTTCACTTGGAATATGTAACAAACCATTGGGGTGGTTGGCCTTCCAAGGAAGCCCATTAAATATGAAGGATTTGAAGAAGGATTGATTCAAGAGAGTAAATAGATAGATCTTGAGAGGAAATGGAGAACCATGGAAATATTCTAGAACATGAAGGACTCAAAATAAGAAACCCCTTCAAAGATTGAAGGCTATTTGTGAGCCAAAGCCATTTGCAATTTTTCCATTGAGCAAAAAAATGCATTAAATCTCTACTTGAGAATGCATCTCACCATTGTAACCATTTCCTAAGCTTAATAAAACCCCCCACTAAATGTTGGTTTTCCTAGGTTTCTAGGGTAAAATCTATGCTTCTATTATAATTGTTATTTCCCATGTGCTTACTTCGGATGATATATTTATGGGGTATATCTTCCAATTAAAATTCCAATATTGTTGTTTAAATGTTGTGTGTGATAGATAAATTTATTTTGTAGTTTTCATATTTGTTGTTTTGGTTATAATATAGATTTTGAGATTGATTAATGGTTATTTTTGGAGGATCCTAGCTGACTAGGCTAGTGGTGAACTATACCTAAAAAATGTAATATATAGAAACTTTGATATAAAGATGTAAAAGATTGTGTTTGTAGTGACCATGTATTAATAAAGACTACTTGTGGAAAGTTTCACAATTACTTGTGTCTCTTTATCCGCCTTCTATGTTGGCATGTTTGTATATTGCTTGATGCATGTTATGTGGTTGCACTATTGGAAACAACTTTTACGTAACCCTTATATTATAACATTTGTTTTGTTGTCAGTAGTGCACAACCTAGGAATGTAGAATAATTGCATGCAAATATGTGAGGAAGATATTTATGAGTGGTGGAAAAAAATTTGAGAATTGTTTGAAGAAATAGATTCACAACTACATAAGCAAGTGTGTAATTTTTCACAGTCCCACAAAAGGTTTTTGAAATCTACACTAGTAGATATCAAGAAGCTTACCAACAAATTTCCACATGGCACAACTAACTAAGGACCATAAATTATTTTCAAAACACTAATTAACAAGGGCACACAAATTTATATGAGTGGGTTGAGAAAATTGTTGAATAGTTCTACAAAGAGCAAGCAATAAAATAAAGAACCTCCCTCGATGACATTAAAATAATATTTTATGACAAGATTCAAGATAAATTTATTTGTTCAATACCTACATCATTGCATAAGTTCATGATTGATAAGGTTGTTGGACATATAGGTGAAGAAAGGCCTCCTTTGCATACACCTATTTATATCAACTAAAAGAAGATGGAAGAGTGGGAGTACTTCTTGCATAAATGAATATGTCCACAATGATCTTTGACGATGACCTAGAGTAAGTTGGGATTGGCGACGGGGGTAGCTGCTTTTGAGATGCCTAAAAGAAAGATAAAATAATTAGTCAACTGAAACTAAATTTAATTCTCATCAAGGTTCATCAATCCATGACTGGGTATTATTATATTTAATTTAATTACAACTTTCATTTTAACCATTCTGAAAATGCAAAAGTTCAATTTTTACACAGTAAATAAATCCTATTCATTCAACATAGCATGACTAAATTTTTTTGTGTGCATATGAGTATTTAAGAATACTTGATAAACAATATACAAGCAGTTTATAAGAAGTTTATTTCAAATTTACAAAGAAAATACATATGTTGCATTACCTCTTTTTGAAATGGTAATGAAGACATTTATCCATCCTTGAGTTGAGTTGCTCAGGCTCGTCCATTTCCCAAGTGAATTTACACCACCTTGCCAACTAGGAGCCTTTTTGGCATCCTAGTTCCAAGAAACCTTTCAATTTCTTCTCCCTCCATGCCCGTGACTCCCAAAACAATGATGCACCTCTGTATGAATAATAATAAGAACATGTTCCCTCTTCCCATGGTTCTTCCAACACTTGTATTTTTTTCCAAAATCCCACTTCTCCGCCTTTTCCCAAAATTTTGATACCCCTTCCACCTATATCCCTTCACTATCCATTCCCAACACTTATCCACCACCTCATTTCAATAAAATAATATTAAATAATCAATAAATAATTTTTCTCCAAAAATAGCAAATGCAATTCAAATTAAATAATAATATCGTGGATGCAAATTATCATTTCATGTGCTATCATTTAAATACACTATGATAGTCCTATCCATGAATTTATGCAACCATATCCACCCATTTATTTATAATGCTATCCCACACACAAGACAATAACGATATTTCTTGTGCATTATATATATATATATATATATACACACACACATGCAGACACACACACACACGCACACTTATACTTCAACAAATAATTCAATAATATTTACTTGAATCTTTTTAATACTAGCTCATACATACATATGTATAGGTATAATATTTCAACAACTCATTCAAATATTAAACATATCCATCATGTCAATAGTTCTCACAAGTCATATTATAATTATGTATTTATTTGTATATATACATACTAATAATTCATTTAATATCAACCAAATTAATAATGAATATTGTACTAACCATGCATGCTAATGTACTCACGCAAGGTGTGTATACATGGCCACTGCACACATTCTTTGCATGGGTACTAATAATCACATTTAATGCCCCTAATGTATAATTCTTATATGCTTGCAAACAACATACAAAAGAACAATTTTTAAACAATTCATCATTCATAAATATTCAGACAATAGCATTAAAACTGAATTAGATAAGTCTAATGAAACAAATCAAGCATATAATCATGATGGTTTATAACAATGAATAACACCATCCAATCCCATCATTGGTCCCATCCATCTCCATAAGTACTCCAAACACCTAATCACCACTACTTTCATCACGTGACCTCACCATACCATCCTCTACTGCAATATGTTGTAGCGTCGGCTATACCAACCTAACCATAGATATAAATCATAAGCAAAAGTGTCAACTACATTGACCAAGCTTCCCCAATAGAAAATTGGAAGTCGTCATCACACATCTAGGGGAGCATGCTCAGCATAGTCCTCCCACGACTCCAAGTTTCATAGCGTAAACGGTGGTAAATGCCTCCACCCCCTTCATAGTGCTAGGGTCAACACCGTACATTAATCATATTTTTTCATCACTATTATAAGATTCACATCATCAAACAACCACTTTGGGAAATTTGCAGTTCCTGACAAAAATCACACTCACCCACAAGTCATAGTTGTTATCACTCAAATTTTACCTTTTGGTTGTGGAAAGATAAATCTAAGGTAACTATTTCAAACCAATCTTTAGGAGGGAAATTAGCCTTTTCCCTACCAACGAGGGCTCTCTCATAAATATGTAAATGGCTAAAGATAATAACTGGGATTTTTCAAAATAAATATGTGGTTGAAATTAACACAAGAATCATTGGGCATGGAGTCAAAACTATGAAATTTATAGACCAGCAGATAAGAAACAATAAATATTTTCACAAAGGAAAGATAGTCATCACTTTACAGTCAAAGCTTTTTTTTGCAGGTGATTTAGAAAGAAACATAGACAGTCCATCAATAATGGGCACCAATTTTCAGATGAATCCACTATCAATTTTAGAGAAATAATGGATACTCAGACCAGATAAATCAAGGCATAAAACATATGAATATCGATTTATTATGAACTCTCATCTGAGCATAGAATATATGACACAATGGAAAGTATAACGAAGAAAGGTAAACATACACATATAAGAAAAAGGAAAGTACAGACTGTAATTCTGATCAACACATGAATCTCTAATACTGAAATATATGTTATTTCCTGTGTGGCTCTTTTATATCAAAAATACATTAACCCAATACAAAAAATCTTGTCTACAAAAAGGTTTCCAACCCTTTTAAAAATAACTCACATTGTCTTATATACAAAATTTCTTTGAAGCAAAACCTAACTGCTTCTTTTAACTAAAACTGAAATAACTTTAACCAATTTGCCAAATGTCAATTAAGTCAAAATTTATACAAAATTATTACAAATAAAATTCTTCAAAAGTCTTCATTTTGTTGATAATTTGCTCGATGAGCATATTCAAGGACGAAGGGTATACTTCATTTTTCCAAAATTTTCCACATAGCTCCACTTGTCAGCAGTAATAGTTTCGTACAGCATCATTTCCTTTTCTAAGACTTTCAGCTCCACACTTTCTTCATTTGACATAGGAGGGATTTCCTCGCTCAGGTTCTTCAACATATCCATGATTTCGAAATCTTCTGCAAGCTTTTCTAATAAGATTTTACCTGTAAGAACATGAGTCAATTTCTGGAATTTATCATGATTCATTCTTATTACAAATAAAAAAAAATTGTAATCATTCTGGGAAATTAATTCATCATTTTCATTCCAAAAAGGAGGTAATCCTTTTTGGAATATTTTCTCGAACTTGTTCTTGAAATCAACAAGTTGTCTTTTCATTCCTGCACACCGAGCTTCGACACTTTCCAGATGGGTATATTTTCCTAATATCCTTCTTGCCCAAGCGATCACTGAAATTCTATCTTTAATACCCAATGTATTCAACTCATCTTCTGATAAAATTCTCAAGAAATCCATGGCATTACGAGCTGTCTCTTTTGGTCTTTTGCTCAAATTTTCTCTTACTCTTGTACAATATTTTAAGGCTTCTTTTATTTTTTTTTCCTTTGCTTTCACAAAATTTAAATAAGGCTTGAGACTAATAGTTCTCTCAATGATAATATCCCAAATCATATGCTTGCATCCTTGCATTGGGACTTGTCCAATCACCTGGGAAGTGAATCTTTGATTTGTATCTAACAACTCCTTATTTTTGTTTTGCAATCCCTTTATTTCTTCATCTTTCTTCTAATTATGTTCTTCTAACTCCCATTTCTCTTCTTTCAATTCTTTAATTTCTACTTCTTTAAGACTCACTTGAGACATGGACTGCACGAGGTTAGTTGTATTAGTTTCTTCGCTCACCTGGTTGGTACATGATTGTTGTTGAGCTAACACTGTTAGCTTCCTTTCAGATTTTCAATTTGATATTTCAAGCTCATTTTGTCTTTCTCCCACTCTACTTCTTTTTCAGCAAATTTTAACAATTCTGCTTTACTATCACTGAGTTCTTTGGACAAAACTTCTTTTTCTTGTTCTAATTTTGTTTCTTCAGGAGCTTGGATTAACTGAGTATTTGGAATTTTCATCTTCTTTTGTAATGCTTGAATCATATTATCTTTTCTATCAATAACTGTTTGCTTGCCTTGCCTCCACCATCACTTCCAATCAAGTCAAATTGTAATTTTTTGACTTGTTGTTGGTGAGCTTTATTTTCCAGTCTTTCTTGTTTTAATTGACTGTCCATTTTACTTACAATACCTTCCAATTTAGAAACTCTCAAATTTTCTTGTGCAAAATCCTCATATATCACCTCTCCTATCTGCTTGTGCAATTGGATCTTATGAGGCACCATTATTTTCTTCAAATTAACCTTTATCTCGGTCATTTTTTCTTCAGTTGATACTGCCAATTTTAAAGTATTTTCTTTGATATCTCTGCGTGTTACTAAAGTAACATCTGAACTTGTCAAATCTCTAACTTTTGGCAATAAACTATAAATCATTTGGGAATAAGCTTGTTTATTTTACCCGTATTGCTTATACATTTCAATTCTGGATTGAAATCTATTTATATCTCCACCCTCCTTAACTTCCTAAAAGTTATATTCCTGTACCTGGACCTCTGGGGCTGAAAACTTCTCTTTCTCACAACTTTTGTGATATGTTGAAATAACCAATTCTTGTTGTGTCTCAATTTTAATTCTCTTTTCGCTATCTCTTTCTTCATCATCTTCATCCATTGTTTCTTACAAACTTCTTTTTTCTCCAACTTCCACAGTATTTGGTATACAATCTGTCTCTATTGTTGATTCTATTAAAATAAGGTCTTCCACCTCTAAACTTGTAAATGCTTCGTCATCAAATTCATACCGCAACAAATTTCTTCCTTTTAACAATCCCTCTGTTTCTTTGTGTTCAAAAGCCTTAGTATTATTATTCTTTCTCCTCTCATAAATGATATGGTGAGGATCATATTCAACTGCTACATCTTTCTTGAATTGCATACTTTCTAACAACTTCTTCACATCCGACAGATCATATTTACCTTTTATAATAAACAGGCCTATTTTCCGCAGATATTTCAAATCAGAAGCTTTCTTGAACTTTAGGAAATGTTCATCTTCTAAAATCAATTTCTTTCTAACAATTTCCAAAGAAAAAATTCTTAAAGTTAAGAAGGTAGGCAGCACATAAGGTTCTTGTACAAAACCATACAATCTAATCACTGTGTAATATTTAAATAAAAACCAATCTCCCACTGCTACCTCCTCCTTCAACCGCATTAGGGACTTCATTTCTGGCAAATCCCTCGGTAGTTTTTCCCCAAAAATCATTCTATATACTTCAAATAGAATGTAATTCATATAATTCAACATATTATCATCTAAATTACCTCTGTAAAGTATTTGTGAGAACTGTTACTCTTCTTGACTGCTTAACATGACCATTTTCATCAATTGTGACTGAAACCTGAAATGTCGTGTATTGGAGAAAATTGTCAACTGTGAGTTAATATTTTTTGTTAAAAACTCTTCCAACTTGAGACTCGGCACCGAATTGTACTCAACTCCAGGTGAACCAACACTTATTCTAAACAACAAACTCAACTATAGCTCGATTACCAGTGTATCAGTGTCTAGACCTAAAAACTGGGCTATCAATGAAAGGACCAATTGAGTATTATCATTGAAAAAATTAACATCCAAAGGGTACAGGGTATTGTCAATTTCCAAGACAGATTTAAGAAGGGTGGTCAAAAAAGCTTGTCCATTCTCAGGAGAAATCTGACGATATAGAGTAACGATAGATTCTTCAGAAAACCTTTCAGATTCAGATGCTTGGGACACAGGGATTCCAAAAGAATTATTGAAAACTGATGGCTTTACGGAACAAACAATCATGGACTTCTGAACGTTCATAATGACTTAAGCATTCATCTTTCATTCATCTTAATAATGTTCAAATCAGCTTTTGTAACATAATCATTCATCTTAAACTCACATGTGGAAATAAAACTTGTCACTTTTCTTTTTGTGCATGTTGCTAATTGAACTAACCGGGATTTTTGAAATTCATGTTTCTTCAACTTACAAGCATCTACCAAACTAGGAGATATATAACTTAACATTGAACTAGAATCAATTAAAATTGAAATAGATCTTTCACAGATTTTACCTTCTACCTCTATCATGGAGGGCTGAAACTCCGCTTGACGATTATCCAAGGCTACGCTTATCTTTGGAATGTTCCTCGCAACTTCTCCTACTGTGGCAGCTTCTCTGACTGCATGAATGCTTCGGTTGTCCTTCTTATGTGGACAGTCCCTGTAGAAATGGATTTCTCCACATCCCCAACATTTTAGAGGTTCTCTTTTTATTTCTTCATTTTTCTAATATCCAGCGTTATCTTTAAAATCAGGTTTGGTTGGTTGAGGTCGGTTAAAGTTATTTTTGGGAAAGTTTCTATTTTTATGAAAGGGCTTGAATTCTCTTCTTTTAAAATCTTGTCCCTCCCTCTTCTTAAATGTTTTTGGGTTATCTTGTTTATGCTTAGCTTGATCATAAGCTAGCTTAGCTTTTCTCATGGCTTCATAAAGTGTTTTAGGGTTTTCAAATTCTAGTCTATCCTTATAGAAGTTTGGTAGACAACCAAGGAACCTTTGTATTTTAGGATTTTCTTCAGTGAGGTAGGGTACATATCTTAATAAGGACGGGAATTTAGTGCATAGATCATGCATCGACATTTTCCCCAACCTTAGTTCATAAAATTCTTTAGATTTACCCTCATAATAATATTCAGACAAATATTCTTTTTTAAACATCTTTTTAAACCAACACCGGGTAACTTTGTGGTCATTAATCCCTTTAGCTTTCTTTAAGTCTTTCCACCAAATTTCAGCTTTCCCAACCAAGTCAAAGATAGCCATTTTTGCTTTCATTGAATTAGAGTAGTTATACATGGTGAAATACTTTTTCATACTTGATAGCCATGCTTCGGCTTCCTCTCCTTTCTTGATTTACCCGTCAAAGATAGAAGGTTTAATTTTTTTAAAAATCTCCGGATATCTCATCTCTACGTTTCTTTTTCCTTCCTCGTCTATGCTCATCTTCGCTACTAGAGTCCTTAGACTCACTGTTAGCGGAGCTATCATCGGAAAAAATTTCGGATGAAGAATCCATTTTTTGTATTTTTATGTTTTCTTTTTATCCCCACATAATTCTTGTCTTTAGAAAATTCAGTTAATTTATGTACTAGAGCTTCATTTACATCTTCTTGGGTCTGCATTACCTGTTCATGTTCCAGTTTAAATGTTTGCAAGTCGTTTTGAAGTTCTCTTGTAGTTTGTATAATTTCCTCTTGATTATCATTCATCATTTTATTGTGTTGTTCTTCTTCAGTTAATTCGACAAAAATGGGAGTGGGAGATCTTTCTTCGGTCATTTCTCAATAATAGGAACTTAAATCACAATCTAATCAAAGAAAACACAATTAAATTTGATCAGCAAATTATATAGCATAAACAGGCATCAATGATGAGCTCCATTAGGTCCTAGTGTAGGAACCTAAAGCTCTAATACCATACTGTCACATACCCATGATCTATTACTACGAAATAATAATATGTAAACAATCATTCTCTTCTTAAATAGAAATTCGATTCATACTAAAGAAGCGAGTGGTTATAAATCAATTGGAAGACAACTATATTTCTATAAAAGCTAAAGGAAATGAAATATTTTGAGACATCTATCATGGAGATTTCCTTTTTCTTACAACTATACATGTAGCTAAAGTCTCACAAGATTTCCTAATATGTTACATAACTAACTTACATAATCATAAATTATATATAAAAAAACCTTTATTTAAATTAGTACATTTTAAAGCTAGCTTGTACATCATCAAGTTCTACCATCATTTACTCTTCTACGTATACATCAATACTTATAACTTTTACAAGAATGACCTTCCATAAGTTTAAAACATTCATAAAAATTGATGCATGAGCATCGGGGCCTAGGCAGACCAGTCGAAGATGATCGACAAGGGGGAGCCGACCAGAGGGAGTGCTGAAGACCACTTGTACGGAAAGAAGGTTGACTGGTCGAGGTCAACAGGTCGAGCAGGAGAAATCGGTATACAACATACTGAAGCAGCAAACAACGGATGTTGTGATGGGTCGAGAGTCGACAGGTTATGGTCGACAAACGACAGGTGAAAGTGAGACATCGGGTAGTCGACAAATGGTCGAACTACGACCTGACAGGTTGGTGGAGCCAAGCGCGGAGGAAGGGGAGGACTAGCGAACCATATAAGTCAATATTGAGCTGACAGAAAGGTCGATAAGTGACCGACCTATTGTGATAGTGTTGAGAGAGCATAAGTCAAGGAAGTTGTACTTGGTAGCCGTTCGGGATAGTTATTGTAGGTAGCTGGGATCGTGACAGATGTCAGTATGGGTAGAGGTTGTGCAGCACGACAGGGGAGTTGACAGTTGCAGGTCTGCAAGATTTGGAAGAATCGACGAACAGGAGGATGCATGTCTCAGGGATTGCAGTGGTCTTAGGAATAGCAGTAGCAAGATAAAAGTTGGAGTTGAGGAATCAAAGGGTAGATATGTCCTCAGCGGCAAAGAACCAGAGCGCAGAGTTGGGACGTTGTGATAGAGAAGAGTCACACATGCTGATAAGGGAGTTGAGATCGAAACATAGCTCAAAGTTCCACAGCGAACCAGGAGAGGGTGAGGTCGACACAGTGAGAGAACACACCACAGTTACTTCTGATTTGTAACGGCTGAGAGAACACTCAGTCGAAATTAGATCGACGACACATGAAATGGGTAGAGTTACTTCAAAGTTATATATTCATGTTGCGGCATAGGTCGGGCAAGTCGAACAAAGTTGTCGATGCATTAAGTAGGAGAGTTACACTGTTGAACACAACGACAGTTCAGGCAACAGGGATAGAGTCGATAAAGACAGAGTATGAGACCGGCAAGGATTGTGCGAAAGCATGGAAGGCTTGTTGTGAACCTTGGAGCGTCAACAGGACTCTGTACTTGAGTTATTTCATCCAAGAAGACTATCTATTTAGGGGAAGTCAGTTGTGTATTCCCATAGGATCAATAAGAGAGAACCTAATCCGAGAATTGCATAATGGCGGGTTAGCGGTACATTTTGGCATCGACAAGACTAAAGCACTGGTCGAAGAAAAGTATTACTGGCCAAGAATGATGACGGATGTCGGAAAGTGGGTTCGACGGTGTCGAATTTTCCAAATGGAAAAAGGGAGAAGTCAGAACACGAGGTTGTATACACCGTTACCGGTACCAGATATCCCTTGGGAGCATCTTAGCATGGATTTTGTGTTAGGATTGCGGAAGACACAACAGGGAAGCGACTCAATATTTGTTGTAGTCGACAGGTTTTCGAAGATGGCACACTTCATTCCGTGTAAAAAGACAAGTGATGCCACAGGGATTGTTGTATTATTCTTCAAGGAGATAGTCAAATTACATGGGTTTCCAAAGAATATCACGTCAGATCGAGATACCAAGTTTATGGGGCATTTCTGGAGAACCCTATGGAAGAAACTGAACACGAAGTTGGAGTTTATCTCGGCGTACCATCCACAGACAGATGAACAAACCGAGGTGGTAAACAGAAGTTTGGGAAACCTTCTGAGGTGTCTAGCAGATGACAGACCCAAGCAGTGGGAAAATGTGTTGGCACAGGCAGAGTTTGCATACAACAATTCTGTGAATCGGTAGACATGGTTGAGTCCATTCCAAATTGTTCAGGGGAGAATCCCACATGGAGTGGTGGATTTGGTCGAGTTGCCGACATAAATCAGAAAAAGAGTGGATGAAGAATCATTCGCAGAGCATATGCATGAAGTTCATGAAAATGTGCGAAAGTGCATAGAAAAGAGAAATGCGGCGTACAAGTTGAGAGCCGACAGGAAGAAGAGGCTACAATAGTTCAGAGAAGGAGACTTAGTCTATGCATACTTGTGGAAGGAAATATTTATAACAGGAACATACAACAAGCTGAAGCTAAAGAAAAATAGACCATTCAAGAGTCTGAAGAAAATGTCAGACAACGCTTATGTGTTGGATTTGTCAGATGACTTGAACCTTTCAGCAACATTCAATGTCTCAGACCTATACAAATTTGAAGAAGGGTCAAGCAGCAGAAGCGAAGAAGTGATGTGCATCGACTGGACAGACCAGATTCCAGACCGACACAAAGAAGAGATCGCAAAAGTAATCGAAGAACGTGAGGTTGGGCGTACCCGTGGATCATGAAGGAAGGAATACTTTGTGTGATGGAAGGATGATGAGTTGCAGGAAGTGACGTGGATTTTCGAAGAAGCATTCAGGTGACTGACGGAGCAGTCAAGTTCTTTTTCACATGGGGAGTCTGATGCAGGAGCATCGGGGCATAGGCAGACCAGTCGAAGATGATCAACAAGGGGGAGCCGACCAAGGGGAGTGCTGATAATCACTAGTACGGAAAGCAGGTTGACTAGTTGAGGTCAACAGGTCGAGTAGGAGTAGTCAGTATACAACCGACTAAAGCAGCAAACAACGGATGTTGTGATGGGTCGATAGTTGACAGGTTATGGTCGACAAATGATAGGTGAAAGTTAGACATTAGGTAGTCGACAAATGGTCGAACTACGACATTTGGCGAAGCCAGGCGCGGAGGAAGGGGAGGACTGGAGAACCGCAGAATTCAAGATTGAGCTGACAGAAAGGTTGAGAAGTGACCAACCTATTGTGACAGTGTCGGGAGAGCAGAAGTCAAGTAAGTTGTACTTGGTAGCCATTCGAGGTTACTAAGGAAGTTAATGACAATTATTGCATGTAGTTGGGATCGTGACAGATGTCAGTATGGGCAGAGGCTGTGCAGCACGATAGGGGAGCTGACAGTTTCAGGTCTGCAAGATTTGGAAGGATCGATGGATAGGAGGATGCGTGTCTCGGGGATTGCAGTGGTCTTGGGAACAGCAGCAGCAGGGTAAAATTCGGAGGTGAGGAATCAAATGGGATATCTTTCCTTAGAATCAAAGAACCAGAGCGCAGAGTTGAGAGGTTGTGATAGAGAAGAGTCACACATGCTAATAAGGGAGCTGAGATCAAGCCATAGCTCAGAGTTCCGCAGCAAACCAGGAGAGGGTGAGGTCGACGCACTGAGATAACACACCACAATTACTTCTGAGTTGTAATGGTTGAGGCCAACTAGTTAGTTATTTATTTGAATTTCAATTATTCCGCATTGTAACCAAATTTGAGAAGTAATATAAGCCACTTCTGGCATCCTGTTTTACACCTTGTTCGTGTAAGCGTTGTGGTATGTGTCATGTGTATTGTTAAGCAAGAGCCTTATTGCTGTAAGGCACCTTGCATAAAAAATATATAAATGTTTTACTGAATCTATACTTTCCTAAAAACCTTCAATCCTAAGGTTTTATCTCATCAATTCCCCAATATACATAAAGAAAAACAATATATTCTAAATCTCATCCATTATCTACCCCAATATATTTGAACAATAAAATCAACAATATACTTTATGTTTAACCAATGGTAAGGTCAACCCAAATCTTGATTTAAAAGTTCGTAAACAGATTATAATATAAATTATATTTCAACCTTTAAACTGATACTTAAACTTCATATAATAGCATCAACCGAATTCAACTTATCGAATGATTGGTGTATAGCTAAAGGAGATACCATTTGAAACTAAACTTAGACATTCATTATAATACCCACCGAATCATACAGTGAGTGGTTGGTACACAACTAAAAGAAATACCATTTGAAACTAAATCTTTAGATATCCACCGGATTTTTATGATAACTTAGAATCTACCGACCCAAACTAAAAAAAGTATACAGTTTGTAAAATAAATAAAAACTATACTACATACCATAAACAAGAACCACTCCATAAATCTAAATCTGACGATTTGTAAGTTATACTGCCGGAATTGTAATATGTTTTTTTTTTGGTTAAAATAAATAGCGTTCTAAGACTGCAATCAACCGAAAGCAAAGGATAACCATATAATTTATAAACGTCGAAGTGTAAGGGTGCTAAAATACAGGGAACGGGTTGGAGGTTTCGGCATGATAGATACAACCATAGGATCCAGCATTGAAGGAAGCTCAGCGAGGCAGAGACAGACATAGGCTCAGAGTTGTAGGAGGTAGATCACACGGCGAGAAGGAGAACACAGAAAAAATGTTATCTAAGGCAAAAGATCCCACAGGGGAAAACGCCAATAATCAATCAAAAAGGAGAAAGCAAATTTCTGATAGGGATAAAAGCATCAACGTTCTAGCCAGGGCGTCGAAAGGATAATAAAAAGAAAACTCTAATGAACTGCGAATGGAAAGACAACAAAGTCATAACAACACCATTCAAGGAGATATACTAAAGGTTCACACAATTGATGGGGACCGTAAACTTCCATCATTGTGAACAAAAATTTGCAAGTTTACAGCAATTCTTCTATGCGGTACTAAAACAACCGTAAACTTAAACCAAGGTCTCAAAAAAGAACAATGTATCATTGTCATAATCTAAAGTTTCACGCCCGTTTGACTAAGATTAACATAATAGTAACAAGATACTCAATACTGGTTAAGATAAATATGTAGTGACAATGCAGGGATCCAATAAGTTTCGCTGATACCCATACTGAAGCATCAAATCGAGTTTTAACTCAATAATAAAAAAGAATGAAATCTCAGACTATGTGTAGATCTAAAGGTTGTTCTTCAATCCTGTACAACAACATTTAGACATTTAAACAGGAATTTAATGGATTGTATTCATACACCGGTCATCAAAGATCACATACGGGATGTACATAATAACATAAACCATTTTCCAACATAAGAACTAACTTTAAACCAGTAGGCATGCAACTAACATATACTTACTTGACAGGAAATTGTTTCCGAACCATAATGCAATGGAGAGGAATCAATTCCTCCCAACCATAAAGGATCTGAAAGAACCAGACCTCACCCCTGAGCTGGATCACCACCTCCACTTTCGGACTAGCATGACTACAACACAACACTCCCTACTAGGAATCTGTAACAGTCAAAATGGATGGAATTATCAAACAAGAGGACTCAATAAAATTTCTCCAGCATTATAATACTCCTTTGCACAACATCCTTGATGCTCTCTCAGTGCTCCTCTTTATAGTTTTTTCCTAGGACTTGTGCCATCACCAACTCAATCTCAAGTAATCCTCAAATCCTATTTTTGTGGATCTTGTCTGGAGTGTTGAGTACTCCACTTGAATTGATTGGTTTATCATAATTATTTGTGCTATATCTTGTCCATAGTGGTAGGTGGTGTCCCCTCATTCAATTGATCCTCTCCAATGTTGATTTCTTTTATTAAAAATAATAATAAAATAGTTTTTGGTGCATTTCATTCTCACATAAGTGTGAGTTACAATATTATGAGTTTTTTAATAACTCAATAATAAAACAATAATAATCTTTTCAAAAATGTTTTATAAGCGGGTATCACATTCCTCCCCCCCTTATTCTGAACACCGTCCTCGGTGTTACTTTTATTCTATTTTATTCAATCAGAGCCTTCTTGCTCATGTTGGAAAAACGAAGGGTATGCCTCTCATATTGTGTCCTCCAATTCCCAGGTAGCCTCTTCTGGGCTAAAGTGCTTCCACTGCACTTTAATTCGAGCGATAGCTCGATTTTGCAGCATTATCTCCTTCCTCTCAAGGATACGCATAGGCCCAGTTTGAAACTCTCCCTCAGGCTCTACCTGAATCATGTCCCAATCAAGTATGTGAGTTGCGTCATGAACGTATTTTTTTAACAAAGATACATGAAATGCATTATGAACTTTAATAGAAGGGGGAAGTGCCAGTTCGTAGGCTACCAGCCCTACCTTGGCCAATACCTCGAACGGTCCACAATACCTGGGGGCCATCTTCAAACACTTACTCAACCTAAAGGAACTTTTTTTCGGTTTTACCTTTAAGTGAACATGGTCTCCGACATTAAACTCTCTTTGTGATCTCTTGAGATCTACATAGCTCTTTTGACGATCCTGTGCACATTTTAGATTTGGTTGTACCTGTTTAACAATTTGCTCCATGTCTCTTAATAAATTGGGTCTGACCACAATCCTATCCATGGGGCTATCCCATGTTATAGGCGTGTGACACTTTCGACCATATAGGATTTAAAATGGTGTCCATTTTGTCGATGTTTGATAACCATTGTTATATGCAAACTCGACTAAGGGAAGATATTCTTCCCACTTACTGGGCTTGTTCATCACGTACATTCTTAACATGTCTTCAAGTATTTGGTTAGTTCTTTCCATATTCCCATCTGTTTGCAGATGGTATGCAGTACTAAAATTTAACTTTGTTTCTAACCCTTGAAATAATGCCTTCCAAAAATTGCTAGTAAATTTTGAATCTCTATCTGATATCAACCACTTTTGGAATGCCATGCAATCTAAATATTTCCTTCATAAAAATGTCAACAATATTCACAGCTTTAAATGTAGACTTAATTGGAATGAAATGTGCAGCTTTACTTAGTTTATCAACCACTGCCATAATTGAATCATGTTGTCTGCTATTTTTAGGTAATCCGGTTATGAAGTCCATACTTATCACTTCCCAATTCCATTCAGGAATGGGAAAGGGTTGTAACAACCTCGCTGGATGTTTATGTTCGGCTTTTACCTGTTGACATTCTAGACATATGGCTAGATAGTCGGCAACTTATTTCTTCATATTAGGCCAATAATATTCTTTCTTTAAAGTTGTTAACATTTTCTGGTACCCAAGATGGTCGGAGTAAGGTTTCTTCTTATGAGTTTCATTTAATATTAACCTTTTTACTTCTTCTGAGTTGGGTACATAGATTCGGTTCTTATACTTAAGCAAGTTGTCGGCCCCGACACTAAAGTCGGTTGGTTCATTCTCATTAACACTTCTTTTCCATTATTCTTTAGTTCTTAAATAATCTTGATCATTTTCCGCAACATTATTTATTATGTTCTCCAAATCTGTTTTATAGCTGCTCATCGCAGTAGAAATTTGAATGTTTACATTCCTGCTTAAAGCGTCAGCAACCTTATTTTCCTTTCCCTTAATGTGTTTAATTTCAAAGTCGTACTCACTCAAGAAGGCGAACCACCTAGCTTGTCGAACATTAAGATTTTATTGATCGAAAAAATATTTTAAGCTTATGTTGTCGGTTTTTAAAATGAATCTTTTCCCAATTAGATAATGTCGCCACATTCTTAAAGCGTGAATTATGGCTTCCAACTCTATGTCATGAGCCGCATAGTTCTTTTCGTGTTGCTCAAGTTTTCTAGATTCATAGCTTATTACATGGTCTTCTTGTAGTAATACTCCACCTAACCCTTCTAAACATGCATTCGTACAAACCACAAAGTCTTTGTAGGGATCATCTATTTTTAGAATAGATGCGGTGGTAAGTAAATGTTTTAACTTTCCTGACACTTAGTTGTCCAATTAAATTTTAACCCTTTCTTTTGGAGTGAGGTTATAGGATATGCAATCTTCGAAAATCCCTCGATAAATCTATGGTAGTAACCCGTGATAGCCATGAAGGATCTAATACCCGTCACATCCCTTGGGACTGGCCAATCTATGATTGCTTTGATTTTTTCCAGGTCTACCGCAATTCCATCTTTCGAAATTACATGTCCTACGTATTGTACTTTATCTTGCTAAAATTCATATTTACTAAATTTCACATAGAGTTGGTGTTCTCTTAAATTTTGTAGGACCATTCTTAGGTGTTATTCATGTTCTTCTTCATTTTTAGAGTAAATTAAGATGTCATCTGTAAAGACGATGACAAATTTATCCAAAAAATTGTGTAACACATTGTTCATTAGACACATGAACATTTTCGGGGCATTGGTCAACCCAAAATGTATGACCATGAACTCATAGTTCCCATAACGTGTTCTGAAAGTGGTTTTATAAACAGCTTCATCCTTTATTCTTATTTGATGGTATCCAGTTCTTAAATCAATTTTACAAAACACTGTTGATCCTCGTACTTGATCGAATAGATAATCTATGCGAGGGAGCGGGCATCGATTTTTAATGGTCATTTTATTCAGTTGACGATAGTCGACACACAACCTCAGTGCGCCATCTTTCTTTTTCACAAAAAGCACCGATGCTCACCATGGGGACACACTCGTTCTAATGTAGTGTTTATCAATTAACTCTTGCAATTGCATTTTTAGTTCTATTAGTTCAGGTTGATTCATTCGGTAAGGGGCTTTAGAGGCAGGTACCCTGCCAGGTACCAACTCGATAGTGAAATCGATATCCCTCCTGGGGGGTAAACTAGGAACTTCATCCAGGAACACGTCTTTAAATTCTTGTAGGATAGTATAATCCTCTAGACTAGGTTTATTCTTTTCATTAGAGGTTTATCTTATATGCACAGCAAAGATATTACAACCTTTCCTAGCACACTTCTTAAGTTACAATGCAGACACTTTTCTAAGTGTACTTTTCTTTGGAATGCCTCTAACAATTCTATGATTACCAGTTTCATCCATGCAAGTAAAACTTTTGTCATAACAATTTAACATTACTCTATGACTTTCAAGCCAATCCATGCCAATCAAAATATTGTATGATCCTAGTGGTAATATGTTCAAATCAACTTTTGTAACATAATCATTCATCTTAAACTCACATGTGGAAATAAAACTTGTCACTTTTCTTTTTATGCCTGTTGCTAATTGAACTAACCAGGATTTTTGAAATTCATGTTTCTTCAACTTACAAGCACCTAACAAACTAGGAGATATATAACTTAACGTTGAACCAGAATCAATTAAAATTGAAATAGATCTTTCAGGGATTTTACCTTCTACCTCTATCATGGAGGGCTGAAACTCCGCTTGATTATTATCCAAGGATACGCCTATCTTTGGAATGTTCCTCACAACTTCTCCTACTGTGGAAGCTTCTCTGAGTGCATGAATGCTACAGTTGTCCTTCTTATGCGGACAGTCCCTGTAGAAATGGCTCTCTACAAATCCCCAACATTTTAGAGGTTCTCTTTTTATTTCTTCATTTTCTTATATCCAGCGTTATCTTTAAAATCAGGTTTGGTTGGTTGAGGTCGGTTAAAGTTATTTTTTGGATTTTCTATTTTTATGAAAAGGCTTGAATTCTCTTCTTTTAAAATCTTGTCCCTCCCTCTTCTTAAATGCTTTTGGGTTATCTTGTCTATGCTTAGCTTGATCATAAGCCAGCTTAGCTTTTCTCATGGCTTCATAAAGTGTTTTAGGGTTATCAAATTCTAGTCTATCCTTGTATAAGTTAGGTAGACAACCAATGAACCTTTGTATTTTACGCTTTTCTTCAATGAGGTAGGGTACATATCTTAATAAGGACATGAATTTAGTGCATAGATCATGCATCGACATTTGCCCCAACTTTAGTTCATAAAATTCTTTAGATTTACTCTCATAATAATATTCAGACAAATATTCTTTTTTAAACATCTATTTAAACCAACACCAGGTAACTTTGCGGTCATTATTCCCTTTAGCTTTCTTTAATTCTTTCCACCAAATTTCAGCTTTCCCAACCAAGTTAAAGATAGTGATTTTTGCTTTCATTGAATTAGAGTAGTTATACATGCTGAAATAGTTTTTCATACCTAATAGCCATGCTTCGGCTTCCTCTCCTTTCTTGATTTCCCTGTCAAATATAGGAGGTTTAATATTTTTAAATTCTCCAGATATCTCACATCTCTACATTTCTTTTTCCTTCCTCGTCTATGCTCATCGTCGCTCCTAGAGTCCTCAGACGCACTGTTAGTGGAGCTATCATCAGAAAAAGTTTTGGATGAAGAATCCATTTTTTTATTTTTATGTTTTCTTTTTATCCCCACATGTCGTGTCTTTAGAAAATTCAGTTAATTTCTGTACTAGAGCTTCATTTACATCTTCTTGGGTCCGCATTACCCGTTCATGTTCTAGTTTAAATGTTTGCAAGTCGTTTTGAAGTTCTCTTACAGTTTGTAGAATTTCCTCTTGATTATCATTCATTAGTTTATTGTGTTGTTCTTCTTCAGTTAATTCAACATAAATGGGAGTGGGAGATCTTTCTTCAACTATTTCTCAATAATAAGAACTTAAATCACAATCTAATCAAAGAAAACACAATAAAATTTGATCAACAAATTATATAGCATAAATAGACTTCAATGATGAGCTCCATTAGATCCTAGTGTAGGAACCTAAAGCTCTGATACCATACTGTCACATACCCATGATCTATTACTACGAAATAATAAGGTGTAAACAATCATTCTCTTCTTAAATAGAAATTCGATTCATACTAAAGAAGCGAGTGGTTATAAATCAATTGGAAGACAACTATATTTTTATAAAATCTAAAGGAAATGAAATATTTTGAGACATCTCTCATGGAGATTTCCTTTTTCTTACAACCATACATGTAGCTAAAGTCTCACGAGATTTCCTAACAAGGTACATAACTTATACTTACATAATCGTAAATTATATAATAAAAAAACCTGTATTTAAATTAATACATTTTAAAGCTAGCTTGCACATCATCAAGTTCTACCATCATTTACTCTTCTACGTATACATCAATACTTATAACTTTTACAAGAATGACATTCCATAAGTTTAAAACATTCATAAAAATATATAAATGTTTTACTGAATCTATACTTTCCTAAAAACCTTCAATCCTAAGGTTTTATCTCATCAATTCCCCAATATACATAAAGTAAAACAATATATTCTAAAGCTCATCCATTATCTACCCCAATATATTTGAACAATAAAATCAACGATATACTTTATGTTTAACCAATGGTAAGGTCAACCCAAATCTTGATTTAAAAGTTCGTAAACAATTTATAATATAAATTATATTTCAACCTTTAAACTGATACTTAAACTTCATATAATAATATCAACCGAATTCAACTTATTGAATGGTAGGTGTACAGCTAAAGGAAATACCGTTTGAAACTAAACTTAGACATTCATTATAATGCCCACCGAATCATACAGTGAGTGGCTGGTACACAACTAAAAGAAGTACCATTTGAAACTAAATCTTTAGATATCCACTGCATTTTTATGATAACTTAGCATCTACCGACCCAAACTAAAAACAGTATACAGTTTGTAAAATAAATAAAAACTATACTACATACCATAAACAAGAACCACTCCATAAATCTAAATCTGACGATTTGTAAGTTATACTGCTGGAATTGTAATATGTTTTTTTTTGTTAGAATAAACAGCATTCTAACACTGCATTCAACCGAAAGCAAAGGATAACCATAAAATTTATAAACGCCAGAGTGCAAGGATGCTAAAATCCAGGGAACAGGCTGGAGGTTTCGGCGTGATAGATACAGCTACGGGATCCAACGTTGAAGGAAGCTCGGCGAAGCAGAGAAGACATAGGCTCAAAGTTGTAGGAGGTAGATCACACACCAATAAGGAGAACGCAGAAAAAATGTTAGCTAAGGCAAAAGATCCCACAGGGGAAAACGCCAATGATCAATCAAAAAGGAGAAAGTAGAGTTCTGACAAGGATAAATGCAGCAACGTTCCAGCTAGGGCGTCGAAAGGATAATAAAAGAAAACTCTAACGAACTGCGAACGGAAAGACAACAGATCCATAACAACACAGTTCAAGCAGAAATACTAAATGTTCACACAATCGATGGGGACCGTAAACTTCCAGCATTGTGAACAAAAATTTACAAGTTTACAGTGATTATTCTACGCGGTACTGAAACAACTGTAAACTTAAACCAAGGTCTCAAAAAAGAACAATGTATCATTGTCATAATCTAAAGTTTCACGCCCATTTGACTAAGATTAACATAATAGTAACAAGCTACTCAATACTGGTTAAGATAAATATGTAGCCACGGTGCAGGGATCCAATAAGTTTCGCCGACACCCATACTGAAGCATCAAATCGACATTGAACTCAATAAAAAAAGAGTGAAATCTCGGACTGTGTGTAGATCTAAAGGTTGTTCTTCAATCCTGTACAGCAACATTTAGACATTTAAACAGGAATTTTATGGATTGTATTCATAAGCCGGTCATCAAAGCTCACATACTGGATGTACATAACAACATAAACCATTTTCCAACATAAGAACTAACTTTAAACCAGTAGGCATGCAACTAACATACACTTACTTGACAGGAAATTGTTGCCGAACCATAATGCAATGGAGAGGAATCAATTCCTCCCAACCATAGAGGATCTGAAAGCACCAGACCTCACCCCCGAGCTAGATCACCACCTCTACTATCGGACTATCACGACTGCAACGTATCACTCCCTCCTAAGAGTCTATAACAGTTAAAATGAATGGACTTATCAAACAAGAGGACTCAACAAAATTTCTCCAGCATAATAATACTCCTTTGCACAACATCCTTGATGCTCTCTCAGTGCTCCTCTTTATAGTTTTTGCCCAGGACTTGTGCCATCACCAACTCAATCTCAAGTAATCCTCAGATCTTATTTTTGTGGATCTTGTCTGGAGTGTTGAGTACTCCACTTGGATTGATTGGTTTATCATAATGATTTGTGCTATCTCTTGTCCATAGTGGTTGGTGGTGTCCCCTCATTCAATTGATCCTCTCCAATGTTGATTTCTTTTATTAAAAAATAATAATAATATAGTTTTTGGTGCACATCATTCTCACATAAGTGTGAGTTACAATACTGTGATTTTTTTAATAACTCAATAATAAAACAATAATAAAAATAATAATCTTTTCAAAAATGTTTTATGAGGGGGTATCACAATACTCCATTATTTACACTTGCGAAAACCAGGTGCTAAAAACTAGCTCCATCTGGGGATGCTATCCTCCCTGTGAGGTAGCAAAGAACCTCGTAGACCAAGTGCCTGATCCATTGGGTTGTCACCAAATTTTCCTGAATCCATATAACAACTTGCAATCTGAAACCTGTTCCTCATTCATCCTCTGAAAACTGAAAAACATTTTTCTGAACCACTTAAAACAAAAAATCATCTGAAAATGAAGGTGTGCCTTACTAAGGATATTTGTATCAAGCAATTTTATTTATGTACATAACCTTCAACGTATTGAAAAGGAAAAATGTATATACACTGTACAGAAATTTCTTTTTTTCTATTTCTTTTTTACGTAAGATAATGCTTGAGATGTTGTCCATTCACCGGTCCTCCTGTGAGAAACTCTCCATTTTGATCTTGAAGAATAAATGCATTTTCTCCCTAATAACCTGCTATTATATAAGGACCTTTCCACAAATGTTCAAATTTACCATGCTTATCTTCTCTTCTGGCATCCCATTTCAGGACAAGATCATCCAGCTAAAAATCTCTCTCCTTAATTTTCCTGTCAAAATTTTTCTTCATTTTTTCTTCATGCACTTGAGTTTTGTTGTAAGATTTTTCTCGCAGTTCATGCAATTCTATCATCTGGTGTATCCTCCTTTTCATATGATTGGGTTCTTCTGCAACTTCCTGTAATAATTTCATAGCCGGTAACCCCAAAGAAATCGGAAATATCACTTATGTGTCATAAACCAACTGAAAAGGAGAAGTTCCAATAGCTCTCTTTGTGCTAATTTTGTTTGCCCACAATGCATACTTGAGCTTGTTATGCCACGCTCTTTTATTATCTTCCAACAACTTCTTTATAATCCTTACCAGACTCTTATTTGAGGACTCTACCAGTCCATTTCCCTGAGGATAGTATGCAATTGAATGATTCAAATGAATGTGGTACTTATGGAAAAAATTTATCATCTTCTTCAACTTAAAAGCTGGAGCATTATCTATTACTATTCTTTTAGGAAAACCAAATCTTGATAAAATATTCTCCTCCAAAAAGTTCATAATCACTATCTCAGTAGCATTCCTAGTTGGGATGGCTTCGATCCATTTTGTGAAATAATCTTTTGCAGTGAGGATCCACCTATTTTTCCATGAAGAATTTGGATTACTTTCACCAATGAAATCCAATCCCCATTGCTGGAATGGTGCTTCCACTGAAATTGGTTTTAAAGGTAAGGGCAGAAGCTCTATTTTTCCATCAAATATTTGGCATTCATGACACTTTGATATCTCTTTATATACATCTGAAAAGATAGTTGGCCAATAAAAACCTGCTCTTAGGATTTTATTAACTGTTCCTTTCCAAGAATGATGTCCTCCACACATCCCCTTATGAAATTCTCCCATGATATGTTGTGCTTCATTCTCTAGTAAACAGTTCAACAAAAACCCACCTGGATCTTTCCAATACAAATACTGATTCAATATACAAAACTTTGCTGCCTGCAATTTCACTGATCTTGATCTGGTTTTATCCATCCCTAGAGGTGCTTGCAAATTTTGCAAAACATATACAATATCTGCATACCACGGTGACAAGGAAAAATCTTCAACTACTTGACATTCTGGGACTGTTTATGTTGATATTTCTGAAATGAAATTTATATCTAAAGTTTCACAATTGGTTCCAATCATCATCTTTGCTAATCCTTGTCCTCGGATCAACTTTGTGGGCTTAATATCTAAATCATATTCTAACAAAACATCAATCCACTTTGCTCTTTTTCCTTCTAGATCAAGCTGAGTAAGAATATATTTTACTGCTGCAAAAGAAACATATGCAACAGTATGTGAATGTAATATATAAACTCTGAAATCCTTTAATGCTTTCACCAATGCATAAGCTTGTTTCTCCATGATATTATATTTCAGCTCTCCATCTCTCAAAATCTTACTAAAAAAGGCAATTGGTTGTTCCATTCCTTCTTGATTCTTTTGCAACAAAACCCCATCCAAAGTATGTTGTGATGCATAAGAGAATATAATAAAATCCTTTGAAAAATTAGGACTGGTTAGAATCGGGGCTTCAGTTAAGGCCTTTTTAATATCACTGAAGGATTGTCTAGCTTCAGGTGTCCATTTGATTTCATTATTTTTCCTTAACATTTCAGAAATATTCCTTAAAATTTATGTAAAACTTGCAACAAACCTTCTTAAAAAATTCACCCTGCCAATGAAGGATTGTACTTCTTTTTTACTTCTAGGTATCCCAATCTTCTATATTGCTGATACTCTTTCTGGGTCAATTTTGATGCCATCCTTTGATATGATATGTCCCAACAGTTTTCCTTCCTCCATAGCAAAATGAGACTTTTTAGGATTTAATGAGATACCAAACTTTCTACATTTTAAGAAAACTTTCTCTAAATGTTTTCGATGATCTACAATAAATTTTGAGTAAATGGTTATGTCATCCATGTACACTACCACAAACTTGTCTTTTTCTTCTGCAAAGGCAATGTCCATAGCCCTTTAATATGTATCCCCCGCATTCATTAGCCCAAATGGCATCTTAGCATACATAAATGTTCCCCATGGAGTGGTAAAAGTTGTCTTCTCCCCGTCTTCTGGATGAACTTTAATCTTATTGTTCTCGGAGAATACATCCAACATGGAAATCCTCTCTGCTCCAACAACTTTCTGTAAAATATGATCCATTTTGGGAAGTGGATAATTATCTTTCAAAGATACTTTATTTAAATTCCTGAAATCCACACACAACCTTATCTCTCCATTTTTCTTCCTTACAAGAACCAAATTTGCCACCCATTGGGAAAATCTCAGAGACACAATAATTTTGGCATCAAACAACTTTTTGACTTCTTTTTCGATTACTAGAAGTAATTTGGGGTTTATTCTTCTCAATTTCTATTTGAAAGGCTTTTCATTTGGCTTGATTGGAGTTGTATGCTGAATTATGGAAGTATCATATTCTTTTAAATCTTCATAACTCCATGCGAAGACATCTGTGAATTCTTTCATCAATTTAACATATTTCTTTTCTTCTTCTTCTTCTAGAAGTTTATTTGAGATCTTCACTATCTTAGGATTCTCTGTGGTTCCAATGTTACAATCTTTAATATCTCCCTCTTTGGGTTCTACTTTCGGATTTTTAGCTACATCATTCCTATCAAATAACTTCTCTAATGGAACAAGGCCTCTAGGAATAACATTATTTTTCAACTGAATTATATCTGTACCCCCAATCTTTTCTTTAAACCTTTCTGGTTCTTCAGAAAATTCATTTATATCAGGAAAATATTCAGTATCAATAGTTCTATAATTAAATTCATCGGTCATTTCCAAGAACCTTTTAATCTGTTGATCATCTTCAAAAACTTGCCAATGTCTAATATTATCAAGAATGGAGGGTCTATTCACAACCTCAATTTCATACTTCTTCTTAGAGAATCTAGGAACCCTGAAAGCTACAATAGTAGTATCCAAAGAATCTGCTATTGAATTATCAACTCTTGGTATTGTGACCACATCATGTTCATCAAAGAAATTTTCTAACAAATCCCAAACTTCATTTCTATAAGATCTCAACCTTGGATGCCTTGCTTGATAAATAGATTTCACTTTGTTTATCACCAATTTTGAATCTCCGAACACTTCAATCTTTTTTGCTTTCATATATTTTAATAGATTTAACCCCAAAATTAGAACCTCGTATTCTGCAACATTATTTGTACATTCAAAATCCAGCTTAAAAGAATACGTCAAAAATTCTCGATCTGGTGTAATTATCCATACACCTGCACCCCAACTCCCTCTTTACTCATCGACCCATCAAAATGCATAATCCAAGTCCCTTCTTTTCTCACCTTTTCTTTCAGCAGCTTTTCTTCTTCACTTGGCAGATTATCTTCTTTTGGTTTAATCAAATCTATTTTTTCTTCAGATTGAATATCATTGTAAAAAATTGAAGATCCCAGATCTCTATCTACTGCATATATAGAATGAGTTCCAGGTTCATCTCTATCACTTACCACATAATGAAGCATTTTTTCAAAATATAACCTCCTATGTTCCCCAAGAACTGGAATAGTAGCAAATGACATATCCATCTACAAAGTTCCTTTGAGTTTTGATGCCCGTGATCTAGATAACAACATGCCAAAATTTGGTGGAATATCAGGAAAACCCACATCCATAACAACTCCTTTGACTGCCATTTTAGTGAGATTCACCACCAAATCTTTGATTAATCCCAAGCATTTTACTTTCTTTGAATCAAAAGAAAATAAATCCTTATATGGTCTTGTTATCTCTAAACCCAAACTTTCTACTACGACTTTAGGCATCGACTTTAGGCATCAAATTATGCGAGGGTACCTGAATCAAGCATACAATTATGTAAAACCTTATCATGAATATTCAGGTTTACATAGAAAGGTGGTATAGCATCCACACTATTGTCCTCCATCTTTGAACCCATATGAATAGTTGGAGTATCATCATTAAATTTTAATGTATCTGGTTCCATTTGCATTTGACCTCCAACCATTTTAGAAATTTGTTCTTTATATTCAGTGTTCTTCAAAATTTCATTAAAAGGTATGGAGATTTTGGTCTTGACTATCTCAATCTGCAGACTAAAAGGAACCACACTTTTATCACCATCTCTATTCAATTCTTTTTTCTCTTGGATCTTTTTCATTACATCTTCGTTCTCTTTATTTTTTCTGTTTTGACTAGTGGATGGCTTATCCCTTGGACCTTTGCCTTTGTCAACCACAACATTTCTATTCCTGAGACTAATTTTCCTTTGAAGTTCATTTATTGCATTTTGATATCCAATCTGGTATTGTTCAGTTTCTGACTCCAAAATGTTACATTCACCATCTATAGAAAACTTATCATGCTCCATCTTGGTTAAATATACCTCTGAATACAGATCTCCAAAGTGATGTATTTCACTTTCCACTAACTCTGTCTCATTCCCTTCATCCACACAATTCTCAGGAAACGGAGGTCTCACTGGATTTTCTTCTGCATTTCTTTGATTCCTTTGATATCTTTGATCTCTTTGTCTAATTTGTGGGGGAATTGGCCTCTTGAAATTTGGGTTTCTAATGGGTGGTTCTAACTGTTCTATGTTTTGATATTTATTGTCCAATGCCAATATATCTATTAATCTTTCCATAGTTCTCATCATGAATTCAAATTTTTGCATCAGTAGAAGAAGAGCTCGAAGGTTGATTATCTTCTTTAATCTTTTTTCTATCCATCTCAACTTTTTGTTTTATTTTTCCAGAAGCCATCAGATTTGCTTCCACTTCCATTGCATCTCTCATCATATTTGATAAAGTAGCTGACCTTCTTTCCCTTAATGTACAAGAAAAATCACCCTCAAATGCGTCTGCATAGTGTAACTTGGTAGCCCCTACCAACAATTTAAAATCAATAGGAATTGAATTATAAACCCTCATGAATCTAGCAGAAAATTCTTGGACCGTTTCAAAACCCCCCTTCTTCAAATTATTATATTGTGTTAATAATTGTGAAGGATTCTTTTTGTCTTCCCACCTCTCAATAAAAAGGGTTAAAAAGTCATTATATGTAGCAATAGACCCAGTAGCTAAAGTTCTTAACCATTTTTTAATTTCTCCTGAAAGACTCTGGGCTAATAGTCGCATTTTTTGCATCATCATAATCTACCTCTTCGAGATCAATAAAGTCAATGAATTTATCAACATGTTGTGTGTGTCGTAACATCTCCTTCCCCATCAAACTGTATAATCCTTTGTGCATAATTCTGGGGAAGGTCGTTCAAAGCAGCTGGCAAAACAATGGGGAGCAAACCTAGCAGCCATTGGTCTAGGAGGATTTTGTGGTATAAAAGGTTGATTTTGTTGTATGGTGTTCTTGTTTCTTATTGGCACTCTCTGGGATTTAGGTTTTTTAGACTCAAACTGACTGTAAAACTTCCCAAACTGACTATAAAGAATACTTCCAAAAACTATCTTGATCAACCTCGGTTTCTTTCAAATATGATTCTAACTTAGTTCTAAAGAAAGGTCTTTCACTTATATCGGCATTTTCATCATTTAATAGATCTTCTTGAAAAGAAAAAAAATTGGGTATTTGAGAAGTACCTTCTTTTTCTTTTCCTTTGTTCTTTTTCAGGAGTCTTTCTGGACTTTCCAAACCGGAGAACAACAATGAATCTGGATTTCCCCTCGTAGGGATTCTTCTGGGAACCACAGTGTCTTTTCTTGGAGTCGCCTGTTCAAAACTGAAAAATCTGAACGTGAAGTCACTAGGGCAAGATACAACCCACTGAAAATATCAAACTTCTTTTCCCACTGAAATTTGACTGCAATGTCGTTCTTCAAAGGGAAAATGAAACCTTCGTTCCCTGGCAACGCCGCCAAAATGTTATCACTCAAATTTTACCTTTTGGTTGTGGAAAGATAAATCTAAGGTAACTATTTCAAACCAATCTTTAGGAGGGAAATTAGCCTTTTCCCTACCAGAGAGGGATCTCCCATAAATATGTAAATGGCTAAAGATAATAGCTGGGATTTTTCAAAATAAATATGTGGTTGAAATTCACACAAGAATCATTGGGCATGGAGTCAAAACTCTGAAATTTATAGACCAGCAGATAAATAACAATAAAGATTTTCACAGAGGCAAGATAGTCATCACATTACAGTCAAAGCTTTTTTTGCAGGTGATTTAGAAAGAAACATAGACAGTCCATCAATAATGGGCACCAATTTTCAGATGAATCCACTATCAATTTTAGAGAAATAATGGATACTCAGACCCAATAAATCAAGGCATAAAACATATGAATCTCGATTTATTATAAACTTTCATCTGAGCATAGAAGATATGACACAATGGAAAGTATAACGAAGAAAGGTAAACGTACACATATCTTATCAACACATGAATCTCTGATACTGAAAGATATGTTATTTCATGTGTGGCTCTTTTATATCAAAAATACATCAACTCGATACAAAAACTCTTGTCTTCAAAAAGGTTTCCAACCCTTTCAAAAATAACTCACATGATCTTTTATACAAAATTTCTTTGAAGCAAAACCTAATTGCTTCTTTTAACTAAAACTGAAATAACTTTAACTAATTTGCCAAATGTCAATTAAGTCAAAATTTAAACAAAATTATTACAAATAAAATTCTTCAAAAGTCTTCATTTTGTTGATAATTTGCTCGATGAGCATCTTCAAGGACGAAGGGTATACTTCATTTTTCCAAACTTTTCCACATAGCTCCACTGGTCAACAGTAATAGTTTCGTACAGTATCATTTCTTTTGCTAAGACTTTCAGCTCCACACTTTCTTCATTTGACATAGGAGGGATTTCCTCGCTCAGGTTCTTCAACATATCCATGATTTCGAAATCTTCTGCAAGCTTTTCCAATAAGATTTTACCTGTAACAACATGAGTCAATTTCTGAAATTTATCATAATTCATTCTTATTGCAAATAACAATTTTTTGTAATCATTCTAGGAAATCAATTCATCATTTTCATTCCAAAAAGGAGGTAATCCTTTTTGGAAGATTTTCTCGAACTTGTTCTTGAAATCAGCAACTTGTCTTTTCATTCCTGCACACCGAGCTTTGACACTTTCCAGATGGGTATATTTTCCTAATATCCTTCTCACCCAAGCGATCACTAGAATTCTTTCTTTAATACCCAATTTATTCATCTCATCTTCTGATAAAATTCTCAAGAAATCCATGGCATTCCGAGCTGTCTCTTTTGGTCTTTTGCTCAAATTTTCTCTTACTGTTGTACAATTCTTTAAGGCTTCTTTTTTTTTTCCTTTGCTTTCACAAAATTTAAATAAGGCCTGAGACTGATAGTTCTCTCAATGATATTATCCCAAATAATATGCTTGCATCCTTGCATTGGGACTTGTCCAATCACCCGGGAAGTGAATCTTTGATTTGTATCTAACAGTTCCTTATTTTTGTCCCTTTATTTCTTCATCTTTCTTCTGATTCTGTTCTTCTAACTTCCATTTCTCTTCTTTCAATTCTTTAATTTCTACTTCTTTAAGACTCACTTGAGACATGGACTGCACGAGGTTAGCTGTATTAGTTTCTTCGCTCACCTGGTTGGTAGTTGATTGTTGTTGAGCTAACACTGTTAGCTTTCCTTTCAGATCTTCAATTTGATCTTTCAAGCTCATTTTGTCTTTCTCCCACTCTGCTTCTTTTTGAGGAAATTTTAACAATTTTGCTTTACTATCATTGAGTTCTTTGGACAAAGCTTCTTTGTCTTGTTCTAATTTTGTTTCTTCAGGAGCTTGGATTAACTGAGTATTTGGAATTTTCATCTTCTTTTGTAATGCTTGAATCATATTATCTTTTTCTATCAATAACTTTGCTTGCCTTGCCTCCACCATCACTTGCAATCAAGTCAAATTGTAATTTTTTGACTTGTTGTTGGTGAGCTTTATTTTCCAGTCTTTCTTGTTTTAATTGACTGTCCATTTTACTTACAATACCTTCCAATTTAGCAACTCTCAAACTGTTGCTTGTACAAAATCCTCATATATCACCTCTCCTATCTACTTGTCCAATTGGATCTTATCATGCACCGTTATTTTCTTCAAATTAACCTTTATCTCTGTCATTTTTTCTTCAGGTTATACTGCCAAGTTTAAAGTATTTTCTTTGATATCTCTGCTTGTTACTAAAGTAACATCTGAACTTGTCAAATCTCTAACTTTTGGCAATAAACTATAAATCATTTGGGAAGAATCTTGTTTATTTTTCTTGTATTGCTTATACATTTCAAGTCTGGATTGAAATCTATTTATATCTCCACCCTCTTTAACTTCCTGAAAGTTATATTCCTGTACCTGGACCTCTGGGGCTGAAAACTCCTCTTTCTCACAAATTTCATTATCTGTTGAAATAACCAATTCTTGTTGTGTCTCAATTTTAAGTCTCTTTTCTCTATCTCTTTCTTCATCATCTTCATCCATTATTTCTTGCAAACTTCTTTTTTCTCCAACTTCCACAGTATTTGGTATACAATCTGTCTCTATTGTTGATTCTATTAAAATAAGGTCTTCCACTTGTAAACTTGTAATTGCTTCGTCATCAAATTCATACCGCAACAAATTTCTTCCTTTTAACAATCCCTCTTTTTCTTTGTGTTCAAAAGCCTTAGTATTATTATTCTTTCTCCTCTCAGAAATGATATGGAGAGGATCATATTCAACTGCTACATCTTTCTTTAATTCCATAATTTCTAACAACTTCTTCACATCCGACAGAGCATCTTTACTTTTTATAATAAACAGACCTATTTTCCACGGATATTTCAAATCAAAAGCTTTCTTGAACTTTAGGAAATGTTCATCTTCTAAAATCAATTTATGTCTAACAAATTCCAAAGTCAAAATTCTTAAAGTTAAGAAGGAAGGTAGCACATAAGGTTAGTGTACAAAACCGTACAATCTAATCACTGTCTAATCTTTAAATAAAAACCAATCTCCCACTGCTACCTCCTCCTTCCACTGCATTAGGGACTTCATTTCTGGCAAAACCCTTGGTAGTTTTTCCCCAAAAATCATTCTATATACTTCAAATAGAATGTAATTCATATAATTGAACATATTATTATCTAAAGTACCTGTGTAAAGTATTTGTGAGAACTGTAACTCTTCTTGACTGCTAAACATGACCATTTTCATCAATTGTGATTGAAACCTGAAATGTCGTGTGTTGGAGAAACTTGTCAACTGTGAGTTAATATTTTCTGTCAAAAACTCTTCAAACTTGAGACTCGGCACTGAATTGTACTCAATTCCAGGTGAACCAACACTTATTCTGAACAACAAAATCAACTGTAACTCGGTTACCAAGGTATCAGTGTCTAGACCTAAAAACTGGGCTATCAATGAAAGGACCAATTGAGTATTATTATTAAAAAAATTAGCATCCAAAGGGTACGGGGTATTGTCAATTTCCAAGTCAGATTTAAGACAGGCAATCAAAAAATCTTGTCGATTCTCAGGAGAAAGATGACGATACAGAGCAACAATAGATTCTTTGGAAAAACTTTCAAATTTAGATGCTTGGGACATAGGGATTCCAAAAGAATTATTGAAAACTGACGGCTTTACGGAACAAACAATCCTGGACTTCTAAACATTCATAATGACTTGCTAGGTTTCAGAGTAATTAGACGCACACCATGATACAAATTTAGGAAAAGGAATAATTTGGTCAAGGAAAAAAAGGCTAAGGGATGATTGAAACACTCTATGTACATTTATGCCCTCCATATGCAAATTCTTTAATCTTCTCTTAATTTCATGAACCGACAACCGAATTTCTGTATCAAACACATTAAAATCTCTATCATCTAGAGCGTTCTTAACCCTAACACGATTAAGACTTGGATCTTCTTCCATTTATTATTATAAACAAGTATAAATTACTGATAGCGTCGGTTACAAGACCCTACCTATCACTGAAATTCTCTGATAATGACCTGCCCTGTCACCTTCTTCATCCTACACACGTCCGGAAGTTTCTGACTCTAACAGCTTCCAAGAACAAATGTCAACTTTACGTGCTCATTGCTATATATAACCTTCCTTCATTATCTTTCGTTCTTCTTTTCCAGTGGTCAATTTCCTCATCCGCCGATCTCTCATGCGGCAATCTTAGCTGTTGGATTTGATGTTATTTTAATGCCTTGACAATCTTTCCCCATCAACCGTCTGATTTCCCTCGTCTTTTGATCTCCTCCATTCATTATTTGGCACCATACTTTTATCATAGTGGTTCCGTGGATTTCTAAAACGGTTTTTCATTACCACTTCCATTCCTTGCAACAGGCTATGGCTTTGACACCTGGCAATTTGTTTGTCTTTTCGCAACTGTTCTTCCTCTTTATTATCCACGCTTCTTTATAATGTGTTGGTCACCCGAAACCATTGATCAACCATACAATCAACTAGACCATTGCTTGCTCTACTGCACTTGTGCTCTTTGAAAACTTCCTCTTTAACGGTTGGATTCCCTCAATGCTGATCTAAGTCGTCCACGTGTTTTAACATAAGACTCATCGCACAACACTCAAGCAGGTTTACAATACCACCTTTCTTCCTTGTGACATATTTCAAAAGTGACACGTGGTAGGCTATTTTGGTTTTTGTTGGGTGTGTGAGCTATCTCAAAAAAATCACCTATATTTAATTATCGACCGGGGTTGGTAATCTTAGAGTTGTGGCAAAGTATATTCTGAGGTAGAATGGTACCTAAGATTTTTTTGGCTTGTCAGACCTTAAAAATATTTAATAAATAAAAGATCGAAAGATCTTTCAAAATGAAAAAACCAAGTTAAACTTCAAAAAGACAATAAATGAACTAACTAAGCCTAGCTAAAACAACAGATCGGAATAGTATCAAGTCATACTACTCTACTCTATGATTAAATAATGAAAAAAACAAATACTGATCAAAAATCAAACTACTGATTATGAAAATGAAAACTACCTAATCAATTTTCAGATTCTAATCTAGGAATTAGGAACAATTGTAAATGAATTTAGAGACGTATTTATGAAATGACTTAATTTGACAATAAATTACATAAATAGAAAACCATACTAATTCAAAGAAAAACTACAAACTATCTAAACAAATATTCAATTGATATTTCAAGACTACATTGAAGTATCTAATTCCATTTTCCTTGATGTTGTACGTCAAATGTAATAGGAACTGGAATGAATATATCGTAATGACTTTCAAATGTAATGGCAAAGCAAAATGGAAGTAAATCTAACCTAATTTATACAAAGAGATGTAAACTGCAAAGAGACCAATTACAACTTTAAAGATTATGACCTATATTCTATCCATAAGCAAAATGATATGAAACTAATAAAATCTAGAAGCAAGTAGAAAACTTAATAAAGATATTTACTTATGAATTCAATTTGGAAGCAGTAGAAAACTTGATAAAGATATTTATGTAAAAGCAAGTAGAAAACTTGATAAAGATATTTATTTCTGAACCAAACTCTATTTCATGAACATCTTCATTATCTGTGTGAATGGGAAACTGATCCTATACTTAACGAAGAAACTATTAAAACTAAGATGCTTGGAGAATGAAATTATTAACTCTAATCTGAAATAAACTCTAAGAACATAGAATAAACTACACTAAGAATAAGACTGATAAATCTGAAGGCAACAACATATTGGTAAATCAAATATGAAATTCATAACTCGAAAAACAGTTAAAACAAAGTTAAGGAAAATGAGATGAAAACTAAGAATAATGACAAACTTAATTAAAACTTTTATGGAATATAAAGCAAGGTCCTAATTATAGTTAAAAATGCTAATTAAAAGCAAGAGAGATTACAATTCAGAAACCTAATAAATTGGATTCGAAATGAGCATGAAAACAATACAGAAAGTATGAAAGTCCGAATGATGATCCAGATGGTTGTCCGAATGACAGTACAGATGGAAGAAAATGAATTAAACTAAAGAAAGAGGCAGTTTTGATGATCTTAACATCAACTGGCGAATGCATATGAACCTACAGTGCAAAGAAGTCAGTGAGTAGACTGTTGATAAGCTAAGATAGTAGGAAGTAACATATTCTAATTCTTATTTAAAAATATGAACTACTTCTATAACATAAACAAATAAATCTAAAGTATGAATAAAACTTAACCTACAGCTACAGAAGAAGAGTCTAAAGGAACTAATTCTAATGAAACTCTAAACAACAGCTAACTAAACAGCAATGGACTAAACTCTATCTAATTGCAGAAGACTGAAAACAAACTATAAGCACTATGCTTGGTCGACCATTACCAATTTTGGAAACATAAATTAAGTTAGCAACAAAATACAGATTACATAGGAATAAGGAAATGACATATACAGAAAAACAGAATTAATTATACACACTGGAAAGTGAACTAGCTATTTGCAGAAAAGAAAATACAGAAAAACATAAATAAAACCTCCGGTTGATGAGGGGCCCTTCCCAGCAATCAGAGATGGAAACTAAATCAACTTAGTCACCAACAGCAGAGCATCAACAATAAAATTCAGGAGCTTCCATTAACTAAGAAAATTACACAGCGTTTATGCAAAAATTACTACTATCTTCTGTATATTCTATATGCTATCTAATGATCCTCGTTTCTCCATACGAGGCATCTATTTATAATTTTACAATGGGAGAGAAGTTTGACGTTGTCGACCTCTCTAAAAATAGGATTCTTTAAGACTATCAAACGATTGCCTGGTGATTCACGACAATGCAGAGGCCGCCTACCTGCTTTCACGACGTCGATCCTACCTGACGTGAACAGCTGCATGTTCGTTTCCTTCACCGTGGGCAGAAGCATGTGCTGGAAGGTCGAGCGTGGAAGGATGGAGCTGCTGGAGCGTCGATGTGGGCATAAGCGTGTGATGTCAAGCTGAACGGACGGAGAAGCGAGTCTTCTAGAGTGTTGACATGAGGAAACGGTGTGTTATCAAGCTCAGCAGGCAGGGAGGCGAATCTTCTAGAACCGGGGCTCACCAAGCATAACCACCATGTTGCTAACCGAACCCATGTTTTTGTTTCTGTCTTTAATGGCCAGGAATATGCCAACCAACGATCTTGCAGGCTTAACGAAGGGCTGGACGATGGGTTAAACGTTGATAGCGTCTTTGGCGTGAAAGCGAGTCCGAATGAAGGTTCGTTTGAAGACCGCAGCCTATAGAGCAAAAACTAACTGCCAAGCATGTCTAGAAATATGAGATGATTGTTAATAAACCATAAAAAATGTCGATAATTATTCACGATTTGTATGATGTTAAAATAAATGCATACCTGAGTTGTTTGACAATCTAAATGGCAAGAAGAGTGACTTATTATACCAAAATAGTGCAATTAACGCCACTCAGAGTATATTTGATGATCAAAAATAGTGACAAAATGGACACCAACAGTTTTCGCAACAGCTTACATCCTTTCTATCTCCGCACATGTTGGAAATGCGACAACGAACAAGGACCGTCGATCTCCTACTTGCACCCAATCAACGGTGCATCTTGCACGACGGTTAGCGCTTATAATATTTACTTTCGGACTATGATTTTTGGTATTTTTTTGCTTATTTTGGTCAATCTTTGCATGTTTTCTTTTGAAATTTCTTTTGTTGTTCTTTTTAGCACCACCATTTGCCACTTTATGTTCCATTTAACCACAAAAACATAGAACTAGAGATATTTGTGGAATTTTTTCTCATCAAATTAACAAATTTTCAAACATTTTTCTACCATACTCCATTATTTACACTTGTGAAAACTAGGTGCTAACAATAGCAATATTTGAATTGACCATTAATCATAAGAAAATTGATATCACATCATTATCATCTTGTTGTCTCATACATATTGTGCCCCTTGGCACTTAGGACTCCAACTATCCTGTAGCCAATCATCATGTGGATTAGTTCACCACTAACATAAATTTCATGCATAAACCTATCCAACTCTTTCAGATGATAATCTATATCATTAAAACAACATTTAAATAATCATGTAATTTCCTTTGCAGCATTTATAGTACTTGTTCTACCTCCAAGGTATAAACTAAATTTGCATCCACATATCTATATTCCACATTGAATTTGCATGTTCAACTAAAATAACATATTCATTACCTTTAATAAAGTAAAACGATAAATGATATTTACATTCCACACATAGAGGGTCCATATGTTCACATAACAAGAAGTCTAATCATTCTAATTGAATCCAAAATATAATAGGAAATGAAAATGCTAAGCTCATTCATATTATATTTTTAAATTACATGGGGCATTACATACACCTTGTTGACGTAGAGAATGGAAGGTCTCTGTGTCGAACTTTCGGTCTCCCGTGCGCATACGTGGGAAGAGGCAGGAATTATACCCTGAGGTTATAGCCTCTCAAGAAGAACCGATTCCACATGAACAATCACACAACTTAACTCCCTTGTCAAAGTCATGAGTGACACAATGTGCGAGGAACTATCCTGTAGTTTATGTACTTGACATAAGTGTAAAATGGAAATGAAAATAAGATATTTACGTCCAAAGTACAAAGGCATCCGGAAGAGTCCTATCTTGGGTAGCAATTTCATATTCATAATAAAAAATTTGGACACGTGGCATTATGTACACTCTCGCTCTTCTAAAAAGGCCAAAAATAACAAGTGTTGGGAAAATTGTCACAACTTTTTTTGGCACATCTAAATTCAACGAAACCTGCAGAATTGGAAATAAGACATATTAGGTTACCACAAGTTGATATGTCATGCTTAAAGGGGCCTAAATTTAATTTTTACCTCAGTTGGAAGGTTGAACAAAAAATCAGTCGTCAAATAAGGGATTGAAAAAGGTCGCCATTTTAAATTTGAATAAATTTTAGTAGAAGAATCTATTTGAGCTGAACCCAAGGTGTGATATCTATTTATATTGTTCAAAATTCCACCAATAAGAAGTGGAAAAAATCACACTCCAATGAAAGTACCAAAGGCTTCATCCCTAACCTACGATGAAAGTGAAGACCTATCTTTTCGAGTGTCCAAGTTGGAAGATATGATTAAAGGGTTTATGAAAACAGTTGATTTACTTAATTTAGAGGAAAGGAAGGGACGCATGGAAAAGATGATGGGACATATGTGTTATTACCTCTATCAATGTTCCCGCAAGGGAAGGAAAGGGCACCCCCATACCGAAACCCCAAGAATGCCCATTGACCTTTTACACCTAAGGAATAAGCAGGGAACCCAAAAAATGGCTAAGTATCGATGAAATTCCAACTGAATGGTCAAGCAGCAGTAAGAAAGGTGAGAAAAACAAGAAGGAATGGAGTCCTTCCAAAATAAAAACGGGTTGAACGGTCAGGATAGAAAAGCAAAGCAAGATCTATGGCTGGGAATCGATCCACAACACATGCGATCAGAAGGTTTTTCTCCTTTCTGGCTTTCCGCACCTGCATTACGGATTGTGGAAGTCGGAACGGTATTTGTTTTCCTAATGGCACAATTGGGTTTCTTATTTCTGCAACCCGCATTGCGGAATACGGATTTCGGATGGACGATTTCTCTGAGGGTGTGAAAGTAAGTTTCTGATTCCCGCATCCTGCATTACGAAATGCGGATTGCGGAGGTGATTTCTGTGGAGTTGTGCAATGGCGTTACGATTTCTGAGACCCAGATTTGCGAATTGTGGAGGCAAGATCTCTCCAAAGAAGTAGATTCGACTTTCCGAGTTTCGAGTCCTGCATTGTGGAATGCAGATTGCAGGGACATGATTTTTTTGAAAGCGCGATTTGTGTTTCCGCTTTTTGAATCGCACATTGCAGATTGCGGATTAGGAAAGTCAAATTTATGCAGAATTATGCAGCAGTTTTCTGACTTCCTGAATCCCTCATTGCATATTGTGGATTTTAGAAGTAAAATTTGACAAGGTCCACTCAATAGTTCCGAGTTCAGAAATCCGCATTGCGGATTGCAAAAAGGAAATTTTCCAGGAGGCACAAAATTGAGTTTCTGACTTCTGCATTGTGGACTGCGGATTGCGGAGGTGATTCCTACAAAAGTATGCGATGTCATTCCGAGTTTTGAAACCCGCATTGCGGATTGCGAAAAATGAAGAATTTCACAAGGAAAAAACATAACTGATCCATGGTTGGGATTCGATCTGGAGGCAGGAGAGATGTACAACTTGGTCGTCCATGTAGATCAACCTGAAACAGCCCAATCCGAAGGACAAAAGGAGTTTTTATACAGTCTGAATCTTCACTGAAAGCGCACAGAAGTTCCCATCGGTGCGTCTAATAGATCCAGAAGCGGTTGGTTCGAGCAGCTCGGCGTGAACGGCCTCATCCTTTCTGTTTCAATATTGTTTTGAGTAAACGGCCACTTATGATTGAATTAGTTAGAAGTTTTTGATATTTTTTAAGCCTATAAAGGTAGATTCCGAATTAGACCCAAGGGTTCGATGTTGGGATTCTGAGAGATTAAAGCTCTGCGTATGTATTGAACTCGTCCTTTTCCATTAATGTGAAGACCTAATTCTGGAGTAGAGATTCTTGTGATGAGTGTTTTGATGTCTGTTATTCTTGTGTATGTGTTCTTCATTAGTATTTTCCATTAATTGTCTTCTTCTACAGTATCTTGATTAAGATTACATGGTTTGAAATTCAGATTTTATGCTTCAAATGCATATGAGTAGATACTCCACCCTTTCTTCTTGAAGTTGCAGGTTAGAATTCATTCTTGAATTCTCTAACTCTGTGATGGAATTTGTTTCCTTTTCTACTATCATCTGTTGATACCTTTGACTTGAAAAAACCTCATCTATCTCGCCTCTGCCTCTAAAATTGTGGTCCAAAACAATCATTTGTGACTAAAAAACCACTGAAGTTTGACTCCATACCCAATGGTGCTACACCCTCGACCCCAACTAGCTAAAAAATCCCTAAAAATACTTATCTGAAGGTTTAGCCACCACATTATGTATATAACCAGCTTATGCAAATGATATTCTGAGTGCTGGAAGAATTCTGAAAGAGAGATCCCTCTTTGTGGTTGGAAAGGCTAGTTTCCATCCACCAAAGCTTGGTTTGAAATAGTTACCTCATGATCTCTTCTGCTGCAACCCAGGAGAATCTTGAGTGATAACAATATGGATAATAAGATGGAGGAAAATATGAAAAATATTGCTAAGCTCATACAAAATTCAAAGGATAATTTCCCTACAGGTGATGATGTGTTCCAGGGTACTCAGGAAGATAAATATAGTATCCATGTTGAGAAACCTTCCATTAATAAGAATATTCCAAGAGGAATTTATTCTAGTAATGGAAGTAACCAAGGATGGTCCCAAAGGGGTATCCAACTCCCCAAGATTGACATGAGGAAGATTGATGGAAAGGACCCCATAACATGGATATTTCAGATGGAGCAATTATTTTATATATACTAGGTGCCAAATCTCTAAAAGGTACCTATTGCATCTTTATATTTAGAAATTGAGTAGTTCTGTGGTACCAATGGCTTTGAGAACACAAATAGAACTCCATTATCTCTTAGTCTATTTTTATAGAAGAATTGGTATCATATCATGATGATGTTAAGAGCAATTCCTTCTTTACTCAATTGATAAATCTAAGGCAAAAGGGTCCAGTAAGAAATCACATTCAATAATTTCAAAAGTTGAGTCTCGGAGTGGAGGGAATACCAGATGATAAATTGTTGGATCTCTTTATTGTAACCTTGAAGGATAACATCCAACATGAGGTACACCTCTTTGAACCAACATCCTTAGAGAAGGATTTCATCTTGGCAAGTAAGGTTGAAATTAAAAATATTGCAATGGATACTAGAAGAACCACCTCCAACACATATAGAGAGAATAATGTTCCTTCTTCTAACCCACCTCAAAAACTGGATGAAATAAGAGAAAAATGGCTATGCTTTAATTGTGACAACAAGTATAGTAAGGGACATAAGTATGGTGATAAGAAATTATTCTACATAGATTGTGAACAAGAAGAATCAAAATAATAGGAACCATCTCCAGCTGAAGAAATAGAAGAGATTACTCCTAAAGAGATTAATCCCACCATAACTTGTCGTGCATTGGCTGGAATTAGCACTCCTCAAACTCTCAATATCAAAGGATATATCAAAAATAAAACGGTAGCAGTGTTGATTGATTCTGGTAGTACTCATAATTTAATTCATTGTAAATTAGCCAAAATTCTCAATTGCTTTGTATATCCAGCACCAGAATTTCAATTAATTATTGCAAATGGAGGGACAATCAATTGCTCAGGGAAATGCCATAATATCAATATTACTATGGGGGAATATGTATTGAATATTCCTATGACTTTTGTCCCAATGGGTGGTGATGTTTTATTGGGCTATCCATCCAATAATTCCCACCAATATTCTATATTTTTTAAAGAATAGTATTATTGATTATTAGGGAACTTATCAAATCCTACTATCAATAAGTGTGATCGAACCCGAATAAGGAATCTTGGTGCCCAAGGATGCAAAAACCAAGCTATAGTTGTATATTTTCACCACATCAAGCCACCCAATTCTTTGTGGTGACAGCTCTTTAACGCTCTAGATCAAACCCCTTATCCACACTTAATGCAAGTATCTTAGTGGTCGAAAATTAGGATATCACCAAGTGGCATTTGTGGGATGCATCTTCACTTCAGTCATATTTCGTTGGATATTGTAAATGTTGTTTGTCCTTCTGGAACATAGCCCCAATACCCCTCATTATAACTGATTCTTGCATAGCTTCACTAGCCATCTTTGGTGGGTTTATAACCACCATCAAGAGAGCTATTGGAAGGCCCAGTGACCGTTTGAGAGAAGGACATTAATTCAATCAAGGAATATACATTTTATTTATTTTTATTACATAAGATTATATAAACATAATTAAAAAGAACCAATTTGAGAGATCATTTGTACAAAAAACTCGACACGTACCCCCTCACTTGCATCATATTGCATTTGTTATCGTGGTTATCATATTTTTGCATCTATTTAATTTTGTTTAATTATCTTCATCCTCAAACTCAATTGATCACACCACCATCATCATTGCAGAACAAAGATCCCTAAGGTAGTCTCTCAGGATACAAGGACTCCCTCCTATTCAAGGAGTTATCCCACATTACCTCCCCGTATACCACAAGGGAGACCATATGGATGGGGGCATAACCGGGAAGCTTTATTAGGATCATTTTTGCTTGGGAATACCTTTCTTAACTCTCCAACACCCATAGAACCTCCACCTCTCGTAGGAGGTAACCCACCACCACCACCGCCTCCACCTCTTGGAGAAGGTTCCACACAGCGGAAAATGGCTGGATCATCACTTCCATTTATGGCAATCCTAAATATCCTAGATTAATCCAAGTTGATAAATGACCCTATTTTACATGACATGGCTTAGCTAGGAATTCCCCCCAAGGCCCCCTTAGATATATCTAAGTTCAAGGTAAAACAAGGAGATGATGAAGCAAACCATGTACTGTCATTTCACCTCTAGTGCTCTTCCAACAATATAGTCAAGGACACCATTTCCTTTGAATTTTTCAGAGAAATCTTACAGGTATTGTAGCCAAATGGTATGCAAATATAACTGTACTTGGGACTTATTCCACATTTGAGTCCCTTACTACCACCTTCCTCGTGTATTTCCAATTACCCATACGCCATGATCTGGGGCTCAATATTCTCATAGAAGATCGACATAATAACTATACTCACATTGCAGATCATATCCACGAATGGCGTAGACACGGAACCTTGTGCAAGATAGACATTCAACCTGATTTCTTGTTATATTGGTCTTCAAATCACTCCTACCAATGATCAGAAAGGATGTGGCAACCACCATGCCTACAACGGAAGAAGTAGATATTCTCAAAGACTGACATTTCAAGTTAATCTATGCACAATCCAGGTATTTGTATACCATCATCCCCGATGCCCCTTGGTATTGTTCTCTAAAAAAATATCCTTTAGGAACATCACACTTTCTTGATGGGATTATTGGGGCTATTTCCCAATGGGGAAACTTCCCTCAACCTCAAACCTCCATGCTATACAATGTGATGCAGCTACACCCACCTGCACCTTATGCATCGATGGTCCCCCCAACTACTCCAAATCCTCCATTTGGACAGTTAACATATGGACCATATAGTCCTACATACCCCGGCATGATTCAAGCACCTCTTGTACCACCATCTCAAATGGAACCACCAACTCCTACATCTACTTCATATGTAGCCCCCAACCCATACCTCCCCACACCCATCTAAAATCCATCTTTCCCATTTCCCGGTCCATCTGGCGTCTCTCTTCCCATGCCTCATGCTAGGTTCATTCTAGTACAACCTCTCATTCACGGTAATATTAGCAATTTGAGAAGTTGAATGCATCAAATCCCCCTAATCCACAGAATCAGAGGAAGAATAAAGGAAAGAATAGATCAAACCAACAACAAGGGTAGGGGGGAAATCCCCCTCCCCAGTAGAACCAAAACTTGGGAAATCCAAATGAGGGGTCCAATAATCCCCCCAAAGCAAGGTAGAAACACCAATATTAGGACTAACTTTCCTTGTGGCATGTGCAGAGAATATGGATATTACACTCACCATTTGACATTGACACTCGAGTGTTAATAGTTAATTGAGGTAAGGAAAAATCCTATTGCTAATCCTCCTCAACCCCAAATGCACCAAAAACCTAACATGCTATGTTGCAACAACCCTTCACAAACTAGGGATCAATGTCTCATTAGTAGGACCCCCACCCCTAGTGATGGAACGTACCAAAACATCTACATAAACGTGGCTGATATTAATCTTCAGACCTGTAGCAAGGGTTATGGAACTCCTAACCCTCCACAGAGGGAGGATATACACACTACCTCTATTGGGCCTTTGTATATACCACGTCCAATAAATGACTATATCCCTCGGATCCCAAATGCACCACTTTGATGAACTTCCCATAACCCCCATATGAAAGATGCTCACAATTATAGCATTGTGAATTATTGTAAAAGAAGGCACTAATATTTGTGTTATGCACAATTGACCCCTCAACCTTAACAATAGAGAGCCATGACTACCATCATTAGTGGCCTTCCAAATCCCCATCAACATCAAGAATATTATCATTCATCAATGCATCATTGATGAAGGAGCACCAACTTGCATGATGTCAACACACGTTTGGAAGTGCATGGGTTCACTAGAATTGGTTCCCTCATCTATTGATCTTCACGCTTATGATGGGAGGCCATAAAAACCACAAGGGTTGTACCAAAATTTCCCCATTGAGCTAGGGGGGAATGGTACTCGTAGATATTGAAGTAGTCGATGCTCAACTTGACTACAACATTCTCTTGAGACATAGCTATATGTACACCATGAAGATGGTTGCTTCATTAGTATTCTGCATAATGATTTTCCCCCACAATGGGAAAATGATCACCCTAGAACAACTTACATACTATGAACCTCACTCTAAATCATGCTGTGAGAATATCCTACCCACCGTAGGCTTATAAAATCATTCATCATATGAAGATATGGGTCTGGACAATTACAAAGACTATGTCTTATTGGGGGCATACTCTGGCCCTCCACCAATTATCCCAACATGGATGATCTTATGTGTATTATCTTCACCTCCAAAGGAAATACATAAGCCACCTCTTCACCCACATATGGACCCAAAATCAGTCACGCATTGGCCAAATCATAACCCCATCAGTGTCTCCAGTGTTACAAATCCCTTTCGTGTTCCCCCCCATGGGAGTGCAAGGAACCCCAGTGATGGCTCAACTTACATTACATGGGATTAGTTTGGGATTCCCAGTGTACCTAAAACCACCATGTCCAAAAATTGGTACCAAAGCCTGTATCTCAATATAATTTTGTTCTAGTTTCATATACAACCATACCATCAATAACACCCACAAGTCTGGTTTCACCAACAAACACAATCAAACCCAATATTGAGGGCATCAGGAAACCAAAGTTGAAATCCTCGGCTATGCCAAGTACCCACCTACTTCCAAAGTTAACCAACCATGTGATTTATGCAGTAGGATAGGACATGCCACAAACTTGTGCCCCACATTGTTAGAGCTCAATAATTTGCTCAAACATTGTGAGAGACACCCACAACAACGGCTCTTCAATAGGGAGTACACCATCCACCTCATCCATGAACAATACTAGAACCAAGACCAAAATGTTGTGTACCATTCATGTGTGCACAATTTGTTCGAATTTTGGCCATTGCATGCATCGCTTTCTTGAACTCCCTCGATTTCAGGATGCATTGGTGACCATTCACCTCACACACCCTGTGGTTGAAAGACTTCAACTAGTTTCAAAGAGACTACTTCCATCAACCTTGTCACTACATCGGAACCATCGAAGGAGGAGTGTGATGGGTGTTCATCATGCGGGCATCACACTCACATGATCCCAACTACCATAGGCGTGGCTCCACCTAACCACACCATGAGGCCAGTAAGACTGGCCCATACACTTAACCATTTGTGTGCTACCCATCCACATCGATCATGTTGATTATTAACTCATTACTCATTTCAATGCCCCATCGTACGCACAGAATGAGTCGTCCACTTAGAAGAATGGCGGTTACAAGACAATTCTTCTCCCCCCCCAGCAACTCCATCATCTTTGCCTTAAGGAGAGATATTACCCCACACACATGATACAACCAACCATGTTGATATCATCAATATCGCATCACGTTTAGTCCTATCTATTAGAGATGACACATCATCTCCATCATCAGAGGAAGATCATGGTTCATTACCGACACACACTTTTGTTGTAGTAGACGACAAAGGGCCAATTCACGCAAGTGAAACCTCATCCTCAACTCATGTGTTGGGTGACCCTAGAGGAGATCGTTTAAACAACCCTATCAATGGGTTACCTCCAACAAAATCCTTCCCATAATTCGAAATACTTGGGACACTTCATGGACGCGCGAACATCTACCATAGGTAAGTCACACTAATTGCCAACACTGGTGGTTACCACCAAAAAACTACACAGTGGATGAAACCATTGTTCACCCCCTAAATTGTCCCTTTCATTAAACACAATATAGCATCTCATTTCATTTCTGTAAGTTCAAATATCATTTTAAGATTACATATAATGTATGACCAAACCTTTTTTTCCATGCAGATGACTACCAATATATATTGCTTTGTTGGCTTCATTGATGACGTGAGTCGTTGGTCAAAAAATCTAGCATTCGCTGCTTGGGCCACATAGACCCCAACACATGCCATATACCACACTAGTGGAACATGCCTCAAGTCAACCACTAATAATCAAGCAAATATGATGCATTCATCAGGTTGTTGGACGATGCCATCCACGCCGATATACAACATCTTCATGTCCATTTGTATTCCCAACTCGTCGTCTCACAACATAACAATGTATTTCATGTACACAATCCAATCCTCTTTGGAAATTTCTTTGTTAGTTTTAAACATGATTAAGTGTATCAATGCATACCATTCTTAAGCATAAACAGAAAGTAAAACAATAGCACACACACACATTACATAGATATTTTACCCTGGAAACCCTTAACTAGGAAAACCAAATTAACTAGAGATTCACCGCTCCATTTGTTTCTTTCATTGTCTTAACTCAACTGTTTACAGTACAATATATATGTCTTTACCAACCTCTGAAACCCTAATTCCTAAACCGGAATCAGAATACAATGGGACGAAAACGATTGGCCAAAAAAAGCCAAAAAATGGGTCAAAAATAGCCCAAAACAATTTCTCAGGGGATTCTCCCCCGAACCCCTAAATGGGGGCGTGCTTCCCCCCATACGGGGGGTATCTCCCCCCTAAATACTCACCAAAAGGTGGGTAGTCATGTAGAGAATATAACATATACCCAACATTCTTGTGGGTAAGCCTCCTGGTGTGATAGTTTGACACTATCACATTCACTTGTCCCTAGAAGTGCTAATGCATTCACAGATCACATCGATAATGAGGTCCTATATTAGCACCTATTACATTGATAGTCAATCTAATCAAACAGATCAAATCAAAATACATGTTTTTACCATATAAGTTATGTGATAGTCACCAACTATACATCAACATAAAAGCATATATATCATCACATCCATCATCTTAAAAATATACATCATACATGTATACATCACACACAACAAAAAGCATGTTGATAATGCCGCAAAAATAGTGTATACATCCATATCTCATCGATATAAATGTACACCATGGTCCTCATAGGCCATATACACAAAAATTCCTTATGGGGGATACATCATAAAACTACCTCCCATAGGCTACATCAATACATATACAAAATGGGGCTACTCAACCCATAAAAAAAGAGATCCCCAGCTCTACCATCTCATGGTGATCCACCCGTAGGTAAAGCTGGATGCCCTCTGATCACTAATGGGGGACAGCCTATGGTGATGGCGCCACTGGAACTGGTGGTGGTCCAGTCCTCCCTGTGTAGTTGACCTACCACTGCAACATAACACATCAAAATTTTCCAACTCGAACCAAAGGTTGGCGGCAGCTGCAAGCAGTGCTCTAGGTATTCCTCACCAACTTCAATAAACTCTTGATCATTGAAAACATCCAACAAGTCATTTGCCTATCTCTCTAGCTCTGCCACATCAATGGATGCAACTACATCTGCAGGACCAACACCACCTTCTAGTATAGTCCTACTACCACTCCCCCCTCCTTAGTAGGACCCTTATCCTCTCGTCAATATCATTGACGAGGCCTTGGAGGAGGGGACATATTTGTTTCCTAGGGCATCGCCATCAATCATACAGGTCGAATATTTACACCAAACCATGACCAAGAATCAGTAATAGACATATATATATAACCATACAAGCATGAATATGTAAAGATGGACACAACATGTATATAAACCAAAAAACATCATACATATCTCGATTGTTCCACCCCTGGGCTGGTGTAGGTAGTTATGGGTCACCATAGTAATCCGTTCCACTCCACAGATACCACTCCATAGCACCTATATGTTACCTCCACCCCTACAATTAGTAGGTCGTGAATGTATGGCCTACCTCCCCACCTCTAGTACGGGGCATCACTTGGCCCCAGAATTCCATCCAAGGCTCCCTTAGTGGCCTTAGAGTCACTACCACAGGAGGTCGTAGTGACATAAATCACTCAAAAAAAGAGCATAGGATGCTCCCATAAGTGAAGAAACCAAGTCCCCTCCCTTTCAACTTGGTCATCGACTCACACATGTTGTGCAACAACATCTGTGCCCACACAAGCCAGGTGCCTTCCATCACCCACTCCACCAACAGGAGATGGACCCTAAAGATCCCATGAGGGATCATCCCCCCAACACACTAACCACCATGGCCACTAGTACTCTAGTCACTAGATCCCGACTGAAATCAATCTTGATCTGGATGCTAACATTGGTACCCTCTAGACCCCTGTAGTACCGATACACTAATTGTTCAATAGTATGCCTACCAACCAAAAACAAATGGAGTGGCTCCTGAATCCCCTCAATAGGGATACCAGTCAATAAATAGATATTATCCCCATCCAATGGAAACTCCTCATCCCCCATAAGGATGCACTCTCTCTGAGAGTCCCACATCCCCAACAACTCCCTCATAAGGTCCTCAAATGACCTCATATACGGACACAGAAAGAACTTGAGAATCCCTACATCCCATATGGCTAGCTCAATAGTAGGGAGGACTTAAATAAGGTCTATGAGAGAATCATGGTGGCACTCACGCCACTCAATAATATCCATGGTCAGCGATTAGGTATCTTGCAAACACCAAAAAATAAGCATAATGTCAGTCCTACACACGTAAAACACCAAACCAAAGGATAACCCAGCATGATTTTTTCTCTAAATGTTGCACATTCAACGCAAAGCTATCCATTGGTACCCGCTTGTAATAGTCATGCAAGAATGGCATCAATATCCCACCCTCTGTGTAATTGAACATTGAACGGTCATGTGGAATTGTATCACTATAGATACACCATTCGACCATGCTATTGCATGACTATCTAACCGACAATCTTGTCAAACTGTTGTGCATCCAAATAGAGAAAAAATAATTCCAAAAGTGACTGTTGAGGGAAACCCCATGCAAATCCATGTGGTTGTTCCCTCAAAACCCACACTAACAATCGAAAAACCTTTCATTCCTCTGTACAAGCCATCTATCTCCTAAGCCTAAATTCTACTCCGCTAGAAATGACAAGGAGGGAATGAGGGATTACTTGGAACTCAGAGAAAGGAAATTCAACGATTGAATCTCCCATAATCAGGAACAAAGCATCTAAGGAATCCAACCAATGAATGGCACAAATGATTTCAAAAAGTGGGCCCCACCCCTATTTGTAGCCAAATGGCATGATTTGATTTTCAAATAGCCCATATTGGGAAAACCGCGGCTCTATTCAACGAACCGTCCACACCACCATGATCATCGTCACGATCTCTTCAGCATGGTACCATTTTTTTGTTTCCCCTAAAACTTCATATGGAACCTATCCTTCAGCTATTTTTCTAGGTATGTTATGCTTCTTATCAATTCTTTCTATAGCATCAAATTCTTATCATGGTCATTATTATGCTTGGGTATTTGTGTCATGTGTGCAGGAGTATCACCAAGAAGTACTTCCTCCACCAGCCACAATGGTGCACGTGCCCCAATCACAAGTATATCATCTCGATCTTGCATGTAGGTAGTCTATCCTCTCTGTTTACATTGCATCTATCCAATAATATAACTAATATCCATAATCCCCCATTCCCCAATAAAGACTCATCATTAACGTCATTATCAAGAGATAGCATGTTCCCCCATGGGTGTGCGCACCATTCCAACCCTCTTCACACTTTGAAACCCATGATATTGAACCACCAAGTCCAAGGAATCTGATACCTCACCAAGTTTTCCAAGTTGAAACCACATATCATCACCTTGCATTTTGCCAATCATACCCTCAAATTACCCAATACATCTTACAATTGTGATTCATAAATAACCTCTCATCCCCTTCATGAGAAATATACCATGGGTGTTCCTCTTCTTTTCATCAACCCTCGAGATGGCCACAATGGGGAAACACCTTCTGAAGTCACTAATGTCATTCAGTCATTTCCACATGAACATTATGCATGTCATTTATTCACATGGAACCTGTATTCTCGTCTGTACAAAACTACTACATCATCATTGGAAAAATGATTCCCCAAATCACTCAAAACCATGGGAATCCCATCCATATCATTCTTTTTGTAAAAATAGGTTCCCCAAACCACTCAAAACCATGGGAACCTCATTCATATTATTATTTTATACAAATCGTTCCCCAACTCAGTCAAAATTGTGGGAACCCCATCACATTATTCTTTTGGCAGCACCCCTAGTTTTGCTTGATCGATGTACTTGAGTCCACATAACCCCAACATTGTCAAGTTTTTCATTCAGAGTTGTACCCCATCAAAATTAAACCTATGATAAAACCTTCATCTTCAATATGTTTCCCTCCATCACACCTTGTATCACTATTTAAAGAATTTTTCCATCAACCACTCACCCAAATTACATCGATCAAGGGATGTCATGAGCACCATGCTTATCAACCATTCTTGTGTCAATTATGTCAATGTCCCATTTGGTTACAAAATTATCTCAGTTCTTGTGATATGACCCTCATCTTATCAATTACCTCCGCTCTCATCGACGTCAGGTCACCTCATTCTGAGAGATGAAATAGTTATGATTGTACCTTGGGGTCCCTTCTCATCAAAATAAGGGATCGCCTCGAACTAAGTAGGGAGAGTTATCAATGGTCCCTAACTAAGTTGTATCCCATATGCTCGACACCAACAAGTCTATTGCATCAGGGTGATTCATACATTATGATGGTAGCAATTTTCACATTTATGATCCATGGTAGTAACTCATATAAGATAATCAAGTTCCCAGCATCTAGCATCTTCATCATTATTCAAGTCCCCCACCCCTGTGAGATGTTCATCATCATCAGTAGTTTCGCTTCTTCTGCATCAGTAACATCACCAACACTCTAAGACTCATTTAATCATACAGGGATCGAAGTCGCCTTCATCCTTGTATCTGCATTTTTTAGAGCTAACCCCTCGGTCTCCTCTTATTGAAATCCAGTTTGAAAAAATTTCATGAGCATAGGGATGCATGTCTCGTTTGTATAAATATATTTCATTCATTAAAGCTTCAATGGTTATCACCAACAACCTCCCCCATGGGAAGCTCCTTTTACCCATGATACTTGATTACTTACTAGAACAGGATTGGAGAAACAATGATACATTTCATCCATACAGTACCTTCAAAACCTCATACATTAGGGGGCATCTGTTAATGCTTAAATTTCACACACATGCGACATTTTGGCTAACATTGCAGAAGGACATCATCAACATATAGCATGCAATTCATCAAATACATCTTCATCAAATCCACAAGATAAATTGAGCCTCGTAATGACAAAGTTAGTCATTATGGACAACCACACGACCATTGCATCGGGAACTTGCACTAATATTGTGACTTTGTGTTCAACAACCAACACTGATCTGTGCGAATTTTGTCACATGACTACGCAAATGGTGGGACCACCTAATTTTCATGGCACGTTAAAGGCTCATAACAACCCGCTCGGCTCCAAAATTTGAATTGGACTCCTCACATGCTTGGGAGCATTCAATAAATCCCTTTGTGTACTTGGAAATGGGATTTTTAATTGTCTTCTAATTACTCAGAAAACATCCAAGAATTATGTACATTAATTATCAAACTGGGGTTCTATAAACTTTCAAATTACCGGACAAGATATATGTCAGTCGCTGTATTCCAAGGGTTCTTCTAATCATGCAAGATTAATTCTAAAAATTGGAGCTTCAGTCGGAGATAAACAACAGTCTTGCCAGGAGGGTGAATTAAATCAACTATTACTATGAAAGGAAAAGAACACTTTTGAAAGAACTACAAAATCTTTGAGAACAATCAATAACCATAACACACACTTCTACCAATCTGATTATAAATTTGATCAAACCACCTATTTACTTCTACATAAAGGAGGGCAATCACCTAAACTACTTTTGCAGAAAGGAAATCTAATTATCTAATGATAGAAAGGAAATTCAATTGGTTAAGGGTAGAAAGGAAATTCAATTCTCTAAACTACAAAAAGAAGACAGATTAACTAAATTATTTCTACAATGGGAAAGTAAATTTGTATCTAATCTGCAATCCAAACTCTACATAAATCAATGAATCCAATTAACATCTACACGATCCTTCTCCAACTGACAAGAGGTTGTTCATTCCAAACTTATGCCTCCAATTTATAAGGTAAACGCTATGTATCACGCATTAATAATTAACCCAAGCAATTACTGTAAAGGGAATTCAACATGATCACTGTAATGAAATTAAACAGAGCATACCATTCTCTTAATATATGAATGAATCAAACAATTGATAATAATAACCCAATGTATTATAAGCATCAAAGGAACTGCAGAAAATGGAAACCAAGCACACACACACCAATCTTACCCAAATTACGCAGAAATTAAACTACGCAAATACAATTACAATCAACTTCTATCCATCAAAGGGGGTCTTGCCTTCAGAGTTAGGGGCTGAGAAATCCAATCACTCACACCACACCAATAAAATCAATGCATTAAGAAGAACCAATAGTAGCACGATTCTATTGATAAAAGATGAGTTTACAGGTAGTCCACAATATGCTTCAAATGTTTGAATAACCACCTATGAAGGCGATTAAGAGTTTTATACATCATGAATTTACAGGAAAAAATAACAGTCCAAGATTTGTGATCTATTGTTACAACATAATACTCTATATAGTGTATCATTACAACTTGATCCTCATATTGTTACATAGACCAAATCAGGAAGCTGATATCATGGACCGAGGATCGAATCTAATGATGATGTTATCCAAGCCATTGCGGTCCTAACTAATGAAAAATGACTGGAAATAGTTTCCATCTGACTCATCACGCTGCAGAAAGTTTGTAGAGTTTCTGCAATGTCCAATACTGGTTGTGGAACTACTATACTTAGTTCTACAACTCAAAATGAGATGCTTGCATAACTTTAGATTCGACTCAATTCTCGTAGTTTTAAGCATAATGACCAGTAGGATCGCATTTGAATAGTTGAGGCCCAAACCCTTCATTCATACCAAGTACTATTGTTGATATTCTCGGTGATCTCATGTATGCATTTTGTGTATAAACTTGAGATTTATATGCAAGCCTTCTAGTTGTTCATTGGTTCTGCATTCCTGAAAGTAGGTTCCGCAGCCATCCCCAAAATGCTTCCTATAGCTTCCAAACTGTAGCACACAACAGACCTAGAACACCAAATCTTCTTTAGGTACTCAGAAGCACATAACCATGACCCAAGTCATTAGTAAATAATAAATACTCAAGGAAAATGTGATCATTTCTTACCAATGCTAAGACTTGACAGATTATCCCAAAAAGACTAGTGAAGGTGTAGGGAGTAGTCAAAATGTACAAAAAGGATGTCCAAAAATGATAGTAAAAGATGTCATATGAGTAACCCTTCATCTCCCCCCAACCAAAGAGTTTGAATGTCCCTATGCAAATTGAGGTTATGCTTCACTGTTGGAGGTACTCAGGGTAGTTCTACATTAATCACTCTACCTATAGGAAGAGTGTCCTTCTTCATATGTTGTATAGAAACCCCTATGTTTAGTAAAAATGCACAAAAATTCACTATCCTCCTTGTTGGATATAGGACTCCATAGTATGGGAAAGTGAAATTTGATTCCAATCCACTTGGATTTATGTACCTGTAAGCACTCATAATAAATCTGCACTCTATCCAAATCCCTTTCAAACATCCTATTAGTGAAGGGTTCATTTATCTTAAGATCGGGATCTAAATCCCTAACCCTTCTCCTCAAACACAACATGGATTCCAGTCTATGAAAGGGTATCAAGTTTCTGTATTTATTAATGTCTGTGGTCTGGAAAGCTTCCAATATCGTAACGAATGCCTGATCCTACATAACCCTGCTTCTTTCTATAAACAGCTTCTTGGGTGAAGGGGAACCTCTTACCCAAAGAGTGTCCTCCCACTCTGTGAGTTCTGAGAAAGCTACAGCATGGTTCCATCTGAGTTGATTCCTCATGAATGACATGAAATCCCTAAGATTCACCTCCCCCACATAAGGGTTAGGATCACAATCATTGTAATTGACCATGATTAGGTTATGCATATATAATCCACACAAGAAATCTCATTCCTCTTCAATACTACTACAAAAATCACTGATGAATTGGTCTTATGTCTCAATTTGGTCTTCATAACTTGTTGCCACTATTACAATCCTTAAGGATATCAACTATTATTTTAAAAATAAAAAATAGAGATTAGAGAGAGGTCTCAAGTTTCTCATAGAATGTGCAAGATAGCTCAGGTAATGCTTTTCATATTTTAGCTTTTCAATCTCCATGTTGAGCCTCCTTATGGCTAGGGCATAGTTATGTTCTATGAGTTGCTATGTCAATGTACCTTGCATATTCCCTTCCTTTTGTTCCATGGCATGTTTGAGCTTCCCTTATATCTACCATGTTGTTACTTGTGTTGGCACATCTAAAATTTTATGATTTTATGCCATGATTTTATTGAAAAGACAAAAAAAATTCATGATGCCAGGTGCCAAGTTGTTATGAAATGTTCACTAGAAAGGAAATAAACATACCTTTGACAATCATTAAAATTTCAAGTGATTGTATAGGTCTAAAATAGTGGGATAAAGCTCCACAATACGGCCATAATCTATGACCAAGAGCTAAGTGATTAAGTGCTATTAGTTGGTGGGAAAAATAAAAGTTTGGAAAAAACAGGTTCTAAATTTGGCTAAGAGAATAAATAAGGTGGCAGACATCCAAATTTGCCTAAGTCTTTATAAAAAATTAAAGGTGTTTATTTTATTCCACCTTTATATTATCCAAAGGGTCATATTATGAGATTCATATGCCCAAGTCCTTATCAAGAATTAAAAGGTTTATTATTAATATAAATATTTATATTAATATTTTGGTCTAAAATTAATTCATACCTCCACATCAAAATTCCACTTACATTTACCCACCAATCATATCTTGTTCCATTTCCCAAGTCACCTTCCACATGTCATGAGTTGGTTGATTTCCAGAGTCAAAGGGTTAAATGTTATGAAATCACGTGAAGTTGAATTGATGTGCCAAGTCTTATGCAATAAATTAAATAAATTTCAAATCAAAGTTTGAAAATTTTTAAAGGGAGATGAACGTTTTTTATCAAAACATATTATTCCAAAATATTTAAAATTGATATTTCTGAAAATTAAGAAGTGGCAAAAAATCAATGATTTCCAAATCATTTGCAAATTTTAGTAGGCATAAGATTGTTTCCAGATTTCAAGGTAAACGGTTGAAGATCAAATCTCACACTTGGCAGGGAAATATCTTCCCAAATTTGAAGGTACAAAATTAGCACAAGGATCCAATTGTAAATTTCCAGGATATCAAAATCAACAAGTAGCAGAGATCAGTTATCAATAAACTCTAACAGCTTTCAATATCCGAGACACCTTGCAGCATGTTCCAGATTTGTTCTATTTTTAGAAATAATAGTTAGTTTTTTCTTCTAGAAGTAACCGTCAGAGTATTTTATTAGCTATATAAACCATCATTGGTAATGTAAGGAGGGTGGGGGGATTTTGGAAAAGAAAAATCTATTTTGTGTACTGTAACTTCAGTTTTGATATTAAAAAAGTTTACAAATAGAAGAAGTTCAGAACATTTCCAAAACAGAGATTCATGTGCTATTATTTTTCAGTCTGTGATTTCTTTATGTGAATGTTATTTCATGTGTATTTCCATCCAATGTTATTTCTTCATATCTGAGTAAAAATCATGTGAATGCGAAATTCATCCCTGCTTGATGCTTTGTGTTCATTAGACTCAAATATTATCACTTGTATCTTCTAAAGTTGATGCAGAATTCATCCTTGTTAGATGCTCTGTGTTAATGGGTTGTTTTCCTCAAATATTCTACCATACTACAACAACTAAATGTCTGAGAAAATAGTGTCTATCTTGCCTCTGTTATTGTTTTGTTCTACCACCAGTCTCTCACAACTTGAATGATATTTATTTATTGACTCCATGCCCAATGGTTTTCTTCCCAATTCAACCACTTTTATTAAAACTTATTACTGTTGAAATATATGGCCATTGTTCTAAATACATGGGTTGTTTTCGTAGTGACCTTTGGACAGCAGACTCATAGAGGGAGCCCCTCTGGATTGAAAAGGCCAGTTTTCAGTCCTAAATATTGGTTCGAGGTTACCTTGGGAATTTTCCCTCACAACCGAGGAGAATTACTGAGAGATAACATCTTGGCTCCGTTTACAGGGAACGAAGGCTTCAAATAAATTTTCTTGGAGGAACGACATTAATGTTTAGTTTTTATTTTTGATGTTTAACATAAGTCAGACACAAAAAAGGTTGTACATCATTCACTTGGTGACTCTACTATCAGTAGAATCCAAAATTCAAAGTATCAATGGTGACTCCACTATCCAAAGAATCAGTAGCCTAAAGAATTTCTTGGTCACTCTATTGTTTTCAAGATGAATTCAGCTACAAGGTATGCTCTTATGAATCATTCACACATTCCTGGTTTTCCAAATCGTATGCCTTGTATAGATTGGCAAACATATTTGCCAAAATTTAAAGACACGGAAGAAGATGATGTTGCTTTTCATTTGATCAAATTCCATATACAAATATATAAGCTAGGTGTTGAATTACATGAATATTGCCTTATGAAAATGTTCATGGCTACTTTGGAAGGAAAGGCAAGATCGTGGTATGAAAAATTACCAGCTACTAGTCTATACTCTTTACAAGATTTTCATACAACATTCTATGAAAATTACAGAGAACATTACCCATATTTTTCACTATGTGGAAATTGTTGTGAAGATTTTGAAAGTTTTATGCAACACATGGAAAATGAATTTGGTGATGAAGAATTAATGGATGGAGAAATCAAAGAATTTTATGAAGATTATTTTCAACATCAAGAAGAAATGTTAGAGGCTAGTTGTCAAGATATTCAGGAAGATCTCCAGTAGAACATAGTTAAACCCTTGGTGGAAAATGAAACATATCAAGATCTTAATGTTGAAATTCATGTTCCTGAGTTTGATGAAGATATTCATATTTTAAGTGACCAAGATAGGGATGAGGATAGTCATTCAAATTTCTCTTCAGACTATTTATTTTCTGAAACTTTATTTCAAAAAGAAGTGTGTCAAAATCAGTTTTCTAAAGTTGCATATATGGAAACTCAAAGCAATAAGGTAATATATATTATAGAGTTTAAAGAAAGCAACACGCTAGTATATGAAACTCTTCAAACAAAGTCACGGGAGGGTAATAAGGATGATAGGCTACAATCTCAACAAAATGATATTCATGAGTTGCAGGAAAACAGTGAAAAGGAAATTCTTGTTTTAAATCCTTTCCATCATGAAGATGTAATTCATGAAAATACATCTCTTGAAATAATAATTTCAGAATTGTTTGATGGTCAAAACCATATTCCTCATACTCAAAAGGTAGTTATTGCATTTGAATTTTTTCAAGAATGTATAGATTTTTTTCCTGATGTGCGTGATAAGAAAGATAAATAGTTTGTTGGCATTGCATTTGAGAATGATCAACCTCATCACACAGAACAACCAACAATTAAAAATGAAGGATATTCTTGTCATTTTACTGATCAAGAAGTAATAGTTCATGGTTTTGAAGATCCTTTTATAAGTATGTTTCAATTATCAGGGAGGCAAAACTTTGCATAATTCATGGACGATGGGTATGAATTTCATCTTTATGTTGAGTGGTCACATTCCAAAATTTTATTTATGTTTGGAGAAGCTAAATGTGAGCCTCAATCAATTAACCATTTTCTCGATTGGATGAGTTGGAAATTTCTTGTCACTTAATCCAGCAAATTGTTCTCAGCATATTAGAGTAGGGTATTTGAATAAGCTCATAATTTGAGAATTTAATTTTCAGGGGTCCTTAGCATGCAGTAGTTTCAGTTTGGTTTTCAGCAGTTGATTTTCAGTACATTTTTCAGTTTGCATATTAGTTTTTAGTATCAAAGGTGTTTTCAATTGAGGATTGGAACAACTTTCAAGTTTGGAATAGCTCGATGAATTAGGCACATGGTCTACGGGTTCTTTGCTACCTCACAGGGAGGATAGCATCCCCATTGGATCCAAATGTTGGCACATCTAAAATTTTATGATTTTATGCCATGAGTTTATTGAAAAGACAAAAATAATTCATGATGCCAAGTGTCAAGATGCTATGAAATGTTCATCAGAAAGGAAATAAACATACCTTTGACCATCATTAAAATGTCAAGTGATTGTAAAGGCATAAAACAATGGAATAAAGCTCCACAATACGACCATAAGATATGACCAAGAGCTAAGTGATTAAGCGCTATTAGTTGGTGGTAAAAATAAAAGGTTTGAAAAAATAGGTTCTAAATTAGGCTAAGTGGATAAATAAGGTGGCAGACATCCAGATTTTTCTAAGTCTTTATCAAAAATAAAGGGGTTTACTTTATTCCACCTTTACATTATCCAAAGGGTCATATTATGAGCTTCATATGCCCAAGTCCTTGTCAAGAATTAAAAGGTTTATTATTAATATAAATATTTTAGTCTAAAAGTAATTCATACCTCCACATCATAATTCCACCTTCATCTACCCACCAATCATATATTGTTCCATTTCCCAAGTCACCTTCCACATGTCATGAGTTGGTTGATTGCCAGAGTCAAAGGGTTAAATGTTATGAAATCATGTGAATTTGAATTGATGTGCCAAGTCTTATGCACAAAATTAAATCAATTTCAAATCAAGGTTTGAAAAGTTTTAAAGGGAGATGAACGATTATTACTCAGTCTGTAAGTATTACTTGCATGACGGTTATCATTCATAAGTGGTATTGGAATCAGAACCACCTTGCCATGTGCTCCAAGGTGATTGAGTCCGCTGATTGAAGTGGGAGGGATTAAAACCACGATCCATCACCTCTGAAATGCAAGGTATAATATAATATTATTTTATTAACCTTACATCTATAATCTTTGTCGCTCCAGGATAATTGAAAACAATTTAATTATTTTCCAAACTTTGAAAATCTAAAACCATGAGAAAGGTCAATCGATGCTTTTAGAAATTATATTTGTGAATTTCATTTATTCATAAATATATAAAATATGGGAAAAACAGAACATGGTATTCAGAAACAGTGGATGGTTTATAGAGTAAATATTACTTATGGAATTTGTTTTGAATTTTATTTATGAAATTCATCAAAGTGCAAAACAATGGAGAAAAGTTACGGGAGATGGTTTTATATGGATGGACAATCAGGACATGGTTTTTAAAACCACAGGCACTAATTATTTCTATGGAAATATAGAAATATAATTTTAGAGGTTAAAGAAATATTTTGGAGATATTTTTTATCAAAACATATTATTTCCAAATATTTAAAATTGATGATTCTAAAAATTAAGAAGTGGCAAAAAATCAATGATTTCTGAATCATTTGCAAAGTTTAGCAAGGGAAAGATTGTTTCCAGATTTCAAGGTAAACAGTTGAAGATCAAATCTCACACTTGGCAGGCAAATATTTTCCCAAATTTGAAGGCACAAATTAGCACAAGGATCCAACTGTAAATTTCCATGGTATCAAAATCAACAAGTAGAAGATATCAGTTATCAATAAACTCTAACAGCTTTCAATATTCAAGACACCTTGTAGTCTATTCCATATTTGTTCTATTTTTAGAAATATTACTTAGTTTTTCTTCTAGAAGTAACTGTCAGTGTATTGTATTAGCTATATAAAGCATCTTTTGTAATGGAAGGAAGGTGGGGGGATTTGGGAAAATAAAAAAGTTATTTTGTGTACTAGAACTTCAGTTTTGATATTAAAAAAGTTTGTAGAGAGCAAAAGTTCAGAACATTTCCAAAACAGAGATTCATGTGATATTACTTTCTAGTCTTTGATTCCTTTATGTGAATATTATTTCCCATGTATTTCCATCCAGTGTTATTTCTTCATATCTGAGTAAAAATAATGTGAATGTAGAATTCACCCGTGCTTGATGCTTTGTGTTCATTAGACTCAAATATTATCACTTATATCTTCTAAAGTTGATGCAGAATTCATCCTTGTTAAATTCTATGTGTTAATGGATTGTGTTTCTCAAATCTTCTAATATACTACAGCAACTAAATGTCTGAGAAAATAGTGTATATTTCCTCTTTTATTGTTTTCTTCTACCACCAGTCTCTCGCAACTTGAATGATATTCATTTATTGACTCCGTGCCAAATGGTTTTCTTCCCAATTCAACCACTTTTTTAAACCGTATTATTGTTGAAAGATCTGGCCATTGTTCTAAATACATGAGTGGTTGTCGTAGTGACCTTTGGACAGCCGACTCATAGAGAGATCCCCCTCTGGATTGAAACGGCCAGTTTTCAGTCCTAAAGATTGGTTTGAGGTTACCTTGGGAATTTTCCCTCACAACCGAGAGGAATTTCTGAGAGATAATAGCTTGTAACTAGGATACCATACTTTCTAATTTCTAAATCCTGATAAGATCAGATGGACTATATCCATAAGTCTCAGTTCCATTTTCTTCTTCTGCAATCCACTCGTCTTGTTCTATATTTTTCTTCAATCCACTAGTTATGACCCCCTCTTCGATGGATATTTCCTTTTCTACCTCGTTATGTTTTGTTGCCAACCCTACAACCTCCAACAGAGTCTCCATCCTATGGTCTTTGAATTGTTGCAATTCTCTCCTTAGATATATTACCTCCTTGGTATGTTCATGATATGTCAACTTCAGTTGTCTGTAGGCCCTTTTTAATCCACTATAGGCCCTCATGTGCTTCCTTAGCAGTAAAGGATGAAATTTTCTCAGAACCAGTCCTTGCTTTCTTTTTGGTGAAGCTACTGTTGAGATATTGTAACTTCAAAGAATATTATATTTGTACTTTATTATTCTGGAGATGTTTCATTCCTCCGTGAAGATCTTATTGTATATCCAGAGATGTTTATTCCTCCGTCGAAATGTGGTAACTTGGGTTATTAGACTTCCCTAGTGGGGGTCTGGCCTGTATGTGTTATGTGGGTCAAAGGGTTATTAGACCACCCTAGAGGGGTCGGTCTAGTCAGTTGTAGTGGGGTATTTAATCCAATGGTTAAATACGAGCCTACATGATTTGTGTAAAAGACCAGTCGGATTAGTGTATAAATAGAGGAGGTGTATTCCTCATTTTACACACTCACTCACTTGAGAGTAGCACACTTGTGGAGGAGAGGTCTGCTATGGTGGAGGAGGAGATCATGTCTTTGGTTTGCATCTTTGTATATTGCTGGTCATCTATATTGAGGAAGCTTTGCTGGGTTTTCTACCCCATGAGGGTTTTCCAGGATAAATCTGTGTCTCTTGTGTTTATGTTGTGCTTGTTGTTTCTTCAGTGATCCTGTATATGCTATTATTGTGAAATGGAATGAAATGCTTCTATTTTCTATCTTAGCATATTAAATATTAACATGGTATCAGAGCTAACCTGAAGGAAGGCAATGTATGGCACTTACAACACTTGCTTCTCTTGTGACAATTTGAAGGTTAGGGTTTTACATAGCAAAAACCAGTCATCGTGGAACTTTTGCTATAAATACATTTTGGCGAAGGTTCAGGATCTGAAACCTTTACAGATCATAGATTACATCCCCAGGTACCTTGTGTCCAAAGGGAACCCTCAGATTCGTTTTACTTTGTGAGTTATGATCAGTACAAGTTAGAGTTTCTGACTCTTCCAGATCTCAGTTAAAATCAAGTGACCTAGGAAAAAAGGTCATAACTTGGGCTAGGAAGCTCCAAATGAAATTTCGTAAAATGTGACAGGTAGTACACAGACTGTAATATCTCAAGAAACGTTTTGAGAGGCCGAAGATGAACCAATGACACGTGGCATGCCGTACAATTTCACTCTCCTGTTTTATCCCATAAACAGGTCACGTTGCAACACTTGGCATAACTTGGGCTAGGAAGCTCCAAATGAAATTTCGTAAAAAATGACAGGTATTAAATAGACTGTAATATCTCAGAAAACATTTTTAGAGGCCGAAGTTGAACCAATGACACGTGACATGCCGTACAAGTTCGTTCTCCTGTTTTATCCCATAAACAGGTCACGTTGCAACACTTGGAATAACTCTCTCTCAGAAAATCCAATTGAGGTCAGACCTATTGGGATGGAAAGATGACAGGTCAGGCTACCAAAAAAAAAAATTTAGACCCTATGGAGCGAAAAGTTAGGAGTTACAGCAGAAACAATCAGGTACATATTTCTGGCAAAACAGAATTATTTTTGGAGCACCTTCATTCATGGCTTCCGGAATTTAGGGTTTCGGAGAAAGTTAGAATTTTTGGAATCGGAATCCACGGCTGAATGCTACTCAGAAAAATAAAAATTTAGATTCCAAGATCGAATTTTTTGGTTGGGTAGAAGACCGAGCTTGATCAAACCCCAATTCAGGATTTTGATCGAAAAGATGGAAAATTAGGGCTTCAGCAAAAGTTGGTATTTTTGAATTCTGTAACCACGGCTGGAAGCTCCTCAGAAAAATAAGAGTTTAGAGCCTTGGATCAAACCTTTTGATTGGGCAGAAGGGTGGGCTTCATCAAACCCTAGTTCGGGATTCTATCCAGAAGATCTGGAAGTTTCGAAGGCAATTTTGAGGGGTCAAATTTTGGAGATTTCAAAATTGAAGTATGCTAGTTTGATCAGCTCAACAAGACACATCCTTCCATCCATTCAGAAGTGTGAAAGTCAAAGATTGAATTTTTAGGGTTTCTCTAACAAACCCTAATCAAGCTCCAAATCAAGTTTCAGGGGGAGTTGAGGCTAAGGCCTTACATAAGAAGACTACAAGGTCTCGACAGGTATGACTTAAGGATATATAGGTATGTCTTGAAATCTGATTATTGACTAAGTTCATAATATGTTTGTCCTCGTATTATTTAGTTCAGTACAATCTCGATTAATGTTAGAATTGTCTTATCACCCTAGTAACAGTATGAATGCATGTGAATGATAGAAGACATTCATTGTTTAGGGCTATATGATTGTACTAATGCACTGTGGTATTGTATGAGGTTGATTTTGTCTGCTAACAAGAGACAGGTACATCACGAAAGACAAATCAAGTTCCATGACCATGATAACATGAAGACAAAGACTCATCCACAATATTTGATCACATAGAAGTTCTACTTACAAGGTATGTATGACTTTGTTCTATTATGCTTAACCTATGAGATATGCAGGTTCCAACATAGGATATCTAAATCATTGAAGAGAACAAAGAAGATATTGATCAGGTATGTTAGACATAACTAAGCAGGTATACTAATCCAGGTATGTTTTCCTATGTCATGTTAGAATCTTACCTTGTGTTAGGACCCCTTATATAAGTATACTTGGTATGATTGGTTATGAAGTTAGAAATATAAGTAATCAAGGGATTATGCATATTATGTCTTTTATCTTGATTGATGATATGCATGAGTAAAAGAAGAGTTCCCTAAAATCTTGAATACTAATGTTTATTATCTATGATCATGACTATACATATTCAAGATTATTTAGAATTATAATGTTTTTATAATATTTATAATATACTAATGAATGTATGTTTGTGTATGAGATCATGAGGATGACACTTGAGCATGCACAGTGGTACAGAATGAATAGAAGTTCAAAAGACATACAAGATCAAGCGGGAGGCAACCACTCAAACATAAAAGATAAGTTTTTGAGTTGTTATTTGAAATAGTAAATGATATTGCTTGTAATAGTTGTATACATATTTGTATTCCTAGAATATATCATGCTGAGTGTAAACATTCATATAGCATTGAACAGTATACTACTAATATGCATATGATTGGTAAATTGGACAAACATTCCATTGTTGCTTGTCTAGAATGAAACCTCTTTGCTGACATGCTGAGAGCTGTGCACACTCTCGATAGTATGTTCTGGTAGAGATGGAAGGCATCTAGATAGCCACTGTATGCATACAGGATATGGAAAAGTGTTGTACCAAAGTATTGGTCAAGATAGTTGCATAACTATGTAAATGATATCTGTATGCATAATAGGTTATCGTGTCAACATGATTTCATGATTATGAAGTGTTACTAATCATGTACTTAATTTTGTAGGAAAGATCATGAAGAATGATGAACACCGAACAAGTGATGGATGTTCAACAAGAAGATTTGCAAATCAAACAAAATATAGAAGGATCATGGATTCTCTTAGAAAGAGGAAGAGAATCATGACAAGATGTTTGATCCAAGTGACTAGATAAGACCATTCTCTTAATGGTGTAATTAAAGAAGAAGTGTGAATCAGGTTCTGTATGGGTACCCAGGATCGATAGTCAATTGATGATCTTAATGATCATCATGGGTGATGTGGATCACAACCTTTGCTACAAGGTTGAATATGGTCTCTATACACAGATGAATTGGATGCAAGAAGGAACTCACCACAAAGTTCGAATGATGTTGAGGCTTATATCAGTAGACCCATCTGACGAGATGGCTGCAGAAATGAAAATGAAAAATCTCATATTGATGTATTACTTCCTAGGTTTGGAAGTATGGCAAGGATCAGAAGGAATCTTTCTCAACCAGGGAAAGTATGCCGAGAAATATTAAAAGGACTTGAGGTGTTGGAATGGCCACTCTTATGGATTCCAACTTGAAGCTGTTAGGGGATGACTCATCAGAGTTAGTGGATATAACTCTGTACAGTCAAATTATTGGGTCATTGATGTATCTAACATATACTAGGTTAGATATATGCTTTGCTGTGAACACCTTGAGTCAGTATCTAGTGGAAACTAGATGTGTTCACCTGATAGTTGCAAAGCATGTGATGAGGCACCTAAAGGATACGATAGACTTTGATCTATGCTATCTTGTAGATCATGACTTCAGATGGCTACTCAGATGTTGATTAGGCAGAAAGTGTATCAGACAGGAAGAACACATCGAGAGGATGTTATTGTTTGGGATCAGCCATGATCTTGTGCTTTAACAGGAAACAATCTAGTGTGGCTCTTAGCACAAGCAGAATATATGGCTGCTTGCTCTGCTAGTTGTGAAGAAGTTTGGCTTTAGGATTGTTTGACTTAGAAATAGAACCAACTGTGATCCTATGTGACAAATAGAGTTGTATGAAGATGACAAAGAATCCAGTGTTCCATGATAAGTCAAAGAACATAGGGATCTAATAAGATATGACGCAGAAGGAACTATAAAGTTTGAATCTGTAATAGGTTACCGAAGTACTAACCAAACCTCTACCTCAAGAAAAGTTTGAGTATCTCCGAGACAAGATTGGAAGGACCCTCCTCGAAAGGGGGAGTGATGTGGTCACTGATGATGATATTTCCTCATCGACAGCAAGGTCGATGATGTGGATACTTGTTTACTACACTTGGATACTTAGATCATTTAGACTTAGGACTCTTATACTTAGAATATTTTTTACTTGCTTTTACTTTGATGATTGATGTATCGATGAGGATACATGTTTTGTCGATGTATCAATGAGGATACATGTTTTGTTGATGTATCGATGAGGATACATGTATTGTTGATGTATCGATGAGGATACATGTTTTGTCGATGTATCAATGAGGATACATGTTTTGTTGATGTATCGATGAGGATACATGTGTTGTTGATGTATCGATGAGGATACATGTTTTGTTGATGTATCAATGAGGATACATGTTTTGTCGATGTATCGATGAGGATACATGTTTTGATGATATCTGTATTGATAAGGATACAGGTAGGGATTGTATCATCCCCGGACTTCGGTCCCTTGAATTGATCCATAGACGTATGGTCTCCGAGAATGAAGTCCTTAATGGAAAGGTAGGGATTGTATCATCCCTAGACTTCTGTCCCTTGAATTGATCCGCAGACATATGGTCTCCGAGAATGAAGTCCTTAATGGACAGGTAGGGATTGTATCATCCCTAGACTTCGGTCCCTTGAATTGATTTGTAGACGTATGGTCTTCGAGAATGAAGTCCTTAATGGATAGGTAGGGATTGTATCATCCCTGGACTTCGGTCCCTTGAATTGATCCGTAGACGTATGGTCTCCGAGAATGAAGTCCTTAGTGGGCAAGTGGGGATTGTATCATCCCCGGACTTCGGTCCCTTGAATTGATCCATAGACATATGGTCTCCAAGAATGAAGTCCTTAGTGGACAAGTGGGGATTGTATCATCCCCGGACCTTGGTCCCTAAATTGATTCGTAGACGTATGGTCTCCGAGAATAAAGTCCTTAGTGGACAGATGGGGATTGTATCATCCCCGGACCTTGGTCCCTGAATTGATCCGTAGATGTATGGTATCCGAGAATAAAGTCCTTAGTGGACAGATGGGGATTGTATCATCCCCAGACCTTGGTCCCTGAATTGATCCGTAAACGTATGGTCTTCGAGAATGAAGTGATGGGGATTGCATCATCCCAGAACCACTAGTTCAAAATGTACATGATGGGGATTGCATCATCCCGGAACCACTAGTTCAAAATGTACGTGATGGGGATTGCATCATCTCGGAACCACTAGTTCAAAATGTACGTGATCAGTATTGCATCATCCCGGAACCACTAGTTCAAAATGTACATGATGGGGATTGTATCATCCCCAGACTTCAGTCCCTGAATTGACCCATAGACAGATGTCTCCGAGAAGTGGTCCCTAGTGGACGAGAGTGGATTGTATCATCCCCGGACTTCGGTCCCTAAATTGACCCGTAGACAGATGTCTCCGAGAAGTGGTCCCTAGTGGACGAGAGGGGATTGTATCATCCCCGGACTTTGGTCCCTGAATTGATCCGTAGACATATGTCTCTGAGAAAGTGGTTCTTAGATTTTGTCTAAGTTGATGAGTGGACTGTATCGTCCCTAGACATGTTATGGTGTCTTAAATGATGATTTGGATACTTGTATTGGTATGGATACTTGTATTGATGATGTGTATACTTGTATTGGTATGGATACTTGTATTGATGATGTGTATACTTGTATTGGTGTGGATACTTGTATTGATGATATACTTGTATTGGTGTGGATACTTGTATTGATGATGTGTATACTTGTATTGGTGTGGATACTTGTATTGGTGATGTGTATACTTGTATTGGTATGGATACTTGTATTGATGATATACTTGTACTGGTGTGGATACTTGTATTGATTATGTGTATACTTGTATTAGTGTGGATACTTGTATTGACAATGCTGCTGATTGTTATGTTCTAGATGATGATGTTGTTGATCATGATGATCTAGATGACGATGCTATTGATTGTGATGATCTAGATGACGATGTTGCTGATCGTGATGATCTAGATGACGATGTTGCTGATCGTGATGGTCTAGATGACGATGCTGCTGATCGTGACAGTCTAGATGACGATGCTGCTGATCGTGATGGTCTAGATGACGATGTTGCTGATCGTGATGATCGTGTGATGACGATGCTGATGATCGTGAGGATCCAGATGTTGATGTTGCTGTAGTTGTTTGAGTGCTGCAGAAGATAAAGACTCAGTACTGAAGATGTTGATGTTCCAGTATTGAAGATGTTCTAGTAACTGCTTGAGTTACTGATGATGTTGAGAAAGCTTCCAATGATTTATAGATGTATCATGTATGATGTTGATGACTCCTTGCTCATGTAGATGCTGTTATAATATCCTTCTCGTTAAGGGGGAGTGTTGAGATATTGTAACTTCAAAGAATATTATATTTGTACTTTATTATTCTGGAGATGTTTCATTCCTCCGTGAAGATCTTATTATATATCCGGAGATGTTTATTCCTCCGTCGGAATGTGGTAACTTGGGTTATTAGACTTCCCTAGTGGGGGTCGGCCCTGTATTTGTTATGTGGGTCAAAGGGTTATTAGACCACCCTAGAGGGGTCGGCCCAGTCAGTTGTAGTGGGGTATTTAACCCAATGGTTAAATACGAGCCTACATGATTTGTGTAAAAGACAAGTCGGAGTAGTCTATAAATAGAGGAGGTGTATTCCTCATTTTACACACTCACTCACTTGAGAGTAGCGCACTTGTGGAGGAGAGGTCTGCTATGGTGGAGGAGGAGATCATGTCTTTGGTTTGCATCTTTGTATATTGCTGGTCATCTATATTGAGGAAGCTTTGCTGGGTTTTCTACCCCATGAGGGTTTCCCAGGATAAATCTGTGTCTCTTGTGTTTATGTTGTGCTTGTTGTTTCTTCAGTGATCCTGTATATGCTATTATTGTGAAATGGAATGCAATGCTGCTATTTTCTGTCTTAGCATATTAAATCTTAACAGCTACTTGTGTTAACTCCTAGTTTATGATTTCTAAATATGGTAGTTCAATGACCTCCTATTGTCCATCTGGTGATGGTATATGTACCTTATCAAGAGAACCTGTTTTTTCTCTCTTATTTCTTCCAGTATCCACCGGTTTGGCCGATTCCTCGAGCCCCTTATCAGACCCGTTGTTTTGAATGGTTACCTCATCTTGATCCTCACTATCTTTTCAATTGGAAGATCTTGACCTTTTTCTCAGTCGCTCGGCTAACGTGTTTGGGGTTTCATTCTATGAGATCCTCTTCCTCAACTTCTGAGTTGATGTCTTCATTGGGGTTACTGATGTTTTTACTGGTTTTTTCTCCTTCTTTCTTGGGGTTGACTCGGGTGATGGAGGTGTTAGCGCTAAGATTTGTCCTTTGAATGCTTGAAGGACAAGCTTAGCACATCTTAAAGATTAATATAGTTGGAGTGATGTTATTCAAATTTAAAAGGGTAGGTCTGGAGATAAATGTTACAAGGATGTGAATTTTAGGATTTAGGATAAACAGAAGTCTAACATTCATGGTGAAATTTCATAACTTATAGGCATCTCACTTAAAGTACAAATTGAATATCAAAATATAACAAAGATCCAATCACATAAAGACATAGGAAGGAAACCATGTTTTCATAGATTAAATCGAATGCAATATGATTCGTAGACTGGAAAATGGATGTTTTAACACAACTTTAAGGTCCAGGAAAACAACAGAAAACACTAAATGTGTATTGATATGAACTTTAACAGTGATATTTGCATTTCAAAATATTAATATTTAAACAAGTAATCACAGTCATGAAAAGAAATCCACAGTCTGTAGAATTAATAGATGATCATAAAGCATGAAACTTCAATGTCTATATTATATGTAGAATAAAATGTACATGAAACTATATCCCTTGTAATTTCTCCACTCAAACCCCCTTTCTACATCTTCTTTGTCCTTTCTATAAACATTTGATTACATCAAAAGAGGATATTAGATCCTCAAAACTAGGATCGAATTATGACTCTAGAATTTAGGATATTTACTTTGATTACAAAATGGATTAGATCCAGTTTTATAGGGATTTTGAAAATGACATGACTTTAACTTGCGATTTGAATTCTAAATAAAACATACATAATAAGAGCCCATATGTCCATCAAATACATGAAGAGATTTTATCCTATAGATGTTCATCAAAACATGAGACAAAAGAAAAGGACTAGAAGAGTAATTATTGAGCATTCTGTTGATTGATTGTAGCTATCAATGCTGCAAAACTTCATTCCACAACATCAATTTTTTAATGCAACTTCTGCCAAAATGTTTGACTTCAACACTTTTGATTGTTGTTCATTTTCCTGTGTACTTTATTTTTCCTCTCTCTCTTCATCATTGTCATAATAAGGTAGGTTCAGAATGTTTTTAACCTTTTCTTTAGCACTAAGAATGATCATTTCAGGATATTTGAATTATGTTTGTAAAGGTGACACTAGCCTTTCTAACTCCATTTGTTCCAACTCTGGACCTGAATCTTCCTTGACCACAAGTTCTGCTATCTTTGACTCTTCAACATGCTTAATCTTTGATCCAGTTTGTTTTCCTTTAGTCCTCTGGGTTTTCTTAAATGCTTGAGCTTTGGGGTTACTCTTCTCTTCAAGTAAAGGGGAATCATCCAGTAGAACAACTGCTTTTCTTTTCAAATATGGGTCATATATAGCCCTATATTTCATCCTAAATTTATAATTCGGCATGGTGTGGGGTCTTCTTCCTGTGAAAAGGTGTTTATGTTCATCCTTATGGAACTTTCTTGTTCGTTTCTACTTGGTTGAAATATCAAATGATTTTTCTTTTTTACCCCTTGAAATTTTAACTCCTGATTGGGATAAAGATGACATATCAGGAATTTTCTTCTTTTTGTTTAATTGTTGTCCATCTGGCATTTCAGCTAAAGGTATTCTTTTATCCCCATCAAAATATTGAACTTCTTGCTCATGTAGGTTTTCTTGGACTTTATCTTTTGAATTGATAGATTCTTTCTTCCTTTTCCTAATATAAACTTTATCATATTTTGAGCTTCCCTCCCCTTATGCTACTGTAAAATGTAACCTCATCCTTGTACTTATTCTTATTGTATTACTTCCTTCATTTTCCATGGAAGAAGGTAGTACATGCTTTTGGGGTTCTATAGTATTTATGTCTATATTTTATGATTCAAGTTTTTGTTTTGAAGGTGTCGGTTCATTCTGCAATTCATTTTGCTTCTGAGGGATATTTTCATCTTTAAAACCATAAAATAAAAGGAAATTATCCCAAGTCCTTTCAACCTTATCTAATTCATCCTAAATTAGAAACTTGATCAATGCCTAATGGATAACACTTTGTTGCAACTTAGGGTTCTTCTTTGTCTTTTAGGACATTTTAGTCAAACTTTTCAGGAAGAAGTATGGAAGATTAAGTTTGCATTCTCCAGTGAAGTGTAGCACAAAACGCATATGGTAAAGGAATGTGATATTGTACCTTCCTTCATTGGTTGTAAACTTCTGAATTAAAAGAAAAATCTCTTCCCATTCTTTTTTCAACCAGGCTATGGGAATTCCTCTTCTCCATTGAGGATTTTGGTGTTGCTCAGTGAGAAATTGATTACAGTCCGCCACTTTACTTATTGTTGTTTGAACCATCTTTCACCCTCTTGAAGTAGAAGACAAATACGTGCTATGAACTCCTTGGAAAATCTGATAGTTATTGCTCCCAACACTGCTTGATGACCATTGAAAACTTTCGCAAAAGCCCAAGCTACTTGTAGGTTATGCCCTTGAAGACGTTGAAAGAATTCATAGCACCCAGCTTCTTGAAATATCCTCTTGGATTCATGATACAAATATATTAGTACTCTGTCAGGCTCATAACGAACTAAATGCCCTCCTTTGTAAGGTTCCATAACAAAAATACAGTGTAGTAGTTGAAGAACGAGGGATTACATCAAGAGTTATAGAACAACGAAAAATTATAGAAAACAAATTGAATTTATTAAATTAGTAATTTTCTTTTCCAAATATTTCATGGACTGCAACATCATCATCATATGACTTGTATTAGCCCAGTCACAATCTTCGTCAGGGACAAGTGGCGCCAACAAACATTTGATAGCTCTGCATGGATCCCTATGACAGCGGACCTTTATAATGGAATGATCATATTTGTATTGAGCACATTTCCACATAACCTTATTCAATAATAGCATATTCTTGTCATGGGTGATTTGGCATATATGAATCACCAAGGCGGTGGTCAACCTTATCACAACACGTATGCTACTAATTAGCACGATTCTGCAGCAACCTGACATTGACAAGACTTCACTTTTCACTGCAAAATAAAATATGATTCTTCAGCATTGAATTTCCGCCAAAATAACTTTTTTTACAGAATGACAGCTTCTTCTATAGCGTACTAAAGAATGGGGACTCATTCTACATCGACCACATAAAGTTGAATAGAGATTTCTGCTGAAGAATGAAAACTCATATGTAATGTCGAAGAATGATATAACTGATGATTTTCGTAGAATAAATATGAAAAACACCTCCTGCACATGATCAAAACATAACCAAATATATCTACAGACTATGAGATTTCTATAATCACACAAAAAATTAACTTGTAAAAAAAGTCAAACTTAAGCAAACAATAGCAAATAAAGCATATCAGACAATTTGTTGGCTTATAAACTGTTCTAGAGGTTTCCAATGTAGACCCAAGTTCTTCACAGTTTCAATGAACCAACAAAACTCCTTCTCACCGGCCCTTTCGGCAACAACCTTCGAACAGGCTGAGGTCTCACCCGAGGTGTAGCTATGGGGGAACTGCGGAATCAGGTTTCCACAGCGGTGTGATGAGTTGTTCGGACAGTACTATTGCGCATCGCACTAATGGACTCGCGCTGTAGACTGAAGACTGCGTGACGATAGGATGCGTCGCGGTCCTTACTTCTGCAAGTGAAGCTACTTGTGCAACCAGTGCACCTACAGACTGCGCAGTTCAAATAGAATGCGACTCACAGGATAGGGAAACTGAATTATACACTTCCTCTTCCAAGCTTAACTACTACGAAGACTTTACTTTAACACTTACTCATTCATCTACTGCCTTAGATTAATTAGTTTTGTAACAAATGCAAGTAGACGAGACATACAATGTTGCGCGCACCCAGTGCTGCGCATTGAAGGAGCTATTCAACCGGACTCTACATACACTTGTGATTATTCATCAAACTGATACTTCCACAAACATGAGACACTGTGCATCCAACATTCATTCATTCACGTAGCACTTACACATTATTCTCATCTTTCTCCTATGGCGAATACATATGAAAACATTAACATAACAACTGGTGAATGGGACTACAAGCATTCATGTAAGCAAATAGATAAGTGCAAAATGGAGACAATCACACTACACAAGATTTAACATGGTTCACCCCCCGGATGGAGGATACGTCCACAAGAACTGTTGTTATATTAGTCTTTGGGAAGGGTACAACAGTTCTTCGTCTGCGCACTCAGCTGTAGACTCTCTTCTCTCTCAATAGGCCTCTACACACAACTTCCAGAGCCTTTACAAAATGTTCCTCAACAGAGATTTATCAAATCAATAATGAGAACAACACAAAATGAAGAGTTACCTTTTCCCATACAAAATATGCCTTATTTATAGATCACGCCCATGGGTCGTGTCTTTACAATCAATAGGCCAAAACCCTAAGGCTCCCAAAACTGGCGCGGATACCCGCCATCCTTCCCGTCGCCGTCGACAGCTTGCTCCACTCGCTTTGGCTGCCTTACTAGACCATTCATGGTTCTGATGCCCTCCTGATAGCCACAATCATTAGCAAAAGGGTTACAACTGCATCGTGGCCTGTCATTTTCCATTCCTTTAGCCTGCCTGTCACTGTCAACTTAGTGGCCTAGCTTCTCAACTGCTTTCCGCCACTCTCTTAGACAGGTCGCTTTCCTCGTCCTTCATTCTACTTCTTACCCAAAATAGGTCGCTTACTCAGCTCGACCTTCTTCTATGCTTCTTTACCAAAAGAAGCTGCTGCGTAGGCCTTGCACTCCTGCACTGCTGCATCAAAACTGTATATGTGCTCCGAGTTGCGCATTCCTCAAAATCGTGTCTTCTGACTTCACAGCCCAAAAGCTGCACAGCTGGCCAAAACTGTATCTTTATCAAAATTTTGCCTACTTGGGCCACGCCCAACAAGCCCCTAACACTAACTTGTGGCTCATCTTGAGCCACTTCAGTCCAGCTACTCCATCTATGCCTCTTTCGAGATCCCTTCCCGTTCAATGAATTCTTCAACGGTTGCGCTCAGCTGTGCAACTACTTCTTTCACTTCCTGCTCACATTCTTTTAATTTGTCGATCATTTCTTGCGAAGAAGGTTCCAAAGTTTCTTCCTTGATACGATTTTCCAATGTGCAAAGTTGTTGTAACTTTGTCTCAATATCATCGTTCAAGGTAAGTGCTTCCTCCAACAGTGGTTGTAACTTCGCGGAAGTTTCAACTTCTTTCGTTCTTAAGGCTTCGAGCTCCTTCCTTAATGCCTTGGTTTGCTCGAAGGCATTCTACTTCTGACGTACTGGTAAGTCTGTCATGGATGCATCTGTTGCATCCAACCCTTGTTGATTTTGCTGCATCTCATCATGGATACTCTGTAGCTCCGAACCTTCTTGCAGAATGCTCTAGGCATTAGACACATCGTTTGATAAGTTCTAGAATTTCACCACTGTAGCACAAATGCTTTGCATAGATGCCTTTAGTTCCTCTACTCGTGCTTCTTCCTCTTACTTCTTTGTATCAACCGGTTGTCTAGTTGCTAGCTCGGCCATTTCTACCTGATGGACCGCTTCCATCTCTGTGATCTTTTCTACGTGGGAAATTTGTAATCCCTTCATTTTTTCCTGCAAGCTATCCATGGCCACTCTAATCTGTGGGATAGTTGCTTCTACTTCTAATTCTTCTTCAACTTCATACATCACAACTTCAACCCATCACGGATTCTTAGCACGGCAACAGAACCATTTGTTGGCTTATAAACTGTTCTAGAGGTTTCCAATGTAGACCCAGGTTCTTCGCGGTTTCAATTTACAAACAAAACCCCTTCTCACCGGCCCTTTCGGCAACAGCCTGCGAACAGGCTGAGGTCTCACCCAACATGTAGCTATGGGGGCACTGCGGAATCAAGTTTCCACAGTGGTGTGATGAGTTGTTCGGACAGGACTACTGCGCAGCGCACTAATGGACTTGTGTCGCGGACTAAAGACTGCACGACGATAGGCTGCGTTGCAATCCTTACTTCTGCAAGCGAAGCTACTTGTGCAACCATCGCACCTACGGACTGCGCGGTTCGAATAGAATGCGACTCACAGGACAGCACAACTAACTCATACGCTTCCTCTTCCAAGCTTAACTACTGTGAAGACTTTAATTTAACACTTACTCATTCATCTACTGCCTTAGATTAATTAGTTTTGTAACAAATGCAAGTAGACGAGACATACAATGTTGCGCGCACCTGGTGTTGCGCATTGAAGGAGCTATTCAACCGAACTCTACATACACTTGTGATTATTCATCAAACTGATACTTCCACAAACACGAGATACTGTGCATCTAACATTCATTCATTCACATAGCACTTACACATTATTCCCATCTTTCTCCTATGGCGAATACATATGAAAGAATTAACATAACAACTGGTAAATGGGACTACAAGCATTCATATAAGCAAATACATAAGTTCAAAATGGAAACAATCACACTACACAAGATTTAACGTGGTTCACCCCCCGGATGGAGGCTACGTCCACAAGAACTATTGTTATAGTAGTCTTTGGGAAGGGTACAACAGTTCTTCGTCTGCGCCCTCAACTGCAGACCTTCTTCTCTCTCAATAGGCCTCTGCGCACACAACTTGCAGAGCCTTTACAAAATGTTCCTCAATAGAGATTTATCAAATCAATAATGAGAACAACACAAAATGAAGAGTAACCCTTTCCCATACAAAATATGCCTTATTTATAGATCACGCCTGGGGGTCGTGTCTTTACAATCAATAGGCCAAAACCCTAAGGTTCCCAAAACTAGAGTGGATACCCACCATCCTGCTTGTCGCTGGCGATAGCTTTCTCCACTCGCTTTGGCCACCTTACTGGACCATTCGTGGCTCTGATGCCCTCCTGACAGCCATAGTCATTAGTAAAACGGTTACAACTGCATCGTGGCCTTTCACTTTCCATTCCTTTAGCACGCCTCTCACCATCGTCTTAGTGGCCTAGCTTCTCAACTGCTTTCCACCACTCTCTTAGACAGGTCGCTTTCCTCGTCCTTCATTCTGCTTCTTACCCAAAATAGGTTGCTTACTCAGCTCGACCTTCTTCTATGATTCTTTACCAAAAGTAGCTGCTGCGTAGGCCCTGCGCTCCTACACTGCTGCGTCAAAACTGTATCTGTGCTCCAAGCTGCGCATTCCTCAAAATCGTGTCTTCTGACTTCGCATCCCAAAAGCTGCGCAGCACCAAAACTGTATCTTTATCAAAATTGTGCCTACTTGGGCCATGCCCAACACAATTGAAGATTAAGAATTCGTTTTGAAAAAGGTTCATCAAGAATAAATTTTGAGGAAAGGGCTCAGGTAAGTTTGGGAATTCTGGGAAATATATTTGAGCACCAACACTGGCTCCATATGGGGGTAGTACTTCCATGTGGAGTGCTTAGAACACGCTAACATGTGCCTTGATTTATGATCCTGATTTTCCACTGTATTTTGTAATTCTTGATTCTAACTGAAAACCATCTGAAGATAATAACATGTACAATTTGAAAAGAGTTGAACTGTATAAATCTAATTGTGATTTGAAAACCAAACCAGTGTAGTCACTCCATTGGGATATGGAGTCTATATTGCTAATAAACTTAGAACTGGATATTTACAGAAAGAGTCTAAGTAGACTCAATAAACAAAGAAATGTTTTAAGATTCTCCCATTCACTGGGCCTCCAAGAATATTTTCATCATCCAAATTTCGCAAGACAAAAGTATTATTATTTAGAACTTATGTAATTCGGAAAAGACCTATCATAAAGATGATCAAACTTACCATGCTTCAATTTTTCATCCTTCTGAGCATCCCATTTTAACACTAGGTATCCTAGAAAAAAGTTGTCTTCTTTAGCCTTTTGATCAAATAAAGCTTTAATTTTGCTCCAGTAGTTTTGAGTTTGCTCAATCAGTTTATCTCTATTTTGTTGAACCTCAATTAATTGATAAATTCTTCGCTGCATATCATTTGGTTCCTCTATTTCTTCCTGCAGAAAATTTAAGACACATAATCCAAGTTGAGTAGGAAATATGGCATCAATTCCATAAACCAATTGAAAAGGGGAAGTGCCAATAGATTTATTGGTACTACTTCTATCATCCCATAAGGCGTATTTCAGCATTGAGTCCTAGCCTCTTTTGTTTGATTCCAACATATTTTTGATAATCCGAACCAGAGGTTTATTAGAAGACTCATCTAATCCATTACCATATGGATAGTATGGAGTGGAACGTGAAAGAATAATATTATGTCTGTTACAGAATTCAAACATTTGACTAGATTTAAAAGCAAGTGCATTATCAGTAACCAATTTCCTTAGAAAGCCAAAACTAGAAAAAATATTTTGTTCTAGGAAATCCATATTGACCTTTTCTGTAGCATTCCTTGTTGGAGTATCTTCTATCCATTTGGTAATATAATATGTGGCCGTAAGAATCCGTCTGTGCTTCCCACTTGATGGAGGGTGAATTTCCCTGATAAAATCAAGGCTTCGTTGTTGAAAAAGGTCCACTTACTACAACTGGTTTTAAGGGTAAGGATTGTAGCTTTTGTTTCCTAGAAAATTTATGGCATTTTTCACATGCTCTAATTTTAGTAAAGACATCATAGAAAATAGTAGGATAGTAATATCTAGCTCTCACTATCTTATATGTTGTTGCTTTCCATAATTGGTGGCCTCCACAAGATCCTTTATGCACATCTGTCATAATAAAATTGGACTCATCTTCATCTACACATTTCAACAAGACTCCAATTGGATCCTTCCAAAACATGTTTTGGTCTATGATGAAAAATTTCATAGAATTTAACTTTAAAGTGCTGATGTATATGTAACTTCATAATGTATTCCATCTATGTATTTATTGTACTCCTATAGAGATGTATTGTTCCTCTATACGGAAGTGTCGTCATTTGTATTGACAAGTGTCGCAAGTGTTGTAACTTGCTAATGGGTTATTAGACCACCTAGTAAGGGGTCAGCCCGGATTAATGTAACCATGGGTTATTAGGCTAAGTTAGACAAGTCGGCCCCACTGGTTTATTGGGCAGGACAGGACAAGTATAAATAGAGATCGGGAGATCTCTATTTGATCATCTCATTACTCACTCTTCCATCATTCGGAAAGTGGCGCACATGTGAGGAGAAGGATCAACATCTTGGAGAAGACTATCTCTTGTACTTTGGTTGTACCTTGGTTGTATCATTGCTCTTTCTATCTCTGAGGAAGTTGTGGGGTTTTTTACCTGTATGGTTTTCCCCAGTGAAACTCTGTGTGTCTATTGTCTCATGTGATTGCTTGGTGTGATTGATATGCTTTGTTATAATTGATATGTTGTACATGTTATTCTCTCAGTAAAGATCGTAGAGTATATAGAATTAATGCTCAAAAATTAACATGGTATCAGAGCTTCCCTGAGAAGAAGACATTGTGTAGTGGCGGAAAATAGGGCTTCTTGTTTATTGGGTTTCTCTCCACAGATTTTGGAAAAGAAGTAATGTAGATTGACTCTTCTCATCAAGAAGAATCTATCTGTCCAATCAGAATTCAATTCTGAGCACTTTCAGTTTTGGCCCTAAAAATTAAGGTTTCCACAAAAATAGGAATTTCTAAAATTTGAAGACATAGCTGGAAGCTCCTTAAAACAATCGAAGTTTAGAGCTTTGGATCGAGATTTTTGGTTGGGTGAAGCTCTGGGAAACTCAAACCCTAATTCAAGGTCCTCCCTAGTGAATCCAGGAAGAGTAAAAGGCATTTATGAAGGGTGAAACTTTGCGGATCTCAAAATCTGAATATACCAGGCTGATCAGCTCATCAAGGCGCATCTTTCTATCCTTTCAGAAGTTTGAAATTCAAAGTTTGATTTTTTAGGGTTTCTCTGACAAACCCTAATCCTGGACCAGATCCAGTTTTCAGCAAATCAAGTGGTAAGACCTAAATCTTTTCGATTTACCCTTTAAGATGTCTCACCACACCAAGCTTGAGGATAAGCTTGAAGGGGCTGATAAATTCCGAGCGTGGAAGTATAGGAATGGGTTAATCCTAGGAGAAAATGAGTTGGACACTTATATAAGTGAAGAGGTTCCTATCCCAGAGGGAGAAGAGGCTAAATCTCTTCACAAGAAGAACTTGGTCAAGGCAAAGAGGATCATTGCTGATTCTATCAAGGATCATCTCATCCCACATGTGTCATCTCTAAAGACACCCAAGGAGATGTTTGATAACCAAGCTATTTGAAGGGAAGAACATAAATCGGAAGATGACCCTACGGAACCAATTGAAAGGGGTAAAGCTTCAGAATGGAGAGACCATTCAATCTTATTTTTCTAACGTCTCTCATATCAAGGAACAACTTGAAGCTGTGGATGAAATTGTGGACAATGGTGAAGTTGTCATGACCACACTAAATGGCTACATAGATCATGGGATTCCTTTATCCAAGGAATCTATGCAAGAAAGAAGTTGGTCTCCTTCAGTAGATTGTGGGAGGAATGTTCACAAGAAGAAGAAAGGCTTGTGGCTCGAGAAGAAAAGATGGGGAATGAAGATCAAGCTCTCACAGCTCACACCAAAAGAAACAAGTCCAAGAAGGCGCACTCTCATCACAAGAAACCTTTTCACAATCATTAAAAGGGTAAGAAGGATCTGAGATGCTTCACATGTAATGAGAAGGTACACTTTGTTGTAGATTGTCCCAAGAACAAAAAGGGCTTCAACAACAACAACAAGAAGGGAAACAAGAAGAGGTATCATGCTCATGCTGCTGAGGATGATGAACTGTTAGGAATTATGATCCAAAAATGTAATAAATAGAAGTTTAGTTTAATAAATGTAAAAGGGCATCTACACACTCACGTGATTATGTGAGGTGTCCCTTAGTTAGTTTTGGTAACGGTAAATTAGTTGTTACTCTTTGGATATTTAAATCCATCGAGTTTTCCATGTGAGGTAATCTTTTGGGATTTAGCCCTCACATCTCTGTGATGTAATTATTTTCCTTCTTCATTAATAAAGTTATGTGTCTGAGGACACTTTGTCAAAGTGGTATCAGAGCACGCGGTTGAAGCTTGGTCTGGTTGGAACCTGGTTGGAAGGTGCTAAAGGTTGTTTGAAGAAGGTGACTTTCAAGGTTTTGGAATAGCGAAATTTTAACCGTAAGTTAATGCTTCCTATTCTTTTGGGCTAAAAAGAATCTCTGCAGAATTTTTACTTGGAGAGAGTAAAATATTATTATTTTTTTTTAAGGCAAGATTATTTAAAAAATTTGTGGAAGAGAATTTTTACAAAAATGATAGAAAGTGAAGATATCATGTCTAAACAATATAGAAGATCGTTCAGTGCATTCTTTGGAAATGTCTGATTGTATCTTTAACTCTAAATCATCAAGCTGGAGCCGATCCATCCGCTCAATTTCTGCTGAGAACCGATCGTGAGTCGTTTCGCCATCTAACTGCGGCTGCTGCCATTGATGCAGCGATTGATTGAGAAGATTATGCTAGGTTTCTGAAGGTGAAGATTTATAGAGAAGAAGTATATTTCTTTGGACGGGAGGTTTTAGCGTTTTATCGTATGACCTCTGTGACCGGTAGCGGATAGCAACCAGGCAAGGTCAAGTTCGCCTGGCTTTACACCCGCGTGATGGTAGGAACATGAGAAATTGTGTATTTTCCTGCTTTCTGTATGCCCGTTGGTAGGGTTTTTAAAATTAAGGAAACGCCCGCCACACTTACATCATTTGTTGTTTGTGAGAATTGAATCAACACTTCCACAGAAAGTAGAGAATCTTAACGAAGTAGAGAAGGTCGGTAATTCCAGGTATCCACTAGATTAAAAATATGGAAAAAATTAATAACAAAAACTTTGCTGTGTGAAGAGGAACGACATTGCTGTGTGAAGGAGAATGCCGAAACGCTGTGTGAAAAAGAACACTACCATCGCTGTGTGAAGAGGAACGCCATTGCTGTGTGAAGGAGAATGCCGGAACGCTGTGTGAAAAAGAACGCTACCATCGCTGTGTGAAGAAGAACACTACCATTGTTGTGTGAAGAGGAACGCCATTGCTGTGTGAAGGAGAATGCCGGAATCATAGAAACCTGCAACGTACAGCAATAGAGCCACGTGTGCTTGTTGTGGCTTCTTCGGAAGCTTTGAAGAGAGAAAAACAATAGGATGCCAGCAATAGGATGTGTACAGATCCTTTCCGTTCTCGCATTGCATGCACTTGGTATACGACAACAAATCGCAGAACAGAAATGAAGAAGAATTATAACGCTCGGCTTTGAATTTGAATCGGGGTTATTTTTTTTTCACTTTTCATTTAATTCAATGTTTATGTAATATTTTGAAAAGTGAATAATTACTATTCATTTTTATTTTTGGAGTTTTTTTATATTAAAAAAAAAAACAAAGGTGGAGAAATCAATTTTTAAAAAAAGAAAAAAAAGGGGAAGTTATTTTTTGAAGGTGATGGGACTGGATCTTGTGACCTCCCACTCAACAATATTGTATCTTTCCAATTCACCTATAAAGATTTGTTATCTTTTGGAGTGATAAGGTGTAATTTTTTATTGGGCATTGGAGTAATAAGGAGCATTGTTGGTGTCATAAGGAGTACTTGTATTTTCACTCAAGGTTTGATTAGAGCAAAGTGAAGCTCTATCAAATTCTTTTCTTGAGGCTATAAGTGGGTCAAGGCCAAGCCCCTATAGCTTTCTTTTGCATGGTGTGTGGTGTTTCTTGCAGCATTTCTTTCATGGTGACTCTTGTTGATTGGTGGTGATATTTTTGCATAAAATCTTCCATTGGTGATATAAGGTGATTGTTTACTTCTTCTGGTGATATAAGGTGCTTTCTTTAATGCTTGGAGCTATAAGATTTGCATAATACATATCTTCTGGAGTTACAAGGTGTTTATTCTTTTTTTTTACAATGTCTAAAGTTATAAGTCTTTTTAATGAATCTGACAAGTTGGAAGGATCGAAAAATTATAAAGTTTGGAGTCGTCATATTCAAAGCACTCTTATTTACAATGAATTGTGGAAGGGTTTCTGTAATGCTAAGCCTACCAAACCAACTAATCATGATCAGCTTGCAAAGTGGGAAGTAAAAGATGAAAAGGCCTTAGCATTGATTCACAGTACTGTTTCTGATGATATTTATGTGCATATTGAAAATAGTTCTGATGCGTGGTCAGCTTGGAAGACATTGAAAGATTTATTTGATTCTCAAAGTGAAGCTAAGAAAATTGATCTTCAATTGAAGTTGTTTCAACAAAAATTGTCTTCAGGAGGTGATGTCATGGAGTACATTTCTAGATTAAAAAATATTAAACAAGAAATTTTAAGAGCTGGTTTTGATAAAATTGAAGATAGCATGATGGTGACCATTTTGATCGCAGGATTGCCTGAGACATATAAGCATTTTTTGGAAACTTTACAAATTACAAATAAATTGGATAAAATTTCTTTTGATGAACTAAGTGAATTACTTGCCACACATGAAAAAAAATTTGGTCAAACAAAGCAAGCAGGAGAAGATGTTTTGGTTGCAAGTACTAGCAAACAGTCTACAGGTAATCATCAAAAAGGCCATGATCAGAAAGCTTTTCAAAATTCAAATAGAGGTCGTGGTCAGGGTTTTGGAAGAGGAAGAGGCCGCGGAAGAGGAAGAGGAATAAATCAAGGAAGAGGTTCTAAAGAATTTGAAAGTACACAGTCACAGTTTTCTGGAAGAGGAAGAGGTTCAGGAAACCAACAGGTCTCTGGAAGAGGAAGAGCTAATAAACAGGTCATATGTTTTCGTTGTAATAGAGTTGGACATTATGCTTCAGACTGTAGAGTTTCATTTGAAAAAATTCTAAAAGAAAGAGAATCTAAAGCATCTTCATCAGCGGCACATTATGCTCATGCAGACGATAGTGAAAATTGTGAATATGTATTTACAGCACTTGGACAATCAGAATCAATGGATTTTGTTCAAGTTCATCAGTTGGAATCAGTGAATTTTGTTCAGTCTTCTTATTTCAAAAATGATTTTGAAGATGCTTGGATTATGGATACAGGGGATACTCAGCATATGACATATAGGAAAGATTTCTTTTGGAGTTATGAAGATTGTCATTTAAATTCAATCTTTATTGCAGATGATTCTATTCATTTACCACAAGGAAAAGGAACAGTTAAGGTTGATTTTCCTGGAATTGGAGAAAGATTGATTTCTAATGTTTGGTATCTGCCTACATTTAAGAAAAATTTGTTGTCTTTAGTTGTCATTCGCCAATTAGGACATCAAGTTGTAATGGAAGGTGGTATCCTTTTTGTTAATTCAACAAAGGATGCATACAAAACAGTTATGACAGGTTATGAAGATGGAAAGCTTCTTAGGATGAAGGGAACAGTCATTCCTAGATCAAAGGAACATTTGAAGGAATTTGCAGGTTTAGTTGAAACTGATGTTTCACCTATCCGCTTGTGGCACATTCGTTTTGGGCACTTGAATGTTGATAGTCTTGTACAACTTCAAAAACAAGGAATGGTAAAGGGGTTGCCTACTGTTCGGAAGGAAAATGCAAAGTGTGAAGCTTGCATTTATGGCAAACAGAGAAGGATAGCTTTTTCAAAAAGCACTTGGAGAGCAACAAGGAGATTACAGCTTATTCATAGTGATGTTTGTGGTCCTTTGGAAACTTCACTTGGTGGTTGTAAATATTTTTTGTTGTTTATTGATGATTTTAGCAGAATGGTTTGGGTGTATTTTTTGAAGGAAAAATCAGAAGTGTTTGAAAAGTTTCAGTCATTTCAAAATTTGGTTGAAACAGCAACAAAGGAAAAGATTGCTACTTTGAGAACTGATAATGGTGGTGAGTTTACATCAAATCATTTTTTGACTTATTGTCAGGAAAAAGGGATTAAAAGACAGTTGACCAATTTTTATACTCCACGGCAAAATGGAGTATCAGAAAGGATGAATCAGACTTTATTGGGCATGGCTAGAGCAATGTTATTTTTCAAAGGGTTGAAATCATGTTATTGGGCAGAAGCAGTTCATACAGCAGTTTATTTGAGGAATAGATCTCCTTCATCCTCACTTGATGGAATAACTCCTTTTGAGGCTTGGTATGGCTTCAAACCTATGGTCAAACATTTGAGAGTTTTTGGTTCAGTTTGTTATGCACTTGTCCCAAAAGAAAAACGAAAGAAGTTAGAGTCTAGAAGTGTTAAGTGCATGTTGATTGGTTATTCTCATGAGAAAAAGGGGTATAGGCTTCTGTTAGATGGAAAGTTTATTGTCAGCAGGGATGTGATTTTTGATGAAACTGAAAGTTTAAGTGTAGAAGAGGTTGAAAAACAACTTAGTCACTTAGAGGAAAAAGTAACTAAGGAACAATTAAGGATGCAACACTTAAATAAGACAAGGAATGAACAATGGTTTGATCTCACTTCAGAAGTACAGGATGATGAACAGGTTGAAGATACTTTGAATTCTTCACAAGTTAACTTGGATGATTCAAATCAAGTTAACATTGAAAAGAAGAAACCAAAATGGGCAACTAAGTTACTTCAGGATGTTAAGTCTGATGAAAAAGGCAAAACAGGTACAAGGAGTTCTAATACGGGTTCAGAAAATTTTGCTCTTTCAGTTGTTGAACCAACTACTTTTAATGAAGCAGTTGAGTATGATGAATGGAAAATGGCCATGCAAAGTGAGTATGATGCAGTAATGAAGAATCAGACTTGGAAAATAGTTGATTGTCCACATGATGTTAAACCCATTGGTTGTAAGTGGGTTTACAGAATTAAGTACAAAGCAAATGGAGATATTGATAAATATAAGGCAAGATTGGTGGCAAAGGGTTTTGCTCAGAAAGAAGGGATTGATTATGAAGAAACTTTTGCTCCAACAACAAAATGGAATACTATCAGGATTGTGCTAGCTTTAGCTGCACAAAATGGATGGAAAGTGCATCAAATGGATGTAAAAAGTGCATTTCTAAACGGTGATCTACAAGAGGATGTTTATATGACTCAACCTCCTGGTTTTGAGGTTCCAGGGAAAGAAAATCAAGTTTGTAAACTAGTTAAGGCATTGTATGGATTGAAACAGGCTCCCAGAGCTTGGTATGCAAAAATGGATGCCTACCTACAGAAAGTTGGTTTTCTTCGTAGTGAGTCAGATGATACTTTGTATGTTCGAATCCAGGAAAACAACTTAGTCATCTTGGTTATGAATGTTGATGATTTGCTCATAACAGGTAACAATAATGATCATATATTTCAGGTTAAGAAAGAACTTCAAACAGGTTTTGAAATGACAGACTTGGGTTTACTTCATTACTATCTTGGAGTTGAAGTAAAGCAGCAGGAAGGAAGTATATTTATTTCTCAAGCTAAGTACATATCTGGATTATTGAAGAAGTTTGGAATGGAGGAATGTAAACCAGCGATTACTCCCATGGAGCAAAATTTAAAACTTTCTAAGTTTGAAGGGGGGGAACTTGTAAATTGTACTGGATATAGACAGTTAATTGGATGTTTCATTTACTTGATGAATACTCGTCCTGATCTATCTTATGTAGTTAGTATACTTTCTAGATATATGCAGGAACCTAGAGAAAGTCATTGGAATGCAGCAAAAAGGGTGTTAAGGTATCTTCAAGGAACAAAGGATTTTGGACTTGAGTTTAAAAGAAACAAAAATTTCAAGCTTGTTGGCTATTCAGATGCGGATTTTGCTAGAGATGTTGATGACAGGGCATCTACTTTAGGTTACTTAATGAGTATGGGATCAGCTGCAGTGGCATGGAGTTGTAAAAAGCAGGATACAATTGCAAATTCTACAGCAGAAGCAGAATATATTTCAGCTTGGGAAGCTGCTTGTGAGATAGTTTGGTTAAGAAGGATTTTGCAAGACCTCAAAGTTGATCAGAAAGAAGCAACTTCATTATTTATTGATAATTAGTCAGCAATCAAGTTAGCCAAAAATCCTGTTTTTCATTCAAAAACTAAGCATGTGGATACTAAGTATCATTACATTCGGGCTCTCGTCGTCAAACAAATCATCAAGCCAAAGTATTGTCCATCAGAAGATCAAACTGCAGATATTTTTACAAAATCTCTTGGAAGGGTCAAATTTGATAAGTTTAGAAATGAACTTGGTATTTGTTCAAAAGAATTTTTGGATCAAAGGGGGGATTGTTAGGAATTATGATCCAAAAATGTAATAAATAGAAGTTTAGTTTAATAAATGTAAAAGGGCATCTACACACTCACGTGATTATGTGAGGTGTCCCTTAGTTAGTTTTGGTAACGGTAAATTAGTTGTTACTCTTTGGATATTTAAATCCATCGAGTTTTCCATGTGAGGCAATCTTTTGGGATTTAGCCCTCACATCTCTGTGATGTAATTATTTTCCTTCTTCATTAATAAAGTTATGTGTCTGAGGACACTTTGTCATGAACCTCCCAAGAAGAAAGATAGATCAGAAAGTGATGACTCATCTAGTGAAGATGAATATGTTATAATCTCAGCCCTCACAAGTACTATTTCTCATGGTTGTAATAATTGGCTGATTAACAGTGGGGCTTCTAAACACATGACTGGGTTTAAAGAATCTTTTGTAAATCTATCTAAACATGAATCACCCCATAAGATGAAACTTGGGGATGATTATCAATATCCTATCAAAGGAAGTGGGGAAGCCTCCTACAACCTAGACTCTGGAAAGTCTTTAAAGATGAAAGATGTGTTATTTGTACCTGGGCTCAAGAAGAACCTAGTCTCCATCTCTGCATTGGATGCAAAAGGCATGAGAGTTGCATTTGTAGATGGCCGAGTCCTAATGTGGCTAAAGGGTAAAACTATTGATGATGTAGTGGTGATTGGAGAGCAAGAGGGAGGATTGTACAAATTGAAGGGACAACCTGAACATGCTATGGTACATGAATCCATGGAGCCAAGTGAACTTTGGCATAGAAGGCTTGCACATGTGCACTACATAGAACTACCAATTGCAATTAAAGCTATAGAAGGTCTTCCTGAAATCAAGTCAAAGCATGAAGGTGTTTGCAAAGGATGTGTAAAAGGAAAGAACATTCAGAAGGCATTTCCAAGCAGTGAAAGAAAAGCAAAAGGAATTTTGGAGATTATCCACTCTGATGTATGCGGACCAATGTCATCCAGTTCTCTTAGTGGGTATGTATACTATGTCTCTTTAATTGATCATTTCTCTAGGAAGACTTGGGTTTATTTCTTGAAGAACAAAGATAAAGTATTTGACAAATTCAAGGAATTCAAAACCTTGATGGAAAATCAAACTGATAAGAAGATCAAGACCGTCAGATCCGACAATGGCAGAGAATTCACTTCAGGTGATTTCAAGAAACTATGTAGTGATTCAGGGATTAAGAGGGAGTTGACTGCTCCCTACAATCCACAATAGAATGGAGTTGCAGAAAGGAAGAATAGAACAATCATGGAAGCAGCACGGGCAATGTTGCATGACCAGGCTCTGCCTATGCATCTATGGGCAGAAGCAGCTAGGACAGTTGTTTATGTGCAAAACAGAATACCTCACAAGATATTGGACAACAAGACACTAGAAGAAGTCTTCACTGGTAAGAAACCTGAGGTCGGCCATCTAAGGATATTTGGTTGTCTAGTATATACACATGTTCCAAAGGAAAAGTGGACAAAGCTAGATCCTTCAGGAAAGAAGGGTATCTTTGTGGGGTACAGTGAAAGCTCGAAGGATTACAGAATATACTTTCTAGGGTTCAAGAAGATTGACATCAGCAGGGATGTAACATTTGATGAAAACTCAGCTTTCATCAAGTCAAGAAAGGCACCTGTTTAAGATCATGAAGAACCAAAAGAAAACAGATTTCAAGACACCACCATGAATGAAGCAATTCCAGAAGCAGATCGTGAAGTTGAAGATCCAAAAAGACTTGTAGATCCACCCCGTGAGAATAACTCTCACAAGAGGAAACATGCATGGGCTAGAGAGCTCATTCAAGATGCAGAAAGGTATGGCATTCCAGAAGAAGAACACAGAGAAAGGAAGAGAACTAGATCACACACCAGTTATGTTGCCTTACTCTGTGACATTATGAACAAAGAACCTTCCAGTTATGAGGAAGCAGCGGAAAAGAAAGAATGGAAGGATGCCATGGTCGAAGAATATCAGTCGATCATGAAGAATGATGTTTGGGATGTGGTCCCAAGACCTGAAGGGAAGTCTGTTGTGACTTCCAAGTCGATATACAAGATCAAGCATGCTACAGATGGAAACATAGAGAAATACAAAGCGAGATTTGTAGCTCGTGGCTTCTCCTAGAAAGAAGGGATTGATTATGAAGAGACTTTTTCTCTTGTGGCCAGATACACTTCCATTAGAACAGTACTTTCTCTAACTGCAGTGATGAAATGGAAGATACAACAGATGGATGCCAAGACAGCTTTCTTGAATGGCGTAGTCGAAGAGGAAGTGTATGTGGAGCAGCCACTCGATTTTGAGACACATGACAGAGAGTCATATGTGTGCAAGTTGAAGAAAGCATTGTATGGATTGAAGCAAGCTCCTAGGACTTGGTATGGTAGGATGGATAGCTTTCTATCCAGTTTGGGCTTTACCAAGAGTAAAGTAGATTCCAACCTTTACTACAAGGTTGAGGAAGGCAATCCGGTGATACTACTTCTATATGTGGATGACATGTTTGTTAGAGGAGAAGATACATTGATTGTTGATACCAAGAGGAAGCTTGTTGTCGAGTTCGAGATGAAGGACTTCGGGATGATGCACTATTTTCTAGGCATGGAGGTGCGGTAGAGTGCAGATGGGATCTTCCTTGGACAAGGGAAGTATGCAGTAGAGATCCTAAAGAGGTTCAAGATGATGAACTGCAAGGCCATGGCCACACCTATTGTTGGCTTGGTTTTGCAACCAAGCTTGAGTGCTATGGGAACCTATCAACAAGTGATAGCAATTTCAAAGATTGAAAGCAAAAACAATTATTATAAATCTGAATCTAAACTAAACTAGCATGTGCATATAACAAATAAAATTTTCTGAAAATGATTCAAGAACAAGAAATAAAAAGAATGATTATTGTATTAAAATACCTCAAATTGTGAGGATTTGTGTTGAGCAACTTCCAAGGTGAGTAGCTCCAAGCTCCAAAGGTCTCTTCTCCAAGATAGCTACAATGGTCAAAAGCTCGTGAGAGATTTTGACAGCATGAGGATAGGATGATGGATGGATGGAAAGTGAGGAGCCCCTACCACCTTTTTATAGTTTTTGGTGGTGGAAAATACCATTATGGTTTTGAGGAAACCAATGGTATTGACCAACATGGTTTAGGTACCTTTTCCCTCCTTTTTCCTTTTTTAAATATTTTTAATATTTTTATTCCATTTTTAATATTTTTGGGAATTCTGGACCCTTTTTGAGGGTTTTTTATGCTTTTTGAGGAAAAATATTCATTTTGAGTGGAAAAAGGGGTGTATTAAGGTCTTTTGGTGACCTTTTGATGGCTTTAGAGGCTCAAATGGTGAAAAAGTGGACAAATGGGTCATGTGAATAAGGAACTGAGCTAGTAAGCACTTTTTGGGTGTTAACAGATTGCCCCTGATGTGTGAGGGCAGGAGCTCATCGTATGGTCGATAGACATCATAGTTCTTTTGTCTTTTTTCTGGGGTTTGGGGAAGAGAAGAGACCGATTGGAGACTGGATCCACGGCCCTTGGAAGCTGCAAAATAAACAATATTACATGGCCTCAATATGAATGAGGGATAAGCTCTGATAATGGATGAGGCAGGCATACCCATGCTCGTATCAAGACATATACATAACAATTAGTCCCAAGAAGGGGGACCTGAAAAATACATAAACAATCTGCTGGTACATCATAATGGTCCGGAGGGGACATTATTTTGGGATGTACACATGATCATAACATGACTGATCTCAATAACTGATACACTGGAATAGAGCAACAACCGTTCTGAATAAGGTCTTAGAAGGGTTGATGAACTGCTGAAACGGAAGGTGTCCAACATCTGTAGGGACTCAATGACGGTGAGTCATCACTGGGAAGTACTTGTAACTGTATACTCGAGGGAATATAAAACTGGGGTACATCTGAATACTGTCACCATGCACAACCCGGATATCTATAGAAAAAATGTAACTGGTTGTTTCCATAAGTAGACTCTCAAATGTAGAAGAGTCAGGTGGTATCCGGAGTCTTCGACTAATAACTGAACAGACCAATACCCTGTGCGAGTCTCAACGATGCGATAAAGGTGTTGAAGTCGAGCATGTGAGAAACAACCATTTGGAGAGGCACTAAGGACTCTTCTCGAAATGATTCATAGGCACTCATCATAAATTGTGATGAGTCCAAGACACAGGGACCTCTAGGTCTATCCTCTGGAATAAATTTGGTTGTCGTCGACAGAGGGAGACCAGCAACTAACAAGGAAATGATGTTTCCTTGATAGGAGCACGAGGTGTGGAACTGAAGTGTGGTTGTACTGATGGTAGGATTGACATGCTTGTGGGGATTTGAAGTAATTGGGGTCATAAAGTGGGTAGACTCAAACTTCCTATGTTCAAATCATGATGACATGGTTGACCTGGCAGCGTAGAGAACTGACTTGTAGGTGTGAGGATCATAGATTTTAGGGACTGAAGGGTATTTATTGACTCGGGGGGGGGGGGGGGGGGGGGGGTCAAGCTATTGGGTGCTGTCGAGGGGTACTCAGGGTGAGATATTGCAGAATACTCTGAACAAAGGCGACCAAAATTGGGAAGCTGCCGTATGAGTAGATGTGATCTGTTCTGGCGCCGAGAAGCAACATTGGGTCCTTCTTTGTAGTTTTAATGAGCTCCAAGAAGGGATAAAAGTGTGCTCTTAAATGGTACTGTCCTATGGATTTTGCAAGCCCAAGACTGTTCATGCTCATGTGTGCTTTCATTTTTAAGGAGTCTGAAAACGATAAGAAGACTCCGCATTGGTTGTGAGTACTGTCCTGTGGGTTTTTACGAGCCCAGGATGGTGATTGCTCGTGGTCGCTTTCATGTTTAGAGAGTCTAAAAGCGGTAAGTGGACTCCATTGGTGTTCTTTTTCGTAAGTTAGTCTCCAAGGCCCGAAAAAGCATAAAATGATGCAAATGGAGAACTCTTCTAGTCGATGTGACTAGAGTATTCCTTTTTCGTAATTAGTCTACAAGGTCCGGAAAAGGGGTAAACTTATACCAGGTAGATGCCCTTTCAGATACGTTTAGCGAGCATGAAAGGAAGCAAGGTTGCTCGGCGATCTTTTCATTGTTTTAGGAGTTAGAAAAGAGCTTAACAGAAACTCCCTAAGTGCCTTTTTCGTAAAAGGGATTGCTCGACCCGAAAAAGGGGTAAAATTATACCGAACAAAAAGGGATTGATGAGAGCGAGAAAAGGTCTCAAGCACCATCATGAGTGCAGAATACTGGATCCGGTGACATAAAGATTTTCAAAAAGGGGCAATGGCCAATGTGGCACGCAAATCGAGGTGATGGGTGGGCATGGTAAAAATGCCCAAAAAATGAGGGGGTGAGAGTGATAAATGATCTCAAGCATCATCACGAGCGCGTAAAACTGAATCCGACGATATAACACTCGTCAAAAATGGACGACGACCGATGTGGCACGCAAACCGAGGTGACGAGGGGGACTAGACCAAAGGTGGGTAATGTATCATGCAAACACCTAACTAGAAGTATTGTGAGTCAACAAACACTATCCTCTGCAAGGTGATGAAATCCAAGTCAGACAATATAGAGTGTTGAATCAACGGCTAGATATCCCCCTACTGGGAGGGACACCGGGTAGACAATCCTAAAGAGTGGCAACTAGAATACCCCGTTCATGACACGTTCGGTTGGGTGAATCTGCAGTTTGGTTCTATCGCCGCTGTACACCAGGGGGGTGTACACCGAGAACTTCGAAAGGTATCCTTCGGTTACTAAATGGATTGCGGTATTCCACTCAGACTTCCGAAACCAGTCTGGCTACTTCAACCCTCCTAAGGGAGAGGCCTTCCCGATAAATTGGTTGATAACCGCATCAAAATTATAAATAATTTTGGTACCATAGAGGACAACCACTATGTCTCAAATGTGATAACTGAGGGGTGTTATTGGAACACCTATCCCCTCAATTCTACCTAACTACAAAATTCTTTTAAGTGCTCCCCAAGTGGGGTTAAAAGTTTGTTGAGTTTAAGGTAAATTTTAAGGCTCAGTTTAAATTATGTGGCAGAGTGGGTGCAAGTGTGGTATTTAAACTGAAATTGATTTTCCTCGCTTGGGCGATTTTACAAATGAAAGAAAAGACGCTTCCAGTTTTGCAAAAAATAAAGGCGTTTTTGAAACGTAAATGCTTGGAAAAACTATTCAAAAATAATGGATCTTTGAAATAATTTGAAGGAAAGAAAATAACATAAATATTTCAAGAAATAAATGGATCTCTTAAAAATTGCTTGGGCAAAGTATCGAGCAAATAAACAGTAAAACCTTGATCTAGATAAAATGCAGAAAAATCTCTCTTTCAATTTCTGAAAATTTTGTAAAAAGACTTTTAATGGAGCATTCTAAATAGTAACAGATTTAATATGGCTGTAAAAATGCAGGAAATTTAATACTGTAAAATATGCTAAATGGGCAGAAAATACAACAAAAAATAATTTTCAAAAAATTGGCCGAATTGAAAAAAAACTTGCATCGCGGGTTTCGGGAAAACAGCCGCAATGGGCAGTGTGGGTTTCGGCCGCGCAGTCGCGATGGGCAGCGCGGGCTTTGGCCGCGAAGCCGCAATGTGCAGCGCAGGTTTCGGTCACACAATCGCGATGTGCAACACGGCAAATGGCCTCGAAGCCGCGATGTACAGTGCGTAAATTGGCCACGAAGCCGCGGCGAGCCACGCGGAAAAAAGCCGCGAGGTCGCGATGAACCGCGTGACTGTCAGGCAAAAAATCGCGAGGTGAAAGCCGAAAACGGATGCCGAAAAACGAACCCAAAAATGGCAATTTCAGGATGTTAATGGCAATAAAAAGGGCCAAGATCTAGAACAGCAATGGATCTGATGTCTAGGATGGCAGATCTATGAATTAAAATGATTAAAACTAACAAAAACTAAGATCTAAGGCAAAAAACTGAGATCTAAGAATTCGAAGCCAGTGGAGTCACCAAAAACTGTTGGCTTGGTTTTGCAACCAAGCTTGAGTGCTATGGGCACCTATCAACAAGTGATAGCAGTTTCAAAGATTGAAAGCAAAAACAATTATTATAAATCTGAATCTAAACTAAACTAGCATGTGCATATAACAAATAAAATTTTCTGAAAATGATTCAAGAACAAGAAATAAAAAGAATGAGTATTGTATTAAGATACCTCAAATGGTGAGGATTTGTGTTGAGCAACTTCCAAGGTGAGTAGCTCCAAGCTCCAAAGGTCTCTTCTCCAAGATAGCTACAATGGTCAAAAGCTCATGAGAGATTTTGACAGCATGAGGATAGGATGATGGATGGATGGAAAGTGAGGAGCCCCTACCACCTTTTTATAGTTTTTGGTGGTGGGAAATACCATTATGGTTTTGAGAAAACCAATGGTATTGACCAACATGGTTTAGGTACATTTTCCCTCCTTTTTCCTTTTTTGAATATTTTTAATATTTTTATTCCCTTTTTAATATTTTTGGGAATTCTGGACCCTTTTTTAGGGTTTTTTATGCTTTTTGAGGAAAAATATTCATTTTGAGTGGAAAAAGGGGTGTATTAAGGTCTTTTGGTGACCTTTTGATGGCTTTAGAGGCTCAAATGGTGAAAAAGTGGACAAATGGGTCATATGAATAAGGAAATGAGCTAGTGAGCACTTTTTGGGTGTTAACACCCATGGCATCGAACCTGAAGCTTCTGTGTGATGCTTCATCTGATCCGGTGGATGTCACGATGTATCGTCAGATGAGGGTCCTTGATGTACCTGACGAACACAAGACCAGATATTTGCTTTGCGGTGAACACATTGAGCCAGTTCCTGACAGATCCGAGGAGTGTTCACCTGGTTGTTGTAAAGCATATTCTGAGGTACCTGAAGGGTACAGTTTATTATGGGCTCAAATATGATGCGAATCAAAAGTTTAACCTACAGGGTTATGTTGATTCAGATTGGGCAGGAAGTGCTGCAGATAGGAAGAGCACATCTGGGTGTTGCTTCAGTATGGGATCAGGTGTGATCTCTTGGTTTAGCAGGAAGCAGTCCTACATAGCACTGAGTACAGCCGAAGAAGAGTATGTTGCAGCTTGTTCGGCTAGTTGTGAGGTAGTATGGCTTCAGAAGCTACTGTCTGAGTTATTTGATCTCCCGTTGGATGCTACTGGTATCTTTTGTGATAACCAGAGTTGTGTAAATATGTATGAGAACCCGGTGTTCCACGACAGGTCGAAACACATTGAGATCAAATATCACTATATTAGGGATATGGTGCAGAGAGGAGCAGTGAAGCTCCTGTATGTTGCAATAGATGAGCAGGTTGCAGATGTATTGACGAAGCCACTAGCCAGAGTGAAGTTCAAGTACTTCAGAGAGAGGCTTGGTGTTCTTCAGATCGATGACACTTCGAGGAAGAAGTGATGGACACATTTGTAGGAGCCATTCCGAGCATGATGAGAGGAGGATCCTTCCATGGATATGGATGTAAGCCTTGGATGATGAGCATCAGGACGATGCTCCAGTTACTGCTCTATATATGCATCATGTTGGATGCTTGTTATGATCAGTTGGATCGTGTATATGTATATGTATATGCATATGCATCATGTTGGATTCTTGTTATGATCAGTTGGATCATGTATATGTATATGTATATGCATCATGTTGGATGCTTGTTATGATCAGTTGGATCATGTATATGTATATGCATCATGTTGGATGCTTGTGATGATCAATTGGATCATGTATTTGTATATGTATCAAGTGGATACATTATATGATCAAGTAGATCATGGATGATGATATGTATCAGGTATGCATCAGGTGGATGCATTATATGATCGGGATGATCATGGTTGATGAGCTTCAAGATGTTTATTCAGATGATATGTATCAGATATGCATCAGGTGGATGCATTGTATGATTAGGATGATCATGGATGACGAGCTTCAGGATGTTGCTCTAGATGATATGCATCAGGATGATGCTATGATGATGATTAGGTTGATCATGTGATGATGTACATCAGGATGATGTATGGTGAGTATCAGGTTGATGCTGCGTGGCCGTGGACAGGCTGTGCAAGGGTAGCATGTAATACGTCCTGGAGATCTGGATAGGTTGTGCTAGTCACGTAAAAGGCATCAAATGCTCGTTAGAGATCTTTCTTAGCAAGACACTCTTTTAAGGTTTTGCTAGACCACATGTAATACATCCTGGAGATCTGGACAGGTTGTGCTAGTCACGTAAGAGGCCTCAGATGCTCTTTAGAGATCTTGCTTGGCAAGACACTCTTTTAAGGTTTTGTGGGGACCACATGTAATAAGTCCTGGAGAACTGGACAGGTTGTGCTAGTCACGTAAAAGGCCTCGGATGCTCTTTAGATATCTTGCTTGGCAAGACACTCTTTTAAGGTTTTGTGATAGGGGTCACATGTAATAAGTCCTGGAGATCCGGACAGGTTGTGCTAGACACGTAAAAGGCCTCGGATGCTCTTTAGAGATCTTGTTGGGAAAGACACTCTTTTAAGGTTTTGTGACAGTCACATGTAAAAGATCTTGGGAGATCCGATAGGTTGAGCTATGTGCTCGTAAAATGCCTGGGATGCTCTTTCAAGGTGTTGTTGATGCACGTAATCAGTCCTGAGGATTCCACAGTATGGCCAGTGATGAAGACCTGCAGGTAGTGGGCCTGCATCCTGTATGAAAAAGGACTGGCTCTGTAGAACTTCCTATGACGAGTAGATTGGAGATTGATTGAGATAGCAGCAGTGATGATGTTTCGATGACGATGATCCAATGATGATGATCCAGAGAAGAAGACTTATGCTAGCAGATCTGTGTCGAGAAATAGCTTCCTAGTTAAGAGGGAGTGTTGATGTATATGTAACTTCGGAATGTATTTCATCTATGTATTTATTGTACTCCTATAGAGATGTATTATTCCTCTATACGGAAGTGTCGTCATTTGTATTGACAAGTGTCACAAGTGTTGTAACTTGTTGATGGGTTATTAGACCACCTAGTAAGGGGTCAACCCGGATTAATGTAACCATGGGTTACTAGGCTAAGTTAGACAAGTTGGCCCCACTGGTTTATTGGGAAGGACAGGACAAGTATAAATAGAGATCGGGAGATCTCTATTTGATCATCTCATTACTCACTCTTCCATCATTCGAAAAGTGGCGCACATGTGAGGAGGAGGATCAACATCTTGGAGAAGACTATCTCGTGTACTTTGGTTGTACCTTGGTTGTATCATTGCTCTTTCTATCTCTGAGGAAGTTGTGGGGTTTTTCACCTTTATGGTTTTCCCCAGTGAAACTCTGTGTGTCTATTGTCTCATGTGATTACTTGGTGTGATTGATATGCTTTGTTATACTTGATATGCTATACATGTTATTCTCTCAGTAAAGATCCTAGAGTATATTGAATTAATGCTCAAAAATTAACATAAAGGCCTTGAGCTAGACTTATCAAAATCTGGTGGACACTGTAAATTCTACAAAAAATATACTATGTTTCTATACCATGGCGAAGAAAAAAACTTATCCAATACCTGTAAATTTGAATTATGATGTTCTCTCTAATCTTCTGAACAATCATTACAAACAAGCTCTATTCCAAGGGCCTTACAATTTGAATCAGCCAATAGTTTGGCCAAAATTTGTCCTTTGATCAATTTTGTGGGCTTAATGTCAATAGCATACTCAAGAAGCTTTGTTATCCACTTACCTCTTTTCCCTTCACTATCAGGTTGTACCAAGATATCCTTTGTCGTACTGCTAGGGACATATGTAATGATTTTAACTGCAAAACATATACCCTGAAAGACTTGAGCGCTTTAACTAAAGCATAGGCTTGTTTCTCCATTATATTGCACTTTAGTTCTACATCGCTAAGAGATATGATGAATAATGATATAGGCTACTCATATCCTTCAGATTTTTTTTGTAGCAAAAGAGCAGCAAGAGTTTCTTATGAAGAAAAAGAGAATATTGAAAACTCTTTAGAGTAATCAGGGCTGACAAGAACATGAGCTTCAACTAATGCTTGCTTAATCTTGTAAAAATATTGTTTAGTGTCATTTGTCCATCTAATTTGAGCATCCTTCCTTGACATGCATGTAATATGTTTTCCAATCTCATCGAGATTAGGTATAAATATTCTTAAGAAAAAAAAAATTCCCAAAAAATATTGGATGGCCTACTTATTTCTAGGAATTTCAATTTTCTGAATTGCATTTACTCTTTTTGGATCAATAGAAATTCCTTCAGCAGAGATAATCTGTCCTAAAATCCTACCTTCTTGCATGGAAAAAATATATTACTTGGGATTTAAATATATTCCATACCTTCTACATTTCTGAAATGTTTGTCTAAGATGTTGCAAATGATGTTCATCAAACTGTGATATCATCGAGATAAACTACTATGAATTTATCTTTTTCTCCGACAAATGCTATATCCATAGCTTTCTAAAACGTATCTCTTGCATTCATCAGACCAAAAGGAATCTTTCCATACATGAAAGTGCCCCATGGTGTAGTGAAGGCAGTCTTTTCCATGTCTTCTTCAGCAACAAGAATCTGGTTATAACCAGAAAAACCATCAATCATTGGGATTCGCTATGCACCTACAACTTTTTATAAAATATGATCCATCTTCAGTAGTGGGTAGTTATCTTTTAAGGAACATCGATTCAAATTCCTAAAATCCACACAAAGTCTAATTTCACCAATCGTTTTTTCTAAAAAGCACCAAATTAGCAACCCAATCGGAATATCTGAGAGGAATAATGATTTTGGCATCTAGCATCTTTTTCAATTCCATTTCAATAGTAGGCAGCAGCAAAGGATTGATTTGTCTAAGCTTCTATCTAAAAGGTTTAGTATTCTTCTTGAGAAGGATCTTATGCTAAATTATATATGTATCATAAGAATTCAAATCTTGATAACTTCGGGAAAAAATATCTTGATACTCCCTCATGAGACTAATATATCTTTGTTTCTGAAAATCAGGTAGAGAACTAGACAATCTAACTTAATTTGGATCAACATCAGTTCCAAGGTTAACTGAATTAGTATCATGAGTTTGAATTGAAGGTCTAATCAAAACATCATTGTTATCAAAGAGTCTTTCCAAAGGTACTAGTCCTTTTGGAAAATAATTAGTTTTCAATTCAATTATTAGATGATCAGCCACCTTATTTTCTAGAGTTGTATTAGATAGATCATGAGATACAAGATCATTCTCATTATCTTGGTCAATAAGAGAGGCAGAAAAATCATCAATACAATCCAAGAACTTTCTCAACTCTTGATCATCTAAAAATACTTGCCAATCTGTAATATTGTCGGGGATAGCAGGTCTACTTTTAACTTCAATCTCATATTTCAATTGAGGATTCAAAGGTAGTCTGAAAGCACTGGTAGCTAGAGATAGGGATTCTTCCTTTTGATTTTCAACCCTTGGAATAAAAGAGATATTGAAACCCAAAAATAAGTTATCAATGAGATCCCATACTTCATTACGATACCATTTCAACCTCTATTGCTTTGTCTGGTAAACATTTACCACCTTTTGAACAACTAGCTCTGAATCACCAAAGACTATCAATTGTTGTATGTTCATATCTTTAGTCCCTCTTAACCTAAGAACCAAAGCCTCATATTCAGCAATATTATTATTAGTCTCAAAATCTACTTTGTACAACAAATAAATCCACGGGGGGTTCACTAAGCGAACTTGTTACATAGCACGATCGTTCGTAGGATATTAAAGAATATCCCTAATTTCACTAAATATTGGAAAATGCCTCCTAAAATTGTATTGTTGAACCCCCCCTCCCAATATACCTTTCCAATTAAGAAAACCCCTAGTTTCACTCGATATTGTACGTATCAATTTTTATCAACCCATTGTTAATACCCTCTTTATATCGTATTATTGAGTTGTAACAGACATGATCCCTAATGCATTTTAGTATAAGCAAACATGATGCTAAATAAAATAATAGTATAATGCTAATAATGATCCCACCAAGATTGTAGGGGTGACATATCGATTTGTAGCGTTGGATGGTGGAAGAACCAACGAAATAGTAATGGGGAAAAGGAAACCTAGTCAAGATATCAATGTAACAAAAAATGTAAACGACTGAGGGTCTAATAGTCGGTGCAATGCTTAGAAAAGATGAGAATTGCAGACCCTGCCAATATACCAATTTTATATCATGTAAATACAACTATATCCATGGAAACCCTTTCATGGATGGACTTCCCTACCTTCCTATAAAAACAAACATCATTGATGTTTGAACCCAAATTAACATAGAAAAATTCCTCCTACTTTCCAATAACACCATATGATCATGTGCATAGTTTGGATTTAAGTCATTCACAAAATGCAATGAATTAGCATGCATGATCATAGAAGCAATGATTTACCAGATACCACATTAGTGTAGAAAATATTATCAAAGTAACTATCTAGCACGTTGGTTTATCACTTTGGGTATGACCTTACAAAAGGTTATCATGAAATGATATACTATGGGTGACATGTGTTATTGTTGAGATAGTTTGATTAACCTTATCTAACCACAAAAAGATCATCATTTTACTAAGTACGTACTTTTGACACATCATTCGGAGAATAAATTTTGTCATCTATTTTATCATTACGAGTATACTATGATCTTCCAAGTAACCCTATCATTAATCTTGTAACACATTTAAAATAAAGAATAAAGTCGAGATCCACACAAACTCCAACTATAATTTTAATAATAATGTTAAATAAGATAGATTGAGGGATATTCCATAAAAAAGTCATATATCATTCCCACCAAGCACATATGCATAAGAAATTTTATATAGTTATTAGATGGTTCACGATCATCATTTTCTAGCATTCTATTAGATTAAAATTTCATTAGAGAGGTAATTTCATTTCTCAAATCAAAACTATAAGTCGTCTAGAATGATTATAGTTGTTGTTGTTATTAATGATGATCTATGCCACTTCTCCAAATTACATAAAATAAACTCATTTTAAGCAACAAAGCATTATTGCCTTGGTTCTCTATATTGTCCATAAATTGTGTGGCATACTAAACTTCATATTGCAAATTGCAATACCTAGCCAATGTCTGTGATACTCCACATTTCCATCTTGTCTCAACATCGACATTCGAAAATTACACTTGATATATCATTGTTCACTTTTATAACGCTATATATATATATATATATATATGGTGATTTAAAAAAAAATCTTATTAACTTCAAGGTATCAATAAATTGGCTACTAAACTTCTATGTCCCTAAAATCGATCAATAATTATTGTTGAAATTATAAATTATTATATAAATTTAATAAATAAAAATTCAATCATTTCATTTACCATGTGTGAAAATAATTAACAATTAAACTTAAACATTAACCTCATTTAAAAAAATATAAACTAAACTAAAAATTATATATATATATATAATAAAATACTATAATTTATTTATTTACTTACATCATACTCCAAAATGTAAGGTCTTACAAAGAGTCTCCAATGAGAATGATACCACTAACAAAAGAACTTATCATTGTTATTATAATGATTACATAATTATTTTTTTTAAATTAAACACTTATACTCCCATTTCAATCAAAACTTCCACACGTATCCTTTTATCTCCACACTCATTTAATAAAACAAATTTTAACACTTTTATGCTAACTCAAAATGTATTCTTTTACCTCCCTTGTGTCTTCTCATCCACTTAAAATAACCTTAAAAACATTGTGTAAAAGCAGCGGATGACCAATCACAACAACGTGTTGAGTGGTTTTCTGTCCACACGATTTTGTTGAAAAAGTGATTCATGTCTACTAAATATCAGTTATTAGATTTTAATACACTCGATGCGGAAAAGACCACCATGAAGTTGAACCATTAAAACTGTTTTCTTCTGTCTCTGGATTTAACCTATTTCTTCATACTATTTTCTTTTAATATGTACTTGCCACGTTGGGAACGACTTTACGATCCATAACTCCACCTCATTACTAGAACAACCTATACATCTTCTTTTAAGAGCCACGTTTGTAGCAATATTTAGTCATCTCATTTTCTGCAATAAGCCTGCTAGCCTGGCTATATCTCATAACTACTCTATTTATCCTAGCATAGAATGTTGAATCAACTACCATTCAAAATATCTATTGTGTATCCTCGCTATTAAGTCATTAATGCCTTCTATGCCTTAGATAGCATTGGGAAATGATGCAGTAATCGTTATGATGAACAATGGATACTGATATAGACCTACACAATCCAAAATTATCCACGATTGTTCCATTCACGCCCTACCTGAGGCTATATTAGGAAGGTCCTTCCTTCATTCAAGAAATTTTTCGAGAATGAGTCCTCGTAATTAATTAATTAATTAATGATATATATATATATATATATTGAGATTCTGAGGTGTGATCAGCATTAGGCTTTCGCTTCATGCATTAAGAATAAAATGTTTAGTATTTAATAGACCTTAGTATCTTTAATAAATCTATAGGCATCCTGTTGGCATGTGTAAACCCACAGGTATCTTGCTTGTGGCATCCTAATCCCACCATCAATAGGGCAACGTAATTTCGTGTACAAACATCCTAAGCTCACTATTTTATGTTTTAGCTTTTGAATGGAAAAAGATATAATTGACATAGTAATGAGACAAGGACTTCTATTTATGGTCTAGTTAGAAAGGTAGAAAAATAGGCCGTCGGCGAGGAAGTATCTTGAGCAATTAACTAATAGATAAGGTAAGGTGCTATAATCTTGAAGACAAAAAGACTCCTAGCCTCACATTGGGTGATGGAGCAATGTCAAACCGAGTGAGCACCAAAGGAATCAAGTGGGTTCTCGTTGAAGATAGATTTATTGATGTTGGGCAATTTAAAGGTCATCTGCTCGATGGGGTATGGGGGTTGTTGCGGATTTTGCTGCCGTAGTACTTTTATTGGTAAACAACGATTAAAGTTGAGATAAATCTTTATTATTATTCATTCACGTCATAAACATTTCTAACATCATCATTGAATTGAATATATTACAAATATATTTTCTATCCTACAAGGATTTTAACCTTCTATCTTATTTGATTAAATAATTTAATTATCCAACAAATAATTAATGACATTGAAGTCAAAACCTGTCTAATCTTGCTCTTTTTCCATTTCAATTACTACAACTGGGTTGTGGCCAATCTTCTTCAAAATCTTATTATCAAGATTTTGCTGCAAATTTGAAGGAAGAAAATCCTAGAATTGTTGTTGGGGCAATTTAAGACTCAATCAAAGCCTGTCTTCAAATAGGAAGAAAATCCTAGAATTGTTGTTGGGGCAATTTAAGACTCAATCAAAGCCTGTCTTCAAATAAAATCCTGGAAGAATTGTCAGTTGGCTTCCGGGCTATAGCTAGTACATCACTAACATTGAAGGAAATCACATGTTCAAAATGGTAATAGTGGGGAAACCATTGCTATCTACAATTGCACCTATCCATAGTAAAATATGATCTACAACTACTTTGAAGAAAGGCCTTGTGGAACCTGTATATGTACTGTTGCTTCCCATTTTGTTTTCCTGCAAGATATTGATAGCCGGAAGGATTCTTAAATCCAACATAGGGTTTTGGATTATACAGGTGTCGTTGGATAATCGATAGTGTCATGAGGACTAGTGTGACGGTAAATAGACTATCGGTATAACATAGTATTGATTTTTTTATCACTGGAGTCGGTGTAACAAAGTATTGATTTTTTTATCACTCAAGGAAACATCACTATATATATATATAATTTCTATAGACGTATCTATTTTATGCGTAACGCCATTAGCAGCGGTCGTGGTCATGTCCATGGGTGTTGGTGTGAGCATGGACTTCTTGCCTGACATCCGATGAAGGAAGCAAGGAAAGGAGTCGCCGTGAGTGGTTGAAGAGGATCTCTGCTCCGATTCTAGAGAACTGTGTGTAGCAAGATCTTCTGAAGACAAAGTCATGCTCATATTCTTGGGTTATGTTATATAGTTGAATATATTTTCAACTTCATATCATAGATATCAACATCTAGAGACGGCCATTGTCTACAGCACAACAATGCAATAAGACATAAAATATAACGATAGAAGTATATGCAAAATATAGAATCCCAAGACACAAAAAAAATATTTCCTAAGCACAGAGGATACAATAATCAAGACCAGAAGCACTGAAAGACAAGAAGCACTCAAAGATAGATGACCAGAATATTAGTTACAGCTCCCAAAATGTAGAGAGATAAGACGATGCTATGGCCACTATATATATATATATATATCCAAAAAAAAGGGGAGACTGAGATTCAGTGCAAGGGATATAACCGCAATAGCCATCCTTTGTCATTCAAGCAACAAGGGGCTTCACCACAGACAAACAAGGAGAGGCTGAGAGACCTTTTGCTTTAGCATACATGGAGAAGTTGTGATAATCCCCTGTAGCAGCACTTGAATATCGCAAAGGAGTAGCTTCCGTCGCACATGTGAACACCCAACAGAATGGGGTTAACAAAATTGTTTACATAATGAAAAATGGATTACCAAACTGCTCAAATAAACCAACATTAATAGAGGGAGGAAGGGGACTGCCTCGAAAGATTTTAAAAAATGGTCACAAGCCAACTCAAGCTAAGATCTCAACTTGAGACCTTTTCCATGACATATTTCCTATTCAACAATGATAGAAACCTATTTAGTAATTCTAGGTAAACATTCGAAGTATTAACCTGTAAAATGAAGCTGAGATTAACCTCTAAAATGAAGCCGAGATCCAAACATATAGTTCCTAATGACAAGATGAAACCATGAAACTTACCCACTAGGAGGTCATTCCAAGAATGGATGCGAGGGTCGATAGCGAACATGAATACCATGCTCCCAGGAACAAACCCTCACAGAGGAAGAACCCAAGAGAATGGACGCCAGGGTCGATAGAGAACATGAATACCACGCTCCCAGAAACAAACCCTCACATAGGAAGAACCCAAGAGTAACTGGTGGAAACATCAAATCGAAATCAATTCTACAATCCCAGTTTCACCCAAATTGAGGCATAGTAAATGAATTCAGCACGAAAATGTACAACTGGATTCCTAGCAGCCAAGTGTCCGCAGATAGATCAATGCTCTCGTAAGTTCACCTAACTGCCCACATGACTGAGCAGTGATGCATTTAAGATCACATACATGGTGTACAACCTCAAGGATACCTATGTATTCGACTCTTCGAGACACTAAAATACACATAAATTAAGTCAATTAATATCCACAATTTATGCCAAATATCATAGCGCACAAGGTACCTTGAGAATGTTATGTTATACCTATAATATTTATTTTGTACAACTATTGATCACATGCCTATGATAGTTTGATAAACATGTTGTATACCCCATGTATAATGCATTCCACCCTAATGTTGGGACAAGAGATGTGGTCGGACATTGTTTTATTTTAAATATGCGTTGTTTTATTTTAGATATGCGTTGAATATAGTTACACTTTTACCACCATCCTTTTGAAAGCCTAGATACTTTTTACATAGGGTCTGAACTTTTTATATAGGGTCTCAACCTCCATCTTGTTCATTCATTGAACAATATAGAGATGTCAAATAGTACATCAATCTTAAAAATACCATAAGATGAACCTAGGTATGAACTTGAAGGTGAAAACTAGTATTAAGGCTAAAAGGAATTAAGATAGTGTCACAGTTATCTAGATATGCATATTTATACAAAATTGAGGTGCAAATATGACCTATGAACATATTTGACAATTGTAATACACCTCTTAGAACAACACAATCTATTTGTTTCCATTATTTAGTAAATAGATAAAGTAAGATAAAGTAACCTAGGTGGTTTAGGAGAGATATTTTAAGTAAACTCTATTAACAAGAAATCAAACAAACCTGTAATGGTGTACTCACAATTCATAATAAGAAAATAATGGTGTACTCACAATTCATAATAAGAAAAGAACTACCAAGACACTCGCTGATCATTGCATAAAAAAGGATGAAACACCTTAATGGGTGAGTCTATGTAAAAATAATCATCCATGTAATTTTTATACTATTAAAAAAAAATGTTAAGAATAAGATGATGTTACAATTTTTAAAGAAATTATATTTTAAAATTTTGTATTCCTCATTGCATGCATGTTATTATTAAGTGTCAATGCAATCTTCTACAAACCCTTTCAATTTAAACTAAAACAAAAACTAATTCATAATGAAGATCATGAACATTCCCCCGTAGACCTGAAAGTTCAAATACATCATTTGAATTGCGTAGGATTGAATGACAAAGAATTCTTTTAGTTGCATATTACCTATCGCGTATGAAATTTCACAATATTTGTCCATTTACTTTTAGGTGACAGTGAAAATTTAGATTCTATGAAATGAATAATAAAAATAATAAATCACAAAGAAAACCTAATACTTTTAACAATATCATCATATACATTTAACACCAACACCAACATCACTTTATCTAATCCCAAATAAATGGCATAAAGTGCTTTGTTTAGAACATTTTTTATAATCCTATTTCCTAATTTCACAAAGTATCTTTAGATTGTACCTCACCTTAATATATAATGGGCCTAGTCGAATAAGAGTCCCTTGAAACTTCCAACAAACAAAATAATTGTAATACCTGATTATATGGTGTAACTAATATATCCAAAGAAGTAAATACTATAAATGTGAAGAAAACGTAAATCCTTCCAAAAGCATACATAATGCAACAACAACCATTTCATCAATTTCTTATGCTGCCATAATGTAGCCTAGAGAGAAATAATGCACAACTACAATTTTATTTCCTAGAGTTTCACTTTTGCATTGATAGATGAAAGGATGGCATAACTTTGTCTTTTGATAGATGTATATCACTTCATGGCATATCATATCCGGTAGTTGTATTTAATTTTATTATTTTATATGTTATCCATAGTGCTCTTAGTTTTATACTTAATTTTATAGATTATACATAGTGCTCTTAGTTTTATACTTAGTTTTATACTTGGGTTTCTTGCTTCTGTAATGCATTTTCGCTTATATATCCTATTTATGAATTCAACCACACATTCCCAAAGTGAAACTACAATGACGTTGAAGGCAGAGATGGTCGAGACGAGAATACCCTAACAATACACATTTAAAATTTTAGGTCCAAAATAAAATCCAAACGCACGTTGTACAAGAGTTATACTCCACATTTTACAAGATTTAAATTCATATTATCCAGGAGCCTAGAGTTTGTGAACAAAATGGTCAAGGTTAACATGAGATATTGATAATTAGTATACTTAAGTACTAGATAGATGGAAATGACAGAACCCTAGCATAATACAACAAGACCAAGTAAACAATATCCTAATTAGCTTACTCTTTGTAAGAATATAATTGATATAAACAAAACACCAAAATTCATAATGCTCCAAAACCTCTAAGTAAACCCTGTAATAATTTAAAAGAGATTTAGTTGATTTACAGTGGCTCACAAACAAATTTATTGTATGAACACTAAAAACAAGCATATCGATAAGAAAAATTTACCTTTCTCGATTTGGAACACAATTCTGGAAAACTACAAATCTCAAAGCTTTCCTTCTAAAGCCCAGTGTCTCTGTGGTAAGAACTAAGAAATGAGTCACTCAATAAATCCCCTTTGAATTTTAAGAGTAAACCCTGAGAGCCTCGGTAGGATGACATCCCCCAAACTTTAGTCTTGGAAAAGAAACTCTCATGGAACGCTTTGCAGAGAGAAAAATCAAAGAGCCCCAACATGAAAATGAAAAATACATTGAATAAAGTGACAGATTCAACAACCCTGTCAATTTACCCAAAGCTCATTTAAGAGAGTATACATGATATATTACCTGGCAATTTACAATTGTTTTGGCTTCAAAATATCCATGTTACACTGAGCTACCATGCACGGTAAGTATTAATTCTTTTCAATGTTGAGTATCGATACCCTGGTGCTTGCATGGCCGTGACGCCAAAGAGTCTCGAGGTCATGAGTATATAACTTAAATTTTAAAAACTTCCTTTAGGTCATACTTATCAAGGAATGATCTTATAAGGCTATTATATTATATTTATACTGCGTTCAATGAGAACTAGGGATTTAAGCTAATTTATATAATTTAAAAGTTGATTGTTTATATAAGAACATGGAGCGTTGCATGACAATATTATTATTCCTTCCATTTTTTATTCTGAAAGGATTTATATAGTATTTAATGCTATTTGTAGATGCTTTCAATGTAATCATAAGAGAAAGCTTTGGTAGAGTATAAAAGGTTTTAGAAAAGGTTATTATAGTAGATAAGGTTTTAGACATATTATTAGAAAAGGTTAAAACGACATATTTTTTAGAAATAAAGAAATACAAGTTGTTTAGTTTTATGGGTCAAAATATCAATTCATTCAAGCATTTCAAAATGTATGAAGAAAATATGACATGGATTTTGGCGAGAACATCCAATCATTGAGAATAAATTGTTCATAAAATTTTGGATCTCGTGTTTATTATGTTGACAACGTTAGATGGTCTAAATGGATCCTATAAAATGGTATCTTCCATCAATGTATATGCTACACATTTATGGAAAGTGTATGTCTAGTTGATGGTTTCCAAACACATTGCTATGTAAAAAAAATTATGACACACTGCCAAGTGACACTGACTTGTAAGGTAAATAAGCACACGTCTCGTAAAGCACTAAAGGATCACCCATCAATTCCTTTGCTGAAGACTTACATGCTCTACTATGCCCTCATATTTTATCTCAATCAAATTCCTTCCAATGGAATACTTTCACACAACAAAGCCCTAGATATGACGATTCAAGCTAGAAAAGAGACAAGAAGACTAAACCTAGAGGTTTTCCTTCAAAGGTGATAAAATTTGCTGCAATTTTCTTATAAATTAAATCATTATTTACTAAAGAATGCATACCATCCCTAAATCATGTAGGAGATTAGGATATTTGGTTGATCTTAGAATAGAGTTCGTGTGAAATCATAAATTACCTTATATTTCCAAGAGTGGATGGTTTTTCCTTGGTAAATGAACTTCCTCTATGCTCTTGTCCGCCCCTTGGTCAAAACTTCTAAGGAAAACCCTTATCACCTTCATAATTCTTCTATGCTTGGAGATTTTGGATCTTTGAAAATATCTTGAAAATTAACCTTGTTAACGTTTACAATCCCTTCAAATTATTTTTCCTTTGACACATAATAAAGTCAAATTAACCAAATTGTATTTACACATTTCTTAAAATTCTCATAATTGTGAAATAACTTAGTGTTAATATGCCCCTCTTCCAACCATATGAATCTACTTTTGAACCTCCACTCTACCTCTTTTTTTGTCTAAAATTTCCTTTTTTATCCTCTATTGTCTTTAAATCTAGCAAATCTTCATCATTGGAAGACCCTCTAACATTGTTTTAAAAAAGAGTGGTTATGTTTCTTCTACCTTTTCTAGGTCTACTTGATTTTCTTCCTTTTTCATCTCTATGCTCCATACAAATAACTTCTTAACTTGTCTAAGATTGGAGGCAAATTGAAGCATAACTAAATCTCATCAACAAGGATCATAAAAATTCCTTTTTTTGTAATAAGAAGTTTAAAATATTCCTTATCCAACCAATAATGATTATATTTAAAAGGAAATGGAGGTTTTCTATCCTCCTTTTATGGTTGTATCAGAATAAGTAGATGATCTTATAAGTCATTGTTTCCTACCCAATAGTTTTATCTATCAACCTCCTCCACCAATTTTTATACCAATAAGAATATATCCATAATCTTAGAGATGCTTGTTCTTCCATGTTAGCACACAAACTAACATCTTAATATTGAATTCCTAAAATCAATGATAGATTATGGACAACTAAGAGGGAGGCCATTGTCACCACACCTAAACTTTTTTGTATCTTTAGGCTATATCTTCTCTACATCAAAGGTGGAGTCCCTAGGTTAGGATTACTAGAGTTTAACAATGGTGGACATGGTGAAAATGAAGAGTAACTTTAGAAAAACAAAGTGTTTTGGTTTTTGTAAAATATAAGAGTCATGAAGGAATTGGAGACTAGTGTTTTATACAATGGGAAAATGGGGTCAACCAAGGATTGCATGAGGTTTTCTTTAGGAAGATTAGAAAGGGACAAGGTCTCAATGCACAAACCTAGATCTCCTCTATAGTGGATGGGATGATTTTGGAGATAATACAAAAGGAAATTTCTAGAGCAAAAAATGAGTCAAATGGACTCAAGGAGGAAATCTACATTGAAAGGAATAAAAAAAAACATGATTTATAGACACAAAATATGCACCTAAACTACACTTCCAATTGATAATAATCACATAAAAGATAGAAATCCTAATCCTTCATTACCTCAATTCCATTAACAATTTGAAGATCCATTAACCAACCAAGCACATGACTCCATGAAAGCCCTTCAATATATCACTAGAATCAACCCTTCTACATCTCAATTGAGTATCCCTTGTCCATCAAACTCAATGCCTCGTGCCCTTATCTAATGATTTTCCCTTTGCCTCCTCTCCACTACTTCTACACGTAATGTAATAAAATATACCCTAAATATTTGTATTGCCATATAACATAATTAAACCCCCTTGGCCCCTTACTACATGGCAATATATTTTCTCATTTTTGTATCATAGTCTATTCCCCAATATGAATGGACGTGATAGGATATTGCCTACCAACTGACCCCCCCGTGAATAAATCACTTCATTTGAAGGAGAAATGAATACTATACCAGCTCCTGAACCCTCTTTAGTTGATGATCCATCAAAGTGCATCTTCCAAATATTATCTTTTTTTGTCATCTGTTTGTTGATATGAAATCCTATTTCTGCCAACTGTACAGGTTTTAAATTCATCACTGACCTGTAACATAAAAGCACCAATATCTTCATGTACAGTATATAGTGGATGATTAGTAGGATTTTGGGGATCACTAACAATGAATGCTAGTTGTGCATCCCTGTATAATCTTCTATGTTCTCCACCAAAAACAGGTATAGAAGCATATGACATATATAATTGCATAGTACCACCTAACTTTTATTCCCATGAACGTGATAGCAACATCCCAAATCTTGGGGGAATGTCTGCAACCACCACATCCATCACAATAGTTTTCATAGGAAACTAGGTCAAAGTTGCTACTAGGCCATTGATTACACACAAACACTTCACCTATTTTGAATCAAAAGAGTACAAATATTTATAAGGTTTAGTGATTTCCAAGCCTAATTATTCGATTACTACCTTAGGCATAAGATTATGTGAAGCCCCAGAAGCTAGGAGGCATTTATGCATTCTCTTGTCCAAGATATCAAGAGAAACATAGAATGGAGGAGTGGAGTCACCTTTTTCTTCTACATGAGGGTCAAACATGATAGCTGGTTTTTCATATTGAAGATTAAATGTATCCTGAAGGAATACATCATTATCAACATCTGGTTGCAAACACTTCATTATAGATTTCTTATATTGTTGATTTTTCATTAGCTTAGTCAAAGGAATGGGGACTTTGATCTTTCTAATCTCAATTTCCAGTGTATAAGCCAATGGAGATTTATATTTATCCTTAAATTATGAACTTGCTAATTAGGCTTATTATTTTTCTGTTATTTTGAAGTAGCCTGTTTAGTAGGTATATCAACATTTTTGTTTTGAGTATGTGTATTTTGAGCTATTAGGGAGGCCTTTGATCTAAGATTGTATATTTTCTGAGCCTGAGCCTGAAGTGCAATTAAAGAATCATCATTATCTTGAAAATAAACCTGATCAAGGGCCACAGACTCATTACATTGTTGCCTAGTCAAAAACAAAGCTAGAGGTTCATCTTCAATCAGATTTATCTCTTGATATTGATCATCTTCAATTTTTGTTTCTCCAACTTTATTTACCACATAATTATTGAGAAAAGGTAGTTGTATCTTTTGATCAGGGTTTACTTTCCTTTCTCTTTGTAGAATCTGTGGAGGCTGGTTGGGCTTAAACTAATTGAAATTTCTATTGACCATTCCTTTTTGTATGGGATTAAGTGAATTTATGCTTTCAATTTCTAGTTTAGCCAATTATAAGACATATTCTTCAAAAGCTTATCCATTTCATCAATCCTATCTAATTGAGGTGAAGAGATTGAAGTTAAAGGATTTAAAATCTTCTTTCATTTCCCTTTTTATTTATCAGATCTAGATTTAATCTTTTCAAATTCCGATATATTGGATTCAACCTCTATAGTTTCCTATTGCATATTATTCAGGGTAATTGATCTTCTCTCTCTAAGAAGCAATGAAAATTTAGAGTCAAATGTGTTGGCAAAGGTGATTTTAGAAAATGTTTCAGTAGGCCCTTAATATATGTTGGTGTTTTGCAATACATCTTATTAAATCTTCTGGTAAAGTCTGAAACTGATTCACCTGCCCTTCTTTTGAGAGATCCAAATTCTGTTATATAAAACAAATAGTCTTTTTTATCCCCCCATTTCTAATAAAAGCATCATCTAAGCCATCTATGTCAGGAATGGATCTTGGTGTGAGTTCTATGAACCATTTTCTTGCCTCTCCATCAAGGCTTTGAATGAAAACCATCATCCAGACACCAGCATGACCAATATTGTGATTGTTAGAAAGACTATAGAAAGTTGTTAAATGTTCTTCAACAGTGATTTCTCCTTCCCCATTAAATCTCGGTAGGTACTTTAAATAGTCACCAGATGGAAAGTCATGAAGATCAGGTGGCAGAATTAATGGTGCATATCTGGCTGCAATAATCATGTCCACCCTATTTGGTTGATCCCCTCCTCCACCTCCTCCTATTCCCGTTATTTGAGTAGAACTAGATGTTTGAACTTTAGGGGAGGAAAGTGGATGTAAAACAAGAATAAATGTATGAGGAGAAGGAGTTTTATCTCTGGAGGCTTAACTAAATCGTCTAAAAATTGTTTAATGGAAAGAGGATTAATAAGAGTTTTAAACTCTGAGGTGCTTTCTTCAAGAGCTCATGTCTAAGGAATAGGTAAAAGTGAAGTCAAAATTTCCATTTTAATTTTTTTAGAAATCTTGAGTAGAAATTTCAGCTGTGTACCCAAAAGGGTCACCTCCTCTTCTTGTTGAGCGTAAGGAGAAAAAGGTATTTCAGGAAAACCTGTAGGGGTATAAATATATTCTTGGGAAATAATAATTTCATAAGGTTTCTGTAAACCTACAGTAGGCTCTTTCGATTTAGCTTCTCTTATAATCCTTTCAAGGTCAGATAATGCAGAGACTTCAGGGGATTGAGTATTATCCCTAGTCCCTATATTCTTAGGATCTAGAATGAAAGGATGTATTTAAAGGTGAAAATATGTCAAGTACTGTGTCTAAATTTTCTTCACCTTTAAAAGCTAGTTTTATTCATTGTCATACAACCCATGGAAAAATACATTTGTCTCTTCGCTCCCCGGAAATGGTGCCAAAATATGTTAGCGCTAAGAGTTGTCCTTTGACTGTTTGATGGAAAATTTTAGCATATCTTAAAGATTAAGGTAGTTGGAGTGATGTTATTCAAATTTAAAAGGGTAGGTCTGGCGAGAAAGGTTATAAGGATGTGAATTTCAGGATTTAGGATAATCAAAAATCTAACCTTGAGGGTGAAATTCCTTAACTTATAGGAATCTCACTTAAAGTACAAATTGAATATCAACATACAAAAAAGATCCAATCACATAAAGACACAGGAAGGAAGCCATGTTTTCAAAGATTAAATCGAATGCAATATGATTCATAGATTGAAAAAGGGATGTTTTAATACAACTTTATGGTCCAAGAAAACAATAGAAAACCCTAACTATGTATTGATCTGAACTTTAAAAGTGATATTTTCATTTCAAAAGCTTAATATCTAAACAAGTAATCACAGTCATGAAAATAAATCCACAGTCTGTAGAATAAATAGATGATCATAAAGCATGAAACTTCACCATCTATATTAGATGTAGAATAAAATGTACATGAAAAGATATCCCTTGTAATTTCTCCACTCGAACCCCCTCTCTGCATCTTCTTTATCCTTTTTATAAACATTTCATTACATCAAAATAGCGTATTAGATCCTCAAAATAGGATTGAATTCTGACTCTAAACTTCAAGATATTTACTTTGTTTACAAAATGGATTAGATCCAGTTTTATAGGGATTTTGCAACTGATCTGACTTTAACTTGGGGTTTGATTTTACATGAAGAGATTTTATCCTATAGATGTTCATCAAAACATGAGACGAAAGAAAAGGACTAGAATGGTAATTCTTCAGCATTCTATTGATTGACTGTATCTATAAGTGCTGCAAAACTTCATTCCCTAGCATCAGTTCTTTAATGCAACTTCTACCAAAATGTTTAACTTCAACACTTCTGATTCATGTTGTCATTGTTGTTGAATAAATTATGTAGGTTGTTGTTCCACTTCCTATGTAATTTCTTTGTCCTCTGTCTCTTCATCACTGTCAGAATAAGGCAGGTTGAGAATGTTTTTAACCTTTTCTTTATCACTCGGAATGACCATTTCAAGATTTTTGAATTTTATTAGTAAAGGTGACACTGGCCTTTCTAACTCCATTTGTTCCAACTTTGGACCCGAATCTTCCTTGACCACAAGTTATGCTATATTTGACTCATTCGCATGCTTAATCTTTGATCGTGTTTGTTTTCCTTTAGTCCTCTGAGTTTTCTTAGATGCTTGAGCTTTAGGTTTACTCTTCTCTTCAGCTAAAGGGGAATCATCCAGTAGAATAATTGCTTTGATTTTCAAAGATGGGTCATATATAGGCCTAGAGTTCATCCTTAATTTATTAGCCAACCTAGTGTTGGGTATTCTTCCAGTGAAAAGGTTTTTCTTTTCATTTTTATGGAACTTTCCTGCTCATTTCTGCTTGGTTGAAATACCAGATGATTTTTCTTTTTTACCCTTAAAATTTCAACTCCTAATTGGGATAAAGATGACTTATCATTAATTTTCTTCTTTTTATTTAATTGGTGTCCATTAGGCGTTTCAGCTAAAGGTGTTCTTTTAACCCCATCAACATATTGATCTTCTTACTCAGGTAGGGTCTCTTGGACTTTATATTTTGAATTGATAGATTCTTTCTTCCTTTTCCTAATATAAACTTTATCAGCTTTTGAGCTTCCCTAACCTTCTGTTGTTGTAAAATGTAACCTCCTTCTTGTACTTATTCTTATTGTATTAAGTCCTTCATTTTACATGGAAGAAGGTAGTACATGTTGTTGGGGTTCTATAGTATTTATGTCTGCAATTCTGCAATTCATTTTGCTTCTGAGGGATATTTTCAGCTTTAAAACCACAAAATAAAAGGAAGTGATCCCAAGTCCTTTCAACCTTAGCTAATTCATCCCTAATTAGCAATTGCCTAATGGATAACACTCTGTTGCAACTTAGGGCTCTTCTATATCTTTTTGGACATTTTAGTCAAACTTTTCAGGAAGAAGTAGGGTAGATTAAGTATGCATTCTCCAATGAAGTGTAGTAGAAAATGCATATGATAAAAGAATACAATATTGTATCTTGCTTCATTGGTTATGAACTTATGAATTAAAACCAAAATCTCTTCCCATTCTTTTTTCAATCAGGCTCTATGAATTCCTCTTCTCCATTCGAGATTTCGGTGTTGCTCAGTGAGAAATTGATTACAGTCCGCCAATTTTACTTGATGTTGTTTGAACCATATTTCACCCTCTTGAGGTAGAATACAAATACGTTCAATGGACTCCTCGAGATCTCTGATAGTTAATCCTCCCAACACTGCTTGATGACCATCGAAAACTTCCGCAAAATCCCAAGTTACTTCCAGGTTATGCCCTTGAAGACGTTGACAGAATTTATAGCACCCAACTTCTTGAAATATCCTCTTGGATTCAGGATACAAAGCTATTAGTACTGTGTCAGGCTCATAATGAACTAAATTCGCTCCTTTGTAAGGGGCCATAACTAAAATACAGTGTAGTGTTTGAAGAATGAGGGCTTACATCAAGAGCTGCAGAACAAGGAAAAATTATAGAAAACAAATTGAATTTATAAAATTAGTAATTTCCTTTTTCAAATATTTCGGGGACTGCAACATCATCATCATATGACTTGCATTAGCCCGGCCATGATCTTTGTCAGGGAAAAGTGGTGCCAACAAAGCATTTGACAGCTCTGCATGGATCCCTCTTACGGCGAACCTTTATAACGAAATGATCATATTTGTACAGAGCATGTTTCCACATAAACTTATTCGATAATAAAAAATTCTTGTCATGGGTGATTTAGCGTATCTGAATGAACGATGCGGTGGTCAACCTTATCACAAAACATAAGATGCCAATTGGCATGATTCTGCAGCAACCTGACATTGACAGGACTTCACTTTTCACTGCAGAATAAAATATGATTCTTCAGCAATGAATTTCCGCCAAAATAAATTTTGCTACAAAATGACAGCTTATTCAGTAGCATACTGAAGAATGGGGACTCATTTTGCAGCGACTACATAAATTTGAATAGATATTTTCGTTCTAGAATGAAAAATCTCTGTAATGTCGAAGAATGATATAACTAATGGTTTTTACAGAATAAATATGAAAAACACCTCCTGCACATGATCAAAACATAACCAAATATAGAAATTTCTATAATCACGCAAGAAATTAACTTGTAAAGACAGTCAAACTTAAGCAAACAATAGAAAATAAAGCAAATCAAACAATCAAAGATCGAGAATTGTTTTTGAAAAAGGTTCATCAGGAATAAATTTTGAGGAAAGGACTCAGGTAACTTTGAGAATTTTTGGAAATAGATTTGAGCACCAACAGGAAAGGACTCAGGTAAGTTTGAGAATTTTTGGAAATAGATTTGAGCACCAACAGGAAGTCAAAAGCTCCCAAGTCATGTTTTCTTTTTGTAAGGCATCTTCAACCAGCAATCTAATCAACTCGTGGTGTGCTAAACTAGTTTTGGGATTACTACTATTTTTAACCATTCTACACATCAAATCCAATGACTTCCACAAGAAATGGGGCATATTGACATATTTTTGATGTCTTAAATGATTCAGAATTTTAAAATGCAAACCAAATAAAAGACTCGACCGACCTTCACAAGTGATGAACTTGAGAACGCATAGAACCACATCATCCCATGGTGTCGTCAATGAAATTCTTTGGGTCCCTTTCACTTCCTCCTCGGGTTCCACAAATTCCTCTATAAGTGGTTTCATAGGTATTCGTTGTTCAAACTATTTTTCACCCTCTTGAGACAGTCCTGGAACCCTTGTAATTATTGCTTCATTGACCTGGATATTTATTCCCCTTACCTCTGCATTTGACTGTTCATACGTTCTAGAAAATTCCATTGCAAGTCCATTATCACTTTTCATTTTTTCAAAGTAATCCATCCATCCCGCATACTGGAAAATGCTTTTTACTTCTCTGTTTTTTTAAACCAAATCTGCATTGTCAGGTTCACTTCGAATTGGATTGCTTGTTGCACTCAGCTTATCACCCTCACTCAATGTTCTGGTCTAAATATATATGTTCAGAGGTCGAGAATTCGAAAGATTTAGCAAAAGAAGCGAAAATGGGGTTGTATTATCCTATAATCGAAGAAGGATGAGTTATAATTTCTTAGCAAGGTTGATTATATGCATGTTATGTGATAATTTGAACTAGTAACCTCCCATGTGCATATGGAAATATTTTGTGGGTCGAATTTGGTAAGTTTCTACTACAGGCTCGGTTGTTTTGGCTAAAGTTAGTAATGTTCTCTATCCCCCCCAAACTAAGGGAAAACACGAACCTATGTTTACAAGTAGCATGGTAAGTTATGATTAGTCCTTTCGTACCAATCAAGTACTAATGAGGGGTGGTTACATACCTATCCTACCTAGAGTGTATTTGTGGTGTCTGCAGTCGTGTCGCCAATGGATGTTGCAATTATCCATGGGAGAATTCATTCACATTCATGATGATATTGGTACATCGGCTGACATGGATGGAATTTACTATACCAGCGGAATCTGTGCTAGCGATCTTGAAATTATAAGAGAACCCTTTGTAGGACTGGGAATAATATTTGGTGTGGATCCGATGTGACAGAAAGTGACCTTTAGTGTGATTCTGAAACCAAATCTGTAATGGAGCGGATCTATGCTGTGTGCTATGGGGATCCGATGTGCTACTGATGAAGGTTCTACGATGTTGCTGATGGAGATTCTACAATGTTACGGATGGAGGTTCCACATCGCTGCTAATGGAGGTTTCGCAATGCTACGGATGGAGGTTCCACAATGCTACATATGGAAGTTCTGCAACGTTGCGGATGGAGGTTACACAACGCTATGAATGTTAAACCACAAAGGAAAAACTGGGAATATATCTAATCTGTAGGAAGAAATATGAATGTATGGAGCATAGTGGAGGAGTTGGGAGTAAGAAGAGTGAAACAAATCGGATGGATAGGAATGAATGAGAAAGGGACAAGTATGAGTGAATGTAGAGTATGGGTAATGAAGTGTGCTAGTAAAGGATGGATGAATAATGCTAATAGTGCTTAGAACCACATATTATGTTCTACCAGTGTTCCGTAGTGGTTCTGTAACTATGAAGGATCATTGTCATGTTTCTGCAAGATGAGGAATTGGGGAATGATGGAAAAAAGTGAGAATGAAGCAAATAAATGGACTTTTATTCAAGGAAATCTAAAAATAATGTTGAGAAAGCCTTCTGCAGAAAAATTGTCTTTGAATAAATTTTGCAGAGATCTGAAAAAAAAATTCAAAAAACTCTACTAGTAAAAGAAAAATTAGTATTGTACCTGGGTTGGCAAGCGTGGGAGGAGTGATCATCGACTCCATGGGGAATAAGAAAAAAGAGTTTGCTTGGGGAATTGGACGGAAAACCAATAATGGCACTGAATGGATTGGTCTAATTAAAGGGATTGAGATCGCCATCTCGCTAGGCATAAAGAAGCCGACAGTCCTAGGAGACTCTTTAATAATCATCCGAGACGCTAGAAGTATTGTGGGAAAGTGGAAAGTCCCAACCTCAAAAATGCATCATCTCCTGCTTTGTATCAGCAAAGAACTCCACCAGCTCAAATTCTTCCATATTCTGAGAAATCTTAACGGAAAAGCCAATGAAATGGAAAATATTGGAGTTGGACTCCCCTATGGCGCCATAAGACACAATAATGAGACCTTGGAAAATGCATGGGTTCCCTAGGACACGGCATAACCCTTGTAACTGGGACAAGTCCCCTACTCGCTCGAATTATAACTATGAAGACTATGGTTTAGGCATGCTAAAATTCAAAAACATCTAGAATGTTCCCCTTAGCAATTCGGCAGCACCCAAGCTCCTCGATTTGGCCTTCTACATGCATGAATTAATGGCTCCCCCACTGCGTGACAGTTGGTCGGCGTGTGGGCAGCATTGGGAGGGTTATCTAAGCAGTCAGATGCCCTCACGCTCTCAGTTCTCTGTTGGCCTTCAAGCTCCGTCTGTTTTCTTGCTCTGTCTCTGTGTTTCAAGGATTATGGACTGCTGTGGTTTAGCTTGTGTGCAGGGTGGTGGTGATTTTTTCCATGGCGTTGGGCGCCCACATGGCGGAGGGAACGGTATGATGAAGTGTGAGAGGTGTGGCTTGATGGGGAAAGGTCCCAAAGGAGGGTGCAGTTGGGGCTGCAACCATATGACTCGCGTGGTGACTCTGTGGATTTGGAAAACCCAGGGCTTGGATATTGCAGGTCGAGAAAATGCAGGCACGGAAGGGTAGGGAACGCCCACAGCAAAGAGGAAAACAGCAGTAGCCCTAATTCTGATGAGGAAATTCTCGGTCGTCTTCAAGAACTCGAAATGCAGGTTAGAATGATAAGAAGTGAGAACCTGGAATGCAAAAATGTCCTTCTTCGCCTATACAATTTGGTATCCACCAACCACATCGAGGTTAGAGCCCAAAAATCTAACCTAGCTGAGAAAATTGAGCATTTGGAGGATTCTTTGGGTTTAGTATTCTCTCACAAGGCGCGGAAGAACGAATTCAGTGGCAGAGAATTAGAAGAAATCAGCAGGAAAATGGTGAAATTTCAAAAGTTTATGGCCAACGCAGGAAATTTCGTGGATCTTAGCGCAGAGAAGAACGGGGCAGCAGAACCTGCTGGAGTTGCCATGGACATCAGCCTCAAGTAGCTGGTTGTTGGTTCGGGTCATGGGTTGGACTTCTTAGTTTATTTTTGTTTATGCTATTCGAAATATGTTTAAGAACTTTGTAATTAATAGTCTAGGCTTTAGTTGCAGTTCTGGAAACTTGGTTTATTTATCTAGTTTTGTATAAGGAAGCACATACACAATGTTCTACTCCTACTTATTGGTTTTAGGACAGTTCGCAAGATATTACAGTTTCCATAGGACTGGTAGGTACAATGAATGTTATCAGCCCTAACTTGATGAACTGGGAGTGATGGTTATCTTCCACTCATGGGAGCAATCTGCTCAGTTTTTTGCTATGTATTTCATCTTTTTAATATAATCAAAATCTAGCTGTTTCTGTTAAAATATATATATATATATATATATATATATATTATTGTTATATTTTTTTTTAATGGTTGCGCCCCAAGGCGGGGTTTTCACTGTCATCGAATTTTATTTTTTGTAAAGTAGACCATATCATTCTAACTCAGATGTCAAGATGACTATCCTTGGTAACACCAACAAGAAGCAACATTCTGGATGAACTCCTCTTTGGATAGTGGCTTTTTATATGGTCGCAATAGATGACCATTGGCCATAAGTGACTTTTTTTCTTCATCTACGGTTCATAGTTTGACTATTCCATTTTCATAAACTGTTTTGATCTCATATGGTCCCAACCAGTGGGTGCAGAGCTTTCCTTTGAATTCTTTTAACCTGAATTCATACAGTAGAGTCCAATCCCCCACCAAAAAGTGTTTACTTTTAATGAACTGGTCATGCCATTTATCCCTTTGTTCTTGAGAAATGGTTGTATGTTCTATGGTAGCTAAACGAAGTTCATAGAACTCATTAAGTTGGTTTAAACGATTCTGGTGAGCCTATGATAGATCCATGCCTAGTTGAAATGCAGTCCTTAGTGCTTTGATCTCAATTTCAATTAGCAGTGTGACCTGTTTACCATATATCAGTTCATAAGGAATCAGACTTATAGTGCTTCTCTATGTTGTATGATAATCCCATAAGGCTTCTGGCAGTCTGCCGACCCAATCTCTTCGATGGATCTGCATTGTTTTTATGAGTATAGACTCCAGAATTATGTTTGTTCCTTCCACTTGATCGTTGGCTTGAGGGTGATATGGTGAATTTACTCTGTGCTTTATATGATATTTTTCTGTGAGGTATTTTATGAGTTTAGATGTGAATTGTGATCCCCCATCAGTTAATATATCTTGTGGAACTCCAAACCTGACAAATATCTCTGCATACAAGAAGTCTAAGACTGCATGTTATGTTTCCCTTGGAAGTGCCCTAGCTTCTACCCACTTTGTCACATATTCTATACACACCGCGATGTATGATTTATGCCTAGATGGGGGGTTGATAGGACCAACAAATTCCAGTGCCCACTTCTCAAATTATTCCACCATGAGCTAGATTTGTAGTGGCATCTCATCTGACTAATGTGGCTTCCCCATTATTTGGCATCTATCATGGCTTCGTACATATTCACATGCATCCTTGAATATGGTAGGCCAATAGTAACCTAATTCCAATACTTTGTGGGTAGTTCATTTATCTGCAAAATTTCCACCACAGGGACCATCATGACAGGTTCTTAAGATGTAGTATATTTTGTCTTCTCGGACACAATGACGGATTATCAGATCAGGTCCAATGTAGAAAAGATACCCTTTGATCCAGGAAAATTTGTTGTTGAACTGTACAATTCACGACTTTTCTTTTGGTCAGAGATGCATCAAAACTTTTCCTACAGCCAAATAATTTGCAACATCTGCAAACCAAACTATATTAATGGATGACCCGAACAAACATTCATCTGGAAAGACATCATCAACAACTGGTGATGTATCATTGTTAGTCAATCTAGACAGAAAATTAGCGACCAAATTATCCTTTTTCGGTCTGTCCACAATTGAAATATCAAATTCCTGTAATAGCAGCTCCCACCTAGTCACTCTTCCATTAGTGATAGGTTTATTCATGAGGTACTTAATGGTAGAGTGATCAGTGTGCACGGTTACTGAGTATCCTATGATATAGTGACAGAACTTGTTAACAGCATAAATGACAGCCAGAAACTCATTCTCGATCACTATATAATTCAGTTCTGCAGAGGTCATATTTTCACTAATGAAGTATATGGCATAAGGATTTTGACCTTCTTGCTGACCCAACACTCCTTTGATGGTTGTATCAGAGGCGTCCATTGATATTATGAAAGGTAGGGACCAATTGGGCCCTCTTAGGACAGGTGCCATCGAGAATTTTTGTTTCAATGTTTCCCAAGCTATTTGGCACGAATCGAACCACTCAAATCCTACATTTTTTTACATCAACAAAAATAGAGGACATGCATTTTTTGAAAAATTATGCACAAATATTCTATAATTGCATGCATAACCAATAAATTTGTGCACCTATTTCTATGTTCATGCCACTGGCAGGATGAGGATTACCTGTATTTTTGCTAGGTCTACTTTGATACTTTCCAATGAAATGAGATCGCCCAAAAAACTCCTTCTGTAAGCAGCATCTTGCACTTTTCACTATTGAGGCACACGTTCACTTCTATACATATGATGAGCACTTTTTCCAAATTCTCTAAATCCTCATGAAAGTCTCCCCCATGAGAGGTAAATTCATCCATGTAGGCCTCCATGCTCTCATGAATTAAATCTGCAAATATTTTGATAACTGCACGCTGGAATGTGGTCAGAGCATTGCATAATCCAAAAGGCATAACCTGGTATGCAAATGTTCCCCAAGGACATCTGAATTTTTTCTTCTCTTGGTATTCTAGTGCTATATTGATCTGATTGTACCCACTTAATCTGTCCAAGAAAGAGAAGTATTTTTTTCCAGCGAGTGTGTCCAACAATTGATCAATGAAGTGCAACGGAAAATGGTCCTTGTGAGTTTCCTTGTTTAGGTCCCTGTAATCCACACAAATGCACCATTTCCCATTTTTCTTAGGAGCTATGACGAGTGGAGAGCCCATATGATGTGTTCACAAGTGAGGGTGGAGACCTTTCATATATTTATAATCCCAGGAAAATGCATTTTTATGTTTTCTTAGCACATTTGTAAGCTTTTCTGTTTGTTGATCTGTTAGCTTAGAACTGATCTTCAATGTCTTTCCTGGTTCAATTTCAATGTCTTTGGTAGCAACATTTGAGGTATCAATGAGGGGTCTTGGGGTTATTGGAAAATATGTTGAGGAACTAGCTTAGTCATTACCCTCTTGAGTAGCAAGATTAAACACAGAATTCAGATCATCATAATTTGTTGTAGATGTAGTATGGGAGCTTACCATAAATTGGTTGATCATATCATCTTATGTCTTCTCTTTTCCGACTATCAATTGCTCAATTGCAAACAGTTGTTGGGAATTGTCTTCTTCATCTGATTCTTCACCACTCGACCAAAGTGGAAGTTCTCGTTCTGCATTTTTCTTAGCATGAGGGTACATTGTGAGCTCTTTGACAACATTAACATGAGAGATTTGCATGCTCCCTAATCGGTAGCCAATATATGCATCAACAGTAGCCGACTAGGGTCATCCAAGAATCAAAGGGTATCCTCCCAGGTTTGATTTGGTCTCCACAACCATGAAGTCTGTAGGATACTCCCATGAGTCTACTGAAATCACAACATCTTCAATAATGCCTTCTAGTTTGATGGTAGATTGATCTGCCAACTGTAGAACTGTAGGAGTTTCTCTTAAATTTGTGAGCCCCAATCTTTGCATTGTTTGCTTTGACATGACATTAACGGTAGCCCCCAAATCTATCAATGTAGGAAGAGAGACATAATTTATTTGTGCTTTCACCACTGGGCTGCCAAGATCTAAATATTTAGTAGTGAGGGTTTTCCCCAACATTAAATCTGCTAGGTCACCAATAACATGGACTGTTTGTGGATCTTTTCGTTTCCTGCATGGACTTCTGAGGCATAACTCCCTGATAGCTTTAGAGTAAATAGGGATGTCCTTAATAGCTTGAAACAATGGAATATTCACACATACATTGTGTAGTTCTCCCAGAAGGTCAAATTTTGGCTGAATGAAAGGTTTGTACATGTTTAGCCACTTAAGATATGGTGGATGTTGTTGCTCTGTTAATTGTGGCTTCACGGGAGGTGAGGGAGGGACATTTTCCTCTGGTTTATCTAGTAAAATTTCTGATATTTTTTTGTATACTCCTCTGTGATTATAGGAGATGTAGTCTTATTAATATTCCTCCCATAACATAATTGAATATCATGGCAGTCTATGGAGGAAATGGAATATGTGGGATAATTCATTGGTTCTGCAGCCACTACTGGCTACACCACTTTATTATTGGGGTTAGGGTCGGGTTGTACATGAAGTAGTGGCCTAGGTGGTGGGTTTCCCAAAAGTATTATGAATTGAGGTTGTGGAGGTGGTTGCACGGGTGGTTGCATGGATGAGAATTGAAACTGATGAGGAGGCTGCATATGAGCTTGTTGTTGATTTCCAAAGGTCGTATTTCTCCAATTTGGTTTCCAAGGAGTGTTTTGAGTATATGGAGGTCTCTGAGGTTGTTGGGGCATAGGAGGTTACCATGTTTGGGATGCTTGTGTTGCTTTTGCATTATTCCAATAAGGATTGAATGACTGCATAGGATTTGACATCGTACCTGGAGGTCGAGTATACCATGGGCTCTTTTGAGATATGAAGAAAACAAGCCCTCCTTCTAATCATGCTTTTACTTATACAACCTTCAGTCCTGGAATTGAGGGATAGTCCTTGGTAGGGTGATCTTTATCACATAAGAGGATAATTTCAGCTTTGTCTAGAGGGAAATCCTTCATGGGATGCTTCTTTTTGCATTTCGGACAAAAAAATTCCAAAGCTCAATCTTCTTCTTGTTGTCTCTTCTTATGTTGCAATGCATCCAATTGGGAACTCAGAGAGCTAAGTATGTCAATTTTAAAATCTTCCAGGAGGTTATCAATTTCCATCCTTGAAATGTCTTCCTTTCCATTCTTAGTGGTTTTATTTGTTTCATCTCTAAATCCTCTCCTTGATCTAGAAGTGTTCCTTGAATATCTTCTACATGGATCACATATCTTTGTGTATTTGAACAGGGACACATCCCATGCACCCATCAAGTTTAATACCTCATTGCAATCATCTATAATCCCTCATAATAGCATATTTTTAATGTCTCGTTGTTTAATGAATTCTTCCTTGACCTCTACAAGTTGTACTGAAATATTTCCACATAGTCCTCCAAGCTTTCATCCTCCTACTAAGACATCTTAAAAATGGCTTCCTTTTGGCCCTTGTCTTTGCAATATTCCTAATATTTTTCCAAGAAATCCTTCTTCATTTATGCCCAAGTTGAAATGTTATATACTCCCAACCCCATGAACCAATGGAGTGCCAGATTCTTCACGGTAGCTGGGAAAAGTTTTAATTTCTAGGCATCTATCACATAGTCATAACTCATGTAGAGGACGTCAAATTCAAACATAAACATACATGATTCCTCACTATCCATACCATGAAAATTTGACAAGGCTTAGAGTGGAATATTCTTCATTTGTGTTATCACTGTAGACCCTAGGTTTCTTATTGGGAAATTGAAAGTGCTTCTTCCAGTGGATGTTTCAGCAGTTGTTTCTCCCCTAGTAGGAATGTGCTCAGCTTCTCCAACCATATTTCTCCAAAAACCTTTGAATTCCTCTAGTGATGTTGATCCTGCAGAAGGTGGTGAATCTAGATATTTTTTTCCTTCTATCAATTGAGTATCAGTACCAGGATGATTCGAGAGTTTCTTCCCCTTAAAATATTCTACAGTTGGCAGCACACCCTTAGTCCAAGTTGGTGAAACAATTTTTCTTGTAAGATCAATGGAATGTGTTAAATTTTGAGCATTAATTCACAATACTCTAGGATCTTCACTGAGAGAATAACATATACAGTATATCAATGCATAACAATCACAATAAGCATCACAAGCATCACAAGAATCAAAAGCATGAGAGACAAGAGACACAGAGTTTCCGTGGGGAAAACCCTAAGGTGAAAAACCCCACAACTTCCTTAGAGATAGAGAGAGCAATGGCTCAACCAAAGTACAACAAAAATACACTTGAGATAGTCTCCTAGTAGCAGATGATCCTCCTCCTCACTAGTGCGCCACTTTCTGAGTGAGAGAAGTGTGACTTTCCAAATGATCAAAATAGAGATCTCCCGATCTCTATTTATACTAACCTGTTTTCCCAATGACCTTATGGGGCCGACTTGTCTAGCTAGGTACATCCACAATATAATATATATTTCAGGGCCAACCCCACACATGGTGGTCTAATAATCCGTCGCCAAGTACACACACTTGCGACACTTGTCAATACACATGACGACACTTCCTTATAGAGGAATAACACATCTCTTATAAGGGTACAATAAATATATATGAAATACATTCCGAAGTTACATATACATCAACACTCCCTCTTAACTAGGAAGGTTTTTCTCGACACAAATATGCTAGACAAGTCTTCTTCTCGGGATCATCGTCATCATCATCGTCACTGCTGCTGCTATCTCAACCAATCTCTGACTCTACTCGTCATAGGAAGTTCTACAGAGCCAGTCCTTTTTCATACTGGATGTAGGCCCACCACCTGCAGGTCTTCGTCATCACTGGCCATACTGTGGAATCCTCATGACTTATTACGTGTGTCACAAAACCTCGAAAAAGAATCCTAGGCTGTTACGAGCACACAGCTCTACCTATAGGATCTCCTAGGGCCATATTATATGTGACCTCACCACAAAACCTCGGGATCTCCCAGGTACAGATTATATGTGGTCACCACAAAACCTCGCAAGAGCATCCCAGGCTGTTACGAGCACACAGCTCTACCTATAGGATCTCCCAGGGATAGATTATATGTGGTCATGGCAAAACCTCGCAAGAGCATCCCAGAACTTATTGAGGGCAAACAGCCCAACCTATCGGATCTCCCAAGGACATATTATATGCCATAGGACAAAACCTCAAAAGAGCATCTGCCAAATATCCCAAGGCCAGATTATATGCCATAAGAAAAACCTCGAAATACTATATGTAGATCTCCCAGGGACAAATTATATGTCCTCCCAAAGCAAAACCTCGAAAGAGCATTTGCCAGATATCCCAGGGCCAAATTATATGCCATAGACAAAACCTCGAAAGACTATCTGCAAATATCCCAGGGACAAATTATATGCTCATCTGCACAACCTGATCCACGGCCATAGAGTATCAACCTGATACTCACCATACATCATCCTGATGTACACATGATCATCCTAATCATCATCACTGCAACATCCTGCTGCATGTCATCTGGAGCAACATCCTGAAGCTCATTATCCATGATCATCCTGATCATACAATGCATCTACCTGATGCATACCAAGTATCTACCTGATACATATCATCATACATGATCCACCTGATCATACAGTGTATCCACCTGATACAAATACAAATACATGATACATATCACCATACATGATCCACCAGATCATACAATGTATCCACCTGATACATATACAGATACATGGTCCAAGCATCCAACATGATGCATATACAAAATACATACAAATGATCCTACTAATCATATCCAGCATCCAACATGATGCGTACATACATATAAATGATCCAACTGATCATATCCAGCATCTAACATGATGCATATATACATATAAATGATCCAACTGATCATATCCAGCATCCAACATGATGCGTACATACATATACATATAAATGATCCAACTGATCATATCCAGCATCCAACATGATGCATACATACATATAAAAATGATCCAGCTGATCATACAAAGCAGAAACCAGAACATCATCCTGATGCTCATCATCCAGCGCTTACATCCACATCCATGTGAAGGATCCTCCTTCCAACATGCTTGGAATGGCTTCAGCAAATGTGTCCATCACTTCTTCCTTGAAGTGTCATCAATCTAAAGAACACCAAGCCTCTCTCTGAAGTACTCGAACTTCACCCCGGCTAGTGGCTTCGTCAACAAATCTACAATCTGCTCGTCCGTCGCAACATACAGGAGCTTCACAGCTCCTCTCTGCACCATATCCCTGATATAGTGATATTTGATCTCTATGTGTTTTGACCTGTCATGAAACACTGGGTTCTCAGACAGCTTCACACAACTCTGGTTATCATAGAAGATACCAGTAGCATCCAACGGGAGATCAAATAACTCAAACAGTAGCCATACTACCTCACAACTAGCTGAACAGGCTGCAACATACTCTGCCTCAGTTGTACTCAGTGCTACGCAAGACTGCTTCCTGCTAAACCAAGAGATCACACTTGATCCCATACTGAAGCAGCACCCAGATGTGCTCTTCCTATCTGCAGCATTGCTAGCCCAATCTGAATCAACATAACCCTGCAGCTTAAACTTTTGATTCGCCTCACACTTGAGCCCATAATCCACTGTACCCTTTAGGTACCTTAGAACATGCTTTACAGCAACCATATGAACACTCCTCGGATCTGTCAGGAACTGACTCAATGTGTTCACCGCAAAGCAAATATCTGGTCTCATCTTCGTCAGGTACATCAAGGACCCAATCATCTGACGATACATAGAGACATCAACCGGCTCAGATGAAGCATCACATAGAAGCTTCAGATTCGATGCCATAGGTGTGGCCATGGCCTTGCAATCCATCATCTCGAATCTCTTTAGGATATCTACTATGTACTTTCCTTAACCAAAGAATATCCCACCTGCACTCTGCCACACCTCCATGCCTAGGAAATAATGCATCATTCCCAAATCTTTCATATCGAACTCGGCAGCAAGCTTCCTCTTAGTATCAGCAATCAATCTATCATCTCCTGTTACAAATAAGTCATCCACATATAGGAGTAGAATCACAGGATTCCCTTCCTCAACCTTGTAGTAAAGGTTGGAATCCGCTTTACTCTTGGTAAAGCCAAAGCTAGATAGGAAACTATCCATCCTACCATACCAAGTTATGGGAGCTTGCTTCAAGACATACAAGTCTTTCTTCAATCTGCACACATATGACTCCCTGTCGTGTATTTCAAAACCGAGTGGCTGCTCCACGTATACTTCCTCTTCAACTGCACCATTCAAGAAAGCAGTCTTGACATCCATCTGGTGTATTTTCCATTTCATTGCTGCAGCCAAGGCAAGTACTGTTCTGATGGAAGTATACCTGGCTACAGGGGCAAAAGTTTCTTCATAATCTACTCCCTCTTTCTGAGAGAAGCCATGAGCTACAAATCTTTCCTTTTATTTCTCTACACTGCCATCTGCAGCATGCTTGATTTTGTAGATCCATTTGGAAGTCACAACAGACTTCTCTTTAGGTCTTGGGACAACATCCCAAACATCATTCTTCATTATTGATTGGTATTCCTCATCCATGGCATCCTTCCATTCTTTCTTTTTTGCTGCTTCTTCATAACTGGAAGGTTCTTTGTTCATAATGTCACAGAGTAAAGCAACATAGCTGGTATGTGATCTGGTTCTCTTCTTTGCTCTGTGTTCTTCTTCTGGAATGCCAAATCTTTCTGCATCTTGAATGAGCTCTCTAGCCCATGCAGGTTTCCTCTTGTGAGAGTTATCCTCACGAGGTGGATCTATAGGTTCTTGCGGATCTTCAAACTCACGAACAACTTCTGGAACTGCTTCAATCATGGTAGTGTCTTGAAATCTAGTTTCCTTAGGTTCTTCATAAACTTCAATAGGTGTCTTCCTTGATTTGATGAATGTTGAGTTTTCATCAAATGTTACATCCATGCTGACATCAATCTTCTTGAACCCTAGAAAGTATATTCTGTAAGCCTTCGAACTTTCACTGTAACCCACAAGATACCCTTCTTTCCTGAAGGATCTAGTTTAGTCCTCTTTTCCTTTGGGACATGACTGTATACTGGACAACCAAATATTCTGAGATGGCTGACTTCAGGTTTCTTACCAGAAAAGACCTCTTCTGGTGTCTTGTTGTCCAATATCTTGTGAGGTGTTCTGTTCTGCACATATACAACTGTTCTAGCTGCTTCTGCCCATAGATGCATAGGTAGATCCTGGTCATGCAGCATTGCCCTTGCTGCTTCCATGATAGTTTTGTTCTTCATTTCTGCAACTCCATTCTGTTGAGGATTATAAGGAGCAATCAACTCCCTCTTAATCCTTGAATCACTACAAAGCTTCTTGAAGTCACCTGAGGTGAATTCTCCACCATTGTCGAATCTGACCTTTGGTCTTGATATTCTTACCTTTTGCACATCCTTTGCAAACACCTTCATGTTTGGTCTTGATTTCAGGAAGACCCTCTACATCCTTTCTTGCAATTGGAAGTTCCCTATAGTGCATATGAGCAAGTCTTCTATGCCAAAGTTCACTTGGCTCCATGGATTCATGCACCATGGCATGTTCAGGTTGTCCCTTCAATTTATACAAACCTCCCTCTTGCTCTCCAATCACTACTGCATCATCTATGGTCTTTCCCTTTGGCCACATTAGGACTTGGCCATCTACAAATGCAACCCTCATACCTTTTGCATCCAATGCAGAGATGGAGAGTAAGTTCTTCTTGAGCCCAGGTACATAAAGGACTTCTTTCATCTTCAAAGATTTTCCAGAATCTAGGTTGTAGGAGGCTTCACCACTTCCTTTGATTGGGTATTGATAATCATCCCCAAGTTTCACCTTATGGGGTGATTCATGTTCAGATAGGTTCACAAAAGATTCCTTAAACCCAGTCATGTGTTTGGAAGCCCCACTGTCAATTAACCAATCATTCCAACCATCGGAGATAGTACCTGTGAGAGCATAGATCAGAACATACTCTTCTTCACTTGATGAGTCATCATTACTATCATCACTTTCTGCCCTAGCCTTCTTCTTGGGTGGTTCATCATCCTCGGCAGCATGAGCATGAAACCTTCTTTTGCTTCCCTTCTTCTTCTTGCTGGAGTTGTTGTTATTATCCCTTTTGTTCTTGGGACAATCTAAAGCAAAGTGACCCTTCTCATTGCATGTGAAGCATCTTAGATCCTTCTTATTCTTTTGATAGGATCTCTTGTAGCGAGATTGCTCCTTCTTGGGCTTGCTTCTTTTGGTGTGAGCTGCAAGAGCTTGATCTTCACCTCCCATCTTTTCCTCACGAGCTACAAGTCTAGCTTCTTCTTGAGAGCATTCTTCCCGCAATCTGTTGAAGGATACCAACTTCTTTCTTGCACAGATTCCTTGAATGAAGGAGTCCCATGACCTAGGTAGGCCATTCAGAGTGGTCATGACAACTTCACCATTCTCCACCATTTCATCTACTGCTTCCAGTTGTTCCTTAATCTAGGAGACCCTAGAAAAATAAGATTGAATGGTTTCTCCATTCTGAAACTTTACTCCTTTCAATTGGTTCCGCGGGGTCATCTTCTGATTTATGTTCTTCCCTTCAAATAGCTTGGTCAAAGAGTCAAACATCTCCTTGGGTGTCTTTAGAGAAGACACATGGGGTATGAGACGGTCTTTGATAGAATCAGCAATGATTCTCTTTGCCTTGACCAAGTTCTTCTTATGCAATACTTTAGCCTCTTCATCCTCTGGGATAGGGATGTCTTCTTTTACATATGAGTCCAACTCATTCTCTTCCAGGATTAACCCAATCCTATACTTCCAAGCTTGGAAGTTATCAGCCCCTTCAAGCTTATCCTCAAGCTTGGTGTGGTGAGACATCTTAAAGAGTACTTCAAATGGAAATAGAAAATATTTATGTCTTACCACTTGAAATGCTGAAAACTGGATCTGGTCCCGGATTAGGGTTTGTCGAAAAAACCCTAAAAATTCAAAATGTGAATTTCAATTTTCTGAAAGGATAGAAAGATGCACCTTGATGAGCTGATCAGCCTGGTGCATTCAGAATTTGAGATCAGCAAATTTTTACCCTTCAGATTTGCCTTTTTTGTCTTCTCGGGTTCACTAAGGAGAGCCCTGAATTAGGGTTTGAGTTTCCCGAAGATCTACCCAGCCAAAAATCTCGATCCAAAGCTCTAAACTTCAATTTTTGCAAGGAGCTTCCAGCTATGTCTTCAGATTCCAGAAATGCCTATTTTTGTGGAAACCCTAATTTTTAGGGCCAAATCTGAAAATGCTCAGAATTGAATTCTGATTGGACAGATGGATCCGCCTTGATGAGTAGAGTCAATCTACTATACTGCTTTTCCAAAATCTATGGAGAGAAACCCAATAAACAAGAAACTCAAGTTTCCATCACTGCAAAATGTCTTCTTCTCAGGTTAGCTCTGATACCATGTTAAATTTTGAGCATTAATTCACAATACTCTAGGATCTTCACTGAGAGAATAACATATACAGTATATCAATGCATAACAATCACAATAAGCAAGACAAGCATCACAAGAATCAAAAGCATGAGAGACAAGAGACACAGAGTTTCCGTGGGGAAAACCCTAAGGTGAAAAACCCCACAACTTCCTCAGAGATAGAGAGAGCAATGGCTCAACCAAAGTACAACCAAAATACACTTGAGATAGTCTCCTAGTAGCAGATGATCCTCCTCCTCACTAGTGCACCACTTTCTGAGTGAGAGAAGTGTGACTTTCCGAATGATCAAAATAGAGATCTCCTGATCTCTATTTATACTAACCTATTTTCCCAGTGACCTTATAGGGCCGACTTGTCTAGCTAGGTACATCCACAATATAATATATATTTCAGGGCCGACCCCACACATAGTGGTCTAATAACCCGTCGCCAAATACACACACTTGCGACACTTGTCAATACACATGACGAGACTTCCTTATAGAGGAATAACACATCTCTTATAAGGGTACAATAAATATATATGCAATAAATAGATGAAATACATTCCGAAGTTACATATACATCAACAGAATGTACAGACTCCTCACCCACTTCCACTGAATCCTTCCTCTCTAGAATATTAATAGGAGGTGGTCTTGTCTATGACTATTTCTAGTCACCCCCTCCTCTTATTGAACTTCATGCACGATTAGTACTTGGGGGTGTTGTAAGCATAAACAAGTATACATATGCTATCTCTAATTCTACGCATGAATAACCAACATGATTAAGAATCGTAGCGACTTGTGGTGGGATATTACACTGTAACAACGATACATTGAGGTCATCTTTGCATCTTACTGGTCTCTGTTGTTATTCCTCAAAAAATCACACAAAATCCACTCCACAAAATAAATTCCACACAAAAATAGTTATTAAGGGAAAAAGGAAAAAAACCTCTATCCAAAGGTAGCAATGGCCATGGAAAATCCTGTGCTATATCTAATTCTATGCATTAATAACCAACATGATTCAGAATCGCAGCGACTTGCGGTGGGCTATTACACTGCAGCAATGCTACAGTGAGGTCATCTTTGCATATTACTGGTCTCTGTTATTATTCCTCAAAAAAGCACACAAAATCCACTCCATAAAATAAATTCCACACAAAAATAGTTATTAAGGAAAAAAACTCTATCCAAAGGTAACAATGGCCATGGAAACTCCCCGGCAATGGCGCCAAAATGACAGGATTTTTAATTGTCTTCTAATTACTCAGAAAAGAACCAAGAATTTTATACATTAATTATCAAATCAAGGTTCTATAAACTTTCGAGTTACCAGACAATATATATGTCAGTCACTATATTCCAAGGATTCTTCTAATCATGCAATCTTAATTCTAAATGTTGGATCTTCAATCAGAGATAAACAACAGTCTTGGAAGCAGGGTGAATTAAATCAACTATCCCTATGAAAGGAAAAGAAGGCTTCTGAAAGAACTACAAAATCTTTGAGAACAATCAATAACCATAACACACACTTCTTCCAATCTGATTCTAAATTTGATCAAATCACCTATTTACTTCTACTTAAAGGAAGGAAATCACCTAAGATACTTTTGAAGAAAAGAAATATAATTATCTAATGACAGAAAGGAAATTCAATTGGCTAAGGGTAGAAAGGAAATTCAATTCATTAAATTACAGAAAGAAGACAAATTAACTAAATTATTTCTACAATGGGAAAGTAAATATGTATCTAAGCTAAAATCCAAACTCTACAGAAATCAATGAAGCCAATTAACATCTACAGGATCCTACTCTAACTTCCAAGAGGTTGTTTGGTCCAAAATTATGAGCCCAAGTTATAAGGTAAACGCTATGTATCACGCATTAATAATTACCCCATGCAATTACTGTAAAGGGCATTCAAGTTGATCACTACAATGAAATTAAACAGAGCACACCATTCTCTTAATCTATGAATGAATCAGACAATTGATAATAATAACCCAATCTGATCTAAGCATCTAAGGAACTGCAGAAAATGGAAACCAAGCACACACACACACCAATCTTACCCAAATTACACAGAAATTAACCTACGCAAATACAATTACAATCAGCTCCTCTCCACCAAAGGGTGCCCTGCCTTCAGAGACAGGGGATGAGAAATCCAATCACTCACACCACACCAATAAAATCAATGCATTAAGCAAAACCAATAACATGACTCTATTGATAAAAGATGAGTTTATAGGTAGTCCACAATATGATTCAAGTGTTTGGATAACCTCCTTTAAAGGTGATTAAGAGTTTTATACATCATGAATTTACAAGAAATACTAACAATCCAAGATTTGTGATCTATGGTTACAACAGAACACCAAAATATGATGCCATGGACTGAGGATCGAATCTGATGATGATGTTGTTCAAGTCGTTGCGATCCTAATTGATGCAAAATGATCGAAAGTAGTTTCCATATGACTCATCATGTTGCAGAAAGTTTGGAGAGTTTCTGCAATGTCCAATATTTGTTGTGGAATTGCTATACTTAGTTCCATAGCGCAAAACGAGATGCTTGAGGAACTTAATATTCGACTCAATTCTCTTATATTTAAACATAATGACCAACGGGATCAAATTTGAATAGTTGAGGCTCAAACTCTTCATTCATACCAAGTACTATTTTCAATATTCGCAATGATCTCATGTATGCATGTTGTGTATAAACTTGAGACTTATATGCAATCCTTCTAGTTTTTCATTGGCTCTGCATTCCTCAAAGTAGATTCCGCAACCATCCCCAAAATGCTTCATGTAGCTTCCAAACTGCAACAGACCTAGAACACCAAATCTTCTTTAGGAAGTCAAAAGCACATATCCATGAACCAAGTCATTAGTAAATAATAAATACTTAAGGAAAACGTGATCATTTCTTACCAATGCTGAGACTTGATAGATTATCCCAAAAACACTATTGAAGGTATAAGAAGTAGTCAAAATGTACAAAAATCATGTCCAAAAAGGATGGTAAGATATGTCATATGAGTAACCCTTCACTTGGAGAACCAATTCACAAGCAAGGGTGTTCACATTGGGATCTAGATGTTTCTTGGCCTCCATTTGGCCTACAAAAGGAATCCATGGGCATGCATTCCATAGAGAATATTTAAGAGCAACGTTATGATGCAAGAATTGCATTGAGAGCTCAACTTTCAATACACTTCTCACCACTAGTTGGCATGCAAAGCTCCCTTGCTTTCTTCCTCTAAGAAGCAAGAGTTTTCTCCATTGTTCTAATTTTGTTATCTAGTATTTGTGTGGACAAAAGGGACCCTCCCTAAGGGATATTGTTGGCTTCCCTTTGAATCCTTCACCTCCTAGGTGACACCATTGTAACAAGATTTACCATTGGGAAATCATCATTTGGTTTAGCACACTCTTTCTCCTTTATTTTGATTAGCACTTGTCCATTTTGTTTTTCTTTTCTTAGATTTTGCTTTTCCATTTGGTGTATGGAATACTAACCCACATTCTACAATACCGATTCATTCTTGCAACCAGCTAAAAGGACTACAAAGTGGGAATAGCACTCACCCTTTGTGACTATTTTCCCACAACAGGATACAAACCCTAGATGACATGTGGTGACTTGGTTTCATGTTTAAATGAGTGGATATGGCTCAGGGATGCCTGGGATTCAATAGTATTCGTGTAGGGGGTAGCTACCCCAATGGAGTACTTGTATTTAGAGGATGGATGGAGTCTGTGGAGGCTTCGAATGGAATTGTGTGGACTTTCCTTGCATAGCAGCATCACCTTGGGTCACTATTGTGCACATCATCATTGTAGCTTAACACTTGTACTCTAGGAGTGTAGCACTTCACTTATGTGTGGCTTACTCATGTTTATCATGCTTGCTTGTAAAGATTAGGCCAAACTGTGTTATATTGTTGGCCTCCCTTACCTATCATATAAATAGAGGAAGGAGAGAGTCCTTCAAAACACATCACATCACATATTCATTTGCATCTCTTCTTCGGAATGCTCTCTTACTGATGTGTTGGGGTTCATGAGGAAAATCTAGTGGAGCATATGAGGAGGAGGTGGACGATTTCTCTCTCTTGATATTCTTCTTTGTACGTTTGATCTATTTCATATTGGATTCTAGGGTTCATCCCTTGCAAGATAGATATTAGGGTTTGCAAACCCTTGGATCTATTTGGGGAATACGAGGAGGAGAACATATTTCCTTGGATATAGTGTTGAAGTGATTCTTGTACTTAGGGGAGATAAGGTTTGTTGACTAACCCTAGGTAGGGAATATTGGGTGGTTGGATTTTTTCCTAGCCTTGAGAGGAGGCTATGGTATGTATACACTTCATTCACTGAGCATATACATATGAGGCTTCCAATTGTTCACGTATTGTGTATATTCAATATTTGGTTTCAGCATTTTATCTTCTTGGGATGGTTATTTCCAGCTCTTAATTGTCTTGTTGATTGACACACTTAAGAGAAAATTCTTAAGGGACTTAACACTAATACTGAAGATAATAGCACAACCATCTATTGTTTTTGTGTTTGTTGGTATATCTATTGTATAAGAAGAGTTCTCATACATTTTTTATGCATGTGAACTTTCCCTAGAGGGATGGAAACTCAGTGGAAAGAATGTTGGTATATTTTCTCCTTGAATTGCCATGAATTTTGGGGCTACTAGAAGTGAATTATTGTGATTTTTCTGTTGTTGTTTTACACATTATTTACAGCAGTCCTAAAGGCTAAAAATTATAGGTTTAAGATCCAAGGAACATTCTCAAAAGAAGGTGAATTTTCAGATATTTTGCATTAATTCCCATTGCAAATGAAATTTCAACATAAAACAAGACTAGTTGAAGGGAGAATGCCTCTATATGTGGATGGATAAATATTTACCTTATTTTATTTTCTCTTTCAACATTTCTTTTATTTAATAATCCCACTTATAAATGATATTAGGGAGCTATGAAACTTAACTTAACGTCAATACGGTACAAACCCACTTTAATACGAGAAGATAGATATTTAAACCTTGCTCTTTTCAGAAGAAAGAGTAATGTATTTATTAATTCATCATGGTTAATCTCGATTTTAACTTTAAACATTAGTTCTCGAGGATCACAATATTGAATAATTCAATCTACTCATTAACTAGCCATTGAAATGTGTTGCACTTTAATATCAAGCAAATTAATACCTATTATTCTAAGACAGAGGATCCAAACCTACTCCTCATTGAGATCGACGGTGTAGACTTCGACACAATTATGACTCAAGAATGAAATACCCTATAATTAATCTATGTGCTAGATGGTTCCCTCATTGGAATGAAGAGGAGGCATGAATCAAAAACTTCACTATACCAAGAAATGGATCTAGTCCCTTCACACTATATTGTATGTATTTTTCACATCATATCATTCATATATATACCCTTCATATGTTCATGTGTATAGTGTTCATTTTGTACGCTCCATACATTTCATTCCTATGGTATCATGGTGCCTCACTCTCAACACCATACTACATTTTAATGACTCCACTATGAAGTTTTCATAAAACCTTTTTTTATCAAGTGAAGTTTCCCTCTTTCCACTTTGTTCATGGACATTGCTAGCTCTATCTCTTCTAATCATAGTTCCTTATATATCGATGCCAATCAGATCCTCCCTTCAAACATTTTAATTTATCTTTCTCATATAACACAAATGAGCTTCGTAATGTACCTTCACACACTTATCCAAGTGCTCATGCAAAAAAAACTTCATAAACAACATTCTAGCCAAATTTTTCATCAATTTATGTCATGACAAATTATGTTCAATTACTTATCGCCTTCAAACATAGGAAAATTCCACTCTATTCAAAATGAAACAAGGTAACCATGGAGGATTTCTAACACCTCCTTTTAACATGACACAAAAAACTATTACTTGCGAAGAGTATCATGCACCTCTTCCCCCTCCTTGAGGATAAGTAACCTTCCAACCTCCATTAATTCCTATCCAATTTGGCATTGAACCTAAGCCAACATGTAGAACATGTGCCCAAATCATTCCCAACATGACATAAATGACTCAATAATCTATTCAACTTGACCAAACTCTTGAAACTTTGATTCAAACTTTATATCTTGAACTTGGGAGCCTCAGAGGCCTCTGAACCCACCAAAACCTTCTTCAAACTCAAACTTAAACTAGCCTAGTTGAAGCCTCAACCAAGGCCATTAAAAATGATCTTGCTAGCCTACATACTTGAGATGTAGGTGACATGGATCTTCATCTCACGTGACAAGTTCTCATACAATGTTTACAATGACTTAGATGACAAACCTTCCCCTCTACCAAAAACTGGGTATATGTATCATAAGCCTAACTTGCACACCATTTTTCATTATTTTAGTCTTTAAAGAAAAGATTCTAAGAATTTCCATAGAGCATCAAAGCCTTTGAACCAGTCCAAGTTTTAACATATCAACATGACACTTCTTCCCCAATATGAGAAGTTTCTTTTCAACCTAACACTTATTCACCAAGACAAGAATCTGTATTCAACTTGCCACTTATGCCTCTCAAATTGAAATTGAAACCTTTCAACCACTTTCCCACAACCAAGCTTTTGGGAATATGCCTCTAAAATCTCAACTTACCACTTAGGTGGGATATGTAAGCGTCTGACCTAGAAACTTAAATTTATATGGAAAGCCTTCATTAGTATAGTTTAACTACAAGGATTGATTTGCTCTAAAGATTTACCTTATGCCCATACCTCATCCCATTTCTCCTCGGAATCCTTTGGACCATCTTCCCTTGGATTGATAGATTATTGAAAAATATGCATAAACTTACAACAATACATTCACCAATAAGTAAATCCATAGCAAGAATCAACTAGTCTACTCTCCTATCTATAAAGCACCAACTAATCAAATACCAAGAGAGGGAGAAGAGAAAAAGAGATAGTACACATTATATCTGTGGTAAAATCCCAAATGGGGAAACATCCACAAGAAGGTTTGATATTCTTTATTCTTCAGAAATCTCCACTCTTACACTTGAGCTCCACCTCACATTCCATCTTCACTTCATGTCACAATGATGTTTCATCAACATACCTTCAAAGGGTCTCCTTCACCTCTATTATATAGAGAGAGGTATGGAGGATTTACATCCCATAAAACATGTGGGATAAATGGTTTTCCACCTCCTTATGTAAAGAATGGTAATAGGAGAATATTATTCCATGATGCATGTGGGATAACTCCTTTTACATACGATAAAGAGAACCATGCTTTATTTTGATAGGTAGATAGATCATCATAACAACTTATGACATCTCACTAGACATCAATACACATACGAACAACATCACAATAGTCATCATTACATATTCCAACATTCCCCCTTGATGATGACTAGGGAGAAAGAATACAAATGGAGTAAGATGGCATTACATCAACATCCCCCTTGATAACAACTTCTATAATTCCCAATAAGATGCGAATATGAACACACTTTGCCTCATGGATTTGATTAAGACAACAACCACTTCACATTAATCATGAAATCACACCTAAACCAAGTTATACAATGAACTCTGCATAACGCTACAATAGTGTACAGAAACCTCAAATGGCCAATATAATGGAAAATATGGCTAGTTGATAGTCATCACAACGGTATCCTAGTTGATAGTTGAAAGAACTCTACAATAGAACTCAACACGGATACAATAACCCCAATGGCTCATACATTTGAAATGTGTCTCATGGGAAGTATTCACAACCAAGATAAAAGATGCAAGAGCTCTATAGTAGACATCATATCAAACACAAGAACCCCATAAGGCCCTAGACATCAAAAATGTGTCGAGCAGACGGTCATCACAACCAAAGAACTCCATTGAAAATTACACTGTGAATACAAGACCCTTAGATGGTATATTCATCGAAAAATGTGCTCCATAGATAATCATGAATTTACATAAGAAGATGGCCATTCATTTCATTACATTATAACTAGAAGAATATGGCATTTTATTACATTACATTCCTTCTTAATTACAACTTCAAACATCATGGATAAGTGGAAAATAGTTTCAACTTTGTTGCTCATAAGGATAATCTATAGAGAGGAATAATGATGAATGACCAAAGATAACAACATCAATATGCTTAAGATAGGAAGGAACGACAGAACCAAGTTGTCCCACAACTCTTCACAAATACCCCTATGGAGAAAGTGGAGTAAACAGAGAGCTAATATGCACAAAAGATCTTCCAAGAGTAAAGCATATAATCACCATGATAAGCCCATAATGACAAGAAATATGACATGATATATGAAGGAAAATATGAAATTTCTTTTACACAAACAAGGGTTAGAAACAACATATAGATATTGAGCAAAATATGGATCAAACAAAAAATCATATCACTTATATATGGAAAAATATAGCCATCAAGAAACTAAGTCTAAAGCATCGGTTGGTTTCAAGTTGTCAGCGTGACAAGATCCTAGAGATACATGCCCCTGAAAATTTCAAACATCTTCCACATAAGAAAGTTAGTGACAAGTAAAATAAAAACAAGAGACAACCTCTGCAAACATTATGAATAAACAAAGAAATTAAACCCTAATGTAAAAAGGAAAACAATATAATGACAAGAATCAGAGATGAATAAAACTAAAATCCTCACCAATTGTGAAACTTTGCAGCACCTTTCCGATAGATCTGCAAACCCTTAGCAAAAATAGCAAAACAAAAACAACTTTCAATGAAGTTTTCACTACGAAATTGGCCCCACACTTTATTGGAGGCTAGAGTGCATGTGTACATGCTTCCTATGAAGGGAAAGTGCATGTGTACACACCCTTAGTAAAGGAGAAGAGCATGTATGTCTGAAACTGTCTAAAACTATAATTTTGCAAATGTACGTGCCATTTGAACGGAAACCTGCAAAAACCACAACCAGAAACAGGAAAACAACCAGATATGTTGCAAGAGAGATAGATACTTGATATCAAATTAGTATACAATGGATTTCAACTCATATCAACAGAGAAAACCAAGGAAAACATGAAAAAAAAAGTTGAAAAATAAATGTTGAGGTTAGGGTTTTGAGAAAGTTCTCAAACATGTAGAAAAATTCCCAAATCTAAAGAAAAACCTCAATGGTTGTCTATATTTTATGGAAAATATACTAGAGAATGAGGGCCCCCAAAAAAATGAAGAATTTAATGATTGCAAAAAAATAACAAAAATTACTGTAGAAGGTGGAGCTTAGTAACCAGCTCTGATATCGTGTTAGAATATTGAGAAATATGCATAAACACACAACAATATATTAATTAACATGCAAATCCATAGCAGGAATCAACTAGTCTACTCCCCTATATTAATCTAATAGTAAGAGAGGGACAAGATAAAAAGAGATAGTACATAGGATATACGTGGTAAAACCCCAAATGGGAAAATGATATTCTTTCTTCTACAGAAATCTCCAATATTACACTTGAGCTCCATGTCACATTCCATCTTCACTTCATGTCACAATGATGTTTCATTAACATACCCTCAAAGGGTCTCATTCACCTCTATTATATAGCTAGAGGTATGGACGATTTACATCCCATAATACATGTGGGATAAATTATTTTCCACCTCCTTATATAAAGAATGGTAATAGGATAATATTATTCCATGATGCATGTGGGATATCTCCTTTTACATAAGATAGATAGAATTATACCTTATTTGGCTAGATAGATCATCATAACAACTTCTGACATCTCACTAGACATCATTACACATACCAAAAACATCACAATAGTCATCATTACATATTCCAACATGGACTTTTTCATTTTATATCCCTTCCCTCCACAATTTTTTAATTGTGACCTTCCTCTATTCCCATTTTGGATCCCTACTCCTCATCCCTTGGCCTTTATCCATCCTACCTCTTTTTCTTATTTGAAAATTGTGGTGTCTTCTCCTGATCCTACTCAATATCCCTCATCATAAATGTCCCCATATGTGGTTGTCTCTCTTACTTGTAACCATCCATTTTCTTTTATTATTCATCCCAAACTTTTTTTATCCTTCCTTCTTCCCTACTTTTCTTAGGGTAGGTGTCTTTACTCCTTTAACTTCATCCTTCAAGGGTACCACTTTGATTCAACTTTCCCAGGCAGGACAAACCTCTCCTTGACCATTTATGGCTTATATCAGCATTTTGTTTCCTTGAGTTCCCCCAAAATATTGTGGGCACCCTCCTACCCTTTATCACCTTTTCCCTTTTGTTGTTAGGGAAAGTGTTCCTATGGCTGAGGTGAGGCCACCAATGGACTGGGGTGAAAGACAAACATATTAAGTTCTTCAACTACAATATTTAAGCAAAAGTTTAGGGTTTAAGAGGATGTGTACCTTACAATAGAAGGTTGATATAAGCCTCTCTTTAAGTACTCCTCTTGCTCTCCAATGCAACAACCTATAAAAACATTCCTCAAACCAATTTGACTACAAATAAAAGATTGACATTTAAAAGAGCATAAAACATCAAATTGTAATCAAACCTGAAACATATATGAACAAAGTTATTCGGAAATGGAATAATGTCCATTCTTTATTAATTAATGAAGCAAGTACATGATTATACCTTTCTTCAATCAAGGCACTTCATGAAACCTTCAATTTTGAATCTCCTACTTCTCTCCTCCAAGAATCCAAACCTCCAACCAATGCATTTAAGGGTTTAATGGAAACTAGGTAACAAGTGAGGGGGGTGAGAGTCCAATTTCCTCCATCATAACACTACAATGGGATAATTATATCCTTCATGGTCCCTCTCCCTCTCTTATATAGCAAATTAAGAAGATAGGGTCGAGGAGGAAGTAGTTACAACCGAGGAGATGGTTCCAAAACCACCCTTTTTTCAAGATTTTATTATATTTTTGTATTTTTGAGGTACACGCTAGTGAAAAAGGGACAACAAGCATGTAAAATGCATGTGAACCATGTACAACCAACGTTTTATGGGAAAATGGGGAAAAACTGCCTTTTTGGGGGCTTTTCAAGAGAATTTTTGGTCTCCAAACTTGTTCATAAGCTTCTTAACTATCCAATGTAATTTTGTGTGACTCACAGCAGTCTCATGAAGTGTCACCACCGAAGTGTCGTCATGATAGAAAAACATGAAAGTGTCGTCACAGACAGAGAAGTGCCAAATTTGGCTATAGCAGATGCCCCCTAATGTATGAGGTCAGAGGGGAAGACAATGGCAAAAATACATTATAAATAATGAAGGGTTGGGTCATGGAGTCAAAGAAACTAGAGAAATCAAGAATCATAGGCTCAAATGAAGTACCTGAAAGAAAGGAAAATGTCAGACAATCTCATCCATGGGATAAATGTCCATGTTCAAATAGTGGAACATGACCTCCAGGAGGATACAATAATGGTCCAATACATAATTATAGATGATGCATATATCGTGGCCACTAGAATACAAGCGTGGATCCATGAGAAACATAAGTGTGAACATAGCCATAGAAATACAAAGGTGGATCTATGTTAAAACTGGAGATCATAGCGATAGTGAACAAACTAAATCTGTGTCTCATCAAGAGCCATAATGAGTGTGGCTCAGTCTTGTGCAGTTTGGGAAATACCAAAAATATGATGATGATATTATAGGCCCAAGGTCTTCAATCCAAACCGTCTCATGGTACGAATCCTAACCATGCGAATAAATGATTTGAAGTCAAAGATGGAGAACATTGTTTGACTACCGGTCATTAATGTGAACCATTAACAAACGCGAGGGAACCCACCAATAATGAAAATGGGTCCCAATGTACCTAGTGCATTCTGATAGGTGTGAATAGATGTTCTTGAATTCAAACACCTGAAGAATCCATCGAGTAAGAGACATTGATGTAAACCCATAACTCAATGGCGAGGGAAATTGCCACCAATAACTGCAATCCCCAAGGTACTACCAAAAAATATAAACTTCATTCCCAGAGAAAGATGAATTGAATTATATGGGAAGAAGTCCGCTGGAAGGGAGGCCTTAGGGCATCCTCCATCATCCAACACGAAGGACAATCAAAGGTTGATCTGATTTGGAGTAGGACTGAGTATATGATGAAACATACTGACACCAAGGAATGGCAGACACATGAGGTCAAGGAAACTGCAGAATGTTCGACACGTGTTTTATCCTTGAAAAGTGAGCATGACACAATAGTGAGTTAAGCAGCTTTGAACACAACGGGACCATCACATAAATCTGTAATATAGGAGACATAACAAATTCTCCATATGATTGGACGAGTAACCAATCGGAGGAGTAAAAGCTATGAGATCAGGTTTATCCTAAGGCCAAAACTAGAACCCAACTTGTTTGATAGACTCAAAACAAGTGCTTTGTTCAAGGACATAGTTGACTTGCTACCATAATATTGAAAGACATTTTGACACTCTTCCCTTCCCTTTTCTCTTTTTAGGTACCTTTTTCATTTTTTAACGAGCTTGAAAAAGAACTAAAGCATGCTTAATAAGGATCCAACCATGTGTAATTTTATGATTCCATGGAAGAAAAACTCAACAGTTTCTTCTTTGTTTTACGAGTTTGAAGACAAGATAGAAGACTACTTAATAAAATATTGATCCATGGATTTTAATATCGAGCCTGGATATGTTCGTCCTCGTCGGTATTTTCATATTTAAAGAGCCTGAAAAACTTAAAAAAGAACTCGATACACCATCTCGTGGATTTTATATCGATCCCAACTTTGGTATATGCTCACATGGTTTTCATGTTTAGAGAGTCTGAAAATCCTAAAGAAGACTCCAAAAAGTACTTTTTCGTAAAGTTAGTCCCCTCACTCGAAAAAGGGTAAAACAATGCGAGAGAGAACTCTTCTAGCCACATATGAATAGAGTATTCACTTTTCATATATAGTATAAACGGTCTGTAAAAGGGTTAAACTTATACCATAGAGACAACCTTTCAAGTACTTTAACGAGTTTGAAAGAGACAAGATGGCTCGGTGATATTTTCCTATTGAAGGAGTGTGAAAAGAGCTTGAAGAGGACTCCACAAAAATATTTCCGTAAAAGTTTAACGAGCCCGAAAAATTAAACTCGTGACCTCCTCAGTGTTTTTAATGAGCTGGAAGGAGAGATGAAAGAATGCTCGTGGCCTCCTTACTATTTTTAACGATCTCAAAGGAAGGATGGAATAATGCTTGTAATGGGAGGAGACGAATTTCAGGGGCATGCAAGACTAGTTCCAAGCACATGGAACAAACTTATGCATAATGCAAGGAACATGAGCAAGATAAGGACACTCAGGGTGTGTCTCCTCCAAGTGAAGAGTCTCAAATCGCAACGGCAAAATGATACATGGATTAACTGAAACGAGATCAGAGATGGAGGATTATATAACGAGCTCAAAGCATGGAAGTCGGCATTAGGCTCATAAGCGCAAGCGGGATCAAAGTAAATGCATATGCGACTTAAACACAAAAACAGGAGCCTTATAAGGAATGGCCAGCAATATATGAGGAAGAAAGACATGAGGCTTCTTCTCAAAGTCATGGTAAAACTATAAAATCTCCCGAGCCTATGATAAAAACTCGGCATGGGCACCAAAATGACATAAGGGTGCTGACTAGGGTGACCCATGTTCAGTAGGCTCTGCTGTCGGACTGGTGCACAATGCACATAGAGATGGTTAACACACCAAGATTCAACAAGTTCAACCCTATGGAGAATTTGTATGGAAAAAGGTTCAAATGCATCATAACGGCGGGGAGGACTAAACCTATATGCAAGTTTCTGAATATACCTGACATGATCTAACAAAGTGTCACAAACAACCAGTAAGCAATCATGAGTCCAGATAAGAATCATGTCTCCAAGAAACAATAGTACCAAGGTCATATCTAAAAAATATGTAAATAAAGATCTGATACAGGTCACTGTGGTAGAAATAATTTCAGCTTCATTATTATCAACAATAGGCCTAATTAAAGCAGAGTTAATCAATGAAGATTATATAGTACCAAAGCTTGAGGACCTACAATCAACAAGATCAACTTCAGGATGAATATCAAAGTTGAAGGACAGGATGGAATCTACAGGAACAAATTCATCATCATGGGAGTTGAAAATTCTAGAAGCATAATCAAACTCAACAGGACCACCAATTTCCAAATCTAAGGGAGAATCCAAAGACTCAACAGTGGTAATATCAAACTCCAAATTCAAACCGAGGCTAGACATAACTGCAACTGTATCAACATCCAAATGAATGGAAAACTGAACTATATACTCTAAGAAAACTTCATCAGACGAAGCATATCATCCCATATGGAACACATATCTCCACATTCAGATGGATCAACAGGGTGGAGAGCAAGCTCCAATGACCCTATCGGATGGATCCTCTATTCAACTACCATAATCGAGTCCCGAGAAGGTAAGCATGAACTCATAGGCTTCTCCTCATTAGCAATTGAAACCAAAGGATATAAAGGATAGTTGATTTGAGTACACCCAACTTCAGAGGTTGAACACTTCCAACGGTTCTTAAAGTTTGAAGACTTAAATTGAGACTCCTTATTTATGGAAGGTGTGGCAACCATTGAAATTGTGTGCACAGGTGATGCATTAGCTTGCAAATCAGGTGGGGGGAGATTAAAAATTCCCATTAATGAAGGATACATCCCCACACTGATGTTTTCACAACTCCTCACGGAATGGGAAACTAAAGGAATGTTGGATCCATGATCTTGATTGGACTCATTACTGTTTAAGGGTATTTGGTCAATTGTTACAATCTTTTCTTCATGTGGAAACTTGATGACATGAAAGATCAAAGAGACTATTTCCATCATAGCTTGAGTCCAATTTCTCCCTAGAAACAAATTATAATCAAGTGGGGAATCAACCACTTCCACATCCACTTTGACTACTTTGCCTCCCATCGCTATAGGAAAAGTTGGGATAATCCCATGAGGTTTAAAAATATGGTTGTCAAAATATTTCAACATATTAACGAGAGGAACTACATCAAGTGATCCTAAAGCCTTCCAGCATGATAAAGACATAATGCATGTGGAGGAACCCTCGTCTACAACTGTCCTATGAATCTTAGTGTTTCCAGATATAAATTGAATCTTAAAAGTAGCATTGTAGAGTAAAGGAGGCTTCCAATTCTCAAAATCGAAAAAGACCACTTGACTATCTACAGGATCAACAACCCCTAAAGATGAAAGTAAGGCCTTCCTTTGAGTTGGACAAGTCTGGAGGACCTCAAGCGTAGACATCGCACAAGAAGCCTGAGCCAAATCTTCAACTATCTTATAATTTTGTGCATCATGCGCATTAGGATTAAATGTTCCTTTCTTAAAAACACCTTTCAGTATTCGAGGCATAGTATCATTGGGAGGCTTCTCTATCTGCAAATAATTGTCACTATCAACATTCATGGGTTCCTTACCTTTTGATATAGACAAATTAGTTTCATAATTCTTGTTCCTAGTCTGGAGATACAAATATCGTTCACACATGATAACTTCTCCTTAGCCTAAATTGCCTCCTTGAGAGGAGGCTCCCTGGTTGCCCCCTTGGGAGGTTGCAGGGTTTTAATGAGCACCAACAATCATCTGCTACTGATGTTGAGGAAATGGATTGGATAAAACAACATGTTGGGAGGACCCTTCCTACTAAACCAACCTCTTTTGTGTCATTTCCATCTTAAGGAATTTATAATTTAGATGATCCTCCCCGCATAACAAGCAAGGGAATTTCGTCTTAGCTTTTTCATTAGCCCCACCAGCATTATTGTTCTTATTATTTGCATTGTTCGTCCCCTTATTCCCATTTTTCTTATTCTTATTTTTCTTCCCTCTGAGCTACTGGTTTCCTTGAGAGTTCTATACTGACAAAACATCTGAAGCAGGGTTGGGTTTAAGGTTATGTTTGTTAATTTTCCTGGTTTCCAGTGAATTTTGACTTGAAAAGTTAGTACCCGGGCTAACTGGATTGTTCTCGACTGCACCGATCACTCCATCAGCATGAGGTGTGAGTATAGGTTTCGTTGGTTCAACTTGTTCTCTAGGAGCATTGGGCATAATTTCATACAGCATCCTGGATTGGGAATAAACCAAATCCAATTGTTGGTCCTTAAAAATAGCCTGCTCCTCGGTTTGAACCCCAGAAAGAACCACATATTTTGCAATCACAGGTTGCAATGACTTGATGAACCAATCAGTAAGGAATTCATCAGGAATCTGGGGCTTGATCAAACTACATCTCCTCTGCCATTCATGAATGTGGTCAGAGATATGGGTAGATTTGTCCTAACGAAAGAATGTTAACAACTCAATTCCAGTTTCATAATGGACCGAAAGCTGAAAGTGGTTAAGAAATACCATCACAACTGAGTTAAAAGTTTGAAAAGACAATCATGGTAACTCAATGTACCATTTCGCCACTGCCCAAGTTAAAGTCCTTTGGAAAATGCACAAACGAATAGATTCATCCATATAAGGGTTCGATGCACACCATAGATGAAAATTCATCACATGGGTAGTTGGGTCTTCCTTGGGTTTACCTTCAAACTTAGGAATGTCTGAAGGAATTTTAGTGGGTAGGGGTGTCCATCTCAGGTCATGGAACACTGGATCATTAGTCAACTTTGTAAGATCGTGCAAATTCAATGTATCCAAAAATGGCAGCTTCGTCTGAGCCATTGAATTCCAGGTTCCGGGAGCATTAGCTGCCAATTGGCTGGTGTTGGCATGTGGGTGGCATGTGGTTGTCCTAGAATATATTAATTTCTAGGATTTGTGAAAGGTGGAGTGGGTTGTCCAAAGTTCTGACCAAACTGGTGTTGAAATGAAGGATTAGTTGTTCCAAAAGTCCTTCCCATCCCTCCAAAATATTGGCTACCTTGTAAGACAGTTGTCATAACAGGGTTAGCGATATTAGAACCCCCCATCCCATACAAGGGGATATTTCCTTGAGTTGAAGGATGTCCCCATAAACATCCAGTACTAGTTCCCCCTAGTACAATAGGATTACTTTGCGACACATTGAATCCAAAGGGGTGACCAAAAATCATACCTCCAACAAATTGGAAAGCTAAGCTTGATTGGGGTAGCGTGGTATTAGAAACAACTCTAGTGAAGGGTGGCTTATACATGAAAAATTTTCCACTTAAGAGTTGGATAGTATGGAAAGGGATAGCTGGTCCACTGCCTGAAGCAATGGTCAAATTTGTACTAGGAGGAATAGTGGCAATCATAGATTGACAACCTGAAAAAGGGAATCCAAAAGAGAAAGGGTTCGAACTCACTTGAGTTAACGAACTAGTACTAGTAAGCACCATCGAGGTCGATGGAAACCAACCTGATCCTATTATGGATTGTGTATTAAAAGTGACTCTTCCTACAAGGAAAGTACTAACTGGAGTAGACATGTCCCCTGAAGTAAATACTTGTTCTTTGTTTTCCATATTAAAATGCCTAGACAATGGATTAGGAACGTTGATACTAGCTAACTGGGAAAAACTAGGACTTTGTGGCAGGTTCAGAAGTCCAGATGGATTGAGAGGTCCTCAATTTCAATGGACCCTAAATTATCTTCAAGCTGAGGAGAATGGACTCTAAGGGATTTATATAACTGTTCCTCGGTAATTCTAAAGTGTCCTTCGTCAAAAGGCCTCTCAAACTCACCTAACCTATAATTGTTTTCTTCTACTCGTTGTTATGTTTGATGTTCATGGTTTTCCTCTTCTGTCCCTCGAGGGGGTGGATCAGGATAATCCAGTCTTCGCCTCAATGCAGGGACTTCTCTATGTTCAGGATATTGTCCTTGAATCCTTCTGGATCTGCTCAGAGGTTAATCAGCCATAATGGCTCGTAGAAGACACTAAGAAGAAAAATCTACAAAAAATAAAAATCAAACAACATACACTAAAAAGTCCCTAAAATATGTCAAACAAGCAAACAGTTGCCTTCTAAAGGAATGTCTGGGATGATCAGGGCCCAGAAAAAACCAGTGAAGGATGACTAATAGTTACCCATGGTCCACAATACAATCACCTTGGGGCCAAGCATTTGAATCACCAACCGCCTTCCCAAAGAGTTGCAAGGGGTTTTCTCCCACAGTTGTCCTGGGTACAGTATAAATAACCTTCCACTGTCACCTGTGTATGATCCCTAAATTCAGGATACTAATATTACCAACCTTGCAAAGAGGGTCCAAGGGGATAGCCACAGGTTGACTTAATACGCATGGGCAGGGTAACAAAGCCTGAACTCAACAGCATCGATCGTCCTGATAAATCCTCGTATGCACACCAACCGTAGGATATGCTCAATTGGATATCTGAGGGTTATCTCCTCTACTCAATCTCGCATGACCTCGTGCTTGAATCCGGTGTAAGTGGAGGTTCCTTGTTCACCTTCTACAAAATTGGGTTTTCTCCCTAACGAATGACACCTGTGTTTTGACAAGTCTGAGTGATTGTGGAGGAGTTGACTCACAACTCCCTACCTCCACAATCCTACTTAAGCTATTAGGTGTGTTTCTAAACTAGAAGAAAACCTAAGATCCTATCCAAGTTATCGATTGCTTGCTTAAAATGTACTTTCAAAACTTTTCAAGAGAAGTAAAACAAGTGCAACTAAAGAGAGGTATTATTTAACTGAAATATGAAGCAGTCAATCACCACAAATATGCACTTCTCATTCTCAATTTATTTCCAATGCAAGTCCTAAAGATATGATCTGGAATGCATATGCAATTTTTCTCTATATGATGCAATTTTTTGGTATTTTCAACTGCAAAAGGTAAAAGCTAAAGCCTACTATGCAAAATCAAACCTAAAGCATCAGAATGCAACTACCAAAATAACTAGTTATACAAAAGAAAAATTCTTGTTTTTTTATGCAAAGCAATCCTAAATCCTTAAGCAAGATAAGGATACTCAGGGTGTGTCTCCTCCAGGTGGAGAGTCTCAAATCGCAATGGCAAAATGATACATGGCTTACCGCAAACGAGATCAAAGATGGAGGATTATATAACGAGCTCAAAGCATAGAAGTCGGCATCATGCTCATAAGCGCAAGCGGGATCAAAGTAAATGCATATGCGACTTAAACACAAAAACGGGAACCTTATAAGGAATGGCCAACAATATATGAGGAAGAAAGACATGAGGCTTCTTCTCAAAGTCATGGTAAAACTATAAAATATCCCGATCCTATGATAAAAACTCGGCATGGGCACCAAAATGACATAAGGGTGCTGACTAGGGTGACCCATGTTAAGTAGGCTCTGCTGTCGGACTGGTACACAATGCACATAGAGATGGTTAACACACCAAGATTCAAGAGGTTCGACCCTATGGAGAAATTGTATGGCAAAAGGTTCAAATGCATCATAACGGCGGGGAGGACTAAACCTATATGCAAGTTTCTGAATATACCTGACATGATCTAACAAAGTGTCGCAAAGGACCAGTAAGCAATCATGAGTCAAGATAAGAATCATGTCTCCAAGAAACAATAGTACCAATGTCATATCTAAAAAATATGTAAATAAAGATCTGATACAGGTCACTGTGGTAGAAATAATTTCAGCTTCATTATAATCAACAACAGGCCTAATTAAGGAAGAGTTAATCAATGAAGATTATATAGTACCAAAGCTTGAGGACCTACAATCAACAAGATCAACTTCAAGATGAATATCAAAGTTGAAGGACAGGATGGAATCTACAGGAACAAATTCATCATCATGGGAGTTGAAAATTCTAGAAGCATAATCAAACTCGGCAGGACCACCAATTTCCAAATCTAAGGGAGAATCAAAAGACTCAATAGTGGTAATATCAAACTCCAAATTCAAACCGAGGCTAGACATAACTGCAACTGTATCAACATCCAAATGAATGGCAAACTGCATTATATACTCTAAGAAAACTTCATCAGACGGAAGCATATCATCCCAGATGGAACACATATCTCCACATTCAGATGGATCAACAGGGTGGAGAGCAAGTTCCAATGACCCTATTGGATGGATCCTCTATTCAACTACCATAATCGAGTCCCGAGAAGGTAAGCATGAACTCATAGGCTTCTCCTCATTAGCAATTGAAACCAAATGGCAGACCCATCTGTTCATTCTTGGCATTGGCCGATGGCATGTTAATATGAAGCTTGCTTGTTGGTGTTTGAATTTTCGAGGCTCTGTTTCTTGAATTTCGGGTGGAATCGCGTTGGTGCTCTGTAACAGCCTGGTATCTGCTTCTTGATTCAGCTATGGCTCATCATACCTGTTGGTCCAATTAAACCACTAATTGAGTTAGTGAAGTGGTCGTAGCAAGAAAGACACTATGGAGGAGAGCACAGCTAGTTTCTGAAGGCAGAGTATCGAAGATTCTTGCATTGTTTTATTCAGAGGTACGAGGGAGGCATCTAGGTGCACATAAGCTGTGCACTTGTATGCAACTGAGCAGACTCCCGAATTGGGCATGGACGGTGGAATGGAGCTGATGTATTGTATCCACAGCATGGTATTGGTTTCTTGATTCTGCCTTGGCACTTAGAGACTGTTGGTAGGCCGTGAGATGGTTTTCAGGGGATAGGATGTCGGTGAAGCCTTGATGGCCGATGATTTCTGCTGAGCAGCTGCAGGTTGGCTCTATGTTCGGGCAGTAGGAGTGTGGGATTCTGTATTGTGATAGAGGACTTCTGGCAGCAGGGGTTGTGGCTTTCTGCTGGTTCTTGGTTCATTTCTTGGTGTTAGGAGGAGCAACGATGGCAGCCCCGGGGCATGGTGACCACTTGACTGTAGACGAACCCCTGCCTAAAACAGGGATGTCTGATAAAGATGGATCAATTAACCACTCAGTAAAAACGGTCAAAGAACGTAAGCGACCAGACCTGCTTGTGCTGGGGTTGGACGTTACGTTGGCAGAAGCGGAGGACCTCTCACTTACTGCTGTGGTTGGTCATATTAGGGGCAGAAGATTTGGCCGTGGCTTCCTACAGCGCTGGGTGTCTGAGCAGTGGAAGCACTGCGTGTCTACTGCCCCTAAGGTCCGTGTCTTGACGAAAGGCTGGATTGCTTTCATCTTTAGGAACCAAGGGGAGGTCAAGACGGTATTGAGTAGACATTGGTCGCTGCTGGGTATCCCTCTTATTCTGAAAAGATGGTCCCCCTTCTTCGACTCTAAAACGGAGAAAGTGGCTCAGGAACCACTGTGGGTGAAACTCCCGGGTTTTCCCATGCATATGTGGAATGAAACACGGTTTGCTGAGATAGGGAATTATCTTGGTGAATATGTGTGTTCTGATTCCTCCCATACTAAGACTGGCATCTACACGGTTGCAAAAATTTTGGTAAAAATAGATTTACGGATGGGTCTTTCGGCTGAGATCAAAGTTCACTCCAAGGATGGGGATTTTACTCAATTACTGGATTATGTGGGTGTGCCGTTTCGGTGTCACCGCTGTCACTCTCTTGGACATCTTGTAGCCCGTTGCCCATTACCATTTCGGACGAGTAAGCCTCTGTTCGATGTTGCTGCAACTGTAGAGACAGCTCCCGTGTTAACGGTGAACTATCAGGAGGTGGTGGATGATGGGAGTGGGCCTAATTTCGATGGGGGGGTGAATTTGGCTTCCGATCTCGCTGGGAGGCTTAGATCAATGGAAGTGCTGCCATCTTTGGTGAACTTAGGAAAGGAGCTTCTTGGGAATGCGCTTCCTGTAGCGGAGGAGGTTTCGTTGTGCCCCGTGGGTCCGACTTCTCTGGCCATTACGGATCTGCTTGTGGAGCTGCCTACTACGCGACGGGATTCAGCTGAGAATCCATCAGGTATGTCTATCTTCATTTCTCCTATTGCTTCCTTATTGGTCGACTCTATGGTATGTGGGGAGGGAGGCCAGGGGTCTCCGCCTCGCCTGGATGCTCCCTGTCTTCGGCATGATGAGGATTGTATAGTCACTCCGACTATTTCCACCAATCCCTCTTCCAGCTCCGAGGGTAGTATTCGTTATTCTCTTCGTAGTAGGGAGATTACTAAAGATGGCACGGGGGGCAAGGGACTTCCTGATTTGGCCGCCGGTGTTGGGGGGAAAGGCAGGGGAAGAAAATCCCATTTGTCTAAAGCTAAAGAACGGGCTAAAGTGGATTTAGTGATGGGTACACAATCTTCGATAGAGTGGGCACTTAGAGCTGTGAAAACCCAGGATGGGGGTTCTTTATGATACTGATGTCCTTCAACTGTCGTGGGTTGGCGAGTCCCATTAAAAAATCGTCGCTTAGGAGATTGGTAGACTTAAATCAACCGAATATTTTATTGCTGCAAGAAACTTTGGGTGGCAGCGAGGATGTGGTACGTACTCTAGAATCTTTGCTTCCTGGTTGGAAGTTTGTGGGGGTGGATGCTCGGGGGCGTTCGGGAGGGCTGGCCTCGGGGTGGAAGGTTAAGAGTTGCAGATGTGATGGTTCTTGGGGCATCTCCTCTGGCCTCGGGTTGGAGGTTTGGGATGCTGAGATTGGTCGGAGGATCACGGTTCTCAATATTTACGGGCCCTACTTAAATAGGGTGGGCTACTGGGAATCCTTGTTAGGCATGGATATTTTTGATGGCAGGGATGTGATACTGGGTGGGGATTTCAACCTTACTCTGGGGTCTTCTGAAGTATGGGGACCTCGGGCTTCTCAGGACTCATTAGCTGATTATTTTATTCAGGCCTTTGTCAGGACGGATCTTCTTGACATTCTACCTTCCAAGTTATCTCCGACTTGGAGGAATAAGCGAACTGGGGATAGTAGGGTGGCTAAACGACTAGATAGGTTTCTGGTGGCTGAAGTGTTGGCACTGAGCGTTGATGTGGTCAGACAATGGGTAGGGTCAGGAGGGATTTCTGACCATAGCCCGATCTTCATGGAATTACGTGGCTGCCGGAATAAACCTCCCAGTCCATTCAAATTCAACCCTAGCTGGCTGAAGGATGAGGCTTTCATTAAGATGGTTCAGGAGCAATGGGTTCATCGACCACCTGATTCACTGATGCATGCAGGTGCACACTTTTACCACAATCTAAAGCGCATTAAAGAGGCAACTACATCCTGGGCTCATGACAAAAGGGTGACAGAAGATCAGGATTTGCGGGCTGCTGAGCAGCACATTGATAGGATACTTATTAGCCTGGGCATGGGATATCTGGATGAACAGCAGAAAGGCGAGCTGTTGGAGTGGGAGAGCCGCAGGAATGTGATTCTGGGTGAGCGTGAAGAACTGTGGAGAATGAAAAGCAGAGCTATTTGGCTTAAGTGCGGTGATGATAATACAAAATTTTTTCATGCGTATGCCAAGGGGAGAAAATTCACAAACTCTATTTGGGAACTATCTTCAGACACTGGGGAACAGGTTTCCAGCTTTGATGGATTAGCGTACATGGGAGTTCGACACTTTGGAGATTTATTTACAGCACAACCTGGAGTCTCCATTGTTGAGGTACTTCGGGTGACTCAGCTTTTTCCTCGTTTTGTGGGGGAGGAAGATAATAGAATGTTGATGGAGGAGGTGACGCAGACCGAGCTCTCGCTGGTTATGCATTCCTTGCATAAAGACAGTAGCCCGGGGCCTGATGGCTGGCCTATAGAATTCTTCTTAGGATTCTATGACTTCTTCGGGGAGGAGATTTTGAATGTGGTGGAAGAATCGCGTAAGGCTGGGTTTGTCCATGGCCCCTTCAACTCCACCTTTATCGCTCTAATTCCGAAGACGGCCAAGCCTGACAGCTTCAATGAATTCAGACCGATTTCTCTCTGCAATTGTATATATAAGATCATCTCCAAGGTTATGGCGAGAAGACTCAAGAATATTTTGTCTAAGAATATATCTTGTGAACAATTTGGTTTCTTGGAAGGTCGCCAAATTCATGAGGCCATTGGAGTCGCCCAGGAAGGATTACACACTCTGAAAGTGCAGAAGCAGAAGGGTGCTGTGATTAAGATAGATCTCTCTAAAGCTTTTGATAGGGTCAGTTGGCTTTATCTCCGAATGCTCCTAACTCATCTGGGGTTCTGCTACGAATTTATCAGATGGATCATGGCTTGCCTCACAACGGTGAGCTTTGCTGTTCTGATCAATGGTTCTGCTAGTCCATTCTTCCAAGCAGGTAGGGGGCTACGACAGGGATGTCCCCTGTCTCCTCTGTTGTTTCTTCTTGTTGTTGAAGGACTCAGTCGATTTATTCTGAAAGCTAAAGCCGATGGTTCCTTTCGAGGCATCTCTATTTCTCAGGTATTGTTTATCACACACCTCCTTTTTGTTGATGACATACTGATTTTCTGTGATGGCACGAGTCAGGATATTGCTAAGGTGGTTGAAGGTCTCCATTTAATGCAAGTAGCAGCGGGTATGGTAGTGAACAGGGACAAATCTTCTATCACTTGCTCGCATTTATCCGAGCAGGAGATTCTTCGAATGGTTAACAATCTTCCTTACAAGGCTCTGGATTTAGATGAAGGCTTAAAGTACCTTGGCTTTCACTTGAAACCGAATGCTTATCTGAAGTCTGACTGGAACTGGTTAATTGCTAAATTAGAACAGCGCCTACATGGTTGGAGTCATAAGTGGCTCTCTCAGGCTGGGAGGCTGGTCCTGGTTAAATCAGTTTTGGAAGCTATTCCAGTATATTGGTTGTCACTGGCTTGGATACCCATTGGAGTCCTGGAGAGGATTCGGAGGTTGTGTTTTGCCTTTCTTTGGCAGGGTAAGGGTGGGCAGCGAGCATTGGTATGGGTCAGATGGGAGAAAATTGCGGTCCCTAAAGCACTGGGAGGTTGGGGGTTAAAGAATATTTTTCTGTTTGCTAAAGCCTTGGGGGCCAAAGTGTCGTGGCGTCTCATCCATACACATAGTCTCTGGACAAGAGTGGTATATCATAAATATATAGCCCCTCTCACTCTTCTTGAATGGATAAGGCTGGGGAATAAGTCGAGGGAAAATTGCTCAGTGGTCTGGAAAGCAGTGGTGCAGCATTTCTCTTTGGTAGGATCTGGATTGGCGTGGAGGATAGGCAATGGGCGACTACTACGTATTGGGCGGGACCCTTGGGTGGGCTGTAGGGGAGGCCATGTACTCCCGGTGGAATTGAGGACTCATTTGGCAGCTAGAGGTTGTAATTTTCTGGCAGACATTGTGGATCCGGGAACTACCACTATTTGGCATCAGGGGTGGTTATCTGCGCAGAGACTGGAGATCTCTGCAGAAATGCAGGGGGCTTGGGTGGTTTTTCTGCGGTTATTAAGATTAACAAATATTCGATTGACCAATCGGATTGATGTACTTATATGGGATCATCATCCCTCGGGCATCTACACTCCTAAGAATGGATATATCCAGCTGATTGTGGATTTTCATAACAGGGAATTGGTGTGGTGGTGGAAGCATCTGTGGAAGTTCAAGTGCCCAGGCAAAGCGAAGTTACTTTTTTGGACTATTCTGGAAAACAAGGCACCTACCTGGGACAATTTGCAAAAAAGATTTCTCCAGGGCCCAGGAATTTTCCCACTCTGTCGGGACGCGGAAGAGACCATAGCTCATCTCTTTGTACACTGTCGGTTCGCACAGGCTTTATGGGAAGGATTCGGCTATTACATGGATATCAGGTTACAGTGGCGGGGCGAGAGCGTACTGGATGCATTCAACGGTTGGTGGTCAATTTCTAAGAACTCTCATCTTCGGGCATTACCTTGTATATTAGCCTGGAGCATATGGATATCACGAAACTCGGTTATCTTCCAAGACAGTACGGTGCAGTTGGAGTCTGTGGTGGCTCACGCGGCGGCAATCTTACCACATTACTTCGCTCCTGTTTCAACGAAAATTCGACAGGTGCGAGTGGAACAGATCGATCAAACTATGTCGTGGGCCTATTTTGACGGCGCTTCCTTGGATCAGCAGAGGGTGTGTGGAGGGGGGGCAGTCCTTCACAAATCTGAGTCACACTATTTTCATCTAGTGGCTGGTTTGGGTAACGGATCAAATAACTATGCAGAGATAATGTCTCTTAAACTATTGATGTTATTTGCACTCGAACAAGGCTGTCTTTCTATTCAGATATTTGGGGATTCTCTGATAGTAATAGATTGGGCTAAGGAGATTTCGCGCTGTCATGTTATGGTTCTTATACCTATTCTGGAGGAGGTGATCAGATTAAAGCAGTCCTTTAATCATATCACTTTTACACATATTTACCGGGAACGGAATGGGATGGCTGATCAGCTATCCAAAGCAGCGACGCAGTAGGAATTAGCTCCTGGAAATTGGAGGATAACAAATTATTCACCTGAGGGCTCCTTCAGCTACTATCACAGATCTTTCCTTGAAGATATGGAGGCACAGATTTGAGAGTTAGAACTGATTGTAACTGCAATAGTTTTTAAGAAACCTGGTATAAGAGGTAGTATGGGCAGCAGTAACAGATATCGTAATGTATGGGATAGATATGAAGAATATATTTGGGAAAGAAAATATGTGATAATGTAGGGATCTCAGAGATTCTACTACATGTGCAGAGTGTAATTTTGATCAACTATTTGAAATAAAATTACGAATTTTTCCGAGGAAAAAAAAAAGCAATTGAAACCAAAGGATATAAAGGCTAGTTGATTTGAGTACACCCAACTTCAGAGGTTGAACATTTCCAATGGTTCTTAAAGTTTGAAGACTTAAATTGAGACTCCTTATTTATGGAAGGTGTGGCAACCATTGAAATTGTGTGCACAGGTGATGCATTAGCTTGCAAATCAGGTGGGGGGAGATTAAAAATTCCCATTAATGAAGGATACATCCCCACACTGATGTTTTCACAACTCCTCACGGAATGGGAAACTAAAGGAATGTTGGATCCATGATCCTGATTGGACTCATTACTGTTTAAGGGTAGTTGGTCAATTGTTACAATCTTTTCTTCATGTGGAAACTTGATGACATGAAAGATCGAAGAGACTATTTCCATCATAGATTGAGTCCAATTTCTCCCTAGAAACAAATTATAATCAAGTGGGGAATCAACCACTTCCACATCCACTTTGACTACTTTGCCTCCCATCTCTATAGGAAAAGCTGGGATAATCCCATGAGGTTTAAAAATATGGTTGTCAAAATATTTCAACATAGTGACGAGAGGAACTACATCAGGTGATCCTAAAGCCTTCCAGCATGATAAAGACATAATGCATGTGGAGGAACCCTCCTCTACAACTGTCCTATGAATCTTAGTGTTTCCAGATATAAATTGAATCTTAAAAGTAGCATTGTAGGGTAATGGAGGCTTCCAATTCTCAAAATCGAAAAAGACCACTTGACTATCTACAGGATCAACAACCCCTAAAGCTGAAAGTAAGGTCTTCCTTTGAGTTGGACAAGTCTGGTGGACCTCAAGCATAGACATCGCACAAGAAGCCTAAGCCAAATCTTCAACTATCTTATAATTTTGTGCATCATGCGCATTAGGATTAAATGTTCCTTTCTTAAAAACACCTTTCAGTATTCGAGGCATAGTATCATTGGGAGGCTTCTCTATCTGCAAATAATTGTCACTATCAACATTCATGGGTTCCTTACCTTTTGATATAGATGAATTAGTTTCATAATTCTTGTTCCTAGTCTGGAGATACAAATATCGTTCACACATGATAACTTCTCCTTAGCCTAAATTGCCTCCTTGAGAGGAGGCTCACTGGTTGCCCCCTTGGTAGGTTGCAAGGTTTTAATGAGCACTAGCAATCATCTGCTACTGATGTTGAGGAAATGGATTGGATAAAACAACATGTTGGGAGGACCCTTCCTGCTAAGCCAACCGCTTTTGTGTCATTTCCATCTTAAGGAATTTATAATTTAGATGATCCTCCCCGCATAACAAGCAAGGGAATTTCATCTTAGCTTTTTCATTAGCCCCACCAGCATTATTGTTCTTATTATTTGCATTGTTCGTCCCCTTATTCCCATTTTTCTTATTCTTATTTTTCTTCCCTCCAAGCTACTGGTTTCCTTGAGAGTTCTATACTGACAAAACATCTAAAGCAGGGTTGGGTTTAAGGTTATGTTTGTTAATTTTCCTAGTTTGCAGTGAATTTTGACTTGAAAAGTTAGTACCTAGGCTAACTGGATAGTTCTCTACTGCACCGATCACTCCATCAGCATGAGGTGTCAGTATAGGTTTCGTTGGTTCAACTTGTTCTCTAGGAGCATTGGGCATAATTTCATACAGCATCCTGGATTGGGAATAAACCAAATCCAATTGTTGGTCCTTAAAATAGCCTGCTCCTCGGTTTGAACCCCAGAAAGAGCCACATATTTTGCAATCACAGGTTGCAATGACTTGATGAACCAATCAGTAAGGAATTCATCAAGAATCTGAGGCTTGATCAAACTACATCTCCTCTGCCATTCATGAATTTGGTCAGAGATATGGGTAGATTTGTCCTAACGAAAGAATGTTAACAGCTCAATTCCAATTTCATAATGGACCGAAAGTTGAAAGTGTTTAAGAAATACCATCGCAACTGAGTTAAAAGTTTGAAAAGACAATCATGGTAACTCAGTGTACCATTTCTCCACTGCCCAAGTTAAAGTCCTTTGGAAAATACACAAACGAATAGATTCATCCATATAAGAGTTGGATGCACACCATAGATGAAAAGTCATCACATGGGTAGTTGGATCTTCCTTGGGTTTACCTTCAAACTTAGAATGTCTGAAGGAATTTTAGTGGGTAGGGGTGTCCATCTCAGGTCATGGAACACTAGATCATTAGTCAACTTTGTACGATCGTGCAAATTCAATGTAGCCAAAAATGGCAGCTTCGTCGGAGCCATTGAATTCTAGGTTCCGGGAGCATTAGCTGCCAATTGGCTGGTGTTGGCATGTGGGTGGCATGTGGTTGTCCTAGAATATATTAATTTCTAGTATTTGTGAAAGGTGGAGTGGGTTGTCCAAAGTTTTGACCAAACTAGTGTTGAAATGAAGGATTAGTTGTTCCAAAAGTCCCTCCCATCCCTCCAAAATATTGGCTACCTTGTAAGACAGTTGTCATAACAAGGTTAGCGATATTAGAACCCCCCATCCCATACAAGGGGATATTTCCTTGAGTTGAAGGCTTCCCCATGAACATCCAGTACTAGTTCCCCCTAGTACAATAGGATTACTTTGCGGCACATTGAATCCAAAGGGGTGACTAGAAATCATACCTCCAACAAATTGGAAAGCTAAGCTTGATTGGGGTAGAGTGATATTAGAAACAACTCTAGTGAAGGGTGGGTTATACATGAAAATTTTCCACTTAAGAGTGGGATAGTATGGAAAGGGATAGATGGGCCACTGCCTGAAGCAATGGTCAAATTTGTACTAAGAGGAATAGTGGCAATCATAGATTGACAACCTGAAAAAAGGAATCCAAAAGAGAAAGGGTTCAAACACACTTGAGTTAACGAACTAGTACTAGTAAGCACCATCGAGGTCGATGGAAACCAACCTGATCCTATTATGGATTGTGTATTAAAAGTGACTCTTCCTACAGGGAAAGTACTAACTGGAGTAGACATGTCCCCTAAAGTAAATACTTGTTCTTTGTTTTCCATATTTAAATTCCTAGACAATGGATTAGGAACGTTGATACCAGCTAACTAGGAAAAACTAGGACTTTGTGGCGGGTTCAGAAGTCCAGATGGATTGAGAGGTCCTCAATTTCAATGGGACCTAAATTCTCTTCAAGCTGAGGATAATGGACTCTAGGGGATTTATATAACTGTTCCTCAGTAATTCTAAAGTGTCCTTTGTCAAAAGGCCTCTCAAACTCACCTAACCTAGAATTGGTTTCTTCTACTCGTTGTTATGTTTGATGTTCATGGTTTTCCTCTTCTGTCCCTTGAGGGGATGGATCAAGATAATCCAGTCTTCGCCTCGATGCAGGGACTTCTCTCTGTTTAGGATATTGTCCTTGAATCCTTCTGGATCTACTCAGAGGTTGATCGGCCACAATGGCTCATAGAAGACACTAAGAAGAAAAATCTACAAAAAATAAAAATCAAACAACATACACTAAAAAGTCCCTAAAATATGTCAAACAAGCAAACAGTTGCCTTCCAAAGGAATGTCTGGGATGATCAAGGCCTAGAAAAAACCAATGAAGGATGACTAATAGTTACCCATGGTCCACAATACAATCACCTTGGGGCCAAGCATTTGAATCACCAACCGCCTTCCCAAAGAGTTGCAAGGGGTTTTCTCCCACGGTTGTCCTGGGTACAGTATAAATAACCTTGCACTGTCACCTGTGTATGATCCCTTAATTCAGGATACTAAGATTACTAACCTTGCAGAGAGGGTCTAGGAGATAGCCACAGGTTGAGTTAATACGCATGGGCAGGGTAACAAAGCCTGAAACTCAACAGCATCGATCATACTGATAAATCCTCGTATGCACACCAACCCTGGGATATGCTCAATTGGATATCTGAGGGTTATATCCTCTACTCAATCTCGCATGACCTCGTGCTTGAATCCGGTGTATGTGGAGGTTCCTGGTTCACCTTCTACAAAATTGGGTTTTCTCCCTAACGAATGACACCTATGTTTTGACAAGTCTGAGTGATTGTGGAGGAGTTGACTCACAACTCCCTACCTCCACAATCCTACTTAAGATATTAGGTGTGTTTCTAAACTAGAAGAAAACCTAATATCCTTTCCAATTTATCGATTGCTTGCTTAAAATGTACTTTCAAAACTTTTCAAGAGAAGTAAAACAAGTGCAACTAAAGAAAGGTATTATTTAACTGAAATATGAAGCAGTCAATCACCACAAATATGCACTTCTCATTCTCAATTTATTTCCAATGCAAGTCCTAAAGATATGATATGGAATGCATATGCAAGTTTTCTCTATATGATGCAATTTTTTTGTATTTTCAACTGCAAAAGGTAAAAACCTAAAGCCTACTATGCAAAATCAAACCTAAAGCATAAGAATGCAACTACCAAAATAACTATTTATGCAAAAGAAAAATTCTTGTTTTTTTATGCAAAGCAATCCTAAATCCTTAAAGCCACTTGCAAAGTATTCAACCAACACTAACTTGTAAAATGAACCAACTTTTTATCTTTTTTCAATATGAGAAACAAAATTGAAACTCAAAGTAACACACTACCAAAGCAAATGCAAAAGCTTTCTTATCTCCTTATTAAACAGTGAAAGCAGCCATAAACCCTAAGCTTCTCATTCATGTAAGCATGACAAAAATTGGGAAAAGCATACAAAAAAGAATTTTAGACCCAATCAAATCAAAGGACCTACTAAGAAATATGGTCACTTGTATAGCTAGGTCTACAAACAATCGATGCAACAAAGGTCCTAAACCACAGAAAGGACACTTGAGCTTCCACTCCAAAGGAAAGACCAAAAACACATACAAGTACAAGAACCCTACCAAAAGAGTATTTTTCACTCAAATTGGTACAAATTGACTCAAATACCCTCAGTATGTTCCAAATCAAATCAAATAGGAGCAAATAGAAATAGTTAGACTCAAATTGGGTCAAAAACACCAAACTAGTTCGCAAACCCCCAACTTGGGTCAACAAGCACCAAATTCTTCCAAACAAGCCCAAATTATTTTAAAAATATCACAAACATAAAATTAAGAGCAATCACAAGGTAAGACACCACTTCCCAGGGGCCCTACACAGACCTAGGATCAATAGGGACTCCAAAAAATGCAACAAAAACCCCCTAAACAACCCTGAAAGTGAAAATTTCAGCTACAGGAGGGACACGCTAGTGAACCACCACACAGTGGCATGTAACATGCAGTTGAACATACACTGCAATAATGTGTATGCAGCAAACACGCTACTAGAAGTGCTATTACCAGCGTGTAGGTGCTAAAAGTCCCAAAAGATAAAAATCCAACTCAAGAACTGACAATGGAAGTGTCTAACAGAGCTTAATAACTGTTACTACCTTGAAATCAAACTCATATCTTCAAATACACTGGAAAAATAGCCTTGGAGACCCAAAAGCAAATATGCTTCTCCCCAGCGGAGTCGCCAGTTCTGATGTTAGGGAAAGTGTTCCTATGGTTGGGATGAGGCCACCAACGTACTGGGGTGAAAGACAAACATCTTAAGTTCTGCAACTACAATATTTAAGCAAAATTTTACAGTTTAAGAGGATGTGTACTTTACAATAGAAGGATGATCTAAGCCTCTCTTTAATTCCTCCTCTTGTTCTCCAATGCAACAACTTGCAAAAACATTCCAAAAAGACCTTCCTTAAATCAATTTAACTACAAATAAAAGATTGACATTTAAAAGAGCATAAAATATCAAATTGTAATCAAATATGAAGCATATATGAACAAAGTTATTTGGAAAGGGAATAATGTCCAATATTTATTAATGAATGAAGCAAGTACATGATTATACCTTCCTTTAATCAAGGCACTTCATGAAACCTTCAATTCTGAATCTCTTGTTTCTCTCCTCCAAGAATCCCAACCTCCAAGCAATGCATTAGGGTTTAATGGCAACTAGGGCACAAGTGAGGGGGATGAGACTCCAAATTCCTCCATCATAACACTACAATGGGCTATGTCTATCCTTCATGGTCCCTCTCCCTCTCTTATATAGCAAATGAAGCAAATAGGGTCGAGGAAGAAGTAGTTACAACCAAAGAGATGGTTCCAAAACCACCCTTTTTCGTTATTTTATTATATTTTTGGTATTTTTGAGGTACACAAGCTAGTGAACAAGGGACAACAAGCATGTAACATGCATGTGAACCATGTACAACCAGCGTTTTTGTGGGCCATCCCTAAAGATGATCAAATTTGTCATCTTATCTTTTTTACACTATACAAAGCAATGAAGTTTATGAAAATAAAATATGTATATTGATGGATGTTGAGGGTTTGGTTACAAAAGGATGATTGGCATTGTATTCATTAAGCTATGAATTCTAGGTTGTTAAGGATGACATTGACTTAGAAGAGAGGCAAAAGATACATATTCTCACCAGACTTGGTGCATAAGATATATTCATAAAGCTATAGAAGATAAAATAATCCTATTATACACATTCAAAAATTTTAAATCACATATATCTATAAAAAAATATGTTATAAAAAATCCCTTTAACGAGGATATTAAAACAAAAACACATATTATATCAATTAGCCATCCATTAAACAAGGCTTTTTTTTAACATGGCAAAGTGTAGACATAGAATTTTGCAATTTTGTATAATTACATAAAAAAACACTTGTAATTACAATACCATGACTTAGATTTTCTTCCAAACTTACTCCTTGTTGATTAAAATCTACTATAAGAGGTAACACCAAATTCAGATTACGGTGATTTCAAATATATTGTTTAAATATATAAAGAGTAACACATGAAACTAGAATTCACAACCAAAAAATATTATAAACCTCTTTTTCTCTCATTTTGCTTTAAATAAACTCAAAGGCTAGAATTCACAACCAATCATCCTTGACAAATAGCAAAAGAAAAATATTGTGAACCTCTTCTACTCTCATTTTGCTTTAAATTAACTCAAAGGCATTCTTGCTGATTATTGAAATGACAAGGCAAAACTAACCTAAAAACTTGCCTAAGGCAGGTGAATCTATGTAATGTTTCCCATAACCGATTTGCTTCTGAAAGAGACATAGAAGTATTTACTGTTCATCATTAGTTCTACCTATCACCTACCTATCTTTAACTACTGAGATACGAGCCTCATCAATTATTGTCCATGTCTCCTACCTATCACCTATCTTTAACTACTGAAATAGAAGCCTCGTCATTTCTTGTCCATCTCTGTTTAGTCCGGACAAGAAAGGTGGTTTCACTCTTCCTGATTTATCTTAAGGTCTCTCACAAACTCCACTCATCATTAATTTCATACCATACCTTAAGACCAACGATCCACTACAAGGGCCATGGCAACCGACAAGTATATCAATTTGTAAATTATATTCAACTTAAAAAATTGTAAAACCAAATTATATTCTATTTTTATTCTTTGTTTAGTAAGATGGGTTTGCTTTGCTCACCAAATGGAATGGACTGGATGTCGTCCACACTTTCATAACTCCGTCATGAGATTTTGAGATGTATTATTCACTTTATCAAACTTCTCAGCAATTTTGTCAACCTTTTGAGCAACAAGGTCCGCCTTATCACATCCATATGATGATTTGCCTTTCCATCCAAATGCCTTTAGACGGTCTACGACGCTTTTCTTTATCAACAAAGCTATTGCTTTTCAAATTTATTGCAGTAACATTTTTTCTTTTACTGGTCATTATTACTTCATCGTTGATCAAAATTAAATCATTTCCATGTTTTCAAGGAGTTCAAAATCGTACTTAAAAGATAATGCAAAAAGCTCCCATAAAAACATTATATTTTTTATTTATTTCTCGAATTTTTGAAGGATAATAAATATTGTAAAATTTAAAAAGAAGGGCGACATTTTCAACAACCAATTTATGTCTAGATTATCAACTCTTAAGTGTTTAATAATCATTTTACTCTTAGTATTACATGATGATGGATGTGAATCATGATTAAGACTACCAACTCTTGTGTGATCATTGATCATTGTATTTTCAATATTAGATTTTGATGAAAATGAATCATGATCAATATTTAGGGTTCAACACCCACTACTTGCTTTTGACATCTAAAGACTAAAAGCACATTTATTCTCATTGTCTCTCATCTATTCATGATACGATGTACCCTTACACAACACTAAATCCATTGCATGGCTCACACCTCATGCCTACATAATCCTACCACCATATTGGTATATACACCATTTTAAGTCTCAGTTTAGTTTAGTTTAGAAAAGTGTTAATGATTTCATTTGGGATAAAATGTTCTATTAAGCTTAGTGAAATTTTCTAGATTGTATGTTCTTGATTAAGTTTAGATAGAACCCTGAAAAATTAACCTTGTCAACATCACAAAACCTAAAATTGAGATTGAAACGATGAAAATTGTGATTATATTCATTCAATTTTTGGCATCATCAAACCTTCACTTTTTAGTTCTTTGGATTAATCATCCCCCTTTTCTTAGTTCTAGGCATCTTTATCTATCACACTCTTTTAATTTCTTGTTGCTCTTGATCAATAATTCCCTTTAGCTTTGTTCTTGTATAGATATTAGGATGCTTCAAATAGTAGAGATCATAGCCTAAATAATAAGCAACACATCAAATCATGCTAGATTTGCATGTTCTTAAAGGCCTATTAAGAAAGTAGGCTCTCTTCATGGCTCTTGTAGTGTTTTGATAGAATTATCACCATTTCAGCAAAGACCTTGACTTTTACTACACTTTCTTCTTTTCTAATGAGATGTATAATTAACATGTACCAAATGTTCTTGGGAGTTTAAAGGACATTGACTCCCATGGTTAAACATGATTGCGATATGCTCAATTTGTGAGTCCAATAAGTAGTCGTGAAGCATCATATGCATACATGAAACAAATCCTTTCTTATATGGGTGTTTACAAAAATGTTTGATTCTGACATTGCACGTATGAAGCTTTATATTTTTATTTTTAACACTTTAAATTTGTTTAAAGCAAACAATAGTGGTTCGATGTTTATAAAAATAAAAATAAAAATTAATGTACATATAACCCATCAAAATGTTACATTTGAAATTACAAAGTATGCTTATTATTAACCCGATGGGTTAGCTCAAGTGGTTGAGTGTTGTGAATTGCAAGCAAGAGGTCATGGGGTCAAGTCCCTATATTGAATGTATCTGTGAATATTGTGGTCGATGTCCCTATTGGATTGGGTCACCAAAATTGTAACCTTGAAATGAGAGGAAGTGCCTAGAGGGTTTCCCATGATATATTTCATATGGAAAACAAGTATGCTTATCATTAGTTTATTTGAAATTGTAATTTATTTATTTTATGATTGATTAATTTTTAATGTTGTAAAAAATTGGAATGACAATCTTTTTTATAAAAAAATTTATGAAGTGTATACCTAGTTTATTCTTGTCAATTGAAGTACACCTACTGTTGCAACTTTTCATCACAGAAGGGTTGGATGAATTTGTACCCTTCAACTACCCTTAAAATTTTATCACTAACGTCGATGTGTAGCTCTTGTGGTTTTAGTTTTGCATTGGTATTTGGGAATGAGGACTTCCATGATGGTTATTAGGCCAAGCCTAGGTACATGAAAGATGTCCCTCCTTATGTCATTGCATTAGTTTGTTCTACACTGGTCAATGAGCATTTTCTCATATGCATGCATCAATGCTTTTTCCTATTGCTTTTTCCTTTATTTTATCTTTGACTTCTTCTAGTGACTTTCCTTTGATTCACTTTCATGGTAACTCATTTCTACTCCTCGTCAAACATGGCAAAAATATGTAGTATATGCATTTCACACTTTATACTCTTCATACACATACCCCTTCGAATGTGAGTATGGACAAAATTTATCATGCACTCACCATGCACAACCCACCAATGGATGACAACATGGTCCTTCCACCTATCCTTGTCACAAATCTATTGTGATGCTTTACTTTCCTTTGAGTCACTTTGTCATAGCCTAGGTGCACTATTCTGTCCAGCCACATGGCATTTAATGTTTTGATAGGGTCCCCTTTGTCTTTGTTACCTTTCAAATTAACCTTTGGTTGCATGTGTGTTCTTGATAGATCTCTTGGACTCTTAACATGTTATACCTCCCAAGTGTCTTGATCAAGAATCAAACTTCATGTCATTGATTTAGTCTTGTCATGTCCCCAATTTTGGTTCATCCAGTACCATGGGGAAAAGGGGACAAGATCAAACCCTAAGGGAATTAAATTGTATTAATTCTATTTGCTTAGAATTAATTTTAGCCCAAGTCTCACAAATTGGCAAATTTATTTATTAAAGTTAATTTTGATCAATAAAATTAATGGATAATGAGCAAGTGGGCCAAGAGGACGCCCATGTGGAATATGTTGCCAAAATGGATTAGGAGGTGAAGATATGGAAAAACGATGAAGAGAAGGAAGGTGGAGATAAGGTTTCCAAATCAGAAAGAAAAAAGAAAAAGAAAAAAGCTAAGGAGGGCGCACTTGCCAAAAAACAGTCTAGTTTACCAAAGAGGAAACATCCTGAATGGTGTAGTTTCCATTTCAATGCCCAGTTCACAAGGAAAGAAATTGTTAATGCAAGAAGGAAACATCTAAGGTCAAGGAGGGCACAGTTTCTCAAGGAGAAAGCTTGTAAGGCAAAATCAAGGAAAGTATGTCCACTCATGGGTGACCTATTCTCACAGGTCACCAAGCCAAGTAACTTGCTCAGCAGGTCATCCTGAAGTTTATAAAAGAATCCAACCAACTCCATTTCACAACTTTTGTCATTGTGAAGTTTGTATGAGAGCTTTAAAGCTCCTATAGGTTTGGTGATGTGCCCAAGCCACTCTATGGGTGATGTGCCCCATTCTCTCATTCTCTCTCTCTCTCTCTCTCTAACAGGTATTGAAGACTATTGGGCAGCCATTGAAGATCTATTTGCAGCCACTGAAGATAATTTTGTAGCCATTAAAGTTCTGATATCAGTCTGGGGTCGGATTGCTTCAGAAGAGTTTAAGAGTTCAAGAAGGATCCTTCTCATTATCCCCTCTCTTCTTCCCCATTCTTCAATATTGCAAGGTGTTGGTGGAAGGGTTGCTCCATTGAAAGATTTCTAGTGATCAATGTGATGAAGGATCTGATGTGTGATGGCCATATTCAGAAATTAAGTTTAACTTACAGCCATTCATTCAACTTCTATCATGGCCAAGTGATTCTAGTTCGAGATTCCCCAAGGGTGTCATGTTTTGTACTAAAAAAGGTGAAGAAATGAGGGATTGAATCTTCTTTCCTTTTGTCATTGGAGAGGATGGTTTGTTGTTGTTTTTCCAGCCATCAAATCTCTGTAATAAGCATGTAAACTCAATCCTAAAATATTCTCAACTTCTCATATGAATATGCCCCAGAGGCTGATGATGTAATAATGGCTTTCAGTCTTGTTTTTCTAGCTTATTTTGGAGTAGTTTCACCATTCAAGCACTGTACTTTCGAATGGTAGATGTATGCAGCTGATTAGATGATTTAGAATCTCTGATATAACCCTCCTAATCCATTACAGAAATATTTTCAGCCAGATATATGTTTCAATGAAGGATTGGATAAACCTAGGGGGGTTTTGAAGGTTTTTATTGTATATAAGTTATCTAGAAATGTAATGAGGTGATGTAAAGTTTTCTGCTATGTATTTTCAATCAAATATTTTTTAATAGGTCCATTAAATACAGAATTAAATCTTACAGTGCTCAAATACAAATTTAACTCCTCCCCCTATGCTCACCGGGCACTCTCGGATGACTAGTTTTAGCAGAAATTGCATTAAAAGAGTTTTGTTGGTCAGAAACCAGTTCTGTCAGTTGCTACTACTCATGTAAATACCCTAGAACACATTAAAACCTTAAGTTACTGAATTTGGGAGTTTTTTACCATGTTTTGGAAGCCAACCATTAAAACTAGCTCGACAGTCCAAGTCACAGCAATTTTCCCCCAACTCTCCATCCAATGTTTAATTGATGATTTTTTATGCCCATAGACCTCCATGAACACAAATATCAGTTTGTTAATCCTTCCCAACTCCCTGATCTAGTTTTTATATGCGGATGTACCCAGGAAGCATTGCGATAGGCTTCAGCGGTAACTGATGTCCGAAACATAAATGGTCTCCGTGCTTTGTACAAAGGATCCTAAGATTTTCCCTCTGTATAAATTGTTGCTGCACACTATCCCATACAAATTTCAGAACCTAATCTCATTCCTACCATCTTCATTCAGAGTTTCAGTCCCCGTCACTTACATCCTGCTTAGTTTGAGAAATGGCCTTAAAAATTACTAGCAAAATCTTGTTAAAACTTTGAGTGGAAGTTAATATCTTGGTTAGATCTTGGCTAGGATATTACAGTGGTGTTAGAGCACTTTCCTTGGCTCATCCTGTGGAAATTAACTCTCAGTGGAAAAGTAGCTCAACACTATCTTCAAGTTGCAGTTGTGGAATTAGTTCCAATCATAGAAGATTCAGACTTTGAGTTGTATGAGGAAGAAGATTATTCTTATGAGGGGTATGATGAATATTATGATGAGAAATATGAAGAGTACTGTAGACAATATGAAGAAGAAAATTTCCAAAAAGTACCTTCTACAAGTATCTCCCATGAGATCATAGTTGGAAGCAGAGATTATGGTTATTCATATAGCCATATGGATGGAAAAGTTTCATGTTCCACAGTCATAGATCAACCTACTTCTGAAGAGTCCCTAAAAGAAGTAAGAGATTCATTGGATGAATGTGTTGTGCAACTCACAAGAATTTTTGGATCCTCTTCAAGAAGAGCCTCCAAGAATCTTTATCCTAAGACAACCAAGGAGGAAGCTTCATCATTTTGGGAGAAGAAAGACCTGAAAACCAATCATGATATTGTTGACAGAATGGAAGAAGGATCCACAGTGGGGGATAAAACTTTAGAAGAGCATGAAGGAGGAATAATTCAGCATGATTGTGGCAGCCATGAAGTTGAAGAAGCAATGAGCCACTCAGAAGAGGATGACAAAGAAGAAGAGGCACCCAAATACCAAGCAAAAAGTGACAAAGTTATGGACAATTTGGAAAGAGATTCCACTTCAAGACATTCAGATTTCTTTGTGGGTGATTTCAAGATCACTGCAAAGGAGGGTGATTTGGTTAAGGGTGGTGAGATATCTTTTGGATCTGATCCAAAGGATGAGCATAAATCAGATTCACAGTCACCTCTGGAGCTTCATCAAGAAGTGGAAATCAAGCACACCTCAGGGGGGTGTGAATCAAAAAAATTGGGGAAAAATCAGGATGCCATAAACTTGTCTCAAGAGAAGGATAATTGTGCACAGAGGCATGAATACCATTCTGATTTTTGTAGGCCTTTGCTGCAGCCCCATATGGCAGCCACTACTAGTGGGAGGATTGGTCTGGTTGAGTCCTCCAATAGTTGGGTTCAAAAATCATAGGAGGTTGAATTGAAAGAAGTAGAAGAGGAGGTTCACCAGCTAGAACTTCTTGCCCTGATTGGACCATTGAAAATGAGTGAGAGAAAAATAAAGGAGGCACTGAAAAATCTCCATGAACTTAATGTTTTGATCTCTCACTGTTGTTGGAGAACTGCATCAATGGAGGAGCAACCCTCTGTTGAATATTTTGTACACATTCGAGAAGCAGTAGGAAGCCTACGAGGAAATTTCTCTCAACGGCTTTCTGATAGAGATCACTTGCTGGAGCTTGTGAATATGTACTATAATGATGCAATAAGGAATGGTGAGGATATCAGCAAGCTCACTCATATGTTGGAAACCACCCAGGATTATCTGATTGGTACTCATGGTGCTTGTCAAGAATCTGAGAATCGGATTGAGCAGCTTAATGAGAAGTTGCCAGAATCACTTTTTACCTCCTAGCTTTCACAGAGTCACAATAACATGGCTGAATTATTTCATGTTACAAGGGAGGAACCTCATGAGTTGGTGGATCATGAGGAATAGTCTGTTTGGTATGTGCTTGAGGAATGTGCAGACAAAGTTGATGAAAAACAAGCACATGACTTTTTCCAGAATGAACTTGAGAGGTTCATTGAAAAAAGTCACTCTTCCAAGGAAGAGGGAGATGAGTACACCATATATGGATCAGCCATCAATGGAGAGGATACATCCACAACTTCAGTGGATGAAATGTTCAGAAGCATGGCTCACCATCCTTCATTCCCCACTTCACATTCAGCCACAAATTTTGGGAATGAAAATTGGGTAAAAGGATTCTTCCTCTTGGTGTCACATGATGAGCAGGAGGATCCTAAATTGAGGCCGATGACATGTTCCTTAACCCGTAGCAGTGGAGGCAGCCCATGCATGTGTGTGCAACCAATTTTGACAAGGAGGCATCAGATCTACACTTACCTTCAATGTGTGGGTTATTTGATGGAGTATTGCACCCTTGGATCAATGGCAAGGAGTTGAGCCATTGGATGAAGAGGGGATCACTTGTAGAGTTCCATAGATATCATGGGGTCTCTTTATTGGAGGAGGACATACATATGGTTGATCACATTCCATATGGTTCAGCAAATAAAAGTGCTTGTCCATCCATTGGTTGGATGGGTAGAGGCATAATTGCAATGAAGGCCTTGGAAGGTAAAAGGTTATCTTGTTTTTGCAATAAATTTTTTGTTATAACTGACATTGTCTTGAATTGTGAGCAGCAACAAAGATGTATTTTGCAGCCATTAGATGTCTCCAGTGCACATGCACAAGAGATGCATTTTGATTTGCATGCTTTCAATAATTTCTATGTTTGGTGGAGAAGTCTCACGGCTATTCAGTTTTGCATTGGGAGTCGCACACTTCAAGCATGGTGGATGGATCTTGGCATACCCTGGAGTGACAAGTTGTCACAAGTCACAGTGATGATGGATGGTATTCATTAGGGACCATGGGATCCAGGCATTCTTTGGAGTGACAACTTTCCAAAGGGGGCAGAAAAAATTGGGTCCTTACCGAGGAAGCAGTGGGATCCAGGAATTCTACTCAGTTATCTTAACTGGGTTAAGATTTTTGTTCATGATTTAGTGCAAATAGAGTTTACAGTGCAGTTTATTCTTCATAGTCATCTTGCATTTTCTTTAGATCTTTCTGAAGGCCCCAAGTTTAATTTTCAGGTTGTTTAGTGGATGGGGACAAATATAATCAGAGTGGTGCAGCAGAAGCTCGGTGGAATCCTAACATTGCTTGAGGACAAGCAATCTTGGGAAGGGAGGACTATCATGTCCCCAATTTTGGTTCATCTGGTACCATGGGTAAAAGGGGACAAGATCAACCCCTAAGGGAATTAAATTGTATTAATTCTATTTGCTTAGAATTAATTTTAACCTAAGTCTCACAAATTGGCAAATTTATTTATTAAAGTTAATTTTGATAAATAAAATTAATGGATAATGAGCAAGTGAGCCAAGAGGGCGCCCATGTGGAATATGTTGCCAAAATGGATTAGGAGGTGAATATATGGCAAAAAGATGAAGAGAAGGAAGGTGGAGATAAGGTTTCCAAATAATAATAATAAAAAAAGAGGGTGCACTTGCCAAAAAACAGTCCAGTTTACCAAAGAGGAAACATCCTAAATGGTGTAGTTTCCATTTCAATGCCCAGTTCACAAGGAAAGAAAGTGTTAATGCAAGCAGGAAACATCTAAGGGCAAGGAGGGCACAGTTTCTAAAGGAGAAAGCTTGTAAGGAAAAATCAAGGAAAGTATGTCCACTCATGGGTGACCTATTCTCACAGGTCACCAAGCCAAGTAACTTGCTCAGCAGGTCATCCTGAAGTTTATCAAAGAATCCAACCAACTCCATTTCACAACTTTTGTCATTGTGAAGTTTGTATGAGAGCTTTGAAGCTCCTCTAGGTTTGGTGATGCGCCCAAGCCACTCTATGGGTGATGTGCCCCATTCTCTCTCTCTCTCTCTCTCTCTCTCTCTCTCTCTCTCTCTCTCTCTAACAGGTATTGAAGACTATTGGGCAGCCATTGAAGATCGATTTGTAGCCACTGAAGATAATTTTGTAGCCATTAAAGTTCTGATATCAGTCTAGGGTTGAATTGCTTCAGAAGAGTGTCAGAGTTCAAGAAGAATCCTTCTCATTATCCCCTCTCTTCTTCCCCATTCTTCAGTATTGCAAGGTGTTGGTGGAAGGGTTGCTCCATTGAAAGATTTCCAGTGATCAATGTGATGAAGGATCTGATGTGTGATGGCCATATTCAGAAATTAAGTTTAACTTACAGCCATTCATTCAACTTCTATCATGGCCAAGTGATTCTAGTTCGAGATTCCCTAAGGGTGTCATGTTTTGTACTCAAAAAGGTGAAGAAATGAGGGATTGAATCTTCTTTCCTTCTGTCATTGGAGAGGATGGTTTGTTGCTGTTTTTCCAGCCATCAAAGCTCTGTAATAAACATCTAAACTCAATCCTAAAATATTCTCAACTTCTCATATGAATATGCCCCAAAGGCTCATGATGTAATAATGGCTTTCAGTCTTGTTTTTCGAGTTTATTTTGGAGTAGTTTCACCATTCAAGCACTGTACTTTCGAATGGTAGATGTATGCATCTGATTAGATGATTTAAAATCTCTTATATAACCCTCCTAATCCATTATAGAAATATTTTCAGCCAGATATATGTTTCAATGAAGGATTGGATAAACCTAGGGGGGTTTTGAAGGTTTTTATGGTATATAAGTTATCTGGAAATGTAATGAGGTGATGTAAATTTTGCTTCTCTATATTTTCAATCAAATATGTTGTAATAGTTCCATTAAATACAGAAGTAAATCTTACAGTGGTCAAATACAAGTTTAACTCCTCCCCCTATGCTCATCGGGCACTCTCGGATGACTAGTTTTGGCAGAAATTGAATTAAAATAGTTCTATTGGTCAGAAACTAGTTCTATCAGTTGCTGATGCTCATGTAAATACCCTAGAACACATGAAAACCTTAAGGTACTGAATTTGGGAGGGTTTTACCATGTTTTGGAAGTCAACCATTAAAACTAGCTCGACAGTCCAAGTCACGGCAATTTTCCCCCAACTCTTCATCCAGTGTTTAATTGCTGATTTTTTATGCCCATAGACCTCCATGAACACAAATATCAGTTTTTTAATCCTTCCCAACTCCCTGATCTAGTTTGTATATGCGGATGTACCCAGGAAGCATTGCGGTAGGCTTTAGCGGTAGCTGATGTCCGAAACATAAATGGTCTCCGTGCTTTGTACAAAGGATCTTAAAATTTTCCCTTTGTCCAAATTTTTGATGCACACTCTCCCATACAAATTTCAGAACCTAATCCCATTCCTACCATCCTCATTCAGAGTTTCAGTCCCCGTCACTTACATCGTGCTCAGTTTGAGAAATGGCCTTAAAAATTACTAGCAAAATCTTGTTAAAACTTTGAGTGGAAGTTAATATCTTGGTCAGATCTTGGCTAGGATATTACAAGTCTCTAGTTAGTTGGAAATGTCTCATATTGGATCTACAATGGGCCCAAATCCATTCAGGCACACTTTTCAAGGGGTATACTTGGTCATACAATCATTCTCCATCCTTGTTCTTAACAAGTGCTATGCATCATACAATTTGTGTACTTTACCACACCTTTCTCCCTCGGCCTATAAGATCAAATGGGATATTTTTCCAAAATTACTTATGACGGGCATAAGAAACTTGTGGTTCTTTAATTAATGCTAGCCCAATGTTCTCCTATGCCTTTAGGCTTTTTCCGAATCTATTTAAGTTCTCTTTTAGAATTTTTTAAGGGTTCTAAATTATTATTTTACACGCCTTTACTATGTCATATTAGCACTAGAATGTGACCTAGATCTCTTGCTTGAATCTCTCATACACTTGGGATACTAGGATTTATTGTCTCCTCAACCCTCCAACCAACTAGAGTCTTTGTCAATAAGAATCTCCTCTTCATTTTCTTTGTTATTTCTTATTATCTGAGCAGTTGTTTGTTATAGGGTGTCTTCAACTTTGTCCCATCTCAAACTCTCGATCTTCTAACATCACCACCTTAAGGGAGATTCCAACTCAATTGGTGAGTGAGCAAAATACATTCTAACTAACGGTACGAAGGGTCTCGTACTTTCATCCCATAGGTAGATCATCCATGTGTGTGATTGCTTCACATGTTATTTATTTACCATAAATATTTGAAGACAAATTTTTCAAATCTATTTGGTACAGGCTTTTCGAGCATATCTAGATATATTATGTAGGTTCTCATCCCTCTCATGGCTACTAGCTACTTGTCACTTGCCATAGTCCAAATAGCTTTCCATGTACTTTCTATTTTACTTTCAAAACTTGGTTAAGAACTTTGACTCGTCTAGGGTGGTCAATACATTCTAGGATCCCCCTCCCTCTTGCTTGCTCACCATTGTGAATGGAATAATAAATCTAATGCTTATGAGTTTCATTGGGCTAAAAAGCAAGGTTAACTAAGTTGCATTTGTCTCTCTCTCACACTCTCATTTTTAGTCCTCTTCACTTTACTACAAGTACAAAAGCACACCAAAGGTCTAAAGGTGAAGAAGCCCTAGTTTAGCTCTCTTGATAATTTATTGTTGCAAAGACTTGAGAGAGCTCGACGCACATTAAAGTAATTTACGATTCTCGGGTTTCATAATCCAACTTTTGTAATCTAATTAAATTAATGATGTGTTTCACCTTCTCTCCTTGCCCTGGATTTCTCACTTTAATGCAAAAACCAAGTGACAACCCCACTTCCCTTCCAAGCGCTAGATCGTGGACCTTCCTCCTTGCAAAATTGTGGTGTCTCACTCTAATTATCACATTATATGAACCCGTGAGATAAAGAAATTATGTAAATTGGAATCTTCGTAAATCTTTAATCAACAAGTTAAAAGAAAAAAATGAAAAAAGAAGCCTATCAAAATTCATGATTCTCAACAAGATACATAGAAATAAGTTCTTTGAGGCACTTCCCTTCATTATGAGAATGACACCCAAGGTCAACACTAGATTTTTAGGGCCAAGTCAACTCATGAATAAATCATAAATACCTCATCAACAATCAGCTCACTAAAAGCAACATATCACAAAGTGAGATTTGAATCCAGGTGAGGAAGATAACAATTTAGCTTACAACCAATGAAATACATCAAATTTACAAATAACCAAGAAAATGCAAAACATGATAAAACTTAATTATACGTTAAAAAAGTGATTATTTCATATTGAATAAAATTAAAAATAAAATAATAATTAAAAAAATGGTGTAAACTACTTCTCATTATAATGAAGTGAATCATTTTTTTTGTGATAATGAAATAAGGTGAACCAAATTAAGACCACCCATAGTATGACACCAATTTTAGCGCATAGAAGTAAAGATGATACCATCCTAGGCGATAAGATAAGACCTTTGTTAGTTTGGGTGGGTCCCATTTGCTTTAAAAGTAAAGAAGCTTTTAACTTGTATCATTGGCAATTTGGCACAACGCCTATCAAGAGTGGTGGGGACAATCAAAATGGAATGCTGGTAATCATCACCTTTAAAGTTTTGTGGACTCATTGAATGATTATTTGTCATAGGCTTCTCTCGCCATTTGACGGTCTTTTTATGTATAAATATAATTAAAATTTTATATATAATTATAAATATATGATGTAGAACATTTTATTTGTTGATTTGTTAGCAAAACGGTATTATATTCTTTGTGATTGCTTGTCCATGTACTATATACATGTATAAGTTAATTTTGTAGGAAAGAAATTTATCTTTAAATTAAAATGAGGTTGAATTTTATTAAAATTATAAAGGCATTCAAAGAATTTTATATGATACAAATTATTATAAGGTAGAATTTTGTTTTAATGATTTTGTCCATTTTAAACCTATTTAAAACAATTAAAGTTATGAACTTAATCATAAGTTGTTGAACCATCTCATTTCAATAAGAAGATGAAAGATGGCAACAAATCATTAAATTTTTATTTTATATTACGTTTGACTACTCTCATCTTATTTTATTTTATTTTTTGTAATTTGTTGTAACAACCGATAATTTGGTATGAATAAGAATTATTATTTTAGTGATGTAACAACAATAACCTCGTTTTCATTTAATAAATATTTTATTTTTTAAATATTAAAAAATTATATAAAGGATGTCATGATTTATATTTTATATTTTATAAATATATATACGTGTATTTTTTAAAATTATTCAGGATGTCAAGATTTTACTTTGTCATGCTTTATTCACTTTTCTTTAATTATGCTTTATTCGTTTTTAAATAAGATATTAAGAGATATTTTTCGTTTTTTAAATAAGATATTAAGAAATATTTTTTTAGTTATGTAAATCTTTATATTTATTAAATTAAATATATTAAAAATGTATGATCGAATTAGAAGTAGCTTTAGTGATAATTATAAGGAATATTGATTTCATTTAAATATTATTTAGGCATTTATTGGATGCAAGAAAATATGTTAATGGTCCAAGCTCGTTTAGATGTAGTGATTTTGGTTTTCCTTTAACAGTGATGAGTGGACACTCATTCACATATAACATCTAGTGATGGAGAGGTTTTGCCACCTTCAAAGTTATCTTTATATTTATAATTTGAAGAGCTTATCTAGGCTTTAAACATAAAGAAAAACCCAACACCACAAAAGCATTTGGAAGACTCGAACTATGCTCCCTTACTAACCACTAACAAGTTAATTTAACAAACCAAGTTTTACTTACACAATGATGTAAGTGAACTTCAAAATCTTCTTTTACAGCAAAGGAGGAGGAAAGAATTAAGAGAGTAAAAGTCTCTTCTCATGTTCATCTACTCACTCTCTTTTTGTAGATGTTGTGTTTTTGTTTGGTAATTGATCTTTGAAGGAATGGTCTATTTATCTAGATCTTCTCACTTGTTTCTACAAGGCCTCGGGAATGAAAGTTAGTATTAACAAATCCCTTATGTTCAGAATGACCTTGATGTTCAGGTAGTTGTAGGCATTGAAAACCTGTTGCATTTCAAATTAGTGAACTTAGAGGAGGGTATGAAGTATTTGGGGTTTTTCTTGAAACCAAATGACTACACGAAATGTGAAGTCTGGATTTGTGTAGTCCAAAAAATTGAGAAAAGAATTGACCATTGGTGCCACAGATGGCTCTTAATGGGGGGTAGACTCATTCTTATAAATATGTAATAGAGCGTATTCCAGTGTATTGGCAGTCCTTGGCCAAACTTCCTAAGTCTATTCTTGAAAAAATCAAGCAAAAGTGCTTTAAATTTTTGCGGGTGGGAAAGAAGGGCAAGGGGAGTTTCCATTTAGTAAAATCAGAAGTGCTTGCTAGGCCCAAAGTCTCAGGAAGATGGGGCTTAAAAAACATTTTATGTTTGGATCTTCCTTAGCAGTAAAGAGCATGTGGAGACGTTTAGTTGGGGGTGGGTTGTGGATCAAGGTGATGCAGGATAAGTATCTTAGAAATATGTCAGTTGAGCTATGGATCAAAATGGAGCCAAAAAGGATCTCTAATGTCTCTTTATTCTGGAATGGCCTTGTCAGAGCTTTGCCAGACATTACTAAATGGTTGGCTTGGAAGGTTGGGGATGGTAGTAAGGTGTTGATTGGGGAGGACCCATGGGTTGGTGGAGCTTCCTTCTACAAGTTATATGATGCCCTTATTGGCATGCTAAGGAACATAGGCATATTCACTTTGGCTCAGGTGAGCATCCCTTCTGCTTCTGGACAGATTTGGATGGGAGGTGTTGATTTAGGCTTAGTTGGGCCTTTAGTTGAAGAATGGAGGATTTTCAAATCAAGGGTTGAATCACTCTGGTATTTTTCTTTCAAATGAGGAGGACTCTCAGGCCTTAACCTAGAATGTTGTGGATGGCTAGGTAATAGCCAAGCTTGCTTATGAAGCCATTTGCTCTAAGAAAAATATCCTGGACAACAACTGGCGGTCTCCTTTTATCTGGAAATGGCTCTCTCCGCTAAAGTTAAAACTCTTCATATATCTCTAGCTAATAAAATATTAACCTCGGACAATTTTGTGAAGAGAGGGGGATAGGGCCCAAGTGTTTGTATTTTATGTAAGCAAAATAGTGAATCAGTGGATCACTTGTTTGTTAGTTGTGCCTTCACCAAGCAGGTTTGGAGGGAGGTTAGAGGTATTCTAAAGTTTCTTTGTTAATGGGTGACAATCTCCTATGGTCATAGTTGGAGGAAGTGGTTAGATCTACCCAAGAACCGGTTTAAAGAGTTGCTTGTCTACATTAGCTGGAAGATTTGGAATCACAAAAGCAAGGTTTTATTTTAGGATTGAAGGCCTAATGTCCATTCTGTGGTGGTGACAGTCTTAGGCGCTTTCAAGGAATTTGATCCAAGGAAGATGCCATTTAAGAAAAGAGTTGTGATTCCTCCATAGGTAAATCCTAGATATACCCTTGGTTATTTTGATGGGGCATGTCAAGGCCTAGAAGGGTCTTGTGGGGCAGGGATGTGCCTCATGTTGTCAAGTAATCATTCCTTTAATTTGAAGTTAGGGGTAGGGAGTTTGCTCTAACACTAGAGCTGAGCTTTTATCTCTTTGGGGCTTATTGTTCTTTGCTCGGTCCAAAGGGGTCTTATAGTTTATGGTTAGAGGTGAATCTCATGTTATTACTGTTTGGGTAAACATGAAAGTTGGTTTCGATGTTCTCCAGCTAGGGTGCTGGAAGAGGAAGACCAAATCTCTGCAGGAGGTTTTTTCTGACATTCTTTTTCTCCATGTCGACAAGGATTGAAGAATGATTTGATGGCAAGGTGGTATCCAGGGGATCCTTCCCTGTTTTCTTAAGGCTTTTTTGTTGATCTTCTTGTTGATGGTAGTGGCGCATGTGTGATGCCCTTTGATGTTGATAGAGGTGCCTGTCAGTAGGTATATCTTTGATTATAGATATGTTTTTGTTTTTTACAATGATACTTAGGATTTGGGTGTAGTTGTTGACAATGCTTATCTTTTTTAGTGATTTGTTTTTTTCAGAGGTTATATTGGTCCCTTTTTGGTGGACTTCTTGGTGAAGGATATGAAGCCTATTTTGTAGCTATTATATGCTTAGTTATCTGGACTTGTCAGATCTTGCGGTGATTTTGATAGAGGCTTGTGATATTGTTAGTCTTTGTACTTATTGGATATCGGTTGCTATGTTGATCATGTACAGTCCATATCTTAATTATAATATAATTTCAAATGTAAGGTTTTTTTGAGGAATTTAAAAAAACTTCAAAATCTTGAAATTAATTTTTCAAAATTTTTAAATTTACTACACACTTTCTTACTTTATCACTATCCATTTATTAATGCTCACTCATACATATTAATCTACACAAAGGAAAACCAAAACATGTGGAAAAAAAACTCGATTGTAATATAAACTTATTTTTAGTGATATACTATAAAAGCTTCATTTCATTATATTCCTTAATTTTAATGATCAATTTCAAAATTTTACTTCCTAGAGTGGATGATAAAATTTGTTTTAAATTGATAAAGTTTGTTTTAATTATAATTTAAATATTTTATGAATTTATATTTTTTTAAATATGAGTTTAAATATTATAATATAGTTTAAAATTCAGTATGAATTATTTTAAATTAATGTAATTGTATATATCCATTATAATGTAATAAGGATAAGGATATTGAAGCGTGTTGAATTCAATTTTACATTAAAAACAATATCTTCAATCATTATTCTTATTATTATTTTTAAAATACATATTTTAAAAGATGTATTAAGAATTATTATAATTTTAATTTTGTTATCCATTTTTATATTAAAAACATTATGAATCAACAATTTAAAAAAAAGTATGTCATTAACAATTTATATTAAAAAAAATGTTTACATAGATTTAGAAGATGTATTAAGAATGCATATAATCTTAACTTTGCTATCTATATTTCCATTAAATTATCAAAAATTTAAAAATGAGTATAACATTAATAATTTATATTAAAAAATGCATGCATTTATGTTCAAAAAATAATTATAAAGCATAGATTTTAGACATTGCCAGTGGGAATATATATATAAACATAAGAACCAATTAACCATTATTATAATAAAAACATTATTCCTAAAATGCTTGCATACATTTAGAAGATGTATTAAGAATGAATATAATCTTAACTTTGTTATCTATTTTTCCATTAAAATATCAAAATTTTAAAAATAAATACGTCATTAATAATTTATATTAAAAAATGCATACATTTATGTTAAAAAAACATTTTTAAAACATAGATTTTAGACATTATCAATGAAAATATATATATATATATATATATATATATATATAATCAATTAACTATTATTTTAATAAAAACATTATTCGAAAGATCAAATCCATATAATTATATGACATTTAAGTAAATTAAAAAATTCTAAGCATGAAAAAAACTCTAATCACATGATTTTAATTAATGAGATAAGACTTTCACTTTAAAATTATATACTTTCACTTTCATAACAACCAATTCCATAAATTTGTGTTTAACCCAAAAGAATTATTCCATAAATCATTTTTTTCAGGTTAAAATGCATGTACGGTAATGTCAAAAACATACCCACTCGTTAACCATGATTATGTTAGAACTTTTCTGTGATCCTCTCGACGCTGGACCTTAACAACCATCATAACTCGTCAGCTCAGCTCGCTGTGCTGATTGTAGGTTTCTTTATTGCCATCCAAAATTGAATGAAGCAAATCCTTTTGCCATTGTCTCAAATTCGATGCCCGCTTGATCAGGGTTCGAATCCCCTAGACTCATGAAAATCTTAAGAAACATGTTTTATCTGCCATGTTTTGAAAATTACTAACTCAAATAGATTTTGGCAGTGCAAATATTTTCAATTTTTGCTCTATGTTACAGCAGTTCACACAAACGGGACAAACAAAGGAGAATCACACAACTTCCGAATTGCTTTGCAAAAGGCTTAAATTGCCTCGTTATCTTATGGCATATTAAATACATGTTGAAATTAGTTAGCTGCCTTATGTCAAAATATTTGAGAATAGCTTCCTTATATATAATATTTTTAATCAAATATTTATAAATATACCATAATATACAAGATATTTATATAATAAAATTTAACATATATTTAAAAAACAAAAATATAAAATTTCAACAACTTCGGATATTGAAATGTGAGAGACGGAAACTACTTATTTATAGTCATTTTAATTAGTAAGCATGAAATTGAATGGTATTTTTGTTTTATAGTGTTTAAATAATTAATGTTTTTTTTTTCCTTTCTTTAAATTGGTTTTCAAAATTTAATCCTCCACTAATAATATGTATCTCTATTACACCTACACCAAATATTTGACGAATTCGATTTTATTGCGAATTTCCATATACAAAGTACCAACACAACCCAATTATACTACTATGCTTTATTCCAACTGAGACGAAAGTTCTATTAATCTCAATTGTCCTTGATGATATAGAAACTTTTCCTTAAGAAATGTTTACCTATTTCTATATGAAGCTTTAAGTATATGTTAGATTGGAATCACTTGTTACATTGAATACCAAACCTTATCCCTATCATTTTTTTTCATGGTTTACAAAGTTCATTATACATAAGCAATGTATCAATGCATTTCTTTTTAAAGTGCATCCTTTGGTGCCGTTTTTTAATAAAATAAATTCAATATGCAAAAATGATGCACTGGTTTAGAATTTGTATTAAGGGCACCATATGTTGATGTTACTTTTATTTTTAAGTGCACATTGCTTAACTTTAAAACAAATTTAACCTAAAATTTGCTACTTGATTTGTAAAACATATTTCATTATTTGTATATATCATTGTGCGAGGTTTTTATTGATAGAAGATGGTTGATTGAAAATTAGGGGAAAAACTTATAGTATCTAAGGCAAGAGAAGCGCGTCCCAAGAAGAGAAGTTATTTTAAGTTTTAATATAGATGTAATATATATTTGAATTATATGTCGGCTTAAATGATAATATTAGATAATGTGTCATGTGGAGCAAAAAATTGAAGAAACTCCAAAAGATTGCTCAACCTGAATAGAAAATAACATAAAAGATTTATGGTAATGTTGCAAAGAGCGGAATTAGGCGGACCAAAAGGTGGTCAATATGATATTTTTGTTTGAATTTTTACTAAATGTACTTCTTAATAATAACCGCTAACATGTTTCAAACATTCAATTTCACATTTGTTAATGATCCCCTACTTCAAATTTCCTTTCGCTACGATGTTGATTTGCTTGTTGTTTAATCATATTTTGTGTTATAGCCAAGTTATCTTTCAATAGTTGGAGATCCTCTTGTTGGTGTTGTATGTGATCCTCCATTGCTTGAACCTTAACTTTGTCTTTCAAGGATGATGTGATGGAAGGAGGATGATAGCCATAAATGGTGACATTTTTTATGAAATATGGAAAGATGTGTTGTACCACCATTGTGCTATGGGAAACCATTTGACCCGTTTTGTTTATTTATTAAATGCAAATCAATGAAGATACACTTCTAGGCATTTATTCACAATCTCAATTTGTCCATCCAATTGAGGATGGTAAGAGGAGTTGTGAGTTAGTTGAGTGCCCAAACAAGAAAATACTTCCTTCCAAATATTACACATGAAAATTGGATCTCTATCACTTACAATAATCTTGGGGACTCCATGTAGCTTCTAAATTATTTCCATGAAAGTTGCAACTATTGTACTTGCTCTAAAAGGATGAGAAAGAGAGAAAAAAATGGGCATACTTTGTCAGTCAATCCATTACTACTATGATGATAGTGTTTCCTTCTAAATTTGGTATACCTGTGATAAAATTCATTGATACCTCTTCCCAACACTGACTTGGTATCGCTAATGGTTGTAGAAGGCCTGGTGTCTTGATTATCTCTCCCTTATTCTTACATAAATATAGTTTATCATGGTACCATAGTGAATCATTATTCCACATAAATGTGTCTAATAAACTAGGATCCTCTTGTAGTTGTTAAACTATATTGCATGTCTTCTTATCCTACTTCCATTGTGTCCTTCTTTCTTCCACCCAATTAGACTGCATAATTGAAATAGCACAAAGTAATCGCTCTATGTCATCTATTTTTCTTGTCAATGCATTTGCCACCACATTTTATTTTCTCCTTTTTAGATAATTTCAAAGTCATAACCTAGAATCTTTATAACTCGTTTTTGTTGTTCTTCTAAAGATAATAATTGTCCCAATGAGTACTTAATACTGTCATGATATATTCTTACCTTGAAGTGTCTCCCTATTAGGTAAGGGCAACATTTCCTAATTGGATGCAATATGGAAAACATTTGTTTTTCATAAATTGGTTTTAGTAATTTTTTTCCTTTAAGTTGACAACTTTCAAAGGAAAGGGGTCTTCCTTCTTTCATTAAAATTGCACCAATGCCATGCCCTAAGACATCACATTCCACAATAAAGGTTTCTATGAAGTCAAGCATGGCTAATACATGAGTTGCACACATACTCACTTTAAATTTTTTGAAAGCTTTGGTTGCATCTTGAGTCCAAGAGAATGCCTCCTTTTCCAATAACCTTGTTAAAAGTGTTTTTATTCTACCATAATTCTTGTCGAACTTGCGGTAGTTTCCTGTCAATCCTAAGAATCTTTTAGGAGTCTTCAAAGTTTTGAAAATTGTCCATTCCATGATAGATTTAATTATTTTTAGGGTCTACTTTGACACCTTCATGAAATACACTATGACCCAAATATTCTATTTACTGAACCCTAAAGGCACACTTAGAAAGCTTGTCATATAGTTGGTGCTCCTTAAATAGTTTTAAGACCATGTCAACATGTTGTACATGCTCTTCCCAAGATTTTCTATAAATTACTAGATCATCAAAAAATACTAATTTTTCTATAGATTACTAATATCGTCAAAAAACACAATTTTTTATAGGGGAGGGCTTAAAAATAGAATTCATCAAGCTTTGAAATGTGGAAGGTCCATTGGTAAGGCCAAATAGCATCACCAAAAATTCATAATGATCTTCCTAAAGGTTGTTTTTGGAATGGCTTCTTTCATGATTTTGATTTGATGATATCTAGAATAGAGATCCAACTTGATATAAAGAAAATTGCTCCATGTAATTCATCTAAGAATTCATCAATGACAGGAATATAAAAGTTATCTTTAATGGTCATTTTATTGAGGTCTCTATAATCTGGACACATATGCCATGAACCTTCTTTTATGCAAACCACCACCACTGGAGTAGAGAAACCACTTTAGCTAGGTTGAATGATGCATACATCTAACATTTCTTAAACCATATTCTCAATCTCATTCTTTTGTGCATATGGGTACATGTACGGTCTAATGTTAGGTGGTACACTTCCTGGTTGTAAGTGAACAACATGGTAATGATCTCTAGTAGGTGAACAACATGGTCATGATCTCTAGTAGGTGAAAGACCTTTAAATGCATCTCTCCAAATACCTTGGAATGGTTGTCGATAACTTCTTGGAGATCCACTTGAATAGAGGGTATGGATGCTTGAACATCTAGTGGGCACAATTGTGCAATTACACCATGGTGTCCATTTTTTAGCAATTTTGCCATGTTGTTAGAGCTTATCATTATAAAGGGTTTCCTTGGAATATTTGTGAGTTCATTTTCCTTTCCTTTTGAGCATAATCTAAAGAAATTTTCCTAAAGATTTAAGAGCCATTGTTCCCAATGATTGTATCCACTAGACTCCTTGTATAACATCAACAACACCCATTTGGATTTCAATCATTTGACTATCCAATAAATACTCCTCTATAGTAAGCTTAATACTATGGCACTTCCATGAACAATTTATGGTAGCTCCATCTACAATCATTACTTGAAATTCTCGTGCTAGATATGAGAAGCAATTGAGAAGTTTGGTTGATTTGCAATTAATGAATTTGTGGGTACTACCAGATTGTTACCTATTTATTTTTTATATATATTTCTATACTAAGAGTTTGATGAGTTCTAATGCCAACCAATACATGGCAAGATATGGTTGGAGTAGTACCTTCTAGATCTACCTCTTGAGACTATTTCTACTCTGGATCTTCTTCCTCATCACAATCTTTGTAGAATAATTTCTTCTCACTACACTTATTCCCTTGTAATTGTTGTCACAATTGAAACATACTCCATTTTCTCTTATTTCCTCCACTTGCTAAGGAGTAAACCTTGTAGGCTGAGTGAGGTTGGAAGGGGGCAAGGGAATTTCCCTTTCTATAGGTGTTCGTAGTAGCCCTTCTAGTATCCATATTTTTATGTTAAGCCTTCCTTTCCAAACTAAAATCATTCTCCAATGGTTTAGGTTCAACGAGACATACCTCATATTGAATGCTTTCCTTTAAAGTGCCCATAAAGAGATCTAATAATTGTCGTCTAAAATGTTTTTCACATTAAGACTCAACTTCTGAAAATGCTTAATGTGCTCTATAACTGGACCTTTTTGCTTGAGATTTATTAATTGGATAAAGAATGTATTGCTCATAATATCCCTATAATGTGATGTCAATTCATCCGTAAATATAGACCAAGAACAATAGAGTTGTTTTTATGGTCACAAAGCCATCGGTACCATACAAAAAAATAAGGTTCTAAATACAAGGACGCAATATTTACCTTTTGTAAAGTTGGAACTTGGTGTAGATTAAGAATTGCTTCATCTAGAAAATCCATGTTATTGGATCATTGCCATCAAACTTTCTCATATCAATCTTAAGAATGAAGTAGTTCCTTGATATGAAGTTGAACCCACGATTATGTGGATCTTGGAGTAATGAGTGATTAGGTGTATAGACTCAAGGATCGTGTTCCCCGAGTATGATATAATTTTCTCTTAATGTGACTGTGATTTCATCATGTTGTTATGCTTATCCTCTTCTTAAGGATTTGACCTTTGGTTTATTAGGTTGCTTATATCCTTCAGAAATCCCCCCCTCATGTTTTTAAGGTTATTTTTGATATCATATTTGAAAGTTTGGATTTCATCCATATTCACCATATTAATTATATCGACCTTTCTTAGCATTTTAGTTTCCATTTTCCATACTCTTTCGCTAAGCTTGGACACCCCAAAGTCCAAATCATCATGCTCTTCTCATGCATGGATGAGCCTTTAGGTGGTCTAGCAGGGGTTTTAATTTTTTATCCACCTCTTTTCATTTGATTCCACTCATATTTATTAGATTTATTCTATATTTCCTCTTTATCATGCCTTTTGAATCACCCAAAACAGATATTCCAGTCAAAAGTTATGAGTTTCTGAGTTATCATGCCTTTAAAAACCCTAGTTTGTAGGTTGTCATGATGGCCAACCATGATCCTGGATTATCTCTAAAATTCCAGCCCCTTAAGTCTGAAATTTCATCCTATAATAGCCTAGTATGTCTTCTTGCAATGACACAAGTTTGACCCATGATGTGCTAAGAGAAAGTTATGGTAACTTTCCCAAAACTTGTTGTTTGTGTCCCTTTCAGGAGAGCGAACTTGTACGGACTAACACGTGTTTGATTTTTCTGTTCTATTAATTTTTACCACATACACTATGGCTCATATTCCTTCCTATGCAACAAGTGGCACTCAATTTGGATCTCTCAAGCTTATATATAACAATTTTCTTTAGAACATTTGTTTGAGACTATTTTTTGGACTATTCAAAAACCCCAACTTACACAGACTATAGCTCCGAACAGATAATGAAATAGGAACAATTTTTTTACCATAGGTACTTCACTATGTCTTTTGAGGCTCCTAAAAATTTCATGGTCCGAGATGTCCCCCAAAAAAAATTATAGTGAAAATAGCTCTAATACCAAATGTTATGCACCAAATTCCCAAAATAACATAAAATTAAAAGGGGAGAGTAATCCAATGCCTTGAGAATGCAATTAAGAGGTGAATAAGAAGCCTCTTTGGGGTCTTTGAGGGGGCAACCTCCTTTTACAATGTATCAAATGCACAAGACAAGATGAGATGATCATAAAACTAGGCCTCTTTGGTAGATATATATATAGGAGACAAAGGGTACAATTACAATCAAGGTCCCCATTGACCAATAAAGACAATATTAATATAATAATAGAAATGTAATTTCATAGTAAATAGGGCTTAAAATAATTCATTTAAAGTGGTGTTGGAAGTTAATGAGAAAGTGATTTTTTTATAAAACTATGAGAGATGTAGGGGAAAGAACAAATAAACCTTGTTTTCTATTTACAATACAAAAATCAATCCACTGACTCTAAGAATTAGGTTATACATTAAATATAGCATGCATTTTTGAAGCAATGGTCAATGAGACCTATGAGATTTGTAATAGCAAAATCATACAATAACAAAAAATAAACATTTAAAATATCAAATTAATAGTTTTGCTATATTTATTTTCAGATAAATATCAATTGATTTTTTATTGTGTTTTCAGTTTTTAGGAATATTAAAAAATTTCAAAGTGCAATCGATGTGATATATGAAACATGCCGGTAGGGATGTCAAAAAAATCCTAAAATGAGATGGTCAAAGAAATTAGCACAATTGCATCACTGAGGAACCATCCTAGAAACCACCTGCATCAAATGTATGTATTCATTGATTTTTTCTATGTATAGAGAGTTTACTTATCACGCGGAATAATAATTTTCAATTGTTTTCATGTTGTAGAAAAAAATGGAACCCATTCAGCACATAACACGGGACGACAAGGCAGACCCAATGGTTGATCGTAAAGTTTGTGAGTACTTAATGTGTTTTCATTATTTAAGATTTTATACTTGTTGTGATGTATATGTTTTAGATGATTTGCAATCCTCCATTGATATTTTCTGACATGTGCTAACATACAAAGAAGAGCCATTCTAGTATTTGATTGACATTGGATTAAGTAGGGGTTATGAGTATATCTTTGAGTATCAATGGTTAATTGAGGAATTTGAAAGAATCTATGTTGTTTTAAACTTCCCTTATTTCATAATTAATTTAACAACAAGAAACCTTCGATTATATTATGATTTTTCATGGCACATAACACTCGTAAGAAACAAAGTATGAACTAGAGCAACATAAGATATCTTGAGAGATGACATTGTTGTATGGTATGCTTTTCATATGTACACAATCATGTATAATATACTTTAAATGTAAATATAATCATTTACAATTTATTTCTATGTTTGTAGATGAAACATGAAGGGGTGCATAAATTCAAGCCAATTTAATGTCAAATTCAAACCAATCAGCATAAGATTCCAAATAACCCAAGTGAAATACCTTGTGCAAGTGATGAAGAAACGAGGCATGCAAGCAGCTCAAGCAATGGCAATAGTTCGAGCAATGAATGATGATCATCCAAATTGAATTTTACAAGTTGTACATTTTGGAATGTTCGTCTGTGAAAATCAAACATGTTGTTTAATGTGGACATATTGTCCCAATTGGATGGTGGCATGTTACCAACAACTGTAACAATTATTCATTGACATTTTGAATATTGTGGACCTTTATGTTGTCCCATTTTACTATATAATGAAAAATATCTTATTCTTATATAATAAATTGGGTTTCTTATTCCATTGCATTGTCCAATGTCGTAAAACTTTACGTTGTTAACTAAATATATAGATGATTTACATTGTCACAGTGAACAGAGATGTAATTAGTGGTGTATTTGTTTAAATGATATAAAAAAATTAATGCAGTGATTATATCCAAATATAATAAATAAAATATAAAAAACAATATTATGATTAAAAAGTCTTTGATTTTTTGCTAATTAATTGACATTTTGTAAAAGAAACAAGAAGTTTCATTTGCATACCCACAACGTGGAAAAACCAACACTAAATCATGTCGCTATATTGTATCCATTTGAACTCAACTATGTCATTCATACCTACTTACACATCAGTGAGCTTAAATAAGTATTACACATCGATGTGAGAAAAATGTAATAATAGCATTGGTGCTCCTAACGGAAACAAAAGCATTGCTTCCTTCAACAATACCATTACCATTGTTGTTACGGTTATAATTATCAGTTCAAGAACTTGGATGTGCAAAATAAAATACACACTGGTGCTTTTACATATGTAATAGTTATCAATGCTTAAATCATTATATAAGATATGCACCGAGCCTTCATAATATATATGATACATACTAGTGTGTACTATTTATTTTCAAATCCCCATTGTTTATCAATATGAGCCACCCCTATTCATTTTATTGATGGTACAACCCCAATGTTTTTATATTTAGAATATGCACAAGTAATTCAAAAATATTTCATGATTCTTTGTATAGATATTTCTGAGGCATCATTGTGTATCAATTAGTAGCATATTGGTGCATTTTATTTATAATTGATACATGGGTGCACCATATCAATATAGGCACACCAATAAAAAACCTCCACTAGAACCTCTAGTTGTCCAAAAATATTAGTTATAGTGGAAATACATCAAAACCTCTACTACCAATTATAGAGGTTTTAGTGGAGGTTTTTTTATAATTCTACCCAATCTTGTAACGCTACTAACCTCCACTATAAGGTGTTTTCCTCATAGTGTTTTGTTCCCAATCCCCACTTTTCCTTTATTTTTACAATGGCATGTCATCATTTGTTAAAGTGTGTGTGTCTATGCAATGTTTTTTCATGTAAAACTTACATCGTGTTACATAATGGATGGTTTTATGCATTTATTATCTTCGATCATTCTTAAGTATTATCCTTATTTCTTGCACACACAATCTTCACTTCATCGGACTTGTCCATGTTTGAGGTTATATGATTTACTTAAGCCTTAATGTAGGCCCATTTAGCTTGACAATATATGTTCCAATCCATTGTCCATATCCCTACTCGAACCCAATGATGTCCATAGTCAATCTTTTAATGGGTAGAATATCATTTGCATTGATCATTTATCCTCGGTCTTTTAGATTTAAAAATTGACAAAACTTACCAATCTATTGTCTCCCTACAAGGTTTGAGAGTTCCTTACAAGTGGTCCAACGTGAGGGATGTCTTATCTTAATATGATTGGCTTGGACAATATCCTTCAATGCCCTTTTTTTATTTTCCCTCTCTACAAGATTTCTCTAGTTCTTTGGGTAGATTCCATCTTGTTTGAATTGTCAGTTCAACATCCACCTCCAAAGGGACATACTTTTTGATGTTCCTTGCTTAACCAGACACTTCAAGAAGAAGTGAACCTTCGTGTTGTATATGAAATAACAAAGGACAACATCCTATGTCCATTTTTAAAGGCTATTGTATTGTTCTCCTCTTACCTACAGTTCCACTTTGAAAAGCTAATATATTGTTCTCCTCCTACCTACAGACAACGACCTTAGGCAATTTATGGTATTCATGTGCAATTTAACTCCTTTACACCTCAATGTTTTCCATCTTTATGTGTCACCCTTCCATTTTTATGCATCAATGTTTGAGTCCAAGTAACTCTACTTTCCCTACCATAACTTGTTTTCCCAATGAATACATCAATGGCTAGTGTCATTAGTGTCCTCACTCCTTACTGTGTGATTGTGATGTCAAATTCTAGGTTTTTTAAACATGTCCTCTTTTATCTTCCCCATTTGGGTCCCTTCATCACTTTTTCGGATCATCTACCTTACTCGTCGTTAATATTTCCCATCTCACCCCACAAAAAAATTCCATAAGAAATCTTTCTTGTCTTTGTACCTTGGGACATGAATCAAATTGGGATGCATTGGAACTCCTTATATTGACCTTTCAAAGTCTTGTTACATTAAAACCATCACTTTTAATGCCTTAACATACCAATGACTATACTAATGACTACATCCCTTTTATCATAGTTAATCTCCCTTATAATCACTTTCTTCCATGAGGATCACTCTATCTTTGGCGTTCACCAACCTAGCACTAATAGAAGTTGTCATAGGGGACCACTGAAGTCCTTTATAATAGTTTTGAGTCTCAATAACTCTACTTACAATATTTCTCATCTTTATCTAATGTAAAGGTGTTGTCTTCCTACTAGCTTCCTTCTAACTTGCTTACAGGGTATCACATTCATCTCGGACATTATTTAGTGACACATATATTAGGTTCGTAAATTTATAATGACTAGAGGACCTATGAAATCTACCTTAACTAGACCCCCCATGGCATGTATTATCAATAATGTCACCCAACATATCTTCCAACATTACTTCAAATTTGTGAATGTTTATTCAACTTCCATTCCATGTTGTTCTTCTTCAGCTAATCTACATCCCCCTGACACTTCAATGTGTGCATTAAGATTGATAATTTCAACGTGCTACAACATGGGGTTTGATGTGCAACTTCTTTTGGTGAATATTTTTCACTCTTCCTACATGCATGTCAATGTCTTCCATGCTACTCAAACTACACATTATTCATTCAATTAGGTTTTATGCAAAATATACTTTGTCATACATGTTCTAATCGTTCGTGACTTAGCTTTGTGCTTCCTTCTGACTTTGCTTAATGTTCTATTTATGTGCACCCTTCCTCCTTCAATTTTAACTTTGCCTTATTTCCACTTGATGCATGCTCTCACCTCTTAGACTTTCATTAGATGTTGTTGTATCAATTTGAACTATTAATACTATGCAAATCGTAATATGGAAACTATATTAACCAATGAATAATACTTTCATATTATCATCACTATTTTGTATTGTATTATTGCTCTCGATGTGAGGATGTGAGTAGTTGTATATGAAGCCTTTCCTTCATTAACCTCTCTTAAAGAATCGATCTCTTGAAACTTCACAAATTCGTATTATTTGATCATTTATTTTTTCAAAATGAAGTGATTCTTTTTCATTTATTTTAAATATATTATTTTGTTTCAAAACACCGCATTATAATATATTAAACACATTGTTGCATTATTTCAATTGTAATACCCTAAGAACATTATGGAGTTGTCCATTGAGTCTTCTTGGGTACTTGAAACACATGTAATAACTAAGTTATGCATATGTTTATTGCACCGAGAGGCGCTCTACAACCCAATATGGGAGAGATCTTGTAACGTGATGTAACGTTAGTAATGTTAGTAAAAAGTAATGGTGATAGTGAATATTATGGGAGAGATCTTGTAACGTGATGTAACATTAGTAACGTTAGTAACATGTCGGCCAAAAATAATAGTGATAGTGAATATTATGGGAGAGATCTTGTAACGTAATGTAACGTTAGTAAAAATTAATAGTGATAGTAAATATTATGGGAGAGATCTTGTAACATGATGTAACATTAGTAACGTTAGTAACATTTCGGCCAAAAATAATAGTGATAGTGAATATTATGGGAGAGATCTTGTAACGTGATGTAACGTTATTAAAAAGTAATAGTGATAGTGAATATTATGGGAGAGATCTTGTAACGTGATGTAACATTAGTAACGTTAGTAACATGTCGGTAATCTAATTTTTTTAAATGTAGGTCCTTCACAGACCTCCTCAGTGCAAATCCAAATCCGCCTCCCCTCCTCTGCAGCTCCAGCTCCACTCGCAACTCTCCTCCCAGTGCACCGCGTCCTCCTCCCACTACGCAACCCTTCTCCTCCCACTGCGCATACCTCCTCCACCGTGTCCTCCCACTGCTCCAGCTCTCCTCCCACTGCACCGCGTCCTCCTCCCCTCCCGCCGCCGCTTGCACCTGCAAATGCCATGTAATATAATATTAAAATTTAATATAATTTAATTTAAAATATGAAATTATATGGCTGTTAAATTAAAATCAATTTTAATTATATGGCTGTTAAATTAAAATCAATTTTAATTATATGGCTGTTAAATTAAAATCAATTTTAATTATATGGATGTTACATTATTTTAAATTATATTTTAATGTAATATAATTTATATTTAAAATTATATATTAATTTAATTTTAAATTTAAATATATATTTAAATTTAATTATTTATATTTAATTTAATTTAATATTTATATTAAATTTAATTTAATATTTATATTAAATTTAGGTAGGTCACATGTTAGAAGATGAATATTTCGAATTTATAATCGGTTTTACAAAGATCTCACATGGATTTATGTTCATGTATTTCTATGTATTCCATGTAATTTGGTATAGATCTCTTACAGAACTCCTAAGATGGTCGAGCAATCAGGATGATCATTTTGGAATTAGTAAATTTTTGCATGAATGTCGACCTGCTCTTCTAACCTCCAAAATAGAATAATTTGACAATTCTCGAGAAAGATTCTAACATAAAAAAAGAAAATAGAATATTTTTAATTGAAATCCATAAGTTTCAAATTTTTTTTTTTTTAAGAAATAGATATAGAATACATAACATTTTATTTAAATAATATAACAAATTGGAAAGAATTATATATATATATATATATAAGAGTGAGAAATATAGACTTACACATTTCAGTCATAATAATAAATTTAAAATTTAAAATGAAATTTTTTAATATTTTAAAAATTAACTTATATCTTTTTAATATTATAAAAAATTAATTGTTTTTTAACATAAATTTACTCATTAGATATCTACTCTCTATTTGGTTAGAGAGGCAATGATATGCAATAAGCTAATCATTTTAACCAAACTAAATAAATAATGAATTAAATACAACAACTTGAAAAGTTGTTAATCATTAGGTATCTACTTGAATTAAAAACAATAATTTGAGTTAATCATTAGGTATCTACTTTCTCTATTTTTTAATTAGAGATGTAGTCATATACATTAACCTAACAATTTTAACCAAATTATATAAATAATAATTAAATTAAAAATGTAAATTTTACTTAAAAACCAAGAATTAACATTTTAACCATTCAAATTCAACAACTCTTAATAATTATTTTATTATTTAAACTACATGAAATTATATTTAAAATTAAATTAACATTTAATTTAAATTTAAATATAAATATATATTAATATTTACATATAAGTATATAAGTTCTTTATTATGTATAATAAGAACTACATGTGGTATAGTGGTAAGGGTGTTGGGATAATGGGCATGAGGTCCAAGGTTTAATCCTCCTAGATCACCTACTCTTTTTTTAAATATAGAATCTCGTAAATAAATTGAATTTCATTATCATGTAAAGTGAGTTTTATACTTGCATAGATTTCAGTGTATGGGGTCTTTTTATTGTATATTTTTTAGTGTAGATGTTATTCTGTGGACGCATTGATTTCAGTGTATGGACGCATAGATTTCAATGTATGGAGTTTTTTATTGCATATTTTTCAGTGTAAATGTTATTCTGTGGACGCATTGATTTCAGTGTATGGACGCATAGATTTCAGTGTATGGGGTTTTTTAATTGCATAATTTTCAGTGTAGCTATTATACCATGGACGCATTGATTTCAGTGTAGATTTCTTGGATGCATAAATTTTAGTGTGGATAGCATCGATGCATAAATTTCAGTGTATATGTTAATGTTTGACTTTTTTGGTATAGAGTCTAAACTAGAAATGGAAGATCTGCATGCATAAGATGCTATGAGACAAACTGGCGAAGAACCAAAAATACAGAACGTTGAACGTCATAAAACATATCAAGGAAGAAACTCTTATAAAATGACAACAAAAGAACGAGAAGAAGACTTGAAACGAAAAGCAGAAGAACAAAAAGAATTTCGAAAAAGGAAGTTGGACGAAATGACAGCAGAAGAATGAGAAGAACAAAGAAAACGAAACGCAGATCGACAAAAAGAATACCGAAAAAGAAAGTTAGACGAATTGACAACAGAAGAACAAGAGGAACAAAGAAAACGAAACGTTGATTGACAAAGAGTGTATCGAGAGAGAAAGTTGAAGCAGTTGGAAGAACAAATAAATCAAGTTGCAGAACAACAAATAAATCAAAATGTACGAAATGATGACAGAAGAAGGAGAAGAACGAACAAAACAAAACGCAGATCAACAAAAAGAAAATCAAAAAAAAAAGTTGGGCGAATTGACAACAAAAGAACGAGAAGAACAAAGAAAACGAAACGTTGATCGATAAAGAACGTATCGAGAGAGAAAGTTGAAGCAATTGGAAGAACAAAAAAATCAGTTTGCAGAACAACAAATAAATCAAAATGTACGAAATGACGGCAGAAGAAGGAGAAGAACAAACAAAACAAAACGCAGATCAACAAAAAGATAATCGAAAAAAAAAAGTTAAGCGAATTGTCTCTATTTTCCAGTTTAACAATTTACTCAATCCTTAATACTTATTACTTACATTATGATAATTCTCATAAATGTATCTGTGTTTTCAACTTAACCTGTTCCTTACAATGTTGATCAAACTCCAGTTTTGTGTCACCGCCCACGACTAAAACCAACCTAGATCTAAATCCTAGACTCTATCAAGCGTCGAGAGGGATCAAATCTCCCGAGGTGCAAACCTCTCCTCGAAAAGCTCAGGTATTGCACTCAAAGAGCTTTTCGAGGAGAGGTTTGCACCTCGGGAGATTTGATCCCTCTCGGCGCTTGATAGAACCTAGGATTTGGATCTAGGCTGGTACAAATGCCAATACTTCCATCATATCCTACATCAAGGGTATATTTCATGTAACATGGTGAGATGTGTCGTCTCGGATTGAGACGAAGTGAGCTATGGCTTATGAGTTTAAGTCAACTATAATATGATGATTTGATGTAATGGAGAAGACTAATTTGATGTTTAACACGAATTTTAAGATTAAAAGTCTAATAAGTTCATGATATGAGTAATTTCCATTAGATCAAAAGTCTAATATCAATAATCTAATAAGTTAATGATTCGAGTAATTTCCATGAGATCATAATTTAACGTAGGAATCTTAAAAACCCAAACATTTGTTATAATTTTAACTAAAGAAGACCACCAAAATTGTACACGTGGTTCTTAACACATTGGATGGAAATTATGCCAACATTCAACACTTCACATAAATGCTTAATACATGTTGACTAGGTTTTTAGCTGTCTTTATTTGTAGTGAATATATTTTTTACATGCTACAGCAACAATTGTTTAAGGGAGAATGCCTCTCTAGATGTATGGCTAAAGTTTTACCTTATTTTATTTTGTCTTTTAATATTTATTTTATTTAATAAACTAATTTGTAAATATGGCAAATATGAACCTTAACTTAATATCAATATGGTACAAATCAAGGAAAAAGATATTTCAACCTTGTTCTTCTTCGAAGTAAGAGTAATGTCTCTATTAATTCATCATGGTTAGTTTCCATTTTAATTTTTAATGTTAGCCTTCAAAGATCATAATATTAAATAATTCAATCCACTCATTAATTAGCCATTGAACTAGGTTGCACTCTAATAGCAATCAAATTAATACAATTATTTTAAGGCAAAAGATCCAAACCTACTCCTTTTAGACTAATGGTGCAAACTTGGACACAATTATGACTCAAGAATGAAATGCCATATAATTAGTCTTCGTGCTAGATGGCTTCCTCAATGGACTGAAAATGAGGCATGAATCGGAAACTTCACTAGAACAAGAAAGGGATCCAATCCCTTCAAACTATACCTTATGGATATTTCACACATATTATTCATATATGTGTCATTCAAATGTGCATGTAGATAGTGTTCACCGTGTACTCTCCATACATGTCCTATATGTGGTAGTATGGTGCCTCACTTTAACCACCATACTACATTGTAACGACTCCACTAGAAAGTTATCATCAAACCTTCACTTTCTCAAGTGAACTCCCTCTTGTGTTTTCCCTCTTTCTCATTTGTCCATGGACATTGATAGCTCTAGCTCTTCTAGCCGTAGTTCCTTTTATGTTGATGCCAACTAGCTCCTCCCTCCAAACATGTTAATTCAGTATTTTCATGCATAAATGAGCTTTGTAAATGTACCTTCAAACACTTAACCAAGTACTTATGCAACAAAACTTCCTAAACAACCTCCAAGCCAAGGTTTTTAGCAATCGATGTTCAAATATCACCTTCAAACATAGGACACTTCCACCCTTTTCCAAATGAATAAGGGTAACCTTGTAGGATTTATAACACCTCCTTTTAACATGACACAAAAAACTATTTATTTCCAAGAGTGGCATGCACCTCTTGCCCCACCTTCAAGATAAGTGATCATCCAACCTTGGTTAATGTATATCCAATTTGACATCCAACCTAGCCCAACATGTAGGACATGTGCCCAACGCATGCCCAACATGAGATAAATGACTCAACAACCTATTCAACTTGACCAAACTCTAGAGTCTCTAATCCATACTTAAGAGCTTGAACTTGGGAGCCTTGGATACCTCTTAACCCACCAAAACCTTCTTCAAACTAAAATTCAAAACAACCCATTTGAAACCTCAACAAAGGCCATTCAAAGTGACCTCACTAGCCAACCTTATGTTCCTACATCTTTGAAATATAGGACACATAGATTTTCATCTCACATGATAGGTTCTCATACAATGTTTGTAACAACTTAGATGACAAACCTTCCCCTCAACCACAAAATGGGTACATGTATCATGTCATAAATCAAACACCGTTTTGTATTATCATGGTCTTTAAAGAAAATATTTTAAGACTTCTCATAGAGCACCAAATCCTTTAAACCCGCCAATTTTTAGCATATCAACATGACACTTCTTCTCCAAGATAAGAAGTTCCATATCAACCTAACACTTCTTCACCAAGACATGAATGTTTATTCAACTTGTTACTTATGTCTCTCAACTTGAAATTGAAACATTTCAACCACTTTCCCACAACCAAGCTTGGAGAGTATGCCTCCTAACCCTCTAAATCCTCAACTTACCACTTGGGTCGAATGTGTAAGTGTTTGAACTAGCACATAAAATTTAGATATTGAACCTTCCTTACTATAGTTTAAATATGAGTATTTTGATTTTAAATATTTCCCTTATGCCCATACCTCATTCCTTTCCTCCTTGGAATCCTTTGGACATTTTACTCTGGAATTTTCTATTTTGTTTCCCTTCCTCCACAAGTTTTTCTTATGGTCTTCTTCTATTCCCCTTCTAGAGCCCTTCTCCTCCCTCCCTTACTCTACTTGGACCACTATCCCTTGGTATTTGTCCATCCTACCTCTTTTTCTTATTTGAAGCTCATGGTATCTTCTCCTCATCCTTCTTAGCATCCCTCATCATGAATGTTCCCATATGTGGTTGTCTCTCTTGCTTGGAACCCTTCCTTTTCTCTTATGATTCATCCCAGGCCTTTTGTTAATCCTTCTTCCCTACTTCACTTGGGGTAAGTGTCTTTCCTCCATTAACTTCCTACTTCAAGGGTATCCATTGTGATTCACCTTTCCCAACTAGGATGAACCTTTGCCTTGACCATCCATGGCTTCTACCATTGTTTCTCTTGTTTTCCTCCAGTTCCCCCAAAATATTAGGGGCACTCTCCTACCCTTTGTCACAGTTTCCCTTCGCCTTTTTGTCTCTTGTCCTCTTTTTGTTTACATCTCTAGCATCACATGATCTATCTAGTTCTTATTTATCCCCTTTGGTCACTTGATTTAGAGATGTCTTCTTATAGGTTGTTTCCTTAAGATATGGTAGGCTAACTCCTAGATCCCACTATGGGATATCATCCCTAAAGAGGAAATATTTTAGTAAGTTTCCAAGAGGGGGTCTAGAAGTGATGAGCATTGTCATGAAGAAGGCTTCTCTCACTTTAGGATTACCATCCTTCCAATCCAACAAGGGCATCCCTAATGATGATTAAATTTTTCGTTGTATCTATTTCACACTATACATGGAAATGGAGCTTATGAAAATAAGCGTATCCATCAATGGATGTTGAGGGTTTGGTTACACAAGTGTGGTTGGTGTGGTACTCGTTGAGCTATGTATTCTAGGTTGTTAAGGATTCGAGCGAGTTATTGAGGAGGCAAAACTACATCCTCACAATACTTATTGCATACTAAATATTCACAAGAAAATCAAATGATGAAATAATTATGTTATATTCACATTCAAATTTTAAACCAATATGTATCTCTATAAAAGGAATACAAACAAAAAGAATGCTCACTAACAATCGCATTAAAACAAAGACACATATTAGATCAATTAGTCTTCCATTAAACAAGGTTTTTGTAACATAGCAAAGTCTATACATAAAATTTTCAAATTTCCTACAATTACAAGAAAACACTTGTGGTTACAAAACCACAACTTGATTCCCTCCATGGAGACTAAAATCTACTAGAAGTGGTAGCACTGGATTTAGATCATGGTGATTGGAAATCTATAATTTCATGATATAAAGAGTAACACAAGAAGACGTAATCATAATTCACGACCAATGAACCTTGAGTACCCAAAAAACATTATGAACCCCTTCTTCTCTCATTTTGCTTTATTAAAGAAAATTAAAGCCATTCTTATTATACCTACCAATAGGTAGTGTATCTTGCAATGAGTTCAGCGTTGACTTGCTATTAATTTGCTTTGAATCACTATTAGTTTGCTTTCAATTACAATGATATTCATATTTTAACCAAAGCTTACAATGTCCATGATTTTATGTGCTATGCTTATCCAAAGGTTTTTTTTCACTTGGCCTCTTATTCTAGCGACGTCGACAGAATTATCGATGCTCATGCTAATATTTAAATAAGCATTCAATTAACACCATACTCTCGACATTTTCCACCGTATGCAGGTTGAAACTTCTTGGTTGGCTTTTGTTGTTACTAGCTTATACGTTGCATGTTACACGTATCACTTGGCACTGCCTTCATCACTTGAAGAGTGAGATTGAATCGAAAACAAATATTATGTAATCGAAGACAATAAAATCAATAGCATATTAGCATATCATCAACATAAATTGAAGTTTAGGAACTATTACTTGTGCCCTACCTTATGCAGACGAACTAGGCGATTCAATCTAAATATAGTTTTTTGCATATCCAGGTAACTAGACTTTCTTTCTAAGAGAAGGAAGGAAGAGGCCAACACAAGGACATATACTCGCTAAGTGCGGATGCTTTGAAAGCTTTCCTTTTTCTAAAGTCTTCAAATTTGCATAGGAGTTTCATGTATTAAATCTAGATATTTTTTTAATCTATGTTTGTGCTTCATAGATATGATATTAAAATAAATAGATCTATGTTATTATGTTACATTACAACCTAGAATATAGAGCTACACCTTCATTGATTTTGAAAACTTTGATGGAAAACTTGCTCAACTAATGGGGTCAGAGTGGTGGCCATAAGATCCACCATTAGATTGTTGAAGGTCAATCTACTGGGCTCAAACACAAACACTCCATGTATAGCGCGAGGGGGGGCTCTTAATTCAGGATGTCACTACACTTCCTTTGCACCATGTCATATACTTCTATATTGGCATTCAAATATACCATTTTGCTATATTCTTCAAATTATAAAACCAACAAAAACCAAAGAACAAACAGAGCTTGAATTACTGTAGGCATTATTTGCATGCAAGACAGATATATTTACACCATCCTTGAATATATATCTTCATCAAAATCACAACCAAGAAAGGGATGCATGCACGAACAAGAACTATTAACACAAATAACTCGTATTCCTGCCTATGCCCTTCTTACCTTTGTTTTTGATGCCAATGATGCCTTTGAATTGGTTGTTACTCTAGGTCAGTGAATGAGTTCAACTGGATTTAGGATTGTTCCATTCTCCTCCTCCTCTTCTAGTACCTCTACCCCTAATGTTAATGGTGGTGAAGCCCCTACTACTTCTAGGCTAACTAAGTCAATATCAATTGAGTCCATTGGGTATGACTTGTATCAACAACAATTGTATCAATAGATTATGGCTAGCGATGTAATAATAAATGGTGTTGGACGAAGTGATGATGCATGTTATGATTCTTCAACCACCTCTATATATGCTTAGACTCTATAAAATGCTTAGACTCTATAAAATGCTACTAGTTATTATCAAGCTTTAGTCCTCATTCCAAAACGAATCAAATACTTAGATTTACTACATATTAGTGGACTATAATAATTACCAAGTACAACGTAATCAACTAATCTTGGATCATTTTTTTGGTATTACATTAACAACCACTCCCTTGCTTTGTAGCGTATGTATCCTCTTCTCTAAACTCAATGGATCCCTCTATATCAAGTTTTTAAAAGAATTGATGTTGAATCATTATTGTTCCTTTCACATCATTCTTATTAGTTCAAAGTTAGTCAGAAAAGCCCCATTCCATGTGTTAACAATGCAAGGCATGCCACATGATCTAGATGCTTATTGTTTAATGATAGCACTAGTCGTGGATAAAATAGAACCAATTCTTGTTTCTCAATTATCGATTTCAAATTTTTACCAACTTTATAACATTCGTCGATGAGTTGGATAAATTCGATTCTAAGGGAATAACCACACCAATTGGTTCTTTAGCTTCAGTGGTCATTTACCCCCATTTTGTAATATTGGTTCTAACAAGGAGTAATAGTAGACGAAAGTCGATACCTTCCTGATAAACCAATACAATGCATTCCATTAAGATGTTAATTCATAGTTCTATACTTAACCTTCTTTTTATGTAGAGGGCATTCTCATATCGACGGCAGAACATCCTCCATATGTATATTGTTTTGACCTACAAATGGTACTTAATAATTAGAGGGTTCCTATGTTACAACAAAGGAAGGTGCAGCTTCAACCTGTAGATTAGTGTTTTGACTTGCGCACGAAGGTCGTAGCATCCATAATGTATTACTCGACACACACATTCTTGCTCCAAAATGGGAGGGCAATTATTTTAACAATCTTTGGTTTGCACACTAAACGTTAAGGCATTGACATTGCATTAAATGCTAATCTAAATGTAGGGTGATGTTATGAAGTATTATATGGCAATTGGTGGCAAAATAAGAGATCCACAGTATCATTCAATTACATTAAAAAAAAAATGAATGTTGATGTTTTCGAAAAACACAAGGGCTTCACTTCTTGATCAATATCCTAGCATGTGAGTTCATATTGTGGGTTTTAAAATCGTCCAAAATCATGGCAATATATTGTAGGTAATAGGGGGTTGAGGGGTTTAGGGTGGGGGTTAGGGGGTTTTATAAGGATTGGTGTCACGGCCACACTTTTTCGCTAGTCACCAACGTCCAAATGTGGGGTGCGGCACTGCCTGAAAACGACTTGAGGGCGTGACCAACTCAAGCGTTGCACCAACAGACTACGCCTAACCTACGGAACTTGTTTCAACTTTAACACTTGCAACAGTTTACTTGTTTAACCAGTTTAACATGTAAGCCTAACATCCAACACTTAGACAATTTTACACATGCATGAACATCAAGTAATTAACACACAAGTATAAGCTGGGGTTGCCAAACAAGCAACCCTTAATCTTTGTATAATCAATTGTTTACAACAGGTGGAGTTTCCCTAGCAGAGCTCCGACGTGTGCCCAACAAACAACACGCCTTACAAAAGATATACAAAATACAAAGATGGAGAAGACCCTTCCAACGGGCGTCTAACTCCTGAAACTGCCCACTGCTGCAAACCCTTGCTGCTATTGCGGAACTGTCTCACTGTGCAACCAGACTTCGTGCAAACCTGCCAAATTCTGCACTGCTACAGCACCTTGCTGCTACCGGACTGCGTTGGAACAGACTGTGCCGAAGGATAGAGCTCGGATAGCTTCCTTAGCTCTAAAATTCTCCCTTAGCCGAATTTCCAACTTAGCTCCCCCCAGCTTCCTTCTTAGCTAATTGCCTTAGCCTTTTTATATGCTTGTTGTGTGAGAGGGTGCGACCCCACCTTGGGTGCACCCTTGCTTCGCCCCCATGTCAACTCCACACCGACATACCATCAAAAGGCCTTCGATCCGCGATCCGAACGTCATCGGTCCAAGTCTTCCGCAAGCCACGCACCTTCGGTCCACTTCCGCAATCTGCATGTCTTCGATCCATCCTGACTTCGCAACCGGCTCCCATCCCGAGTTCACGTGCTTCCATATCGAGCTCACGGGCTTCCGGCGGGGCTTTCATCCCGAGTTCAAACGGGCTTCGAACTCGAGCTCGTTTTGCTCTCAACCCAAGCTCATTTTCCTGGGCTTCCAACGTGAGCTCGTTTCCTGGGATCCCAACATGAGCTCGTTTCCTAGGCTCCCAACGTGAGCTCGCTACCCAAGTTAAATTTTGCAGCTAAGTGTTGGACACCTGGGCATTTGCTTCTTTGGAGTGTATGTGGGCACTTAGTCCGTCGTGCCACTACTCCCACGTCTGTTTGGTCCAAGGGTGCGCCCGGCGCCCCTTCGTCTAGACGACTTGTCATTTTGCAACCGCGCCCCACTCTCGAGCTTGCCATGCGTCAATGGGTGAGTGTGGCATCGTTTGTGGGAGTGCGCCCAAGCATGGTCTGCGCACCCCTTCGTTTGGTCCATCGCTTGCCTCCTCACTAAGTCTCGTGCAACCAAACATCGGTTTGCCCAACCAGGCGCCCAAGCCAACCTCTTGGGCGGGAGTGCAAGACTCCCACAAGCTTGTGGGTGTTGCGGAAAAACATGGCCATGACATCCTCCCCCACTTAAGCTTGTTGTCGTCCCGACAATGTCTCCAAGTAACATCACTACTCAGAAACATGCTGCAACCGTTGTATGTCATCCTTACTGCTTCTGTGCATTCGAAAAGTCTGCAACTATCATTGCAACTGTGCGAGCTTTCTAAGAAACTCGTCTTCGTGCAGTTGATGCTTCTAACCACTTACTTCACAACCCGTACTCCATGCCTTTCTTCCTGCTTCCGTTCATTGGGCCCTTATGAGTAGACAAGTTGGGTAGCTAATCCAACTTCGCGTCCACCTCACAAGACGAACTTCCTCATTCTGAAACCATCCTTCCCAGTTCTTTTCAGCGTCCTCAGCTAACTACGTTTTTCCTTGGGAAATTTTTCTTTAAGGCCACCTTGCCAAGGTGCCTAGGGTCTCACTATCGTTGCCCAAGACAGTGAGCCTATTTGATGCTTCCTCAAGCCATGCAAAGCAGTTGGCGGTCCCATCGGCCACCACCATCAAAATCTGCGTTGCACAAGTGCCTTAGTACAACATCTATCTCTGCGTCCCTGCAACCCAACTCTTCCAACCGACTATGAGTTAGTTCGGACCCAACACATCCAAACAAAAGCGTGCTCACATTTGTTGCAACTCCATCGTTGTTGTGTGAGTCCGAGGAGAACGTTTCCTCTGTCTCCGTTCGTCGCAGCCTTCTCTTAGCTCTTCTCTTCTCACCCTTGCTCAATCCTTTAAACGGATCACTTGCCTTGATCTCGCAAGCTTCCCGGTGTGTTGAACCATCCAAAACTGCTAACGATTCTTGCCCTTGCTGCGTTTGAAGAATGTCGATTTCTGCAACTGCATACTTGGTCTCTTCTTCGTTTGCAACCTTAGGCAAACGTTCACTTTCCAAGTGAACAAGGACTGCCTCCACCTCGGCTGGACTGCAACCCACTTGTGCCAACTTTTCCTACAATAGCTGCGATTCTGGAATGCCTATGGCATGCGTGCAAAAAGCCACAATGTCTGCCGCATCACGTGAAGGGTAATCTTCACTGTGTTTCCGTCAAACTCCTTGGCCTCCTCCAAAATCTACGTTTCCTAGGCTGGTCCAACACCTGCTCATGCTATACCGTGTCAAGTCTTGGCTTGACTGAAACATCATTGCCTTGGCTTCTCAATGACATCTCCTGCGTGCTTCCTGCGGTGACTCTTGCGAACTGTGTTGGTGCAAGCACCACCCTGCCTCCATGCTGTCGCGAAGTGTCTCCTGAAATGCACAACGACTCAATCTCCCTGCGGACTAAGTCTGCTCGTTCTTCCAACAATGCCAACTTCTTTGCTGAAGAATGGCTAACCCCCTGGGTTACGCTTGGCTTGTTCTTTTCAACTGAATCCAGATTCTGCCCCATGCTACGTTGCGGCAAGTCCTTAGACGTACCCGGTTCTTCAAGTAAGTGTACTGAAGACAACCGTGGTCTGTATCCTAACTTGCTTTTATGCGTCATAGGCATGTTCCATGCCCCATATTCTTCCAAAAACACCAAACTACCAGCGTGCGGAACCAGCACGGCTCGGGCCACCCGAAGAAATTCTTGTCCAAGGATCACCGAATGATCATCTAACGGAACGACTCTCAAATCTATGCTGCCATACCATCTTCCGACTTTGAGAGGAGCTGCGTTTATCCTTCCCGTCACTGCCCTCACTTCCGAATTCACTGCATTAAACTTGGTTTGACTAAACTCTAGTGCGTTGTGTAAGGACGTCGTAGTCCTGCTGCTCACCAAACTATGAGTTGCGCCTATATCAACCAACGCAGAAACTCGTAAGCCACTTACTGTTGCTTCCACAAAATCCAGGCTATGCTGCGTTTCTTGCAGACTTGCATCGTGACCACTCGTCGTTTCGCTAAGGCAGGCCTCCACTGCCTTAATTGTTTCAGAAATCTCATCTGAACATTGTGGTGTTTCCAACACCGTCATGGCTTCCATCTGCGCTGTTGGACCCTTATGCTCCCTTGCTGCTGCCCTGAACGGACAGTTCTTCACATAGTGGTCACCTTCGCAAATGAAGCAGTTAATCTGTTTCTTCTTTGGCACATCTGGTTGCAACCGGCTTGACTCTTCTCGAGCGTCTTGCGACTCTGCCTTAGTCTTTCTCCCAGCCATCTGGTTCGAAAGCTCCTGCAACCGAAGTGCTTCTTGCTTGGTCTACTCATGGAACATCTTATCAAAGACATATCCCATCTCTCGCAAACACTCCGTTGTTTCCTCCAACGTATCTAACAAATGTCCACAGCATGCACCTGCCATGTCCATCTTTCAAACAATTCGCTGCTTCTCCAATGAATCTTGCAACCGTCCAACTTTCCACGCACTGTCAGCTTTCCGCGACACTTCAAACTGCAAGTGTCCTTCCAACCAAACTGCAGTTTTGTTCTGCGATTGCAACGGAGGTGCCCAACAAACACACTCCTGAGAGTTTTCAACTAACTCGCCTTGACTTCGGCGACCAAGGCTCAAGCTGCCTGGTTTTCTGCGGCTCTGTCAACGGACTGCTGAAACTGTTGCTGCAACTGGGCAACTCGTTTGCTCATGCAACCCAAACAACTGTTCTACGTCCAACTTGTGACTGCTCCTGCGGAACCTTTCACTGTCCATTGAATTCGGGCACCCTTTGCACACCACTGTGCCTGTGGTTCTGCGGCACTGCAACTGCGGATCTGCGGCACTGCAACTGCAGATCTGCGGCCCTGCGACTGTGGTTCTACCACCCTACGACACTGTGGTTTTGCAGGCTTGCGACCTTCCGCACAACCCTCGCTCTAAATGAGCTGAACCAAGCTCTGAAACGAAGAGATTCCTTCACAAAACCCTTCAACTGTCGCAGCCGTTCTGCACTGACCAACTGTCACAGCCACACTTTTTCGCTAGTCACCAGCGTCCAAATGTGGTGTGAGGCACTGCTGGGAACAACTTAAGGGCGTGACCAACTCAAGCGTTGCATCGGCAGACTACTCCTAACCTACGGAACTCGTTTCAACTTTAACACTTGCAACATTTTACTTGTTTAACCAATTTGACATGTAAGCCTAACATCCAACACTTTGACAATTTTACACATGCATGGACATCAAGTAAATAACACACAAGTATAAGTTGGGGTTGCCAAACCAACAACCCTTAAGCTTTGTATAATCAATTGTTTACAACATGTGGAGTTTTCCTAGTAAAGCTTCGGCGTGTGCCCAACAAACAACACGCCTTACAACATATATACAAAATACAAAGATGGAGAAGACCCTTCCAACGGGCGTCTAACTCCTGAAAGTACCCATTGTTGCAAACCCTTGCTGCTGCTGCGGAACTGTCTCACTGTGCAACCGGACTTCGTGTGAACCTGCCAAATTCTGCACTGCTGCAACACCTTGCTGCTACCAGACTGCGTTGGAACATACTGTGTGGAAGGACAGAGCTCGGATAGCCTCCCTAGCTCTGAACTTCTCCCTTAGCCGAATTTCCAACTTAGTTCCCCCCAGCTTCCTTCTTAGCTAATTGCCTTATCCTTTTTATATGCTTGACGTGTGAGAGGGTGCGACCCCACCTTGGGCGCACCCTTGCTTGGCCCCCACGTCAACTCTGCACCGACGTACCATCAAATGGCCTTCGGTCCGCGATCCATGCATCATCAGTCCAAGTCTTCCGCAAGCTGCGCACTTTCGGTCCACTTCTGCAATCCGCGCGTCTTCGGTCCATCCTGACTTCGTGAACGGCTCCCATCCTGAGTTCGCGTGCTTCCATCTCGAGCTCGCGGGCTTCCGGCGGGGTTTTCATCCCGAGTTCAAACGGGCTTCTAACCTGAGCTCGTTTTGCTGGGCTTCCAACGTGAGCTCGTTTCCTGGGCTCCCAACATGAGCTCGTTTCCTAGGCTCCCAACGTGAGCTCACTACCCAGGTTAACTTTTGCGGCTAAGTGTTGGACACTTGGGCGTTTTCTTCTTTGGAGTGTATGTGGGCACTTGGTTCGTTATGCCACTACTCCCACGTCCGTTTGGTCCAAGGGTGCGCCTGGCATCCCTTCGTCTAGCCGACTTGTCATTTTGCAACCGTGCCCCACTCTAGGGCTTGCGATGTGCCGATGGGTGAGTGTGGCGTCGTTTGTGGGAGTGCGCCCAAGCATGGTCCGCGCACCGCTTCGTTCGGTCCGTCGCTTGCCTCCTTGCTAAGTCTCGTGCAACCAAACATCGTTTTTCCCAACCGGACACCCAAGCCAGCCTCTTGGGCAGGAATGCAAGACTCCCACAAACTTGTGGGTGTTGCGGCAAAACATGGTCGTGACAATTGGGGTATAAAAATGGGTGGGGGAAGGTTTTAGGTATTGGGAGGCGTTTCAACAAAAGGAGTTTGGGTCAATAACTAGAGAAACTACGAGTATTCTTTAATATCCCATGAATACACATGATATGACATAGATTAACTAAGTTAAGCCCCCATGTTTGAAAACAAGTGGCAGCACGGAAAAAACACGTACAAAAAAAATAGTATTTGTTTTAAGTTGTTGTCGTTCAAGTGGTAGGTGTAGGTCACTTCTCAAAGAAAAAGTATGACTTCCTCTCATCCTTCTTTTTTTCTCATTGTGCAATAAGTGTTGAGACCTTGCTTTTTTTCTTGCATGCCCTATTATAATTTGTGCACTAACTTGTTAAAATGTAATTAATTCAACACGTTGGTTTAATTATGCAATGAAGACTTGGCTATAAGAAATTTTAACAAATTATCACCACTTGTAACTAATTCATACTAGTATATACATGATACAATGCATATAATATTGATAAATCATAAAAATTTAATATATTTCTTATGAATCACAAGATATCACAATCCTTTGACAAGGTACATTCTTGCTAAAATAATTGTGCAAAGCTAGTAACATGTTATTTTATAAGACTAACTTTAGTAACATGTTATTTAGTTCAAGGGGATGAAAGGTGGTTTAACTTTTCACATTTAATTCTCTAACGGTCGATTAAATTATCATATCTCTCACCATCTCCACTTGTCATTAATTTTAGACTAGACCAACTACCCACTGACAGGGCCCATGACTACTCTCTTTGACCAGTTAATTAATACAACAGATTTCCCATAATTATATGATGGCAAAATTAAAGAAGAATTCAAATCTTTGCCAGGTGGCGATCTTTCTTCTGATCAGTTACCTTCCATGTGTAAATGGCCAACTATTGCTTCATTGTAACTGACTAGGATGCCGACCATTTGTCCTTAGGACAATGATCAGGTTTTTTCCGTCATACCAGAAAAAAATCCTCTGGGCTTCACCGTCATATCTCCCTTTTCATTTACTCTCGAATTTCCGCAAACCTTGTTGATATTATTATTGAGCTCTTTCCTTGAAGCAAGGCTTTGCTCACTGGGAAAAATCTGACCGGTGGTTATTTTCACTTTTCAGAATGATTATCCCGGAGAATCCTCTCTCTGTATTTTGCCTTCGAGCATGCTTTTTTCTCGGAAATTCACGTCCTGTATTGACAGTGTCTCCTAGGGAATTTTCTCAATGCCTCTTAATGTGGTGTTAGCTCGTCTCACTACCCAATCAAACTACCTTTCTTCTTCCTGCATGGTGTTCCCAAGCTTTTCCTACCAGATATTTGTAACTTGAGTTGTGTCCAGCTTTTATTTTCCCACTTTCCTTTCCCTGTTTCCGAAGAGAGATCTTATTGGTATTGTCTCTTTTGAAAGGGCATTATCCCAAAAGAATGAATGCTGTCCTCTCGACTTCTATTTTATCAAACTTCTCATCAATTTTATAAACCTTTTGAGCAACAAGGTCAACCTTATGACATCCAGATGATGATAGATTGGCCTTTTTATTCAAGCTTTAGATGGTCCAGGAAGCTTTCCTTTATCCAGAATACGGAGCACTCTCCACCATGAGTATTAAATGTTGCATGAAGTGGTGGGTGTGGGGTTGGAGTTAAGTGGCATCAGATCTATTGATATACACATCACCCCATGCAGCATAATGCTCTATCGTAAGGTGGATAATGTTCAGCATCAAGAACTATTGCTTTCAACATAAGCTTTTATTTTTCCAATTGTCTTTTTGCTTTATCATCATTACATTAAGTACATTTTTTTTCACGCAATGAAAATAGCTATACTTTATTTATAAAGTATAAGAAGAGAAATTACATAAACATAGTTCTCCACATATCAAAACATTAATTCACAGCCAATCAATGGCTATAATCCCAAGACCGGCCTAAAAAGACACAGAAAATACTAGCAGAACATAACTAAAGTCGCCAAGCTGCCCCTAGCCAATGAGATACATACCAGGAAAGGATAAGAAAAGATCAGGACCAGCAGAATGTCATAGATCAAAATTAAAAGACAAAGAAATAGACATCCATAAGATGCTACTCAAAAGGCGAACAGTCCAAACCAGCCCGGGTCCCTAAGAATATCATCGTCCCAAAATTCAAAAGAGAGTTTTCCTTCCTCCGCTAAAAGTGCCCTTTTCGAGAGAGCATCCGCTTGTGAATTATCTACACAGAAGATATGAAGAAACTGAGTCCCATTCAGATCTTGCAAAAGAAGACGAATATTGTCCAACCATGGGGAGAGAGCAAGTACATGGATCAATCCATTCCCTTAATCCAGTTAACAACAACCTGTGAATCCCCTGCAACTTGAAGTAGGTCCAGATTCCTGATTTTGGCAAACTATAGTAGAATCCAAAGGGCGCAAACTTCACTTTTTGTATTAGTTCCTCTTTGAATGTCGCTCTTCTTTGCATTCAGTACATTAGATGTGTGGCTCTTCTTTGCATTAGTATTTGGGAATGAGGACCTCTATGGTGGTTACTAAGCCATGCCTAGAGGCGCATTTTTTCTTTGTATGCATCAATGTTTTTTTTTTTTGCTTTCATTTTATCTTTACCTTCTTATACTTATTTGTCTTTGATTCATTTTCATGGTAAGTCATTGCTACTCCTTTTCATAGACAAACACTTCTAACATAGGGAGATATGTAGCATATGCATTTCACATTTTATACTCTTCAGACACATCCCTTCAGATGTGAGTATGGAAACTAGCATAGATCTATCTTAAACTTAGATTTATCAAGCACCAAGATGGATCAAATTTTTTGAGGTGTGATTTTTTTTAACTTAAATTTCTTACACATCCAAAAAAATTACACCTCCATAAATTGGATCTCTCTTGGTGCTTGATAGATCGAGTTTAAGATGAATCTATGCTGTTTTTTTTAATGAACCAACATGGATTTTTTAATTACTTTTCATTTCGTTTTAATTTTTATTTTATTTTATAAGCCGGCATGAATTTTTGCAGTTATTTTTTATTTTTGGTAACATAATGCTACGTTATGTGACAACATCTCCCCCGTACTAGGTTAATTTATCATGCACTCGCCATACACAACTCACCAATGGATGACAACATGATCCTTCCACCTATTCTTGTGACAACCCTGTTGTGATGTTGTAATTCCCTTTGAGTCACCTTCTCATAGCTTAGGTGCACTATTATGGTCCACCCACATGATGCTTAATGTTTTGATAAGGTCCCCTTTGCCTTTGTCCACTTTCATATTGACATTTGGTTGCATGTTTGTCCTTGCTATATCTCTTGGATTCTTAACTTAGGACACCTTTTAAGTGTCTTGATCAAGCCCCAAGCTTCATGCCCTGAATTAGTCTCTAGTTAGTTGGATGCCTTATTTTGGGTCTCCAATGGGCCTAAATTCGTTTGGGCACACTTTTCAAGGGGTATACTTGGTTATATAGTGATTTTTCATCTTGTTCTTAACGTGTGTTATGCACCATATAGTTTGTGTATCGTACCACACATTTTACCTTGACCCGTAGATCAAATGGATAGTTTTCCAAAATTACTTGTGGCACACCTAAAAAACTTGTGGTTCCTTGGTTAATACTACCCCATTCTCATATGCCTTTTGGTTGTTTCCAAATCTATTTAAGCAATCAACTTTGCTAAGGGTTCTAAATTAATATTTTACACACCTTACTCTATCATATTAGCACTAGAATGTGACATAGATTTCTTACTTGCATCTCTCATACATGTGTATTACTCAGATCTATTGTCTCCTCAACCCTCGAACCAACTTGAGGCTTCCTCAATAGAACTTTCATCTTCATTTTAATGGTAATTTCTTATTAGATCAAATGGTTGTTGTAGGGTGTCTCTGACATTGTCCCGTCTCATAATATAGATCTCCCAACATCACCACCTTAAGGGAGGTTCCAACTCAACTTGTGAGTGAGGAAGATATCTTATAACAAAGGGCACCAAGGGTCTCATACTTACATTCCATAGGTAGATCATCTATGTGTGTGATTGCATTGCATGTTATTTATTTACCATATCATATTTGGAGACTATTTACTTTCTCATTTACCTTCAAAACTTAATTAAGAACTTTGACTCTAGGGTGGTCAGTACATTGTAGGATTCCCCTCCCTCCCACTTGTTCACCATTGTGAAAGGGATAATAAATCTAATGCTTGTTGGTTTCATCACACTGAAAAACAAGGTTAACTAGGCTCTCTCTCTCTCTTCACTTTACTACATGTCTCTCTCTCTTCACTTTACTAATGTAAGTGAGCACATCAAAGATTTAAAGGAGAATAAGCCCTGGTTTAGCTCTCTTTACTTTTTATAATTTTTTTTTCAGAGAAAAATTTAACTTACTATTAATATATGAAATAGTAAATAGTGCCAACTGTCAGAAGAACCATACATCACATCGCTGCCCTGCCAGGCAGATGTATCATGTCTAAAAACGATGACCATAATGCCATCAATCCAACGTGGAAAAACATAATGGAGCAATATGTTCACATCATAAAGACATGAACCCCTCCCGGAGGAGAAACAGGTTCAACAAACACAATTAAAACATCTGAGAAACCCACCAAATAATAAAGTTTGTCATAAAAATATCAGTACTAACTGTCAAATATCCAAAAAAACCAGCTGTGTCTATCCTATACAGACCATAATGCCGAATATAAAGCCTCAAATAGAGGTAGCATACAAAATGTCCAACGAGAGGTTGGCCACATCCTCTATGAGATATCCAAGGCAGAGGTAGTGTGCCCTGTGTAAACAAAATGTCCGCCCGCCATTCCTGCCACATGATGGTCCCGGGTGCAGCGCAAAGGGCCCTTTTAGATAGCATGTCCGCCTCCAAGTTCACCAAGAGATGATAGAAAGTGAGTCGCCAAAGACCACAAGGTCGGAGAGATCTCGTACTTTAGCCCAATAAAGTAATAACCAAAGTGCACATAGCTCGCTCCTGGTATTAGAGCCACCTCCCAGATTAAGCCAAAGATGGATGGAGATTTCATTTGTAAGGTGTAGAACAGCTCCAGCACCACCCCCCCCAGGATTGTAAACAGCAGCTCCGTCAAAGAAACCACATGGGAAGGTCAGCACCGGGGGGGGCAAACCGATGGTGCCTTACCGGAATGTCTCTAATTCTGGCCAAACCGTGAATGGTGAGATATTCAAGATGTGCAACAAGTGTTTTGTAGCCTATCCCAGCCAGGAAAGGAATCTTATTCTCAAATATGTGCATATTACGAGTCTTCCAAACCTCCCATATCATGAAATATGGGAGTTCTCTGACCCCAAGATCAAGATGATCCCAAGCTACAAGACAATCATTAAGAGAGCTGAAGTTCCAAAGAAAAGTTATACCTGCTCTGGCCGCAATAAAAGACCAAAGATTTTTGCTGAAAGAACAGGAGGTGAAGAGGTGATCAACCGTTTCCCCCTCAGAACAGCATAAAGTACACCAACCCGGGCCACAAAAACCGCGACGACAAAGGTTGTCCCACATTAGAATCCGGTTATGCAGGGCCAACCAAATGAAGCATTTAATCTTGAGCGGTAAAACGAGTTTCCAGAGTTCTTTATCCCACCATCGAACCATAACCTGTGTCTCTGAGAATAGTGCATCATATGCCATTGCAGCAGTGACCTGCCCTACAGCCACGTCCCACGACCATACAATCCGGTCAGCGCCATCAGAGAGTCGCATGTTTGAATGATGCAGAGGCCTGATATAATCTTCCCATTCCTGCCTCAGGGTGCCCGTAAGACCCATCTGATCTGCCGAGATCCACCGGGGACGATCTTCCCCACACCAACCAGCAACATGTGCTAAGGAGTAATATCCATTTGCATTGAGATGTGATCTCAGTTCAACCGAAATTGTGTATCGCAGTGGACCACCAATGAAAGGATCAAGGCCCAGTCGTATATCTTGTCCATTGCCTGGCAACCATGCAATCCATTGTGCAATGATCCAGTATGCCCCCAGCAGACCGTTCCAAATGTTTGATATGCCCATAGTTCCAGGGCGGTTTAAACGGAACCATCTAGGGATCAGAATGTTACGCAGGTATTTGGCTCGTATGATCTCACCCCAGATCGATAGGTCAAAAAGTGCACGCCAAAGGCTTTTAGCATGGAGGGCCGTAACAAACATTTCTATATCCTTAATATTCCAGCCACCCATATGCCATGGCCGAGCCAAAATCTGCCATTTTATCAGATGAAATTTCTCCAGGTTTCCACCTCCAGTCCAGAGAAAACTGAAAATCTTCCTTCTTATGTGTTTCAGAATGGTTCGTGGAATCTTGCAAAGAGAAAACCAATATACACCTAAATTTTGCAGAACGGCTTTTACCAGAGTGAGCCTGCCGCCCAAAGAAAGATGCCGATAGCTCCAGTGTCCTAGTCTCATTTCAAATCTTCTGATTAGCCAGGACCAATCACTAATCAAATAGTTTGAAGGTTTAATATAAAAACCCAGATATTTTGTACCCGCTTCAATTTCTTTGAAGTTTAGAGGCAAGAGTGTGCTGATTGACTGCTGGACATCCTCGGGCAGAGAGTGTTTTAAGAAAAAAGATTTCATATAACTGATTACCATGCCAGAAACCCTGCAGAAAAGATCTAGTATCTGTTTATATGCCATCCATTCGGCAAGTATGCCCATTCCAAAAAGCATGACATCATCCACGAATAATGAATGAGAAACAGATATATTGCGTGTTACTTTGATGCCAACAATTCTTCCATCTTGGCGGGCTTTATGAATGGACATACTAAGCCCTTCTATCACCAGAAGAAACAGTAAAGGAGAAAGTGGACATCCCTGTCGAAGTCCCCGAGTAGCCTTACTAAGACTTAAAAGAACTCGATGCACATTAAAGTAACTTACAATTCACGAGGTTACATAATTCTACTTTTGTAATCTAATTAAATTAATGACTTAATTCATCTTCTCTCCATGCCCGAGTTTTCTTACTTTAATGCAAACACTAAGTGACAACCCCACTTCCCTCCCATGTGTTAGATTGTGGGCCTTCCTCCTTGCATAATTGTGGTGCCTCACTCTAATTACAGCACTACATGAACCCATCTAATAGAGAAATTATATTAGAATCTTTATCAATATTTAAACAACACGTTAAAAACAAGGAAGCTTATAAAAATGTATGATTTTCAAAAGGTACTTAAGGTAAACTCTAAATTCTTAAGATCAAGTCAACAATTCATTAATAAATCATGTATAACAAACTGTCAAGGATACGGTGGTCCGTTGGTGGGGATAGATGGATTTCATTCCATCCACCCGGGTTCAATTCCGTTGAGACATCTTCTGGCTTGGATGACCGGCCCGTGCGTGTTAGCTTTCCTTGATTCCTCCGGAATAGCAGGAAGGTGATTTTTCCGCTGAAAAAAATTTAAAAAAATCATATATAACAAAATGAAATTTAAATCCTAATATACAAGATAACAATTTTCCTCATAACTACTCGGTTACACCTCATTAACAACTAACCATTTAAATATCATATAAATAACAAACATAATGAAACTTATAGCTGCTCTCTCATACCTAGTTTCAAAGATTGTACTACGCTCACCCCTGATGATGGACTCACTTTGGAGTCTGAAACGTTGGTTTAAAAAAACCATAAACAGGGATTTTCCACTACTTTTGAAACTGCTATAACCTATAAAAATGGATTCTCTTTTCGATAATGAAACTTAGTTACACCTCGTTAACAACTAACCATTTAAATATCACATAAGTAACAAACAAACATAATAGGGGTTGAGGGTAGGAGCCAGCGGTGAGGTCTAATGGTTGTCTCGACGGAAGCCCAGTTTCGATTCCTGTGGGGGAGGTGTTTGCTCCTACAGGCTACACCCCAGAAAAAGCTTGTGTGACCGCGATGGTGGCCGTACTCTCGTTGGAAACCCTGCCCAAGATTCAGGCTGGCCTCGGCCCGTGGGTTTGATATCCTAGCAGTTCAATTAATGACGCTCACTGAGTAGTTTGGAGAGGTTCCCACGGTTATGAAAAAAAAAAAAAATTATATAAAATGAAATATTGAATAATTTCAAAAATAAAATAATCATTGATACTAAAAAAATATTATAATTTACTCTTATGATATTGGAAAAAGAAGAAATTTCGTCCTAACGAAAAAAAGTCAACCAAATTAACACTACCCATAGAATGGCACCAATTTTGAGTGACATGGAAATTTATGTATCCAATCGAAAGTCTCCTTCCAATAACAATAATTGAGGGTAAAGACAAATTACTGTTAGCATAAAGATGATACCATTCTATAGTTTACACGACAAGATGAGATCTTGTTAGCGTGGGTCGGTCCCATTTGCTTTGAAAATAAGGAAGCCTTAACTTGTATAATTGGCAAAGCGCCTACCAAAAGTGGTGGGACAATACAAATGGATTGATGGGAATCACCGCCCCTCGAGTTTTGTTGATTTATTTTATTCATTATTTTTTGTTATATGTTTCTCTTATCATGTGACGGTCAGCGGTCAAATTTGAACCCGTCCGAGCCCTTCCCAAGGTCTTTAGCCCGTCTCTGAAGGATAAAAAAAAAATTACTCGTCAAAAAAAATTTGGAATTTGGAATTTACCCGTCCAGAAGGAAGGGCTAACTAAACTTCAATTTTTCAAAGGAAGGGTTACTCTCGTCGTTGCCCGTCAAAATTGATTTGCTGCGGTCACTGATTCACTGATTCACTGGTTCAAATTTGACCGCTGAGTGACATGCTGTATTGCTGTCACGCTGTGTGATGTGCAACGCGAGCGGCGGGAATCCCCGAGTCCACGGACCACGAGTACGACCAGTGAAGAGTCTGAGTGACGTCGACGGCATGGAGTTTCATAAAAGTTTTACCAACTTCACCGGCGGTCCGGCACTGGGCCAGACTTCCAGTTCCATAATCGTTCACGCAGTCATGCCAGCTCCACGGTTCCACCCTCGGTCATTTAATTACCATGTCAGTAATGGATTGTGCAGAGATCTCTGCCTTAATTGCCTTTTATTCTTAGCTTCCGAATTGTGAAGGAGATCGTTGATCTCGATTCTCAGTTATGAGGTTGTAGATTCTCAGTGTACTGTCTAGTGTCTACTGTGTAACACCTTCGGGAATTGGCTTCCATAGAGCCCTGTGCAGTGTGCAGTGTGCACCTGCCTTAATTAATTTTTAACCAGCCAGGCAGCCACCACGAATTCATTTTGATTTCCCGCCAGCTACGGTAAGTGTACAGTAACATCTTGAAAATCTATTTAAAGATATTTCCGAGTCTCCGACTCTCCAGAGTCCAAAGACCAAATACTTGGCGTTTCTAACTTGGAGCTCCAGTGTGCAGATTCTGTTTCTGAGCCCGTTGGCGTTGCAGTCTGCAAACTTTAGTTGGTCAAGGTAATATTTTTATGCGATTTGTTATTTCTTAATTCATTGTTGGAATACTTTTCTTCTATATTATTATGGATTATCGTTGTCTAACTGAAATAATTTTCACGCCATCCGGTTCTTAACATACAAGTGCCTTGTTTCAGAAAAATCGGCGATGGACAATAATGAAAGTCTCGGTTAAATGAATCACGGAATCACGGTCATGTTACACAGAAACAAGGTCAGCTTTCGTATATACTAATACAATCCAACTAACAAGAGTAATTTAATCATGAGCGTGTGGGGCATATAATCTTCAGTGATAACGATTAACGAGAGTAATCATAGAATTTGCACAGCATCTTTGAAAAAATATTAAAATTGGGGAATGTTGGGGGCCGACTAATATATCCAAAGAGTCACTGAGATACTGCTTCTTTGATTGGAGTAATGCAACATGTTTATGACGTTGGCTGTGGAATTTTTATAGCAAGTAGCAATGGTCTATATACTTACCTCGTACATATTACTAACATGTTTACGTTGAAGCTGATGATTAGTTGTATGCATATAATAATGCATCCATTGAAAAATAGGAAAAAGTTATTCTTGGATACATACACATTAACTTCTTGTTGTTTTTCAGTTCTTTTTGATGCATTGTGAACCGCTCCCCCTCATGTAGTCACAAGCAAATGTAGTGCATAACTATTCTGTCTTTGTAAATAACGATTAATTTTAAATCAAATCAATAAAGCAAATGTAGTGCATAACAGTTCTCCTTACTCAGTGATCATATTATTCTAAAATAGATAAACAAATCAAAATATTCAAATACACATCAATTTTTAATTTCAAATATATTATTATTAAGTAGCTCGATACGGTCTTATGTATGTAGCCATTCATTCTAGATCAATGTTAACATCCAAATCGAGTTATAGTCAAACAAATATGTTCTAATCTATTAGAGGGATGCTCTAAAATAGGAAAAAGTTATTCTTGGATACATAAACACATTTACTATAATGACCCAAGAATAACTTTTTCTATTTTTCTGTTTTTGTAAATAACGATTAATGTGTATGTAAATTTTAGTTTTTTTTGGGATTTATTAATAATAAAAAATTATAATTTTATTAATGTATTTATATTATATTTTAATATAAACTATAAAAATAATAAATAAATAAATATTATTTTAAATTTAGATTTTGAATGAATATATATATTATGTTTAAGTTAAGAATTCTTTCTTAGCTCTCCAATTTAAAAAACTTGTAATATTATTTCAACTTTCATTTCATCAATTATATGAATATTATTGGTCTTTGATTATTGCTTCAATACCATTTCAAGCTTCATTCCATCAATTATATGAGTATTATTGTTCTATGAGTCATTACTCCAAAAATTAAAAATTATATGAGTATTATTGTTGTATGAGTTATTGCTTCAAAATGATTGAACATTGTAAAATGTCTATCTATTTTGTTGTAGGTGGTAATCAAATTCACATGCTTAGAGTATGCAAGTAATGGTCGTAGCAACTCACATGCTTGGAGTATGCAATCAATGGTTGTAGGAAATCCCACTACAACATTCCATAATCAATTCTTTTGATAGCAACTCACTTGCACATGCAAATGGTCAATTATGTGGAAAATTAAGGAATTAACAAAGCTATGAGCATTCCATATTCCACAATTGATTGAGGTAAGACCATATTTGGTTATCATTAATTAAGGTGGTCAATCAAAATAAAATTTAATATTGTTTGTGTTGTTGATATCCATGGATAATAATTAGTAATTTAATATCCATGGATAAAGCAATTAAACTTATACTAGTTTGACCGTGGTTAAAGGGATAGGGTAACTAAGCATACATAATATCAATGTTCTATATATGCCTAAATTGAAAAGAATAATAATTCTTTTATATTTCTTTCATTTTGATATGAATTTAATTTTATATACATTTTAAGATTAAATGTACTGTTATTTTATAATGATGTATTTACTTATTTTATTGTTTGTATTGATTAAATAGGTGTAAAGCTTGAAAAATGTCTCCAATTGGTCGCCCCAAGAAAGATAAAAAACAATTGTCAATTGTTGATGCATTTGGTATCCCGCAACGTTGTAATCAACCATGTAATTTCAGAAATGAAGTTGATACTCATCCACATGAAGATGATGAATCTGATAGTGTAGAAATTGTTGAAGTGGAACAATCATCAAAGAAACGCAAAAGAACATTTAAATCTAAATGGAAAACAAGATTTCCATGGGCTTATGTTGTAAAAGATTGTAATGGTAATGAAAGGATAAAATGTTCTTGGTGTGTTAAATTTAATAGAGATACTCCATTTGCTAAAGAGGGAAGTACCACTCTTCAAGTTAGCGGTTTAAATGGCCATGCAGAATCAGAAGCACATAAATTTTCTTTACAGTTTTTGGAGGGAGAAACCAAACGAAATAATCTTCCAATTACCAAACATGTAGAACTAATGGTAGATGCTGAGAAGGAGAGAATTATATCAGTGATTGAAAACATGTATTTTGTTGCCATACATGATTTACCTTTAGAAATGTACAAGTCAATTTGTGACTTGAATAGATACAAATGCACTCCACACATGCCTTTAACAGATGAATATTCTGCATACACAAATACAACATCTGGAAAAGAGTTTCTTCAAGCTGCCAAAGAGGTATATTGGAAAAAGTTAAAAGATGAGATTTTACAGAGCCCCTTCTACTCAATTTTAGTTGATGAAAGCACTGATAGAACAATGGCACACCATTTGATTGTTTATATTACATATCTGACAAAGGAAGGAAGAGGTAAATGTGTAACAAAATTCATATGCTTGCTTCAAATAAAGGATGGAACGGCTCAGTGTATGTATGATGCAGTGAGGTCTCTTTTAGCAGAGATGGATCTATCTTTGATGAAGTTAGTTGGCTTTGGATCTGATGGGGCATCGTCCATGAGGGGTATTCGTGAAGGTTTATCTTCAAAGCTTCGTCGAGATGCTCCTCATTTGTTAGATGTCCATTGCATAGCTCATAGAGAAGCATTAGCAGCAAATGATGCTTCATCTCATTTTCCAGAGTTGCAATATATTGACAAATTTGCAAACAAAGTTTATTCATGGCTTGGAAAATCTACTAAAAGACATGGAGAATTGAAAGAACTAATGGAATCATTTCAAATCACTAAATTAGAGGTCTTACAAATTCATCAAATCAGGTGGCTCTCTAGAGGTAAGGTCATGGAAAGACTTGTTAAACTCATGCCTGCTTTGCTAAAAGATTGGGAGTTAGGAGAGAAAAAAATGTATGAGTTGGCAACAATATTTCAAGTACAATTTTACATCCATTTACTTGCAGATGTGCTCATTGAGTTAAATAAGTTGAATCAAAAGTTCCAAGAGGATCATGTTGATATTACCTCTATTGGCACTACTCTAGATGTTTCTATTAGCATGCTTCGCAAACGGTTTTTGGGAGGTATATTTGGAGCAGGAGCAATGAACATATCCTCTTTTTTAAGCAAAGCACAAGGAGGAACTCTTGAATTTGCAGATAGCACAGGTATGGTACATTTACATCCATTGAGGTTTGAAAGTTTGCCAAAGATGCAAAAATCGGGGACATTAGATGATTGTATCATTTTGGGAAAATGTTTTGTTATGAAGGTGATTGAATCTTTAGATAGGAGGTTCACAGATTTACCTATATTCAATGCTGCTAAGTTCTTCAGTCCTCGGCATTATTATGAAGAAGTGAATGATAGAGACTCTCAAACAAAAAGATGGTTGCAATGTTTATGTGAAAAATTTAGTATTGGGGAGCCACCTATTGTAGATACTGCTAAATGTTTGGGTGAAATGGATGAATTTATTTGTACTATTTATAAATCATACCCCAAAAAGCAGATGTTTGGAGCATGGGATCTATGTGGAGATGAACCTGAATGGTTTGAAGGATTTCCCTATCTGATGCACTTATGGCAAGCTATTCTTGTTATTCCAGCAAGTACGGCAGTGTGTGAAAGAGGCTTCTCAAAATTAAACAGGATTAAAAATGAAGATAGATCAAAACTTTCATTGGAGACATTGGATATGCTAATGTTTCTCTCTCTTAGTGCACCTCATGCTTTAAATGAGGTAGATTGGAATGGAATTTATGATGTATGGAAACAAATGAAAGCTAGAAAGCCTCTTCCATTGGGCTAAGTTCATGTTTTCAATGATGTAATCCCAACTATTTTTTAAGAATATCAAGTGAATGGAAGGAGGCTACGTTCATGTTTTTAATGATGTAATCCCAACTATTTTTGAAGAATATCAAGTGAATGAAAGGAGGCTAAGTTCATGTTTTCAATGATGTAATCCCAACTATTTTTGAAGAATATCAAGTGAATGGAAGGAAACTATGTTTTCTTATTAAGTTGTCAGTGGGATTTGAGCGAAATATTACAATGTTTTGATGTAGTTGCTATTTGATTTTTTTTAATTATAAATATTTAGAAGGGTACTATTTTATTTTCACATTTTTTTTATTGAAGGGTCAACTTAAGTTACACTTTTCCATTGAAGTGCAATTATTTTTATAACTTTTCATCTTTGAAGGGTTGGATAGTTACATGCCCTTCCAAAAAAAATTATGACTAGCCCTTCAAATTTGACCACTGCCAGCGGTCAAATTTGAACCCGTCCGAGCCCTTCCCAAGGTCTTTAGCCCGTCTCTGAAGGATAAAAAAAAAATTACTCGTCAAAAAAAATTTGGAATTTGGAATTTACCCGTCCAGAAGGAAGGGCTAACTAAACTTCAATTTTTCAAAGGAAGGGTTACTCTCGTTGTTGCCCGTCAAAATTGATTTGCTGCGGTCACTGATTCACTGATTCACTGGTTCAAATTTGACCGCTGAGTGACATGCTGTATTGCTGTCACGCTGTGTGATGTGCAACGCGAGCGGCGGGAATCCCCGAGTCCACGGACCACGAGTACGACCAGTGAAGAGTCTGAGTGACGTCGACGGCATGGAGTTTCATAAAAGTTTTACCAACTTCACCGGCGGTCCGGCACTGGGCCAGACTTCCAGTTCCATAATCGTTCACGCAGTCATGCCAGCTCCACGGTTCCACCCTCGGTCATTTAATTACCATGTCAGTAATGGATTGTGCAGAGATCTCTGCCTTAATTGCCTTTTATTCTTAGCTTCCGAATTGTGAAGGAGATCGTTGATCTCGATTCTCAGTTATGAGGTTGTAGATTCTCAGTGTACTGTCTAGTGTCTACTGTGTAACACCTTCGGGAATTGGCTTCCATAGAGCCCTGTGCAGTGTGCAGTGTGCACCTGCCTTAATTAATTTTTAACCAGCCAGGCAGCCACCACGAATTCATTTTGATTTCCCGCCAGCTACGGTAAGTGTACAGTAACATCTTGAAAATCTATTTAAAGATATTTCCGAGTCTCCGACTCTCCAGAGTCCAAAGACCAAATACTTGGCGTTTCTAACTTGGAGCTCCAGTGTGCAGATTCTGTTTCTGAGCCCGTTGGCGTTGCAGTCTGCAAACTTTAGTTGGTCAAGGTAATATTTTTATGCGATTTGTTATTTCTTAATTCATTGTTGGAATACTTTTCTTCTATATTATTATGGATTATCGTTGTCTAACTGAAATAATTTTCACGCCATCCGGTTCTTAACATACAAGTGCCTTGTTTCAGAAAAATCGGCGATGGACAATAATGAAAGTCTCGGTTAAATGAATCACGGAATCACGGTCATGTTACACAGAAACAAGGTCAGCTTTCGTATATACTAATACAATCCAACTAACAAGAGTAATTTAATCATGAGCGTGTGGGGCATATAATCTTCAGTGATAACGATTAACGAGAGTAATCATAGAATTTGCACAGCATCTTTGAAAAAATATTAAAATTGGGGAATGTTGGGGGCCGACTAATATATCCAAAGAGTCACTGAGATACTGCTTCTTTGATTGGAGTAATGCAACATGTTTATGACGTTGGCTGTGGAATTTTTATAGCAAGTAGCAATGGTCTATATACTTACCTCGTACATATTACTAACATGTTTACGTTGAAGCTGATGATTAGTTGTATGCATATAATAATGCATCCATTGAAAAATAGGAAAAAGTTATTCTTGGATACATACACATTAACTTCTTGTTGTTTTTCAGTTCTTTTTGATGCATTGTGAACCGCTCCCCCTCATGTAGTCACAAGCAAATGTAGTGCATAACTATTCTGTCTTTGTAAATAACGATTAATTTTAAATCAAATCAATAAAGCAAATGTAGTGCATAACAGTTCTCCTTACTCAGTGATCATATTATTCTAAAATAGATAAACAAATCAAAATATTCAAATACACATCAATTTTTAATTTCAAATATATTATTATTAAGTAGCTCGATACGGTCTTATGTATGTAGCCATTCATTCTAGATCAATGTTAACATCCAAATCGAGTTATAGTCAAACAAATATGTTCTAATCTATTAGAGGGATGCTCTAAAATAGGAAAAAGTTATTCTTGGATACATAAACACATTTACTATAATGACCCAAGAATAACTTTTTCTATTTTTCTGTTTTTGTAAATAACGATTAATGTGTATGTAAATTTTAGTTTTTTTTGGGATTTATTAATAATAAAAAATTATAATTTTATTAATGTATTTATATTATATTTTAATATAAACTATAAAAATAATAAATAAATAAATATTATTTTAAATTTAGATTTTGAATGAATATATATATTATGTTTAAGTTAAGAATTCTTTCTTAGCTCTCCAATTTAAAAAACTTGTAATATTATTTCAACTTTCATTTCATCAATTATATGAATATTATTGGTCTTTGATTATTGCTTCAATACCATTTCAAGCTTCATTCCATCAATTATATGAGTATTATTGTTCTATGAGTCATTACTCCAAAAATTAAAAATTATATGAGTATTATTGTTGTATGAGTTATTGCTTCAAAATGATTGAACATTGTAAAATGTCTATCTATTTTGTTGTAGGTGGTAATCAAATTCACATGCTTAGAGTATGCAAGTAATGGTCGTAGCAACTCACATGCTTGGAGTATGCAATCAATGGTTGTAGGAAATCCCACTACAACATTCCATAATCAATTCTTTTGATAGCAACTCACTTGCACATGCAAATGGTCAATTATGTGGAAAATTAAGGAATTAACAAAGCTATGAGCATTCCATATTCCACAATTGATTGAGGTAAGACCATATTTGGTTATCATTAATTAAGGTGGTCAATCAAAATAAAATTTAATATTGTTTGTGTTGTTGATATCCATGGATAATAATTAGTAATTTAATATCCATGGATAAAGCAATTAAACTTATACTAGTTTGACCGTGGTTAAAGGGATAGGGTAACTAAGCATACATAATATCAATGTTCTATATATGCCTAAATTGAAAAGAATAATAATTCTTTTATATTTCTTTCATTTTGATATGAATTTAATTTTATATACATTTTAAGATTAAATGTACTGTTATTTTATAATGATGTATTTACTTATTTTATTGTTTGTATTGATTAAATAGGTGTAAAGCTTGAAAAATGTCTCCAATTGGTCGCCCCAAGAAAGATAAAAAACAATTGTCAATTGTTGATGCATTTGGTATCCCGCAACGTTGTAATCAACCATGTAATTTCAGAAATGAAGTTGATACTCATCCACATGAAGATGATGAATCTGATAGTGTAGAAATTGTTGAAGTGGAACAATCATCAAAGAAACGCAAAAGAACATTTAAATCTAAATGGAAAACAAGATTTCCATGGGCTTATGTTGTAAAAGATTGTAATGGTAATGAAAGGATAAAATGTTCTTGGTGTGTTAAATTTAATAGAGATACTCCATTTGCTAAAGAGGGAAGTACCACTCTTCAAGTTAGCGGTTTAAATGGCCATGCAGAATCAGAAGCACATAAATTTTCTTTACAGTTTTTGGAGGGAGAAACCAAACGAAATAATCTTCCAATTACCAAACATGTAGAACTAATGGTAGATGCTGAGAAGGAGAGAATTATATCAGTGATTGAAAACATGTATTTTGTTGCCATACATGATTTACCTTTAGAAATGTACAAGTCAATTTGTGACTTGAATAGATACAAATGCACTCCACACATGCCTTTAACAGATGAATATTCTGCATACACAAATACAACATCTGGAAAAGAGTTTCTTCAAGCTGCCAAAGAGGTATATTGGAAAAAGTTAAAAGATGAGATTTTACAGAGCCCCTTCTACTCAATTTTAGTTGATGAAAGCACTGATAGAACAATGGCACACCATTTGATTGTTTATATTACATATCTGACAAAGGAAGGAAGAGGTAAATGTGTAACAAAATTCATATGCTTGCTTCAAATAAAGGATGGAACGGCTCAGTGTATGTATGATGCAGTGAGGTCTCTTTTAGCAGAGATGGATCTATCTTTGATGAAGTTAGTTGGCTTTGGATCTGATGGGGCATCGTCCATGAGGGGTATTCGTGAAGGTTTATCTTCAAAGCTTCGTCGAGATGCTCCTCATTTGTTAGATGTCCATTGCATAGCTCATAGAGAAGCATTAGCAGCAAATGATGCTTCATCTCATTTTCCAGAGTTGCAATATATTGACAAATTTGCAAACAAAGTTTATTCATGGCTTGGAAAATCTACTAAAAGACATGGAGAATTGAAAGAACTAATGGAATCATTTCAAATCACTAAATTAGAGGTCTTACAAATTCATCAAATCAGGTGGCTCTCTAGAGGTAAGGTCATGGAAAGACTTGTTAAACTCATGCCTGCTTTGCTAAAAGATTGGGAGTTAGGAGAGAAAAAAATGTATGAGTTGGCAACAATATTTCAAGTACAATTTTACATCCATTTACTTGCAGATGTGCTCATTGAGTTAAATAAGTTGAATCAAAAGTTCCAAGAGGATCATGTTGATATTACCTCTATTGGCACTACTCTAGATGTTTCTATTAGCATGCTTCGCAAACGGTTTTTGGGAGGTATATTTGGAGCAGGAGCAATGAACATATCCTCTTTTTTAAGCAAAGCACAAGGAGGAACTCTTGAATTTGCAGATAGCACAGGTATGGTACATTTACATCCATTGAGGTTTGAAAGTTTGCCAAAGATGCAAAAATCGGGGACATTAGATGATTGTATCATTTTGGGAAAATGTTTTGTTATGAAGGTGATTGAATCTTTAGATAGGAGGTTCACAGATTTACCTATATTCAATGCTGCTAAGTTCTTCAGTCCTCGGCATTATTATGAAGAAGTGAATGATAGAGACTCTCAAACAAAAAGATGGTTGCAATGTTTATGTGAAAAATTTAGTATTGGGGAGCCACCTATTGTAGATACTGCTAAATGTTTGGGTGAAATGGATGAATTTATTTGTACTATTTATAAATCATACCCCAAAAAGCAGATGTTTGGAGCATGGGATCTATGTGGAGATGAACCTGAATGGTTTGAAGGATTTCCCTATCTGATGCACTTATGGCAAGCTATTCTTGTTATTCCAGCAAGTACGGCAGTGTGTGAAAGAGGCTTCTCAAAATTAAACAGGATTAAAAATGAAGATAGATCAAAACTTTCATTGGAGACATTGGATATGCTAATGTTTCTCTCTCTTAGTGCACCTCATGCTTTAAATGAGGTAGATTGGAATGGAATTTATGATGTATGGAAACAAATGAAAGCTAGAAAGCCTCTTCCATTGGGCTAAGTTCATGTTTTCAATGATGTAATCCCAACTATTTTTTAAGAATATCAAGTGAATGGAAGGAGGCTACGTTCATGTTTTTAATGATGTAATCCCAACTATTTTTGAAGAATATCAAGTGAATGAAAGGAGGCTAAGTTCATGTTTTCAATGATGTAATCCCAACTATTTTTGAAGAATATCAAGTGAATGGAAGGAAACTATGTTTTCTTATTAAGTTGTCAGTGGGATTTGAGCGAAATATTACAATGTTTTGATGTAGTTGCTATTTGATTTTTTTTAATTATAAATATTTAGAAGGGTACTATTTTATTTTCACATTTTTTTTATTGAAGGGTCAACTTAAGTTACACTTTTCCATTGAAGTGCAATTATTTTTATAACTTTTCATCTTTGAAGGGTTGGATAGTTACATGCCCTTCCAAAAAAAATTATGACTAGCCCTTCAAATTTGACCACTGCCAGCGGTCAAATTTGAACCCGTCCGAGCCCTTCCCAAGGTCTTTAGCCCGTCTCTGAAGGATAAAAAAAAAATTACTCGTCAAAAAAAATTTGGAATTTGGAATTTACCCGTCCAGAAGGAAGGGCTAACTAAACTTCAATTTTTCAAAGGAAGGGTTACTCTCGTTGTTGCCCGTCAAAATTGATTTGCTGCGGTCACTGATTCACTGATTCACTGGTTCAAATTTGACCGCTGAGTGACATGCTGTATTGCTGTCACGCTGTGTGATGTGCAACGCGAGCGGCGGGAATCCCCGAGTCCACGGACCACGAGTACGACCAGTGAAGAGTCTGAGTGACGTCGACGGCATGGAGTTTCATAAAAGTTTTACCAACTTCACCGGCGGTCCGGCACTGGGCCAGACTTCCAGTTCCATAATCGTTCACGCAGTCATGCCAGCTCCACGGTTCCACCCTCGGTCATTTAATTACCATGTCAGTAATGGATTGTGCAGAGATCTCTGCCTTAATTGCCTTTTATTCTTAGCTTCCGAATTGTGAAGGAGATCGTTGATCTCGATTCTCAGTTATGAGGTTGTAGATTCTCAGTGTACTGTCTAGTGTCTACTGTGTAACACCTTCGGGAATTGGCTTCCATAGAGCCCTGTGCAGTGTGCAGTGTGCACCTGCCTTAATTAATTTTTAACCAGCCAGGCAGCCACCACGAATTCATTTTGATTTCCCGCCAGCTACGGTAAGTGTACAGTAACATCTTGAAAATCTATTTAAAGATATTTCCGAGTCTCCGACTCTCCAGAGTCCAAAGACCAAATACTTGGCGTTTCTAACTTGGAGCTCCAGTGTGCAGATTCTGTTTCTGAGCCCGTTGGCGTTGCAGTCTGCAAACTTTAGTTGGTCAAGGTAATATTTTTATGCGATTTGTTATTTCTTAATTCATTGTTGGAATACTTTTCTTCTATATTATTATGGATTATCGTTGTCTAACTGAAATAATTTTCACGCCATCCGGTTCTTAACATACAAGTGCCTTGTTTCAGAAAAATCGGCGATGGACAATAATGAAAGTCTCGGTTAAATGAATCACGGAATCACGGTCATGTTACACAGAAACAAGGTCAGCTTTCGTATATACTAATACAATCCAACTAACAAGAGTAATTTAATCATGAGCGTGTGGGGCATATAATCTTCAGTGATAACGATTAACGAGAGTAATCATAGAATTTGCACAGCATCTTTGAAAAAATATTAAAATTGGGGAATGTTGGGGGCCGACTAATATATCCAAAGAGTCACTGAGATACTGCTTCTTTGATTGGAGTAATGCAACATGTTTAAGACGTTGGCTGTGGAATTTTTATAGCAAGTAGCAATGGTCTATATACTTACCTCGTACATATTACTAACATGTTTACGTTGAAGCTGATGATTAGTTGTATGCATATAATAATGCATCCATTGAAAAATAGGAAAAAGTTATTCTTGGATACATACACATTAACTTCTTGTTGTTTTTCAGTTCTTTTTGATGCATTGTGAACCGCTCCCCCTCATGTAGTCACAAGCAAATGTAGTGCATAACTATTCTGTCTTTGTAAATAACGATTAATTTTAAATCAAATCAATAAAGCAAATGTAGTGCATAACAGTTCTCCTTACTCAGTGATCATATTATTCTAAAATAGATAAACAAATCAAAATATTCAAATACACATCAATTTTTAATTTCAAATATATTATTATTAAGTAGCTCGATACGGTCTTATGTATGTAGCCATTCATTCTAGATCAATGTTAACATCCAAATCGAGTTATAGTCAAACAAATATGTTCTAATCTATTAGAGGGATGCTCTAAAATAGGAAAAAGTTATTCTTGGATACATAAACACATTTACTATAATGACCCAAGAATAACTTTTTCTATTTTTCTGTTTTTGTAAATAACGATTAATGTGTATGTAAATTTTAGTTTTTTTTGGGATTTATTAATAATAAAAAATTATAATTTTATTAATGTATTTATATTATATTTTAATATAAACTATAAAAATAATAAATAAATAAATATTATTTTAAATTTAGATTTTGAATGAATATATATATTATGTTTAAGTTAAGAATTCTTTCTTAGCTCTCCAATTTAAAAAACTTGTAATATTATTTCAACTTTCATTTCATCAATTATATGAATATTATTGGTCTTTGATTATTGCTTCAATACCATTTCAAGCTTCATTCCATCAATTATATGAGTATTATTGTTCTATGAGTCATTACTCCAAAAATTAAAAATTATATGAGTATTATTGTTGTATGAGTTATTGCTTCAAAATGATTGAACATTGTAAAATGTCTATCTATTTTGTTGTAGGTGGTAATCAAATTCACATGCTTAGAGTATGCAAGTAATGGTCGTAGCAACTCACATGCTTGGAGTATGCAATCAATGGTTGTAGGAAATCCCACTACAACATTCCATAATCAATTCTTTTGATAGCAACTCACTTGCACATGCAAATGGTCAATTATGTGGAAAATTAAGGAATTAACAAAGCTATGAGCATTCCATATTCCACAATTGATTGAGGTAAGACCATATTTGGTTATCATTAATTAAGGTGGTCAATCAAAATAAAATTTAATATTGTTTGTGTTGTTGATATCCATGGATAATAATTAGTAATTTAATATCCATGGATAAAGCAATTAAACTTATACTAGTTTGACCGTGGTTAAAGGGATAGGGTAACTAAGCATACATAATATCAATGTTCTATATATGCCTAAATTGAAAAGAATAATAATTCTTTTATATTTCTTTCATTTTGATATGAATTTAATTTTATATACATTTTAAGATTAAATGTACTGTTATTTTATAATGATGTATTTACTTATTTTATTGTTTGTATTGATTAAATAGGTGTAAAGCTTGAAAAATGTCTCCAATTGGTCGCCCCAAGAAAGATAAAAAACAATTGTCAATTGTTGATGCATTTGGTATCCCGCAACGTTGTAATCAACCATGTAATTTCAGAAATGAAGTTGATACTCATCCACATGAAGATGATGAATCTGATAGTGTAGAAATTGTTGAAGTGGAACAATCATCAAAGAAACGCAAAAGAACATTTAAATCTAAATGGAAAACAAGATTTCCATGGGCTTATGTTGTAAAAGATTGTAATGGTAATGAAAGGATAAAATGTTCTTGGTGTGTTAAATTTAATAGAGATACTCCATTTGCTAAAGAGGGAAGTACCACTCTTCAAGTTAGCGGTTTAAATGGCCATGCAGAATCAGAAGCACATAAATTTTCTTTACAGTTTTTGGAGGGAGAAACCAAACGAAATAATCTTCCAATTACCAAACATGTAGAACTAATGGTAGATGCTGAGAAGGAGAGAATTATATCAGTGATTGAAAACATGTATTTTGTTGCCATACATGATTTACCTTTAGAAATGTACAAGTCAATTTGTGACTTGAATAGATACAAATGCACTCCACACATGCCTTTAACAGATGAATATTCTGCATACACAAATACAACATCTGGAAAAGAGTTTCTTCAAGCTGCCAAAGAGGTATATTGGAAAAAGTTAAAAGATGAGATTTTACAGAGCCCCTTCTACTCAATTTTAGTTGATGAAAGCACTGATAGAACAATGGCACACCATTTGATTGTTTATATTACATATCTGACAAAGGAAGGAAGAGGTAAATGTGTAACAAAATTCATATGCTTGCTTCAAATAAAGGATGGAACGGCTCAGTGTATGTATGATGCAGTGAGGTCTCTTTTAGCAGAGATGGATCTATCTTTGATGAAGTTAGTTGGCTTTGGATCTGATGGGGCATCGTCCATGAGGGGTATTCGTGAAGGTTTATCTTCAAAGCTTCGTCGAGATGCTCCTCATTTGTTAGATGTCCATTGCATAGCTCATAGAGAAGCATTAGCAGCAAATGATGCTTCATCTCATTTTCCAGAGTTGCAATATATTGACAAATTTGCAAACAAAGTTTATTCATGGCTTGGAAAATCTACTAAAAGACATGGAGAATTGAAAGAACTAATGGAATCATTTCAAATCACTAAATTAGAGGTCTTACAAATTCATCAAATCAGGTGGCTCTCTAGAGGTAAGGTCATGGAAAGACTTGTTAAACTCATGCCTGCTTTGCTAAAAGATTGGGAGTTAGGAGAGAAAAAAATGTATGAGTTGGCAACAATATTTCAAGTACAATTTTACATCCATTTACTTGCAGATGTGCTCATTGAGTTAAATAAGTTGAATCAAAAGTTCCAAGAGGATCATGTTGATATTACCTCTATTGGCACTACTCTAGATGTTTCTATTAGCATGCTTCGCAAACGGTTTTTGGGAGGTATATTTGGAGCAGGAGCAATGAACATATCCTCTTTTTTAAGCAAAGCACAAGGAGGAACTCTTGAATTTGCAGATAGCACAGGTATGGTACATTTACATCCATTGAGGTTTGAAAGTTTGCCAAAGATGCAAAAATCGGGGACATTAGATGATTGTATCATTTTGGGAAAATGTTTTGTTATGAAGGTGATTGAATCTTTAGATAGGAGGTTCACAGATTTACCTATATTCAATGCTGCTAAGTTCTTCAGTCCTCGGCATTATTATGAAGAAGTGAATGATAGAGACTCTCAAACAAAAAGATGGTTGCAATGTTTATGTGAAAAATTTAGTATTGGGGAGCCACCTATTGTAGATACTGCTAAATGTTTGGGTGAAATGGATGAATTTATTTGTACTATTTATAAATCATACCCCAAAAAGCAGATGTTTGGAGCATGGGATCTATGTGGAGATGAACCTGAATGGTTTGAAGGATTTCCCTATCTGATGCACTTATGGCAAGCTATTCTTGTTATTCCAGCAAGTACGGCAGTGTGTGAAAGAGGCTTCTCAAAATTAAACAGGATTAAAAATGAAGATAGATCAAAACTTTCATTGGAGACATTGGATATGCTAATGTTTCTCTCTCTTAGTGCACCTCATGCTTTAAATGAGGTAGATTGGAATGGAATTTATGATGTATGGAAACAAATGAAAGCTAGAAAGCCTCTTCCATTGGGCTAAGTTCATGTTTTCAATGATGTAATCCCAACTATTTTTTAAGAATATCAAGTGAATGGAAGGAGGCTACGTTCATGTTTTTAATGATGTAATCCCAACTATTTTTGAAGAATATCAAGTGAATGAAAGGAGGCTAAGTTCATGTTTTCAATGATGTAATCCCAACTATTTTTGAAGAATATCAAGTGAATGGAAGGAAACTATGTTTTCTTATTAAGTTGTCAGTGGGATTTGAGCGAAATATTACAATGTTTTGATGTAGTTGCTATTTGATTTTTTTTAATTATAAATATTTAGAAGGGTACTATTTTATTTTCACATTTTTTTTATTGAAGGGTCAACTTAAGTTACACTTTTCCATTGAAGTGCAATTATTTTTATAACTTTTCATCTTTGAAGGGTTGGATAGTTACATGCCCTTCCAAAAAAAATTATGACTAGCCCTTCAAATTTGACCACTGGTGACGGTCTTCTTACGTGTAAATATCGTTAAGGTTTTGTAAACAATACAATATTTTATTTTACTTGATTTATTTTGTTTATCATGTGACGGCCTTCTTACGTATAAATATGATAAGGCTTTGACATGGGACAATTTGAAGCGAAGGAGCAGATAGGGGCCCGGTAGGTGTTACTTTTGTAGGGCGGAGGAGAAAACAAATTGTCATTTGGATGTTAGAATGTTTTTTTACCACACAAGTATAGATTGAAATTTAGCACTTGAATTTATGAATTTATGGTTAGGGTTTACATATGAAGAATGCTTTAGATTATGGTGATTCTTGAGAATTAGAAGATTGTAGAGCTTTGTTTTTAATTATATGTTATGAAATATAGTTAATTAGAAATTATTGTTGTTTTGATGATGAAATGAACAGATAGATTTTAGTATTCTTTGGGTTTATTTTGATAGTTTTGCTATGGAAGATCCAAATATTTGTGGAGCAGGAGAAGTTATTCATTTTTCAAAACAACACTACTATGAATACAGAGCAGGATTAGGTTTTGGTTCTAACAACTTTGCTGAGTTAAGTGCTCTTTGTTTGGTGCTTTAGTTGGCAATGGAATTGAGAATTGAGTGCCTTCAGATCTTCAGAGATTCTCAGTTAGTCATAAAGTGGATCAATGAGATCAATAGAGTACACAATATTCTTTTGGACCCCTTACTGAAGAAAGCTAACCATTTAAAATCTTTGATGAAAGTGGTCACAACTACACATATTTTTGGAGAAAGGAACGAAATGATGGATAATTGAGCAAAAGAAAGTTCCATAATGTAGCTAGGAAGATGGCATATTATGGAGGAAAAAGATGAAGTTTCCACAAGATATTATCATGAACCATTCAAAGAATGTCTCAATTGAGCCACTAAATTTTGTTTTGTTTAATTTTTAGTTATGAAATGATGGATAGGTCGTGAGCTACAAGCGCAGGACTATTGAAAAGGTACAAATCCGATTAGTTTTGATTGTACATATGAAACTTTAGCTGGTAAGGGTAATTTGGAGATATGCCTAAAGTCGTGCTTCCAATGGGCAGCATGATCCGGTGTCTTTTTGAAGTTGGCACAGTGATAATTGATGATCAATATAAATATTGAGTCAATGCTATATGTTTAAACAATTTTTTTATGGATGGTATGTACAAGATAGGCCTTTTTTTATTAAGTTAGTACAATTATAATGGACGTTAAATATATTGAGAACATGTTGTATGTCAAAACATTTTTTGTGGATGGTTTGCTCAACATAGGCCTTTTTTATTCTATGAACTCTTGAAGTTAGCTAAAAATCGTAAAAGAATCTATATTGAGATATGATTTTTGATCATTGTTTAATTGTGTTGAATCAACGTCTAAAGAATGTAACTTAGTTTTCTGAATAAAAGTTACGATTTTTTCTATGAACAAAAATATATGATTAAAGTTTTGTAAACAATATTTTATTTTAGTTGATTTGTTTTGTTGTGTGTTTATGGATTATATATGTATGTAGTAAGTTGATTTTGTTAATGTTTGTTTATGCATGGAGTAAGTTGATTTTGTAATAAATGATTTTATTTTAGGGAAAATTAAAATTGAATATAATAATTTTTTAAAGATAATTAGATTTTTTTTTTTTATATTTTAAATTTTATATATGTTGTAATTTTGTTGTAACAAGATGAGGAGAGATGTTGTAGCGTAACGTAAGTAAAGTTACATTACCAAAATAAAAAGTAATTAAAAAAATAAAATAAAAATCCATGTCTTCATAAAATAAAATAAAAAGTAATTCTTGAATTTAAGATTAAAAAATTACAACTCAAAAGATTGAATCCCCGTTGATACTTAATAGATCTAAGTTTAAGATGAATCTATACTAGTTTAAATTTAAAATTAATCGTTAAATATAAAAAAAATTATAAAATTAATTTAAAATTAATCATCATCAAATTCGTATATTACTTTCAATTATTTTTTCTTCCAAATTTGAAAGCAATACAATAACCTGTTCATTTAAAAGATGAGCATGTCATTTTTGAAAATTGAACATGTTCTTTTTTTTATTATATTCTCAATTTTAATGTCTCGTAAAAACCTAATATTTAATATCAACAAGCTTTTGTGTATGATTGTTTTAGTGATTAGCAAACTAAATATGACAACAATAAATTTGTTTTTCATTTTAAAAAAAACGGAGATGTATGAATATTAAAATATTATTCTGTTTTATAAATATTCATACATATAATTAGAAATAAATTAAAATTATATTAATGTTGTCCTGATTTATTTATTTATAGTTTTTTAAATAAAATATTATGAAAGATTATGTATCTTTGTATTTATTATTTAAAGCTTTATTAATATACTTAATTTCGTATTTGTGTACTCATTGTAAATTTTTATATACCATTTTCAATTTACTTAATTTCATATTTTAAAAACTGTAATCAATATTACTTTGTAATAAGTATTTTTGTCAATTTGTTGTATTTTTATATTTATTATTTTATATTTTTTATATTTTTAAATTACTTTTTATGAGTTCTTTTTCCTTTAGTGTTGTTTATTTCTTTGTATTTTGATGAAGGAAAAATGTTCACTCAATTCAATTCTTGTAATGAGAAAAAACAAAACTTATTGCAAAAGTTTAGTTAATAATTTTGGTTTCTCTAGGTTAAGAGCTAGTCTTCCTTGAATGTAAAGAAACATGGCAATGCCCTAGTATGTAGAGACATCTAGTAGGAGTAGAAGTATCTATCCCTTTTTGGACCAACAGATGATGTGGGTTTCCTCAAATAGCATATTTCAACCTGCATTCATGGGTAGCAACCAATGATGGTTGTCCTTAGTGCCTATTCACAACTCAACTATGATAGATTTTACCACCTTCGAAAAAAGGAAGAAAAGAAGATAACATATCATCAACTCCCAAACTATATACTCTATGACCAACTTCCTTTCTTTCCAAGGATAATATACAACATATTCTTCCACTACCACAAACTACATTTTATGGCCAGCTTCAAAAGTTACATATTATGATCAACTTCCTTTCTTTCAGAGGATGATATACAACATATTATTCCACTACCACAAACTACATTTTATGACCAACTTCAAAATTTTACATATTGTTATGGATGATTTTGTGATGTTAAATATATTTACAAATATTTTATGTTTGGTTAATGGTTAATTATTTTTAAAATGCATACTCTACAACTTAATATAAATAAGATGTATTCACATTGAGTATAACCCTAACTTCATTATCCATTTTCACAAAAAAAAAATATTTTTCACACATTTGAAAATGAATATATGAGCATAAATCCATCTTAACTATGGATATATCGAGAGGGATAAAATATTTGAGGTGCAAAAACTTTGTACCTCAATCGATTTTATTCATGTCGACACTTATAAATTCAGAGTTAAGATGGATCTATGATGATTAATTTTATTATGGTAATTCTTTAATTTTGTTTTTTATTACTGTGGCTCGCTATTTTTTTTTCTCTATATAAAATATGTATTATATTTACAATCACATATGCAAAATAAGGAAGGATATATACACTTAAACTCATAAATGCATAATACTCAAATAAACTAGAGCATAAATAAAAGTAAAATACTCAAATGAATCCAAGCACCGAACATCTTTGATTAAAACGGCTCCCTTTGCTAAAGGTTGATGGCGTACCTCATCTTTCCAGAATATATTGAAGGTAATCACATAATTAACCTCTTGTCTAAACACAAACTTACACCTGGTTTTCCAAATCACAAATAATGTCATGATCCACAAGCATTGCTAAAGTTCAAGCATAGCCTTGTAAACAAGAGTCTAATCATCATCAAATAAGGTATCACACTAATGCACCCTACCTTCGAACAATGCATAATGTTGATCCTTAAACAAGTAACAACATCACTTGGAAATTGACATTCCCAAAATATATGCTTGACAATCTCTAGATGTTGACAAACAAAGTAGAGTCCATCCAAAAGACCGCTGTTATCTAGCTTGGCATTGGAAGGGATCCCCTGATAGATGACCAACCAAGTGAAAACCCACAACTTGTATGGAATTTGCACTGTCCATACATTATGAAGAGAATGGATCCAATGGTCCTTCGGGTCCTTAGACACCCAACAAGCAATAAGAATTGAGGAAAGAGGATGTTGCCAATGAAGCAAAATATACAAACAATGAGAGTGATATTGAAGAAGTGAGCAACCAAAAATACACCCTTAATCCCTCCAAAAAGGCCCAAGCATAGCAATGTTCATCTTGGACGACTCAAGCTCCAAAATAAAGGATCTCAACTCCATTATCAAGAGGTGATTGATGGAAGGAAGTCCAAATTCCTGAGCAAGAGGTTGCCACTCGTTTCAGGAGAAAGCACTAGGATCCCACAAATCCTAACAAAAGAAGATGCCCTTCCAACTCAATCATCATGCTTGGAAACATGACAACATTGTAATACAATATTCGTGTTCCCTCCAACTCCAAATTGACATACAAGCAAGATACCAACCACCCCCACTACCCTCCCATTGCCAGCAAACTGAGCCTACAACTACTTTTCAATTTGTTCAGATGCTTCAAAAGATAAATGAGCCCGAAAACCAAAAAAGATGAGCAATGGAGTTAAAATCACACAACCCAAAAACACCTCGAACTCTACCAATATATTGAGTGGAAAGTACATGATGCCGAAACAAAACCTACCAATGAGTCAATCCCTTGAGCACCTCACCACCCACTTGGTTTTTAGAATATTGCCTTATGAAGAAACGCCAATCAACCGAAGACCCTCTTCATCTTATGCATAGCGCAAACATCCCAGGGAATTGGAGGAAGACCATGCTCACCACCATATTTAGACCACAAGTAAGCCCTTATATCTATTTAGGTCATTAAAACTAATCCTTGCTAGGGTACCATAAAAAAACATAGTACACATTAGAGGCTTAGAGAAAGTGTCCAACCATTACCAAATTCCCTACAAAGAGGAGGTCCTTATGATGCTAAACATATAACTTACTGTGCATCCTCCAAAGACACCAATCCCACATGTAAGTGGATAATCTACTTAGGTCGTTGAATCTAAGCCCTACTAGGGTACCATCAAGAAACATAGTACACATGAGAGGCTTGGAGAATGCATCTAACCATCGCCAACTTCCCCACAAAGAGGAGGCCCCTATGATTCCAAATACATAACTTACTGTGCATTCTCCGAAGACTCCAATCCCACATTCTAGTGGACAACAACCCAACCCTAAAGGGTATACCCAAATACCAAACTATGACTCCAGGATCATTATAGGACTAGGCCATTGGGATCCACTGAAGAGGGGAATCCAAACCAATGAGTCATAAGTCAATTTTGTGCAGATTGATCACCGCCCTTGATGCAACATGAAAGGTGTCTAAACAAGTCATAGCCCCAATAACCAAATCTTGCTCATCCCTCATAGTGAGAAAGGAATCATCTAGAAAATGGTTGTTAAACATCTTTGAGCCATTAGGGAGTAAAATACCCTAGACTTTCCCCCATTTTCGAACCACTTCCAACAAAAATCCTGAGGCATAAGTTGTCTGAACATATAAACACAAAGGACACCCTTGTTGGATGGACTTATGAAGAGCTATCAATGGGGATAAACCATTGTTGATTGAGACCAAGGTTGAAGCATTGGTGAAAATAATGTTCACCATGGCCACACAATGGAAATCAAAACCCGAACAACACATCATATCATGGATGAAGGACCAATCAATATGATCACATGCTTTGTCAATGTCAACCTTCAACATAAGGCATGACTCTCTTGTATTCCTTTCCCACTCCATAGTCTCATAGGTAGACACCACAATATCAATAATGAAACTTTATTGCTCAAATCCAATATGCTCTTGATGCACTACATGTCTAGCCACCAATCAGGTCCTTATAGCTAAAACTTTAGCCATAATTTTATAAGCTACTATGAGCAAAGTGATAAGCCACCAACACTCAATAATGTCTCTCATTGCATTCTTGGTAATGAGCTTGATCAACTCTTGACTAGAAAGTCATATAGGTGACTAGAAGAAGACACTTCGAAGGCCATGCAACATAAATAATCACCAATGGAGTCTCACCTAGACTTGTAGAACTCACATGACAAACCATCTAGCCCAAGGGACTTGTCGTTATGCATAAAATACAAGGTGGCATAAAGCTCATCGCTTGTAAATTTTGATCCAACATGTCTCGATTTGCAATAGATACCTTCCAAAGACAACCTTGTAGCAAGCATCTATAGCAATCAACATCCCATCTATCCCAACATAACAAGCAAAGTTATACTACATACCTTGAACCTTAGTAGGATCCTCAACAAGAGACCCATCTAGCTTGTAAAGATCAAGTACCCTATCCATCGCCACCTTCCTCTTAAGCAAGTCAAAATAAAACTTAGAACCCTCATCCTTACATGTGAGAATGAATTTGAGCACCCTTGACAATTTACTCCTATTATCATCTCACCTTCATCTCCGACTTCACAACTTCTTCCTGAAGAGTGACATTGTGAATGTCCTCTTAAGAAAAAAATGTAAACCTCCTTTAAATCCTGTCAAGTAGCATGCATCTCCTTCCCATGCTTATGGGCCATCATCTCGCCTCATCCTCTTATAAATTTAACAATATGACACATAATAGCCTCCCGCCAAAGTATACATCCCTTGGTTCCCAATGACTAAAGAAGGTTCCAAATCCATTAAACTAGGGCAAAAAAATCCTTTAACTCACTCAACTAAAAACTAAAACAAAGTATAGATCAAGAACTAATTTGAGCCAACAACATCCATTAAAACATCATACATCCATTAAAACATAAAACATATATGATGTAATGAATGCCTAAAAATATTACCTCCTCCCTTAAAACATAAAAACAATCCAACCAAACTTAAACCCTATTCCATCCTTGCGTATAGTTGTTACAGGTGAACCACCCACCATACTGAAGCCCCTTTTATTTCACATTCAAGTTAAAGATATGCAAAGAATTCTTGCAATGTCAACACAACCACCAATATTTTACATTTAAAAAAAATATATTCCACATTCCTACGTAAAAAAAATGTATCACATGATGAAAATATAACTCTCGAAATCACATCATAATTTAATTATTTTTTTTACATTAGATAAATGTGTAAAATTTTAAAAAAATATTATACTTCAATTAAAACCTACAAACATTTCCACAAATTTTTAATTCGCCTAAAAAAAAATATGCCACAAAGCAATTTGATCAGGTTAAATGGAAGGTAAGAAAACATACCCACTCGTTAACCATGATTACGTGAGAACTTTTTCGTGATCCTCTCCACGGTGGAGCCTAACAACTATCATAACTCGTCAGCTCAGCTGGCTGTCCTCACTGTAGGGTTCTTTATTGCCATCCATCATTGAATGAAATAGTTCCTCTCGCCATTGCCTAAAATTCGACGCCCGCTTGATCAGGGTTCGAGTCGCCTAGCCACTTGAAAATCTTATGAAACGTGCTTTAACTGCCATGTTTTAAAGATTTACTATCTCAAAAGGGACCTGAACTCGGAGCCATTTTCGATCTCAGGTTTTCTAATCTTGCAAACCATGGCGAGTGGTAAGCGGTCGGATCCCAGCGGCCGACGTAGTCAGATTACCAGCGCCTGCGACGAAGCGGAGGGAGCTCTCAAGTAAGCAGTTCTATTGAATTATGTGCAGTTTAGGAGGTAACAGGCATGGTATGTTAACTGATGGATTCTCAGGTCTTAAACTAAATATTTTAAAGCAATTCGATCCAATTCGATTTCAGCTTACGTCCTCGTGGCGGGAAAGTATGATTGAATGAACCAGGAGTTAAATTTCCCATTTAAAAAAAATTAGAAACAGTTCGTGCAGAGGATTAATCTTTTGAAAGGCTGGAAATCCCTTACTGTTCTAAATCTTAAGCTGTCAGTATCATTACGCCTTTACGTTTTCTTTCATTTTTATTTGCGTGCCATGGTTATATGATCTATAAAGACGAAAATCATTTCGTGTAGAGGATTAAACTTTTGAATAGTTAGAACTCTATTCATATGTTAGTGTTGTTGCCGTTCTAAATCTGAAGATTGCGGTGTCATTAGACTTTTAAATTCTTCTTCATATTGACTTTTTAGACTTTGGAATATGATTTTATAGAAGTTTCCAAAGCCAACCATAGGAAGTCAACATTCTGTATTCCTTAGAAAATTTCACCTGAAATAGGATTTCGCAGCGCAAATATTCTCAAAATTCGACCCTTACTATAGTTTTGTAAGATGCATTTCCTCTTACTAGATAAAATCTTGTGCAGGAACGGCCTTTCTGTTCATCGATTTCTAGAAATTTAATTTTCCTTTTTGTTATTTTTGTAATTTAGCAAAATTTCTTTGAAAAATACCCTTCACGATCTCTAACTTGTTAAACTCTGCTAAAGCAGAAATATTACAGCAGTTCACCCAAAAACAGGTCAAAGAGAGAAAAAACAGAACAAACAAAGGAGAATCACACAACTTCCAAATTGCCCAGCAAAAGGCTTAACCTGCCTCATTACCTTATGTTATATTCATTAAAGCATTTCCGTACACCAGTTACATGCAATCAATTAGATTCAGCTATCAATTACTTGCTGCCAATGTTCTGGAATCCGTTACATGCTGTCGATACTTGGAAATCAATAACTCGCCAAAATTAGTTTGCCGCTTTATGTTAAAAATTTAAAATATCCCCGTACTCAAATTGTACTTTATTCAAACATCCTCCCTCAGACGAGAGTTCTGCTAATCTCAACTGTCCTCGATGATATAGATAATTTTTTTCTCCTTAGGCAATGCTCTGGTCAATATGTCTCCTACTGTTTCCTTAGTGGGCATATAGCGTACCTAGAGCTCTCCAACCCGGAGTTTCTCCCTAACATAGTGATAATTGAAAGTATATGCTTTATCATTGCATGAAAAATTGGATATCTGCACAAGGAGATATAACTTTGGTTACCAGACATAAAAAAATGTCGGATCATCTTGTCCTATGCCTATGTCCTCCAGATTCTTCTCAACCACTAAATCTCATGCTGCTTGGGATGGTGCAGTATATTCAGCTCCTGTGGAAGATGTAGCAACTACCACCTGCTTTTTGCTGAGCCATGGCACTGCTACTCTACCCAACATATAACAACATGCAATTGTTGACCGGCTTGTGTCTTGGCAGCCTCTCCAATAAGCATTGGCATATCTTCATGAGCTGAAAATTGTATTCAGTGTTCACCATACACAAGGCCATACTTTGCATTCCTTTTAAATGCCTAAGTATACTTTTGTCTAACTTCCTGTTAGAGTTTGCTTGTCTTGTTGGTCCGACAGTGTTCATCTTCAGCAGCAGAGGCACATCAGCAGCAGCAGCAGTTCAGATTCTGTTACAGCAGAAGAGGTGAAGCAGTGTTATAGGAGGACAGTAAAGGGGAGACTTACAAGGCACATGCATGCCTCTAGCATGCATCCACCAGCCTCAGTTTTTCCTGGTATAGTTCCTGTCCTGTGTTTGAGTTCAGTTCAGAACTAGAGGGTGCTCTTCTTATTTTAGAATAAGAGTGCTTTTCCAGTTTAGGAAAAGTGTTTTTCGAGTTTTATGTTAAGCGCGTCTTGCATGAGGAATTCTATTCCAGGAGGAGGGTACAGATCTCAAGGAGAGGCACTTGGCTTTACTAACTGTCCTTCTCCAGTTGAGGCGAATTATTCATAGGCATCTATTTCATGCAGGACTAGGCTCTGATCTTAGGGTTTTGCTTTTATAATCTGGGCGCCCACATTGATTGGATATTTTTTTTATATCTTTCCTGCACTTTTAATCTATAAAAGACAGGCAGGGGTGTGAGTGACCCATTCATTCTGTTTTTCTGCTCGAGTTAAGTGATTTTTCTGAGTTGCCTGTATTAGATTTCTTTTCCAAAATTAATGAGAAAGCAGTATCAGGTTTGACAGTCCATTTGGCTTTTGCTGTTCATACTTTTTCAATGTGACGTGTTTCAGTTCTGAGTATAGATCAGATTAGGCACTTTTCAGAGTAGGTTAAAGCTTTGTGTTTCTGGCTGTTAGGGTTTTAATTTGAGTGTAGTAGACTTTTACCACGTGCTGAAAATGTTAACATGGTATTAGATTGTCAATCTAGGATAGGGAGTTGTTGGAAGGTTACAGGGTGGGATGCTCGAGATTTGTGCACAAGAAAAGCATCGTGGATTTGTGATAGGTTGTTGTAGGTTGCTGATTACCTTCAGTCTCAGATATGAAGACAGATTGGAAGATCCTTCCAACTTTTTTCTTTGGAAGTGTCAGTTGTAGATGCTTTTGGAGGAGTAGAGCTTTGGCATCTTCTGGGAAGGCCTTTGCACCTCCTGCAAATGCTTCTTTGTTGGAAGAATATAATAAGAAGATAACCAAGGTGAATGATTACTTGATCCCTCACATTATTGGAAGGAAGATTGGTAAGGACATGTTTGATGCTCAAACATTAATTGGAAGATGCTTCTAAGGAATAAACTTAGAGTCACAGAGATGAGCAAGATAGATAACGTCAATGTTATCAGAACTGGACCAATCACCACGCTGGTGGACCCAAAAAATTTGAAACCGGTCAGAACCGAACAGGTACCGGAAAATAAAAACCGGTCGACCAAAAAATACATAAAATATTAAAAATTTGAAAAACAAATATATATATTCATTTACATCCATGTGAATCCAAACCATTAGATACAAATATGCAAATTTATCTCATGTATATAGCAAGTAAGGGTGCTTATAACCAAAATAGCACCTATTGCAATCCATATATCAACCAAAATACATAAAAAAAGAGACTCTAAATGACCTCTAGAGTACGCCCAAATATAAGCATAGTAGTCATGTGATTACTAATTTACTGATAATTCTAGTATTGAGTCTACAATCTAAGATTCTAATCATATGCTAGAATCATCTGAATCTGCATCCCCCATATCCGCGTCATGATCAACAAACTTTGAGTTGGGATTTTTGTTGATTTTTGTACCTAGGAAAGTGTTCCCCTAGTGACTTTTTGCCTAAGTCACTTAAAGGGGGAAATAAAGTGACCCTAGCATTAAATGACTTGAGAAAAGCATTTAATGTTACTTTAGACACTAAAGTCACTTTTGATAAATTTAAGTGAGTGAAATTACTTTTATGAGAATTTAATGAGCAATTAATCTCATCCAATCTCAGCCATTGGATTGAGTGTCCCTTCACTCACCTAGGGTTTTGTCAAAAAAGGGCAAGGGAGGCAAAAGAAAATTCATTCTTGAGATGAGAGTGAAGGAGAAGAGAGAAGAGAGCAAGGGCACGAATTTTGAGGAGGGTTCAGGGCATTAATGACCAGCAAGATTTTCGAGGAGCAGCATTTATTATCAGCACATTTCCCAAGGTGTACGACCGTACAGTACGGATTCTGGGCACACATTTCGAGGACAGAATTCTGGGCACACATCCCAAGAAGGCAGCACAGTTTTCTAGGCAAGTTCTGGGCACAAATCCCGAGAACAGCAGGCTCGGTTTTCGAGGCAGCAAACTGGGCAATTTCCCGAGGACAGATTTGCACAGATTTCGAGGCACTTGATAGGGCACATTTCCCGAGACAGGTCTGCACAGAAACCGAGAAAGGTACAGCACAGATTTCGAGAAAAAGGGACAGCACAGAAATCGAGGTGTGTGGATTTCTGTCCTTTCAGCATGAATTTCGAGGTCCAGATTTGCACAGAAATCGAGGCATGTTCAGCACTGATTTCGAGGCAGTCTGTGGGTGGATTTTCTGTTTGAGATAAGTAAAATTTTGACTGAAAATTATTGTACTGAAATATTGCTGAAGAAATAAAAATCTCTCTCTCTCTCTGACTGGTTTTCCCCGTGGGGGTTTTTCCAAGGCCATTGGCTAAATTTTCTGTGTCTGAAATATTTTATGGCGTGCATGTGTATTTAAGTTTCTGCCTGTAATTGTGATTTTCAGCGTGTTTTAATTGTCTGAAATTTTATAAGTAATTTCCAGCCTTCATGAGAAATTGAGTTGGGCATTAAACTATGAAAACTTGACATAAAACCAGCAACCTGAAAAAAAACTCAGAAAAATCTACAATTTTGACTAGATTCCCGTGGGCAGGTCCAACAACAATGCTAAGATTTTCTACTTGTGAAGTGTATGAGACAAAAGAAAGGTGAGAAGCTCTTTAAATAGCAATGCTGGTCGAACTAGCTGGTTTTGGCAAAACTAACCTGGTTCCGATGAGATTGGATAACGTAACCACTTATTTGATGAAGATTGCCGAGCTCTGTGATTAGCCTGCAGAAATTGGAGATGAGACAAAAGAACGGTGAGAAGCTCTTTAAATAGCAATGCTGGTTGAACTGGTTGGTTTTGGCAAAACTAACCTGGTTCCGATGACACTGGATAACGTAACCACTTATTTGATGAAGATTGCCGAGCTCTGTGATTAGCCTACAGAAATTGGAGAAGAGGTCAAGATTGGAGGCAACCTTTTGTCTAGGGTATCTCTCTTGCAAAATGAGGTTCAGTCTCTTTTTAAAGATGAAGTGAGAGCAAAATCCTTAATGCTAAAGAGATGGAGGGATGAGATCTTGTTGATTTTTGTACCTAAGAAAGTGTCTCTGTAATATCCTGATTTTGATCCTATTGCGTTAAAATTGTAAATGATGTAAATATCGTTATTAAATCATGGTGAGGAGCTCAAGGCCAAGGCCCCGCCATCGATTTAGCGTTTTATGTATCGACAATTAAAAATCGATGCATATGGTTCTCGTGCTAGCCACACACAATAGAAATTAAGACATCATGTAAATATGAATTTTAATGAAATACCCACAACTAGCTGTGCAATGCAACAAGAGATGGGAGCATGATTTTTATAAGGAATAGGGGGGGAATTATTCAAACCCTTGAGCCAATTGAGTCAATCCAAGTGTCAATGAGAAAACCCATAAACCCTCAACTACCCATTTTGACTTATGCACCCAATCATTTAATTCTTCCAAGAGTTGGTTGAGGTAGTTAATGCCTTGGGAATGGAGAGGTATGGCAGCGAATTTCGTGTATGGACAAGCCATCAATTTGGGAAATCGTATTTTGGCTTCTTGGGCAAGAAAACACCTACGAAATTGTGCCCAAGCCATTCTTCACCCATGTTCGTTGCTCCCTCACGTAGTCTGAGCCCGCTGGGGCATTTTCCTTCACGTTTTCCACCATTTTTCCTTCATTTTCCATAGCTGGGAACTCGTTTTTGTGTTGCACAGTGGGAGGAAGAGAGTCACGATTCGTGCGTTTATAGAGGCCGTTTCTGCCCCTTGAATGCCCATAAATGTTTTCTAAAATCGATTTGCTCTCCCAGGGTTGATTCCCCATCTAACATTTCGTTTTGGTTGCCCACGATTTCTGAAACTAATGGAAACCCCATCTTGGGCATCCCATAGTCAATTTTTTTTTCTTCATACCCCGCACTTTTGTTTTGCTGTTATTTGCATCCCTGTTTTGGTTTGAACTGTAAGTAAGATGTAGGAGTGGAAGAGGACCAAAATTGGCTTGATAAACCTAGTGAAGAGAGGAACCTCACAGAAAGATCAAAAGGGCTGGCTACTCTTCTATGCACAACTTGAAGAACACTAGATTGGAAGGTATGGCCTGAGGGACTGTGTAGTAGTTAAGGGAATATTTCCTTTTGTCGGGTGTGTAGGTATTGTGGGGACCAAGCTAGATAGATCTTGTAGAGGGTATCCATAGCTCTGTGGTTGAGCTCACTAGCTTAGCAATTCTTCCTTTCCATTGCCTTTTAAGCTTGATAAACCCAACTGTGGATTGGCTTGGTTGATTTTGGTGTATATTTGGCTATGTGAGAGTCTGTTGTTCCCTTTTCCTTGTAGAAATCATGCCTAGCTCGGGGGTGGGAGTTGTGTTGAGAGATTGACGAGCACAACTGGCCTATGGTTGGGTGGAACGTTGCAGTTGCATAGCCAGTTGCTCGGGACTACTTTGTTTCAAGATAAGTATTCTCTTCTGTTAATTCTGTAATGTCTTTATTTGATGACTATCATGAATATGTTGAATGTATGCTAGATGTGTGGTTGAATTTACTTCCGCTGTGTTTCTTATATATATGAATATGTTGAATGCATGCTAGATGTGTGGTTGAATTTACTTCCGCTGTGTTCTTATATATATATACATCTGCATATGTCTTTTTATATTCAGCGAATTTTGTTAATAATCACGGGGCTAGATGCCTAGCCTTAGCATCATGTTCTCTCCATCTCGCTAGTATGATGGGAGGGGACGTGACAGTCTCCATAGTGATTTTTTCCTAAGTCACTAAAACGGGGAAAAGTGACACGACCCTTGCATTAATTGCTTGAGATGAGTAATTAATTCACTTTAGAGTTATAAAGTGACTTTTGACAAATTTAAGTGGTGGTTGAGAGAAAATATTTTATGGAGAGAAATAAATGCTTTTATTCTCGTCCATTGATTTTTTATCTCAAGATTAAATTAGTGCCCTTGATCTTGTGAGTCGTGACCTCTCATCTAGCCCTCATGAGGCAAACAAAATGCAAGGTAAACCTAGAGGCAATTTATTCATTCACCAAGAGATTTGGAGAGGTCGACTCCTTGAGAAGAGGAAGAGGACGCAGCTGAGAGAGAAGGGAAGTGACTGGCATGAATACCAAGACACCTACAGCAGTATACCAGCACGAAAATCAAGGTGAAGGACAGCAGCATGGGTTTCTAGATTGCTGGCATGATTTTTGAGAGACTGGCAGCATTTATGAGCAGTCTGTACAGCACATTCCTGTATCCGACTGGCACGATTTTCAATGCTGAAGATGGCTAGAATTTCTATGGAGTTAAATGCTGTTACAGTGGGCACATTAACCGAGGTAGAAGGCTGAACCTAGCACAAATTTCGAGGAGATACTCAGGCTGTGAGAAATAGTCAGTATGTTGCTGTGATTGGCATGATTTTCAAGGCTGGGAGTGCTCAGAAAACGAGGCAGTTTTCAGCACAGTTTCAGAGGCAGAAAATCAGTATTCTGTGGTTGAGATAAGTGGTGTATTCACTTCTAAATTTTACTGCTGTACATTTTATTTTGAAGAAGAAATGAAATTATCTCTCTCTCTCAATGGGTTTTCCCTTTGGGGTTTTTCTTGGGCCAATTGGCTAAAATATTGTTTCTGAAATATTTTGTGTGTGGCTTAGATTTTAATTCTGCTCATTAAATTTGTAAAAGTTTCTGTAGTGTTTCAGAGTCTGAACTTGTTTATGAGAATGGTTCACTTGCAGTAGTCATGACTCCAATGGGTTGGGCATTAAACTTGAAACCTGGGTTGGGGAAACAATAAATTTTTTCAGATCTTCATTTGAGTCTCACCCTTTACATCAATGGTTGAGATTAGAACATTACATTTAACTTTTACATGTTGGAAAAATCCTCCTCTTGGAGAGGGGCACACTTGTCTATTTGGACACATGTGGAACCAAAAAATGATAGAATAATACATGAAATGCTCAGATGGATGCTTGAGTAGGCCCCCTTGCTGATGCATTGGCTGATTTTGATGATTTGGACCTAAAACAATGAGCTAGAATTTAGCAAATGCACCCCCTAGCAGAGAAATGCTCCCCCCTTGAAGATGACTTGCTAGATGGGCCCAAACACGTGATTTTTACCAAGTGAATGTTGATTTATCATTAGATTCACTTTTGAAGAAGACCCACTTCATTCTTTGCTCAATAACATTCCCCATTGCCACCTAAATTTGACTTAGGCATTTTTTAAATCAAACCTTAGGAAGTTTGTTTAAAAATCACCTATTAGTTGGATCTTGATCAATACATGAGCAAAATACTTGGAAGTTTCCTTGGATGGAGTCCATGATGCTTTATTAACCAATACTAGTCCATACCATGTCAAAAACTGAGCTGAATTCTTCATTTTCTTGTTGTTCCAAATTATTAATATTGGACTAAGGCTTCTTTTAATTGAAAACTTAGGCAATACCATTAATTAAAGCCTATTAGTCTATAGGAGTTGAAAAACACGTTTGGAAAGATTAAATTGGTTGTCAAGGGCTTCAATATGATGAATGATGATGAGATATGATCACGTATTGCTGGTTGGTTTTGTTGAATCTTGATCAAGTCAAACCCCCCTTTGACCAAGTCAAAAAGTTGAAAAAGTAATTTGGGTCAAAGTTGGACAAATTTGTCCAATGAATGAATGAACCTTTCCAATGCCTTTGGGAGGACAAAAATAATTTCTCAAATGGCCTAGATTGATGACATACTAGAGTTACAATACTTACATACAATAGTGATTCATTTGAATCATTGCATAGCTTCAAACATATTACATAAGATAGTACAAAGCATAAGATTTATGTTTTATAAACATGCCACCATTTAAACAACATCAAGAGCATTACAAAAACCATTTCTCCTTTGGGTGAAGGTGAAAAAGTCAACAAGGTTGGTCAAGTGGAAGATTGGTCAAAGGTGACTAATTAACTCAAGATAAGGGGACAAGGGAAACTTTGTGACATTCACCAATTAGGCAAACACTAGGGAGTGTGTCACAAATGAGTGATGCGTGAGGAGGTATTACTCCTTTTGACCTTAGCAAGCTCCCTTTATCATTTTCTTTGCTTTTTCTCTTTCTTTTTGGATCTTTCTCTTTTCTTTTTTTTAAATTTTCTTTCTTTTCTCCTTTAGTTGGATAATGGTTGAAAGGTACTAGCCTTGGGTGCCTTTTGGGCACTAGTGATAACACGACCTTAGCTCTGTTTCCAGTGATTGTCCATAGGCCCGATGGAGTTGCCACAATAATGCTTGTTTAGAGCAAATAAGCAGGACCTCTTAATTCAAGGAGTAACTACCCTTCCAACCACTAACCAATTTCAAGGATACACGGAGAATTGTTTCAAGTCTAGGGAGAGCATTGCTCCATAGCAACTTTCTTTGCTTGATAAGTAGTTAATCCCAGGGATTTACAAGGAAGCTTCCTGAACCATCACAAGATCATTGCAACACAAATAGGCCTGAGACACAATGGGAAATTGGGAAGCCTTCTTGGGGAAGGGGTCACAGAGGGGAGGTCAAGAGTCAATATGTCAAGATTTAACCATTGGGGTTTTAGCAATAAGTGGAATGATATGGATATGGATAAGTCATAGGTGGAGCCAAAGGAGATTTATGATCCCTATAAGGATCAAGAGATGTTAGTCAATGACATGTGCATAAAACAGAAACCACTTCTAAGTAGTGAAGCACCACTTGCCCAAGACTTGCGAGTAAGGACGAGTCAACCCCCAAGATGAGTACTTGCACAAGACTCAGCTTCAACTCGACATACTCGACATACTTAGCATCTAAGTTGCCAGGAAACGTGGGTACGGGGACGGGGACGCCACTTTTTGAAACAAGGTACTTGGGTACGTCAGGGGTACTGTATATATATATATATATATATATTAAAATTTATAAAAATAAAACATGTCACATCACATCATACATGTATATTTGATATTTCTAAATTCAATGATTCATATGAACATTCACATTGAAAATTTGAAACATAAAATAATAAATTTGATAAATCATATGACATAGACTCATAGTAGATATCAAGTGGAAGACTGGAAGACTGAATGGCATTTCCAGACATGAAAAAGAAAGTTCAAAACAGTAAACATTGAACAATGAACAAGATAGTTGATTTGGCTTCCTCAAGCCATGTCATCAGCGTCCTCAGGATCAATGTCATTAGCATCACTAAGGTCCTCTGTCAAGAAGCTCTCTAGATAGGCATCGCTGGAGTAGTGAGCACAGAGCACTAGCAGTGAGAAATGGAGTGCCGCGCAGGTTTAGGTAAGGGGTAAGTGCCCACATAACATGTGTTTCAGTGTTTTAATTTTTAATTTTTAAAATTTTAAACATCAAACATTGCAAATCGACCCCCCTCGACGACAAGCTAAGGTAAATTTCCCAACCGCCGTACCTCCCGAGTACCCAAACATGCGGTACGACGTACCAAAATCCATGCAAGTACCCTGTTTTCATAAGTGAAGTACCCGGTACGTGAGTTTGAATTTGGGTACGGCTGGGAATGTACCATTGAAGTACCCAAGTACCCGGTACGCGTACTCGGTACGCGTACTCGGTACGGGTACGTGTACTCGACCCCCCGGTACGGGTACCCATGCAACATAGCTTAGCATGCTCCCCCAAAACTCGGCATACTCGCCCGAAACTTGCGTTGACTTGCTTGGACTTGGCAAAACAAAGGACAAATAGCTCCGACGGAAATGAAAGCAGACTTGGATTATTTTTTTTGATTTGCTTGATTGTTGGGGCCCGGGGGTATCTTTTCTAGTTTAGCTTGAAAAGATCACTGTTGTTGCAATGTGTTCTGGGTTTTTAAGTGGTCTGGTTGTGGACTTTCCTCACAGTACAAGTGCCAAGAAGTATTTCTTGTGTCTAATTTGTGGGGTGTGTTACCCCTCATTTTGGCAGGGGTATCCATAGAGTTTCTTCACAAGGAATTGCAGAATGAGAGGCATGGCAGGCAACATACGATAAATGAAAGTGGCACTAGATTACAGGGTCTGTCTTCATATGAGCTATGATCATCCCAGATATTGATACAATTACCAGCAGTATGCTATGATGATGAGTGTTTCTGCTGCAACTGACTGAAAATACAGGCGGAATTTGTTCTCTCTGCAGGCTGCAATTCAATCAGTTGATCTTTCTGCACAAACTTATTTGGGTTCCTGATTCAAGTGCTCTAGAATATCTCAATTATGGTGCTGCCTTAAGTGAGGTAGAGATTGAAGGTTGAATGAGGATTCAAAAGACCGAACCATAGCTGATTGTTGAAATAATTATATGTCAGAAATTTATTTAGATTTTGCCAGAGTCATGGAGGCACTAAATCTAATCCTCTTCACTGCATCTGAGTTGGAAGAGCTTTGGGCACTTCTAAAAAGTCTCTATCAAATCTGGGAGGCCAAGATTTGTTTGTAGCTTTATACTCTTCATGGTTTCATTCACCGGCAGCAGGCCTGTATTTTCGAAGGGTTGTTTGACTTCTCCTACAATCAGAATGCGTTCAAGATCCCGTAATTATGGTCATTAGTGAAAAGAAGATTTCAGCATCGCTACTATGGAGAGTCTATGCCCTATGGTAGTCAGAAGATTGCTTACAAGGATGGAGATTCATTATCTTATCTGACAGCTGAGCAAGCACTGGCTGATTTTGCAACTTTGATAGTAGACCTAAAAAAGGAACCTATCTGCTGAGGTTTGTCCTGTTATCTTGTTTGGTGGCTCTTATGGTGGAATGTTAGCTGCTTGGATGAGGTTGAAATATCCACATATTGCAATAGGTGCCCTGGCTTCATCTGCTCCAATATTGCAATTTGAAGACATTGTACCATCTGATGTATTCTACCATCTTGTTTCCAACGATTTCAAGAGGGAAAGTGAGAACTGTTTCAAAGTGATACAACAATCATGGAAGAAAATATTTTGATGCTGAGCCGGCCACACCCATTGTCATTCGGCACCTACCTCTAAATGCAGAAAAATCTGTTGTCTGGAGCTGTGGCTCGTCAATTACTGGATAAAGATACTCTCCCAGATTTTCCTATCAGAAAAGCATGAAACATGGATTTATACAAAACAGAGAGTTTTGAGACAATTAACATCTCTTTTATAAAAGATTGTATTTAGCAAATGGTGATGGATTTACAAACTAAAAGGGAGATCTCGCCAACACTCAAGGAAATTCTAAGGTTACTGTATGATCCTTATCGAAATTCAGCAGAGGCAATTCTCACAATGCAAAATGGAGACGAGACACTTGATTCTTTTCTTGATAACCAAGAAGGCCTCGATGAAGGAGGAATGGAAGAGGCTTTTGATGATGTAAGCCCTCAGGACTTTGAGTGCAATGATAATGCTGGTGTTCTAAAGGATGGCTTGAATAGCTTGGACTCTGTTAGCGGAACCAAGGGCGTACATTTCCGAGTGAAAGTGTAACCGCAAACCAAACAAAAGATTGCTGAGTTCGATATTCAGAAAATGTCAAAACCAGGAGAATTCTTCTACGCGGCCAGCAGGTTACAAACCAAAAGTACCGATCCTGTCCACCATCAGAAAATCAAATCGAGCAGTTGATTATATGGTAAAATCACACGGTATGAGTTATTTGCTATAAATCAGAGGCTTGGTGGTATCCCCCGCGTGAAGACAGCCGAGTCATGGAGCTCGAGCCCATTGGCAGCCGATTTTTTAGAGCTCGGGTTTTAAATAAATCGCCACAAACAGAGCTAAGCTGGAGTTAATACGGAATTCGAGTTTAAAGACAGCTCGATACGGAGTTTTAAAATCAACACGCAGCTTCAGTTTCCGAGCTCACACGCCACCATCCAGCTGCCATGATAGCGGGTTATGAATCCATCCACCGAGACTTAAGATCTGCTTGTGGAGTTTGAAGCACCACTCATCCACGCGTTTCCAGTCGAGTGACAGCCAATTACACAGATCAGGCGAAAATTCCGTGTGAGTTCGTGGCAAAAAACCTTGAATGCGATCTCCTTTGAATAATGTGAAAGAAGACAGTGGTTTGTTTAGACGGCCGAGAGAAATGTATTTTGGCACTGCTGATCGGGGGAAATTGACACCGATGGTCATCCGCTTATGTTATCACCGTGGCTGCATAAAAGGCGGAGATTTTTATCGGCGCTTCATAACAAGCCAGTATTACCTTCATGTCAAGCGCTCGGGGTTCAACATATTGATCAGCCCAACAAATCTCAAATCGCCGTGTTTGGTGTTACAAGTTACAAGTGGCAGGAAGAGTCGAGGTGGCGATCGGTTTTAATGAAGAAGAGTCCAGATATGACTGCTTTCCTTACAAACATCTCATCAACAGTCATTTGTAGCGGTTGACTCGACTCCAGTTTTGGGAGAAGCTAGCCCAAACACTCGTTTTCTCTTTGGCAGCCGATTGATGAGTCGATCTCTTGGTCGAATTTTTGGCCACATGGGGGTTGGTGAAATTAGCCAAAGGCAGGGGCCCTTTGAGTTTTTACTTTTAATTTATTCATTTTAGTCATGTATGGAGAAAAAAGTGGATCTTACCTACTTTTCCTTTTTATTATTATTTTATTTTATTTTTTGTTTTAGGAAAAGCTTTTAAGGCTTATAAAAGGAGCCAAACTCCTCATTTGTAAAGGGATGGAGATTTTTGGGAGTTCTTCCCCAGACCTTAATAGAAAAATATCATGATGGGATTCTTTGGCTAAATGGGAAATTCTTTCGTCCTTTGTTTGCCATTTTTATTTGTATGCCATCTTTCATTTTGTATGAGGCAATACCTCTCTTAGCTCCTTGCTTTCGATTCTTAAGCTGGGATCATCTTAATAGAAGGCTAACAATCTAGCACAACTTTATTTGACCCATGTTTTTCTCTTAAGCTTTGCGGTTTTCAGGTATGCTCTAGTGCAAGAGCTCTTAGTTGGTTACTACATTCATCTGGCAGCAAGGTCCTATTTGAACTTTTCTTTGACTCCATTCGCCCCTCTCTGATACTGGCACTGGTCTTTCCCTGAGGATTGATCTTCCTTTCCTTTCCATCACCCATCCAAAACTATCTTTCGTTACCCCCGTTTCCCTAAGGCAGCCTCTTCCATTCACCTTGCCCGTTACTGAACCTGCCTTAGTGATCCTATTTTAGGGATACCCCCCTAGTGTTGGAGAAGAGCCAACCTAAAGCGAAGAGGAGAGGAGTGTGGTGACATTGGCCTCTCTCCTGAGAGAGTTGTCATTCCAGCTGGCGTTGCACATTTTGGGCTTTCAAAACGACGCGCATGCCATTTCGGAGGACAACAGGGTGGATATGGAGAGGATCGTGTTCATATCCCTTCATTGGATTTTTAACATAACAATTGAGTTGTGGGGACAAGTTGTGCAGCTATTGTGGACCCTCCATCGAACTCATGGAGCAGTTCCGTGGAGGTTTGAGCTGGACATGAAATGGCATAGATGTTTGTTGACCATCGAACCGTTTTGGTGGAGATGCTAGATCGTGGAACGTATAGATGAGGCATGGGATTGATGACTGGGTTGACGCCTCTCTTATCTAGCTGTGAGTTGGAGCGTTCAAATTTTTATCATTTGGTTGTATCTTTCTGCCATAACCATGTGTGGTAGTCGGGGATCTTTGTTATCATTCCTCTGTGAAATTCTATGTCACAGCAGATCTAAGAGCTGAGGATAGCTCACAAAGAAAGAATGAGCAGAAATTTTGAATAAGAGTGAAAATTGCATTAAAAAAGAGAAGAAAAATAATTATGCAGTAGAACTCAGATAGGAGCAGAATAATTTCACATGTTCCAATGATCAGTATAATGGACAATGATGATACAATGGAGATAATTCGAATCACACAGGAGAATTCGAACCTCAGTTGGTCTAGTATAGGGATTATCACCACTGGAGCGCTCCGGAAGACTCAAACTCAACTGAACTAAATCTAAACTCAACTAACTGAAGTCACAATCAATTAACTTACTAAGGAGGGCGCAATAGTGAGTTTGTCATGCATGTCAATCAGAAATGGGCGCATGAGGCCACAATTAGTGGCATCCAGAGTTCTAACCCCCCACAAGAGTTAGCTAACTCAGGTGGACTGCACTGGAACACTGAGTGGGTTCCTATAAAATAAGGAACTGACTCAAGTGGTCCTAAAATGATGCATGCAGGGCTCATAAGGTGGTAGATGGATCTTGGATGACATTTGCACACCACTAAGGGGAAAATGACATCATCAACTACTAGGAAAAATAAATAATGCTAGGTAGGACAAGGATGGTCTATTAAAATATCCTAACATCCTCTGGGCCCTTAAAGTTTTGGTTAGCACGACATTTTGGCGTTCTTTGAACTGGATTAGTCATTGGACGTTTATTTCACACTTTGGAGATTCACCTTTCAAAGGGGTTTGTTGCATGGAGGACCATTGTGTTTAAGAGGTTACTTTGTGGACATTGGTGGATCTAACCACTTCTAAAAGGTGGTTAAGGATTAGAACAAGATGGACCCTTTGTATCTTGTTGACCTTGTACAATGGCATTGACCATCATTATTTTTAAGTATTTAGTTAGGAGTTGTTAGAAGTTTATTGCAAAGTAGTGGAAGTTAGTTACTTTTCAGATGATGTTATGAATTATTGCATAGATTGTAGTTTTATAACTTATATGGATTGGAAATGCCATTAACCTCTTTTTTGTGCCCAAAATGTACCAAAATTGACCATATTTTAAGTTTTTTTCCTATTTGCCGAGTCTTGTTGAGTCTGTCTTGAGTCTTTCCCGAGTCGACGAGTTACAGGCCAGCCGAGTTTTTGTCGAGTCCGAGTCGTGCAATATTGCTTCTAAGTACTGGCCCATATAACAATTCTACTAACCATGCTTATCAGAATCAACTAAAGTAAGTAACATGAGTAACATTTAGTATCATCATCAGTGAAAACCATAAATCTATCAAATACATATCCTCAAGGCATGAAATTGACAATGTAACATAATGACATGGCATCATCTAAGGCAAAACATGGCAACCACAAGATAGCATTTCAGCATAACATGACATCTCTGCTCTGACAACTGAATCTCAGCCTGATCTGTGCAGCAAAAATGAGGGTTAGTTTTGAAGATTTCTGCCCATAATTTTTATAGTTGGAACTTAGGATAAGGTAATGAAGGCCTGTAGAATTATTAATTCAGGAAAGTTCGAAATGTGATGCACGAGTTCGGCTGCTAAGTCTAGATGGTTGCAGGCAATTTTTTAAGCTGTCCTGTTGAAATAGCAATTCTCAGGAAATAGTTTTGTGCTTCTTGGGTGCCTCTAAAGTTTTCCCATATTTGTTTTAATGATTGTAATGCTTATAAATAAATTTGCATTTTTTGTATTCTTGATGGCCGTTGTTTCTAAGAGAAAACATCAAATGCAGAAGCTTCATAATATTGAATCCTTTCAAATGAGAAATATTTATTATGATCGATATTGAATCTTAGATCTTATCAATTTTTGTAAGGACTCCTGTTCAGTTTTTTTGATTTTTTTTTTAAATACTTACTTTCTTGCCCTTTTTTCCTTCCCAGTGTATGTGATGCTTTTTTATTAGAGACAACACATTATGCAGTGTTATAGTTTTTGGATACCTTTATTAACTTTTAGCTACCTTACTACAGGCTTTTTCTTCAAGGAAAATTTGATGAAGCTGAAGCTTTCATTGAAGAAAGAGTAGAGACTAGAGACAAGGCTTTTAATGCTGTACCCATATTCAGTCATTGCCATGCTATTATTCTATTTGCAAAGGCAGCAATCTCTGGCACAGAGGAAGACAGGTAAGCTTGCATTCATTGTATTAATGCATGCTAAACCTACTCTACCTATTTCCAAAGTCAGGAAGGTGGCTTGTTGGGAATTTGGCTGAAAGTCTTATCTCTTCATGAAATTATATACGTAATGGTTACTTTTAAGTTTTGAGTAATGTGTTCTATTTTATAATCACCATGAGACTATATACACAGAACACTAGAAACAACTGGTTGGCAATTGCCTGTTGATCCAAAATGAAATTGGACAGATTTGCTTGCAGGTAATGTTGAATATTCATTGGCAGATACTCCGATGCATTGCTGGTCCATGGCATTTTAGTTATTTTTTACAAATGTCAACTTATAATTTCGGAAGTTAATTGGGTGATTAATGTTTGTGTCTCTTCGCTAAGAAAGAACATCTGTTGTTTGTGTCTCATTGCCTCTGACATATACATATTTGGTAAACTTGGATTCAAATAGTGCTTGGGCACCTAGTTTGAATTTGAGTCAATCCTGTTTGGAGACAACCTAGGTGAGTCATCTGTCGGAGTCTTAACCAAACTTTCTTACCTAGGTGGTGAAAGAATCACTGTAGTCTCTAGTCCTTCAGCTTTGTTTGGAGAAAGAATTCCTCTTTGTCCAGACTATTTCAGCTTTGTGTTTAATTTTTGTGGGTCCTGGAGCCATATTTCAGGGTTGGTTTCCAGTTGTGGCATTTGGGCATTACGCTATAGGCTAAAGTTGCAAAGTTTGCCTAATTGGTGAAAAACATTGGAGATTTGTCCCAGCCTTGAGCCCTCTCTCTAGTACCTAAGAAATTCATAGAAATTTTATTGTAAAGGAATATGTTTTGAATTAACATCTTCCCTGGTTTACATTATTGATTATACATGTATGTTGATGCAGGAAGCAAGCCATGGATAAGCTACGTGAAGTAGCGAATATGGCAGCAGAACATATACCTAAACAAGGATGGGCTCAAAGCATAGCATCATGGGGCATAGGCTATTTCACATCAGCGCCAGGATGTAATGATGTCTCTGAAGAAGAACTAAGCTGGTATGTGGCAAATTTCATATATGCCTATCTAAGAATGATATGTGGAGATGTTTACTATTTGCTGGTTAACATTCTTGATTGTGTCCTTTAAATACTCAAAGGAGTTGTTGTTTGCAACTCCTGCTGATTCTGTCTTGAGAACCCTCCAGTTACTTAAGGTTCTGTATTTAAACTGAAATTGTGCACAGAGAACACTTAAGAGCTTACTATTTCCCGATAATTTACCACTCTGTACATAGGACCATAGGTTTGGGTATGGTTGATGTGGCTGTTTTAAATCTCCATGTAATCACCATTTTTTCTAGAAAGTAGCTTGGAAATAACGCTTCCAAGCTTTACTCATCCGTAGAAGATTTACATAGACATTTCATGTCAGTAGCAAAATTTATCAATATGTAGGTGTGTTTTCAACGCCGATGTTTTAATTTGTGAATTGATATATACAGTTGTGTATTCAACTTGCATTGACTGCACTGTTAATTGGCTATAACTGGAGGATTTTGGACTGCCAAGAAGTGATTTTTCTTTTGGATTGCCCCTTTTAAAATCCCTACAATATTTCAGCCAGCAATTTTTATTTTGCAGAAAATATTTTGATTTATTTACTGCTGGGATGTTTTCATGATGCTACAGTGTAGTATTTTGGAATATTGAATATTTGTATTTTCTGAGAAGCATTACATATTGATTTTTCTTCTGTTTGGCGCTTTTCGGGCATATGCATGTTCATAATTCCTGTTTGCCCTGGTCTTTGTTTTGTCTAATGATACTATGTAATACTGATGGCTTATTGACCTAACATGAAATCAGTTGAGAGCAGTTTTTCCCATGGTCACATAATTTCAAACCTTTTTATGCATCAGATTTTCTTGTGGTCTATGACACCTTTGGTATTTTTGGCAGAATCAAGCAAAATGGGTCCAATTGTGAGTGGCGAACTTATGTCGTGTTTAATTTTTCACACAGATATTAATTTTAATTTTTTATAGCTTACTATCTTTATATATGTTTTCGAGTCTCTTGATATCAATTTTTGGCTAGATGCAAGTTCACCAGTTTTTAGGTGCTGTTTATTATCATGTAAAGGATCTTTATCTGTTTTGATTTGAAATAATTTCAATCTTAATCATAGAAAAAGTTTGAAATTACTTGTTGTTAACTGGGACCAATCATCAAAACAATGAATCCTTATCCTAATATCCTTTTTCTATACTTTTGTCTTCTAGAATTGCACACCTTTTAATCATCTATGAGCTTTCTTCCTACGCTCTAGACTCTATGCTGAATGGATTTCTGATTTCTGATAATTAGTTTACCTTGTTGGATCTGATTGATGCTACTTTAGCATCTGGTCCCTAGTCTTAGTTTATTTGGCATAGATTGTTTACTTCTTTGATTTGCAAAACAATGAATCCTTATCCTAATATCCTTTTTCTATACTTTTGTCTTCTAGAATTGCACACCTTTTAATCATCTATGAGCTTTCTTCCTACGCTCTAGACTCTATGCTGAATGGATTTCTGATTTCTGATAATTAGTTTACCTTGTTGGATCTGATTGATGCTACTTTAGCATCTGGTCCCTAGTCTTAGTTTATTTGGCATAGATTGTTTACTTCTTTGATTTGACCCTAGGTGTAACGAACCAGCAATTCTTTATTAGGAAAATAGTTTTTCTTTTCTCTGCCATTTTTGAGTAATAGTAGAATGCTTGAAAGATATATTTTCTACCAAAGAATCTGGAATACCATTTTTCATGGGAATTCCATTGTTGGTGTATTTATTTTGATTAGGTTATTCCCAAGCTTCATACATTTTTTGTAGGACTTGTTGTCTGCCAAACTGCACACCAGCAGCAGAAATCTTTCGAAAGTTGTCTCTTCACTACAAGTGAGAGAGGTGTGGCCTTGGGGGCAAGCAATGAGCCAGGTACTTGTTATCACCTAAACTGTAGTCACCCCTATGGATGTATGGCAATAGGGAAGGGCAACTCAAAAGGTGCAACCACGATCACCTCGACCTCCAATATATGGTTGTCACACCAGTCGAGGCAACCTTCACTTTATGTTATCTAGCCCAGACAACAAAGGGGGAGACCCAATCTACTCCCGACAGGAGAGATCAAAACCAAGACACCAAATCAAGTTAATTCTAAGTGAAGTAAAGTGTATGGTTTATCCTAGACCTTAGGATGAAGTCACAATACAAATGAGGGGTTCAATGAGTATAACTTTGGTTCATTATTGATGTGAGAGTGACTTATGATTTGTGAAATATGATCCAGGATTAAAGCACTAGTTCAATGTGAGAAAATCCACTGCCTTGGGAACCATGTCCAATGCAGGGTAGTTTAGGGGTTGAATTGGGGCTAACTAGTACAAGTGACAAACTTGATCATGATACATGATGACATCAAAGGGTTTAGTTCACCACACAAGGGTCAAACCACAAGTTAATCCAACAATCTAAGAAAGTTGAATTGACTTGGAGAGAGGCCAGTGCCTTGGGAATTGGGATAATGGAGTCAAAGTAAAGTTAACTTGTGGTTAAGGACTCCTATTGCATGAGACAAGTGGGCAATTAAAGTCTTGATGGATGAATAGGTCTAGATCTAGGTTTGACCTAAGTGGACCACAATCCCTTAAAACAATGAATGCTATCCCCAAGGCAAAATTTGACAAGGTGACCTACTAGACCTAGGTTTTGAATTATTCCCGTTCCAAATCCACTGAAATCTCAAGTACCCACGTCCTAGAAATGGGACAACTCCCTTCTCCAAGGTGGTGCGACTTTACCCAAGGAGGCTAAAATGTGGGATAAGTGGGTCAAGACAAGTCCGATGGCATCCAAACTTTAGATCCAAGTAGGTTGATCAAGTGGGAGTGTGGATCTACAATTTCAAGGCAATCCGATGGCTAGATCTTACTAGATCTGAGTTTAAAGATACCAAGTGGTCCAAAATGGGGATTAAATCCCTTAAAATGTGGAATAGGGCCCACAAGGTAGCAATCAGAAAAGTGACAATCTGGGGGTAGGTTATTGGATGTGTAGATCATGAATTAAGCGGGATCTCACCTACCCACATACTAGATTTAGGTCAACTCACCAAACTAGGAAGTGCGCCCTTGCTTGGAGAGGCTAAATGCCTTGGGAAGAGGGTCAAATGGAGGCCAATCCTCACCAAACTATAGATCCGGGATGCCGTGGATACTATAGAGGTAGGTTTTCAAAATCTTAACCAAGAAGCGACTAGATCTTAGTAGATCTGAAAAAATGTAAAATGAGGGTTTGAAGAAATTAGGGTTTTATCAATTTATGAGCTATGTCAATGGATTGGATCAAGATAAGAGAAACAAACTTGTGGATCTTACCTGGGTAACCTTGTAGGTGCCTTGATGATGATGATCTGTGCAAACCCAATCAATTTGAGAAGCTTTGAGGTAGTTTTCTATGAAATCGATTTAGTCCAAGAAGCCAATGCGCCCTCTCTCCTGCACAACAAACGTCAATAATATTAGATTTGATGTAATCAAGAGATAAGACTAATGCCACAAGAGAAGTAACAGAAAGATAGCATAGATCACAATGATACTAATGATAACCCCCTGATACAAGCAAATGCCAAGAAAGTCGATTTGAAGAAGCCTTGCAAAATCGCCCTTGTTGAAGTCGCCCTCCTATAGACAAGACAATGATTTCCAAAATAGATACATCTTACCACAAATTCCAAATGCTAGGTTGCAATAGACTTTCCAATCACCATCTAAGAACACCAGATGCAAAGGAGACCACAAGAATTTCCACAAGAAAGTTTTTCTATACCAATAATCCAAGAGCCAAAGACCCCTTACAAATGAGAAGCTCTCTCCTTTAAATAAGAAGGAGAGGCATCAAAATCCTAACCACTTTTTGAATGAGTGGCTAAGATTAAAAGATACAAATGTCTAATCAATGGTTGAGATGAGCTCAACAATAAAATACATGGATCACTAATAAAATATAATATAAGTGGACAAAATCGCCCTAGAAGAGGGGAATCCCACCAAATCATGATGACAAAATATAATAGGAAGCTTATGGTGGGTCCAAGGGGTAATTTTAGCCACCCTCGGTCAATCCCCATAGCACAATAATAATAATATAGTCATCAATATACCAAATCGTGCCTCCATGGTCAAATCGTAGGCCTCAAAAGACCTCAAAAATCATCAGAAAGTGCCATAAGTGATGGATGCGAGCCCCGATGAAGCTGAAACTGCTGGAGGAGGTGTGGAAGACATCAATCCATCATCACTGATCATCCCATGCCAAAACATTGCCTCAATAGCCCAAATCGATTTCCTCAATAGCCATTTCTACCAATCCTGAAATGCCTCGGGAAGCGTGAAACTGCCCCAAACTGCCTCCTGGAGTGCCTGCACTGTCAAGGTGAGGGCACCAATGTGTCCGGGAGGGGGGTTAATATGGCAAAAACAAGTGGCTGGACCACCCCCTCCAAGCACAGTGCCCTAGGTCAACCGGATAAAAATCACATCTGCTCTGACAGGGCCTCCGACAGACCAAAACTACACTGGGATAGCCTACTGAGGCTCAATCATCACTGTGAGTGCTCGGAACTGAAAACAAACTGTCTCATTGGACTCAGAAGGTCCAAATCCATCCAAGATGTGTACTCATACACCGTATGAGTCTCTGCATGATCAATATATATATCCAATATACCGGAACAGGGCAAATAATAATAATCTGTAAATGATCAAATACTGCTGTAAACCAAGAATCATCATCATAACCCTGTAGCTGCTGCATAGAATCATCATATACATGTACATAGACCATATATCATCTATCCATATCATCATAAGGTCCAACTATCTCATGTCCTATGGTTGACCTTGGTCAAACTAGGTCTAACCAAGTCAACATGACCAAATATAACTTAGACCATCATCGGAAGCTGCTGCGAAGTGTCAAAGGTTAATGCATGCTCTACAACTTATTCAAATAACAATTATAACACAAAGTAATCATTACTGGCGATCTAAATCCAAATATATAATGTCATTAATTATTATTATTACTCAGACTAGACTTTCAAGATCATACTCACTTCATAGCTGTGATCAATTTGCTAGTGAAGGGTGAAGGCTAAAATAACTGGCTAGGCTAAGGGATGACTTGACCGACTTAACTTTGTGACACTTTGGCAATGGGAAAGGGAATACACACCATAGTATATACTGAATGAGCAACAACACAGGGAATGGCAGTGTCTCACAAATGGATAAGTTGTTTAGAGAGTGCTTATTCAACTTAGGCATCATGTCTACATCAAGTGAATCCAAGTTCATTAGGATCATTCAATTTCATTTCATGGCCTTTTTGGCCGACATAACCCTTCGGATCTCAGGTGTGCTGATAAGCACAACTAGTTGCAGCTTGCATCCAGGGCATGTTTTTCATACATATATAAGGTCAACAATTGTTTAGATATAGTTTTTAAGAATCATTGCTCTTTGGACCTTTCTTATACTCTTCAAGGAGTATTTTTTAGCAGTTCATCGCTCTTGCCCTTTTTAGTTTCCATGGGCGAATTTATCAGTTTCCATAAATAGTACATGAGCTTTCAGTTTTAGCCAACAACATCTCAAGTGAGTAGGGGGAGTTCGAGCCAATGCCAAACATCGGGACAACCGACCAGAATGATTTAGGCCTACAATCCAACTCACCAAAGGTAAGTTTTGTCACCAACTCAGAGCCGAGACACAGTAAACAGGGAAGCTCATCCAATACAGAGGCTACAGTGGGGAAAAGTCCTCCATGCCACTAGTCAAGTAGTAAGTCAGGGTGATAAACTAAAAGGTAGGCAATGGATGGATGAAGACAATGAATAATGGAGCCAACATTAGCAAGCCAAGGTATGGTGGAATGATCACCTCTATTCTCCCTAAGGAGGGTAAAACCAATGAGTATGAATAGTGAACTTCTAAGTCTGAGTAGGGACAATATAATATATATAATAAGGTCAACCAGGTCCACATATCTATATGATCGCCAGATCATGACACTAAGTGCTAAGACATGCTATAAGAATAAGTATAAAAGCAATATAACCATAACACAATGATATACCTGTTGAGTCATATACCTGAATGCTCATCAATCTGAACCATCATCTGTCCTCTGAAACCGTTGCTGTAACTCTGGGCACTACTGACTGCTCTGTACAACTGGTATAATGGCTACATCGGTCATCTCTCTGAGTGTCCCGAGACTCAGTCATGGCATGGGGAATACATACTGCTGTCCAAAATCTCATAGTGATCCAATATAGATGCTCATCTCAGCATCTCAATGTAAGGGAACTGGCTGAATATTGTACTGGAATCAGAAAAATAATGTATGGTAGCCTGGCTACTATATATGTGATAACAGTACTGTCACCTGAATCCCAGCTCCTCCATTTAGGCTAACTCCTAACGAAGCCAAGAGGGCAGTCCCTAAAAAAGAGTTTCACTAAGGCTCTAGTGTTTAAGTGTTTTTTGTATGGGATGATGCAGATGAGTGTTGTTTAGGAGTTTTCTTGTGATGAGACCAAAAATATGTAAAGATGAACAACAGATAATAAGCAATCCACGTTGCGAGATAAGATAACAAGATGGCAGTATGATTCAAGATTTGATAAATCACTAAAGCATTCACAATATGAAATAAACACAAGGACAAATGGTCCTGATCAATATATAAGCTTTTAGATAACCAGTGCCTTCTGGAGTCAAAGAAAAGTAAAGATTGTGATGCTGAAAGTGTGGGTCTTGAAAAAAATGCCGTTCGTGAGATCGTTATGCAGATTATCTTTGTAAATTGAAGATTTTAGTGGTCTTGATTATTAGGATAAAACCAAGGATATCAAGAGAGTGTCAGGAAAGACAGTATCAAGTGCCTCCGTTCAAGGACATGTCGGGCCACCCAATGCTCTATCCAGGTCGCGCAATGTTAACCAGCAAACTAGAGGCTGAACATGGAACCCCGGCGCCCCCAACTAGGAGATTACCCACTGAACTTATCTTATCGCTCAACTCCGGATTGGTTGGTTATGGGGGTGAAAGTTTTATTAGTTATCACTTGTGAACTTAACAAGTCTTCCACGTTTCTGAGTACTAGCCCATCCGTTTCCGGTTGGCAGAGCATACGGGTGTTGGACAATCAACCAAAAGTAAATTTATTAGGGGGAAATATGGGTTGAAATATTTTATTTAATTAAGAGCACTTGTTCAACCCTCTGACAGAGAGCGCTCTTGACTTAGTCTTAAGACCACAGTTCAAGAGACTTCCTACTTTAAAATGCCTAATGCAAGGGAAAATTGCAAATCTAACAATGCTCTCCGACAGAGAGTGCTCTTGACTTGGATTTGGCCAAGTTCAAGAGGCTTTGTTCGTTTTATGAAACAAGAAGCAGTTGTGATAACAGGATATTGAAATTTTGTAATATTAAAATCATGTGATAGCTCAATAGATATGAAACACAGCTAGCATGCTACTTGCAAAATAAAATGAAATAAATGAAGGATTTAGTGTTCTACCAAGCAATTTTACACTAAAGGTGGGATCAACCTCCGAACAAGGTTAACCACTAGAACCGCTTGCACTTGAGAACCTCCAGCTAGCTGAAAGCTCTACCAAGGAAACCGACGGGGAAGGAAGAGTAACCCCAAATTATGTGGTCCTGCCTCTGGGATGAGATCCCAAGGATACAACTTCCGGTCGAAGGCTTGGAAGAGAATTAATCTAAGTACAGAAAGTAGATTTTAATCTAAGAACTGAAAATAAGACTAATCTAATCATGTATGAACAAACTTCACCAAATGGGGAAGGAGAAACTAAGTGTGGGAGGCACTATCCCACCTAGCCTTTTTATTACTTGGGTTACAATTGCCTTAGGAAAAATCCTTGAAAGGTCTTTTTTGAAGAAGAGAACAACTTAGTGAAGAAAATCTTTATGAGCTCTTAATGGCTAATTACAAAAGGAGAGTGGCTTTGATTCTATTATTTGGCTTGAATCTTCTCCTTGAATGTACTTTGCTCCTCTTTGAGTATTGCTCTCATCAAGATTTTCTCCTCCTTCAAAGAGATCTACACAAGCTTAAACTCACCTCAACAATGCACCCATTAGATGTTAGTAAAAAATAAAACAAACTTGAAACTAACTAAGTTTAAGCTTGCAAAATGATATCCTAAGTGTAAAATTTTATGAGATTCAAATTTAAATTATTTAAAAAAGTGAAACGGACCAGCAAACAAACTAATGCCTAAAATGCTAGAAAAAGGATCTAAAGATGAAATTTTTCAATGCAAAATTTACCTCTTTTTTAATAATAGATCTTAAAATGCAAAGAAGTAAACTATGTGTAAGGCCTAGAATGAGAGATGCAATATCTATCTACTAACAAGCTACAAAATAAAACTAACTCTAACAAGCTTTTGTTTTGTTTTTGTTATGTGTTTTGTAGGTTGATGGAAGGGAAGAAGGGAAAGACAGGAGGAGAAGGAAGGGGATGAAGAGGAGGACGAGAGGAGGGAGGAGAGGAAAGACGAGAGGAGAGGAGGAGAAGGGAGAGGAGGACGAATGGAAGAAGAAGATAGCAGCAGCAGAAAACAAAGATCAGCAGCAGCGAAAGAAAGGTAGCAGCAGTAAGAAGAAGCAAGATGAGACTAGGACGAGAGGCAAACAAGAAGGCAAAAAACTAAGCAAGCCGAAAACAAAGGCAAACTAGGTAGTAATCTCAAACTTGGAGGAAGAAATGGCTTGGAAATCCACAGTTTGGATGGGCAGATCAAGTTTGGAGGATGATAAACTGTGCTTTTCCACAACTTGAAAGTGGGTAGGACTAGTAACAAGTAACCGAAAGAATCTTTTGGAATGCTTTGTTGGAAAAGCCAAAGAACACTTGGAGAAGCTCGCAACCCTGCAAAACAAAATATTAATGAAAAAATGGAACACTTGAATGGTGAAGGTATTAGATGCCAAAAGCTCTCAATAGATGAATTCCCTGAAAACACAAACACTCAAAGCAAGAGATTAAAAGCCTAAGTACTAGATTGTTAGTCCTCAATAAGCATAATAATCAAAATTGCAAATAAGGGTAGGGTGAGAGAGATATTACTTCATATGAGATGAAGACACAATGCCAAGAAACCCAATCAAATGACCCCCAAAGTCTCAAAATATCTTATTAATCAAAGAGATTACAATTTTCACCAGAGTTTCTATGCCAAAAACTCCATCTAGAGAGAGCCCCAATGGCTTCTCTTAAATAGCAAAACCAACTACTAAAACCCTAAGTCGAATTGGCCATGAGAAGAGAGGCAAATGCCACCTAACTAAAGTCGAGTTCCAATCAACAACTAGTCTCAACCAATCGAAATACATGTCAATCAAACTTGGAGTGCTAGCTCCAATCTAGAACTTGAGTTCAAAGTCTACATGGATGGGGAGGTGGCCTCCACCTAGGCAAGGCGCCCCCCATCCCATTCTTGGAATAATCACCAACCAATATTCAAATGCCACATGTGAAACTCGAGCTCCAAAAGAGGTTGACGTGAGCTAGCTTGGAGAAGGCGTGATTTGAAGTGGTAGGTACTTGGAGTTTGACAACTTTTAGATTGCAATCATGGTGGTTGAGAGTGGGAGGTGGCCTCCACCTAGGCAAGGCGCCCCCACTCCCATTCAATGCACTCCAAACCAACCAAAATACATTAAATGCCTACTCCACATCACCAAAATCGAGCTTGCATGCATGGAGGGCGAATTAGCTTGAAGAGACTTGACTTGTGCTGACTGTACGGTTGACTGAAGCTCAGTGAAGTTGATTGGAATCACCTTTAATGCCAGGTGCCATGTCAACTAGCGTTTTATTTTATTCCATTTGGATTATTTTGGAGAGATTTGGATTATCTCCAAAATAATCAATTTTATTATTTTAATTAATAATTTCTCCGTAACTGGGTTTTTTGAGAAATTATTAATTATGAGGCCTAGCTGACATTCGAAACTTAGGATAAATTGGACCGGGGATCATGAATGATTTTTGGCTTAAGGTTAGAGCCTTCAATCATCAAATTTGGATCCCGGATGATTGACATATTACAAATTATTATTTCTCTATTTAAACTATAGAGAAATTTATTAAATTTAAAAAATAATTAAAAACCCAAATTCGACGGACCCGGTAAAATTTTTTAGAAATTTTTTCTGAGGGTTTTATGGACCTAGGACATGACCGACACTTATTCTAACAGTGTCTAGTAGGCTTATATACATCAGTTGGACTCTAATAACCCCCCATGGCTAAAATTTTCAAAATCGGGCATTCTAGCTTTGGAGGAGTGGGAGAAAACCTCATTGATTATAGCTCGGCTATAAGCAAAGTATAATTGACAAGGGAAAAAACTCCCTGGAATGCCTTAGTTGCTTAATCAAGTCATGGGGAACCGAGACACTCAGATCCTACTAGCACACTTTATTACAAACCCCATGGGGTCATGGTCATGTCGACTCAAAAAACAAAACAGGCTAGCCAAAACTGGCTAGTCATAAATGCTGGATCATCTGATACACTGGAGTCAAACACTTATCATGTTTGTCAAATGGTGGCTCTTCAGATAATCCAACTATGGTACAAATAAGTTGGTAACAAGACCTTTTCTATAGGGTTATTTTATATTCAACTTAGCTTCTATGATCTTTTGGGAATAAGGTTCTTGTATTGCTATCCTGGAAATGAATCTGAAAGCATTTTTTCTCAAGCAAAGCTACCGAGGCATATCCCTTTGCATACCTATGGCTGGGACACAGTTTATAATTTATATTGAAGGCGAGAGTCATGCGACCCCTGAATAGGACACCTGAAAAAGTATAAAAGGTGGTAATATCGATAGGCTTCCCCTGAAAGGAAAAATGATACTAAGAAAGGTCCTCCCTAGTTGTTCTTTTTAATTGAAAAATACTTCTTATATTCACATAAACTTATTTACAATAAAAAAAGCTAGCAGTGGAAGTGTATATACAATGCCTATCCTAACTGTTTCCTGAAGCTTATAAGAGCAGAAATAAAATCAAAATATACAATAGGATCCAAGTTTTTGGCATCCTTGATTAACTAGGCGCCCTTGGTTAGTAACTAAACCTCATCTTTCCAAAGTGCAATAAAAGCTGAAAGATAACTATTTTCTTGATCAAAAACATACTTGCACCTGATTTTCCATAGCACAAACAAAGTAGCTATCCGCAAGCAATGCTACAAACTGGAGAGTGAATCCCTTACTAGGGAATAGCCATATCCAAGTAGAGCTCCTCTTTGTTGTCGCCTGGAAACACACATGGGGGAACGTGGCATAAATCTTCAAGCCGCTCGGTGTGGCCTTGGGGGCAATTCAGAGTTAAGAGCTGTCACTCGAAACTTAACTCCTCCGTCTAGGCTTACTCCTAGCGAAGCCAAACGGGGTGGGCCCTAATAAAGAAAATCTAAGCTTTTTAATCTATGAAAAAGAGAAAAAACAACTTAATGTAGGAGTTAGAGAGTTGATGAATAAAAATACTGAAAATAAATATTTGCAATTAATTTAAGCACAGCAACACATGAAATTAATTAGCATTCACGACATTATGCAGATTGATTTAAACAATTATAATATGTGATGACCAGTTTCGAGATGTGAATATGGTATTGTTGTGTTGTATCGTGAAAGTATTACAAAGTATCGTTGTCAGTTTTAAATTTATTAATGAGTATTAAAGGAATGGGTTTATTGGGGGTTTGGCCCAACTAAACTTAACCTCTCGAACTGAGTGCTATAGCGGCTTTACCAAGTGTCCAACAAGGCGAGGCATAACCTGCTTACAATTGCCTTCTGACTCTATGGTATTCACCATGCAACCTCCATAGTTCTTGAAGTTTAGCTTATTTGGATTTTCCTGTTAGACTAGTCACTCAAATCCCTTTTTGATTGGCCAACTGTTCAGACTGAGCTGCACCGGTCAAGAGCATACTTGGGACTTTAAGTCGTTGGTTTAGTTTATTAAACAAATTTGGATTTTCTAGTTGGTTAATCTACTTCCAAGAGTCTTTTTTCTGGCCGAATTCCAGTACTCGAGAAAGCTCTTTTCGTGGCACCGTACTTCGGGAAAGCAAGGATAAAATTACTCAGAAAATAAGAAATTGTAAAAAAAATGTGAAAAATCTAAGTCCTAAGTGCACTTGTGGCCCGTCGTTGAAACGGATCCAACAAGGTTAATTTTAGTCCTATGTTGATTTTATTAGTAGCAACAAAAAGGAAATCTAAACTAAAATGCAAAATCACAAAAATTTAGACGACACAGATCCCCCCTAGGGGGATGGCATGTGGGCGTTGGGTAGCCTACTTGCTCTCGTTTATTTATCTTTTTTACAACACTTTTCAAGAATACTTGTAGTCCTTTGAAGATTAGGAGTAACAAGTTTACAAAATTTGTAGAGAAAATGAATCGAATAAAGTAGAGGGTTCTCAGAATGCTCCAGATGGCTCAAATCATCGAAATTTCCCCAGCATGCCTCTCTAATTTATCACTAAAACCTGCAAACCAGCATGAAAACATTAGTAGCTAATTCCCAAAAACACTTTAAAGATGTCTTGGGACTTACAAAAAAACCCAAATTTTTTTATTGAAAAAAGCTAAGTAAAAAGTGCAAAAAGTGACAAAGTAGTACAAGCTATGAGGCTTTCCTTCTTAGGATCTTTGCATGCTCAAAAGAGTAGCAAATTAAAGCTCTATAACAACATAATATAATTTTTAAACCAGCAAGCAAGTTATCTAATCAAGTTCTTAAATAATGGAATCAAAGAGAGCAAACTTGAGTTGAAAACTACTTCTTTACTAGATCTCGTTATGAGATATAATTTTTTTTTAATACTTAGATCTAATAACAAATCAAATCTACTTATAATGTTGCAAGAAGTGTAGATCTGGGAGACGCAAACCAGAGTAACCAAGAAAGTTGAAGTTTTTTGGTGACGAGAAGAGAGAGGAGGAAAACACCTTTGAATCTGGGCAATGGGGTCTGTTACCGGGCAAATTAGCAGGGCTAATTCCCAATAAGCAAAAAGTAAGATCAGTGACCCAATGTCACCTCGGTCACCGTTCTAACTTCTTTGGAAGTCGAAACCTCCAAGGAGAAGTATCCTTAAGGAATCTTGTAGAACACTGAGACAACCAAACAACTATATTCTATATAATCTTATAGTTAAACCAGTGCCTTATGGAGTCAATAATATTATGATCAATGCAGTGAGTGCAAAAGATATGATCAAAATCAATAATCCACTTAGATCATTCAATGAAGTGTATAACGTGTAAGCAGGTATTACAACAATCAATATTGGATCGAAAGACTATATTGCCAACCTAATTCAACCATAAACAAACACAGGGCATCCAGTGAGAGTGCAAGATCTAAAACATTTGTTATAGGACCAAGATCAACCCAATTGTACATTAATCAACATTCAAGTAGCATGAAAATTCATAACCAATAATGATTATTAATTAGTGAAATGTAAGAGATCAAATGTCTATCTTAGATATGCCCAAGCGAGTATAGCAGTAAGTATCATAAAACACTGATAGACTTGAATACTAAAGTATCAATTTTGTCAATGATTACTATTGTCCGCCAGATTGCACACCAGCAGTAGAAATCTTTCGAAAGCTGTCTCCCTCACTGGAAGTGGGGAGAGGTGTGGCCTTGGGGGCAAGCAATGAGCCAGGTACTGTCACCTGAATCCCAGCTCCTCCGTTTAGGCTAACTCCTAACGAAGCCAAGGGGGGTAGTCGCTACAAAGAGTTTCACTAAGGCTCTTGTGTTTTAATGTTTTAAGTGTGAAATGATGCAGATGGGTGTTGTTTAGGAGTTTTCTTGTGATGAGACCAAAATAAATGAGATAACAAGATAAGATGCAATCCACGTTGCTAAATAAGATATAAAAAACAACAGTATGTTTCAAGACTTATAATCAAATAAAGCATTCACAATATGAAAATAAACACAAGGACAAATGGTCTTGATCAAGATATAAACTTTTAAATAACCAGTGCCTTATGGAGTCAAAGAAAAGTAAAGATTGTGATGCTGAATGCGTGGGTCTTGAAAAAGTGTTGTTCGTGAGATCGTTATGAAAATTATCTTGGTAAATTGAATATTTTTATGGTCTTGATTATTAAGCTAAGAACAAGGATATCAAAAGAGTAAACCTAACCAGGAAAAATACTGGCAACCTCTTAGATGATAGGTCGGGTGCACCCAAATTCAGAGGATAAGTGTCCAATGTTTAAACCGCCCTCGATTCTGACAGTGGATTCCCGGCACCACTTGTTTCAGGAAGCAACCTCAGTGATTTGACGCTAGTTATGGTTTTGGGGTAAAATTTTAATTAGGTTATCACTTGTAAAATTAGCAAATCCTTCACCTTTCTGAGTACTAGTCCAACCCTTTCAGGATGGCAGAGCATACGGGTGTTGGACAAATAACCAAAATAAATTAATTAATGAGGGAAAGTGAGTTGAAGTATTTTATTATTAAGAGCACCATTCAACTCTCTGAAGAGAGCGCTCTTGACTTAGTCTTAAGACCAAAGTTCAAGAGACTTTTCTAATCTAATATGCCTAATGTAGGGGGAAAATGCAAGTCTAAAAATGCTTTCCGACAGAGAGTGCTCTTGACTTGGATTTGGCCAAGTTCAAGAGGCTTTGTTTATTTTATTGCAAGTGGAAGCAGTTGTGAAATCAAACCATGTGATAGCTCAACTTATATAAAACATGATTAACATGCTACTTGCAAAAATGAAATTAAAAAATGACTTAGTATTCTACCAAACAAATTTTTCTCTAAGGTGGGGTCTTCCTCCGAACAAGGTTGACCACTAGAATTGCTAGCACTTGAGAACTTTCCAGCTAGCTGAAATTTCGACCAAGGAAACTAACGAGGAAAGAGGAGTAACCACAAAGTTATGTAGTCCTTCCCTTGGGATTTCAGGATGAAATCCTAAGGATACTACCTCAAGTCAAAACTTGGAAGAGAGTACGAAAATGAAAACTTTGATTACTCTAAAGTAGAAAATGAAAGATCTAAGCTAACCAACCACAACACTCTTCCCCAAATGGGGAAGAAAAACCCAAAAGTGGAGGACTCCTCCACTAGAACTTTTATTTATTTGATTACAAATGCCTTGGGAATGAGATCTTTGCAAGGTCTTTGATATAAACTAAAACAAACTTATGAAAAGAGAAACTTGAAGCCCTTAATGGCTTTTACAAAGGATAAGAGAGTATGTATTGATTTTGTCTTCTCTTGGTTTGAAATTTCACAGTTTGGATCCCTTTGTCTTTTGGTACTTGGTTTCTACTTTCTCTCTTTGTTTTGATCTTGCCTTCCAAAAGCAACCTCCTCTTCTCACAACCTACAACAAAAGATGAACCAACAAACTCATGCACCCATTAGTGTTAGAAATAATAAAGCAAACTTTGAACTTAACAAGTCTAGGTTTGCAAAACGAGATCTAAACCATGAAAAAGCATGAGAATTAATTCAAAAATGTTAAGATTGAAAAACGGACCAGCGAACAAAAGATGCCTAAAAAGTGATGGGAAAGAGATCTAAAGCATAAAATTTTTAAGAAATTTTTATGAAAATTTTTCTATCTTTCAAATGGAAGCTAGAATTTAAATAGAAGCAAGCTATACTAATGTAAAGAGAGATCTAGAATGCCCTAAAGTTAAACTTTTCAATGCATGTGAATGCTAATGAGATGCAAGAATTGAGATCTAACTAATTGACTTTTTTAAACAAACTAACTCTAACTTCTCAAAAATTTAAACAACTAACTTAGATAACCACTAAAAAACTAACCAAAAATTAAGATAACCAATCGTTTTTGTGCTTTAGTGTTTTTTGGAGCTTTTAGGGCTCTTTTCAAGGTGGACGAATGGAGCAATGGGAGGAGAGGAAGGTAGGGAAAACGAATAGAAGAAGATAGGAAAAGAGGAGGGAAACGAATGGGAGAAAGGAGGATGGCTTTGAAGAAAAGAGAGGATGAGGGGAGCTTGAAGGCAAAACGAATGGGAGAGAAGGTGAGGAGCAAGCAAGAAGGCAAAAGGCCAAGGATGCCAAAAACAAGGGCAAATTAAGCCAAATCTAAACTTGGAGAGGGATAGGGCTTTGTGACTTCCACAGTTTTAGATAGGTAGATCAAGTAACCAATGAGAAAGTTTCTTATGTTTGATGGAGGGAAAACTAGCCTCTAGATGTGTCTCTTTCTTTGAGAATAGAGAGATTTGGAGAACTTGCAAAAGAACAATTTAGAGAGGAAAATCCAATGTATGAATAAAGACTAGCTTGATTTCCAAGCCACTCTCCACCTTGGTATATCTCTGCAAAACCCTTACATTCATGCACACAAATCCGAACAAGATATTTCTAATGCTAAGTTAGAACATATATTGAATAATGACTTGAATAAAAAAAACATAAGGTGAGAGGGATATCACCAAAACAATGTGAACCAAGTCCTTGAACCAATGCATAGACCTCCAAAGTCGATGTTTATTCCAATAGCATAAAACAAGTGTTACAATGATTTTGGCAGAGTGTTCTTGCCTAAAATCTCCATGAAGAATAGAGCCCAAATGGCTTCTTTATATAGCAAAGGTTACATACCAAATACCTAATTCAAATTGGCTTTGAAGAGAGCCAATACCACCTAACAGAAAGTCGAATTGCCAATCAAGAACTCAATCACCACAAGCTTGGAGTGGAAGCCCACCAAACAACTTGAGTTCATAGTCCACATGGATGGGGAGGTGGCCTCCACCTAGGCAAGGTGCCCCCCATCCTCCTCTTGGAAGTATCACCACCCATTTACCACTTGCCATGTGTAAAACTCGAGCTCTATTAAGGATTGATGTGAGCTAGCATGGAGATGGCATGAGGATATGATGGAGATCACACATGAGTTGCATTGAATGCTACCACGAGTTTAGAAGGCGCCAATGCCATGTGGTTGCACAAACTTAGGAAAGCGCCCACCATTGAAGTAAATGCAATCAACCAACCCACTCATCATCTGACACATAACCAATTCGCAGATCTGAGGAAGGAGGGCGAATTGCTCAATTGGAGTTCTCTTCTGGTGACTGGATAGCTGACTGGAGTTGATTGGAGTTGATTGGAATCTTCATTAATGTCAGGTGCCATGTCAATTAGCCTTTTACTTGATTCCATTTGGATTATTTTGGAGAGATTTGGATTATTTTGGAGAGATTTGGATTTTCTCCAAAATAATCAATTTTATTATTTTAATTAATAATTTCTCTGTAACTGGTTTTTTGAGAAATTATTAATTATGAGGCCTAATTGACATCCGAAACTTAGGATAAACTGGACCGGGGATCATGAATGATTTTTGGCTTAAGTCTGGAGCCTTCAATCATCAAATTCGGGTCCCGGATGACTGACATATTACAAATTCATATTTCTCTATTAAAACTATAGAGAAATTTATTAAATTTAAAAAATAATTAAAAAAAACTCAAATTCGATGGACCCGGTAAAAATTTTTCAAAATTTTTTCTGAGGGTCCTAGAGACCTAGGACATGATCGACAACTATTCTAACAGTGTCTAGTAGGCTTATATACATCAGTTGGACTCTAATAAGCCCCCATGGCTAAAATTTTCAAAATCGGGCATTCCAGCTTTGGAGGAAGCGGGAGAAAACCTCATCGATTATAGCTCGACTATAGGCAAAGTATAATTGACAAGGGAAAAAACTCCTTGGAATACCTTAGTTGCTTAATCAAGTCATGGGGAACCGAGACACTCAAATCCTACTAGCACACTTTTATTACAAACCCCATGGGGCCATGGTCATGTCAACTGAAAAACAAAATTGGCTAGCCAAAACTGGCTAGTCACAAATGCTGGATCATCTGATACATTGGAGTACAAACATTCATCATATTTGTCAAATGGCGGCTCTTCAGACAATCTAACTATGGTACAAATAAGTTGGTAACAATTACCAAAGTTTCTTAAAGCTCAAACTTTACTTTCAGATTTGTATATGAATGCAATTATTAGAGCAGCAGATAACAGATTTAGGATACAATAGCCAATTTTTATCATCAATGAGATATGTTAATTAGGCATGCCAAAAGTGTATCAAGGTATAACTAGTTGTAAGCCTATTCTTAGATGTGCTCAAACAAGCAATTGTAAGTGTTACCAGCTATTTTGTACAATATCTGAACTTCTAGTGAGCCGCTAGTTTCATGAACATGACACATGTTCATCTTCAGAGTTCAGAAGTTCAGAAGTCATTTTTAGGGCAATTTTTGCCCCATTTGTAATAAACTGCATGTTCATACCCCCTTGGGGAAATTGTAAAAAGTTGGTCTAAGCATGGTCCTTTTATAAAAGACTTGGATTTCCTCAGGTTTAACTATTAGGGGGATACTCTAGAGTGTTTTTTCCTTAGGAATTATGCGCTATGCTTCAGTGGCGTATAATTCCTTAGTTTTTCACTCACACCTCCAAAGCTTGAGTTTTCTCATGGTGGTCAAACCTAGGGAGGTTATTAAAGTCTTCGTGTCTAGGATTTTTCACATGCTAGCCATCTAAATTGAGTTGTATGGACATGCACTAGGTCCCCTAGGAGTTTGAGTCGATTCCGAAGAAAATAGTTGTTGTTGTTGTTGTTGTTTTTTTTCTTTTTGTTTAATCTCCCGTAAATTAGACCATTTTGGTGTGGGGAGGCTCGTTTTGACGCTCAGAGCGTCCTCTTTACCTTAGTGCCCTCTTTCTTCAGGTTTCGGGCGATTACGTCGCCTCTGGGAGCAGTTCTGGCTAAAGATGCATCAAGTTGGCATTTAATTGCTAAAAAAAAGAAAATGCACCAGAGGACAAAAATAAAAAAAGGACAAAATTGATTAAAAAATTATATGGAAGGGGTGGCATGTGTTTCATAAGGTGTACAACCATCATATCATGGATTAAAAAGCATGTTTTATAAACCACACTTACGATAGTGAACGCCTTTTCAAATTTTGAAGCGTGGGTCTCTCCTTCACGTGGGTGGTGTTGTCCGCCAAACTGCACACTAGCAGCGGAAATCTTTTGAAAGCTGTCTCCCTCACTGGAAAGCGGGGAGAGGTGTGGCCTTGGGGGCAAGCAATGAGCCAGGTACTGTCACCTGAATCCCAGCTCCTCCGTTTAGGCTAACTCCTAACGAAGCCAAGGGGGGTAGTCCCTACAAAGAGTTGTCTAAGGCTCTTGTGTTTTTAAAGTGTTTTTTGGTGAAATGATGCGGATGGGTGTTGTTTAGGAGTTTTCTTGTGATAAGACCAAAAATATATAAAGATGAACAACAGATAATAAGCAATCCACGTTGCAAGATAAGATAACAAGATGGCAGTATGATTCAAGATTTGACAAATCACTAAAGCATTCACAAGATGAAATAAACACAAGGACAAATGGTCCTGATCAATATATAAACTTTAGATAACCAGTGCCTTATGGAGTCAAAGAAAAGTAAGGATTGTGATGCTGAAAGTGTGGGTCTTGAAGAAGTGCCGTTCGTGAGATCGTTATGCAGATTATCTTTGTAAATTGAAGATTTTAGTGGTCTTGATTATTAGGATAAAACCAAAGGTATCAAGAGAGTGTCCGGAAAGACAGTATCAAGTGCCTCCGTTCAAGGACATGTCGGACCACCCAGTGCTCTAGTCAGGTCGTGCAATGCTAACCAGCAAATTAGAGGCTGAACATGGCAAATCGACGCCCCCAACTAGGAGATTACCCACTGAACTTATCTTATCGTTCAACTCCGGATTGGTTGGTTATGGGGGTGAAAGTTTTATTATTTATCACTTATGAGTTTAACAAGTCTTCCACCTTTCTGAGTACTAGCCCAACCGTTTCCGGTTGGCAGAGCTTACGGGTGTTGGACAAACGACCAAGATAAATTAATTAAAGGGGGAAATGTAGATTGAAGTGTTTTATTATTAAGAGCACTTGTTCAACTCTCTGACAGAGAGCGCTCTTGACTTAGTCTTAAGACCACAGTTCAAGAGACTTCCTATTTTTAAAATGCCTAATGCAAGGGGAAAGTGCAAAACTAACAATGCTCTCCGATAGAGAGTGCTCTTGACTTGGATTTGGCCAAGTTCAAGAGGCTTTGTTTATTTTAAGAAAGAAAAAGCAGTTGTGAAAAGAAAAAGTTATGAAGCTTTGTAGAAATAAACCATGTGATAGCTCAAATAAAGTAAGACACAACTAGCATGTTACTTGCAGAATGAAATAATGCTGAAAAAGACTTAGTGTTCTACTAACAGTTTTACTCTAAAGTGGGATCAACCTCTGAACAAGGCTAATCACTAGAACCGTCAGTCCTGGAAACCTTTCAGCTAGCTGGATGTCCACAAGATGCTGATGGGAGAACGAGAAGCTACCACAAAACTATGTGGCCTTTGGGATACAATCCCAAAGTTAGCTTACTCTGGTCAAAACTTGAAAGAGAAGCGACAAGATGAAAATAAACTACTCTAAAGCAAAAACGGAAAGATCTAACTTAACCAAACACCACACTCTTCCCCAAATGGGGAAGAAACCAAAAAAGTGGAGGACTCCTCCACTTGAAATTTTATTATGAGATTACAAATGCCTTGGGTTTTGAAACCTTGAAGGACTTTGAAGAAATAAAACTTGAATAAAAAAAACGTGAAAACTCTTATGAGTTTGTACAAAGGATAGTGTTTTATTTCAAATGACATTCATGGTTTGCACTTCTTCTTGGTTCAAAATTCACTTGAGCTTCTCTTTGGCTCCTTCTTGGATATTGTTTCTTGAAAGCCTTTCAAGTTCTCTTCTCTTTCAAAACACCTACACAAGTCTCAAAACAACTCAACAATGCACCCATTAATCATTAGGAAAATGAAACAAACTTGAAACTAGTTAAGTCTAGATTTAAAAATTTAAGTCTAAAATGTGAAATGTATGAGATTTTGACATAAAACCTTAACTATGATGAAACGGACCAACTATGATGAAACGGACCAGCGAACAACAAACTCTTAGAATGTAGTGGGAAAGAGATATAAAGTATAAAAAATTGAAATATTTTTTATGAATTTTTTTTAAACTTTTGAAAGAAACTACTAACACTAGTCCAAACTCAAAGCTTAACTCGTTTTTTGTTGTTTTTTGTGACCTTTGGGAAGGTGGACGAATAGGAGGAAGGAAGGAAAACAAGACGAGAAGAGATGGAGGAAGGAGGGACGAAAGAGAAGAGGGGGAGGTTGGACGAATGGGAGATGGAAGAGGAGGAAGCAAAGTAGATCTAGGACAAAAAATGAGAGGAAAGAAAAGAGAAAAGAGAGGGGAGCGAAAGGGTGAAGCTTTTTGGGGATGGAGGGAAGACAAGGAGCAAAACGAAAGGAAGAAGAAGGGCAAAACGAAACTAGGAAAGAGGGGAAGATAATGGCTTAGCAAATCTAGTAGGTCAAGCAAAAAACAAGGTGGTATCTACCTCCGAACAAGGTAGATCACTAGAACACTAGCCCAAGAAAACCTTCTAGCTAGCTAGATGTCCGCAGGGTGCTAGTGAGGATAGAGAAGCAACCACAAAACAATGTGGCCCTTGGGATTTCAAGGTGCTATCTCAAGTCAAAACTTTTGGTATAGAATTGCAGAAAGAAGATTAAAATTGTTTTGTGACCAAAGAATGTAGCTTGTTTGTTGATGGAGGAAGAGGCAAGTCTCTTCTTTGTGTTTCTTCTCTTGAGATGAGAAGAACTTTGAAAACCTGCAAAAGAATTTGATTAGGTGCTAATAGCCATTGATGAGCAAAGAGTAGCTTGATCTCCAAGCCATTCTCCACCTTGTGTGAATCCTGCAAAACCCTCACAAATTAAACAAGCCAAACTGAATAGTATATTTCTAAGAATGTAAAACATATACTGAATAATGTAATGCTTGAAATAAAGGTAAGGTGAGAGAGATATCACCAAACAATGTGAAAGACAACCCCAAAAGGCTCTTGCATGGACCTCCAAAGTCACTTCTTTATTCAAAAATCAAACAAAATATTACAATGATATTTGGGCAGAGTGTTCATGCTCAAAATCTCCATGAAGAATGAGGTAAAAAGGGCCTCATTATATAGCACAAGACAAGCCCCAGTCTAACCTAATTCGAATTGGCACAAGAGAAGCCAGTTGCACCTAACACAATTCGAACTCCCAATCAATCACTAGTTTACAACCAATCGAAATCCATGTCAAATAAGCTTGGAGTAATAGATACCAAGCAACTCGAGTTCTTTAGATGATGTGGATGGGGAGGTGGCCTCCACCTTGGCAAGGCACCCCCCATCCCACTTTGGAAGTACCATCAAGCAAATAACAAGATGCCATGTGGAGAATTCGAGCTCCTAAAGGAAGTTGACGTGAGCAAGCTTGGAGTGTTTGGTAGGTGGCTTGGAGTTAGACACACGTTGATTGCAATCATGGTAGTTGGGAGTGGGAGGTGGCCTCCACCTAGGCAAGGCGCCCCCACTCCCATTTAATGCAACTCCAAAACCAATAAAAACTTATTTAATAACCATTCCGCATCACCAAACTCGACTTTGCATGCATTGAGGGCGAATTCTCTATGGGGGATCCACTTGTGCTGACTGGATAGTTGACTGAAGTTGCTTGGAATCTTCATAAATGCTGAGTGCCATGTCAACTAGCCCTTTATTTTATTCATTTCTGATTATTTTGGAGAGATTTGGATTTCTCCAAAATATTCAAATTTATTAATTTAATTAATAATTTCTCTGTAAATGGCTTTTTAGAGAAAATATTAATTACGAGGCTGAATTGACATCCGAAAGTTGGGTTTAGCTGGTCATGTGTGATTTTTGGCTTATGAAACGAGCCATCAACAACTGAATTTGGACCCTAGACGACTGACATATTACAAATTATTATTTCTCTATTTAAACTATAGAGAAATTTATTAAAATTTAAAAAATAATTAAAAAAAAAACCCAAACTCGACGGACCTGGTAAAATTTTTTTGAAATTTTTTCTGAGGGTCCTAGAGACTGGGGACATGACTAGAACCTATTCTAATAGTGTCTAGTAGGCTTATATACATTAGTTGGACTCTAATAACCCCCCATGGCTAAAATTTTCAAAATCGGGCATTCCAGCTTGGAGGAGCGGGAGAAAATCTCATCGATTATAGCTCGGCTATAAGCAAAGTATAATTGACAAGGGAAAAAAATCCCTGGAATAGCTTAGTTTCTTAATCAAGTCATGGGGAACCGAGACACTTAGATCCTACTAGCACACTTTATTACAAACCCCCATGGGGCCATGGTCATGTCGACTCAAAAACAAAACTGGCTAGCCAAAACTAGCTAGTCATAAATGCTGGATCATCTGATACACTGGAATCAAACACTTATCATGTTTGTCAAATGGCGGCTCTTCAGATAATCCAACTATGGTACAAACAAGTTGGTAACAGGCGGCTCACCACAAACCGGTTCACGTGTTGGGTAGGCGAGAGTTCCTATGGTGGGCGATTGTTCCAAGGGAGAGGGGAGCCCCTCTCAGGAGGTGGCAACCACCTCATCCTTCTTACCTACCAATCAACGCCAACCTTCCAAACTCATGCACCAATCTCTCCTTTGATTGGAATGCGCCTTCCTAAAACCCTCCTCTCTTCATGCATTTGCATTCTCTCTCTTGTGCTATAAATAGAGGCTCTTGCTCCATGATTGGGGTGGAAGATTGTGCAAGGAACCTCTGCTATAAATTTGTTGAATGCTTGATGCTATTTGGCATACAAGCTTGGAATAAAGTGGAGACTTTGGAGGTCTAATGGTGTAATTTCTCATGGCATGTATTTGAACTGAGGTAACATCTCTCCATTTTGCTTCCTTTTTGCAATATCATTGATCAATCCTAGCTTAGAAGGTTATTATTAATCCATAGGGTAAGCATTTGTAGGTTCAATTTGCTTATCTATGTTTTGTATTTGAAGTCAAGGAGTAGCCAAAAGCAGTCAGTTATACTTAGGTTCTCTGAAATTTCTTTTATTAAAATATACTAGATTTGATCATGGTTTGCTTTTAGTGGTGAAGTGTTGCAGGTTGTTACCAGAAGGCAAAGTAGGAATTGGAGTTCAGTTGCTTCCAGCCCTCTTTGCTACCTTTAATGCTAATGATTTTGTGTTGCAGGATCCTTCAAAGTGGTTCATTTGTTCAAGCTTGGGCTTGAAGCTCCTGTTATCACATATATAGTAGCCGGGCTACCATACATTATTTTTCTCATTCCAGTACACTATTCAGCCAGTTCCCTTACATTTGAGATGCCGAGATGAGCATCTATATTGGATCACTATCAGATTGTGGACAGCAGTTGCATTCCCCATGCCATGACTGAGTTTCAGGACACTCAGAGAGATGACCGATGTAGCCATTATACCATTGGTACAGAGCAGTCAGTAGTGCCCAGAGTTACAGCAGCAGTTTCAGAGGACAGATGATGGTACAGGTTGATGTGCATTCAGGTATATGACTCAGCAGGTATATTACGGTGTTATGGTTAGATTGCTTTTATACTTATTCTTATAGCATGTCATAGCACTTAGTGTCATGATCTGGCGATCATATAGATACATGGACCTGGTTGACCTATTATATATATATATTACTATCCCTGCTCAGACTTAGAAGTTCACTATTCATACTCATTGGTATTTACCCTCCTTAGGGAGAATAGAGGTGATCATTCAACCATACCTTGGCTTGCTAGTGTTGGCTTCATCTTTTCATTGTCTTCATCCATCCATGGCCTACCTTTTAGATTATCACCCTGACTTACTACTTGACTAGTGGCATGGAGGACCTTTCCCCACTGTAGCCTCTGTATTGGATGAGCTTCCTTGTTTATTGTGTCTCGGCTCTGAGTTGGTGACAAAACTTACCTATGGTGAGTTGGAGTTCCTTGTGAATTCCCCCTAGTCATTAAAGTTGTGTTGGCTAAACCTGAAACTTTTAGTGCTGCCATGAATACAAAATCTGGAAAAATGAAATGCTATATCTTGTGTGTGAAAGAAATGCCAATTGAAAATGGCCATGAAAAATAAAATGTTATATCTTTTGGAAAAATAAATACCTAGGTAAACAAGTTGTCCATGACACACCTAGAAGTGCTCAGGTAAACAAGTGCCTTAAAAACACACCTGCAGCAGAAAGCCTAAAAATAAATGTAAATCTATGCAATGTGTTTGTAAACACACATAGATCAAGGCTATGGAAACTTCAGGCCCAAAAAGCAATGGAACTTAAATGTTATATCTAAATAATTGCTGGCCTTGTTTGTATTATGGATTGTGCGCATCTGTGAAGGTGAATAAACCCTCTTTAAACAACTTATCCATTTGTGAGACACCGCCATTCCCTGTGTTATTGCTCATTCAGTATATACTATGGTGTGTATTCCCTTTCCCTTGCCAAAGTGTCACAAAGTCAAGTCAGTCAAGTCATCCCTTGGCCTAGCCAGTTAATTTAAGCCTTCACCCTTCACTAGCAAATTGATCACAACTATGAAGTGAGTATGGTCCTGAAAGTCTAGTCTGAGTAATAATAATAATTAACGACACTATATATGTGGATTTAGATCGCCAAGTCATGATTACTCTGTGTTATAATTGTTATTCGAATAAGTTGTAGAGCATGTATTAACCTTGACACCTTGCAGCAGCCATGGATGATGGTCTGAGTTGTATTTGGTCTTGGTTAGACCTAGTTTGACCATGGAGGACCATGGGACATGAGATGTTAGACCTTATGATGATATGGATAGATGATATATGGTCTATGTACACATACAGGATGATTCTATGCAGCAGCTACAGGGTTATGATGATGATTCTTGGGATACAACAGTGTTTGGTCATTTACAGATCATTATTATTGGCCTTGTTCCGGTACATTGGATATTTATTTTGATCATGCAGAGATTCATATGGTGTATGAGTACACATCTTGGATAGATTTGGACCTTCTGAGTCCAATGGGACAGTTTGTTTTCAGTTCCGGGCACTTACAGTGATGATTGAGCCTCAGTAGGCTGTCCTAGTGCAGTTTTGGTCTGTTGGAGGCCCTGTCGGAGCAGAGATGACTTTTATCCGGTTGACCTAGGGCGCTGATGATGGAGGGGGTGGTCCAGCCACTTGTTTTTACCATATTACCCCCCCTCCCGGACACATTGGTGCCCTCACCTTGACAGCGCCATCACTCCAGGAGGCTGTTTGGGCAGTTTCACGCTTCCCGAGGCATTTCAGGATTGGTAGAAATGGCTATTGAGGAAATCGATTTGGGCTACTGAGGCAAAGTTATGGCATGGGATGATCAGTGATGATAGATCGGGACCTTCCACACCTCCTCCAGCAGTTTCAGCTTCATCGGGGCCCGCATCCATCATTTATGGCACTTTCTGTGGATTTTTGAGGTCTTTTGAGGACCACGACTTCACTATGGAGGCACGATTTGGTACATTCATGATTATTTATTGGTTATTGTGCTATGGGGATTGACCAAGGAGGGATAAAATTACCCCTTGGACCCACCATAAGCCTCTTATGATATTTCATCATCATGATTTGGTGGGATTCCCCTCTTCTAGGGCGATTTTGTCCACTTATGTTATATTTTATGTGTGATCCATGTATTATATTGTTGAGCTCATCTCAACCATTGATTAGACTTTTGTATCTTATAATCTTAGCCACTCATTCAAAAAGTGGTTAGGGTTTTGGTGCCTCTCCTTCCTATTTAAAGGAGAGAGCCTCTCATTGTAAAGGGACTTTTGGCTCTGGATTATTGGAATAGAAAATTATTATTGCATCTATCTCCAATGTTGTGGTGAATGTTTTTGGTGTTCGTTCGTTGGTTCTTCCTTTGCACTGAGTTATTGGAGATCTTGTTTGCCATATCTATTGTACCACGATTTTGCATCTACAGGTGGAGGCCGATTTGCTTGGAGGAGGAGGTATTGGTAGGGGAAGACTCTCCCTACTTCTTCTTTGGAGCTCTTCGTTGGTAACAGGGAGTATTACTGTCCCAGGACCTTCTATTTCATGTTACTATTTGCATTTCTCTTGTATTTCTTCCATACTTGCTCTTACTGATTGAATCTTTATTCCTTGGTTTGACAGGTAGAGGAAGGCGCACTTGTGGACTTGGGCATCAAATTGGCAAGCAAATCAACAATCTCTCATTTGATCTCTGCGGGAATCTTCCTCAACATCAAGGCATCTCATCCACATCATTCAGGTATGATCTCAAGGTAAGTTCTATCTCCATGATCTATCCAATTGTCAAAAACACTTAAAACCCTAATTAATTAAAACCCCAATTTTGCATTTTCTTAGATCTACTGAGATCTAGTGGGTTGTTGGGCATGATACTGAAAACCCACCTCTATAGCATCCACGGCATCCCGGATCTATAGTTTGGTGAGGATTGGCTTCCGTTTGACCCCTCTCCCAAGCCAACTTAGCTTCTCCCAAGGAAGGCGCACTTCACCATTTGAGCAAGTTGACCTAGATCTAGTACATGGGTGTTTGAGATTCCACTTGATTTGACATCTACACATCAAATAACATACACCCAGGTTGTCACTTTTCTGAAATTGACCTTGTGGGCCCCATTCCACATTTTAAGGGATTTAATCCCCATTTTGGACCACTTGGAACACTTAAACTCAGATCTACTAAGATCTAACCGGTGGATTGCCACGAAATTATAGATCCATACTCCTACCTGACCGATCTACTAGGATCTAAAGTTTGGATGCCATCCGACATGATTTGACCCACCTAAACCCCAATTGAAGCCTCCTTGGGTAAAGTCGCACCACCTTGGAGAAGTGAGTTCACTCACTTCTAGGAACTGGGTACTTGAGATTATTGCAGATCTGAAACCGGAATAATTCAAAACCTAGGTCTAGACTATCACTTTGTCAAATCTTGCCTTGGGGACTGCATTCCTTGTTTTAAGGGATTGTGGTCCACTTGGGTTAAACCTAGATCTAGATACATTCAACCATCAAGACCTATACTGTCCACTTATCTCATGTTGTAGGAGTCCTAAACCATAAGTCAACCCCACTTTGACTCCACTTCCCAATTCCCAAGGCACTGGTTTATCTCCAAGACAACCCAACTTTCCTAGATTGTTGGATTGACTTGTGGTTTGACTTTTGCATGGTGAACTATACCCTTAAAGCTATCATGAATCATGGTCAAGCTTGTCTTATGTACTAGTTAGCCCCAATACATCCCTCAAAACTATCCTGCATTGGACATAGTTCCCAAGGCAGTAGATCTTTTGACATTGACCTAGTACACTAGCCCTAGATCTCATTACAAACATTATGAGTCACTCTTACATCAACAATGAATCAAAGCTATACCTATTGAACCCCTCACTTGGCTTGTGACTTTACCCTTAGGTCTAGGATAAACCATACACCTAACATCACTTAGAAATACCTAGATTTGGTGTCTTGGTTTTGATCTCTCCTGTCGGGAGTAGATCGGGTCTCCCCCTTTGTTGTCTGGGCTAGATAACATAAAGCGAAGGTTGCCTCGACTGGCGTGACAACCATACATATTTGGAGGTCGAGGTGATCGTGGTTGCACCTTTTGAGTTGCCCTTTCCTATTGCCATCCATGACTGGATCCATCCATAGGGGCAACTACATCTTAGGTGATAACAGCTCCTTCTCTTTTCACCCTTCTAAATTTAAAATCAATCTTTTTCCCTTCTAAGCTGGTTACTTAAGCGAATCTCTAAGCAAAGAGTTTAATATTTCAAGTGTATTCGCTTTCAATAGTGTGATAGGCTGTTTAAATTGCAAGTTTCATCTCCCTAACCTATTCACTTTGTGCATGCATTTAGGCTTTGTATCAAGTTTCAAAGGTCCTATCTACCTAGCCTATTCGCTCTTCTCCCTTGAGAGTGCACTCACTCTTCTACCAAGCTCTCATCCTAAGTGCATCCGCTGTCCCTAAAGTGCAACTGCTGTCCCTAAATTGCAGCTGCTGCCCTTAAGTCCTTTCGCCCACCTTGAAATCCTCCTTCCTCATCCATTCGCTTATCTTGAAGGCTCCTTCCTCATTCATTCGCCTTCATCCAAGAGCATTCACTCACCTGCATGCAAGAAGTTTAATTTTCAAGTTTGTCAAAATTTTATATTATGATTGCTTGCTTGTTCACTTTTAGATCTTAATTCTTTGTTCAAAGCATCATCTTTCTTGCAAGATCTAGTTTGTATGTTTTTATTGTTTATAAATTAACCATCCTAATCATTCTTTGTCTTGAGCTCTTACTTACAGGAAAACAAGAGGGTCAAACCAAAGAAGCCCAAAGGCTAAAGGCAAAAACCAAAGAAGAGCAAAAAGCAAAACCTTAGAAGGCACACGAAAACTCTTTTTTCCCTTCTTCTTCATTCCTCATTCTATCTTTGTGCCTTCAAAAGGTTGACTCCAATTCATTGTACAAAATATCAATAAAGAGCAAGTGGGATAAAGGCTCCCACACCCCACTTCCCCCATTTGGGGGAAGCTTGTATTGTCTTGAGTTCTTTATTTGCTTTTTACCTTTAAGTAGGATAGAAAAAGTTAGATTAGTTTCAATTTGATAAGTTTGCTAGATTTTGAATTTGTAGCTTTACCTTAGTTTCTTTCAAGTTTTTACTTAGTTGTCTTTTGATATAAATTGATTAAAAGGAACATAAAGTCTCTTGAATCTCACCGCAAGGTGGTGCTATCACCAAACTTGTAGTTGCTCCTAAATGGTGGATCCGTGAGGATGGTAGAGGGGACAGGCAACCAAAGTGGTGAACCAAGAGAGCCTCGATCTCCAAGGGATTGGTTGTCACGCCAATTGAGGCAATCTTCACATGAGTTATCAAAGCCAAGATAACAAGGGGGAGACTCAGATCTACTCCCGACAGGAGAGATCAAACCAAATCACCAGATCAAATCAAATAGGATGAAGTACGTAGGGTGACAGGTATGGAACCCTAGAATTAAGGAATTAAGACCACTGTGGAGGCTTAAGAAAAGTGTCAGATGATAAAGATTAATAATACACAGTGACTTGATAATTAAGAGTGATTCCAGGATTCAGGTGCTAGTTTAAAATGATCAAATTCAGCTGCCTTGGGAAACGTGACCCTTAAAATAGGGAAAGTGTGCCTAAGATTGGATCTGAGGTTAGGGGCTTTCTAGCACAGCTTGTGAGATAGATCTGACAGTGTTAAAACCAACAAGCTCAGCAAACAGGATCAAAAGACAGGCAAATCAGACAGCCCAGGAAAGTCGTGAGGGTTTGAGGAAGCCGGTACCTTGGGATTTGGGCCTATGGAGTCCTTGGAGTCCTCCAAAGATGACGTTTTGGAGAACCCACCTAGATATTTACCAGATGCCAAAAACCCAGAAATGGTTATGCTGTTAACCAAGTCTTTTGAGCTGTGGAATTTTCCAAAGGATTTTACTTAGTGTTTTAATTGAAATTGACAGATGGGTAGGATAGAGAAATAAATAACTTACCTCACAAGTGTACCCTTGTCATGGAAATGGTTGCTATGATGTCGAGGATTGTTCCTGCAGAGATCAAATGAAATATTGGAGTGTTTCCTTGCTTGTGCGAATTGCCTAGCTCCACCAATGCGCCTTCCTCTTCCTGATAAACCAAGGACAACAAGATCAATCAGTCTAATGCAAGAATGGAAGAAATACAAGTAATGAACATGGAAACAAAGAGTAAGAGGTACTAAGACAATGATACTCTTTGTAACCGACAAAGAGAAGAGAAACTTGCAGGGAGGGTCTCCCCAGCCAATGCACTTTACTCACCAAATCGACTTCTTCACCTGTAGATAAAAAACGTGGAGAAAAATATGCAAAGGATCTTCTACAATACTCTCAGTGCAAAGGAAGAACAGTTTCAATCAACATCAATTGCATCCACAACCATAAGACAAGTATATGTGAAAAAATATTTTATTCCAGAAGCCAAGAGCCAAAAGTCCCTTTACAATGAGAAGCTCTCTCCTTTAAATAGGAAGAAGAGATACCAAAACCCTAACCACCTTTTGAATGGATGGCTAAGATTAAAAGATATACAAGTTCTATTCAATGGTTAAGATGAGCTCAACATAATGTACATGGATCAACTAAAAATATAACATATACATGGACAAAATCGCCCTTGGAAGGGGGGTCCCACTCAATGTGACTAAATAACATGACAAACCTGCTCATGGTGGGTCTAGGGGGCAAAATATCTAACCACCCTAGTGTGTCCCCATGGCACAATAATAACAAATGACTCAACCAAGCACTAAATCGTGCTCCTCTGGGAAAGTCATGAGCCTCCAGAGGCTCCAGAAAACCTTAGAATGTGCCGAAGAAATGTGTGAGGGCCCCACTGACTGATACAACCGCCTTGGAGGGTGTGGGAGACATCAAACACATCATCAAAACAATTCCCATGCCAGTCCCTTGCCTCAGTAACTCAAATCGATTTCCTAAGTAGCCATTTTTACCATTTTTATGCCTCTGTAAATCCTCTGGAAAATATAAAAACACCTGTAACTCTCTACCTAGTCACATGGGGCCAAATCTAACTGCACCAATGTGTCTTGGAACATAGCAATGTAGTAAAAACAAGTGGCTACACTCTATATCCCCTCTGTAGCGCCATAGGTGAACCAATTATAACATGGAACTGCTTTGACAGGCCATTTTTAATGGCAAATATGCATCAGAATGATAAACTGAGGAAAATATTCACTGTAACTGCCCGGAACTAAAAAACAATTGTCTCATTGGACTCAAAGAAACTTTTATCTTTTATAGAAACTTCTATAGAAATTTACTTCTATAGAAACTTTTATCTTTTATGTTCTGCTGTTACATTTACAATTGATGCTCCCTTTATTGTCTTCTCTCTGAAGAAATTTAGTTACTTGGAATGCAACTGTTAGCAAAGATGAACATCTATGGATGCAGGCTTACAGTTAGTACTATAGTCAGCGTTGCCAGGTTATATAAATTTGTTGAACAAGTTTTGCATACTCCAAAATTTTCTAAGATAGACATGGTCTAATATGATGCAACTGGTTTTGTGCAGTCAGATTATTGAGGCAGAGGCTACTTATTTGTCAGCATTACTTTGCTTTTTTGAAGAGTCAATGTCCTCCTTTTTTAAGGTTTAATTTCTGAACTGAAACTCACATTTTAAATACCTTCATATTTACTATAGTGTGATTTCCAATGCACATTTCATCTGCACATCCTGTGTTCTCAATGTCTTTAATTGTTAAAATTCAAATTTTTGTTGACTGAAGGGTGCTTTGCTGATTCGGAAGGCAATAAGTGGATACAGGCGATGCAATGGTGTTCTTCAGCAGCAGGTTTGTTCAGGAAATAGATGCACACACACGCAGCAGTTTACATGCTAGGAAAATGTATTCTTAAGAAATGTCTTGCAATGATGTTGTCAATAGAGCGCAGGGTAGCAATCAATTTCCCTGCTTTGCAGTATGCTGAGGAACATGGTCTCTTTTTTAAGATAAGTTTTTAGTACGAGGCAGAAACTAGTACAAGTAACTAGAAAAATACTAATGGTATACATTATATACTGGTCGTTCCTAAGGCTTATTCAGGGTCTATAACATTGGTTTTTATCAGTTGGTTTGACCAACATATTGGATTTCTTGGTATTTGGCGTCTTTAGGGAGTTAACAGATAATGCTTTCTCTTTTGTGTTTTAAATGGGCATGGTACACTTGTTATATGCTTTAATCTAATTATTTGTCAATTTGAAGATCAACATTGTTGGACCAAAGCCCTACAGATTTCCTTTAAGAGATAACAATTCCCATCATTTTTAAATGAATCTTTTGGAGAGGCAGCATTCAATAGAGGTTTTACCATTTTTGTGTAGCAAGTACCCATTTAACTTCAATATTTTATGTTCTGTCGTGATAATCTGAATTTTTTTAGCTTTGACTTTATGGTGTGTTACCCTCATATAGCATGAGGTCACTTCAGTGAGTTTGTTGTCACAAAGTCCAGAGGTCTTTTGATATGGCAGAGAACAATGACCACTACACCTGTGACATCTCAGGACTTTGTCCCAAATGTGTCACGTCGGGCAAGGACCTCTCTCTTTAGGCTTCCCAGATCCACTTGAGGCAGTTCCAGACTAGCCATGGGAGGTGTCCCCAGTTTTATTTTCCCAAGTACTAACTGAGAAAAGATCTCAGCTTTCCAAACGTACTCATAGAACCGATTTTGGATGGAAAAACATGGTACTCTTGGGTTTAGGCAAAGTATTAAAATGGTACCCTGGGGAGATCTCACTTTAAGGGTAGAAATTAGAATAGGTGTGAAAAGTGAAACAAACCACCCCTAAAGTGACTAAAGCAAGCATCATTCAAATCACGGATGAAATTCAAGCTGCTTAAGGCAAAAAAAGTAGACCCTCTTAACGCACAAATGGTGGTTGAATTTGAAGTTTAGATGGCTGTCTTATGGATGTACTTATATAGATAACAAACCAGCAACTAGATATCAGCCAAATAGGATGTTTGAACAATGCCAAAGAGTTAGATTGCTAAGCATAAATTACTAGCTCTATTCCTAGTTATTTAGATGAAGGTTTGGGCTTGGAAAGTTCATGAAAAATGAAGAGAGCAAGGATATGAGAGCTGGGGTGAATTTAAGTCTATCTTAGCATAAAGTGACCTCACTGTAGCTAAAAACCAGATCTGTAACACTCAGAACAACGAGGTAAAATAGCATGGAAGTGGCCAAAGACAATGATTTAATGGCTGAAAATTGATTCTAAGACTAGTGCCTATTCTAGAGGGTCAATGGAGTCATAAAATATTCATTTAAGAAAGAAAATGAACACCCTAAATATGCCTGAAAGCTACAGCCATATAAATCATTCTAAAACCCCCCACATGCAATACAAAAAGTTGAGAAAAGTGCAAACATTGTGACAAATGGATTTCAGCGTTATTTTACCAAGGATCAGGCATACTTACCTTGTTTCGGATGTTTGATGGAATCCCTTCCCCTCACTCAGCAACCATCAAATAAATCTCAGCAAAGTAATCTCTCAGTCCTAGCTTGGGCACACTTGTTTTCCGATGATTTTCAACCTGCAAATACACAAGAAATAATTAGCAAGTGAATCAACACAATAACTAAAAGATAAACTCAGCATTTGCAAACTGAAATAGCAAGCAAGAAGAAAGAGGAAATAGCAAGAAATATGATGGAAACTAAGCAAATTGATTTCATCCACAGAGATCCCCTTTGCCAAGAAAACCAAGTCGCTATGGGCAAAATCGGCCTCCAATCATGCATACAAGCACAAATAAAATCTCCCAAGCAAGTAATGACTAAGATCTAGCGGTAGAAGCAAGGCAAGAAGGAAAATCCATCAATATTTTGTTAATGTAATTGTAACTTCTGGAGATATTCACTTGTATAGTTTATGTTGTATTTGTATTTTATTATTGTACCTTCGACGGAGATGTTTATTCCTCCAGTCGGGAAAGTCATTATTGTACTTGGGTCATGTAAAGTTATTGAGGTTAACCCTCCATTGTAAGTCGGGGCATTAGATCCCAGAGTTAAGTTGTCAATGGGTTATTAACTTATTAGACTCTCCTAGAGAAGTTGGCCTAGTCAGGTACAACTAGGGGCCGACCTAGTTGGGGTAAAGGTCAAGTGAAAGTTAAAGTATAAATAGAGAGGGTGCCTCTCTCATTTGCATCATTCACTCACTCACTCACTCAATTCGCATTAGTGAGAGAGAGGAGAAGTTCGCACAAGTGGGGAAGAGAGAAGCTGTTGAAGACCATCTCTATTTTGGGTTTTACTTTTGTGACATTGTATTGGTGATCATTCTATCTCTGAGGAAGTTCCGGGGTTTTCTGATTTCTCCTTTTTGGTTTCCTCGAGGAAAATCTGTGTCTCTTATGTTTATGCTGTGCTTGTTATTCTCTCAGTAAGATCCTATATTAATATTGATTAAATTGTGAAAAACTAACATGGTATCAGAGCTAACCTGAGAAGAAGACACTATGCAGCTGCAGAAGCTAGGGCTTCTTAATTTTTGGGTTTCTCTCCACAGATCATCAACAAAAAGAAGCTAGGCTAACTCGCCTAAGAAGGGCGCATCTTTCTGTCGAAGTAGAAGTTGATTCTGAGCATTTTCAATTTTTGGCCCGTCACAGCCGCCATAAATTAGGGCTTTTCACAAATGTGGAATTTTGAAGTGCAATCAACATAGGGAAGTGCTCCTCCTCAAAATCGAAATTTAGAGACCAAGATCGAAGTTTTTGGTTGGTTAAAAATCCCAGAAAGTCAAACCCTAGTTTGACTTTGGACTAGAAAAACCAGAAAATCAGAAAAACAGAAAAAGCCAGAAATTGCAGATCCGAAATTCGCTAGTCAATTTTCAAGGGTGAATTTTTGGAATCTTCAGAAACCAAGAGTTCAAGCATACTTGTCTCATCCAGGCGCATCTTCCTGTGAAAACATAATTCAATTCCAAGAATTTTCATTTTTCGGCCCGTCACTACTGCATGAGGAAAACTAGGGCATCGGATATTTTGGGTTTCTGTTCACTGATTTAGGGAAGTGAGTGCATTGGACAACTCGCCTTGAGGAGGCACATCTATCTGTCCAATTAGAAGTTCCAAATTCCAACTTTGGAAAATTAGGGGTTTCTCTGACAAACCAACTAGCGCCAGATCAAACCTAGGCATCTCAAATTGGTAAGATATAAATCTTTTGTATTTCCATTTGAGGTTCTCATTAAAGATGTCTCACCACACCAAGCTTGAGGATAAGCTTGAAGGGGCTGATAACTTCCGAGCATGGAAGTATATGATTACACTAATCCTTGAAGAGAATGAATTGGACACATATGTAAATGAAGAAGTTCCAGTTCCAGAGGGAGATGAGGCTAAAGCCTTACACAAGAAGAACTTGGTTAAGGCCAAGAGGATTATTGCTGATTCTATTAAGGATCACTTCATCCCACATGTGTCTTCCTTAAAGACACCTAAAGAGATGTTTGATTCCTTGACCGAGCTATTTGAAAGTGTTACCAACTATTTTGTACAAATAGTTGAATTTCTTGTGAGCCGCCAGTTTCATGAACATGTTCAATGTTCATCATCAGTGTTCAGAAGTTCAGAAGACATTTTTCAGGGCAATTTTGCCCCTTTTGTAATACTGCATGTTCATACCCCCATGGGGAAATTGTAAAAAGTTGGTCTAAACATAGTTCTTTTATAAAAGACTCGGCTATCCTTAGGTTTAACTGTCGGGGGGATACTCTAGAGTGTTTTTTCCTTAGGAATTATGCATTGCGCTTCAGTCGTGTATAATTTTCGAGTTTTTCACTCATACTTCCAAAGGTGGAGTATTTACCATGGTGGTCGAACCTAAGGTGGTTATTAGAATCTTGTGTCTAGGATTTTTTCCGTGTTAGCCATCTATATTGAGTCGTATGGACATTCACTAGGTCCCCTAGGAGTTTCGTTTCATTCCGACGAAATTTTTTTTCTTTGTAATTTAATCCATTTTTTTAATGGTTTAAATGAAAATTTTCAAATTGTGATAAAAGTGTCATTTGAAGACGGAATTTGGCGTGGGGAGGCTCGTTTTGACGCTCAGAGCGTCCTCTTTACCCTAGCGTCCTCTTTCTTTAGGTTCCGGGCGATTACGTTGCCTCTGGGAGTAGTTTTCACTAGTGATGCATCATTTTGGCATTTAATTGCTAAAAAATGATAAATTGCACTATGTGACATGTTATCACATTTTATGTCGGGAGCAGCTTCCATACTGCAGACTGTGCGGCCGAGGACCGCACAATACTTTTTTCCAGATCAGGAGATTAGCTACCTCCAGAGGAGGCATTTTTGTTCAGATTGCCCCTAGCAGATATATCAGAGGGGACAGACAGTTGGACTTACCATCTACCACAGGGTTACCTTTCCTTGCCAGGCTTTGACACAGGCCCATTTGAGACAGTGCCTAGTCTTATTCTGATCGAGATTATCACATTACAGTGTTGGCTTATTATATGCCCGGATTCAGTACAGATCCAGCTCAGATACAGGTTCAGTAGCAGCAGGTATATGGTGCAGCAGGTATTACATATATTGATTATTGCTCATGTTGTAGATTAGACTCTTTTATACTTGCTAGTACACTAACTTTGCATGAGATGATATATTTGGTGATCTGGTTATGATATGATGTGCTTGGGCCCTTGGTGATGTCAGTCCACCCCTTCAGTTAGACTTGTGTATATGCACGCTGAGTCATGTCCTATATACTTGGCACAGACTTGATCATTGAGCCCCCTCAGTAGCCGACTTTAGCACCATTATTACTTTCTCCACTCATCCGACTCATTCATGACACTTCTCCCTTGACTTGGATTCTGATTTGTAATCCCGAGGACCCCTTTCCCCACTGATCTCTGAGTTTGCCATGACTCCCTGTTTATTGTGCCTCGACTCTTTAGTGTGTGAGATACACGGTTAGACTTGGGATTTGCTCCTGTCGGTTGCCCCCGATGTTGCAATGTAGTTAGGATTGTGTAGCCTCACCGGGTGCTCCCCACTTGTTGTCGAAGCTTGTATTGCCCACCCCCATTACTTTTGCAGTATGAGCGCCATGTTTATATCTTTTGAGATATGTATGTAGCCCAAGAGGGCCATGAAGAAATGAAGAAATGAAATGTAAATCAGGCTAAAAAGGCCTTTGTATTGTAAATGTAAAATCTAGCCAAAAAAGGGCTAAGTATGAAACTCATTGTAAAATCCATGCAATATGTTTATGAACACACATGGATTCTGGTCAGCTATACATGTCAGCATTTGTAGTGGTTATTCCTCACTTAGTCCTACGGGACAAGGAGGTGAGAAGGAGCAAGGGACAAGCTCAAGATTGCCCCCTAGAGTCTCAAGTTACGGTTTGCCGGACACCCAGTTTGGCGGCTCTAGAAAAGAACCTCATGGAGTCTTCGGATATGGATGTGAGTTGTGGGATACTTGTTAGATAACTAGTGGTGGTTTCCCTGCACTATACCCATTTGTGAGGCATCGCCCTTCCCCGTGTTTTGTCATGGCATGCTTACCTCAGTGGACCCCGCTTTCCCGAGTTGTCTTAAGGGTCACACGATCTTTATCCTTGTCTTCCCCATGTCCTTTACCTTGTTGTCTACATCACCTAGAGTCAGCAAAGTGGTCAAATCTATAGAGGTGTATAGCATCTTAGTCTTTTGGAGGTGGTAGGCCCATTTCACCAGGGCCTTGTACTATTTCGAGATTTAATGAATTTTTGATCACCATGTTATCATTTATTGCTTAGTAATGTACTAACTTGTATAATTGAGCCTTGTCACTTCATGATTGCATACAGGTTTCAGCCAACACTATTGTTGATCAGATTTGACTTGGTCAAACTGGGTTGACTAGGCCAAAAATGGGCCCGAAAAAATGTTGCGATCGGAATTTCGATTTCGATCATTTATTATCTACAGGGGTTCCATATGAGCATGCAACTGACGAAATTACAAAATATTGAATCGTTTGAGAGATTTTTAATTATTATTGGTCAACTTTGACCTGTTTTAATTAAAAATCATGGATTTGGGGCAAATAATGCCAAAGTGATGGATCGGGGTCGTTTGAGTGGTCATCCCTACTACTTTTGGGGTCCACAATCACATTGCAGTAGACGGTTCAGCAATCTGGGCAATAAAAGTGGGTCAAAAGCCCAATTTTCATCTTCAGCCATATAAACCAGCAGAAAATACATGGAAATTAGAATTTGACTAAGGCAACTATAGGCAAATGGAAAAATCAATGGTTGGCAATGGTAAAGGTAATTCATAAGGTAATTTTGGTATGTTTTGACAGTATATTTGGTGGTTGTGGGGCCCTCATTTGCCCAGCTCACACTAGAGGACGAGTTTGCCCATAGGGGGGGCGTTTTCTCCACTAGGGGAAATTTGAATTGGTTGATTTCATGGTTATGTTGATGTGTGGGGCCCTTATTGTATTAGTTGGGGGGATAAAACATCCCATAGACACCCCCCAACTCCACCTTGTTGCATTGTATGGCCCACATGGACCCCTCTCTATCCACTAGTGCACTCTCCTTGGGGCAATTCGCACCCCCCTCTAGGGATGCATCTCCACCATTTGATTTTGTGGATGGGGAGATGATCTCAACCCTCCGTTTTGGGGGGGAACCTATCTTGAGAGTGAGCCATCTCTATAAGAGAATGGACTCACCTCCGTTGTACTCTCTTGGACATTTTTTGTAAACACTTGGAGCTCTAATAGAGAAAAACTTGGAGAGTTCTTGAGACTTTGTGCTTGGATGAACATTGGTGTGATTGATATCTACTTGTTGATGTATTGCTGAGTTAGTTAGTGCATTTCCCCACCATCTAGAGCTGAAGCGATTTGTAGGTTGGAAGATCACTTGAGGAAGGGTGCATTTTTTGGAGTGGGAGCTCCACACTTGGGTTCTTCTTCAAGATTTTAACAAGGGAGTTGGATTTACTGTTTGTCTTTCAATTTCCTCATCATTTATCTTTCATTCTGTTGTGTTAACTTGCTATTTGTTTCAGATATCTAATTTCTCCATTTCTGTGGCAGGTAGCAGGGGCGCACTGGGTCTTTGGCTGGCTCAAATGCTTAAGGAAAACGCTGGTAGCTCATCACTTGGATTCGGCAATTAGTCTTCACCAATATTTAGCCATTCATCATCGTTTCGGGTACTTCTCCATTGTCCAACTCTTTATTTACATTTCTGATTTGTTTGCTGAGCCGAAAATACATATAAATCCAAGGGAAAAATAAAAAAACTAAAAATTCAACCGTTAAAATCCTTAGTCCTTTAAAACCTGCTAATGAAATCTAATTAAATAGCCATATCTCAAGTTTCATAGCATTCCGACTCCATTACCCATTTTTTAGGCACTGGTCACTTTGCCATAAACGCCCCTCTAGGGCGTTTTTCTCTTTCAACCTGTTGGGTGTATTTTGGGGTTATGGGTACTCTTTAATCTGCTCCGTAACGTCTTTTTACATTAGTGTACCAAGTATTAGCAGCTGGAAATGCTTATAAACGTCTTTTTTTGACTGCCCTAGGTCCATTTTTCCACCATTTAACCCATTCCCCTAGGGCTGTTAATTTCACTGCTTGCTGGTCTGTTTTTTGTGTCTTAAATCAGCCATTTAATCAAGTTATAATTGCTGGAATGTATGTTTAAATTGCTTATTCATCTCTGCCATGTATTGATAAATCATCCTGAGCTTCATTTCCCCATAGGCAGGGTCCCTAACCATTCTTCCATTAATTTTCTGTTTGCTGATTTAATTTCCAGCCTTCTAATTCTTCAATTTGTCCATCATTTACATGTATAATCAGATCTGAATTTGTATCACTTAGTATACCTTATCATCCAGAATCTCGATTCCACTAAGGCTGGAAGAAATCTCACCTTCAGTCATCCATTTTGCTTTCTACTTTGATCATCTTTTTGGGTTTAGGGTGTCTGATTGTTGAGTCTTGACCTTCACCGGTTGAGTGGGTCTCCCCCTTGACTTGGCCAAGTCCCTTATCTAAAGTGACTGTAGCCTTGTCCGGTGTGACTTCTGTCCCCTTGGACAGAGGACTTGGCTGCTGTTGGTTACACCGGCCTAGCTGTTCTCCTCTACCGTCCCTATTGGGATACTTACCACAAGCAGCTAGAGTTTGTGTGATAACATGACAAAAATAAAAAAAAAGACAAAAAATTGGTTTTTTGAACATTGGAAAAGGATGGTTAATGGCTTATGAAGGAAGGCGACCATGTTGAAGAATAAAGGCACATGTTATAATAAACTTTGGATATACGATTTGATTAAGGGGGATGACGTGAGCATGGGGTGAGCGTGGGCCTCCCTCACGTGGGCTCCTCCATGCGCGTGGTTCATTCAAGTGGTGGGCGATTTGACCAAAGGGGAGGGCGTTGTTTCCAAGGGGAGAGGGGTGCCTCTCTTGAGAGGTGGCAACCACCTCATCTCCCACCAACCCAACCTACCAACCTTATATGTAGTTCTCTCCATGATTTTCTCTTTCGCCCTCCATCATTAGTTCTCACTCTCCTCTCTTAAGATTGGCTTCTCCTTATTGTAACTCTATATAAAGAAGCTCTTGCTCCACCATTTGTGTGGATGAAATTGCAAGAAACCTCTGCTAAGATTGTAGTGTATTATTTTTGTCTTTTGTGCAATATTGAATAAGATTGAGACTTTGGATGTCCACTTGGTGCATGCATGGTTCATGATGACTTATTGAGGTAATATTGTTTAATGTTTATACATGCTTATCTATTTGATTTTGGATCTAGCTTAGAGGGCTTCTTCTCAAGCACATGACAAATATTTGTAGGCTTCAATTTATTTGTTGATGTTATGTATGTGAAAGATTTTTAAGTAGCATGCTTTAGTCGGTTATAATACATGCTCTTTGAATTTTTTATGTACTAACATACTAGATCTAAGCTCCTTTGTTTAAGTGTGTATAAGTTTCAGGATCGTTCATGGAGTAAGGGATTGTGCTCAACTGCATCTCCCCCTTCTTCAAACCTCAAAAGATCGTAACCATTGAATGTTCATTGGAATCTACAGAGTTTTCAAGTAGATTCAAAGATCCAAAAGGGTTCCTTGTTCCTATCTCATCTTCACCTTTAAAATCAATTTTTAAAATCTTGTTCTTTGGTTACTTATGCAAAACTTGTGAGCTTTAAATCTTATCTCCCTCAAGTCTTTGCTTTCACACCACCTTGCCTCGTCTCCTTTCGCTCTTCCTAGATCTCTGGCTTTGCTTCCTTTCTGTCCTTCTTGTTTGTCTTCTTGTCTTTTACCTTCGTTGCCCTCTTTACAGCCTGCTTCCCTCTCTCTTTTGACAATCTTCTTCACCTCTGTTCGCTGCCTTCTACTTTTGCTTGCAACCCCTTTCTCTTGTTGGCTACCCTTCGTGTCCTCTTTATTCGCTGCCCCTTTCTCCCTATTTTGAAGCCCCTTTTATTCTCTGTTTTGCAACCCCTTTCTCTCCTCTTTGCAGCCCTCTTTTCATTTTCTTCCTTACCTTTTTATCTTGCTCTCTCACTTTTCCCTTTGCTTCTTCAAGCCTCCGTTTTCTCTTGTTTTGTTTTACTTCTTCTTCACTTGTTTCTTCCTTCTTCCTACTTTGATCCTATCTCTTTTTCTCTTAGTTTGGATTTTAGTTTGTGCTCTAGTTTAGTTTTCATTTTGTTTCTTAGTTTAGTCTTAGTTTCGTTTGCATTTAGTTAGATCATTTTTCAAAACTTTCTAGTATCTTCTAGTTGCATCTACTTTAGTTTCCTCATTCTAGATCTTAGCTCATTCATACTTCAAATCAAAGATCTTTGTTTATGTTTAATTTTGCTAACTCTTAATAAAGTGCATGTCTTGAGCTGCTATTCGTAGGTGAACAAAGAAGATCTAAACAAAGTAGAAGACCAAGCTAAAACCAAGCAAACGAAGAGCAAACAACAAAAAACTCCTTGAAAGCACTCCCTTTGTATTTCCCCTCTTCTTTCATTCCCCATTTGTTCTTTGTGCTTTCAAGTGAAGACAAAAATGAAAGGCATTGTAAAACTTAATAAAGAGCAAGTGGGATAAAGGCTACCACACCCCACTTCCCCCATTTGGGGGAAGCCTGTATTGTCCATTGTCCATTTTCGCACTTTACTTTGCTTTATACCTACACAATAAATTGTTTGAGTAGTTAGCGTTAAAGTTAGCTTCAATTTTGATAAATTGTTAGATCTTAGAAGTAACTGCTTAGTTGGATTTGTCTCTTCAAAATTCCTAGATCAGTTTCATTGCTTGAAATAATTTACTAGATCTCAGCTTGCTAGTGTAGTTTTGCTTTATTGTTTAAGTATTTTATCTTTTTATAAATTGCTAAAAGGAAAATAAAATCTCTTGAATCTTGCCATAAGGCAGATCAAGAGTGCTCTCTGTCGGAGAGTTCTTTTTGCTTTGATTTTAGTAACCCCCTTGCTCTCCCGAGTACGGTCCTATTCCTGAAAGAGACTTGTTATCACACAACTTGTAGTTGTCCCTAATGGTATCCCATCCGGGATGGTAGAGGAGATGGACAACTAAAGAGTTGACCCAAGAGATGCCATGGTTCCTAATGCAAACTGGGAGTCACGTCAACCGAGGCACTCTTCACTTTAGATCGAGATGAATCAAGACCTAGGGGGAGACCATATAACCAATCAAAGATGATTGGACCCAAACAAAGGTTCTTAGGGATATGTAAAAGACAAGTTATGGAAACCAATGCAAGGTTAGGTGGACCTATAAGTTTAAGTATGGTTGAAGGAGGTTTAAGGAGTGATTAGTGTTTCAACCAATGAATGATTTAGGCCACATGATGAGATAAGATGACAAGATCTAGTACCATGAAATATACAGGTGGGACCCACTTCCTTGGGATATGGAAATGGCTCAAATGGGACCCACAAGGTGAAGTTAGGAGTGTAAATGGTACTAAGGGGTATGCAAAGAGTAGATCTATGGATCTAAAGTGAAAATAGAGATACCCACATATTGGATCTAGGAAGTGACACTACTCCCAAGGAGTGCAAATTGCCCTAGGTGGACTAGTGCCTTGAGTAGATGGGCAAATGGAGTCAAAAGGATGTCAAATTATAGATCGGGACACCTAGGATGCAAATCAAGTGGGTTACCCAAGATGTGATGGTTGGATCTTACTAGATCTAATATTTCACTATGTGACCCAAGTGGACAACAATCCCCAAAATGAGGAATGATACCCCCAAGGCAGAACTTCACAAAGTGAGACACTAGATGTAGGTTTCAAGGTATGCTTGTTTCAAATCCAATGGGATCTCAACCACCCACGTCCTAGAAGTGGACAAACTTAAACACCCAAGGAGTGCGACTTTGCCCAAGGAGGGCTAAAAGCATGGTAAAGTGTGTCAAATCAAGTCCAATGGCCACCAAACTTTAGATCCAAGTAGTTTAGGCAAGTATCAATGTGGATCTAGAAAATCAAAGTGATCCAATGGCTAAATCTCCATAGATCTGAGATGGAAAATGCATCACCAAATTGACCCAAGTGGGGCACAACCCTCAAAATGAAGAATGGGGCTTGTTACCAACTTATTTGTACCATAGTTGGATTATCTGAAGAGCCACCATTTGACAAACATGATAAGTGTTTGACTCCAGTGTATCAGATGATCCAGCATTTGTGATTAGCTAGTTTTGGCTAGCCTGTTTTGTTTTTTGAGTCGACATGACCATGGCCCCATGGGGTTTGTAATAAAGTGTGCTAGTAGGATCTGAGTGTCTTGGTTCCCCATGACTTGATTAAGCAACTAAGGTATTCTAGGGAGTTTTTTCCCTTGTCAATTATACTTTGCTTATAGCCGAGCTATAATTGATGAGGTTTTTTCCCACTCCTCCAAAGCTGGAATGCCCGATTTTGAAAATTTTAGCCATGGGGGGTTATTAGAGTCCAACTGATGTATATAAGCCTACTAGACACTGTTAGAATAGGTGTCGGTCATGTCTTAGGTCCATAAAACCCTCAGAAAAAATTTCGAAAAAATTTTACCTGGTCCGTCGAATTGTGGTTTTTAATTATTTTTTAAATTTAATAAATTTCTCTATAGTTTAAATAGAGAAATAATAATTTGTAATATGTCAGTCGTTCGAGATCCGAATTTGATGATTGGAGGCTCTAACCTTAAGCCAAAAATCATTCATGATCCTCGGTCCAATTTATCCTAAGTTTCGGACGTCAACTAGGCCTCATAATTAATAATTTCTCAAAAAACCCAGTTATGGAGAAATTATTAATTAAAATAATAAAATTGTTTATTTTGGAGATAATCCAAATCTCTCCAAAATAATCCAAAAAGAATAAAATAAAGGGCTAGTTGACATGGCACCTAGCATTAAAGATGATTCCAATCAACTTCACTGAGCTTCAGTCAACCGTACAGTCAGCACAAGTCAAGTCTCCTCAAGTGAATTCGGCCTCCATGCATGCAAAATCGAATTGGTGATGTGGAGTTAGAAATTAATGGAGTTTTGGTTGGTATGGAGTTGCATTGAGTGGAGTGGGGGTGCCTTGCCTAGGTGGAGGCCACCTCCCACTCCCAACCATCACGATTGCAATCAAATCTATGTAAAACTCCAAGCACCTACCTAAATCTCACGCTAGCTCCATATTTGCTCACGTCATACTCTTTGGGAACTTGAGTTTACCACATGGCATGGTGTTATTCGTTGGAGATATTACCAATGTGGAGATGAGGGGCGCCTTGCCTAGGTGGAGGCCACCTCCTCATCTCATTAACTCAACTCGACTTTGTGATTGATTATAACTCCAAGATCTTGCAATTCGATTGGTTGAAGACTGGATATGATTGGATCTCGATTGGTGTTTGGTGGCATTTGGCTCTCTTATGGCCAATTCGACTTAGGGTTTTGGTAGTTAGTTTAGCTTTTTAAGAGATGACATTTTGGCCATTCTCTCATGGTCTTTTATGCAAAGAAACTTTGAGCAATTGTATTGTGAATTATATTTAATAAAGTTGTGACTTTAGAGGTCAAATTCTTGGGGGCTCTTGGTGGCCATGCTTCATCACACTCTTGAGGTGATATTGTGTCATTTCTTCATGTGTTTATGATTATTTAGTTTTGATTTATATGCTTAGAAGGCTAACAATCTAGCACATGCATGTATATCTTCTATATTCGTGTAAATCATATGTTATTTGCAGGTATTGCTAATGGTTTTGTGAGCTTTTGCAGGTTCTCCTTCACTCCAAATTTTTGGCCAAAGATCTCTCCACTTGTTAAGCACTAGCAAAAGAGGAGTCTCTTGCTTCACCATCAACTACTTTCAAAACAAACTTCTTGGTTACCCTAAGCTTATATCCTCAAGCTTCCATTTTGCTCCTTGAAACTCTCCTTGCCTTGATCTCCACCCATCCTCTTGCTATCGTTTTCTATACCAAAAGCCCTATCTTCCATTCGTTTTCCTTAGATCCATCCTCTTCCTTCACCCATTTCATTTTTCCTTCCAAACCCCTCTTCCATTTACCTTCCAACCATCTTTCCTCTCTCCATCCATTTCGTTTTTTTTCTCATTTACTCCTCTCGTCCTCATTTCAAAAAAGAGCCCTAAAATATCTAAAATTCCAAAAACGATTGGTTCTTCAAAGAGTATGGTTAATATTTGTTAGATTTATTTCTCTTTAGGTGGTTAGATTTCATCATTCTTGTATTTAGCATAACTTAAGTTTGTTGCATTTTATTTCCCATTTGAAAAGATAGAAATTTTACACAATTTTTTTTTTTAAATTTTATAGTTTAGATCTCATTTCTAGTGAGTTTTAGGCAACTTATGTTCGCTGGTCTGTTTTCCCATACAAACTATTTTCGAACAAAAATCTCAAGTTTTTTCATGTTTTTGGGCTTAAATCTTTTAGATTAGACTTGGTAGTTTTAAAATTTTTGGATTTCTGACACTTAATGGGTGCATGTTGAGTGTATTTCTTGAGTTTTTGTAGGTTCCTTGAAAGAAGGGATAAATTTGTTGAAGCATATTCGAAGAGGAGTGAGCACTTTTAAGGAGAAGATCAAAATCAAGCAATAAACCAACAAAAACACAATCTCCTTTTTGTACTAGCCTTCAGAGGCTTCCAGGTTTTAATTGTAAATTTTTGTTTATCTTAAGTTTCTTAGAAAAGTCCTTCAAGGTTTTCAAACCCAAGGCAATTGTACATGATTAATAAAAAGCTCAAGTGGAGGGGCCTCCACTTTTTTGGTTTTCTTCCCCATTTGGGGAAGAGTGTTGTGATTGGGTTAGATATTTCAATTTTTGCTTTAGAGTAGTTTTTTATTTCATCTTGTATTTCTCTTCCAAGCCTTCGATCGGAAGTTGTATCCCTGGGATCCCATCCCAGGGGCAGGACCACATAATTTGTGGTTACTCTTCCTTCCTCGTCAGTTTCCTTAGTAGAGCTTTCAGCTAGCTGGAAGTTCTTAAGTGCGGGCGGTTCTTAGAGGTTGACCTTGTTCGAAGGTTGATCCCACCATTAGTGTAAAATTGCTTGGTAGAACACTAAATTCTTCATTTATTTCATTTTGTTTTGCAAGTAGCATGCTAGCTGTGTTTCATATCTATTGAGCTACCACATGATTTTAATATTACAAAGTTTCAACATCCCATTTTCACAACTGCTTCTTGTTTCTTAAAATAAACAAAGTCTCTTGAGCTTGGCCAAATCCAAGTCAAGAGCACTCTCTGTCAGAGAGCATTATAGATTTGCACTTTCCCCTTGCATTAGGCATTTTAAAGTAGGAAGTCTCTTGAACTGTGGTCTTAAGACTAAGTCAAGAGCGCTCTCTGTCGGAGGGTTGAACAAGTGCTCTTAACTTAATAAAATATTTCAACCCACATTTCCCCCTAATTAATTTATTTTTGGTTGATTGTCCAACACCCGTATGCTCCGCCAACCGGAAACGGTTGGGCTAGTACTCAGAAAGGTGAAGGTCTTGCTATACTCACAAGTGATAACATAATTAAAATTTTACCTAAAACCAAAACCAGTATCAAATCACTGAGGTGCTTCCTGAAACAGGTGGTGCTAGGAATCCACTGTTAGACTCGAGGGCGGTCAAGCCGTAAGTACACTTGTCCTCTTTGCAATCTTGGTGCTCCCGACATACCATCTAAGAGGTTGCCAGTATTTGTTCATGGTTAAGGTTCCACTCTTTTGATATCCTTGGTTTTAGCCTTAATAATCAAGACCACTAAAATCTTTAATTTACCAAGATAAGCTGCAAAACGATCTCACGAACATTTATCTTGAACATTTGTATCAAGCAATCCAATCACTTAGACATTTTTGACTCCATAAGGCACTAGTCCTTAATCACATATTTTATTTGCTTATTATCAATCTGGAGTACTTGTGTTAATCTTCGTATAAAGAGTGATTTATATCTGATTCAGTGTATCTCTTATCTTTTCTTGCAACGTGGATTGCGTTATCTTGGTTTTATTTAAAGCATTTTTGTGTCTCTCACCTTCAAAACTCCTAAACAACACCCATCCGCATCTTTTCACCAAAAAACACTTAAAAAACACAAGAGCCTTAGTGAAACTCTTTGTAGGGACTACCCCCTTGGCTTCGTTAGGAGTTAGCCTAAACGAAGGAGCGGGGATTTAGGTGACAGTACCTGGCTCATTGCTTGCCCCCAAGGCCACACCTCTCCCCACTTCCCAGTGAGGGAGACAACTTTCGAAAGATTTCTGCTGCTGGTGTGCAGTTTGGTGGACAACAGGGCCCACAAGGGAAAAATCAACAAGGTGAAGCACTAGGGGCAGGTTATCAAGTGAGGAGAGTGTGAATCAAGTGGGATCTCACCTACCCATGTGTTGGATCTAACCCAACTAGCTTCTCCCAAGGGGTGTGATTTGCCTCAAGAGGGCTACTTTGCCTTGAAAAGTGTGTCAAATGGAACCCAATCACCACCAAACTATAGATCCGAATTGCCGTGGATGCTATAGAGGTGGGTTTCAATATCTTTTCAAGAGGCAAGCTAGATCCAAATAAATCTAAGAAAAACAAAAAAAATGAGGGTTTTGATCTTTTATGTAATTTTGACCAATGGGGTGGATAACAAGCGAAATCAATACGTACCTTGTAGATCTTATCTCAAAAGCAAAAGCTTGCGGCCTCTTAGCATATGGAGAATTTTTTCCCTAGTTACGATTCCAAGATTGATCCAAGTGTTTTCAACCAATAGCATCCAAACCCTAGGAGGAAATAAGTCTCATGAAAACCTGCAAATCAAACTATATCAAGTTAGATTTGATCTACAAATCCATAAGATCTAAGCATGTCATATCAAGAAAGCAATCAATAGACAAAGCACAATTGAGAAACTCCCTCTCTATGAAGATGTCTTGCTCATGGGGGATGTGAGCAACCCCTACAATCTTCCCACAAAGCAAAATCGTTGAACTAGCTTGAGCAATTCGGCCTCCCTCTCTTGAAGTCGATTTCACCTGAAAAGCAAACAATGTCTAGAAGCAAGATATCCAAGAACATATGCAAGAGCAACCCAATCAAAGCCAAGAAGTAGATCTCCAAAATATTCTTTTCATTCCAAGTTTTCCAGAGGTGAGGTATACAATATGGGGTCTCCTCCTTATATAGGATAATAAAGACCAAAACCCTAGATCTCAAAACCACTTTACAACAAAATGAGTGGTTGAGATTAAAAGATCTCAATACATAATCAATGGCTAATAATGAACCATAACAATATATCACATGGATCACTCAAAAGGTGATGACGTCATAGCTAAATGGTACAAAGTGAGGGTGATGTCATCCTGTAAAGGGGGCAAAACACAATGGGCCCACCTCATATGACTAGGACATGACTCATGAAGCACATGGTGGGGCTAGGAGGCATCAATCCTTGCTAGCTTATCCCCATGGCACAATAAAATAATATAATATGTCCAAAATAAATACAAATGATCAAATCTGTCCTCAAAATCTGTGACAGACATGCAGTAAAAGGCCTCTTGTGGCCTCTGTGGACCCCCCTGACTGATGGAAACTGGCTGGAAGATAGGGGGTTCACCCTGGAAGACTTCTGTAAAAACCAAGTGCCAAAACCTTGCCTCAATTGCCAAAATCGAATTCCTCAGTGACCCTTTTATCCCATTTCTGGACTACCTCGGTAACTGTGAAAGTGCTGAAGGGGGGTTAAATGGTAATATCAAGTGGTTGGACCACCCCCTCCTCATACAGTTCCCATAGGTGAACTGGCCTCTCATGGCCCCTGCTGCTCAGGCTAGGAAATCAACCCCAAACCTGGTCAACAAGTGGAAAACTGCATCTATCACTGTCAGAAGTGCCCGGAACTGAATGATAAGTGTCTCGTTGGATCCAGAAGACCCAAATCTACTAAGAATGTGTACTCATACACCATGGGTTGCCCTGATGGGCCAACTGTAGGGTCCTCCATATACGGACAATGCATAATCTGATGATCTAAAGTAATAATAAAACCTGCTGAACTGCATCAATCATCATCTGAACCATATGTCCATCATATAGTATCATCATCAAGAGTATGTGGGTCCATACATTATCATCAATAAGCCTACATGGCCCACATCATCACGGATCCCAAGAAATGACCATAGTTAAACTGGGTTTGACTAGGTCAATATAGAACCAAGGATAAATCATATCAATAGACTAAGACATGTTCCCCTAATCATACTCACAGCTTAACTTAAAGCATAACATCATTTAGTGGCATTAATCATATTTGTTCATTCCGTTATTATTTATATTTACTTGCACAATAGCTTAAATGACAAACTCACCCATTGGACATAGTCTAACTGCTAGCTAAGGATGAAGGATAGGAACAAGGTTGGGCAAAGGGGATGACTTGTCTAAACTCAACTAAAAGACACTTTGGACTGGGAGAAAGGGGAAGCTACAAACTCTGTGCTGGACAAAATAAACATGGAGAACGGTTGTGCCTCACAAATGGGTAAGTTGTTTAGAGAGTGCTTATTCAACTTAGGCATCATGTCTACTTTTTATAAAAGATGATCCAGTTTCATTAGGATTCATTGATTTCATTTCATGTCCTTTTTGGCCTACATATAACCCTTCGGATCTCAGGTGTGCTGATAAGCACAACTAATCGCAGCTTGCATCCAGGGTATGTTTTATACATATATAAGGTCAACAATTGTTTAGATATAACATTTAAGAACCATTGCTTTTTGGACCTTTCTTATACTCTTCGAGGAGTATTTTTAGCAGTTCATCGCTCTTGCCCTTTTTAGTTTCCATGGGCGAATTTATATAAGTTTCCATAAGTAGTACATGAGCTTTCAGTTTTAGCCAACAACATCTCAAGTGACTAGGGGGAGTTCGAGCCAATGCCAAACATCGGGACAACCGACCAGAATGATTTAGGCCTACAATCCAACTTACCAAAGGCAAGTTTTGTCACCAACTCAGAGCCGAGACACTAAACATACAAGGATGTGGTCCAAACACAGAGGTAGAAAAAGGGGAAGTCCTCAATATCAGAAAGTCAAGTAAGACAAGTCATGGGTTAAAGCCAAATAAGGAAGGTCATGGATGGATGGAGTCAAATGAGGATGAAGCCTAAGCTAGCAGACAAATGGTGTCAAGGAAGACCATATCTATGCAAGGCAGTGAACCAGTGAGTTTTGTCAAACAACCTAAATGTGCAAGCAAAATGTTCATTTTATAATTTATCATCAAGATAGTTCATTTTATAAAGTTTGCCACATCATGAATTATATACTAAGCCAATGCTGTGAACATGACTAAAACAACAAGATAATAATCCATAGTCAATGATCAGGAATCCATAGGTCATACAACATCATCATGAGAATAATCATCATATACCATCTGAAACACTGTTGCAATACATCTCTAGGCACTGAACTGAAACTGTATGGAATAAAGGGTCACATCGGTCATCAAATCTGAACTCTCAAGGCTCAGCCTTGACACAAGGTCTAACATAAGTTTGAATAATACACTGCTCTGATCATGAGTGATCTCAAAATATAAAGTCATCATAGCCAAGCTCTGAAAAATCGAAGCTCTGGAATGTGCAGATATCTGCTAAGCAAGAATAGTAGCCCTGCTACTATGGTGTGATAACAAGACTCTTGGGTAGTGTAGAGTTCATCTTCAAGCATTTTTTATCTTTCATAAATCTCTTGAATCTCGCCATAAGGCGGATCAAGAGTGCTCTCTATCTGAGGGTCAATGGTTCTTGTTTCACATTCATAATAAAATTGGAATATACATTTGCTATACTGTGTATGCTCTACCCACTGGTGGGATATTCAGAAACAGTATAGATTTATTATTTTTCCACATTTAATTCACTTCAACCATAATAAAACACTCTCTTATATAAACCAACGAAAATTCGGCGATGATCGCTAATTGTCAAAAGTGGGAAAATTCTGCCTGGGGACTCTGAAACCCCTGGACTAAGACCTTAAGGGCACCGTTAGACTACATCCCTGGTTGGTGTAGTGTTGAACACGCTCTGGAGAGTCCGACCAGCCAACATGTCCTTGTACTGAACCACTTAGACTATTATCTGGACATATCTCCAGTACTGCAAGGTATATCTTGGAGATCCCCATCCCATTAATAATCAACTTCACCCCCTAAAATTTACAATAAAATTTACCAAGAGCACTTGCAAAACATTCTCAAGTACACCCAAGACTTGTATTCAGCATCCCAAGCACTCAAAGACTATTGACTCCATTTTGGCACTGATCTTATCATTCAGGATTTTATTTTGCTTATTATCTATCTGGAGTACTATTTTTATTTGCTAAAATATATCATGCTGTGGATGCTTTACTTTTAATTATCATTGTTAGTGGTTATGTATCTTTACTTACGTTGCAAGTACATGCTTGGATTATTTAAAGTGTTATTGTAAATATCACACAAAACTCCTAAAAAACACCCATCCGCATCACACATCACAAAAAACACTTAAAATCAAGAGCCTTAGAAACTCTTTGTAGGGTCTACCCCCTTTGGCTTCGTTAGGAGTTTGCCTAAATGGAGGAGTCGGGATCAAGTGACAGCACCTGACTCTTTGCTTGCCCCCAAGGCCACACTTTTCCCACTTGGGAAACAACTTTCAGAAGATTTCTGCTGCTAGTGTGCACATCGACGGGCAACAAAAAGAAAGAATATAAATCGGAAGATGACCTTGCGAAACCAGTTGAAGAATGTGAAGATACAATATGCAGAGACCATGCAGTCCTACTTTACAAGGGTCTCTCAAATCACGGAGCAACTTGAAGCTGTGGGAGAAGATGTAGAAAATGGAGAAATTTTGATGACCACCTTGAATGGTCTCCCTAGATCACGGAACTCTTTCACTCAAGGGATTTGTGCTAGAAGGAAGTTAATCACATTCAGTAAGCTGTGGGAGGAATGCTCGCAAGAAGAAGCTCGACTTGTAGCTCGAGAAGAGAAGATGGAAGCAAACGATGATCAAGCTCTCATAGCACACTCCAGGAGGAATAACAACAAGAGGGAGAACCATCATCACAGTAAGAAAGAGAAACACCACCGCAAAAGATCAAGAGGGAGCACACTCCAGTAGTTCTGCAAGGAAGCAAAGATCAAGAGGGAGCACACTCCAGTAGTTCTTGCAAGGAAGCAAAGATTGAGAGGGAGTCCACCCAACAACTAAACAAAGATAAGTATTTGAATTGTCATTTCTTGTATATCTGATTACTTAAATAATATTGTTCAATCATGCGCATACTTATGCTCCTAGATTTAGGATGTATATCATGCATGTTAAGAAAGTTGCATTAATGAACAAGATACTACTAATATGCAAGTAATGGGTAAGTGGCCTATGGTACTGTACAACATCCCATTGCTACTTATTTAGAATGAAACCTCTTTGTTGGCATGTTGGGAGTAGTGCACACTCATAACAATGTTCTGGTAGAGATGGAAGGCATCTAAGAAGTTACCGTATGAATACGAGATATGGATGAATGTTGAGTTGAATCATTGGCTAAGATAATTGCATGACTGTGTGATCTATGTTTTTTATGCATAAGAATTTGTTTTGAAAAATTATGAAATTCTTCTAATCACGCAACTAAATTGACTTGTAGGAAAGATCGTGTACTACAAGAGAGACTTGTTTCGAAGAACAAGTGACGATGATTCAGCTATAACATTCAAGAAGATTTATGAAGTCAAGATGAAGACACTAAAGAACCTGAAGTTCCCAGGATCAGAGATACAATAATGGAAGGAGTAATTCTTGAAGACCATGAAGACCGTGAAATAGAAGAACCACAAGAACCTGTAGATCCACCTCATGAGAAGAACTCCCACAAGAGGAATCCAACATGGGTACGAGAGGCAATACAAGATGCAGAGAGGTATGGCGCTCCAGAGGGAATGCATAGAGAAAGCAAGAGACCTAGGCCATACTCCAGCTATGTAGCCTTGCTATGTGACATCATTGACGAAGAACCTTCCAACTATGAAGAAGCAACCGAGAAGAAAGAATGAAAGGATTCCATGATCGAAGAGTACCAATCGTTTATGAAGAATGATGTCTGGGAGGTAGTTCCCAGACCAGAATGGAAGTCTGTTGTGACTTCCAAGTGGATCTACAAGATCAACCATGCTTCAGATGGCAGCATAGAGAAACACAAGGCAAGATTTGTGGCACGTGGCTTCTCCCAGAAGGAAGGGATAGATTATGAGGAGACATTTGCACCTGTAGCCAGATACACTTCCATCATATTAGTACTTGCTTTGGCTGCAGTGATGAAATGGAAGGTACACCAGATGGATGTCAAGGCAACGTTCTTGAATGGTGTAGTTGAGGAGGAAGTGTACGTGGAGCAGCCACTCGGATTTGAGACACATGACAGGGAGACTCATGTGTGCAAATTGAAGAAGGCCTTGTACAAATTGAAACATGCACCCAAGACATGGTACGACAGGATAGATAACTTCCTGACTAGTTTGGGATTTACCAAGAGTAAAGCGGATTCCAACCTTTACTACAAGGTTGAGGAAGGGAACCCAATGATACTCCTACTCTATGTAGATGACCTGTTTGTGACAGGTGAGGATGGGTTGATTGCAGACATGAAGATGAAGCTTGCTGTCGAGTTCAAGATGAAGGACTTGGGTATGATGCACTACTTTCTAGGTATGGAGGTGTGTAGAGCGTGGATGGAATCTTCCTTGGACAAGGGAAGTATGCAGTAGAGATCCCGAAGAGGTTCGGGATGATGGACTGCAAGGCCATGGCCACACCTATGGCATTGAACCTAAAGCTATTGAGTGATGCTTCATCAGAGTCGGTTGATGCCACAATGTATTGTCAGATGATTGGATCTTTGATGTACCTGACGAATACGAGACCAGATATTTGCTTTGTTGTGAACACATTGAGCCAGTTCTTGACTGATCCGAGACATGTTCACTTGATTGCTGCAAAGCATATTCTGAGGTACCTAAAGGGTACAGTTGATTATGGGCTCAAGCATGATGCGAATCAGAAGATTAACCTGGAGGGTTATGTTGATTCGGATTGGGCAGGCAGTGCCGCAAATAGGAAGAGCACTTCGAGGTGCTGCTTCAGTATGGGATCAGGTGTGATCTCCTGGTTTAGCAGGAAGCAGTCCTGCGTGGCACTGAGTACAGCCGAAGCAGAGTATGTCGCAGCTTGTTTGGCTAGTTGTGAGGCAGTATGGCTAAGGAAGCTACTGTCTGATTTGTTTGATCTCCAGTTGGATGCAACTGGTATATTTTGCGACAACCAGAGTTGTGTGAAGTTGTCCAAGAACCCAGTGTTCCAAGACAAGTCAATGCCCATCGAGATCAAGTATCACTATATCAGGGATATGGTGCAGAGAGGAGCAGTGAAGCTCCAGTATGTTGCGACGGACGAGCAGATAGTCGATGTGTTGACCAAGCCGCTAGCCAGAGTGAAGTTTGAATACTTTAGAGAGAAGCTTGGCGTACTTCAGATTGAGGTTCCTTCCAAGGGGAAGTGATGAGTCCAGAAGACGCAGATGCACATGAGCCATTCTCACATGGTGGTAGGTGTGTCCTCCCATGGTGCAGATGTAAGGGATGGGTCCATTCCGATATGGTTGTAGGTGTGTCTTCCCATGGTCGTTGATATAAGTGCCGAGCCATTCCAGCATGGTTGAGGTTTGTCTTCCCATGGCTGTTGATGTAAGTGCTGAGCCATTCCAACATGGTTGAGGTTTGTCTTCCCATCGCTGTTGATGTAAGTGTTGTGCCTTTCCGGCATGGTTGAGGTTTGTCTTCCCATGGCCGTTGATGTAAGTGCAGAGCCTTTCCGACATGGTGGTAGGTTGGTCCTCCCATGTGCGTTGATGTAAGTGCTGAGCCTTTCTCGAATGGTGGTAGGTTTGTCCTCCCATGTCTGTTGATGTAAGTGCTGTGTGATGTGCATCTAGGCTGTGCTCCGTTGACGTTGAGATGATCTGGACGTGACGAGGCGACAATAGGATACGCATGTTTTTGCAGAAGCAATATAATAAGACCTGGGTTATACACAGGTTTTTGCAGAGGCAATATAATAAGTCCTGGGTTGTACGCAGGTTTTTGCAGAGGCAATATAATAAGTCCTGCGCTGTACACAGGTTTTTGCAGAAGCAATATAATAAGTCCTGGGCTGTACGCAGGTTTTTGCAAAGGCAATATAATAAGTCCTGGGCTGTACCTACTTGATGGCTTGCTCGTAGAGATGATAAAGACCTACATGGAGGCTAGGCCTATATCCAGCATGAAAAAGGGCTGGCTCTGTAGAACTTCGTATGATGAGTAGAACCGAGAGATAGCACCAATTGATGGTCGAGATGACGAGGATTGCAGCACCAGTGACGATGGCTATCCAACGTTGATGATGATGTTGGAGCATTGTTGATCTAACAACGAAGACTTGTGTTAATGACTGTGTCAAGAGAATACCTTCTTAGTTAAGAGGGAGTGTTAATGTAATTGTAACTTCGGAAGATATTCACTTGTAAATTTTATGTTGTATTTGTATTTTATTATTGTACCTTTGACGAAGATGTTTTATTCCTCCGGTCGGGAAAGTCATTATTGTATTTGGGTTGTTACCCCCCATTTTGGCAGGGGTGTCCACAGGTGCAGCAAGTGAAGACCTGTGGTGTGGAAGAGCTTGAACAGACAGAGGCAGATACAGAGCTCCATGAAGACAAAGTTGATGGAAATAGGCAATCAGTGGCTCGAACTAAAAGCCAGTTATCTAGCAAATCAGACTTACAAAACAGGGATTAAAAGATGGTCTGCAGAATTTCCTCGTTTAGAGGCACTAGATAGAGAACTCGGGCTGGATGAATTTGAAAAGGGAATAGTTCTTATGCTTACTGAAATTGCATTATCTCCTGTTGTGAAGAGTTTTATTTTTGAAAGTGAAAATGCAGGTTGTCATTATGGTGATGTGCAGGTCAAAGATATTTTGACAGTCTCTTTGATTCCTTCATGAAACAGGTTTTGGCTCGTGCACACTTCTACAAATCCGACAAACTGGTTTCTAGAGGTCTGATTAAGTTGGAACGATTACATGTTCTCGGGGAGGTTGATGCAATTGCTTCAGGATCATATGTCCCATCCGAAGATATAAATGTTCCTGCACCAGTAAACGTTAGCCATGATGAGGATGAGGCCGAAGATGATGAAGAACAGCTATTTCATCGGTCTTCAGGATTCCATGCACAATCTGAAGAAAAGGCCGGTGAAACCATTCTACTGTCAGCCACCACCGAGTTCCCAACCATCAGACTTGACAAATGGCCACTCCCAATCCATTTAACGTACAGTAAATTTCCCAAGGGTTCTCGGCAAGGGCAGAACCATGTCCATCGCCCTCCGAGTTGCAGGAGCGGATTTGTTCACATACAAGTGGGATTTTTGCCAAAGTTCATACACCAACGAAGCTCAACAGAATGGAGATAAGCAATGCTTGCAGACCCAGGACGAGGTTTGTTATCTCTAAATCGCGACGACAGAAATGAGTGGATGAACTAAGATGAGATGCACAAGCACCGATCGTTCTCAGAATGCTGCAAGGTCAGCTTGGCAGCGCCAACAAATATATCAGTGCATAAGGGAAACAATATCACGTGTCCAGAAACATGTGGCAACTCTGTCAGGTGTGTCGACTTTGAAGACATTTCTCTTTGAACGGCGATCAGAGCCGAAGATCACTTGGCCAAATTATGCTATACGTATGCTGTTAAAAGAGTTTGAAGGATCGGAAGAGGTTTTAGAGCCATGGTGCGGATTGTAGAAAAGGGGATTTCCAAACTGCATAGGGTAGCTATTGACCCCGGATCATATGCAACCGATTACAAGCACTCCACGTGAGTATCAGTCGCGTTTTTTAATTGACAAAGCCGATTGCACATCTTTTTGATGAAATTATCTCTCGTGGACTTGTAGTTGCGCGTGATTTGAGGAGCCGACTGGGGTTTACAAGAAGTATTGAAGTTAAAGCGCCTATCCGCTCTATCTTCCAGGCAGCTGTTCGCTCGGAGTTTCGAGTCAACTCATCAGTGGACGTATCAGCGTGGAATTATTTTTTAAATGAGTTGATTTTTTATTTTGCTGTGTTTCAAACCGCAGTGATTAGCCAATTGATTGATACCGAGTCAAATTCAATAAGCTCGGGGTTCGACGAGTTAATCAGCACACAGTGGAGGTTGGCACCGTGGCAGAAATTCATGCCCCCCTCGCGGTTGTGATTCACCAATTTTTTAAAATGCCTCATAGGCTGTGGTAGTATATTCTCGACCCACCTATCAACCGTTTCTGTTGGCAGCCGACTTCAGTCTTCATAAAATAAATCGGGTGGCAGCAATCACAAAGAAATCCCGCATTATATTCTGCTGGGGGGTGTTGACCCATGTTTTCTTCCTGTCAGCCAAGTCATGGAGTTCAAAGTTTCTCGCTGGTAGTTGATAGTGCATGGCTATTGAGCCCAGTCCACATTACGTTGGAAAACAAAACCTAAATCAGTGGTCAATTTCATAGCTGGAGCATTTAACAGCTTGTGTGGAATCATGAGTTTGGTTGTTGCTGATTTAATGGGCCACGAGTTACTCATCAAATCGGAGCGGCCATCGTTGCCTAGAATGCAGTCTTTTGAAAGCTCAATTCCCTGTTGCATTCCGTGTGGGGCTTCATAGACATGCCACGAGTAACCAAAGTATCAGTTTCATTTAATAAAGTGGATCTCACTTTACCTTTTTCATATTTTATTATTTTTTCTTAATTTTCATAAGAAGTTTTTGGCATATAAAAAGCCAGCTTCCTTCATTGTAAACCATGGAAAATTTTGGGAGTCTTTTCCCTTTGACCTTAATAAAAAAAATACCATGATGGGACTCTTTGGATATTTGAGCATCTTTTATGTGGTTGTGCGTTTTATTTCAAGTTGTAGAGTAAATCTAGCGTAGAGGGTTTCCGGCCCATTGGGCAAACATTTGCGGTTGTTAAGTTGTTTGCTTGTGTCTTATTTTCGAACTATCTTAGGGGTAGCAGAATGTAGTCGGTTATACTTATGCTCCCCATGTCTTTGATCATGCAACGTCCTAGACTAATCTCCCTTGTTTGAAACACCCGACTCCCTTGAGTTTCTCTTTGACTCCATTCTCCTTGCTGGTACTGGCACTGGCCTTTTCCTTGAGGACTGATCCTCCCGTCATTTCCATCACCTATTCAAAACTCAATATTTTGTTACATCTGTTTCTCTAAGGCAGCCTCTTCATTTCACCTTGCCCTCCATTGCACCTGCCTTAGCGATCCTATCTTAGGGATACCCCCCTTGAGTTGGAGAAGAGCCAACCTGAAGCGAAGAGGAGAGGAGTGTGGTGACACTGGCGCCTCTCCTGAGAGTTGTCATCCAGCTGGTGTGTTACATTTTGGGCTTCAACACACACATGCCAGTTTTGAGAGACAACATGGATCATGTAAAGTCATTGAGGTTAACCCTCCATTGTAAGTCGGGGCATTAGACCCCAAAGTTAAGTTGTCAATGGGTTATTAGACTCTTCTAGAGAAGTTGGCCCAGTCAGGTACAACTAGGGGCCGACCTAGTTGGGGTAAAGGTCAAGTGAAAGTTAAAGTATAAATAGAGAGGGTGCCTCCCTCATTTGCATCATTCACTCACTCACTCAATTCACATTAGTGAGAGAGAGGAGAAGTTCGCACAAGTGGAGAAGAGACAAGCTGCTGAAGACCATCTCTATTTTGGGTTTTACTTTTGTGACATTGTATTGGTGATCATTCTATCTCTGAGGAAGTTGCGAGGTTTTCTCCTTTATGGTTTCCCCAAGGAAAATCTTTGTGTCTCTTGTGTTTATGCTGTGCTTGTTATTCTCTCAGTAAGATCCTAGATTAATATTGATTAAATTGTGAAAAACTAACACATTCATCCAAGAGACAAGAGATTTGCACAACTAGAGCTTTGGTTTTTATTAACTGCTAAAATGGACCAAAAGTCCCTACAATAGAGAGCTCACTCTCTTTTATAGATGGAGAGTGAGAAAAATACCTATTCTAAAATGATAGACGACCGAGATTAAGAGATGAGGGGAAAAGATCAATGGTTGGGGTATTTTCTCTCATTTACAATTTAGAAAATAACTGAAAAATAGAGGGGGGAGAATTGCCTCTTACAACCCATTTTTACAACATAAAAATACATTGTTTTGGCAAGTTAGATGCCTAGGGGACATGGGGGGATCATTAGGGGTGTTATCACCTAAGTTGTAGTTGCCACTAAAAGGGTATCCTATCCGGGACGATAGAGGAGGGGCAACTAAACCAAGTGACACCTCAAGGGCCTTGTTCACTACTGATTTAGTAGTTGTCACACCGAATGAACCCTTGTCACTTTAGACAAAGCAAAGGGATAAGCCAAGGGGGAGACCCTAGCCAACCTGCTGGAGGTTAGCTAACAAACAAGGAATACAAACCAAATTTGAAAGAGAAACTAATAAAGGGATATCTTGTTTGTAAGTCCTAGTTCTAGAAAATAGATAATGAGAGAGGCTTAGGGGATATCAAATATAAATAAGCAATCAAGAATGATCCCAAATACAAAATATCTCACTATCTAATTTAATTAGAAAGACCAAGTAAAAGCCGTTATGAAAATGATAGTTTAACCACAACCCTGGGGAAATAATAAGTGAACAATGACAAATGCCCAAGATATGATTTAAATTATGATCTTAAAGCGATAACACCTTTGATTATTTGCTTGATTAGTGGATGTGATCTGGAGCAATCAATAAGCAAAACAAACAGCCACTAGCATACAAAATGACACCTAGCTAAGAAGTGCGATTTCCCTTAAGCAGACCAGTGCTTAATTTGTTGGATAAATGGAGTCAAAAGAGTGCAGAGATCAAGTCGATTTGGTTTCCTAAGAAGAGTCTAGGAGATCCTTAACTTGGTTTTTCAAAAGATACAGTGATAAGTGACTAAAACTAAAGGAGGGTTTTGTGATTTTATTATTAAAATGACTTGTTGGAATGAAAAGAAAATGGAGAGAGAATAGATTTGAAATACCCGGATCCAAGAGATGCCTGGTGATTGTTGATGATCTTCACACAACCGCAAAATAACGACCCATTTCCATGGTTTAACTTGACCTTCGATTTCCTCAAATGCGTCCCTGCCAACCAAGCCAAGAGTGTTAGCTCAAATGGAATAATCAATAACAAAAGTGAGAAATGCAAGCAAGACAAAATGGAAGGAATCTTGTACAAATGAAAAGCAAAATTGCAACAAGAAAAACCCCCTTTTTTTCCAAAACTGATACAGAAAGAGAGAAGCCGATTTGGCCAAATCACTATCCCCAAGTCGTCTATGTTCCTGCATGCAAATTTAACTACAACGAATGCTAAATCGTGGAAGATAGATAGCTAATGAGAGGTAAGATTGATATCAACATCAACAATGAACATCCACAAATGAGATCATAGGATAGAGACAAAATAGAGTTCTTCTCTATTATCAATAAAGAGCCAAAAGTCCCATGCAATGAGTGAGTCTCCAAATAAATAGAGCTCCAAGCACAAAATCCCTAGCCCTAAAAAGATAGATAGCTAGGATCAAAACATAATCAACTCAATCAACGGTGGAATGAGTATCAATAATAGCACATCGAACTAGCTAAACGGGGGGGATTTCCCTAGTGCACCCAAGTATAGCAACATAGTATACAACATAACATGAGACATGAGCCAAGGGGGCCGTCTAGGGGTCTAAGTCTCCCTAAGACCCCCCTCACACAATGTCAAAGTATAATCATAATATAACCTCTCTGAGAATGGGTCTCACAGCTACACTAACTTTAACAATTCCAACCATTCTACCATCCACAAAGCATTAGCAAGACAAAGAAAGCATGCAACGTCATCCAAGAGCAAGAAAAATCATCCATCCAAGAGGTGTGCATCACTTCATAAGGCTCTTCTAGGGTAAAAGAGTAGCATAATGAATTTTATCCCATAAGTTGTGTTTTGAAAATCAAGTGAGGAGACTTTATTTATATGTTCTCACACTCACTTTTACAAAATAACTAGGCCTACATGCCTTAAAATATCAATTTAAAATTATAATATGTCAACTTAAAATTATAACATAAAATAAGATAAAATAATCAAATTTGTGGGTAACTTGGGGCATTTCCCCAGAGTTCACCCAAAAATGACTAAAATGGCTAAAACTGAGCAAAATACTCCAAACTGAAGGCTGGAGTAGGTAGGGGGGGACGTCATACCCTATCTAACCCCAACAGTGTTGATAATCCCTCAGCGCCCCCCAGAACAAGCAGTACGGCCTGGTGAGGATGATGACGTCATCCTTGGAAAAGGCCCAAGGAGAGAGGGTGCTAGGTTGCAAAGGGATCAGAAGGGTGCCTGAGGTGACCTAGAAGAGAGGCAAGGGCCTCACAACTGAGAGAAATGTCACCGGAGTAATGAAACAGGTCTTGGTCATGTGATCCAGTGACCCACCCCTAGGAGCCCCAGACACCAACCTCAGGGCTACAAGCCCTTTAATGAGGCAGTCAACAATGCCATTAAGCCATAGTACTCCTAAGAGAGGTCCCAAAGGGTCTGGCCATAACCTCCACTCAGAAAAATGTTGGACAACACCCTTCTTGGTCTGAAAAAAATGACCCTCTCTCCCTATGGACACATATGAAGGTGCGCTGGTACTGGTACCACGTAACAGATTCCATCTACAAAATATGTGATAACAGGTTGGATGGTGTTTACCTATGCCATATGTCTCTAATGGACCAGCAATAAAGAGTGTCCATATGGATAGATGCAATAATGCAAGTAATCATAGTTGACTCATTATATGACTAGTCATACCCTGCATGTTGATATACCAACCACATAAATATCTTCAAACAAGTTTGTGGGATGAATGAGTTATCCATTAACTCGTACCAAAATAACACCAAGGCATTAAAAAGAGCTCTTTTCTCTAATGTGGGTGGAGTTAACATGGTCAACCAAGGTTAGTCAAGTGAGATTCAATGGCCTCAAAAGATTAATGGATTTCGGACAAGGGGGAACAAGGGAAAACGCTATGTTGTTCACCATTCAGACAAACACTAGGGATGTGTCTTGCGAAGGGAGTCAAAAGTAGTGAGGTACTTTATCGGTTGGTATTAACAAGGCACCTTTTTAAACTTTATTTGCGTTTCACTTTGCCATTTCCTTTTGATTTTACATTTCCAGCACATTTCACAGGATGACAGCTGAAAGGTATTAGCCCCAGATAGCCTTCTGGGCCCTAGTCAATGATATAGCCTTAGCTTCGTTGCTAGCGAGCGTCCTTAGCTCCGACGGAGTTGCCACAGTAATGCCTTTTACAACAAGTAGGCTTAACCTCTTAATTCAAGGAGTACCTACCCTTCCAACTGCCACCTTATTTGACTTAACATAGGATAACTTAGATAATACCTTGGGAAGAATATTGCTCACTTGATAAATCGTATTGTATGAGAAGGCCTTGTACTGTGAAATATAAAAATGACCCACAATCATGCGTCATTCATTGTTACAAATGATCAATCTCGAGACACAATGGAAAACTAGGAGGCCTTCTTGGTGAAGAAAACACAGAGGGGAAAGGTCTAGAATCCATCTATCCAGCTTTAGCCAAGGTTGCAGATAAAAAATGAAGTGAGATATGGAGGATGGATGAGAAGCCATAGGTGGACCCAAAGGAGGGGGTAAGAGCTCTTGAATATACCAAGGGTTCGCTTGGTGACTTGGCTAACACATCTTGGTTTAGCAAAAATAGGTTTGTAGGGGTGCCCCACAAAGTGTGGCACAACAATGCCTATAGGCCAGATATGTGTCAAGACCTAGATGATGTTGCTGCTAAAACAAGTACAAATCAGCAAAGAAAAGAAGGCAAAAAGTAGGGGTATTATGCATTATCTACTATAATTTAGAAGATGACCCTTAGGGAGAGTGAAGATAAAGTTGTAAAGAAGATGATCCTCAGGGAGGGTGAAGACGTACTGGAAAGGCGAGATGGTGTTTCCTTAGAGAAGCAAACACAAAATTTTGATATGTTGGACTGGCAAGATGTGGAGGAGGTGAGTTTAGTGAACAATCCAAATTCTATGTCAATGCTGGAAAGGCTGACTATTCAACCAACATTGGCTGTAATCTTGCTGGTGAGTTAGTTGTCAGACAAATGGATGGTGACATAAATTGTACTTCATCAACCTTGCCGGTTACAGTTTACTTCAAGTCTCTATTTTGAAGATCTAATCCTATAGACTGCAGAAATCTTGCTTCTCAAAAGTTGTTATCCTTTTGTAATTTGAACAAGCATGTAAAATGACCATTATGGGATGTTGTTAGAGATAGTGGTCATATTTAGAAGATCATGGTCATTAGACATATTTAGGGCTTAAACTTATAATAAAAGTCTCATTGATAAAGTGATGTAATAATGAAGCATTTATATAGTAGTTTTTTGTTAGGTATTTGGGAGTTATGTAACATACTCTTCTCCTACTTTGTAACGAGACATTGCATCATCCAATGAATAAATGAATCCACTCATTCTCATTATTATGTGTATTCTTGTCCATGCTTGGCTTTCTATAAAATTTGTAATAGAATCATTATGATTTGTTTCTTTTTTCATTAAGCTTGAAAACATAGTAATAAAGAAACATGCACACAGATCTCTATCTATCTATCTATCTATATATGACACGTTTCTGAAAAATACATGATGTATAAACATGTTTTCAAGAAGTTATCACAAAATTTACTTAATTATATTTTTCAAATTTAAAGGCAAAATTTACTGTTTTTTCACTGGCTGTTATTGATTTATTTCAAATTTCATTGTTGTGTTGCCAAATTCAAGCACGAAAAGGATCTAGGTGATTTAGGGCTCTGCTGTTTTCTTTGGAAAATATTTGATATGACAATATGGTTTGATGTTTTGTAAAAATAAAGACACATGCAGTATGTATGTATGTGTGTATCTTCAATTTTGTTGATGTCTCTTCTAGTGCAAAACAGTTGAAATTTTCCTGTGGAAATCAATATGATATTCAGATGTCTTTTCTGTGTCACTTTCAGACAATTGGAAGCAAGCATGAAGTTGGTGCCATAAAACTTGGTTTTGGTGGCTTTAGCCTTGTGATCTCCATGCTACCCCCAAAGTTACTTCGTCTACTATCTGTATTGGGTTTTCGTTGTGACCGGAAGGCTGGACTTAGTGATATTGAAGAAAGCCTTTGCAGTGGTGGGCTTCGATCTTCTGCTTCTGGCATGTAGGTTATACTGTTTCATCTATCTCACTCGTTTATTTGAGTAGTGTGAGTATGAAAATCATATTGCTTAGAAGTACAACAAAAGTTCATATTCTGATACTTGAGGCACTAAAATGTTTATCACTGAAAGAACTAACTATACAGAATACAATTTTAATATGCTTCAAATTTTCTCGAGCAGGCATTGATATTGTCTACTAGTTGCAGCAGGTATTCAAAATGGTTTGTTATCAGCTTGGAAATTGGTGTAGGCAATTGGTATATTTACAGAAAAAAGTTTACAATGGATGAATGCCAACCAATCACATTTCTTGCATCAACCCCATAGGAGATAACATTGCACAGATAAATAACAGCTATTGCATTGCGAATACTGAGCATAAATATATATGGCATGGAGTCCCAGTAGCACTTTTCACACTTGCATGCTCTAGGTTGATACCATCCCATTATTTTTTAATATATTTATATCTTGGGGAGCTGGTTCTTAGTTACTGACTAAATTAATTCCTCACTAATAACATCACATTAACAAAAGTAGACATGGTAATGACATTAGAATAAAGTACTTGAATACAACATTATGGCAGTGTTAATCCATCTTTGATTGACGTCTCTTCCTAGGCCTATTCCTATTAAGAATTCTCATCCTTGAGAGTCAACTTTACTTTTGTCCTTTGTTTGATGACTTAACAATAAACTTCATTTTGGTAGGGTTAGCTTCTAGCAGTTGTTATCCTTCTCTTTTCCAAATATTCAAGTAGTGGCTTCACTAGCATCCTGGCTTAGTTCTTGCTCATGTTCTCTGTCCATGGTACTTTAGTAGCCTTCCGAACAGCCCCAGTCATCTCTTAGTCGTTCCCATGTCTTTTATAGTGTAGATTGTAATGTTTGTATTTTTTGAACCATTAATAACCCTTTGCATCACAACTTAGCTTAACCTTCATATTAGTTTCACATCATTCTTGTTTTTTACATTCTACAGTTGTAACTGACCTCCAATTCAGATACATAGCAATGTAATTTGGGAGATATATATTTTATATTTGCATATATGGACATTAATATGCTGTCATTGGTGGCTTGCTCAATTGGTAAAAGTGAGGGCCTAATGTAGCCTCCACCAGGGTTCAAGTCTTACCAACCACACTATGTAAAGTTTTCAGCAGACTTTGGGCCTTGCGCCAGATTATGTAGCCTTCAGGCTACAATAACGAAATAGCACGACCTTGTTTTAATAAAAATGGACTTTAATATCCAAATTAAATTAAATTAATTAAAAAAATTAAATATCCTATATCTTGTGCAGCTATATTGAGCTGTATATACTATAAACCTTATGCACTCTGTTTTTTATGAGAGCCCATAGATCCTGTTTGAATCTTGTTGATGATGAATCCTGCAAGAAAATTTTTCTTGACAATCCGGTGCTAAGGCAGCTTGGATGACTGCTAACTCAATGGGTTCACTGTCTCGAGTTTTATAGTTACCGGATTCAGCCCTAGGTCTAACCGCACCCGAATCGGATTCTCGGATTCTTCATTGGATTCTTCCACCTCATTTTGACAAATCTAAAGTTGTTTACGTAGGATAAATGTAGGATAATTAGGGTTAATTAGGGTTAGGGTTCCGAATCCCCGATTCCTAATTTTGGGGTGAGTGCCGCACCCGTATCGGATTCTTCAGCCGATTCCGATCACACCCACGATTCATGTAACCTTGATATTACTATGTGCTCTACAACCAACTAGAAACCCTAACGTTAACTTAGCAACTAGAATGTACATTAGAGACAGAGGTACACCTCATTTTTAGGTTCCCGCTATACTATGAGATTAGAGGACATTACTATTGCCTCTATAGAGACGTGTGGGGTTCCCTCTCGACTTTCTTTCGACATTAGGACCAGAGATGCCTAGCCCTCTTCATCAGAGAGATTTTCAGCCACAAATCTCAGCTCCTACACACCCCGCCTCGCCTTGGGATGACTAAGAAGATCACATCATATTTTCATGTTGATCTGTTGGAGCGGAGCAACAAAGGGCGAGTTGAGGGCCATAGTACTTAAGATAGTAGAGTGGCGAGACCTCGGGCCTCTCCTCAGCCTCTTCCTTTGGGAGATCTATCGATATCTTTGAGACCGACTCGGAGGTGCCGAAAAACACATTAGTCCACTCACCCCTAGAGTGTTAGAGGGACCAGTTCTCGACGAACTTGGTGCAGGGTGCCTCCTGCTCATCAGATGCCTTCCCCGCCTTAGCAGAGCAGTTTGAGATCTATCCAGAGTTTTTTAGGAGTATTCCTCGCTCCTACATTCCCTCCAGGATCATCTAGCGAGACACCTCGGTGGATCCAGAGGACTCCGATAGGGATAGCGAGCTAGTGCCCTGATCACCCCCATCGTCGTCGGTCATTAAACTCAGATGTTCTTGACTTCATCGGCCTCATTGTTTGTCTTCTCCGACATCATCGTGCCTTACCACAGCTTTATATAAGTTTACAAGGAGGTCTCACTACTTGTCCCTTTCTTTACTTTATTTTACTCTATATTAGGTTTAGCTCCGGCATTGTTTAGGAGTTGCGTTTGCACTCCCACATTGTACTCATATTGTTTGTATCCTTTTTAGTCCCATTGACCTACTTTTGTGGTCATTCGTTGGACATTAATAAAAATATCTTATCTTATCAATAATTACATGACTGCTAGAAATTGAAACAATACAATAAGAGACTCATAAAAGATATTTAATATTATTGTCTTCAAGCTTCTTCCTACTTTGGGTCTTTGTTATATTCAATGCAAAAGGATTGCTATTACCTACAGTACAAGGATCAAAAGTAATTTAAAGTACTTATTTTTAAATTTTAAAATTATGTTACAAAAGATGACTCTAAACCAGTGAAGCACCACTCGTCACCTACTCGCGAGTACTCGCGAGTCTGGACGAGTGGGCACCTAGAACGCGCAATCGGGAGAGACTCGTCGGCAAACTCGCCACGCGTGAATACTCGTTGAAAATCGTTGAAAATCGGGCACTCGGCCGGACTCGGCAACACTCGGGAGACTCGGCCGTAGGCTTTCCCGCGGAAACTAGGGCGGATAGCAAGATTTTTTGGCGCCGGATTTCGCTGGGGCCCGCGTTCTGCTCTGCTTGTTTGGAGGGAAACCGGACTGTGCGGGAGGCTATAAACAGCCCCGACAGTCACTCTGTTCACCACAATTCTTGTCTGAGATCTGTCGTGGAGTGGTCTGAGTCTTGAGTCGCAGTCTGAGTTTTGTTGAGGAGGTCGTGGTCGGAGTAGTCATTGAGGAGTTCCAATCATGGTCGGAGTCTGAGAGAGGAGGTTGGGTTCGTGGAACAGCTCGAGCATCAGTGGAGCGTCGAGCACGAGCAACAGGTTAGTAATTTTATTGTTTATTTATTTATTTTATGAAATGTTTTTATTAATACAATTTTAATACTGTATTACAGTATTAATACAACATTGTATTAATACTGTAATACTGTATGTAATACAGTATGTAATCTGCGCTGCTGTATTACATACAGTATTACAGTATTAATACAGTATTAATACAATACAGTATTAATACTGTAATACTGTATGTAATACAGCAGCGCAGATTACATACTGTATTACATACAGTATTACAGTATTAATACTGTATTAATACAATGCTGTATTAATACTGTAATACAGTATTAGTAATTAAAATTTCGTATTAAATTTAATGTCCATTCCTATACGTTTAAATGAAAATCCAGTTATTGTTTTTTTTTATTTTTATAGATTTTAATTTTATTTTTAAAGTTATTTTATATTTTAAAATTTATATATAAAATTAAAAACGTTAAGAAGTTGAAATAATAAAAACTATAATATGTAATTATGTATAGTTATTTAATAGTTTTTTGCAAAGTTTTTTTATATTTTATTTATAAAAAGTTAAAACTATAGTTATTTAAATTTAAAATTTTTATTTTTATTTTTTATGTTTTCAATAGTTATTTAAATTTAATTTTTTTATGTTTTTATTATTTAATAGTTATTTAGATTTTTTTATGTTTTTAATAATTTTACAAGCTGCAAGAAAATGTGAATTGGCTCTAAATAACATAAATTTGGGGCAACGGGGTGCAAAGAATGACAGTTTGTTATTAGTTTGGTTACCATTTGCACTTGTATACAGTTACACCTTTGCTTCTTTTGTCAGGGCACAATTACAAACAGGTAAGTAAATTTTGTCAGTAGTTGCCCTACCATCCATTCATTTTTGATAAATCTTCTAGAAGAGTCCATATTTTAGAACATCCATATACCATGAAGAAATGCCTATTCATGCTTATCTAATGTATTCTTGATTGTCTTACACTACACTATTTCAGTGTTTGTCATGTAAACTGATGGAATGATTAATACATACAAGTGAAACACAGTTTGACAAATCCAAAAAATTTGCAGATTGAATCTCTTGCTCGTCAACTACAAATTGCATTGTTGGATTGGACTTGTAAATGCTATTGACAATAACTTCAAGTTGCTGCTAACAAGATTTTCAGCAGGCGATAAAGATGTGTAACATGCTTAAAGAATGCACTATTTGTTCATTTGCATATTTTTTATTATATATTTTTATTTGAATTTTAATTAATTTTTGTATTTTTTTATTTCTTTAAAATTTTATGTTTATTTATATTTTTAATTTCCTTATTTTCTTATCAATTTTCTTATTATGTTTAGTCAATTTTATGTTTAATTTTATAATTTTTTTTATGTTTTTAATAGTTATTTAAATTTTTTTATGTTTTTAATATTTATCATATAATATTTTTATTATATATTTTTCTTTGAATTATAAATTTTTTTTATATTTTTTTATTTATTTAAAATTGTATGTTTATTTATATTTTTAATTTTCTTATTACATAGTTTTCTTTAACCATAGTTTATTTATTTAATTTTTTTTTTAAATAGTTTTCTTTAACCATAGTTTTCTTATTACATAGCTTTCCTCTTTCCTAAAATTGAACCAAGTCAATAATAAGCTAAAGTAGTGTATTAGGAAACAAGTAAGCTAAACTAATGTATGAGAAAAGAACTAGAAGTAAGCTAAATTTTAAAGTATATAATTTTAATTCAATTTTTTTAAAAAATATAAATACATTTTTATATTTTAAGAACATAGATACATTTCAATTTAAAATGGTTTTCCACCTGTTGCTTTAGGATGAATATCCAGTTTGAAATTATTCTTTTGATAGAGCTTTTGTTTTAGAGGAAAATAGAAACAAATATCAATAAAGACAGTGCTACTTTGAGTCACTACTGTGTAGAAGTCCTTGTTTGCAAATCCAATGAAAAATGATAGCTTTTAAATAATAGCTTTCGGAATCTCAGATGCACCCTATCCTTGTGAATTTTTAACCATTTTTCAGCTCAATGCTACATGTTTCTAACAAAATTCAATGATTTAGCAAATAGTGAAAAAAATTTAAATCCAAATTTAAATTTAAATGTTTTTTGCAATCCAGATTCCATGGCGCCTAAGGCTAGAAGGCCTCTTGATCCGGCATGGAAATATTGTGTCAGGGTGAATCCCAATGAAGACCATAGGGTCATTTGCAACTTCTGCACCTCTCAAATGTCTGGGGGCATAAACAGAATGAAATATCATCTAGCAAGAATTGTTTGCAAAGATGTGGCAATTTGTGAGAAATGCCCCGATGAAGTCACAGCAGAAATGGTACTTGCTTTGGATGCCATTAGGGAACATAGTGAAAAGAGGGCAAGATACAAGTTTGAAACTTCCATGATAGGTAGATCTGCCATGGCACCACTGAATGCAAGTCCAAGTACAGGAGGGTCCACTTCAGCTGCTGCAGTAAATAGAAGTGTAGCTTCTTCTTTCTTCCTTCCTCGCACAACTCCAGGATCTCAGCCATCCCTGGAGAGCTTCAATGAAAAGAAGAGGAAAGAGGCAGATATGGCAGTGCGGAGGTTTTGGTACCATAATAGCCTTTCATTCAACTATGCAAAGTCTTATTTTTATCAGCCCATGGTAGATGCCATTACAGCTGTTGGCCCTGGATACAAAGCCCCCTCCTATAATTCACTTAGGGAGAAAGAGCTAGATGAGGAACTCGAGTGTGTTAAGGAACAATTGGAGAGCATTAAAAGCTCATGGAAGTTTACAGGGTGCACAATTTTGTCTGATGGGTGGACAGATCAAAGGGGCAGAACAATCATCAATTTTGTTATAGCTTTCCCTAAAGGAACCATGTTCCTAAGGTCCATTGATGCATCCTCGCATGTAAAGGATGCAAATCTAATTTTATCACTGTTGTCTGATGTTGTGGAGGAAGTCGGGGTAACAAATGTTGTCCAGGTAGTCACGGACAATGCTGCAAATTATGTGGCAGCTGGAAGGTTGCTTTTTGCAAAATACCCCACCATTTTTTGGACTCCATGTGCTGCCCATTGCATAGACTTGATGCTGGAGGACATTGGGAAGATGGAATGGGTGCAAGCAGTTGTGCAAGAGTGCAAACAAATTACCAAATTCAATTATAACCATGCTTGGGTGTTGAGCCTTATGAGGGGATACGCACAGGGTGAACTGAGTCGCCCTGCTATCACACGGTTTGCCACAACCTTTCTTTCCCTCCAAAGCCTTCTGAATGAGTACCAAGCTTTGAGACGGATGGTTTGTAGCCAAGAATGGATATTTTGGAAAGATAGCACAAAGCCAGATGCAGTTGCTGTGAAATTGTCTCTCTTAGGAGATGGTCTGTGGGAGAAAGTCACTGAGATTGTCAGCTTCACTGAGCCACTTGTAAAAGTCTTGAGGATCATGGATGGAGAGAAACTTGCAATGGGATACATCTATGAGGGCATGGATAGGGCCAAAGAGGCCATCAAGACTTTCTACAAGGGGAATTCATCAAAATATCTCCCTATATGGCAAATTATTGATTCCAGGTGGGACAGGCAGCTACATTCACCATTGCATGCAGCCGGAGCATATCTCAATCCAAGCTTATTCTATCATCCAGATTCTGGCATTCAAAGAGATCAGGAGGTGATGAGAGGTGTCATGATATGCATTGAGAAGATGTTCCTGAATCCAGAAATTCAGGACAAAATCAAAATGCAACGTGATATGTACAAAGAAGCATCAGGCATGTTTGGATTTAGCTCAACCCAACGACTCAAGGACAAGAAAATGCGATGTAAGATTCAATTTGTAAAAACTAAATTGTTAAACTTAGAACTTAGCTTGTAAATTTGTTAGTTCTCTTTTTCAATTTTGGCATTGCAAAACTTGTAATCATTGTTGTTTTTAACTTTTACAGCCCATTGGTGGATAGATTGTGGCTCTGAATCACCACAATTACAAGAATTCACCATCAGAGTTCTGAGTCAACCCTGCAGCGCTTCAGGATGTGAGTGCAATTGGTCGGTATTTGAGCACATCCACAACAAAAAAGAGGAATAGGTTGGAGCTTGAAAGGTTGGAAAAGTTGGTTTTCATCTACTACAACCTTCGAATGCTCACAAAGCAAATGCAACCGAAGGACCTAGATCCAATTTTATTGGATGATATTGATTTAGAGTCTGAGTGGGTTGTGGAGGAGGAGTTCCCTGATGATTTGGCTTGGCTTGATGAGGAGACTCAGGATCCCTCTAGTTTGCCATCTCAAATGGAAACTCCAAATACACCTGCTTCACAGTTGCTTCAGTCTGTCGATGTTGGCACTAGCTCCTCGATGACTTATTGTAGGCGTGCTCGTGGTTAGGCATGAGACTCGAGTACATGGAGACATTGTCTATTTTGGTTTTCTATTTCTGTTATGAGACTATATTTTGAACTTGCACCAATCTGATTTTTAAATCAGTATGGTTTATGTTTATGGTTATGATTTATGGTTTATGAACACTATGGTTTATGACCACTTTATGGTTTATAAACACTATGGTTTATGAGCACTTTATGGTTTATGTTTATGATTATGATTTATGAACACTATGGTTTATGATCACTTTATGGTTTATGCATAAGGTTATGATTTATGGTTTATGAACACTATGGTTTATGATCACTTTATGGTTTATGAACACTATGGTTTATGATCCCTATTCAAATTTTTGCATACAAAAATTGATTGTGTTATGTCGTATATTCATAGTTTATGAGACAATGTTATGACTTATTGCATAAATTGTAATTTTATAGCTTATATGGATTGGAAATGCTTTAAAACTCTTTTTTGTGCCCAAAATGTACAATATTTTAAGTTATTTTAATTTTCGCCGAGTCTTGCCGAGTCTTTCCCGAGTTTTTCCCGAGTCGCCGAGTCATATGCCAGCCGAGTCTTTGCCGAGTCCGAGTCGTGCAACATTGCTCTAAACAGTACCCTTGTTTCTCTCTTGAAAACCTTGCAAAGACTTCTAAAAATAGTAACATGTTGATTGTATGACAGTGTGCAATTATAAGGAGAAAAGCTTTGCGGCCATCAACGGAAAACTTAAGAGGCACCACGGGCTTGAGGATAACACTGCGGCGTGTGAACTAGGGCATGGACACTGGAAAGAGACATTGGCATGCCACAAGAAAACACTAGAGCATAGCCCAAGAAGAAGAAATGCATCTAGCAGACTGTTAGCACTAATTTCTGCACTTGTAATTGCGATCTAAACCTTTGAAAATCAGCAATGGAATTTAGTACAACTTATAGGAAAATTCACCTGCTTTGTCATTGATGAAGCTGTTGTCCGCCAAACTGCACACCAACAGCAGAAATATTTCGAAAGTTGTCTCCCTCACTCGAAAGTGGGGAGAGGTGTGGCCTTGGGGGCAAGCAATGAGCTAGGTACTGTCACCTGAATCCCAGCTCCGCCGTTTAGGCTAACTCCTAACGAAGCCAAGGGGGGTAGTCCCTACAAAGAGTTTCACTAAGGCTCTTGTGTTTTATATGTGTTTTTGGTGAAATGATGCGGATGGGTGTTGTTTAGGAGTTTATTATGATGAGACCAATTAAAGGATGAGATAAGCACAAGATAACAAAGCAATCCACATTGCTAAAATGAATAACAAGACTAACAGTATACCTCAATATTTATGATTAAATAAAGCATTCACAACATGAAAATTAGCACAAGGACAAATGGGCCTGATTCAGATATAAAGTGTAAATACCAGTGCCTTATGGAGTCACAAAAAGATGATTGTGATGCTGAATGTGTGGGTCCTGAAAGAATATTGTTTGTGAGATCGTTTTGAAAATTATCTTGGTAAATTGAATATTTTAATGGTCTTGATTATTAGGCTAAAACCAAGGATATCAAAAGAGTGTCCGGAAAAGATATTCTAAGCAGCTCCTTTAAGAGACATGACGGACCTGTCTGGATCACAGCGAGGCGCGCAATGCTAACCAGCCACTGTGTCACAGAATGGGCAACCCGGCGCCTCCCCTGAGAACCACTTTGAATACTTTTTGAACAACGCTGGTTCGTTGGTTATGGGGGTGAAAGTTTTATTAGTTATCACTTATGAGCTTAGCAAGTCCTTCACCTTTCTGAGTACTAGTCCAACCGTTTCTGGTTGGCAGAGCATACGAGTGTTGGACAAACGACCAAAGTAAATTAATTAGGGGGAATGTGAATTGAAGTATTTTAATTATTAAGAGCACTTGTTCAACCCTCTGACAGAGAGCGCTCTTGACTTAGTCTTAAGACCACAGTTCAAGAGACTTTCTACTATAAAATGCTTAATGCAAGGGAAAAATGCAAGTCTACATTGCTCTCCGACAGAGAGTGCTCTTGACTTGGATTTGGCCAAGTTCAAGAGGCTTTGTTTATTTTAAAAGAAAAAGTGAAGCAGTTGTGAAGAAACAAAAATGAAGCTTTGTCAAATTAAAACATGTGATAGCTCAAATGATGCAAAATACAACTAGCATGCTACTTGCGAAATAAAAGAAAAGACTTAGTGTTCTACCAACAAATTTAATCTAAGGTGGGGTTTTCCTCCGAACAAGGTCAACCACTAAGAACCGCTAGCATTTGGGAACTTCCCAGCTAGCTGAGATTTCGACCAAGGCAACTAACGGGGAGAGAGGAGTAACCACAAAGTTATGTGGTCCTGCCCTTGAGATTTCATCTCAAGGATACTACCTCCGGTCAAAACTTGGAAGAGAAGTATGAAAAATAAAGATTACTCTAAAATGGAAAATGAGAGATCTAATCTAACCAATCACAACACTCTTCCCCAAATGGGGAAGAAAGCCAAAAAAAATGGAGGCCTCCTCCACTTGGAAATTTTATTAAACCTTGTACAATTGCCTTGGGAATGGGATCCTTGCAAGGTCTTTGAAGCAAATAACTAGAACAATAATATGAAGCTTCCTTAAGAGCTTTTTTACAAAGGAGAATGAGTTTTAAGTCTTCATGGTTGACATCTTCTTGGTTTTACAACTTAGTTTCGTCTCCTCTTTGGCTTTAGATCTTCCCTTTGGTTTACTGCTCCTCTTCTTCTTGGTTCTTTCTCTTAAGCACCTACAACAAAGATCAACTTCAAGGACCCATTATTCTGTTAATCAAAACAAATAAGATATGAAAACTACTAAGTCTAGTATAAAAATTTAAAGCCTAAAACATAAAAAAACATGAGATTTTTGTTTGAAAATATTACTATGGGAAAACGGACCAGCAAACAACAAACTCTTAGAATGCAATGGGAAAGAGATCTAAAGTAAAAAAATTTTGGAATATTTTTAATGAAAATACTCTATCTTTCAAAATGGAAACTAGACTTCAAAAATGCAAGCTAAACAAGTATAAAAAAGAGATCTAGGATGCCCTAAAGTTTAGACTTTTCAATGCATAAGATGTAAACTAAATGCAAGAGTTTAAGATGTAACTATCAATCTTTTGAAACAAGCTAACTCTAACAAAAAAAGAAACTAGCTTAACCACTCGTTTTTGTACTTTTTTGGTGTTTTAGGGCTTTTTTGGAGTGAGGACGAGAGGAGGAAATGGCAAAAACAAAAGCAAGGATGGATGAGAGGATAAAGGCTAAAACGAAAGGGTGGAGATGGTAAATCTAGGGCAAAACGAAAGGGCAAGCGAGAGAAAGGGCAAGATGAATGGATGAATGAGGCTAATCTAATGGGGATGGGCTTGAAGAGGTAAGCTAGGTAACCAAGAAAGCTTTGAGAAGTTTGTTGATGGAGGAAGGGGCTAGGGCTCTTTAGAAGTGTTTCTTTCCTTTGAACAATGAATCTTTTGGAAACCTGCAAGACAAACTTTGATTAGAAGCTAATAACCATTTGCAAACAAAAAGCAACTTGATCTCCAAGTCATTTTCCGCCCTAATGAATCCTGCAAAACCCTTAAACCAAACAAGTTTAAACCGAATAATATACTTCTATGATTAATAGAACATACATTAAATATTGCAAAAACTTGATATGAGAGATAGGGTGAGAAGAATATCACCAAGAAATGTGAAAGCAATCCCCAAAGCCACTTGTGTAGACCTCCAAAGTCAATATATTATTCAAAAAAGTAAACAAATATTACAATTGTATTTTGGCAGAGTGTTCATGCTCAAAATCTCCATGAAGAGAATGCCCAAATGGCCTCTCTTATATAGCAAAGGCTAGCAGCTAAAACCCTAGATCGAATTGGCATTCATAAGAGAGCCAATGCCAACTAACACTAATCGAATTCCAATCAAATCTATTCTCAACCAATCGAATTACAAGTTTGACAAGTTACACCTAACACAAGTCGAGTTCTAGCTTATGTGGATGGGGAGGTGGTCTCCACCTAGGCAAGGCGCCCCCCATCCTCCTCCTTGGAATAATCAACACCAAATAAGTGAATGCCACATGGTAGAAGTCGCACTTCATGAGATAATGACGTGAGCAAGCTTGGAGAGGCGTGATCTAGATTGGTAGGAGCTTGGAGTTTGACTACCAATCATGGTAGTTGAGAGTGGGAGGTGGCCTCCACCTAGGCAAGGCGCCCCCACTTCTCATTTAATGCAAATGATACCAACCAAAATTTATTTATTATGAACTCCACATCACTAATTCGCAGATTGCATGAAGGAGGGCGAATTCTCTTTGGTGAATAAGCTTGTGCTGACTGTATCTTCAACTGGATGAACTTGGAGTTGATTGGAATCATCATGAGTGTCATGTGCCATGTCAACTAGCTTTTTATTTTATTCATTTCTGATTATTTTGGAGAGATTTGGATTTCTCCAAAATATTCAAATTTATTAATTTAATTAATAATTTCTCGGTAAATGGCTTTTTAGAGAAAATATTAATTACGAGGCTGAATTGACATCCGAAAGTTGGGTTTAGCTGGTCCATAGGTCATGTGTGATTTTTGGCTTATGAAACGAGCCATCAATCACTGAATTCGGACCCCGGACGACTGACGTATTACAAATTAATATTTCTCCATTTAAACTATAGAGAAATTTATTAAATTTAAAAAATAATTAAAAATCCAAATTTCGACGGACTCGGTAAAATTTTTTCGAAATTTTTTCTAAGGGTTTTATGGACCTAGGACATGATCGACACTTATTCTAACAGTGTCTAGTAGGCTTATATACATTAGTTGGACTCTAATAACCCCCCATGGCTAAAATTTTCAAAATCGGGCATTCCAGCTTTGGAGGAAGTGGGAGAAAACCTCATCGATTATATCTCGGCTATAGGCAAAGTATAATTGATAAGGGAAAAAACTCCTTGGAATACCTTAGTTGCTTAATCAAGTCACGGGGAACCGAGACACTCAGATCCTACTAGCACACTTTATTACAAACCCCATGGGGCCATGGTCATGTCGACTCAAAAACAAAACTGGCTAGTCACAAATGCCGGATCATCTGATACACTGGAGTACAAACATTCATCATGTTTGTCAAATGGCGGCTCTTCAGATAATCCAACTATGGTACAAACAAGTTGGTAACAGAACCTTCTCTCCGTTTGGGCTGGTGCATGTCAACCTCAGGGGGTTGTCCGTAATCTCTGTATACTGCTGTCCAGCCTATAAATCTGCAATAAAAACCCATATAACAGCAACAAAAATGATACGTGGCTTGCAATTAAGTTACCAAAGAGATAAAAAATTAAGTTTTTTGGTTTGTAATGGTGGACATCCCCGCATGCAACAATTTTAAATGTAAATGAATGGGAGAAAGACACTCTAAATAACAACTAATTATCAAAATAAAGGTCTGTTATCACACAACTTGTAGATTCCCCAAAAGATGATCCAATGCAGGATGGTAGAGGAGCTAGGCAACTAAAGAGGTGACCTAAGAGGGCCTTGATCCCTAGATGGATTGGCTGCCACACCAATTGAGGCACTCTTCACTTTATGCTATCCAATCCCCAGATAGCAAAGGGGGAGATCCCGATCTACTCCTGATAGGAGAGATCTAATCCAATCACTAGATCAGACTATAAACAAGAATATGTAAGGTGAAGGATGGAAACCCTAGATTTAAGGGATGAAGTCACTGCAGAGGCTTAGGGGAGATAAGATATTAGCTTGGATTGCTTCAATTACAGTAACTCTTAGATTATAATTGGGTCAGGGATATAGGTGCTAGGACAAATGATCAAATCACATCGCCTTGGGAAACGTGAATTAATATCAATGGAAAATGGTCCAAGAAGGTAGATCTGAACGGATTAGGGCTTTCTAGCATTGCGTGATAACAGATCTAACAGCATCTAGGATGACAAGCAAGGACGGGGCATCAAACAACTCAGAAAATTGGCAAAATCAAAGAGGTTGCAAGGGTAAGAGATCAGTGCCTAGGGAATTGGGAAAGGAGTCCCTTAGGGGTGATGCCCTAGGAGACCCACTTAGGGCTAGGCCTTAAGGTAAGACCCATAAATCTTTCGCCAAGATTTTAAGTTGTTTGAGCTAGAGAATTTTTAAAAGTTACGGTGGTTAGGGTTTCAACAGTAAAATTGAATGGCCAATGGTTTGGAAATTCAAAACAAAAGATTAAGAGTAGATCTTACCCAGAAAATCTTGTAGATGCCTCACAAGTGATGATCTATCCCTTCGCGATCAATTTGAGACGATTTGATGGCGTATCTAAGTGAATTTGATTTACCCGAGGAAGGTAGTTCGCCCCTCTCTCCTGCACAAACAAACTACCGAAGTGAGATTTGATGCTCAGGAAAAATAGACTTTAAAAGCATGAGAAACATCAAAGAGATATTAAAGATCAAAGATGCTATTGAAAACCCCCTGATACAAAATGAATTCAAGAGAAACGAGTTGAGGAATCCCTGCAAAAACGTCTAAGTGAAGTTACCATCCTGCAGTTAAACACTATTTCCACAAAATATTTTGGATCCACAACAATATCTCAAATGCTAAGAGAAAGAGACTTTCCAATCACAGTACAAGAACATCCCACAAAGAAAATCCAACAATTTATGCAAATATCTCTTTATTATGAAAATTCCAAGAGCCTTGGTCCTTTTTTTTATAATGAGGGGGCTCTCCTTTAAATAGAATCGGGAGAGACCAAAACCCTAACCACTTTTTAGATCATAAGATAATACAATGAGATCAACGGCTAATAAGAATCAGAAACAATATACATGGATCACTCAAAAGAAGGGGAACGTGTTCCCTCAATGACGCCCTAGGGGGGATGTATGACACACATGTGACTAGGAACACAACATTACATCATGTTTGGGGGGTCTAGGAGGTAGTAAGATCTTCACTAGACCAAGCCCCAAGTACATCAAATACAAAATACATCAATAAGTGACTAAAGTCACTAGGACGTGTGTCCCTAATACATAAGAAGACGCCCTCATGAGATGAATGGGAGGAGGTGTGGACCCCGCTGAAGATGAAGACTGTGCCGGAAGGTGTAGAATGAATCACATGTCTCTGATCAAACCTCATGCCATTTCCTTGCCTCACTAAGCCAAATCGATTTCCTTGCTATCCATTTCTTCCATTTTTATATTGTCGGAACATCACCTGAAAGTTTAAAAATTCCTGTAACTCACTGCCAAGTGCCCTAGACACCTATCTGATTGCACCAATGTGTCCAGGGATATGGGAATATGGTAAAAACAAGTGGCTGTGCCCCATACCTCCTCTGTATCGCCCTATGAGAAAGAAGATGATCACTTTCAGTGCTGTAAAGGCCATTTATATATGGCAATTTGCTTCAAGGTGATGAACTGACCACAACATCAACTGAAAGTGCCCGAAACTGAAAACTGAGTGTCCCATTGGACTTAGAAGGTCCACATCAGGTAGAAGTGAGTACTCATACACCATGTGGCCATCAGGATAATCATCTATAAGCTCATGCATGCCCGAACAATAAAAATAATGGTCTGTAAATGTTGATAATAATAAAAATCTCACAAACCATCACATGAAATAGCAGTCTGATGCATGGAACCATCTATGGGCACCAAAGGACCATGGATAATCAATCTCAAACATCATCAACCCAATTCATCCCGGAACCTGTTGTTGACCTAGTCAAACTGGGTTGACCATGTCAAAACTGATCATTATGATGAACCAGGCTAGGAATAACTTATGCTGCAACTAGTTACTTAAAAGAAGAACCTCAAGTGTATATTCATTTATGGACGTTGTCATTTTGCTAGAAATGGTTGAAGGTGGAAGAAACATGGCTAGGCTAATGGGAATGACTTAACAACCTCAACACTGTGACCTCTTGGATAAGGGAATAAGGGAAGACCACCTACACATATGTTGGATAGAGAAACAAAAAGGGGATGGTGGTGTCTCACAAATGGGTAGAGTGATGAGATTGCTTTCAATAGACTCTAGACAAGCAACCTTTATAGCAATTTATTGCCAGCTTTACACTTCGAGATTCAACATTTATTTCATTTATAAATATTTTCACTAGCCAGCCTTCGAGAGTAGGTGCCCTGAATAGCCTTGTGGGTCTCAGATAATGACTCGGTATGACCTCTATTTCCTGCCACCATCCATAGGTGCGATGGAATGACCACCCTGTTGCCTTGTAGAGGCAAACGACCTGACATCATACAAAGGATGAGTGCTTGTCCCTTGGCCACTGACTAGCTAATATAGATATTTAGCTTAGTGTTTAGAAACATTGTTTTTATTGACTTAGCATCCTTTTAGATATGACATTTAAGTGCCGATGCTTTAGTGTTTAGCAACACTATTGGTAAGCATACTCGGTTTTGAGGACTAAAGGATAACAATCACTGTGACTAGAATCACACACTCCAGACTCTAGACACAAGGTAAACAGGGAGTCTATCCAACATAGATGCCTAGGTGGGGGAAGTCCTCGATATCACAGGATAAGGTGTAAGTCAGGATAGAATCAAAATGGATGATAACGAAAGGATGAGGGAAGTGACAAATGATGCCATGACTAGCAAACAATGATGGGGAGTGTTACCCCCCAGTTTGGCAGGGGTGTGCTCGCATCCTTCAGCAGGGCGCTTCATTTTTATTCTCTGAGAAACATCATTTCCTGGTTCAAGTCACTCCTGTCATCTTTTGATCATTTAGCAGCTTCTAAGTGAAATCTGGGCATAAAGCAACAGTGATTTCATTTTCAAGGTTACATGTCACAGACCTTTTTGATAGTTTTTGGGCATTTGTCCCAACTGATTGGGCTATTCTATGTTAGGAGAAATGGGAGCTTTCGTCATCTCAGCATCAACATGGTGGTTTTATTTTTGAAACCTGCAGAATTATGGAAGTACTTTTACCTCAGACGATTAAAGCTCATCCTGAACTACAAGGATTCATTGGACTGGATGTGGATCCTGTTGCACATGATCAGGTACTGCCCAAATTACAGGCAGTCCTTAATGAAAATGCACACCCAACAGCTTCAGATTTGAAACTTAATCTACTCTGCAACAACTTTAGAGATATCAAAAGTGTTTTGGGACAAGTGGATCAAAACCTTTTAGTGGGTGGAGTTGATGGGATCTTGATGGACATTGGAATGTCATCAATGCAGGTAAACAGTGCAGAAAGAGGCTTTAGTGTGCTATATGATGGGCTTCTTGACATGTCTAATAGCAGAAGACAGCTTGAACTTTTGGCATGAAGCAGAACTGGACCGCATTCTGCGTGATTATGGTGAAGAAAATAGATGGCAGTTATTACAGAGAAAGATTGCAGAAGCTCGTTTAGCTGGTGGTATACATTCTACTTCAGAATTGGTGGAGCTTGTGCATAGAAGTGTTTACAAATTTTCAGGGAGAGCCTCAGTGAACTTGTTCTCAGCATATATATATATATCAGCAAAAGGATGAATTCTGGGCTGTTATGGAGCTATTTTTGAGCAAAAGACCAGCAGAGATGACATATATCAGCAACCAGCACACCATTGGGTCAGAAATTATTTCCAGCCTGTGGCAAGCAAGGTTTTAACAGTCCTCCAAGCCTGTCTAAGGGAGTGCTTCACTTTTAAAGTGATTCAAGACAGTGATATGCACCAACTGGGTTGTGAGTAAAATCGGGTCCTCTGCTTCGAGTAGAAATAGCCCGAGCTCAAGGAAGAACAAATTTCATGGTTTCTTGTACAACCAAGTTGAGTGCCTCACAAGATATACGCTTTTGACTACAAAAAATCCAATAAACTTCAGGAAAGTAATATTGTTCTTCGCAGGAAAGAAATGGTCATGTACTCTGAGCAGGTTGAAGAAACTGAGAAATCAAGACTTAGGCACATCTGTCCACCGTTGCTAGACCAGGGACCTGATCACCATTTTTCGTGATTTTCCTCATCTGCTGATATGCGGATTAGCAGCGGCAAAATTAGTTTAACACCCTCTGTCAACGAACAGGACCTTTCATCCACCATTGCAGGCTAAAATATCAGTGTAAAGATTCGTCAGGCAGAAGCCCGCGGCCTCTCGACTGGTTAAAGAAAGTGAAGGATGAACTCGGCCATCCCATACTGCCTCTCAACTATAAGGTAGCCCGAGAATACGAAAGGGACTCGGTCAATCAGTATAGCAGTGATCGGGGCGGTGATATTTTATTAGCTTCGGGAGTGTGCTCATCGCTAAGGATGGGCCACCTACAATTCCAAGTGAAGATTAATGCCACCGCATCAATTCAAAAGTGAACGCCGATGGCAACCTGGTGGATGCGTGCTCCCATTTGGCAGCCGATTAACTCGGCGAGTTTTAGTATTGACAGACCGTAGCATTAAACCTTGAATTCGATCTTCTATTTGTCAGGAAATCGTGTTGCCAACACGAATTCGCAGTGAGCCGCGGGTCACATTCTGGAGCCCGTCATTCATATAAACCGAAGGACCCTTCCCGTAGCAGTTGATTAGAATGGATCTGTGAGTTACGGGTGAGTCATTCCGCCTCTTGAGCCTACAGTTACGCGAGATTTAGTCAGCAGTTCGGGGGTATCTCTGTGGCCAGAGTGGAAGTGTCTTCAGTCTTTCATTAAAGCCATGTCAGGGAATGGTGGCTCGGCTTGAAACCTGTTTTAACTTCAAATTTTGCCAATTAAAAGTGCCACTGCTGGTCAGAGCAGCGTGTTAAACACTCGGTGGTCTCACTAGGTTTTGTGGCTTTCAAAAGAAGACACCAGCTCACAATTTGCTGAGTGGGAGTGCTTTTTAATAAAGTGACACTTGGAGACTCTAGTGGAGAAAAAGGTGGATCTCACCTTTTTCTCATTTACTTTATCATTATTTTCTTTTTTGAGAGGAATAAGAGCCTTTTGGCCTATAAAGAGGCCATCCTCCTCATTGTAAAAGATGGAAAAATTTTGGGAGCTCTTTCCCTAGAAATTAATGAAGATATGTTATGGGCCTCTTTGGATAAATTTAGAACTCTCTCGTTCTTTGTATGTCATTTTTCTTTGTTTGCCATCTTTCATCTTGTCTGAGGCAATACCTCTTTTAGTTCATTTCTTTCGATTCTTAAGCTGGGATCATCTGAATAGAAGGCTAGCAATCTAGCACAACTTTATTTGACCCATGTTTTTCTCTTAAGTTTTGCGGCTTTCAGGTATTCTCTAGTGCAAGAGCTCTTAGTTGGTCATTACATTCACCTGGCAGCAAGGCCCATTTGAGCTCTCTTTTTGACTCCATTCGCCCCTCTGATATACTGGCACTGGCCATTTCTTCGAGGGCTGATCCTCCCATCTTTCTCATCACAATTTTAAAATACATCTTTTGTTACATTTGTTTCCTAAGGCAGCCTCTTCAATTCACCTTGCCCGTTTACTGTACCTGCCTTAGCGATCCTACCTTAGGGATACCCCCCTAGAGTTGGAGAAGAGCCAACCTGAAGTGAAGAGGAGAGGAGTGTGGTGACATTGGCCTCTCTCCTGAGAGAGTTGTCATCCAGCTGGTGTGCTACATTTTGGGCTTCAACAACACGCATGCCATTTTGGGAGACAACAGGGAGAAGGACCAAGTCCATACTACTATGAGGGCATGACCAACGAGTATACACAAGCATTTCTAACTCAAAGCAACTGAATTTCCTCCACTCTAAAGAATCAGCAAGAACCACATAAAAATAGCGCCAAATCATGACCACCCTATATCTAGTCAAGCTACCAAGATGAGTAAAAGAGCGCAATGCAAATATCCAATGCACCACCATATACCTGTTGTGTCATACACATGTATCCACCATCTGAACCACTGAATGACACTGAAACACTGCTGTTGAGTAACCATGGTTACTGTCATCATATCTACTCTCTATGGAAGAGAATGGCTAACTCAGTCATCAAATCTGGGGTCATGAGGCTCAATCCTGACATAAGGCTGAAAATATATACTTTGGGTCCGTTGAGAAAGGAGTGATCATCAAAGAACTGCTCATCAACTGCAGATCTCGTGCATATCATAGAAAAAGGATTGGCTCAGAAATCTGCTCAAAACTGGTCTGAAGATATGGTAGCCCTGGCTACTATGAATGTGATAACAAGGCCTATATCTTCTAAAAATATGTACATGAATACATCAATGCATCAACTTATCAAAGAGCTAGACGATTAGCATAGTCAAGCTCTGCTTTGCATTAGCCAAAAGGTTGAATAGACCATAGTGATAGTAACAACGCTGATCCAGTGACGATCCTTGCACAAAAATAAAGGAGCCAAGAGAGATATGTAGAAGAATGGAGGAGCAATATGCCTCTACTACTAAGAAGAAATTCCAATCCTCTTCCTCTCATCAAACCTCACTAAATAGCTTGGCCTAGAGGCCCTCATGCACCCCCCCACCGATCGATCAGACATGCACAGAGGTAGCACTCCTCTAGATGGCACTGAAGATTAGAGAATGTGCCCCCCCTTTCATGGATTTCTCGTCTTGCATGAGAGAATGCGGCCCACTTGCATGGAGTTCTCCTCTTGCATGAGAGAATGTGTCGCCCTTTTGCTGGAGTTCATCTGTCTCTCATGCGTGAGTTAAGTGCCTAGTTCACCCTTGACCTCGTGCACTTCACCCTTGACCTCGTGTACTTGACCCAACTTGCATGGATCAGTTAAGTGGAAGAGATTTGAGTTATGTGGAGCAAGTCTCGTGCATGCATCCTGTTCAAGTCTAGTTCACTCCAGTCTCTTGAATGCGCCCATGCATGCTGCCACGTGTTGTTCATGCATGGATGCCACATGTCACACATGCATGGCCCACTACTAAAAATAGAAAAAAATGTTTGCATGTTTGAATATTTGGTATGCAATAACATGCAAGTCCATGCATGCACTTGTAACACCATGTAAAGCCATGCAAGTCAAACCCTAATTGCCAAAAATAGAAGTATCATGCATGCCATTCGAAAAAGGCTCATTGGAACCCTGGGTGTGCAATGATGCCAAAAATGTGATCATCTCTATTGTGTGGACCTTCGACTCCATCCCCTAGAAAATAGGAAAATTGCGAAAAATAGACTTGTTATCACCAAACTTGTAGGTGCCCCTAGAGCTAGATCCAAGATGGATGGCAGAAGGAAGGGGCAACCAAAGAGGTGCAACCAAGATAGCCTTGACTCCCAATGGATGGTTGTCACGCCAATCGAGGCAATCTTCACTTTATGTTATCTAGCCCGAGACAACAAAGGGGGAGACCCAGATCTACTCCTAACAGGAAAGATCAAACCAAAACACCAGATCAAATCAAGTATAGGTGAAATACGTAAGGTGTATGGTAAACCCTAGATCTATGGATAAAGTCCCAAGGTAAATGATAAGTTGGATCAAGGGGTTTAAACAGTGTAGATTTGGTCCAACATGTTTATGTGAGTGACTTATGAAGCTTATAATGAGATCAAGGATTAAGGTACTAGTCAATTGTGAGAAAATCCACTACCTTGGGAATTGTGTCCAATGCAGGGTAGTTCAAGACCAAATTGGGGCTAACCAGTACCAAAGATGAGCTTGATGAATAGATGTGATAGTGTTTAGGTGTTCAAGCATTCAAGACAAAGATCAAACCCTAGCTAACCCAACAATCTAAGAAAGTCGATTTAGCTTGGAGAAGATAAGTGCCTTGGGAAATGTGCCAAATGGAGTCGGATGTCCACCAAATTATAGATCAAGGATGTTGAGGTGTCAAGCTAGGTGGATCTTGAAAATTAGGCTCATCCAATGGCTAGATCTCAGTAGATCTGAGATTGAAATGTGCCACAAAGTGACCCAAGTGGGGCTCAACCCTCAAAATGAGGAATGGGGCCCAGAAGGTGAAAATCACTAAAGAGACACAGCAGGGGTAGGTTATCAAATGTGTAAATCAAGGATCAAGTGGGATCTCACCTACCCAGGAGCTAGATCATACCAAACTCACCTGTCCAATAAGTACGACCTCACTTGGAGAGGCTAATTTGCCTTTGGAAATGGGTCGGATGAAGGCCAATCCACACCAAACTATAGATCTGAATTGCCGTGGATGCTATAGAGGTGGGTTATAAATATTATACCCAAAAGCCAAGTAGATCTTGTTAGATCTGAAAAATTGTAAACTGAGGGTTTGTAAATTAAGGGTTTTATCAATGAAGTAGCTATGTCAATGGATTGGAGCCAAGAAAAGAACAAACCTGTGGATTTTACCTGGATAACCTTGTAGATGCCTTGATGATGATGATTTATGCAAACCCAATCAATTTGGAGCGATTTGAGGTAGTTTTCTATGAAATCGATTTGCTCAAGGAAGCCAATGCGCCCTCTCTCCTGCACAATAAACGTCAACAATATTAGATTTACTGCGAACAAGAGATAAGACTAATGCCACAAGAGAAATAACAGAAAGATAGCATAGTTCACAATGATACTAATGATAACCGCCTGATACAAGCGAATGCCAAGTGGAGCGAGTTGAAGAAGCCTTGCAGAAACGCCCAAATGAAGTCGCCCTCCTGTAGACAAGACAAAAGTTTCCAAAAAGATAGATCTTACCACCAATACCCAAATGCTAGGATGCAATAGACTTTCCAATCACCATCTAAGAACACCATATGCAAAGGAGACCACAAGAATTTCCACAAGAAATTTTTCTATATGAAGATTCCAAGAGCCAAAGACCCCTTTACAATGAGAAGCTCTCTCCTTTAAATAGGAGGGAGAGAGTCCACAATCTAACCACTTTTTGAATGAGTGGCTAAGATTAAAAGATCAAAAGATTTAATCAATGGTTGAGATGAGCTCAACAATACAATACATGGATCACTAATAAAATAATACAATAAGTGGACAAACTCACCCTAAAAGAGGGGATCCCACCAAATCATGATGATAAAATAATAGATCTAGCTTATGGTGGGTCCAAGGGGTAATTTTAGACACCCTTGGTCAATCCCCATAGCACAATATCAATAAAATAATCATCAAAGTACCAAATCGTGCCTCTATGGACAAATCGTGAGCCTTAGGAGGCTCCAAAAATCATCAGAAAATGCCATAAGTGATGGATGTGGGTCCCGATGAAGCTGAAACTGCTGGAGGTGTGGAAGACATCCCACTATCATCACTGATCATCCCATGCCAAAACTTTTCCTCAGTAACCCAAATCGAATTCCTTTGTAGCAATTTCTACCATTTCTGGACTGCCTCGGGAAGCGTGAAACTGCCCAAATTGCCTCCTGGAGTGCCTGCGCTGTCAAGATGAGCTCACCAATGAGTCTCGGATGGGGGTAATATGGTAATAACAAGTGGTTGGACCACCCTCTCCATGCACAGCGCCCTAGGTGAACCAAGTGAATCCCATCACTGCTCTGACAAGGTCTCTGACAAGCCAAAATTGCACTAAGATAGCCTACTGAGGCTCCATCATCACTGTAACTGCCCGGATCTGAAAACAGACTATAGCCAACAACATCTTTAGTGACTAGGGGGAATTCACAAGGAACTCCAACTCACCAAAGGTAAGTTTTGTCACCAACTCAGAGCCGAGACACATTAAACAGGGAAGCTTATCCAATACAGAGGCTACAGTGGGGAAAGGTCCTCCATGCCACTGGTCAAGTAGTAAGTCAAGGTAATGAACAAACTTGGTAAGTCATGGATGGATGAAGACAGTGAATAATGAAACCAACACTAGCAAGCCAAAGTATGGCGGGAATGATCACCTCTATTCTCCCTAGGGAGGGTAAAACCAATGAGTATAGGCCAAGAACTTCTAAGTCTGAGTAGGGACAAATTTGATGTATATGTATAAGTACAACCAGGTCCACATATCTATATGATCGCCAGATCATGATACTAAGTGCTAAGACATGCTAAGAAAATGGAAATCAAAGCAATATAACCACAACACCATAATATACCTGCTGAGTCATATACCTGAATGCTCATCAATCTGAACCATCATCTGTCCTCTGAAACTACGGCTGTAACTCTGGGCACTACTGACTGCTCTGTATAAATGGCATAATAGCTACATCGGTCATCTCTCTGAGTGTCCCGAGACTCAGTCATGGCATGGGGAATATATATGCTGTCCAAAATCTGATAGTGATCCATAGTAGATGCTCATCTCAGCATCTCAATATAAGGGAACTGGCTGAATAGTGTACTGGAATCTGACAAAAAATGTATGGTAGGCCGACTACAATATATTTGATAACAAGACTCTCCTCCAATATTAATAAAAAATCTGTGTATGTTCCAATAGTGGAGTGATGCCCATCCCTTTCCGCTAATGGGGGTGTTATCACCAAACTTGTAGGTGCCCCTAGAGATGAATCCGAGATGGATGGCAGAAGGGAAGGGCAACCAAAGAGGTGCAACCAAGATGGCCTCGACTCCCAATGGATGGTTGTCACGCCAATCGAGGCAATCTTCACTTTATGTTATCTAGCCCAAGACAACAAAGGGGGAGACCTAGATCTACTCCCGACAGGAGAGATCAAACCAAGACATCAGATCAGGTCAAGTATAGTTGAAGTACGTAAGGTGTATGGTGAACCCTAGATCTATGGAAGAAGTCACAAGATGAAATATAGTTTGGATCAAGGGGTTTAAATAGTGTATCTTTGGTCCAATATTGGTGAAATAGTGATTTATGATGTTTGAAATAAGGTCTAGGATTAGGGTACTAGTCAATTATGCGAGAATCCACTGCCTTGGGAACCGTGTCCAATGCAGGGTAGTTAAGGACTAAATTGGGGCTAACCAGTACCAGAGATGAGCTTGATTGAGTGATATGACAATGTCAAGGGGTTCAAGCAACCAAAACAAGGATCAAACCACAAGCTAACCCAACAATCCAGGAAAGTCGAATGGGCTTGGAGAAAGATCAGTGGCTTGGGAAGTGGGCCAAATGGAGTCGGATGTCCACCAAATTATAGATTTGAAATGTTGAGGTATTGAGGTAGGTGGATCTAAAAGATTAGGGTCATCCAATGGATGGATCTCGGTAGATCTGAGATTGAAGTATGCCACAAAGTGAGACCCAAGTGGGGCACAACCCTCAAAATGAGGAATGGGGCCCACAAGGTCAAAATCACTGAAGTGACACACTAGGGGGTAGATTGCCTACCTAGGTGCTAGATCCCTGCAAACTCACGTCTCCCAAGGAGTGCTACCTCCCTTGGAGAGGCTTCTTTGCCTTGGAAAGTGGGTCAAATGATGGCCAGTCTTCACCAAACTACAGATCTGAATTGCTGTGGATACTGTAGAGGTGGGTTTTAAATTTTATACCCAAAAGCCAAGTGGATCTTACTAGATCTGAGAAAGTGTAAAATGTGGGTTTGTAAATTAAGGGTTTTATCAATGAAGTAGCTATGTCAATGGATTGGAGCCTAGACAAGAAGAACAAACCTGTGGATCTTACCTGGATAACCTTGTAGATGCCTTGATGATGATGATCTATGCAAACCCAATCAATTTGGAGCGATTTGAGGTAGTTTTCTATGAAATCGATTTGCCCAAGGAAGCCAATGTGCCTTCTCTCCTACACAATAAACGTCAACAATATTAGATTTATTGCGAACAAGAGATAAGACTAATGCCACAAGAGAAATAATAGAAAGATAGCATAGACCACAATGATACTAATGATAACCCCCTGATACAAGCGAATGCCAATTGGAGCGAGTTGAAGAAGCCTTGCAAAAGCGCCCAAGTGAAGTCGCCCTCCTGTAGACAAGACAAAAGTTTCCAAAAAGATAGATCTTACCACAAATACCCAAATGCTAGGATGCAATAGACTTTCCAATCACCATCTAAGAACACTAGATGCAAAGGAGACCACAAGAATTTCCACAAGAAAGTTTTCTATATCAAGATTCCAAGAGCCAAAGACCCCTTTACAATGAGAAGCTCTCTCCTTTAAATAGGAGGGAGAGATTCCACAATCTAACCACTTTTTAAATGAGTGGCTAAGATTAAAAGATCAAAAGATCAAAAGATCTAATCAATGGTTGAGATGAGCTCAACAATACAATACATGGATCACTAATAAAATATAACATTATGTGGACAAACTCATCTTAGAAGAGGGGATCCCACCAAATCATGATGACAAAATAATAGATCTAGCTTATGGTGGGTCCAAGGGGTAATTTTAGACACCCTTGGTCAATCCCCATAGCACAATATCAATAAAATAATCATCAAAGTACTAAATCATGCCTCTATGGACAAATCGTGAGCCTTAGGAGGCTCCAAAAATCATGAGAAAATGCCATAAGTGATGGATGTGGGTCCCGATGAAGCTGAAACTGCTGGAGAAGGCGTGGAAGACATCCCACTCATCATCACTAATCATCCCATGCCATAACATTGCCTCAGTAGCCCAAAGCGAATTCCTCTGTAGCCATTTCTACCATTACTGAACTGCCTCGGGAAACGTGAAACTGCCCAAAATGCCTCCTGGAGTGCCTATGCTATCAAGGTGAGCTCACCAATGAGTTTGGGAGGGGGGTAATATGGTATTAACAAGGGGCTGGACCACCCCCTCCATGCACAACGCCCTAGGTGAACCAAGTAAATCTCATCAATGCTCTGACAGGGCCTCCGACAGACCAAAACTGCACTATGATAGCCAACTGAGGCTCAATCATCACTGTAACTGCCCGGAACTGCAAACAGACTGTCTCATTGGACTTAGAAGGTCCAAATCCATCTAAGATGTGTACTCATACACCATATAAACCTCTGCATGGTCCAAAATAAATACTCATCATATCCGACAGACCAAATAATAATAATTTGTAAAAAGTGCTGAAAAGCACAAATCATCATCATAAGCCTGAAACCACTGCATAAGCCCACCATGGTGACCTGTACCAGACCATATATCATCTATCTGTAACATCTGAGGTCTGCCACCTCATGTCCTATGGTTGGCTTTTGGTCAAACTGAGGTTTGACCAAGTCAACATGAGCAAAATATGACTCAAACTGTCATCAAGCTGCTGCAAGGTGTCAAGGGTTAAAACATGCTTTACAATCCATTCATATAGCAATTATAACAAGTAGCAATCATTACTGGCGATCTAAATCCAAATATAATATGTCATTAATTATTATTAATTACTCAGACAAGACTTTTAAGGTCATACTCACTTCATAGTTGTGATCAATTTGCTAGTGAAGGGTGAAGGCTAAGGAATACATGGCTAGGTCAAAGGATGACTTACTGACTTAATACTGTGACACTTTGGAAATGGAAAAGGGAATACACACCATAGCATATAGTGGACAAGCAATAACACAGGGAATGGCGGTGTCTCACAAATGGATAAGTTGTTCAAAGAGTGTTTATTCACCTTACACAGATGCACACAATCCATAATACAAATGAGGCTAGCAAACTTTTTGATATAGCATTTAAGTTCCGTTGCTCTTTGGGCCTAGAGTTTCTATAGCCTTTGATCTATGTGTGTTTACAAACACATTGCATAGATTTACATTTATTTAGGCTTCGTGCTACAGGTGTGTTTTTAAGGCACTTGTTTACCTGAGCACTTCTAGGTGTGTCACAGACAGCTTGTTTACCTAGGTATTTACATTTCACAAAAGATATAACATTTGATATTTCATAGCCATTTTCATTTGGCTTGCCTTTCATTCATGTGTGTTTAGAAACACATTGCATGAATGGGCTTTTGCATACAGGATATAACATTCCATATTTTGTATTCATGGTAGCACTAAAAGTTTCATGTTTAGCCAACAACATCTTTAGTGACTAGGGGGACTTCTCAAGGAAATCCAACTCACCATTGTCACCAACTCAGAGCCGAGACACAATAAACAAGGAAGCTTATCCAATACAGAGGCTACAGTGGGGAAAGGTCCTCCATGCCACTAGTCAAGTAGTAAGTCAAGGTAATGAACAAACTTGGTAAGTCATGGATGGATGAAGACAGTGAATAATGAAACCAACACTAGCAAGCCAAAGTATGGCGGGAATGATCACCTCTATTCTCCCTAGGGAGGGTAAAACCAATGAGTATAGGCCAAGAACTTCTAAGTCTGAGTAGGGACAAATATGATATATATATAGTACAACCAGGTCCACATATCTATATGATCACCAGAACATGATACTAAATGCTAAGACATGTTAAGAGAATGGAAATAAAAGCAGTAGAACGACAACACCATAATATACCTACTGAGTCATATACTTGAATGCTCATCATCTGAACCAACATCTGACCTTTGAAACTGGTGCTGTAACTTTGCGCAATACTGATTGCTCTGTACAAATGGCTAAATAGCTACATCGGTCATCTCTCTGAGTGTCCTGCGACTCAGTCATGGCAAGGGAATAAAACTGCTGTCCAAAATCTGATAGTGATCCATAGTAGATGCTCATCTCAGCATCTCAATGCAAGGGAACTGGCTGGATAGTGTACTGGAATCTGACAAAAAATGTATGGTAGGCCAGATACTGTATATGTGATAACAGGGGGTTTCAGTTAGGTCTATCATTGACATATGCATTATGATTTGTGAATGTGTAATGTGTATTGATTGTAATTTCTATTGAGTATTTGTAAATGTCCTAGTTTCTACAAAAAAATGGATCTAAATGTCTATATTTTTTATACATATAATTTTCAATATATATATATATATAATTTTCAATATATATACATATACATACATATATACATTATACATATATATAATGTACATATATATATAATTTTCAATATATATATATATATATATATATATATATATATAACGTGTCCTTCATGTCCTAATTCTAGGGTTCGCTGTGTCCGTGTTGGATACTCGTATTCCCTAGTCCTCTGTGTTTTGTGTCCTCTCGTCAGTTGACTTAGCCTCTAACCTATGAAACTTGTCTTTCTGGAACAAGTCTGAATACCGACGTGATGAAATAAGCTGGCTCTTAATCCTTCAATTTGCATTTGCGCAAATATGGGGGTTAACAATGGTGACTCAAGGGGATGGGATCCCCTTAAGGGATACCGAGAAACTCAAGATCTCTGTACTTTGTAAGTCTTAAAATATGATCCCTGTATATCTGGTTCGTAGATCATTGACGCCCGTCCTATGGGCTATGGAGACAAATGTGTGGCCCTTTACTAATTAGAAAAAGTAAGGAACAAAGCCACATACATGACCATCTGTAACCGCAACATGCAACCATCAAAGTGTATGATTCCCCTAGTTGGAAAATGAGTTGAAGTCAACATGCAAGGGAAAACAACTTGGGTAGATGCTATTGATGTAAGTGCCTGCCCAAGCACGAGGACACCCACCAATAAGGCTAATGGGTTCTGTTACCCTCCAGATCGTCCACAATGCACCATACCAGATGTGCCAAATTAGGGCTTGCTTATGTATAAGTGTTAGTCTAGCGGGGCTCATGACCCTTGGTCTGGTCATGGCAGGTCCTTTTGGTTCTCATTTCAAGGAATGTTGGCCTTGTGACTTTGTTGACTACCCTTTGATGGGTGGAAGTCCCTCATCATGTAAGACATTTATGCCCTGGGTGGGTGTTTCAGTGCACCTTGGGATGAATCCATTAGGACACATGGGTTGGGGCTCCTAGCCACATTGTTTTATGCTTTGTAGAGGTGATTGTGCTTGTAAGGGTTGTCATACCCCCCTTAGCACACCTCATTGGTATCCCCTTGGGCCTATTTTTGTTGTATCATCCTTCCCTCTTGGTCATCTTTGTCTTCAAGAGAAAATTGTCCACCTTCCAAGCAAACAAGAAGGGGTTGTACCAACCTAAGGAGGGCAATGAGGGAAAAATAAAAATATTGGGGTTAGATGGGGTATGACGTTCTCCTTCCAAGCTCAACTCATCATTGAGTTGAAGCATTTGATCTTATTTTATCATTATTTTATGTTTTATGAGGTTTAGTCCTTCGATTGCGGGTGACAAACCCTAAAAAAATCATTAAAAGTCATTTTAAAGAGAAACTAGGTAGGTCGGCTTAAATGAGGTTTGAGTTAACCTTTTTCAAGTATAAATAAGGCAACTCCTCATTTGTAATCAAGATCATGGGATCAAATAAGACATTATTTTTTTCTTCTTCTTGTGTTCATGAGCAAATCAAGTGGTGTACACCTCCTTTCTTGGCTCTTCTAGGGTTTTCAAGGGATAAAATTCGATGTTCATGGTTTCTTTACTATCTTTCAAGGCTTGTCTAAGGTGAAAGGATTCTTGGGAGGCTACTCTCTTCTCTTTTTTTCCTCAATTTGTGGTAAGATATTTGAGTCTCTTGTATTGCACTACTAGAGGTATCCATGGTAAGGGTAACCGAGGGTTTTTATGCATGATAATATAGTCATGTTAGTGAGACATCCCTCTTGAAGGGTCTCTCTTGTTTGAGCCTTGGCTTATTTCTTTGCCCTAACTAGGTCAAAGCTAACACAACCTAGGGTTTCTTAGCTTTGTCTTAGTTCATACAAATATTGAATTGCCAATTCTTAGGAGAAAAGTTAACCCCAATTTCAAGGTGCCTGGAAGAAACAAGAGCTAGGTCTTATTCCTTCTTCTTCACCTAATTTTCGTTTATCAATTTTTTTGTACTATATTTGGAAAAATACAAAAAAATGAAAACCCTAAAAATCAAATATTTTTGGAAAAATCCAAAAATATATATATTTTTCCATTGAAATTATTTTACTTGTTTACTACTGCAATAGTTATTGTTGTTATTAATTTATGAAGTGATCATACTGCTGAAAATTCCAAAAAACGTTGAAAAAGTCCCATAAAAAGTTGTTTTTTGCAGTTAAAAAACCCTAATATAGGGTAACATCAGCCCTAGGGAGGTTGACATTACTCCCTAAAAGATATTGCAGATCTGGTAATGGTGTTTTGCAAGTTCATTTTGACAGGAAGATCAAACTCTAATGGTTGCAAGAGGTTCCTAGCTCATGTCCAAGTCATGCGGGGTTGACATAGGGGCATTTTAAAGTGCCAAATGAAACTGTTCAGAATTACTACAGAAAATTGGTGACCAGAAGGTGAAATCAGTCCCAAAACACTGCTCTCATCCATTAAACAAAGTGCGCCCTAGGGGGGATTGAGTCTCCTCGGGTTGCTGATCGTCGGTTTTCTTCCAAGTTTATGTTGCTGGTTTTTACTGCAGAAAATTGATTTACATTGTTAATCAACCAACATCAAGTTTAATAGCTCCTAAACCTTCCTTGTCATTGGATATTTATAGCATATCTTGTTGACTCCATTGAGGCACTGGTTTACTAACTTAGTGGGAATGTCTTGTAGAGATAGAGTTGTTCTTCGTTGCTTATCTTACATGCCTGTTTCTACCATATTTTGGAAGCCTCTCGTGGCCCTTGGAGCAGGCCTAAAGAGAGAGGAGAGTGCATTGAGGTGACAGCGGGTGCATCTCCTGAAGAGTTGCCGATCTTAGCACCGATCCTCGTGACCTAGTTGAAGGGTGCTAATATTTGAAGTGACAGGTTCTGAGCACAACCTATTCGTGTGGAAAATGTTCTGGATTTGAACTTTGAAGAAGCGCACCCAATCAGGACTCAATGATGATCGGCCCTGTCGGGTACAAGATGGCTGCTGCTAATGACCATCAAGGCAGTCTAGCTCCTGGATTACTTCCTAGATGATGTGTTGGAGTCAATGGGGATGACCTGTTGGGAGGAAAGCAATGATGAAAAACTTTATCCCCAGCACGAAGCAGGAAAAAAATAGGAAGTAGAATGATGTGGTGCCATATCCCTAATGCTGGATGAGGAACTGACTTAGGAAACATTACTCAAATGAAAAAGATTGAAGAGACAAAACAATGAGATGATTCAATACTTTTATTGTCTCTTCAACTCTACCCATCCAACTAGACTCAGTATAAAAGCAAGGAAACCATCCTCATCCAAACTTGACCTATACATAAGCACACGACACTGCTGAAAGTGTCAAAGTTTGATCATACCACTACAAATTGAAATCAATGAAGGGAATGCTAGTAAAGGGAATGACCTATCAAGAAACTGCATGCTGGAAAAGACAATACAGAAAATGACAACACGACAATAACTGAAAGGAAAAGTCAAAAGGCCATGTGGAAAAAGGAAACTACCCACTGTGAACAGAATAAAAACTACCCATAGAAATCCAAAACTTCACTTTTTTTATATAGAATTTATTGAAAATAAGTTTTTAGTCGTTGCCCATTGATTGGCAACTACTCTCTATCTCCGTCCATGTTTGTGAGATAGAATGTGTTAGGTCCCGTTGTTGCCTCAATGCGATGTGGACCCAACCAAAACTGTCAAATTTTCCATGGTCTCTTGGTTTCTCATTCTTTTTGCCCCATAGAAAAACCACATCTCCAATCTGGAAAGACTTTCCCTTTGCTTTCCGGTCCTTGATATTCTGTAAAATAGGTGTATGCCACCTATCTATCTTCTTCCAACCATGCCAATCGATCAATATGATACTGCAATGCCTCTTGGTTGGTAGTGAACTGTCCCAAAAGCTTGTAAACTGGTAGCCTTAAACTAATTGGGAGAACCACATCTAAACAATACACCAACTCAAAAGGGCTGTTACCAGTAGCACGTTTGCTAGTAATCCGATCTACCCATAGTGCATACTTGAGGCAACTGTTCCACACTCGCATGAATCATCCCCAAGTGTGAACCACATCAACTGAGCCAGAGGGATCCTACAAAAAGCCTCCAAATACCATTAAGTCATGCATACAAGTCAGTTGTTCCATGAAAATGGATAGTCCTTGTCATCAAGGTACCAAATCAAACCAACAATGCTAGGGTGCTCCATGAAAGGATGATCAATGTGTCATGAGCAAGTGGCATATGATTGAAATGCATCATTATCCACTAGAATGTTTTAGCTAGGAGACCTTAAATCCACTTTATCAAGTGAACAAATTTGGTGTCAAACATTCCATAAGCAATACTTTATCAAGGAGCAATTATGAATACTTTAAAACTTAGGGAGACCCTAAGTTGATATGTTCCCATTCCATGAATGTACGAAGTCACAGATATGTATTAATGCTAATCTCCAAGCATGCCAATATCACCAAGAGGAGGGCACATCAAGATCAAAACATCATGGAGAGATCACATCCAAAAGCTACCAGCACCAATCCACTATCCAATCAATCAAAGGAGATCAACAACCCTAGGCCAAAGCTCACATTTACCCCAATCCATCCGATGAATCAACTTGCAAGCTTGATCTTTGTGATTAAAATCTCAAGTTTAACCTTCATGTAATATGAGGGGTAACAGTCCCATGGTTTGAAAAGAAATTTCCTTATGGAGCTTTGAGTTTGCTGCTCTATTTGTCATTTGAATCACTTGCAGGTAAGTTGAAGAAAGATTTCAGATGGGAAGAAAATTCCAAAGGAGATTGGAACGGTGAAGCTTTTGAGAAGCCCTAATCTTATGCTTTTGAAACCAATTGATATGAGCACACAACATCATTGCAAGGACTCTCACACAGAAGAATAGAAAACCCAAGAGAGTGCAAGCATGGAAGTAGAAAGGAGATTGCTGCAATGTATACATATACACTCTACATTGTATTATGTGTATATAGAGGCACAAAATTGTTGGAGAGTGATGAAGTTTGACCAAGCCTTCTAGGGTTACATTAAAATGTACAGGTGAGTGGCCAAGCCCCTTATGAGTTATGCACAATGAGATATGCAATTCAAAAGAATTGTGTGATTTAAATTATAATACATAGTTTACTAAGTCCACTAGGAAGTTAGGGACAAAGTTTTATTGAACACCCTGAGCAAGAAGACGAGTTTGCTTGTGTGCACTGTGGACTACGTTGAAATTGTAGGTGAACAGTAACAAAAGTCTTAAATTGCTTAGTTACACAAGCAATTGCAGCACTTGCTACAGTATCCACAATATTGGGAGATTTGAGGATGGTTGCTTCAGTCCAGAATTGGAATGCTGATCCCATTTGCATTCTATCCCAGAAACATCTTCCGCTTCACACTATTCAAAGTGTTTTGCATGTAATTTATAACTGTTGGTGCATTGGTTCATTTTATGACTTTGTAAATAAAAGTCTAATGCTGTTGAAAACTGGACTGTGCAAGTTTGGACTGCAAACCTATGATGCATACTAAATAGTTTTCTTCCTGTGTGATCTGTCTTTTGGTTATAATAGCTTTTTAGACAGCTGAAGTCATTTTACTTGATACTAGATAGAAAGTTTGTTTTTCATGCTTAAATCTATTTCTATTGGAAAGAGAAAGCTCTGGTACTCTATAAGAAAGTGAAATTGAACTTTTTTATATTAATGTCCAGTAAAGAACAAAGTAAGGTTAAAGGGATTAGTGATTGCAACCAGCATAGACAAACCCAAAACAGATGGGTACAAAGGACCCCCAAAAAATGAGATGAAATGAATTCTCTGTTCATGTCTACCTGTTTACTGTAACAGTATGACAAACAATATCTTGGACATCCTCTTACTGGGATCAACCTTCAAAGTCCCTTTCTAACTGTCATTGTTTGTTTTTACCCTATATTTGGGCATGCACATTAACTGCATATTCAAATGTGTCCATGTTTATAATTTTTTTTCTTATATAAGCTGAGTTTAGTACAAGTATAATGTAATCTCTCCAATGATATTTTCCAATAAAGTAACTTGAATGTACAGTTTTATTGACTTATTGCAGGCTTCTTTTGTCGTACCATGTTATTTTACCAGCTTTTTTCTCTATCCCTCAAGTAAGCCAGATTATGCACCTTGTCATTTCATCTTTTTTATTTTAATTTAATTATATAGTTATAATTAGATGCATTGTAAATTTATATTCAAAGTTCTATCTTTTCTCAAAAAGAGGTTTACAGTGATTAGATTAATTGATTTTCCATCTTTATAGGAACGAGAACAACATATAGAATGTGCTGAGCGAGTTCTGGCGACTTTAAATGAAATGTACCCAGGAAGCTTTTTTCTAAGGTTTTTACACTCATCCATTTAGATGAATACCATGACAGTTAGCTAGATGGAGTTAATTCAAGTAAGAAAAAAATTCTGATGGCCTTGGTGTTCTTTGTCATGTTTTTTGATTTTATGTTTTGGAAATGTTCATGTGCATCATGTGCATTTCATTTCTAATTTGCTTTGAAACATTTTACAACTTTAACCATTTAGTCCAAGTTTGTTTTCCTTGTCATGAAAATTTCATTATATGAGGAAAGTTATATTGATTACAGCAGGAGGCGGGTAGTATGGTACACCTTAAGCATCTGAGTTGGAGAAAGTCCATCTGAACAAGATTACGACATTGGAAAACAAAACTATAGCCATCCATTAGAAAAGGGCCACCAAGGCTACTCAATTAAGATGGGGATCATCATCATTGTCATTTTTATTGGCCTTTATATAAGAGTGAAAGTAGGATCATCATGTAATATGAATATATCTGTCATTATGTGCTGCCTCGCATGCCCTTTGATCACAACCTTTTATTGGCCTCACCCTGCTCCCAGTTCTCATGAAAGAGCTCTGGTAGGAGCTCTCTGCGAGCAGTATATAGGGCATTGCCATGGTGAGCAGTTCTTTTTGAGTTTGTGAAACTCTATGAACATTTTCTTAGTTTGGATTATTGGTAGAACGGTCGACAAAGGTAACAGAGATACGGGCACTGTATTTTCCAGACACATTATTTCTCTTATAGATATGAAATCACATTACTACACACAACACTTTGGAGTGTAGTAAAAGTTTCATAAAATGATTTTGACATCTCTGTATGGGGGGGAGGCTCATTGTAAAGGTTTTATAGCTGGAATCTAAGTCACCTTGTTTGTTTTCAAGTTCAATGAAGTTCAGTAAATAATAAGTAGTGCAAAACGATGTAATAAAACTTGGCATTAAATTTGAGAAAGTATATTCTTCAAAATTAAAAAATATACAATAAAATTCCATCTGCTCATTAAACATATATAAATAAAAATGAAAATTACATGCCAACGTCAACTATATATTTCAAAAAGACGATATCTTGTTCCAAATTTAAAAACATGTCCACAAACAATAATGTTGAAATGTTATACAAAATTGAGATTCCAAAAAGAAAACTAGAATTGAACACATGTTTTATTCTTGGTGTTCCTTTGGCTTACTTGTTAAATAAAAAAGCTTTAATTTGTTAAGATCATTTAAGGCAGTGAATCCACCAGAAGAATGATCACCGTTATATTTACCAATGATTTTGTCAGAATGTTGAGATCATCTTGCTCTTCTAATGCATCTGGAACAGTCTCGAACCATGGAGAAGAAGAATTGGATGAAAAGTCACAATGTTTAAATCCAAGTGCAACTTACTACAAAAATAAATGAGTTCTTCTAATTTTCTAGGTAAAGTTTTTTTGTTTTGGAATGAATATGAATGAAGTTCTGTAGTTCTTTTCACAATCTAATACAGTTGATCCCTGGCTCAAGACATAAATTGCAAAACATTGCAATTCTTGTTCTTGTGTTTTTATAAAATTCCCACCATACTGTTGGAGTATTTTTAATCCTTCATCCTTGGCTAATTTTCTTCGAGATATCTCTTCTTGTAATGTGTATTCCCTAATATGGGCTCTAAACAAACCTGCAATAGTATTGAGATTCAAGCTTTCAATAGCTTCATAAAGTCCACTCATGACTTCTCTATCATTGTTTTTTGCTATCCCAAACACTATAGGGTAAATAGGATGCTGCTATATGTAAAGGGCTATCCATCTTCCACCAACTATCTCTCATATTTCCCTATAATCAAAAGCGTTTGCAAAGGCTTCTTGCAAAAATCCATGCCCTCATAAACAAAACCCATAGAGGTTGCGTCACCATCAACCATGCAAAGAACATCAACAATTGGTTCATGCATTTTTATAAATTTGGCAACAATGAGTCAAATGATTTCTTCCACATTCTCTCCCTTCAATTCTTTTGAAAGGTGATGTCTCCTACTCATTACTGAAGACAATAGGTTTTAGGCTCACTTTTTCAATAACAATTCATCTTAGAGTAATTAAAATGTGACGAAGCTTGTATCACAAGGCCTTAGTAACTCTCTAGATGCATTTTACATGTATAGGCTCAAAAGGAGATGATGGTTAATGATGATCTTTGCAATTATTTTTCCTCTACAAATTGTCCAATTGATCCATGGAAGTTTGCCTAGATTGTGAAACAATTAATCAAGGTAGTCAGCTGCACAACAGGTTCAATAAATGGTTTGGCACTTCTCTGTAATCATCTTTCTAGCATTGACAATTTGTAGCATATTTCCTCCCTATCTTAATGAATTGCTTCCTCCAAATTCAGAAAATACCTTATGGTGTCTTCACTTCCATTGCATCAATTGCCTTAAAAAATGCCCATTAAGGGCAATAAATTGAAATCTATGTAGCATGGGTACCCGTACCCAAGGGTAGGGTACACGTGCTCGTACCGAGTACTTGGGTACACATAAGGTACGTCTCCTACCGTACCTTGCTGTTACGAATATTAAATAGTAAATAAACAAGATAATAATTAATACATAATAATAATTTATAATATTTAATAAATATTAATTATATGTTAACAAAGAGGATGTGTCTCCTCATATTAATGGCCCAGTCATATTTAAAGGCGGCCAAACTATTGTAAAAATCATCTAATCTATCAATTATTCATCTTTTATCAATATTTGTGGCTATCGATTTATAATGTGGGTTCGGAAGAAATAAGGTTCCTCCATGAGAGTCTTCTGTAACATCGGATACGGTGTTTCAGTGGTATCAGAGCCAGCCCTTCCTTGGGCTTCTGCTGATCTACGGCTTATAGCCAAACTACCAAGGTTTCCTTGAAATCAGATCCTTGATCTGACACAGGATTTTAGCCATTCCATCCGCAGCATCTTCCCTCTTTCCTCCACACCCTCTCCTCTCTTCCCTTCCACGTCGATTGCCCACACTTCTTCACCAACCCTTCTTCCTCCCCACTGCTTTTTAGGCCTTTATGACCCTTTTTGGATTTTGCATGTGCTCATAAGCACAACTAATCGCAGCTCACATCCAGGGTACTTTTCATTTAAATTCATTTCATTTCAAAGCCTTTCTTTCATTGTGCTGAGAAGCACAGTGTTCAAAGCACTTTCATGGGCTTTCATAAATAGATATAGCAATAATTTCCATTTGTAATGATGGTAGTACTATTTGCTTTAGGTTTTAGTCAACACAAGTCAAGCAACTAAGGGGACTTTCCACAATCAAGACCAAACATCGGAGCAACTGACTAGAGTGATCAAGGTATCAAATCCAACTCACCAAAGGTAAGTTTTGTTGCCAACTCAGAGCTGAGACACAATTTAAACATGGATGCTATCCAACATAGAGCCAAGAATGGGGAGGTCCTCCATATCACAAGTCAAGGTGTAAGTCAGGGTGAAAACCAATAATAGGGAAAGACAATGGATGGATGGTGAAAGTGAAGGTGATGCCTAAACTAGCAAGTCAAAAAGATGGGAATGATCATGTCCACACTCCTAAGAAGGTAAAACCAATGAGTATAAAACAAGAGTTTCTAATTGTCAGTAATACAATCATTTATATAATCCATAATAACCAATTTCATTTTAATACATATATACTGCCAGATCATAATCACTAGATGCCAAGTCAAGCTATCAAAATGACTAAAACAGCCAGATAATAACACCAATGCACATCATATACCTGCTGGGTCATATACCTGTGTTTGTAATCCAGACCATCTGTAATCACTGAGAACACTGCTGCTGAAACTCTAATCACTGCACTGTATCTGTATGGAACAAAAGGTCATCTCAGTCATTGAATCTGAGGTCTTAAGGATTAGCCTTGGCATAAGGTCTACTGCATGTCTGATATAAGGCTGCTATGATGCGTGAGTGATCCCCAATGACACTGCTCATCATAGCTGATCTCACTGAAGATGTGTAAAGGCAAAGATAAAAAATATGTAGATATCTACTCTGCAATCATGGTAGCTCAGCTACTATGGATGTGATAACGGAACAGTCACAAATTTCTCCTAGTGCAAGGGAAGAGCAACATACAATCACTATCCAAAACATTCCATACAAAGACACAAGTTTTTCTCGGTAGAAATTTCTCTCTATGCTTTCACTTAAGAGCCAAAAGTCCAAGAAGAAGTTACAATGAGTTGCTTTCATTTAAATAAGAAATGGCGAGCACAATTCCTAGCATCAATGGCTGGGATTTAATCTTGAGTTTCAATGATCAATAGCTGAGATAATTTCCTAAATTACATTGGGGCCAGCTAACAAAGGGGGGGGGGGGGTGAATTTGCCCAAGTGAGCCCTCCCTAAGGTGAGAAATACATCATAATAGAGTAATATAACAAATGTTGTGTCCTAGGGGGTGCCTAGAGGCTGTTTTATCCCCTTAGGCACTTACAGTATTTGCCCATACAAATATTCCATGCCAAACATTAAGTTCCTCTTCAAGTGGTGTGGCCTCCATGGAGAAATAGACTTTCCTAGTGTAGGAAGTGAGACATGGGGCCACATAGCATAGGATAAGTGTCCAAGTGAAGCATATAACATGTCTAATGAACAAATACATTAACCCCCTTGCTGACTTACCATTCACTTTGCCCTTTGGTTAACTTACTAAGTCATGATTTTCCTGATTTAATTAAATAATTTGCTGATGTAATTTCCAGATCTGATAAATTTCCCAAAACACTGCCTTATCTTGCCCAGATGACTAATCTGAATGCATAGACGGATTCAAAAGGCTCAAATCCACTAGGACCATGTACTTACACACCCCCAAAACCTCAATATATGACTTGTTATGAGAACCCATGCTCCAATAATTAAATTATGGCGAATAAAAATATTAATAATTTAAAATCTTACCGATTGTGGCCCGAAATCACCAATTTATGCATGGAATGTTCTATTGGGGGTGTAATAGTACCAAAAACACAAAATCGAACCTTCAGATTCAAATTTCCCTTGGGGCCTATTTTTGGCCTTGGTCAAATTGGTTTGACCAAGTCAAACTTGGAAAAAATAAATATTGAGCTGCACTAAAACTGATCTTGCATACATAAGGGGTACATGAAGCTCCATTATCTATATTAGTAGCCTACTAAAATATGAGTGTCATAAACAATGGTGATCTATCACAATAAAACTAGACTTACCACCGAGTAGCTTCACCGTCCTTCAAGAATTCCAATGTGTATGCTCAGTTACAAACTTGATCAAGTGGCTAAGATTGGTGAGGTGGATGAAACAAGGCTTATGATTACTAGGATCGACTTATTTAACTTCAACAAGGTGATCTCTTGGAGAATAAGGGACAAAAAGGGATCTACGGTGACATGTACAGAACATATGGCATTAGGGGAAGGAGGTGTCTCACAAATGGAATAATTTGAGTGAGAAGTGCCCATTCAGCTCTAACAAGTGTCCTATGACTCACATCCAAGCTTGATTCAGGATCGTGAGGATCTTTTCTATAACCATTGTGTTGAGTGCATAATTGACTGTAGCTTTGAAGGTTCTAGGGGACTCTTAGAATTAGCAGCCCCTTGCTCCATCCCACATCCACACCCTTTTGGGCTCCGTGAGGAATAATCATTACATTTATTTAAGACAATGGCCAACAGTCATTTTGATTTTCAATTTTTCCACATTTGCTCATTCAATATATACTATAGTGTGTATTCGCTTTCCCATATCCAAAGTGTCACAATGTTAAGTCAGTCAAGTCATCCCTTAGCCTAGCCAGTTTATTTTAGCCTTCACCCTTCACTAGCAAATTGATCACAACTATGAAGTGATTATGGTCCTAAAAGTCTAGTCTGAGTTAAATAATAATTAATGACATTATATATTTGGGTTTAGATCGCTAGTAATGATTACTTTGTGTTATAATTGTTATTTGAATAAGTTGTAGAGCATGCATTAACCTTTGACACTTTGCAGTAGCTTCTGATGATAGTCTGAGTTATATTTGGTCATGTTGACTTGGTCAAACCTAGTTTGACCAAGGTCAACCACAGGACATGAGATGGTTGGAACTTGTGATGATACAGATAGATGATATATGGTCCATGTACATATACATGATGGTTCTATGCAGCAGATATAGGGTTATGATGATGATTTATGGTTTTCAGCATTATTTGATCATTTACAGATTATTATTATTTCACCTGTCCTGGTATATTGGATATATTATATGATTGTGCATAGATTCATATGGTGTATGAGTACACATCTTGGATAGATTTGGACCTTCTGAGTCCAATGAGACAGTTTGTTTTCAGTTCCGGGCAGTTACAGTGATGATTGAGCCTCAGTAGGCTATCCTAGTGCAGTTTTGGTCTGTCGGAGACCCTGTCAGAGCAAAGATGATTTTTATCTGGTTGACCTAGGGCGCTGTGCTTGGAGGGGGTGGTCCAGCCACTTGTTTTTACCATATTACCCCCCTCCCGGACACACTGGTGCCCTCACCTTGACAGCGTAGGCACTCCAGGAGGCAGTTTGGGGCAGTTTCACTCTTCCCGAGGCATTTCAGGATTGGTAGAAATGGCTATTGAGGAATTCGATTTGGGCCACTGAGGCAAGGTCTTGCATGGGATGATTAGTGATGATGAGTGGATGTCTTTGACACCTTCTCCAGCAGTTTCAGCTTCATCGGGACCCACATCCATCACTTATGGCATTTTCTGAGGCCTCTTAAGGCCCATGATTTGTCCATAGAAGCACGATTTGGTATATTGATGACTATTTTATCATTATTGTGCTATGGGGATTGACCAAGGGTGGCTAAAATTACCCCTTGGATCCACCATAAGCTTCTTATTATGTTTTGTCTCATGATATGGTGGGATTCCCCTCTTCTAGGGCGATTTTGTCCACTTATGGTTATATTTTATTAGTGATCCATGTATTTTATTGTTGAGCTCATCTCAACCATTGATTAGACATTTGTATCTTTTAATCTTAGCCACTCATTCAAAAAGTGGTTAGGGTGTTGGTGCCTCTCCTATCTATTTAAAGGAGAGAGCCTCTCATTGTAAAGGGGACTTGTGGCTCTGGATTATTAGAATAGAAAATTATTATTGCATCTATCTCCAATGTTGTGGTGAATGTTTTTGGTGTTCGTTCATTGGTTCTTCCTTTGCACTGAGTTATTGGAGATCTTGTTTTTCCATATCTTTTTTACCACGTTTTTGCATCTACAGGTGAAGGCTGATTTGCTTTGAGGAGGAAGTATTGGTAGGGGAAGACTCTCCCTACTTCTTCTTTGAATCTCTTCGTTGGTAACAGGGAGTATTACTGTCCCAGGACCTTCTATTCTATGTTATCATTGCATTTTACTTGTATTTCCCCCATACTTGACCTCTCTGATTGAAATCGATTTTCCTTGGATTGACAGGTAGAGGAGGGCGCACTTGTGGGCTAGGGCATCAATTTGGAAAGCAAAATCAACAATCTCTCATTTGATCTCTGCGGGAATCTTCCTCAACCTCAAAGCATCTCTCTTCATCACTCAGGTATGATCTCAAGGTAAGTTCTATCTCCATGATCTATCCACTTGTTTAAAATATTTAAAACCCTAATCAATCAAAACCCCATTTTTTACATTTTTCCAGATCTACTAAGATCTAGTGGCTTCTTGGGCAAGAAATTTAAAACCCACCTCTATAGTATCCACGACATCCCGGATCTATAGTTTGGTGAGGATTGGCCTCCATTTGACCCTCTTCCTAAGGCATTTAGCCTCTCCAAGCAAGGGCGCACTTGCTAGTTTGGGTGGGTTGACCTAGATCTAGTATGTGGGTAGTTGAGATTCCACTTGATTCGTGATCTACACATCCAATAACCTACCCCCATATTGTCACTTCTCTGATTTATACCTTGTGGGCCCTTTTCCATGTTTTAAGGGATTTAATCCCATTTTTGGACCACTTGGTATCTTCAAACTCAGATCTAGTAAGATCTAGCCATCAGATTGCCTTGAAATTATAGATCCATACTCTCACTTGCCTAAACTACTTGGATCTAAAATTTGGATGCCATTGGACTTGTCTTGATTGATTTATCCCACTTTTTAGCCTCCTTGGGTAAAGTCGCACCACCTTGGAGAAGTGAGTTGGTCCACTTCTAGGATGTGGGTACTTGAGATTTTTGTGGATTTGGAACGAGCATGTTTCAAAACGTAGGTCTAGTGTGTCACTTCATCAAATCTTGCCTTGGGGATAGCATTCCTTGTTTTAAAGGATTGTGGTCCACTTAGGTCAAACCTAGATCTAGACCTATTCATCCATCAAGACTTTAATTGCCCACTTGTTTCATGCAATAGGAGTCCTTAACCACAAGTTAACCTCACTTTGACTCCATTATCCCAATTCCCAAGGCACTAATCTCTCTCCAAGTCAATTCGACTTTCCTAGATTGTTGGATTAACTTGCGGTTTGACCCTGGTGTGGTGAACTAAACCCTTTGATGTCATCATGTATCATGATCAAGCTTGTCACTTGCACTAGTTAGCCCCAATTCAACCCCTAAACTACCCTGCATTGGACACGGTTCCCAATGCAGTGGATTTTCTCACATTGACTAGTACTTTAATCCTGGATCCTATTTCAAATATCATAAGTCACTCTTACATCAACAATGAACCAAAGCTATACTCATTAAACCCCTCACTTGTCTTATGACTTCATCCTAAGGTCTAGGATAAACCATACACCTTACTTCACTTAGAATTAACTTGATTTGGTGTCTTGGTTTTGATCTCTCCTGTCGGGAGTAGATCGGGTCTCACCCTTTGTTGTCTGGGCTAGATGACATAAAGCGAAGGTTGCCTCGACTGGCGTGACAACCATATATTGGAGGTCGAGGTGATTGTGGTTGCACCTTTTGAGTTGCCCTTCCCTATTGCCATCCATGAGTGGATACATCCATAGGGGTAACTATAGTTTAGGTGATAACAGGATGCTCACGTCATCCCCACTAATTCAATTTGTAATCCTTTACCATTATAACACGTGACTTTAATATTATATAAGTGGTCACCGTCCTCAATGATTTATTCGGTGATTGGAACCCTCACTAAGACCTTACGAATTGATGCCCACGTGAAGAGGGAGGCCCACACTAGAATTTAATCAAAATTTTGAATTTGACTTTTAAAACCATGTGCTTTAATCTTAATGTGGGTCGTACACCCCATGAAGACCATATTCAATCCTTTAAAAATGAGTTTTTAATCATTTTTGCTCCTTTTCAAATTTTGTCCATGGTGCACCTTCTCTCTCATTTTTTAACAATTAAAGTGTTGTTTGATGCTCCTTTAGCCAAAACTTCCTCCAGAGGCGATGTAATCGCCCTCAACCTGAAAAAAGTGGGCGCTCTGAGCGTCAAAATGAGCCTCCCCACGCCAAATTTCGCCTCCAGATGAGGTTTTTATCACACTCTGAAAAATTCCATTTAAACCATTAAAGAATGGTCTAAATTACGGGAAAAATTATGTTTCTCGGAATCAAACGAAACTCCTAGGGGACCTAGTGCATGTTCATACGACTCAATCGAGATGGCTAACACGGAAAAAATCCTAGATACAAGACTCTAATAACCACCTTTAGGTTCGACCACCATGGTAAATACTCTAGCTTTGGAGGTGTGAGTGAAAAACTCAGGAATTATACACGACTGAAACGCAATGCATAATTCCTAAGGAAAAAACACTCTAGAGTATCTTCCTGACAGTTTAAACCTAAGGATAGCCGAGTCTTTTATAAAAGGACCCCTTTAGACCTACTTTTTACAATTTCCCCCACGGGGATATGAACATGCAGTTATTACAACTGGGGCAAAATTGCCCTGAAAATGACTTCTAAACTTCTAAACACTGATGATATGAACATGGATCATGTTCAACAACTGGCGCCTCAATGGAAGTTCAACTATTGTACAAAATAGTTGGTAACATCTGGCTCCAACTGCGGGACGGACACTCGAATGATCAATCAATCAAAGAGGGTGTTCGAGAACCCTAAAATGTCTGTTTCCTGCATGAAAACAGAAGTGTGTAAGCCCACACATACATGATAAGAAATGCCAAAATAGATACCAACATAAAATGAAATCTATTTACAACATTAATATACAACATATGATACAAAGCAACATGTACATGAAATATAATACAAAAATAAAGTACAAGCATATATGGTACAACATATGATACAAAAAGTAGAAGTACATAAAGTACAACAAGAGAGGGTTTAGGAAAGCCTTGAAATGCCCCCCTGGGCATTTTTTAGAGGTCGTTGCTGTAGAACAACTTCAGATGCTGTCCATTCATGGGTAAATTTAACCTCTCTCCTTCCATGGTGTTGAGTATAAAAGAGTTTGTTTCGGCAAGGTCACATATAATAAAAGGGCCTCTGTAGAGGCTGTCGAATTTCCCATGCTTACCCGGTTTCTCTTTTCTTTTATCCCATAAGAGGACTGTGTCCCCAATCTTGAAAGGTCTTGGCTTTGCTGATTTATCAAATGTTCCTTTCACACTCTCTTGATGCCTTAGAATCTGATTTAAGGACGCTCTTGTACTCTCGTCAAGTTCTATAATCTGATTTATTCTTTGTTCCATCTCTTCCCTTTTTGAATGATATTCCATTATCATTCTATAAACTGGTATTTGCATGCTGGTAGGTAAGTCAGCTGTGAGACCATATACCAATTCAAAGGGAGACTTCCCAGTAGAATTTTTCTTGGTGATTCTATCGGCCCAAAGTGCATACTTAATCTTACTATCCCAGGATCTTTTGTTGTTTCCTACAGTTTTCTTAAGAATGTTCATCAGGTTTTTATTGGTGGACTCAGTAAGTCCATTTCCCTGTGGGTAATAATCAGATGAATGGGATAGGGTAATGCCATACTTAAAGCAAAAAGATGTCATGTCAATGGAGCTAAAGGCTTTGGCATTATCAGTTGTTATCTTGAGAGGGATACCAAATCGTGTGATGATTTTATCCTCAATGAAGTCCATAACAACGTTCTCCGTGGCTGTCTTAGTCGGTATGGCCTCTACCCACTTGGTGAAGTAATCGGTTTCCATGAGGATCCAACAAAATCCATTGCTAGAATTATCTTTAAACTTTCCGATGAAGTCAAAGCCCCATTGATGAAAAGGGGCAAGGACTACTACAGGTGCAAGAGGAAGAGCAGCCAACTTCTGCTTCCCAGTGAAGAGTTGGCACTCTTGGCAACACTTAACATGTTTGTGTACATCTGCAAAGATGGTTGGCCAATAGTACCCAGCTCGAAGGATTTTGTGGGCAGTTGTATTTGCTGCAAAGTGGCCTCCACAAAAACCTGAGTGAAACTCAGTCAAGGTCTTTTTAGAATCTTGTTCATGAACACATCTAAGTATAATTCCGTCTGGATTCCTCCAACCCAAACCCTCTTGAGTGAGGCAATACCTAGTAGTTTTTAATCTTAAAGCCCTTCATTTGTGACCCTTGAGGTGATCCGGGCAAGTGAAATGAAGTAGGAAATATATGATGTCTAAATACCAATGGTTGTTAAGTTCTTGCAAAGCTGGTGTCATAGTTGGTTTAGATCTGTTGTTTTAACAAACCATGCCTATTGCCTTTTCATTTTTCTGAGTTAACATCTTGGCAAGGCCTCGTCCTTTTATTAACTGGGTTGGCTTAATCTCTAAGTCATACTCTTGAATTTTTGAAACCCATGTGCCTCTAATTCCTAAGCAATCTTGTTGAGACAAGATGTCTTTTACTGGAGCATGGGGGACATATCCTATGACTTTTGAATATCCAATATATGTTTTGAAATGCTTAAGGGACTTAACCAAGGCATAGGCTTGCTTTTCCATTATAGTGTATTTTAATTCAGAATTTTGCAATGCACGGCTCATGAAGGCAATAGGTTGCTCGAACCCTTCGAAGTTCTTTTGGAGCAAAACCCCGACAATAGTGTCCTCTGATGCAAAGGAGAATATCATGAAGTCCTTAGTATAATCTGGGCTGACAAGGACAGGTGGCTTAGTGATAGCACTCTTTATATTTGAAAAGGCCTCCCTCCCCTTTTTAGTCCATACAAGTTTAGCATCTTTCTTAAGTAATTGTTGCATGGGTTTCATCAATTCGGCCAGATTGGGGATAAATCTTCTAATGAAGTTGATATGTCCATTAAAAGATTGGAGACCTTTCACATTCCTTGAAAGGGTATCTTCTTGATGGCTTCAATTCTTTTAGGATCAACTTTGACCCCGTCTTTAGATATAATGTGACCTAGAAGCTTTACCTCATCAATCCCTAGGACAGATTTGGCCGGATTCAAGGAAATTCCATATTTCCTACATCTTTCAAACACCTGCTTAAGATGATTAACATGGTTGGATCTTTCTTTTGAAAAGACCCTTAGGTCATCTTGATATATTGCAATTTTCTTGCCATTTAATTCTTTGAAGGCATAGTCCATGACTCTTTGAAAAGTAGCCCCAGCATTTCGAAGACCAAAAGGCATTCTTAGATATTCGAAGGTACCCCATGGGGTTGTAAAAGTAGTTTTGTGTTTGTCTTGTTTCTGAATGACAACTTGGTTATATCTCGAAAATCCATCAAGCATGGACATCATACTAGATCCAGTGACCCGTTGGAGGAGGGTCTCCATGTTAGGGAGAGGATAATTGTCCTTTTGACAAGCTGTGTTGAGATTTCTGAAATCTATGCATATCCTTATGCTCCCATTTTTCTTTCTGACTACTACTAAGTTGGAGCACCAAGATGAATGTCTAGTGGGTGTTATTATACCTGCTGCCAACATCTTTTCTAACTCCTTTTTGACAATAGGGGCCAACTTAGGGTTTATTTCCCTAAGTTTTTGGCGGAAAGGTTTGACTTTTTGCAATTCCGGCTTAAGGGGGATGGTATGGTGGAAGACATCTTCCCGATATGCTTTTAACTCGTCATAAGTGAAAGCAAATACATCCCTATATTCTTTGACTAAATTTATTCAGTCATTTCTTTCCTTTTCAGAGGTGCCTTTTCCAATTTTTATCATTTTTGGATTTGTTTCTGATCCAATGTTTATTTCAATATAATCCCCTGGTTTCATTTGATCAATACTGTTCTTCCTCCTATGCTGCCTGTCAAAAATGTTCTCTAGTGCTATACATCCATGTGGTACAGGATTGTCACACCTTCTTCGTGATACTCTTTGTCTTCCTCCTGTTCATTGGCTTTGTAATTTGAAAACTCATCTATGTTGTGGATGAATTTAAGAATTTGTTCATCATCCCTAAAAACTTCACAATGTTCAGTGTTATTAGGTATTGATGGTCTAAAATTGATTTCAAGTGGACAGTCACCTTCTAACATTTCTTTTGATGGTTGGAGGGTTGATGCTGAAACTGCTAACCTATCTACTGCATTGTTCTGATCTCTAGGGATTGCTTCTATGTTTAGGGCATCGAAAAATTCCATGGTGTCCCAAATTGCATTCCTATACTTTCTCAATCTTTGACATTTACATGCAAATTGGCCTTTAATCTGTTGTACAATTAAATCTGAATCACCCTTTATGCTTAGCAATTTGATCCCCATGTCCTTGGCTAACTCGATGCCTAGTAGAAGTGCCTCGTATTCTGCTACATTATTGGTGGCTTCAAATTCTAATCTGAAAGCAAAGTTGATAGTCTTACCCCTTGGTGAAGTTATAACTATTCTCGCCCCTTTTCCAGCCCTTGAGTGGGCTCCGTCAAAGTTCATTCTCCATATCTCATCTACCTTTTCATCTTTAATTTTTCGTGAATAGGGGCTAGAAAGGTAGATTTAATTGCATAAGTCCCAAGATCCTCAATATTATAGACATATTAATTTAAAGGATTCTTGGGATTCTCGACATGGTATTTCTTTTCCTTTTCATTATGCAATTTAACTAGTAAGTCCTCAGATGCTGGCACAGTGGCATAAGTCCAATCCATTTGGATCCATCCTCCTAAAGTGGCAACCCACTTCCTAGAAAGCAACATTCCCCATTTATCCGGAACATCAATGACAAGAATGTCCATTTTTACATGAATATCCATTTTTCAATAATTCCAACAGCTTCAACCGGTCTAGAATCCATGGCACAAACATTTTGGTATGGTCTTGATGTCTTGAGGTTGAGTTGGTGCATGACTTTTTTGGTCATGATGTTGGAAGAAGACCCCAAATCTAGCATACAGTTGTGTAGAAGAAGATCACCTATCATTAATGATACATAGAAAGGGAGATGATCTTCTCTTCTTGGGTCCTTGGTATGTAGAATTACAAGGGGGTCTCCTAAGTCATTGTGGCTGTTGGTGGAAGGTTGCTCAATAGTTTCTGCAAAGGTGACCTTCTCAGGGGTAGGCAAATTTAGAGGAGTAGGGTGAATTGTAGAAGTAGGAGGGTCCAAAATTTTCAATAAATTTTTTCTTTCTGTCCAGGGATCTTATACAGTTCATTAATAGGCACAGGTACTTTAGTGGTGTTAAACCAATTACCCCAATCAAAATTTAATTTACTTAATTCATTTGGAATATCTGGACTAATTACCTTTGGAGGATACTGCATGGAAGGTATAGGATTTGCTCTTCTCTGATAAGTGTTCCCTTTAAACTTCTGCATATTGTGCACTTGCTCATTTGAAGGTCTCTCACCATAATTTTTGGTCAAGTTGTTTATATCCTAGCTATATTGTCTAGCCTGCCTCCAACTTTCTCTAGGTATGTTGTGGATGTCTCCTACTGTGTTCACATAATCAGGCTCGCTTCTTTAGCATGCATAGTGACAAGTAGATTCTTTATGAAAGTCTCTACATGCCCTACAAAATGGAGTATAATCTTCAACCATGTTAGCAACCTCCAATGGGTTGGAAGGTCTCTTTTCATGGTTGGGACCTTTCTTTTACCATGTTGTCTTTTGAGGATAGTTTCTTTGAATAGGTTGTGATTGTGCTCTTTCTATGGTCACTACTCTGTTCTACATTTCTTTCATTTGTGCAAGATGTTTCATTTATGTCATTTCCATTTTCTCAAATCTTTCTTTCATTTCCAACATTTGCTTTTCATAAGTATCCTTTATGGAGGACAAAGGATCTTTTTCTTTATGTTCATTTCACTTCAAAGGGGTTGAGGCTCTTGAGTAGCCAGGAATATTGGATTTACCTGATGATTGCATGTTTCTGTCTATCTTGACAGCCATTTCTTGAGCTTGTAAAAGAGTAGTGGGTTCCTTATCTCTGATCTGATATTGCATTTCCCCACTAAGTGCTTCAATGTAGTACATCAAGATAGATTGGACAATTGGCTTGTAATCGGCATGGATGGCATTTGACAAGTCTGCGAATTTTTTATTAAATTCAACCATTGTCTCATTTTCACTCCTTTTTATATTTGTTAATGCAACTAGCTGATGTCGAGGCTCCTTCTTTTCACCAAATTTGTTGGTAAAAGCAGTCTTGAAAGTAGCAAGGGTTGCAAAGGAGTTGTCTGGCAGATTGTTAAACCAGTCATCGACATCCCCGTCCAAAGGAAAAGCAAAGAGTTTCATGTACACATCATCATGTTGATGTGTAGGATCACTGATAAATGCGTTGATACATTTGGAGAAATTTCGGAGATGAAGATTTGTATTGATGGCATCAGTGGCAGTGAACATGGGAAGTTTTTCTACAGCTTTGTCTGGTAATCTGTGGGGCTGACCTGTTATCTAAGAAAAATCAAAGAGGGTTGAAATATTCACCCATTATGTCGGAAAAACAGTTATTATTTTCAACAAACAAACTATGGATGTCTAAAACAGACTCAGATCCAAGATTCTCAAGGATCCTACGAGAAGCTAACTTATTCAATCTCCTCCTATAAACCTTTTCAGGTTCAGGGATGAAACTAAGTAAGCCTTCAGAGTTTCTTCTAGTTGAATACCTTGGTAAGTTATTTGACAGTGGAGTTGCCAGATGGATTCAAGTCTAATTTTAGAGAGTTGATTAAACTAAAAATCTATCAAAAGGTAAAGGTAGAAAACTAAGAAAAAACTAAGTTAAACTCATCCAGGAACAAAAAATTTGTCCTTGGCAACGGTGCCAAAAATGTTGCCCGTCATAATGCACACTGTCAGCAGAAATCTTTTGAAAGCTGTTTCCCCAGTGGGAAAGGTGTGGCCTTAGGGGCAAGCAAAGAGTCAGGTGCTGTCACCTGATCCCAATTCCTCCGTTTAGGCTAACTCCTAACAAAGCCAAGGGGGGTAGACCCTACAAATAGTTTCTAAGGCTCTTGTGTTTTAAGTGTTTTAAGGTGATGTGATGCGGATGGGTGTTGTTTAGGAGTTTTTGATTTACAATAACAATTTATAGAATCAAAGATACAATTGCAAAAGATTAAGATGCACAACCACTTGATAATTTAAACACAAGACATCCACAATATAATATATGAACTTGGAAAACAAGACAAATGCTTTAGATGGATAATAAGCAAATAAATGATGTCAAGGACCAGTGCCTTATGGAGTCAGATGTCTTAAGTGCTTGGATTGCCTGATACAAGAGTTTAGGTGTGCTTGAGTAACCGTTTTGCCAGTGCTCTTTGTAAATTTTATTGTAAATTTTGTGGTGATCTTGATTATTATGGCTAAGGAAAATCTCCAAGATATACGCGAGGTACAAGAGATATGTTCGGAAAATACTCTAAGTTGCTTCGTACGAAAACATGTTGGATGCCCAAGCCCTGAATGTGTGTTCAACACTACACAAAACAAGGATGTAGTCTAACGGTGCCCCCAAGGTCAATGTACATTATCCAGCGTCTTAGGCAGAATTTGCCCACTTTCGAGTATTGCGATCAACGCCGGATTTTCGTTGGTTATGGGGGTGTAAATTTTATTATCATTAAAATTGGATTAAATGTGAAAACTTAGGTAGCTTATACTGTTTCTGTGTATCCCATGGTAGGGTAGAGCATACGTGGCATAGAAATGATAAATTCCAATTTTAGGGGAGATGTGTTTGAAACAAGAGAACCTTTGTAAAACACTCTCTGATAGAGAGCACTCTTGATCCGCCTTATGGTGAGATTCAAGAGATTTATGATGCACGGAAATAAATAACTGAAAAATAACTCTAATCTACCCAAGAATCTCTTTCAGGTCAAAGACCGTAGTCGAGAGAGCAAGGGGGCTAGTCAAATCAAAGCAAAAGCAACTCTCCGACAGAGAGCACTCTTGATCCACTGTTGAGTGAGATTCAAGAGATTTTGGTTCTTTTTAAGTTTATCAATTTATATTAAACAAAAATGAACTACTTAAGCAAGGACAAACAACTAGCAATTATTGGAATTTGAAACTATTCTAGCAAAAATAAAACTAAGCTAGGTACAGAAAGCAAAGCTAGACTAAAGATGCAAAAGACACAAATCACTACAAACTTCCCCCAAATAGGGGAAGTCGAATGTGGGAGCCGTAATCCCACTAGCCTTTTATTTGAGAGTTACAATGTTTTGATTTTTTGTCCTCTCTTGAAAACACTTTTGATGGGGGAATGAAGAAGAGGGAAAGTGTTTTTCAAGTCTTGAGGTTTGCTTGCTTGCTTGGTTTAGTCTTTGGACTTTTTACCTCACTTCTTTGCTCACCTTCACAACCACACAAACTTCAAAAAATGGCACCCATTAAGATGTTAAGAAATCAAATCAAATTGAAACTAAGACCTTAAACTACGCTAGCATGCAAAATTATACCTAAGAACTAAGTGAAAAATTTAAACTAGGATGTGCAAGCCAAGCAAGTGAATGCAAAACTAGGCTTAAATGTGAGTTAGAGATGCAACTAGAAATGCATGTTTTTAAACTAAAGATGAACTAAAGAACGGAACCAAGTGCAAGCTAAATGACCGATGCAATAAATCAAAATGAAACTAGATGGAAAAGTTAAATCTAAGCTACAAGAAAGGAGAGAACAAAAAAGAAGAGAAGTGGAAGAAGCAAGAAGAAAAGAGATGAAATCAGAGATCAAAGGAGGGACAAAAAACAGTGAATAAAAGAGACAAGATAACAAATGATAGAGGGTAGTGACAGGAGAAGAAAATCGGAGGTAATAAGCTAAAACAGTGAGCAATAGAAAGCCCAAAAAAGTGGGCAAGGAGAGACCCAAACAGTGGGCAAAACCCAGCCCAAACAAGTGGGCAAGGAGAGGCCCAAACAGTGGGCAAAGGAAACCCTAAACAGTGGGCAAAAGAGAGCCCAAACAGTGGGAAAAAGGCAACCCAAACAGTGGGCAAAGGTAAGCCCAAACAGTGGGCAAAAGGCAGCCCAAACAGTGGGCAAAGGTAAGGCCAAACAGACCTCAAACAAGCTGAAAAAAAAGGTCAAAGATCAGACCTATGGGGGAGGATGAAAAAGTAAAAAAATCAAGAAGGAAATTGAGGATAGAGAAAGAAAGGACCAAAAGAGATAAAAGTAGGCTAAAAGATTGAGAAGATAACAAGTTTGAAAATGATAAACTAGATCCTAGATCTGTGAATTTAAACTTTATGCAAAGTAGATCTAGACCCAAGAATACTTAGCCAAAGAGATGCAAAAAATAACTATAAGCTTGGAAACTAAGGCACTCTTTAAATGAGAAGCAAAAATCAAGAAATATGATAAACTTTAGACTTGTGATTTTGCTTATAGTAACCGAGAGAAGGAGAAATTTTAATTTGAGAGGGAGGACAAGAAGTTTGAAACTTAGCATGTTTTTGAATCCTTGAGAAGAGCTTGGATTTCACTTGATGATTGCTTGTTTGGATCCTTTGCTTGGCTTCAAGAGGAAGGGATGCAAACTAGCTCCACAATCCTACTTGGTTGAATGGGATGATCTGCAAATACCAACACTAACAAACTTGCAAATAATGGAGTTAGACATGTACTGTTCATTAGTTGAAAACAAGAGGCATGAATTACAAGCTAGTAAGACCATACACTCTTAGATCTCTAAAAACAGATATGTAATCAAGCAAATTGAGACAACAAATACTTGATCTTATGTGTTTGAATAGATGCTCTAAAGCATGAAATACTTAACCATCATTTAACAAGCAAGAAGAGTTAGGAATGGTATCACCTCATTCACCAAGAAATTTGTCCAAAAAATCAGCACAAAATGAGCCTCCAAAGCCTTAAAATTTATTCAATAATATGCATGAAAGCATTACACATGTGAGCAGAGCTTCTTTACAATAATTGTCCACCTTTGAGAGAGCCCAAATACCTCTTATTTATACAATACAGAGGGTACCAAATACTTAATACGAACTTGGCATGAGAGAGGGAGCTAGGCGCATGAGCTTGGAGAGACTCACGTGAAGGGTGGCGTGATTGATGGCTTGGAGTGCAAACTCGTGCAGATAGGTGGTGATTGGGGTTGGTGGGGATGGGGTGGAGCCCCACTCCCATTGAAACCAACGCCCATCACATGTATTAGTCGCCCACCATATACCCATGAGAATCCGCCCATGTGAGTGCAAGCGTGGAGAGCCCATGTGAGGGATGCTCATGTCATCCGCACTAATTCAATTCGTAATCCTTTACCATTATAACATGTGACTTTAATATTATATAAGTGGTCACCCTCCCCAATGATTTATTCGGTGATTGGAACTGTCACTAAGACCTTATGAATTGATGCCCACGTGAAGAGGGAGGCCCACGCTAGAATTTAATCAAATTTTTGAATTTGACTTTTAAAACCATGTGCTTTAATCTTATTGTGGGTCGTACACCCCATGAAGACCATATTCAATCCTTTAAAATGATTTTTTAATCATTTTTGTCCCTTTTCAAATTTTGTCCATGGTGCACCTTCTCAATTTTTAACAATTAAAGTGTCGTTTGATGCACCTTTAGCCAAAACTTCCTCCAGAGGTGACATAATCGCCTTGAACCTGAAAAAAGTGGGCGCTAGCGTGAAGAGGACGCTCTGAGTGTCAAGACGAGCCTCCCCACGCCAAATTCCGCCTCCAGATGAGGTTTTTATCACACTTTGAAAAATTCCATTTAAACCTTTAAAAATGGTCTAAATTACGGAAAAAATTATTTTTCTCGGAATCAAACGAAACTCCTAGGGGACCTAGTGCATGTTCATACAACTCAATCAAGATGGCTAATATGGAAAAAATCCTAGACACAAGACTCTAATAACCACCTTTAGGTTCGACCGCCATGGTAAATACTCTAGCTTTGGAGGTGTGAGTGAAAAAATCAGGATTTATACACGACTGAAGCACAATGCATAATTCCTAAGGAAAAAACACTCTAGAGTATCCCCCTGACAATTTAAACCTAAGGATAGCCGAGTCTTTTATAAAAGGAGCCCGTTTAGATCAACTTTTTACAATTTTCCCCATGGGGGTATGAACATGCAGTTATTACAAATGGGGCAAAATTGCCTTGAAAATGACTTCTGAACTTCTGAACACTGATGATATGAACATGGATCATGTTCAACAACTTGCGACTCAATGGAAGTTCAACTATTGTACAAAATAGTTGGTAACAGATCTGACAGTATTAAAGCACACAAGCTCAAAATCCGGGTTTTATCAACCCGGAAGATGGACAAACGAAGGAGGGTGCAAGGCTTGGAAGATCAGTGCCTAGGGAAGGGGCAGATGGAGTCCTCAGAGGGTGACACCCTAGAGAACCCACCTAGGGCTAGGCCTAAAGGTGAAAACCTAGAAATGGTTGACCGAAATTCTTAGTAGTTAAACCCAGAGAATTTTTAGAAATTTTAATTTAGGGTCTTAATGTAGATGACAAATGGATAGAGTAAAGGAATAGAAATCGTACCTTATGATGCATACCTAGATATTGAATATGAATGCCGAAATGGTGATGTCTACTCCCGCATACGTCAAATGAAAGACTAGTTGAAATTCTTGCTCGAACGTGATGCCCAAGAACCACAAGTGCGCCCCTTTCTTCCTACACAACCAAGGAGATATCAATCAGTAAGCATAAAAAGATGAGTAAATGCAAGTAAGAAGCAAAGGATAAAGAATGATTGGTACAAAGACAAAATCACTCCTTGATTAAACCAAAATTCGAGAGAGAGATAGGGTGAGTCTCCTCAACCAATGCATCCCTCTTCCAAATCGTCTTCTTTGCCTGCAAATAAAATATGGATCCAAATATGCAAGATATATTCACTAAGTTCTTTTAGTGCAATGGAAAAGTAGTTTCAATCACAATTGCCAACATTCAACCCACAAGAACACAAGTATTTTTCACAAAGAATCTTTTCTATTCCAATTTTGAAGAGGCAAAAGTCCCTTTACAATGAGGGGCGTCTCTCCTTTAAATAGGAGTGACAGAGACCAAAACCCTAACCACTTTCTAAATGAGTGGTGGAGATCATAAGATACATCAATAATAATCAACGGCTAAGATGAACCAAAATCATAACACATGGATCACTCAACTTGAGGGGACGTGTTTCCTCAATGATGCCCTAGGGGGACGTATGACATCAAAGTGACTAGGAAACACAACATAACACATGTTGGGGGGGGTCTAGGAGATAATACATCTTCACTAGACTAATGCCCCAACTACATCAAATATATAATATATCAATGGGTGACTAAAGTCACTAGGACGTGTGCCCCGATAATACAATATAGAACCCCAAACTGATAACAAGGAGGACGCGTGGACCCCACTGAAGCTATAGACTGTGACAGAAGGTGTGGGATGCATCATAACAAGTCTCTGATCAAACCTCATGCCATTTCCTTGCCTCATTTAGCCAAATCGATGTCCTTAGTAGCCAATTCTTCCATTTTTACTTTTGGAATATCACCTGTAAAAGATAAAAAATCCTGTAACTCTCTGCCAAGTGCTTCGGGCACCAAACTGACTACACCAAAATGTCTGGGAATAATGTAATATGGTAATAACAAGTGGCTGGACCCCATACTCGCTCTGTAGCTCCCTAGGAGAAATCAAATGATCTTTGATATTGTTGAACATGCCATTTTTACATGGCAATGTACTATAAAGTGATAAACTGACCATATCCTCATCTATAAGTGCCTGAAACTGATAACTAAGTGAACCAATGAAGTCAGAAGGTCCAAATCAATTAAGGATGAGTACTCATACATCATGTGACCATTAGGATAATCATCTGTAAGCTCAACCATGCCCTAACAATAAAAAATAATGGTATGGAAATAATAATAATAATAAAAATCCATCAAACCATCACATGAAACCTTTGTCTGATGCATGGAACCATCTAAAGGGCACTAGAGGATCATGAATAATCAATCTCGAACATCATTGGCCCAACTCATCCCGGAACCTGCGGTTGACTTGGTCAAACCGGGTTGACCAGGTCAAAACTGATCAAAATAATGACCCAGGCTAGAACTGACTGATGCTGCAAGTGCAAATGGATGAGATATGCTCCTTTAAATATTTCAATAACAAAACTAAAGTACAAAGTGGCATTCTACTAGCAATTAAGCAATAAACCATCAAATATAAGTCTAGATTAAAGCAACCAATTACTCAAAAGAAGACTCTCAAGTGTATACTCATTTATGGACGTGGCCATTTTGCTAGAAATGGGTGAAGGTGAGAAAGACAAGGTTAGGACAAGGGAAAGACTTTACAACCTCAACATTGTGACATCTAAGATAAAGGAAAAAGGGAAGACCACCTAAGCATATTTTGGATAGAAAACACACAGGGAATGGCGGTGTCTCACAAATGGAATGAATTGATTTGAGGACTGCCCATTCAACTTTAACAAATGTCTACAGCTCACATCCAAGCTAAAATCAAGCTCCGTGAGGATCTTGTCTAGAACCACTGTGACTAGGTGCACTGTGAACCGTAACTCTGAGGTTCTAGGGGACACTTAGAATTAGCTGTCCCTTACTTCATCTCACATCCAAACCCATTGGCTCCGCGAGGAAATGATCATTACATTTTAAATAACATCTCCAACAGTCTTTAGATATTCAATGAATTGCACCTGCTTTTATTTTGGCCCATGACCCTTCAGATTTTGCATGTGCTTAAAAGCACAACTAGTTGCAGCTTTCATCCAGTGTGCTTTTCATTTCATTTTATCTGCATTTTAAAGATATAGCAGTAAATCACATATATGCATGTAATGGTGGTAGTACAATTTGCTTCAAGTTTTAGCTGACACAACTTAGACAACTAGGGGGGATCATCCATAATCAGGACCAAACATTGGCGGTGTTACCAACTTTTTTGTACCATAGTTGGATTATCTGAAGAGCCACCATTTGACAAACATGATGAGTGTTTGTATTCCAGTCTATCAGATGATCCATCCTTTGTGCCTAGCCAGTTTTGTTTTTTCAGTCGACATGACCATGGCCTCATGGGGTTTGTAATAAAGTGTGCTAGTAGGATTTTGAGTGGCTCGGTTCCCCATGACTTGGTTAAGCAACTAAGGTATTCCAGGGAGTTTTTTCCCTTGTCAATTATACTTTGCCTATAGCCGAGCTATAATCGATGAGGTTTTCTCCCGATTCCTCCAAAGCTGGAATGCCCGATTTTGAAAATTTTAGCCATGGGGGGTTGTTAGAGTCCAACTGATGTATATAAGCCTACTAGACAGTATTAGAATAGGTTTTGGTCATGTCCTAGGTCCCTAGGACCCTCGGAATTTTTTTTTGAAAAAATTTTACCAGGTCTTCCGGTTTTGGGTTTTTAATTATTTTTAATTTTTAATAAATTTTTCCATAGTTTAAATGGAAAAATTTCAATTTGTAATATGTCAGTCATCCGGGATCCGAATTCAGTGATTGAAGGCTTGAACCTTAAGCCAAAAATCATTCATGATGCCCGGACCAGTTTATCCTAGGTTTCGGATGTCAATTCAGCCTCATAATTAATAATTTCTCAAAAAAGTCAGTTACAGAGAAATTATTAATTAAAATATTGAAAAATGAATATTTGGAGATAATCCAAATCTCTCCAAAATAATTCAAATGGATTAAAATAAAAGGCTAATTGACATGGCACTGGGCATTAATGAAGATTCCAATCATCTCAGTCATCATCCAGTCAAGTATACAGTCAGCACAAGAGATCTCCTTCAACCTAATTCGCCCTCATCCATGCAAAACTCGATTTGATGATGTGTAATTTGATTAGTGGGTTGGTTGGTTGCATTTAATGCCTATGGTAGGTGACCTCCTCAAGTTGTGCAATTACAAAGATTTGGCTCTCATTGTAACTCAAAGCAAACCCCTATATTCACTCACCCCAACTCCTTGAGAGCTCACGCATTACTTCGTTATCCTCACATATATTCCCTTTTGGAGCTTGAATTTACACATGGCAATAGTCTATTTGATAGTGAAGTTTCCAATGTGGAGATGGGGGGTGCCTTGCCAAGGTGGAGGCCACCTCCTCATCTCATTCAATGCAACTCAAATTACTTGGTGGAGTTAGCACTCCAAGGCTTGGCTTGACATGGATATGATTGAGGTTTGATGGCAATTTCGATTTGGTGACTAGTGCTATTGGCTTCCTTTGAGCCAATTTGAATTAGGGTAGACTGATGCTCTAGTTTTGTTATATAATGAGGGCTTTCTCTCCTCATTCTTCATGGAATTTTTGTGCAAGATTACTCTGCTCATTTTGTAATAATTCTTAGCTTTGGCTATTTGGAATAAAATCAACTTTGGAGGTCTACATGGTGTGCACAATTTGTCCATGAGAATTCATTAAAGCTTCATTGAGGTGCTGTTGTTTAAATATGCTATTCATATGTAATGTTTTGATCATGCTTCTAGCTTAGAAGGCTTTTTTAAGTCCATAGAGTGAATATTTGGGTTTCAATTTATTCATTGATGCTTGGTTGATTAAGATTTAGAAGTAGCAAACTGTAGTCGGTAATATTGATGCACTTCTTGTCTTATTTAATTAATCATACTAGGCTTGATCAAACATTGTTTTGAAGTGGTCTGTTTTGCAGATCTCCTAAGTGCAAAGTGGGAGCTTGAGCTCGGTTGCCTCTTCCTCCCCTTTGTCATTGTTTTGCTAACTTTTGTGCATTTCAGGTTTCTCCAAAGATCGATCTGTGCTTCAAGGTTGAGCTTTAGAAGTTCATAAAAGATCCATCCTCTTAAAATTATCTTCAAACTTGGTTACCTAGATCTAAGGGCTCACTTCTTCAAGCCATCTCTTTTTCTCCTTGATCCTTCTTACCTTGATTTGCTAAGCCCTTGCCTTTCTAAAACCCTTCTCCTTTTTGCTCTCGTCCACCTTAGATCAGCCTTCCTCTAGCTCTCGTTTTCCCCTTTGTCCTCCTACCTTTTATCCTCTCTATCTTGCTCTCGTCCTACTCTCTCTTTTCCTCCTTCCTACCTTGTCTTCCTTTTCTCCTCCCTCTCGTCCTAGCTTTCCTCTCCTGTTTTGCTCCCGTCTCCCTCCATTTAGGGCTCCCCTCTACCTCTCGTTTTGCCCCCTTTGTTTCTCCAAGTTTCCCTCTTGTTTCCCCTTGAGGTTTAGCCCCAAGTCTTCTCTCGTCCACCTTCCTTCAAGCCCTAAAATCACAACAAAAGCAACAAAAAACTTGTTAAACTTATCATTGGTTAATTGCAAAAGCTTGTTAGTAGTTAGATCTTGCATTTCTCATCCTAGGCTTTGCATTTAGTTTATTTCTTTGCATTTTAGATCTATCATTTAAAAGATAAAAATTGCATAACAAAAATATTTCATCTTTAGATCTCATTTTGCAAGATTAGACTTAGCTAGTTTCAAAATTTGTTTTGTTTTTTCTAACGCTAAAGGGTGCCTTGTTTAACTAATTTGAGCTTGTGTAGGTATTTTGAGGAAGAAGAAATAGTTGAGGAACTTTGAAAAATAAGGATATCTTTACCCAAAGAAAGCATCAAACAAGACCATAAGGATGATCCAAAACAGGAAACTTACACTCTCCTTTTGTAAAAGCTCCTAAGAGCTCTATATTGTTTTTCATAGTTATTTCATCTTTCCTAAAAGACCTTACAAGAGTTAAATTCCCAAGGCAATTGTAATCGATTAATAAAAAGGCTAGGTGGGATAAGGCCTCCCACACTTTGGTTTCTTCTTCCCCATTTGAGGAAGACTGTTTCGTGCATAATTTAGTTAGACTTGTTTCAGTTTTCTAGATTAAATTTCATTTTCATACTTAGAATAATTTTATTTCAAGTCTTGACCTGAGAAACCTCTTGGGATTTTTATCCCAAGTGCCGCATGAACACTGCATGTTGCTTCTCTTTCTCCACCGTGTATTGCGTAGGACCGACTAAGTTGAAAGTTTCATGAGCGGTGTGCAGAGGTGAGTTTGACTTCACCTTTAGATTAGTCCTTGTTGTGGTAGAACACTAGTTTTCTATCTTGCAAGTAAATTCATTTCTTTTTTAATATATCATTGTCATTGCTTAATCTTTTATCTTATTGAGCTATCACATGTGTTCTTGTTCACAAACTGCCTCTATTTTAACAAAGAACAAAGCCTCTTGAACTTGCAATAACCCAAGTCAAGAGCACTCTCTGTCGGAGAGCATAATAGTATTGCACTTTCCTTGCATTAGGCATATAGACTAGCTAAGTCTCTTGAACCTTGTCATAAGACAAAGTCAAGAGCACTCTATGTCGGAGAGTTGAACTGTGTGCTTTAATAAATCTTAAAACATTCCAACTCACTTCCCCTTTAATAATTTATCTTGGTTGCTATCCAACACCCGTATGCTCTACCAACCTGAAAAGGTTGGGCTAGTACTCAGAAAGGTGTTGGATTTGATAATTTTTTCGATAACATAATAAAATTTTCACCCCCACAACCAACAAACCAACGTTGTTTATTCGAGACATACTCAGGTAGTGGGCAAAGTTCCTAACCTAGTGGGGCTGGAAGTTACTGCTGTCTTAGACATCGGAGTGGTTAATTCTTAAGACACCTACTCCTTGACATCTGGGCGGTCCGACTTACCATCGGAGGGGAAGCCACTGAAAGTATACCTTTCTGGTCTTTTGCTTACCTTGTTGTTCTTAGCCTAATAATCAAGACCATTAAAACTTTAATTTACCAAGATAAATTGCAAAACGATCTCACAAACAGTTACTTCAAGACTTGTATCTTCGGCATCCCCCAACACTATACGCTTGTTTGACTCCATTTTGGCACTGGTCACTTTACATTTATGCTTTAATTAAGTTGGGCCATTTGTCCATTGGTGTTTCTGTCTTGAATTTATCTATCTGTGGATGCTTTTTATTTCGCAAGTCTTTTACATACTGTTTCGCAACGTGGATTGCGTTTTATCTTGTGTCTATTATAAAGTTGTGATCCTTCATCATTCAAAAAACTCCTAAACAACACCCATCCGCATCACCACACATCAAAAATATTAAAAACACATAAGAGCCATACTAAACTCTTTGTAGGGACTACCCCCCTTGGCTTCGTTAGGAGTTAGCCTAAATGGAGGAGCTGGGATTCAGGTGACAGTACCTGGCTCATTGCTTGCTCCCAAGGCCACACTTTCCCCACTTGTAGTGAGGGAACAACTTTCGAAAAATTTCTGCTGCTGGTGTGTATCTCGGCGGACAACAGGGGGCAACTGAACAGAGAGGTCAAGGGTTCAGAATCCCAACTCAGTTAAGCTCATGACCCAACACCAATGGGTACTCCTGGCCTAGAAGGGTCAAGGCTTCGGCAAGTTCCATCGCACAACTCAGAGCCAAGACACATAACAATAAGGAGTCTATCCAACACAGAGGCATAAGTGGGGAAGTCCTTGATATCATAGGCTAAAGTGTAAGTCGAGATACAACCAAATATGAATGATAATAGATGGATGGGGAAAGTGATAGGTGATGCCATGACTAGCAAGCCATAATGGGGGAATGACCAAGTCCATACTACTAAGAGGGCATGACTAATGAGTATACAAGAGAATTTCCAATTCTAAGCAACTGAATCACCTCTACTCTAAACAATCAACCAATAACCACATAAATATATCGCCAAATCATGACCACTAGATACCTAGTCAAGCTACCAAGATAAGTAAAATAGCACAATATAGATATCCGATGCACAACCATATACTTGTTGGGTCATATACGTGTATAAAGTTATAAACCATCATCTAAACCACCAACTGTCATTGGAACACTGCTCCTGTATAACCATAGGAATTGATATCATGACTGCTCTGCATGGAAGAAGATGGCCACCTAAGTCATCAAATCTGGGGTCATGAGGCTCAGTCATGGCATAAGGATGAAAATGTGTTCTGGGTCCGCTGAAAATATGAGTGATCATAGAAGAGCTGCTCATCAACTGTTGATCTCATGCATATCATAGCAAAAGGACTGGCTCGGAAAAGTACTGAAAATTGGTCTGAAGACATGGTAGGCTCGGCTACTATGGAATGTGATAACAGGTTTCTTGTAATTTTTCATAGAAACGGAACCAACCCGCTTTCTTGAACTTGAGGCCAAATTCAGGATAGGTTTCAAGAAGCTCAGCCCCAACTGGCTCATATTTGACTCTGTGCCCACTTCTGTGTGAAGACATGCTTGGTTGTTGTAAGGGACAAACCAAATTTTGTCTGTAACTTCTCACTCACATGAAGATCGATGAGTAATACTTCTCAAGAAAAGTATTACTAACAGTCTTTGTTTCCCCAATTGTGCTGATCATCATGAACGATCATGAAATGATTTATCGTTGAATACTTACGGGAAACTTGAGGAATGTTGTTACCACATGATTTCATTATTACCCATTACCTTGACATTACTCGTCATAACTAAGAAACTATTGTTGGAAATCTATTGACCAGTTCTATGCTTCCAACTAGGATGCCATGTGGCAGGCCCTAGTTGGTCCAGAACTTTGATATGACCGAAGGCAGTCTTTGAAATGATTACTCTGACAGTTCCGTAGCATTGGCGCCTAGTTTGGTAGTGCAGCTTTCCACAGTTTGGTAGCGCAACTAACCTACCATTCTGTAGCGTGTTGCTTTCTCAAGGATAGGCCTTTTTCATGGCTGAGTTTCACTTTTCCAAAGTGTATAGATTATTGACTAAGAAGATAATATCTGCAAGAATTAATAACTTAACAAACACCATGCAGATTGTGCCATCTTAACATATTTTACTAACTAATAAACGGATTTGAAATAGAAGCATAGAATCTAACATAGTATCATAAGATAAAGATCAGGGGTAAGAAGTTTGTCTTGGGTAGAAATTCTTGAAATGACTAGAATAGGTTTGAATTTCAAGAGATCAAGATTAAAAGGGAAGACAATCCTAGGTGCAAACCTTGGTACTAACAGTTGGATAATGTTTGAAAGTTATTGGCCTTGGATACCTTTTGGGTATCAGTGATGACACGACCTCTTCGTTGCCAGCAATCGTCCATAGACCTGACAGCCACAATAATGCTCGTTTAGAGCAAATAGGCTGTACCCCTTAGTTCAAGGAGTACCTACCATTCCTACCACTAACCAATTTCAAAGATACATAGCATATGCCATAGGGAGATTTATTTCAGCTTTCAAGTCTAGGGAGAGCATTGCTCAATGAAAACTCTTCCTGTTTGATAACCAGTTACCCCCAGGGATTTACAAGAAAGCCTCCTGAACCATCACAGGATTCGTCACAACACAAGCATGCCCGAGACACAAGGGAAAACAGGGAGGCTTTCATGGTGAAGGGGACATAGAAGGGAGGTCAAGAGTCAATCTATTAGTCTCTAGCCAATGGGATTTTGAAGTCAAGTTGGAGTGATGGAGATGGATACAAAGTCATAGGTGGAGCCAAAGGAGATTTATAATCCCTGTAAAGACCAAGAGCTGTTAGCTAATGATATGTGCATAAAACGAAAATATCTACTAAGTATTAGTCTATGGAACATCTCTACTAATTATGCTTACCAGAATCAATCATTGTAAGTAACATGAAGAATATCTGAATTACAATCATCAATCTATGTCATAGTCCATAAAACATATCCTCAAGGTATGGAATGACAATATTGAACACATGGCAAGGCATCATCACAAGGAAAAGCATGGCAACCAGTGATAGCAACTCAACACTGATGATATCTGCATGCTCTGGATACTGAATCTCAGCCTGATCTCTGAGGCAAAAAAATGGGCAAAAATCTTCATCCATAAACTGGTATAATAGTTAGTCTAGATTTCCCCAGGGATTTTAGGAGACCTAAACAGAGAGAGGCCTACCTGTGTGACACTTAGGGGTAGATCTCTGAGTTTTGCTGGTTTAAGCTGTTGATCTTCTTTGCATTCACAAGACTGCTAAATTTTGCAACAACAAAACCTTACAGACACAAATTTGGACCAAGATTTGCTTCAGAAAATGTTGAAATCAGCACATGTGGACTTTTCCAAAATAGTCTGCAACAGCAGCCATGCCTTCAGGTTTCCCTCCTTTAGTCTCATATCATAATTTGCCTAGATTGGAGAAATTGCTGCCCAGAATGCTAAGAAAGTGCATCACTGTTGCTAGGAATATGTTCAGGAGTGACTAGAAATGAGGTTTAAGGCTGGCTACTGTTTTCTTTCTGCACAGGTTCCTGAGGTTTGGAGATTTCTCATGCCCAGAACTGCTGATTTATGGGTTTTCTCAAATCTGGCTTCCTGTCATACTTCCAAACCTCTCTCAAATGGGCACAGCACAGGAAATCAAACTGCTGTTGCACCAAAGTTATCTTTTAGGTTTACTGCTATAGTTTTCTTTCATGCTGAATCCACTTTAATTCTGTTTGGAATACTACTGGAAAATTTGTAATTCTTCACAAAAGGTCTGCTAGCTGATAAATCTCCTTTGTGTTAGGCCTTCAATCATGCCAATATAACTCCAAAAAGCAAAAACTCACCACAAACTGCCAGATCAAGCACATACCAACTGTAGGCCCAAATCGTTTTGTTCATAGCTCTGAAAATGTATTGGAAACATCCCAAAATTTGATTAACTGCTGTTTACTGCTGTTAGAAGGCTCAAATTTGTCCATATTGACACTGTTGGCTGAACTGTGCAAGGTCTAGTTGGAGTAGGCTTCAAAACTTTCACATGTCTTCAATCCATAAGCCACCTTAACCCTTAACAATGCCCAGAATTTTTGCAGCTCTTCAGAATTTTATTTTCCACAAAAATAGTCCAAAATTAATCTTTCATGCCATAGAACCATGCTGCTTCTGTCCATACTTATGCTCAGTGTTGCCGCCGGATCACACACTGTCTTTGTCACAGCAGAAATCAATGCTGCCGCTCGGTGTGCCCTTGGTGGCAAGTCTCAAGTCAAGTGTGTCACTTGGTTCTTGACTCCTCCGTTTAGGCAAAATTCCCAACGAAAGCCAAGGGGGTTAGTCCCTATGGAAAGTTACTAAGGTTGTTAGGGTCTTCCAGTTTAAATGATGGGTTGTTTATTAACGTTTATTCTAAGTTTATGCCGGTGACTCGAGACTTGCCACCAAGGGCACACTGAGCGGTAGTATAGATTTCTGCTGCGACAAAGACGGTGTGTGATCCGGCGGCAACACTCAGGAAACTCAAGATTCACCTCAAGTCAGTCCAAAAAAACTCCGAGTAACCACCTGTGCACATAGGGGGGTAACACTCTGCTTGCTAGCAATTTGGTGGTGTCCCCCAATTCACATAGATTTGAATGCACATGAAACATGCGCAAAGTAATTTCAACCCATATTGGTTGCTAAGGCATAAATACCAAGGTGTGTACAATAGAATTATCTTCTACATGTGGTAAGTGTCTACTATACAGATTGAGCTTGTATCTCAACCTTCTAAGAGGTGAGAATGGTGTGATTTAGACAAATGGTCATATCAACACATAGATATATTAAAACGGGTGTTGAGAATATTATTGTGAACTAATTGTTTTAGAGGTATCGTTCACTTGTCTAAGTTTGTTCAAAGGAAGGAGACACTTCTTAAGATAGTTTGTATGATATGGCACATACTCGTTACTTCTCCTAATTTTTCTATGTAACTTTCTTCCAAGATATCAATTATCATATATGAAGGAAATAAAAATTTATCTAATGATCAAAAGAGTTAGAAGTATGAATATGGTAAATCATTTAGGAAGTGGAAATCTTAATTTCATATCTATATGCATTTCATTTTTTCTTTTAATTATTGCAGCTATTATAAAGGCCGATTGCAAAGGTTGAAAAGGGACCTACCAGGGTCGATCGATTGGTTTATAAAACTTGAAGAGGTATGAAAATATAATTTACCTTCCATTGCTACAACCTACGATATTGAATAAAGTTAACATCTTCAAATAATGTTGCATTAGTTTGCATGGTTATGGCATAAGTTGCATGAAACATGGAAACGTGTACAAGTTTCGGAAACAGGAATGCATGGAAATGTGACCCCTAAAAGAGGTATATCAGGGGAAACATATATATATATATTTCAGAAAATAAGAATGATACACAATGACATTTTAGAAACCTGTCACTTCAAGGTTCTGGGCAGCTCTCAGCAGGCCTCTTTATGGCAATTTCCAGGGGTGCTTGGCTCTTGCTGATTGTTACTCGGGAAGGAGATACACATGGTTATTTCCATTGCCTTGCCTGCCCTTTGACATCTTTATTTCCTTGCTGCTCGATTCACTACCCTTCATTTCCACATCTGCAGTGGCATCTTGTGCCCTTGTGGGCACAGAGATGAGCTTTTGTTAGATAAAGTCACAGAACCTTGTCACAAATTGTCTGCGCTTCCATGATCTCCATTTGTCTGGTACAACCACCTGGATGTGCTGTTTCAATGATCCTGATGTTGCTCCTTTGTTCAACAACTCATCTTTGAATGGTTTCTATGAGGATTACAAAACGGGCTTATTTTCTCATGTCTCTCCAATGTTTCTGTTGGAAAGTCTGCAAATAAGGGTTGTTTACTCCCTGTTGTCTTTATCCTCTATCTGTTACAGGCTTATGGGTATTATTATATGCCCTCTACCCTTTCATGCTCCTCACGATTCTGCATTCAATTGCTCACTTGATGGGCTATCAAAGCCATTTTGAAACTTTTTCTTCAACTTAAAAAGATATTAAACACAAATGCCCAAGGCTTTATGATGTTTACTTTTACCTTCTTTCTTTAATTTGAGATCTCCAAAACTTGAATCTCAGTGCGCATGGATTTCAACATTGAATTATATCTTCTCCTTCAACCTCGGCTCCAATTAGATGCTCCCAATTTAGGTATTATTTCATGTCTTCAAAGCACCGACTCATCACAGGCTTAGATGATAAAGGATTTGGTACCATTCAAAATTGTGAACACAATATGTAGAGGATTAAGAATACTTTTTAAAAATACATACACGATGTTTTATTTATAATATATATGCTTTCCTAATAGTTATTAAATTAGCACTCTAGCTGTTTATCAACCACTAACACTTAATGCTATAAACCTGTCACGCATCATACGGTAAACCGGGCCCCGGCTACTTGCCGTATTAAAACACAACATATTTAATATTTGACTATACTTTAATATGAAAACACTATGCATGTTCTCATTTCTCCTATATTATATTTCTTAATATGGTTAGATTGAAAGTTTTATTCATTTTTCCTATAATTGGATGGCAGGGCTTAAGATTAACTCCCAACTCAAAGTTTTTCAAGATGCGGCATGCATGGTTGTATGAGCTTGGAGTGAGCTACATGCTGGAGCTTGAAGTAAGTCCTCCAATACGCTGTCTTTGGTTTTCATTGACATTTTCAGTTCAAAGACTGTTATCAATTTAATGTCTATAGATAAAAGCTCTTATGGAACTGATACTCTTACGCAATGGCTTCTTTTGAATTATTCTATTTGCACATTTAAAGAAATAATCTTACAGTTTCATAAGTTTTGTTTATTCTTCTTTATACCTTTTTTTCTTAGGGAGAGAATATTCAACTAAAAGTTATTATTTCTTGAATGCTAAGTGGGAAGCTGCAGAGAAATATTGGGCAGAGCTAGAGAAAGACTGTGTCTGGTCACGCGCTTTCTTTGCATACATGCATGTGAGACTGCATTTATTTTCTATCAAAACTCTTACTTGATCCCTGCTTTATATTATGTGCATTTCTGATTGGTTCTATGGTAATTATTTTAACAGGGTATCTGTCTATCTATGAATGGCAAAACTAACCTTGCTGCTGATCAGTTTGCCAAGGTTAGGAGTGGTTACTTACAATCCATAACTTCCTTGATTTCCATGAGATATACAAGTTTCCTATGAACATAGTTTTGCTTTTAACCTTGTGACCTTATATGCAATGATAAATGTAAAATGATGCAGGTTCCAGGGCTTTTGAGAGGGAAAATTTCTGGACGTGTTTTAGCCGAGGAACAATATGTCTCTAGGAAGGTAACAAAAGTTACATTGCAGAGGGGACAAACTAATGTGTAATTTTGTTATAGATTTTAGAAAATCATTTTCTTTGTTTGTCCCTTCAGGTGAAGAATTATGCTCTTGATACGTTAGAAGGAGTTAAAAGCATTCAAGCTCACATAAGTGGAGTAGAGTTTCTATACCTTTGGAATTCATTTCCACAGGTATGTTTGTGTTCCCTTTTATCTTAGAATGGAATATGTATTTTTGAAAGACCTAGATGATTGTTTGGTCCCAAAATTGGCTTATTTATTTTGATTGGTAATTCTTTGCATTAAGGATCCTTACATGCTGAGTTTTCGCCGACTTCTGTAATATTTCATATCTATAGCTCATAAATTCATCAAATTAATGATCTGTGCACTCTGGTTATTTAGCACAGTTTATCAACATGGAGGCTTTCAAAGCCATAATTTGCTAAATAGCATGTTTTGGAAAACCAAACAGCTCACATCTTGGGAAATATTAATTATGCACATATACAATAGCAGAATTATGAAGAGAGAGAAAGCCTGAAGTTATTTAATATGGTAAATGTTAATACATAAAGATGTCTCGGGAGAGAGACAAGTCTTGTACAATCACCTTATTACATTAAGGCATAACTTATTATTATTTATGACATATGACCAGTCATACTGGAATTGTTTGCACACACACACACACACACATATATATATATATATTCTTCCCCATGGAAAAATTCCTTGGAGAAATCCTCTAGGCATTAACTCACATTTTGTGAGTGGTGCTTGGGCAAATGTCATTGATGGACAACATGTATGCCTAACCCTTACGGTCCCAAGTGGATTCAACCTTGTGACCTCCTTGGTCAATATGGCTTTGTCATGGCAAACCAAACCACTTGAGCTTGTTATATTTTTGTGTTACTCCGAAAGTGTTTACACCATGTTTCAGGGTGCTTCATGAGACTTCAGATACATGGTGTATGCTTAGCTGTTGAATGGTTTGAGATGGATTGCAACGTGAGAGATGGTCTGTGATGGATATACACACTTGAGATAGCTTGCTCAGTGGATACTTTACCTTAGTTGATAGTTGGTTCAGTGTTCTTCCCTTTGACATTAGAGACCATTTTCCCTGAATGGTGGACATACTTCATGATGGCCACATGGAGGATTCACTTGGTGGGAGAACATCCTATAGGGGATATGGAGTATTGTGCATCATGGATGAGGGATTCAAGCCCTAGATGGCATGTGGCAGCTTGGATTTTTGTTCGGAGGATTGTAGATGGATCGGGGATGCATAGGGCTTTGACTAAGTTCTTGCAAGGGGTAGCCTTGATTAGCTACATCACCTTAGAGTCCTTATTATGCACAACATCATCATTGGAGCATAACACTTGTACTCTAGAGTGAACATCCCGCTTGTGTGGCCTACAAGGGCTCATGTAGGTTGCTTGTAAGGGCTTTTGCCCACATAGTATTGTTGGCCTTTCTTACCTCTCATATAAATAGAGGAAGGAGAGTCCTTCATTAACATGACTTGCGTGTTTATTCTTACTCTCTCTTGTGTAGAGATGTGACCTAGAAGAGGGGCACACTTGTCCTCTCTTTCTTTAGGTCTTCACTTGCACTTCTCTCTCTCTCTTGGGTGCTAGGGTTTCTTGGTCTCTTTGGAGTTTCTTGGAGCATTTTGGAGTTCTAGGGTTAGGGTATTACCCTTAGAAATTGGAGATTAGGGTTTCGGGAGGAAACCCTAGGGTGGACTTGTGAAGAAAAAGAGAGGAAGACATCCTTGGAAATAGTGTTGAAGGAATTCTTGCACTTGTTCTTCTTGGTGGAGCTGGGGTTTGATGATTTACCCTAACTAGGGCATTTTGCATCGTTGGTTTTTGTAGCCTTCAGAGGAGGCTATGGTATGTACTATTAAGTGATTTGACATCTTAAGAAGAAGATAAAGGGGCTGGTTTTACTGCTGTAATACTGCTGTTATTTCTATTGTAAAAGTACATTTCAAATCTGAATGTTGATTGATAAGTTGCCCTGGAAGGGCTGAAAACATATCTCGTTGGTTGGTGTCTTTTCCCCTTAATTGTCAAGAAGTTTAGGGCTATTTGAACACATAGTTTTAAAAATCAGCCAAACCAGTTTCAGAATCAGCCGAACTACCGATTTGATAAGGAACCGAATCAACTCGGTCTACAAATCAGTTCGGTCGACCGGTTTGGTACTGAACCAGCCGATCTGGACACCGAATCGACCGATTCGGTAACAAACCGGTTTCATAGGCCGAGTTATGTAAAAAATCGGCCGATTTGTTTGGCAGTTTGCATGGGTGCCTACGGACTCAAAAAAAAAAGCAATATCCCCAAGTAAAAGTGACATTCTCCTTATCTTTTATTTTCCATCCTTTTACTTAAATTTTTAACATTACCATTAATTGTTTCAGGATGTTTGTCTGGCAGTTTGCATGGGTGCCTACGGACTCAAAAAAACAAAGCAATATCCCCAAGTAAAAGTGACATTCTCCTTATCTTTTATTTTCCATCCTTTTACTTAAATTTTTAACATTACCATTAATTGTTTCAGGATGTTTGAGAGTGGTTCCAACCTCATCAGATTTCATATGCAAAAAGTAGCATTTTAGATCCCATTCAGAATTCAACAGACTTAATAGTTTTCTGGATTTCAGGATTGTGAGGTTTCCACCAGATTCTAACATGTATGAGGGTATGGAATTGGCATTTAATCAAGCACATCAAACCCTATATGTACCTTGATGTTGGTGGTGTTGATTGTTGAACTCCTCCGTCATGAACTTAATAAAATTGTATTCTTCACTCATGCAAAATCACATATTAAGCATGGGAAGCTTTTTCTACCTTATTTCAACGATTGGATTAGGAAGTTTCATCAAAATTGTAGGGTGTTGAGCCGTTGACTAATGTCCTTGGAAGATCAACTTTGAAATTCAAGTTAGAGGCAAGGGCTAGAGCCTAGAGGAGGGAGGCATAGGGTGCTATTGATGAATAGGATCCCAATATAGGCAATGATTCGCTGACATGTATGCTTGATGATTTATATTTCACATTCATTTTCTTAAATGTCCTTGCTCATTTATTCTCTCTCTCTCTCTATCTATATATATATATTGCGTTTGCTCGTTTCCAAAATTTTGAGGGGTCACATTTCCCTTATTTCAAATTTCCCCTTTTTGTCCCCGTTTCCCTATTTTGTGCAACTTAGGTTGAAGTTGTTCAAAGCCCCGTACAACAATTTTGAAGCAAACATGTTCTTGTTGTGACCTTTGCAGTAGTAAAAAGTCATGAAAATCAACTTAAAGGCTTATAAAATAAATGGCGGGTAGTACTGTGGATGAAAGCAGCCCTAAACAACAAGTCAAGGCCAGTCATGAAAATCACCTTAAAGGATTATAAAATAAATGGTGGGCACTACTATGGATGAAAGCAGCCCTAAACAACAAGTCTAGGTGCTCATTGGCCTTTAAACAACAGGTCTGGGTCATAACAACAACCGTAAAATCTTGAAAATGTTGTTTTTCCTTAAAATTTAAATATTTTATGTATTTTTGAGTAAATCGATTCATTAAATTCAAATCAACCGATTTATGGCCGATTTATTACCGATTCCGATTCCGATTCCGATTTGACCCTCTACCGATTCTGAGTCCGATTTCGATTTTTCAAACATGGTTTGAAAGTGAATTATTCTACTTCTTCCTCTGTTGTTTTGTAGTTTTGTTTATGTTACATACACAATCGTACATATAATCAATAAATATAAATAAAAAATACAATAGTAAATATAAATAAATAAATAAGATATTAAATAAAAATAATAATGTAAACAACATATAACTAAATTAAATATAAAATCATAACCATTCCATTGAAAAAGCACAAGGCCCCTTCGAAATATGTTTATTGTACCCATTCAATTGTACAATCATATCATATCACTTTTGTTGTCCTTACATATTTTTATAATTTTTGGGTACATATACTGTTAAAGTTTTTTCATTTCTAGCTTCCATGCTCCAGTGGTAATAGAGTTTTATAGCCATCCTTGTACAATCCTCACCTGCCATGCTGTACAGGCGCTGCACATTTCTACACAGTCGTTGTCGTCCGTATTCATGCAGTGTTGTACTTTGTTCGTGCTACAACCGCTGTCTATATAGCACGTGGTTAATTCCATACGATTGGAGTTAAGGCATCTATACAATTTAGAGTTCCAAGAAACTCTAAGGCTGTACAACCGTGAAAAACTCAGTTATAATTGATCAGAGAAACGCTCCTCCCATAGCCAGAAAAAATGATGGATATGAATTTGAGGATTGAGAATATAGAGAGATTACAAACAGAATAACCAGAAACTAGAGGAAAAAAAGAAGATAAAACCAATAGAATCTATGAGAAGAGATTAGACAGAAAAATGTTGAGCTAAAGCAAGACTTAACACAAAGTCTCAAGCACAATATCACTATAGACATAACGAATGAGGTGAGATTAAGCATGGATAAGTTGAAAATATATTTAACAGAGCAAATCGACACAAAAATAAAAGACGGAATAGAATCTAGGATTGAGGAACTCAAAAAATAAGGAATCCTTTGCCAACACAAACCCCCTCTGAATAGAACGTATATCTTGATGTATTTTTGCTATTTGCAGCCTTACATGATGTTGGGTCTTAAATCAAATCCAACTTGAAAACAACAAACAGTATAACAAATTCTCTGGACAAGTGTTCAGCTTAAGACTGACTTCTAGTATCTATATCAGTTGGATGCATATGGCTCTTACTATTGTTTGTCTCGATCTGCGAATTATATTTTGATCTTATTATTTGCAGAGAAGGATTTAGGATTCCTTCCTAACTTCGAGCTGGACTTTTCCTTTTTCTTTAGTTCTATGATTCTCAGCATTTTGATCATGAGAATATCACTTTGGACTTTTAATGCTCTTGAGTGATGCTTCAATCATATCATATATTTTCTAGAATTAGCTTTTAAAAGTAGTCACTGTATATTTTCTTTCGGCGGTGGATGTTGACACTTTTTTTAACAGTAGATGCCACATGACAAGTTGGAAAGAGTTGTTCAAATAATTGAAGAGGCAGAGACCATGTTAGCTGGATCAACATCTCGTTACACGAGGGACACTACAGGGCGTTTGCAATGGATGTTTGAAGATTCAGATGAAGAGGTGAGCATTTATGTAGTTAGTAGCTGTGTTTGTTTTTGATCTGGTTCATTGTGTCTCATGACTTAAATTGCTGGTTACTGTGGAAACATGCATGACTAGTAGTGGCTCAAAGCATTTTTGTTTTGCTTTTGTCACGGATCAATTATATTTATTTATTTATATTCTAGTATTCAGTGATTCACTGTGAAAGGTGCTTTATTATAATTAAAGTTCCTTGTAGTTGTTGTTTATTAACAAGACAAAGGAACTACCCTGTAGTACTTTGTACTTTTCTTCCTATGACTTAATATTTCTTATTACTATTGATATATGGTCGAAATTTTTTGTTTGCCTTTTATCATTGCTTAATTGTATTGCTTTTCCCTTTGTAACTATGCAAGAAGGTTTCCTGCATATAAAATTCCTTGCAGTTGCTTTTAAAGTTGTATGCTTTTAGGGACAAGGTAATTTTTTCTTCTATAACCTCATCGGACCTTTCTAGGTAAGTTTCACAAAAGGTGTGTTGTCCAAATGTTTGCAAAGGCATGGTGCTAATTATATGATGTTTGCAAATACAGTTTCTGGTTGTGTAGTTCTTGGAGTAATCACCGAAACAAAACTTGTTGTCTAAAATTTGATTTATTCAAATTTTGTATTTGATCAAGTGAAGAACCGTAATTTTAGAAACTACAGAAATCGGACTCTAAAAGATTTAATAAGTAGAGTTGTTTAGTCAATGCCTGTTTATGGATGACACCACTGACTAATGCAAAATATGTGAACTTTTAACTGATCTAAATATAACATTTTGAAATTGAGACTGCTTGAATTTCCTAGATGATCAATGAACCAAACAAATGGAGTTGTGACTAACTCTGGCCATCACCCAGTTATAAATTTCCTAGCTTTTTTGCTTGGCATCCAACAGGCTAGTAGGCCAAATTTCCATGCAAGGCCGAAACTTATAATATTTTGGATGTCAACCAATGGGCCAACTGTGAAATTCTTGGCAACTCAAGGTTCCAAACAGTAGATCAGAAATAAGAATTACATCCAGGAAGAAGGAAATATAAGCATATAAGTTGCCAGCATACTCGGGTACTGGGACGGGTACGGGTACGCCACTTTTTGAAATAGGGTACTTGGGTACGTCGGGGTACTGTATATATATATATATATATATATATATAATTTTCAAGTTTAAATTATAATTAAAATAACACACATTGACATTGGTATTGCTGCTTGCACATTAATTCAAATTACATATATGATATTCAATATTGATATTGATATGAATCATTAGCATAATAGCATGATATATGTCCATGACTCCATGAGTCCATTGTCATACTACATCCAAAATTTTGGCAAATGGCATGCCTCATTTGCCATAGTTCCGAACATGAAATCAGAGATCTGAAATACAAAATAGCAAAATGAAAATAGTCAAATACTAAACATTAAGCAAGTAAACATCATAGTTGATTTGGCTTCCTCAAGCCATCTCTGCTAGGTCAGCAACATCTGCAACATCACTGCCATCTGCATCAGCATCAAGGAGGTCCTCGGTCAACAAGCCCTCCAGGTAAGTATCACAGAATTAGCATGGTTTTATAATTATTAATTTAATAAATTTATTGTTTGTAATCTGGATATTTGGCTAAAAATTTAAAATAAAATCTCAGAGATTAATGATTATTATAATTTTAAATTTATAATTAAAAATTAAAATTTAATAATTATAACTTTTAAAGTTTTAAGTTTTGTTCTAATTCTGCAAAGTTGCAAATGTTGCTGATCAGTCATAATCCTGTTAGTGTTTCCTGTTAAGTCCATGAATTCTGAATTTCAAATTCGTTTTTATTTTTAACTTTGTAGCTAATTCTCAATTTTTTGTGTTTCCAGTCATTTCAAATCCTTTTTCTACTGTGTTCAAGAAAATCTCCTTTTTTGAACTAAACAAAACCACAAATACAGCTAAAATTCAACGTTATTAAGAGTCAAGACTGCTAAGTACCAGTACGCTGCTCTTTTTAAGTACCAGTGCCCTAATTTCTTTGACCAAGTACCCGGTACTTGGGTGAAGTACCCGGTACTTTCATGGTACTCCCAGAGGTACCAGTCCCGGTACCTGGTATGGCGGTACGGGTACCTGGTACTGGTATGGGTGCCCACCCCCCTGGTACGGGTACCCTGGCAACTTAGGCATATATGATTATCCTTATCTGTCTATTTCAGAACACCATTTTCTTGTTTGGGGATTTTTTTTATTAAGCTTCTATCCTGAATAAGTTTTATGGATATTTTTTTTTATTGGTTGAAAAATGGTTCTTATATTTACAGAAAAATATATACAAACAACAAATCAAAAAATTGAAAGCTGGAAGGGTATATACAATGGCCTTCATATCATCTTCTGTAAGCTACTAGTGCTGAAATAAAATCAGAATAAGCTGCAGGATCTAAAGCTTTGAGTATTTCTGATGAAAAAAACACCCTTGGCCAACAATTGGTGACATACCTCATCATGCCACATGGCACTAAAAACAGACGGAGTGCTAAGCTCATGCTCAAAAATACACTTACACCTGATCTTCTAGAAGGCAAACAAAGCAGAAACACTCAGTTACTGCCAAATCCCAATGAGGAAGGCGTCCACATAAATACAATCACCAAACAAAGCTACTTGCCAGTAAATCCTGCCCTGAAAGAGAACAAAGTAATGGTCCTGTTATACCACATACAGTATGGGGATTTTTGCACTTATTTTTGCTTCAGCTGTGATGATGAATCCAGATTCCTATATCACCAGAAGATATTAGTGATGAGAATGCCAAGAGTCGATGCCATTTTATGCCATGTTACGCTGCCATGCCACACTGTCTTATAAATTTCTATTTTAGCTAGAGTAAGTACATAGTAGGGTCTGCTGTAGCTTCCCACTAGATTTACATTATAGATGAGTGAATAGACTTCTAGTTGCTTCTCTCACATTATCTATATTGTTAATCTTGCTTTAGCTTTAGCATTTTAACCTTGTTTGCAAATTTGTAGTGGTAGTAGATATCCAAATCTCAAACCTGAATAAACCCTTAGCTTAACATCCACCCATAGTGTGCTGCATTTTGTAATAATTATAGGCATACTATCATTCATAAATCAATCAAGTTAGTGCTTGCAAAAGCTGGACAAGCTCTGGGAAGTATCTGAGAAAGCTTGGTTGGGGACACCTCTTGTGGTTAGTCTAGGTTTACTTAGGTGGATTTAGGAGACCTAAGGAGAGAGGAGTCTATCTGAGTCACACTTAGGGGTAGATTTGTGAGGTTTTTCCGGGTTAGCATTCGATTAATATTTGCAATCTTGAGGTTGCAAGGTTGTGCAGCAAGAGGTCCTAAATGTATGTCACAGCTGGCAAACCGACACTCCCAGAAGATGTGTTACATTGTCTCAGAACAGTGACAAACATGGAAACTCTGCCAAGTTGGCCTTAGAGGGGATTGCCTGGTTGACAACAAGCCATGCAAATACCCTCAACTTGTAAGATGATCGAATGGACCAAACACTGTGAAGTATGCATACTTGCCTATCCTTTGGGTCAACTGACACCCATCTTGAATTGAAAACTGAGGCTAGCAGATGTGACTGATGTAGTAATAAATAAAGATGGCAAGAGTCATATTGTTGCAAAGGCTTTCTAAGGCACTATCCCCATTTTTGCCATAACAGCCCTAGCATCTCTATGTTCATTTTGAATATTTCCGGCTAGGGAAAGACGTCTAGCAGCTCCATAACCAATGGTTTGTCAACAGGAAGCAGACCATCATCCTGATCCAAAGTATGCCAATCCTTCCAAGAATGAGAAGCTGCAAAAATTATAGATCTTTGTCTCTAAATGAAATAGAAAAATTTCCAAACACTGCTACTATGTTCAAAACCAGTATGAAAAACAAACTGTTAAATGTTCTTGGAAAAATATTAGTGGATAATGAATCCAATAACTTGGCAAACGACTTGGGAGATCCTTTACGACTTGCCATTTATCATAAGTTAGCTGCACATTTGAAGTATCAAGATTCAGTATTCTAGAGGGACCACTAAAGTGGAAATTGTATTATGCAGTATGTGAAAACTAGGATTTCCTTGATTGTTTTGAGACAATGTCAGACGTAAATAAATGTAATAGAATCAGAGGCACCTTTAGTTTCATAAACAGATGCATTGATATTGTTTGAACTTTGGAAGCAATGGGAAGTCGATAGAGAATAATGAGTTGTATATGTGGTTTGTCACTTTAGATGCCATGCCATTGAGAGATGCCACTAAAAAGACCTTAATATCACTCTTCTCTTGGCACCACTTGGTCCTGTATAATTTTATGTGACTTTTTATTATATGCAAATTGTGGATTTCTCATGGCTAAGTTTAAGTCACTAGAATCAAGAATGTGTTTGTGGACATTACATAGAGGGCCAATGCATAGAGTAAAAGACCCGTTAAAACATTTAGAATCCTAATGGAGATATCATCAAATATTTACTTACCATAGGTGGTATATAAATGAGATGGATAATCTATCTATGAAACTCCATTACTTAAAAACCTCTAGATTCAAAGTATAAAGGAGCATTGAGACATATAGGTGTTATGAGGATCTCCACCCGGAAGTTTTATAATTACATGTTTAAAGTTTAGTTTTTATTTATGGTTTTGATTGACACGAGAGTAACTATTTTGAAATTGCTTGGACATGTGAGATTTTGAAGTTTTGATGGATAATATGAAAAAATAGCTCTACAACATTTATGTTCATGTATGTGCATGTTGTCATGTTTATGATGATATGAGTCTCATATGTGATGTATTTGATGTTTTTTTCTGTTGGTTGTGCTGAAACAATGGTGAATGGTTACGACAACTTTGTGACGAATGACATGTAAAGGGAGTTAGAAGGCATTTAAGCAAGATCCTTGGTATTCATCACCAAGTGACTTATTAAATGGAAAGGGAAGGCTCCCTTTTGACTTTGTTTGACCATGTTAAGAATCTGCTCCGTTTGAGTCTCTCCTGTTTCTTCTTGAGTCTATTTGGAATCATAAATTATAGTGGTTAGTCCTAAAGACCACGTGTGGATAGCTAGTTTGCTTTTTGCGCTAACGAGGAGAAAACTAGTTGCTAACTGTTCTGGTGGTAGCCTACTTAATGACCTCAAACCTCAGGAAGAAGGGTTCCAATATTACACTCGCTATGGTATGCTTTGAGTAGGTCTCTTAGATTTGCAAGTATTTTTTGTCAGTTGTGAGGGAAGGTAGGGGGGGTGTTGCACTTACTTTCAGCAACACACAGATCACTTAGTTCATAAATTTTCACCTATAGGACAGTTGCAGCTGACAGTAACAGCTAACTGTAATATTCAACACAGTCACAACTAACAGTAAGAGCTACCTGTTTAGCTAATAGTGATCTACCAGACAGTTGCAGCTGACTGTTTTAGCTATGTTTAGATAACCCCTGCGTTCATAAATAATGGCTGATACTCTGTTCAACAATCAAGTTAATTTCACACTTCCACAGTCAATCATATAAACTCAAAAAATTACCATGCTACAGCAAAAACATCATTTAAACATTCAACCATGAGTTTACAAACTCATAAAGACAGAGAGGAATATAGAAACAAGATTACAGAGCTAAAACTCTGTTTCATATTCATATCAGAATTCACACTCCTCACCATGTCTCTCTATATTTTTTATCTCAGAATTACATAGGTATATATACACTAGAAATATAGTTGGTCATTTAATTAGCTTGACCTTTCGTTGCATCTAAACTAAAATTGACTGTTCAGAATTTGTGTGGATACTCTGCCCTTTCATGTGCTATAACAGGAATGCTGGACGCCTCTTCGATCTTTGACAGGATACAAATAACTAGTGAATGTCCCTGTGAACTTTTAATGTGTTGCAGCAGTAATTTCCCTTAAGCAATCTGATGAGACATGCTGCTTCTTTTAACATCTAACCAGCTGGAACATGTCAGTGGTTGACCCTTCAAAAAGAAAATGACTCTTAAAAAAAACAATGTATTACTCAGCCCCAATAATCATTCGATGAACTGTGGTAGAGGCTGTAACAACATCTTTAGAAATCAATGTAGTGTGCTGCCCCTTTGAAGTTTTGACAGCATGACAGAATCAAACGATGTGGCGGTGGTTGACTCCTCAGAGTTTCGGCGGCAACTCAACAGGGCGGTGAATGACTTTTCAGACTGTGGCAGTGAAGTATTAATCGCTGCCAACATTCTCCCCCTTAATTACTTCACCCAAAAATATATCAAACACAAACAACTATTGTTTTACAAAACAACATTCCAATTATAATGCATGTTGGTCTAAGTCTCATCGAGGCTTACATCAGTATCAAAACAATTCAAAAATTTGTTTCTATGTTGCAACATGCTAATGTTGCTTTTCTTCAACTCTTTCATGAGCATTTCTTTTTCTTTCGACTCCAAACTTTGAAACATGTAAACTTTGTTTTCTGTTTTATCTTCATCTTCACCTTGATCTTCTTCATCTTTTGCTTCATTCGTGGCTTCAACCATCTCTTCATCTTAAATTTGGATCTTATTAATCTGGACTCCTTTTGCTCAGCAACTCCACAATATTTGTTCTCCTCATTTTCAGTTAGTTGTTCAAAATATAATATTTCATCATTTACTTCAACATCAAGGCCATTACATTCAACCTTCTTGGACTTTGCAAACCAATCATTATTCATAATTTCAATTGCATCATTCTTATCTTCGGTTTCACCATTACTTGGCTTAGAACGACAAACTTTATACCAAAAATACTTTTGATTCTTCATCTTCACTTTCTTCTTTACCTTTAGTGATTCCTCAAATTCACTATGATCAGCTTCAGTTTTCTGTTTTATCTTCATCTTCACCTTGATCTTCTTCATCTCTTGCTTCATTTGTGGCTTCAACCATCTCTTCATCTTAAATTTGGCTCTTATTAATCTAGACTCCTTTTGCTCAGCAACTCCACGATATTTGTTCTCCTCATCTTCAGTTAGTTGTTCAAAATATAATATTTCATCATTTACTTCAACATCAAGGCCATTGCATTCAACCTTCTTGGACTTTGCAAACCAATCATTATTCATAATTTCAATTGCATCATTCTCAGCTTCGGTTTCATCATTACTTGGCTCAGAACGCCAAACTTTATACCAAAAATACTTTTGATTCTTCATCTTCACTTTCTTCTTTACCTTTAGTGATTCCTCAAATTCACTATGATTAGCTTCAGCTGCAAAACATTCTTCAATTTGCTTACCATCATTCAAATTTTCAATGTCCTTTATGCCAAGGACTCCAATCCAAATATTTTCCTTTAAATACTGTAACGTGGGCATACAAAGATCCCACAAGCTATCTTTGACTTCACCAAGAGTAATCTGTTCAATGTTATTCTGTAGACACATTAACTGATAATAATGCCTGATTTCTTCAGGACTCCATGACATGAATATCTTTTCAACTAATTATTCAACCAGTTCATCTTTAGTGCAATTTTCATCATTCAAATCAAACTCATCATTTACAATATCATCTTCAAAGGTTTCTTCTTCATCTTTGATTGGTTTCTCATCTGCACACTCAAACATTTTGTCAAGATTATATAATTTATCATACTGTGAACCATATTGGTTCTTTTCATTTTGTTCTTTTCTGAGAGCTGTCACAGTCTCTTCATTCAAATCTGCCTCTGCTTCTGCAACAAGGCAATCAACATTCTTTATTTTTGCTTCCACAACAAGACTATCATCGTTATCATCATATCTTGGCTTTTCAAGCCATTCTTCCAAAAATTTCAATTCTTCATCAAGAACATCATTCCTTATTTCAGTTGCTCTGTTTGCAACAGAACATACAACATTTTGAGTGTTATCATTATGCAACTCTTTTTCTATCACTGCTTCTACAATCACCGAATCATCAACCTTTTTATTTTCAACATCATTATAGATTCCTTTTGCTTCAATCGCTGCAACTCCTGTGCATTCTTCAACAATCTTATCAAACTCTTCAACAAAATTAAAATCATCAATATTTTCAAAAAACTCACAAATTGGTTCCAACACTTCAACACAATGCACTTTATCTTTCTTAGCTTTTGTTATTGCCTCAAATACTGCTGATATGGCAATCTTCATTCCATCATCATGATCATTACTTCTGCATGGGAAATTTCACAGATACTGGCTACTTCATTGCCACCTTCTTCATAGTTGTCATTAGCAACATACATCATTGGAATATTCAAAGAACAAAATGCTACACTGGCAGTTATTTCACCTTCAATTTTTGACTTACAAGCCAAGGCTTCATCATTTTCTTCCTTTGTACCTGCACAATCACTTACAAACAAATTATTAGAAAACATTTCATTCTCTTTTCTGTACTTATCTGCACCATTCAATATCGCTGCAGATTCTTCTTCAAAAATATCACCAGCACTTTTTCCATCAGTAGATACACCATTTTCATGAATGTGTTTTTCACCAGCAATTTTATCATCTTCCTTATGTGCACCAAATGGATGAGTGCAACACTCTTCATTTTCTGCAACATGACTACTGCAATTTATTTCAAGCTCATCTTGGTCTTCGACTTCTACAACATCTTCAGAGTTGTCTTCTAGATTCATTGTGCCTACATGTCCACAATCATCAGATTCAATACATCATTTAAATACCTTCATGGGCGTGTCCATCAAGGACTCTTCTTGAGCAAATACTTCTCCGTCGTCCTCACACTTGAGGAATTTAACATATTTATCAGCATTCTGCATGTTAACCATTCCATCATTTTCATAATTCACTTTAGTGACATCTAAACTTGAAACTACATCAACATCTTTATCAATAGAAATTTCAACTTCTTCAAATTCTGTTGCTGCTACACAAGATACAATAGCCTCATCTTCTTCTTTAGTTTCAACATCATTTTCATTATTTGATATATCAACACAACTTAGAGATTCACAGATAATTTGACTATCTTCTGCTGCTTTTGCAAATTTGTCTGCTGAAATGTTAACAGGTTGTAACTCAGCCATATATCTCCCCCTTACATCAAACTTTCTCTTCAAACTTTCCCAGGCTTCTCTAGTTGTGTTTGCTTCAGCAATTACATAACAAATATTATCATCTAGAGCTTGCTGGATGTAGTACAAGGCAAATGCATCCTTTGCCTCATCCTGGGGTTTCTTAACTCCATCCTTAACAAAATTCCATAAACCTCTACAGTACAAGAAACTTTTCATATTAATTGACCAACATTCATAAGCTATACCTGAGAAATATGGCGGTGGATAATAGATGCTGCTCCATGCATCCTCTAGCTTTTCTTGAACTTCATTTGCTTTAGTATCCTCTGCCTTCTCTTGAAATTCCTTTGCTTCAGCAGGTTCCTCGATGGCTTCTCCTAATATCTCTGCTATTGCAAAACCAACTTCTTTTGCATTCACAATATTCTTCTTCATTCTTTTAAGCCTTCTGCTTTTCCCCATGTCTCTGTCTTCAAATAAATGTTTGCATAGAATTTAAATTTCTTTTGGATATGGCCTCCTGGTCCTTTTTCACGCATACGGGCTTCAACTCAAACCAAACAAACTTCCAAAACAATGGAATTCAAACTGTTCTACCATTAAACTATATGGGAGCTCTCAACCAGGAAGAATGTCTTCCTTTCAACTGCTCAACCTCTATCTAAGAGAACACAAACACATAATAAACTTTCTTCCACGGGCTACAACCCTTTCTTCTCTTTACACAAACCACGACTAGGCTTGAACAACTTAACCAAAAGATGGATGACTCAACCTTTATTTAAGGGAGCACATGAGCTCTTACCAACACAGAGCTCGACTGAACTTACTTCTGTTCTTTCGACGTAGCAAGAAGGGGGCATTGGAGTAAGACTCAACGGTAAGATCTCAAAACAAAACACAAAGTTTCAACATACAATCATACGACTCATTTATGAAGTGAGCACAGAACCAACAGACATAAATTAGAAACACTCAGCTTTGATACCAATTGAGGGAAGGAAGGGGGGTGTTGCTCTTGCTTTCAGCAACACACACAAATCACTTAGTTCAGAAATTTTCACCTACAGGATAGTTGCAACTGACAGTAACTGCTGACTATAATATTCAACACAGTCACAGCTAACAGTAACAGCTACCTGTTTAGCTAACAGTGATCTACAGGACAGTTGCAGTTGACTGTTTCAACTATGTTTAGATAACCCCTGCGTTCATAAATAATGGCTGATTCTCTCTTCAACAATCAAGTTAATTTCACACTTCCACAGTCAATCATATAAACTTAGAAAATTACCATGCTACAGCAAAAACATCATTTAAACATTCAACCATGAGTTTACAAACTCATAAAGACAGAGAGGAATATAGAAGCAAGATTACAGAGCTAAAACTTTGTTTCATATTCATATCAACATTCACACTCCTCACCATGTCTCTCTATATTTTTTATCTCAGAATTACATAGGTATATATACACCAGAAATATAGTCGGTCATTTAATTAGCTTGACCTTTCGCTGCATCTAAACTAAAATTGACTGTTCAGAATTTGTGTGGATACTCTGCCCTTTCATGTGCTGCAACAGGAACGTTGGATGCCTCTTCGATCTTTAGTAGGCTACAACAGAACTAGTGAATGTCCCTCTGAACTTTTAATGTGTTGCAACAGTATTTTCCCTTAAGCAATCTGATGAGACATGCTGCTTCTTTTAACATCTGACCAGTTGGAATATGTCAGTGGTTGACCCTTAAAAAAAAAACGGCTCTAAAAAAAACAATGTATTAGGCAACCCCAATAATCATTCGATGAACTATGGCAGAGGTTGTGACAGCATCTTCAGAAATCAATGTGGTGTGCTGCCCCTTTGAAGTTTTGACAATATGACAGAATCAAACGGTGTGGCGGTGGTTGACTCCTCAGAGTTTCGGCGGCAACTCAACAGGGCGGTGAATGACTTTTCAGATTGTGGCTGTGAAGTAATTAATTGCTGCCAACAAGTTGCACTAGTGTGTAAAAGTCTAACTGTTTTGTTGATAGCAGGAGTTCTGATTAAATGGCAAGATGGGAGGTTAAATTTTGATTTTGTTTGCATGAGGTATATCTTACTATTTGTTTATTGAAGAAAGAGGTTTTATTTATTCGCCATTAGCTTGTCTATGGTTGCTTGGTTGCAGAGAATAATACAAGCTCTCAAAAGTATATACTGAAGATTATTTGTGGCTCTGTTAGTTCCAAATTATTGTCTGTTGTTTACATGATGACCAAGTGGTCTCGAAAATGCTAGTCGTTCATGCCAGAACATATTTTTGGTCTAGATTCTCGTAGGAATTTGAAAGAACTTTATGACAAGTTTCTTTGGTGTATTGATGGAAATAAATATCTTAATAAGAAAAATGCTTTTTCCATATCAATATTTGTTTTTGTCTTTGGATTTAGATAGATTCACATTTTGTCTCTCTTGTTTGAGTAATTTTTCTTAATGGGACTATATTGTTATTTTATTTGACATTAATAAAAATACCAAAAGAAATGCTTGTTATGTCAGTTTGTTTATAGTTATATGCTTGCTTCTGTTATGATGTGCGGATAGCTTTTCATCCTTTTTCTTGTGAGATATTCTTTATAGATATACATTGCAAAATGCTTGAACACTAAAGAAAGAGTATGGGACCTGTTATCACCTAAACTGTAGTTACCCCTATGGAAGGATCCAGTCATGGATGGCAATAGGGAAGGGCAACTTGAAAGGTGCGACCACGATCACCTCGACCTCCAATGTATATGGTTGTCACGCCAGTCGAGGCAACCTTCACTTTATGTTATCTAGCCCAGACAACAAAGGGGGAGACCCGATCTACTCCCGACAGGAGAGATCAAAACCAAGACACCAAATCAGGGTATTTCTAAGTGAAGTTAGGTGTATGGTTTATCCTAGACCTTATAGGTTGAAGTCACAAGCCAAGTGAGGGGTTCAATAGGTATAGCTTTGGTTCATAGTTGATGTGAGAGTGACTTACAATGTTTAAAGTGAGATCTAGGGCTAGTGTACTAGGTCAATGTCAAAAGATCCACTGCCTTGGGAACCGTGTCCAATGCAGGGTAGTTTATGGATTTAATTGGGGCTAACTAGTACAAGTGACAAGTTTGACCATATTTCATGATAGCTTCAAGGGTATAGTTCACCATGCAACATTTAAACCATAAGTCAATCCAACATTCTAAGAAAGTTGAGTTAACTTGGAGAGAGGCCAGTGCCTTGGGAATTGGGAAGTGGAGTCAAAGTAGGGTTGACTTGAGGTTTAGGACTCCTAGTACTTGGGACAAGTGGACAATACAGTTCTTGATGGATGAATGTGTCTAGATCTAGGTTTGACCCAAGTGGACCACAATCCCTAAAAACAAGGAATGCAATCCCCGAGGCAAGATTTGACAAAGTGACAGTCTAGACCTAGGTTTTGAATTATTCTGATTCCGGATCTGCAAGAATCTCAAGTACCCAGTTCCTCGAAGTGAGTGAACTCACTTCTCCAAGGTGGTGCGACTTTCCCTAAGGAGGCTTGAATCGGGGTTTAGGTGGGTCAAATCATGTCGGATGGCATCCAAACTTTAGATCCGGGTAGATCAGTCAAGTAGGGATATGGATCTATAATTTTGTGGCAATCCACCGGTTAGATCTTTGTAGATCTAAGTTTTAGTGTTCCAAGTGGTCCAAAATGGGGATTAAATCCCTTAAAATGTGGAATGGGGCCCACAAGGTGATTTTCAAGAAAGGGACAACCTGGGTATATGTTATTTGATGTGCAGATGTCAAATCAAGTGAAATCTCAAACACCCATCGCTTAGATCTAGGTCAACCTGCTCAAATGGTGAAGTGCGCCTTCCTTGGGAGAAGCTAAGTTGGCTTGGGAGAGGGGTCAAACGGAAGCCAATCCACACCAAACTATAGATCCGGGATGCCGTGGATGCTATAGAGGTGGGTTTTCAATATCATGCCCAACAACCCACTAGATCTTAGTAGATCTGACAAAATGTAAAATGAGGGTTTTGTAGTATTTAGGGTTTTAACAATTTATGAATTATGTCAATGGATTGGATAAAGGAAAGAGAAACAAACCTGTGGATCTTACCTGGATAACCTTGTAGATGCCTTGATGATGATGATCTATGCAAACCCGATCAATTTGGAAGCTTTGAGGTAGTCTCTATGCAAATCGATTTTGTCCAAGAAGCCAATGCGCCCTCTCTCCTGCACAATCAAACGTCAACAATATCAGATTTGATGCATCAAGAGATAAGACTAATGCCACAAAAGAAGTAACAGAAAGATAGCATAGATCACAATGATACTAATGATAACCCCCTGATACAAGCGAATGCCAAGAAAGTCGATTTGAAGAAGCCTTGCAAAATCGCCCTTGTTGAAGTCGCCCTCCTGTAGACAAACAATGATTTCCAAAAAATAGATAGATCTTACCACAATTTCCAAATGCTAGGTTGCAATAGACTTTCCAATCACCATCTAAGAACACCAGATGCAAAGGAGACCACAAGAATTTCCACAAGAATATTTTTCTATACCAATAATCCAAGAGCCAAAGACCCTTTACAATGAGAGGCTCTCTCCTTTAAATAGGAAGGAGAGGCACCAAAACCCTAACCACTTTTTGAATGAGTGGCTAAGATTAAAAGATACAAATGTCTAATCAATGGTTGAGATGAGCTCAACAACATAGTACATGGATCACACATAAAATATAACATAAGTGGACAAAGTCGCCCTAGGAGAGGGGAATCCCACCAAATCATGATGACAAAATATCATAAGAGGCTCATGGTGGGTCCAAGGGGTAATTTTATCCCTCCTTGGTCAATCCCCATGGCACAATAACCAATAAACAATCATGAAAGTACCAAATCGTGCCTCCAAGGTAAAGTAGTGTATCTCCAAGGTGAAGTCGTGGTCCTCAAAGACCTCAAAAAATCCACAGAAAGTGCCATAAGTGATGGATGCGGTCCCCGATGAAGCTGAAACTGCAGGAGGAGGTGTGGAAGGTCCCGATCTATCATCACTGATCATCCCATGCCATAACTTTGCCTCAGTAGCCCAAATCGATTTCCTCAATAGCCATTTCTACCAATCCTGAACTGCCTCGGGAAACGTGAAACTGCCCAAACTGCCTCCTGGAGTGATGGCGCTGTCAAGGTGAGGGTACCAATGTGTCCGGGAGGGGGGTAATATGGTAAAAACAAGTGGCTGGACCACCCCCTCCATCATCAGCGCCCTAGGTCAACCAGATAAAAGTCATCTCTGCTCTGACAGGGCCTCCAACAGACCAAAACTGCACTAGGACAGCCTACTGAGGCTAAATCATCACTGTAGGTGCCCGGAACTGAAAACAAACTGTCCCATTGGACTCAGAAGGTCCAAATCCATCCAAGATGTGTACTCATACACCATATGAATCTCTGCATGACCAAGATAAATATCCAATGTACCGGAACAAGGCCAATAATAATGATCTGTAAATGACCAAACACTGCTGTATCCCAAGAATCATCATCATAACCCTGTAGCTGCTGCATAGAATCATCCTGTATGTGTACATGGACCATATATCATCTATCCATATCATCATAAGGTCCAACATCTCATGTCCCATGGTCCTCCATGGTCAAACTAGGTCTAACCAAGACCAAATACAACTCAGAGTATCATCCATAGCTGCTGCAAGGTGTCAAGGTCAATACATGCTTTACAATTTATTCAAATAGCTTCTATAACACAGAGTAATCATGACTGGCGATCTAAATCCAAATATATAGTGTCGTTAGTTATTATTATTACTCAGACTAGACTTTCAGGATCATACTCACTTCATAGTTGTGATCAATTTGCTAGTGAAGGGTGAAGGCTGAAATAAATGGCTAGGCTAAGGGATGACTTGACTAACTTGACTTTGTGACACTTTGGCAAGGGAAAGGGAATACACACCATAGTATATACTGAATGAGCAATAACACAGGGAATGGCGGTGTCTCACAAATGGATGAGTTGTTTAAAGAGGGTTTATTCACCCTCACAGATGCGCACAATCCATAATACAAGCAAGGCCAGCAATTGTTTAGATATAACATTTAAGTTCCATTGCTTTTTGGGCCTGAGTTTTCCATAGCCTTGATCTATGTGTGTTTACAAACACATTGCATAGATTTACATTTATTTTTAGGCTTTCTGCTGCAGGTGTGTTTTTAAGGCACTTGTTTACCTGAGCACTTCTAGGTGTGTCATGGACAGCTTGTTTACCTAGGTATTAATTTTTCCAAAAGATATAACATTTTATTTTTCATGGCCATTTTCATTTGGCATTTCTTTCATATACAAGATATAGCATTTGATTTTTTTCCAAATTTTGTATTGATGGCAGCACTAAAAGTTTCAGGTTTAGCCAACACAACTTTAGTGACTAGGGGGAATTCTCAAGGAACTCCAACTCACCATAGGTAAGTTTTGTCACCAACTCAGAGCCGAGACACAATAAACAGGGAAGCTCATCCAGTACAGAGGCTACAGTGGGGAAAGATCCTCCATGTCACTAGTCAAGTAGCAGATCAAGGTAATAATCTAAAAGGTAGGCCACGGATGGATGAAGACAATGAAAAGATGAAGCCAACACTAGCAAGCCATAGAATGGTGTAATGATCACCTCTATTCTTCCTAAGGAGGGTATGTACCAATGAGTATGAATAGTGAACTTCTAAGTCTGAGTAGGGACAGTAATATATATATAATAGGTCAACCAGGTCCAAATATCTATATGATCGCCAGATCATGACACTAAGTGCTAAGACATGCTATAAGAATAAGTATAAAAGCAATCTAACCATAACACAATAGTATACCTGCTGAGTCATATACCTGAAAGCTCATCAACCTGTACCATCACTTGTCCTCTGAGACTGCTGCTGTAACTCTGGGCACTACTGTCTGCTCTGTACCAATGGCATAATGGCTATATCGGGCATCTCTCTGAGTGTCCCGAAACTCAGTCATGGCATGGGGAATATAACTGCTGTCCACAATCTGATAGTGATCCAATATAAATGCTCATCTCGGCATCTCAAAATGCAAGGGAACTGGCTGAATAGTGTACTGGAATGAGAAAAATAATGTATGGTAGCCCGGCTACTATATATGTGATAACATCTGGCTCCGGCTGCGACAAGTGCTCGGCTGAAGTGAGCGCTTGAGAACCTCAGAATCTCTGGTCCTCGAACTCTGCTACTCGAATCCATGATCCAGCACTCTACCATTTTATTTCCAGCTTTTATTCTTGCAACCTATTTTCTGCATTCACAAACATCTAAACAAAATACCTCATGCCGCATGTGTGGGAAAAATAATAAAATCAACTGAAATGAAATCTATTCTATGTCAGAAATATAAACGCATAAAATATAAATGCAGAAAGTAAATTAAACTACTAGCATAATTTGCAAAATTTGAGTTTTATTGTGCAGGAAAAGAAAATGTGACAAGTACTCAGTTAAACTAGGAGCTTACAAAGGAGCTTAGAGACTAAAAAGGTGCCAGACTCAATGGCTGAAAAGACTAACTACTGCCCAAGTAGGCTTATTCGGTTTCCTACCTACCCTACTCTACCAGGCGATGCAGTGCACAGTTTATTCAATGGGTGGGAAGTAATGCTTTAACAAAAGCCCGTTTACAGGGAGTTCCAGTTCGTCCCCATCTAGAGTTTCTAGAAACACTGACCCTTTACCAGCTATCCTTGATACTCGATACGGACCCATCCAAATTTTTTCAAATTTTCCATGGTTTCCAGGTTTTGCCTTGTTTTTATCCCATAGCAAGACTATGTCTCCTATACTGAATTTCACATTCCTTGTTCTTTGGTCGAAAGTTCCTTTAACTCTTTCTTGTTCAATGACGGTTTTGTTGAATGCCATTCTTCTCATTTCATCAAGTTCTACTAGTTTATCAATTCTCGCTTGGAAAGCTTCTTCATCAGAAGTACATTGCTGTAACAATTCATATACAGGAATTTGCAAATTTATTGGGAGTCTACAATCTTGCCCATATACTAATTCAAAAGGTGATTTTCCGGTAATCCTTTTAACCGTTGTCCTGTCAGCCCATAAGGCATATTTCAACTTTGTATCCCAACTTCTTTTATTAGTGCCAACCATTCTTTTTAGTAACCTTATCAAATTTTTATTGCTAGACTCAGCGAGACCGTTTCCTTGAGGATAGTAGTTTGATGAATGCGAAAGAGTGATTCCATGATTCATGCAAAAGGTTGACATTTCTATTTTACTGAAAGCTGGAGCGTTATCCGTTGTTATTTTCAAAGGACAACCATATCTGGCTACAATGTTTTCTTCCAAAAATTTCACAACTACCTCGGCTGTAGCCTTTTTAGTTGGGATTGCCTCTACCCATCGAGTAAAATAATCAGTACAGGTCAGCATGTACTTATGCCCATTGCTCGAGTTTTCACTGAAAGGTCCAACAAAATCCATACCCCATTGCTGAAAAGGAGCTTCTACTACTACAGGATTTAGAGGTAATGCAGGCAATCTTGGTTTTCCTGAAAAAAGTTGGCACTCTTGACAAACTCTAACATAAGAATGCACATCCTTGAAAAGTGTTGGCCAATAATAACCCGCCCTCATGATTTTTGCAGCAGTCGTTCTCGGGGCATAATGCCCACCACATAATCCAGAGTGCATTTCTTTCATAATGGTTCTTGATTCCTCTAGGTTGACACACTTCAAGATTATCCCATCAGGATTTCTCCATCCTAATCCATCCTGGGTTAGCACATACTTTTCAGCCTTTAGCCTTAATGCCCTTCTCTGATGATCCACCAGGTGATCAGGGCATGACAGGTTCCTCAAAAAATATACGATATCTTTGTACCATTCATGCTCTTCATCAATGTTTAAAATACTTACCATATTTACCACATTTCCTCCCTTTTCAGTTAGAAGTTGAGCTAACCCTTGACCTTTCACAATCTTAATTGGCTTGATTTCTAGATCATATTCTTGTATACGTGAAATCCAATTTCCTCTTACACCTATGCCATCTGCTTGTGAAAGAACATCCTTTACTGCTTGATAAGGCACATACGCTTTAATTTTGGAATATCCCACATAGGTTCTGAAATGTTTCAAGGCTTTAACTAAGGCATAAGCTTGCTTTTCAGTTGTGGTGTATTTCAGTTCAGCATCTCTCAAGTTTTTACTCATAAAAGCTATGGGTTGTTCATGGTTTTCGTTATTCTTTTGCAGTAACACACCAGCAATAATATCTTCCGAAGCATACGAGTAAATCATGAATTCTTTATTGTAATCAGGACAAGCTAGTACCGGGGAGGTTGAAATGGCCTTCTTGAGCTTGGTGAAAGATGATTCACATTCTTTATCCCAAACAAACTTCACATCCTTTTTAAGAAGGGCATTTAATGGTTTGGCCAATTCTGCTAGGTTTGGGATGAATCTTCGAACGAAGTTTATTTTGCCAAAGAAAGATTGCAAGGTGGCCACATTGTGGGGTGCTGCAATAGCGTTGATGGCTTGGACACGTTCTGGGTCGATTCTGATACCTTCTTTTGATACAATGTGTCCTAAAAGTTTGCCTTCATCTACTCCAAAAGTCGATTTCTTGGGATTTAATGATATACCAAATTTTCTGCAACGTTCAAAAACTCTTCTTAAATGTTCAATATGGTCTCCTCTTTCCTTTGAAAACACTGTTAGGTCATCCTGATAAATGGCAATGATTTTCCCAATCAAATCACTAAATGCTTGATCCATAGCTCTTTGAAAAGTGGAACCGGCGTTTAATAATCCGAATGGCATTCTTATATATTGGAAAGTTCCCCATGGAGTAGTAAATGTTGTTTTATTTCTGTCTTCCTTTCTAATACGTACCTGATTATACCCCGAAAAACCATCCAACATTGACAACATGCCTGCCCCAGTAACACTTTGCAACAGATTTTCCATATTTGGCAAAGGGTAATTGTCCTTGAGGGATGCTTGGTTTAGGTTTCTGAAATCAATGCATATCCTGATTTCACCACTTTTCTTTCTTACAATAACCGGGTTAGAAACCCAGGTAGTGTGTCGAACGGGTTGGATAATTCCGGCTGCTAGCATCTTCTCAAGCTCTTTCTTGATTAAGGGAGCAAGTTTTGGATTGACATTTCTTAACTTTTGCCTATAAGGTTTAGCACCTTCATGCAAAGGGATAGTATGCTCGATAATTTCAGGGTCATAGGTTCTGAGTTCGTCATAAGCCCAAGCGAAAATATCTCGATACTTCCTAATCAGGTTTACAATCGCCTTTCTTTCTTCTGGGGAGGCATTCTTTCCTATCCTGATCATTCTGGGAGAAACCGAAGTTCCAATATTTATCTCTATAACCTCGTCTACTGGTTCAGCTCTCTTACCCTTGTATTCATCATGCCTATTGAAATTTTTCTCCAGAGGTATTGCTAGCTTCCTAATATCAAGATCTTGAATGGAGGAACCGTTTGATTTGTCTTCTAAATTCACATTGCAATTTTGAAAACTTTCATGGTTTTGTAAGAATGCAATGATTTGTGCATCAGAATCAAATACTTGCCAATGATCTTAATTATCAGGAACGGAAGGTCTAAATATTACTTCAACCTTACACTCTTTATTTTTAAGATAATCAGGAGTTTCAAAGGTGCAAGCTATTACCGATAATGCATCAGCCAAGGTGTTTTCTTCTCTTGGGACTGCTCGTATTGCAAAGGCATCAAACATTTCTATAGTGTCCCAAACAGCATTTCGATAATCCCTAAGCCTATTGTTCTTGGCTGCAAACTGGTTCTTCACTTGGGATACAATCAAATCAGAATCTCCGGTTACGTTTAGACATTTGATCTTTTGTTCACGACAGATTTCTAGACCTAAAAGCAATGCCTCATACTCAGCTACATTGTTTGTGCAATCAAATTCCAGACGGTATGCAAACAATTTTTCTTCACCAGAAGGAGATGTGAGGACAATCCCAGCTCCAGCACCATGTCTAGACTTTGCCCCATCAAAGTGCATTTTCCAAACTTGACTAGGAGGGAAAGGATGCTGTCGGGGTTCTTCCCAATAGTTGGCCATTACCATATAATTTCCAACCTCCTCAGTGGGACGCATAGCATCCTCAAACAAGTAGTCAGGTGTTTCTACGTGTTCCGTCATAGGCTTTTCATTCATCAATCTATAAGTGGCCTTTTCTCCTATAGGGATGGTTGCGTAAGATAAATCCATTTGGATACTTCCTCCTAATTTGGCAGCCCATTCCCTTGATAGCAACATTCCCCATGCGTCAGGAATGTCTAAAACTAGGACATTCATACTTATTTCAATTGCAGGGTAAGCAGCTAGTTTCATTTTGAGGTTTTCAATCATACCTTTTGACTTAACAGGCCTGGAATCCATCCCGCAGACGTTTCTATATTCTCTGGATGGTTTTAACTCCAATTGTTCCATAACCTTAAGAGGCATAATGTTTACTTCTGCTCCTGAGTCTAACATACAGTTGTGCAATATCAATTGATTTATCTCTAAAGCAATGTAAAAGGGGGGGTGACCCCTACCTTTATCAATCACACTTTGAATCATGATGGGGGGATCATCCTCAACCGTGAATTTCACAGGATTCTTGACTTTAGGCTCAATTCCCAAGAATTTAGTTGCTTGATTGAAGTATGCAGGGATTTTCAAAAGTTCTTCCAAGGGCACGGGGATATTCGGTTTGGATACGAAATTGCTCAGATCAATCTTTAAGTTGCAAGTCTTTTCTTTGTCCTTGGTATTCATTTTTAAATCCAATAAATGCATTACTTGTTTTCTAACCGAAGGAATAACTACCAAATCTTTCAAAGACACCATGACAGAAGATCCTGAGAGTTTTCCCAATATGTTTGAATTTAGCTTTTCTTGTGTTATAGGAGATGTTTCTTTGCTTGGAGTTGGAGTGTTCTCTTGTTTTCTTTGTATTGGATCCTTAGCATGGGGTTTAGCAGGATTTGAGCTTATTACCTTCTTAGTCACTTGAGGGGCTAACCTTCTGGGTTGATCATTTTTCTTTAAAATCCCTTTAGGAGGAGTGTTTGGAGTTTGAGTGGGGAATCTACGAGTGGTATTTTTTGGGTCCAGTGTATTTTCCTTCGGACTGGTTTTGTTCTTATCTATGTCTTTTGTGTTGTTCCTTGCTTGAGACCTAGTTACCACTCTGCTATCAGATGTGGGCTTAGTTTGGAGATTTTCATTAGTGTAAACACCCTCAAAGGTTCTAGAAAAAGGTTTATACTTTTCAATATTTTCTCTTTGTTTTCTGAGAACTACCCCATTTAGGTTTCGGATTAAACCACTCATTTCGGTCATCATTTTCAAAATCATATCGTTCTCTGAATTAGTGACACAAGGCATAGTTCTAAGTGTTTTAGGATGTAAATGAGCTCGCTCCTCAGCGGAGTCACGATTGGGAGTCGCCAGGTAGATTTAACTCTTCTACCAAGATATGTGTCGTTTATATATGCAGGAAGGACTAGGGCAAGCTATTGCCTCCCCGGCAACGGCGCCAAAATGTTAGGCAAAGAGAAAGGGGAGGAGAGCTTTAAAAATAATATGTCGAACCAGGGTAAGCCTATGCCTTCCCCGGCAACGGCGCCAAAATGTTATCACCTAAACTGTAGTTACCCCTATGGAAGGATCCAGTCATGGATGGCAATAGGGAAGGGCAACTTGAAAGGTGCGACCACGATCACCTCGACCTCCAATGTATATGGTTGTCACGCCAGTCGAGGCAACCTTCACTTTATGTTATCTAGCCCAGACAACAAAGGGGGAGACCCGATCTACTCCCGACAGGAGAGATCAAAACCAAGACACCAAATCAGGGTATTTCTAAGTGAAGTTAGGTGTATGGTTTATCCTAGACCTTATAGGTTGAAGTCACAAGCCAAGTGAGGGGTTCAATAGGTATAGCTTTGGTTCATAGTTGATGTGAGAGTGACTTACAATGTTTAAAGTGAGATCTAGGGCTAGTGTACTAGGTCAATGTCAAAAGATCCACTGCCTTGGGAACCGTGTCCAATGCAGGGTAGTTTATGGATTTAATTGGGGCTAACTAGTACAAGTGACAAGTTTGACCATATTTCATGATAGCTTCAAGGGTATAGTTCACCATGCAACAGTCAAACCATAAGTCAATCCAACATTCTAAGAAAGTTGAGTTAACTTGGAGAGAGGCCAGTGCCTTGGGAATTGGGAAGTGGAGTCAAAGTAGGGTTGACTTGAGGTTTAGGACTCCTAGTACTTGGGACAAGTGGACAATACAGTTCTTGATGGATGAATGTGTCTAGATCTAGGTTTGACCCAAGTGGACCACAATCCCTAAAAACAAGGAATGCAATCCCCGAGGCAAGATTTGACAAAGTGACAGTCTAGACCTAGGTTTTGAATTATTCTGATTCCGGATCTGCAAGAATCTCAAGTACCCAGTTCCTCGAAGTGAGTGAACTCACTTCTCCAAGGTGGTGCGACTTTCCCTAAGGAGGCTTGAATCGGGGTTTAGGTGGGTCAAATCATGTCGGATGGCATCCAAACTTTAGATCCGGGTAGATCAGTCAAGTAGGGATATGGATCTATAATTTTGTGGCAATCCACCGGTTAGATCTTTGTAGATCTAAGTTTTAGTGTTCCAAGTGGTCCAAAATGGGGATTAAATCCCTTAAAATGTGGAATGGGGCCCACAAGGTGATTTTCAAGAAAGGGACAACCTGGGTATATGTTATTTGATGTGCAGATGTCAAATCAAGTGAAATCTCAAACACCCATCGCTTAGATCTAGGTCAACCTGCTCAAATGGTGAAGTGCGCCTTCCTTGGGAGAAGCTAAGTTGGCTTGGGAGAGGGGTCAAACGGAAGCCAATCCACACCAAACTATAGATCCGGGATGCCGTGGATGCTATAGAGGTGGGTTTTCAATATCATGCCCAACAACCCACTAGATCTTAGTAGATCTGACAAAATGTAAAATGAGGGTTTTGTAGTATTTAGGGTTTTAACAATTTATGAATTATGTCAATGGATTGGATAAAGGAAAGAGAAACAAACCTGTGGATCTTACCTGGATAACCTTGTAGATGCCTTGATGATGATGATCTATGCAAACCCGATCAATTTGGAAGCTTTGAGGTAGTCTCTATGCAAATCGATTTTGTCCAAGAAGCCAATGCGCCCTCTCTCCTGCACAATCAAACGTCAACAATATCAGATTTGATGCATCAAGAGATAAGACTAATGCCACAAAAGAAGTAACAGAAAGATAGCATAGATCACAATGATACTAATGATAACCCCCTGATACAAGCGAATGCCAAGAAAGTCGATTTGAAGAAGCCTTGCAAAATCGCCCTTGTTGAAGTCGCCCTCCTGTAGACAAACAATGATTTCCAAAAAATAGATAGATCTTACCACAATTTCCAAATGCTAGGTTGCAATAGACTTTCCAATCACCATCTAAGAACACCAGATGCAAAGGAGACCACAAGAATTTCCACAAGAATATTTTTCTATACCAATAATCCAAGAGCCAAAGACCCTTTACAATGAGAGGCTCTCTCCTTTAAATAGGAAGGAGAGGCACCAAAACCCTAACCACTTTTTGAATGAGTGGCTAAGATTAAAAGATACAAATGTCTAATCAATGGTTGAGATGAGCTCAACAACATAGTACATGGATCACACATAAAATATAACATAAGTGGACAAAGTCGCCCTAGGAGAGGGGAATCCCACCAAATCATGATGACAAAATATCATAAGAGGCTCATGGTGGGTCCAAGGGGTAATTTTATCCCTCCTTGGTCAATCCCCATGGCACAATAACCAATAAACAATCATGAAAGTACCAAATCGTGCCTCCAAGGTAAAGTAGTGTATCTCCAAGGTGAAGTCGTGGTCCTCAAAGACCTCAAAAAATCCACAGAAAGTGCCATAAGTGATGGATGCGGTCCCCGATGAAGCTGAAACTGCAGGAGGAGGTGTGGAAGGTCCCGATCTATCATCACTGATCATCCCATGCCATAACTTTGCCTCAGTAGCCCAAATCGATTTCCTCAATAGCCATTTCTACCAATCCTGAACTGCCTCGGGAAACGTGAAACTGCCCAAACTGCCTCCTGGAGTGATGGCGCTGTCAAGGTGAGGGTACCAATGTGTCCGGGAGGGGGGTAATATGGTAAAAACAAGTGGCTGGACCACCCCCTCCATCATCAGCGCCCTAGGTCAACCAGATAAAAGTCATCTCTGCTCTGACAGGGCCTCCAACAGACCAAAACTGCACTAGGACAGCCTACTGAGGCTAAATCATCACTGTAGGTGCCCGGAACTGAAAACAAACTGTCCCATTGGACTCAGAAGGTCCAAATCCATCCAAGATGTGTACTCATACACCATATGAATCTCTGCATGACCAAGATAAATATCCAATGTACCGGAACAAGGCCAATAATAATGATCTGTAAATGACCAAACACTGCTGTATCCCAAGAATCATCATCATAACCCTGTAGCTGCTGCATAGAATCATCCTGTATGTGTACATGGACCATATATCATCTATCCATATCATCATAAGGTCCAACATCTCATGTCCCATGGTCCTCCATGGTCAAACTAGGTCTAACCAAGACCAAATACAACTCAGAGTATCATCCATAGCTGCTGCAAGGTGTCAAGGTCAATACATGCTTTACAATTTATTCAAATAGCTTCTATAACACAGAGTAATCATGACTGGCGATCTAAATCCAAATATATAGTGTCGTTAGTTATTATTATTACTCAGACTAGACTTTCAGGATCATACTCACTTCATAGTTGTGATCAATTTGCTAGTGAAGGGTGAAGGCTGAAATAAATGGCTAGGCTAAGGGATGACTTGACTAACTTGACTTTGTGACACTTTGGCAAGGGAAAGGGAATACACACCATAGTATATACTGAATGAGCAATAACACAGGGAATGGCGGTGTCTCACAAATGGATGAGTTGTTTAAAGAGGGTTTATTCACCCTCACAGATGCGCACAATCCATAATACAAGCAAGGCCAGCAATTGTTTAGATATAACATTTAAGTTCCATTGCTTTTTGGGCCTGAGTTTTCCATAGCCTTGATCTATGTGTGTTTACAAACACATTGCATAGATTTACATTTATTTTTAGGCTTTCTGCTGCAGGTGTGTTTTTAAGGCACTTGTTTACCTGAGCACTTCTAGGTGTGTCATGGACAGCTTGTTTACCTAGGTATTAATTTTTCCAAAAGATATAACATTTTATTTTTCATGGCCATTTTCATTTGGCATTTCTTTCATATACAAGATATAGCATTTGATTTTTTTCCAAATTTTGTATTGATGGCAACCCTAAAAGTTTCAGGTTTAGCCAACACAACTTTAGTGACTAGGGGGAATTCTCAAGGAACTCCAACTCACCATAGGTAAGTTTTGTCACCAACTCAGAGCCGAGACACAATAAACAGGGAAGCTCATCCAGTACAGAGGCTACAGTGGGGAAAGATCCTCCATGTCACTAGTCAAGTAGCAGATCAAGGTAATAATCTAAAAGGTAGGCCACGGATGGATGAAGACAATGAAAAGATGAAGCCAACACTAGCAAGCCATAGAATGGTGTAATGATCACCTCTATTCTTCCTAAGGAGGGTATGTACCAATGAGTATGAATAGTGAACTTCTAAGTCTGAGTAGGGACAGTAATATATATATAATAGGTCAACCAGGTCCAAATATCTATATGATCGCCAGATCATGACACTAAGTGCTAAGACATGCTATAAGAATAAGTATAAAAGCAATCTAACCATAACACAATAGTATACCTGCTGAGTCATATACCTGAAAGCTCATCAACCTGTACCATCACCTGTCCTCTGAGACTGCTGCTGTAACTCTGGGCACTACTGTCTGCTCTGTACCAATGGCATAATGGCTATATCGGGCATCTCTCTGAGTGTCCCGAAACTCAGTCATGGCATGGGGAATATAACTGCTGTCCACAATCTGATAGTGATCCAATATAAATGCTCATCTCGGCATCTCAAAATGCAAGGGAACTGGCTGAATAGTGTACTGGAATGAGAAAAATAATGTATGGTAGCCCGGCTACTATATATGTGATAACAGGACCTAATGTTATGATAGATCATGCAGTACTTGTGCAATTATTTACTAGTTTGTATCTTGCTATTTGTTTAGTATATGCAGTGTTGTGACTGTTCCCTAAAAATGTTCAAACCTTCTCGTTGAACATTGTGAAAGTTGAGATTAATTTATATTTAGGCTATAAAATAAGGGTGATCATTCCCGTCTCTTCTTGGTTTAGCCGACTGAGATGCTGAAAGGTTGACATAGGAACCTCCATTTCCTGGGTCAACAACATCCAATGAAGAAGAAAAAAACCTCTATTTCAAGTTTCAGTTCTTTCTATTCCCTTTGCTCTTCATAAGATTTCAGGCTATATATATATATATATATATATACAAATTACAAATACAAAAATGAAATATAGACATAAAGATCCAATTTTTTTACTATTTTTAGAAACCTGAACATTTGCAAAACACTTGAAATCCCTTCAAATTTTGATTTTATCTTTCACCCACACAATGAGAGACCATGAGAGTTCTTTCCCTTATAGGTAAAAGTGAGAAAATACAATAATATATGTTTTTTAGAGTTGGTCACTTCTAGGGCATGTGCTTGACATGTGTTTGACATGCATCAAACACATGTTCTAGCATGTCCGTGTTCATATCAACTGTGTCCGTATCAACATGTGTTAGGCACATGTTCTAGCATGCTATCAACATGTGTCAGACACATGTCCTAGGCACCTAGCATGTCCTTGTCTGTGTCAACATGTGTCTGACACATGTCCTAGCGTGTTATTGTCCTTATCAACATGCGTGGGACGCATGTCCTAGCATTTATGTGTTCGATTGTAGGATATAGACATTGGCCCCGAGTTGGACGTTTCTTGTTTCATAGCTTCTCAAGAGTGACCATGAATAAGGCCATACTCTTGGAAATGTCATCCACTTGAAATTCCAACTTTGCAAATATTCTCTTCCATTAATTAATGGGTCCTTATCTATGCTCATTGTTCATTATGAGAATTTTGGCTCCTTCTCTATGCTCATTGTTCGTTATGAGAATTTTGGCACCTGCATAACCCTTCTTGTTCCTATCTCAAGATTCATAGGGTGCAACTATCTCTTAGATTTAGACATTTTGAGCTAGACAAGTATATACTATGCTCAAACCTCACAATATACCCAATATGAATTGTAATCTGCCTCGAATATTTTATGGTTGACTCACCAAAACATAGATACAACTACATCTATTACAATGACCCTATGCCTGACTGTGTGACTAATCTTTTTGGATCTTTAGTGATCAAATAGGAAAAAACACACACAAATCAGATTATTTAACTATTGTGACATGAAAGTAGAACTACAATAGAAAATACACATTAAAACACAAAATTTACCACTCGAAATTGATGTGGGAAAACCTAGCAAGAAATGAAGATTCATGCCTTTCATCTTTTATATAATGGAGATCATTGTTACTTCCCTAACTTACATTTCAAATGTTACAAAGTCCCTTAACCAAGTGAACCCTAGGGGAACTTATGAAGGTTTCCCATTGTCACCACAACAACTCTTCCTCTCACTTTAGACCAGTTCTTTTATAGCACAAGGGGAGAAACCCTATAAGCGATTGTTTTTATGATGTTCTTTCACCAAGATCAGTGACTATCCAATCATGGAATAGAGTCAAGATCAAAGAACAAGAGGGTTTGAATATAACAAAGATGAAAGAAGACATAATTAAGCCATTATTGATGTGCCATAATTAGTCCAAAACAAGTTTTTAGATTATGCAAGAATAAATGAGAACACCTAGACAGGATGTATCATCACAAGAATGAAATTTCAACCTACTATAATACCCAACCAATGAATAAAGATGGAGGCACCAAGTCTCTCTAAAATGACAACAACAAACTCCTTAAATAATTCAGGGTTACATCAAGGATTAAGGAGGGTTTAACAACCTCAACCCTATTTTCGTCTTTTGTCGGAAACATGCAATTCTACAAAGATTATTTCAGTAGCAAATCCATGGCAATTCTTGCAAAAACCCTAATCATCCATGAAAGAAATAAATGGATGAAAAACCTCACATTGAACTCGTCCTTCCAATCCTCCCAAGATATTCAAGCAAGTTCTTCGAGGAGAAACCCAAATCTTCCAACCATGCCTTTAGCAAATGAATCTCTCCTCTATTTATAACTTTCCTCTATATATACATCATCCCAAATTAGGGTCTGCTTGTTTTAGGGTTTAGAGAGGAGAAACAGATATTTAAATCCCTAAATATTGTCCTCCCACCTAGGGCGCACACCCCACTAGGCCTTCTTAGGTGTTTATGGAATCTCTAACCCTAACACACTTCTTGGAGAGAGCTCTAACCCCAACGCACCTCTTTTTGAGTGATAATAATGTTTGTGTGCGTCCAAATTTGACTTGGGATCTCTTTCCCTTTGTGTAGATTTGTTTGCCAGTTGTCATTTTTTTATTTCATCAAAGTATGCATTGGTTCTTTGTTTGAGATTCTAGACCATGTCAACTATACTGCATTGCATCTCCTTCTACAAATGGCTCTCCTCCAAATATGTAGAGCATGCCGATATTTAAATACCTAAATCTTGTCCTCCCACCTAGGGCGCACACCCCACTAGGCCTTCTTAGGTGTTTATGGAATCTCTAACCCTAGCACACTTCTTGGAGAGAGCTCTAACCTTAGTGCACCTCCTTTTGAGTGATAATAATGTTTGTATACGTCTAAATTTGACTTGGGATCTCTTTTCCTTTGCATAGGTTTGCTTGCTAGTTGTCATTTTTTTATTTTATCAATGTATGCATTGGTTCTTTGTTTGAGATTCTAGACCATGCCAACTATACTACATGGCATCTCATCCTACAAATTGCTCTCCTCCAAATATGTAGAGCATGCCTCAGACAAATTGCCCTAGCTCCCAATACATCAAGGGTAAAATATTCCTCCAAATATGTGGACTATCCATTAATGTTTAATACCTGATAAAGGCACTTTAGCATGCTTTAAATGCCATCTTGTTAAGACCGTCCCTCTTCTTTTTACCCTTGTAGTGGAATAATCATCATCAAGTGACCTTTCTTTGACCATACAAATGCTTATGGTATGACATGGCACCATTTTAAGCAAGGCTTTCCTCCTTTAACTTCTTTCCTTGCTACTTGTCATGCTCCAGTCCTTCTCCCAAGATAGAGTGTTTTCTCTACCTACCACATGCCATCTTATGGATCTCTTTAAAAGGTAGGGCATTTCTCTTGGTTGTGCTTGACCCCTTACCTTGCCATAAACATTCCTTGCACATCTTTTGAGGAAGGTTGTTCATCTTCTAGGATTGGCTTCTTGCTCATCCCATGCTTTCATGCCATCTAGAGACTTGGTTTCAACCTAGGAATGAGGCTCTCCCATCAATGATGATTGGTAGGTAATGTAATCCATGTAAACATGCTTCCATTGTGTCAAGTGTGCCCAAATAGGATCTCATACTAAAATGGGCATATGGAAAGCCTCCATCAAGGAAACCATACTACTACACCCTTGTTCCTCCATGGATGATGAAAAGTTGTCGAGCAACAATACTCCAAGATACTTTTGTTGTGCTAGTGAGAGAAGAAAGCAAAGTAAGCTTGATACAAATCTAAAGGCCATGAAAATGTGAATTAAGACATGTATTTTTAGGGGGTAACAATTATAATATAGAATACAAAGCAGAGTAAGCTTGATACAAATCTATGAGAAACCATGGCCTAATAAGGTGGTCTGTAGATAGTGGTGTCAATCCCATCAAATGAAATGGTCTCCATGCCAGGTATTTTCTGAATCTACCTCACCCACATTCGAAGATTGTAGTAGACGTAAACCATTTCATTAAGGCACTAGGATTCCTACTTGTATGAGGGTCATAAATTATAAATCATAATTTATAATACAATATTTAAATTTTAAAGGGTGACAGGGCATAAAATTATAAATTTATAATTTAAAATAAATTCAAAATTTAATTCAATTTTTTTAACCTATTGCACTTCTTAGTGTGTATTTTCTCAAACACACTCTAGGTGTACTCGCATCTTGATGAGCTACATGTTTGGCTAATCACCAAATTGGCAGGTTTTTGTAAATTGGGTACTCTTGAGCCATAGTTGGTGGCATCTACGAGAAATAAGAGAAACATAAGAAATAACATTGAAATTTGAAAGTTGAAACAAAGGAAGAAGAGACATTGAAATTGAAATTAAATGAATCTTACCTGTCCTGGACAACCATATCAAAGCCAAATGTTCCACAGGCCATCCTATGCATCTCCATTTCTTTATAAATCTCCACACATTCTTGTAGAATTGGCATTATCCTTTGAATACATGTGAGGAATCCATCCATAACCTCAACATCAATTCTAAAACCACAAGAATAAGAGAACTTAGGGTTGAGGTAGATCCCTATAGCATGAATGGGGTGATGGAGTGTATTGTATTATTGCTCATCAATCACCTCCATATCATTAATCATTTCTCATGCCCCTCATCCCCCTTGTCCTCATAATAGGCACAGATGGATTCTTTGGCCTTATCGATGGCCTCATGCAAGTATCCCATTGCAGGTTTATCTCCATCAATCAACCAAAGAACCTTTACCAAAGGTTCACTAATGTCACACATCTCCTCCATGCTTGCCCAAAAACTCTCATGGTATGTCAATAATCTGCATATGGCCTACCCCTATGGTTTAGTGCTAAATGATAATGCATGCTACTCAGCTAAAAGGAACATTCTCTTCACCTCCCACATACAAAGTTAGGAGAGACTGAAGTGAAATGACGCTAGTGGCAAAATGTGTGATTGATGGACACACCAACTTCCTCTTAGTTGTGAATTGTCTCATCAAGCTAAGCACAAATGGTTTAGTGCTAAATGATAATGCATGCCACTCAGCTAAAAGGAACATTCTCTTCACCTCCCGCATACAAGTTAGGAGAGACTGAAGTGAAATGACGCTAGTGGCGAAATGTGTTATTGATGGACACACCAACTTCCTCTTAGTTGTGAATTGTCTCATCAAGCTAAGCACAAATGTATGATTATATATAGATTTTGTGATTCTCCTAGTTGATTCAACAATATCTTTGATATAGACAATTTTTCCCATATCCTCTAAAACCAAATCAATCCAATGCATGACATAAGGAGGGTCCAAAACAAAGTCGGGTACCTCAACATAAGCAACCTGCCAGTAGTCACATAGTTAGTAACATTATTTGTCATGTCTTGGATAATGTTTTGTGGACCCATCTCTTGGATGATCCCTTCCAACAAGTCACATAATAATGTTGCATCTTTAATATTAGCGGATGCATCAATAGATTTAATAAACATTCCCCCCTAGGACAATTAACCAAGAAATTAAAATGGTTCTTTCCCTTCTGATCAATCCAACCATCTGACGTCACAGAGCATCCAGTGGGTTCCCATGATCCCTGAAGTTCCTCCAATCGGTGAGTGTAGTTGACCCTTTCATTTTGAAGGATAGGCCCTCTCAACTCCTCATAGGTAGGGGCCTTATACCCCGGGCCAACAATAGCAACAACATGAAACATAGATTGGTTGTGACTTTTCAAGCATTTCCAAAAGTCATGATTTTTCCTGTTGATATTACTGCCATCAAGTTAACATTGTGATATATAGTGATGTTGCCGATAATATTCCAATGTTTGCAACATTGGTTTGAAACACAAAATTCCACTTATTTGACCATGAACTGGAGGATTTTCAGTTCTGGTCCATGAGTGTGGCCTTTTAGGATCTGACTCAAACCGACCCTTATAGGTCCCAAAATGCTTTCTTCTAGAGCATCAACAAAGTCATATTGTATTTATTTAGATCCATTTTGGATCAGTTGTGCGCATATATTCCAACAAATATGGATCTGTTAATACTTATTTTAGTATACCTTGTTAAACCTTTTCATATGCCCTTTTTATGTATGCATATATATTCCATCTTGGATTAGTCGTGCACATATATTCCAACAAATTTGTTTCTGTTATTTAGTTTGCCTCGTGAAACATTTTGTTATTCTCTCTTTTTATGCATACTTACATCTAATAGAATCATCAAATTGTAGGCATGCTTCATTGTAAAGTAGTTTCTCTATCAGAGTGTAACGGTAGAAGACAATGAGACATTATATTTCTATTAAATGGGTATAATTTATTCATTTGAGCAACAGGATGAAATCGAAATGCAAGATGATTATGCAGTTTGCAGTTTGATCAAAGGCACAGCCTTTCGAGAGCTAGGAAAACTGGATGCTGCTCATGAATGCCTTAATAATCTAAGGTATGGAGTCTTAGTGGTTGTAAATATATATTTAATACCTTTCTATTTTTCTTATTGTGATGTTTATCATGATGTGTTATCACAGAGAGGAGAGTTGCTATGTTGGGGCTGAGCTATTTGTGTTCCCAATGGCTGCATATGAGCGTGCACTGCTTCTAATCAATAGGCATTTGAACGAAGTCTGTGCTATCTCTGAACAGACAACAAATTTTGACTTTTTGAAGCAGGTAACGCTTCCAAAATCTTTCTAATCATAGGGCATAGTTTATTCTCCTTGTCATAATAGGCAATACGCATTTTCTGCATGTATGGAATGTTCGTCATTTTATAGCAGAGATTAATTATAAGTTAATTTTCTGGGTAAAGTAATATAAATGTAGCATGCAACATTTTTCTTGTTTTCTTGGATGCTATATAAGTTGAATCTGTTCATAAATTTCATTATTTTGATGTCACCATCTCATCTAAAGGAGGCTTTCTAAAATAATACCTACCATTTTTGTGTGTGTTTCGAATGTATTTTTAACAAGTAGATAGTCTGAAGGCTAAAAATTATTGTTGGATTCAGACTCCACTTTGGATAGCAGATGCTTGTCAAAATATACCCTTCTGACTTAGAATTCTTGTAAAGAATTGGTAAAAAATCTGGCATTTTACTTCATTGGAATGAAATGAAAGGAATATGAATTGAAGACATAGAAACATTATTCTAGAGGTCTGTATGGAATTTGAGTTGAAATTTTATTGAGTTTTACTTGTCAGTAATACAGTAATACTGCATTTTTTTCAACAGAATCATATTTTGAAGTTTGAGATGATAATATAATTAACCAACATTGGTTTGTTTGTGTTCTTGATTAAAGGCCCAGAAAGAGCTTGCGATTGCAGAGAAATTTAAGCAAGATTACAATTTTCTATGGCGTCTTTTGGGACGAGTACATGCAGCTCATGTAGCAATTCGACACCTTATGAGTGACGAGGTAATACTTTTCAAACCAAATGCCTACATGAATTGTGATAATACAAGAAAATGTATTAGAAGATCAGTTCTACTTTTTCTTTTCTTTTCTATGCATGACTCCTAAATTTTCCAAAGGAAAGTATGGAGATGCTTTTTTGAATTGAATTGTCAAATTGGTATTTTATACTTGCAAACTTCCATAAGATTTCCAACTGCCATTGCCATAGCTTCATAACATTTATGTTGTTGAGACAAGTAAATCCAAAAGAAACACAACAAACATTTTTTTATGCTTCATTAAATTTAGTAAATGTAACAAGTATCAATTTATTAATGTACGGGTGTCATGAGAAGTATGAAATGTGAAAAGCAAGGGCATTTTAATGACTCCAGCTGTATGTTTGTTTGTTTGCAATTATAATGCCCATTGGGACCTACATGGTCTATAGAATCTCTTATGTCCAATTCAAACATGAAAGCAAGAGGATTTTATTTAATTTTAAATACTACTTATATTTATAGAAAACTAGTAGTAAAAGTTGAATAAGAAGTTGCGTTACCACCCAAACCCTTACTTTATGTGGTAAAGTCCTAAAGCACAAGTAAGACACTAGGGGTAATGAAAAAGAGCTACCCATTGTCACCTTGGTAGCTCCCTCACTCTCTTTAGGCTGGCTAGATCCTCAAGCACAAAGGAGGGTATCCTTAGGAAGCACAGTCCAATTTATGAGGATAGCACAGTCCAATTTATGAGGATAGCAAGTAATGGATTAGACTTGGGAAACAAATCTGATTTCTGATTTTCCTTTTAAATATATTTCAGATTCATAGAACAGAAAATAAAGAGTTGATTTTATATTTTTTAATGGATGGTTGAAAGGGGGACTAGTGCCTAAACAAGTCTTGGGCATATTGAGTCAAAAGAGCAATCTTAGAGGGCCGCTTTCTCATGAGATAAGGACAGTACAGAGATGGGATGAACAAACTACAACTATCCTTACTTTGCTGGTTATAATTGTAGAACATCTACTTGGAGGAATCCTAATGAAGGAGAACCTGTAAAACATGCATGAGAGTGTGCCTATCAATGGATTTATAATCTTGCAACAACTCAAATTAAGAAGAATTATGCAACATTAACATTTCCTGCAATAAGCAACAAAGATACCTAAGAGGAAATTACCCACAATTAAACACTTCTAAAGGAAACAATATTATCTAGAGTTTAGCTCTTCAAAACATATTTCTTTGCAAGTAATTTCTAGTATTCACATTCAGCAAAATAGATCCAAGATTCCAAAATATGAGCCTCATCAATAAGAAAACATCTTGCGAACTTTGATAGCCTTAAATAGGTCTTCAACAATAGATGTCTAGAGTGTTTGCTCGAACTTTCAACCACCAACAATGGGAGGAGCCAATCCTTATATAGATTTTAGCTCAACTCCTTTACAATAAAATATGATTATGTGAGATTTAGATATACTTTTTCATCCAAGGAAAATACTAGAAAATGACTAAATTATTACATAAGAGGGCTCTCCAAGACAAAACACCTTAAAATAGTAAAGTCACATAAATTAGATGCCACATGTCTTCCTCTTCATACAAAATGCTCCATGCAAAATGGTACTTGTCCTCTCCTCCTTTGGATAATCCTTCAAAGCTTGGCTCCAACAACCACTTCCAATAAAGTAATATTTGTCCAGTCAAAAAGGAAGAGTAGTTGTGTTTCCTTTGATCCAGGGAAAAACAAATATTAAAATACTCTTCCAAAGGTAGATGTTCCAAGGTATTTATATAATTAATAAATGTGCCAAGATGCCAACTAGGGGATTGCTCCACTTGTTTTACGAGTCAACAATTTTGGGATGTCAAAACCATGCCAAAAATAACAAGGTTACACTTCTTCTAATGCAATAATTTACTTCTCAAACAATGGATCTCATTGTAGCGTGTGCAAAGAAAGTCCACTTTGGTTGTTGTAACAACACCCAAGAGTTGGGTAACCTCAAATAATGTGCCAAGGCATAGATCCACATGCAAACAACCATCTCTCCTTAATCCAAGGGACAAAAAGAGGGATGATCTAGCAGAATGTGCATCAACGTTGGGAAGCTCTTCAAAGTGAGAATAATATAACCAAAACCAAGGGTCATAATGTGAAACCATGTGCCAAAGTCATCAACCACCTCAATAACCATGGGTCAAGAAAGAGGATGCTATAGGAATGTATGCAATAAGACGGAGTTTTGTAGTGCAGCGTTCGTATGTGGAGTGCTCCTCAAGAAGGCATCTCATCTTTCAAGGATTACAAGATTAGCAATGTACATGTATCTCATCCATCCAATTAAACCATCATAAAAACCAAGGTGCACAACTCAACTAGTATTAGACAGTCATGTGTTTGAAGGGTCATGAATTCACAAGAGATCGATCAACCAGATTAATTAATAAGTCAAGGTAACAACTTAAAAAATAAAATTAATTGATTATTCCATATAGTGTGGATCATTAAGTCATTGTACCAAGAAAAAATGCGTTTTTGTTTTCATTGTATTTTGTTTGGCATAAGTAGTAACCCCCACGTATATAATTATTTCATAGGGCAAAGGCAATAGAAGGGTGACTATTCCATGAGAAGATTAAACATTTCTTGGGGTTTTCAAATTGAGTGTTATTTGAATATTAAAAGATTTCGTGAATCCTTTAAGTGGAGTTAAAAGGAACATCTCATTACCTTTATTTCAACGAATTTTATGAAAAGGGTATTTCAAATTTCTAATCCTTTGAAAGTGGATTTTAAAAAAATAAGGAAAATTTTCTTGTAGAGGTCCTTTAACCCAATGTTTTACAATAATAAAATTCAAAGGGACTATTTAGGAAAAAGAGATTAACATCCATCTTTGTATGTATGAGAAGGAAAATTACATTGACACTGATTTAGTGATTCAATTATTAATTCTAGATCCATGTATAGTTAAAAAGAAAAAAAAACAGTTTTGGCATTGAATAATATGAAATTCAACGTCTACAACTAACAATTGATGATTATGAATTCATATCCCAATTCAATGTTACAACCATGTATAAAGAAGATGTTGACATAATTCTGGATTTTCCCTAAATGGAAACATTGGGACATTCATATTAAACATGAAAAAGAATTTTTTGTTGTTATCCTATAAGAAGATAACTTTGTGGGTTGTTACAATGAAGTCAGACCAATAGTTCCCTCATTACAATGACTTCAAATATTGTAGAGTGTAGGTTCTCACAGTTAATTAACATGATGGGTTTTTTTTGGAGTAAACTATGTTAAAGGAATTAGACCTTCCCTACATTTCTAGTGGATACTTCACTCACCATCAGGGGATAGCTCTTGAGCAATCATGGAAGATCATCGAGAAGAGAGCAATTTTTTTGAAATTAAATAGGATTGGGAGGATGAGGTATCCTTCTCAAAGTTAGAGGGAAATATAATTTCTTTGAAATTAAAAGGGTTAGGTAAGTTGAGTTATCCTTTTGTAGGTTAGAGAGAAATATAATTTCAAAATAATTTAGAATAATTAAAAAAGATTTAATTAAAGGTACTAATTAATTTTAAAATAATGTAAAATTAATTACAAATTTGGTAAAAGACGGAGATTCAAGTAACTAAGAATAAATTAAGAGTTATTAATTAAGAAACAATACTTAAGCCAAACCATCATCAAATTCAACATTAAATTTTGAATAATATGGGTGGGAATGATGGCCCAAATCTGCCCTAGGAAAGAGCAAACAAGGTTGTCCCAAATTTGCATAAAAAACCCCTTCATGTTGCAAAATTGTAATTACTAGAATGTGCATATGGCTGAAAATGATCATGGAAAATATCCTAAAGCATTTGTTGTCCAAAGGGTTTAGATAACCACTTTCAACACTAGAAATATCATAGATATGATCCCTTAAAGATCTCCAACAATCTCCATCAAAATTACATCTAAGCCTAGGACTTGTTTATTAATCAGACCACATATTTATATCATTAATAAATGTACCAAACCTTCACCTTCATGATGAGTGGAACAAGCTAGATTTTCAACACCAATACCTTCAAGGGCTTGTTCTTGCACATGTTTTTCGATGATGTCTTCAAACACTTCATCACGGTGTATGGAGTCACAAGGTACTTCTTCAACATGCATGGGCTCTTGATGATCTTTGTAGTTACTTGGGTGTTAGAATATTGAAAATATGAAAAAATCATACAACAATAAAAAACATGCATAGCATGAACTATTCTAGCCTTCTATCTAACCAAACAACAAAGAACATGAATAAAAACAAATATAAGAGAATAGACAAGAGAATACCAGATACATGTGCTAAAACCCCAAATGGAAAAACATCCATGGGAAGGGCAAAATATTCTTATTCCACAAAATATCTCCAACATTACAACTTGAGATCCACTCCACATATGTTATCCCATAGTATTACAAAAATGATCACAATGATACAATGTTTTTCGACTTTTTTTCTTCTCAAAGGCTCCCCTCACCTCTATTATATACCAAGAGGTATAGAAGAATAACACCTCTCTTTCACATTTGGGATAAATGATTTTCCACCTCTTTATATAATGAATGGTAAAACTAGTATTTTTCTACATTATAAATGTGAGATAACTCAATATCATAATATAACAAGTTATTTTGTTTGATTTTTCTTTCCAATGCTAGTTATGACATCTTATGACATCAACTAGACATCATTACGCATGTAATTATTGAAATTACTCATTCCAACACCCCCCCTTAATGATGACTGAGAGAGAAACACATAGAAGGAGGAAGATGTCATTACATCAACTATCCCCTTTGATGACAACTTCCCGCACTACCAACAAACTGTGAAGATACACAAATTTTGCCTCTGTCATGGATTTGATGAAGATATCAACTGCTTACTTTTCTATGGGGCAATACTCCATACAAATAACACCATCTGCAACAAGATCAAGAATGTAATGAGTATCCAAGCCATTGTGTTTAGTTTTGGAGTGATACACTGAATTGTAATCAAGCTGAATTGCACTCTGATTGACACATCTCAATCCAGTAGGAGACTTTTGTACTAGACCAAGCTCTGTTAGAACATGTCGGATCCACATTGCTTCTTTAGTTTCCCCATACTCTACTTCACAAGAAGAAAGAGAAAGAGTTCTCAACTTCTTACTAGACCACGAAATCAGACCTGAACCAAGCTGAAAGATATATCTTGCATTATATCTTCTATTTGAAGCATCCCCTGCCCAATTAGAATCTGTATAACCAAGGAGTGAGGCTGTAGCCTTTCTAGAATAATACACCATAATGCAATGTTCCCTATAAATATCTAATAATCCTCTTTGTTGTTGTCCAATGACTTTCATGAGGCTTTTGCATAAACCTCAAGACCATGTTGATTGCAAAAGAGATATCTGGTCTACTGTGTGTCAAATATATCAAAATTCCCGCAAGATGACGATACAATGTTGCATCAACAAGAGGAGTATCACAATCAACAATTAACTTTACATTGGACTGAAATGGTGTAGGTGACGACTTACAATCACTCATATGAAACCAAGCAAGCAAATCTGTCGCATACTTAGGATGAGAGAGTAAAATACCATCTACCATATGCCAAATCTGTAGACCCAAATAATAATGTAATAGGCCTACATCGATCATTTCAAATTCACTTTAAGATTATCCTTCATTTCCTATATCAAAGTAAGCTAGATACCAGTAATAATAAGATCATCCACATAAAGTAAAATTATGAGAACATCATCATCAAAGTGCTTGACATACAATTTGGATCAAATACACACTGCTTAAAACCATTCTTCAAGAAATAAGCATCAATCTTTTGATACCATACTCTAGGTGCTTGCTTAAGACCATATAAAAACTTGTTCAATTTGCATACCAAACTTGAAGTTTTAGCAGTAATAAAGCCAGGTGGTTGTTGCACATAAATGTCTTCACTAAGATCACCATTCAAAAACGCACTCTTGACATCGATTTGGAGTATTTCCCATTGATGCGACGCACCAAGTGAAATAATAGTTCTTATTGTGTTCATTCTAGCAACCAGAGAAAAAGTTTCAATATAATCTATACCTTCTTGTTGAGAGAATCCTTTTGCTACTAACCAAGCTTTATGTTTTTCAATCTGTTTGTTTGTAGTAAACTTTGTTTTATACATCCACTTACTGTTAATTTTGAGCATTAATTCAATATACTCTAGAATCTTTACTGAGAGAATAACATGTACAGCATATCAAGTATAACAATGCATATCAATCACACCAAGCAATCACATGAGACAATAGACACACAGATTTTCACTAGGGAAAACCATAAAGGTGAAAAACCCCACAACTTCCTCAGAGATAGAAAGAGCAATGATACAACCCAAGTACAAGAGATAGTCTTCTCCTAGCAGCTGAACCTCCTCCTCACTTGTGCGCCACTTTCCGAGTAGTGTAGAAGTGAATAATGAGATGATCAAATAGAGTCATCCCGCACTCTATTTATACATGACCTAACCTGCCTAACAACCTAGCAGGGCCGACTTGTCTAACTCAGTCTAATAACCCATGGTTATACTAATTAGGGCCGACCCCACACTCGGTGGTCTAATAACCCATCACCGCAAGTTACGACATTTGCGACACTTGTCAATACAAATGACGACACTTTCGTATAGAGGAATAATAACATCTCTATAGGAGTACAATATACATAGGTGAAATACATTCCGAAGTTACATATACATCAACACTCCCTCTTAACTAGGAAGGTATTTCTTGACACAGATCTGTTAGCACAAGTCTTCTTCCTTGGGTCATCATCATCGAATCATCGTCATCGTCACTGCTGCTGTTATCTCAATCAATCTCCAATCTACTCGTCATAGGAAGTTCTACAGAGCCAGTCCTTTTTCATACTGGATGTAGGCCCACCACCTGTAGTTGTTCATCATCAGTGGTCATATTGTGGATCCCAGGACTAATTACGTGCGTCAACAAAACCTCGAAAGAGCATCCCAGGACTGATTACGAGCATACTGCTCAACCTATTGGATCTCCCAGGATCTTTTACATGTAATTGCACAACCTGTCCACGACCACAGAGTATCATCCTGATACTCATGATCATATTGATCATTGTCCACTAAGCACAGTCCAGATGCACACAACACAACACTTACACTCACCGGCATGGAAGGACTTTCCTCTGACCATCCGGGAAAGGCTCAACACTCACATCAACGCATATGGGAGAACACATCTACCGCCATGTCGGAAAGGCTCTGCACTTACATCAACGCACATGGGAGAACACATCTATGACTATGTCAGAAAGGCTCTCCACTTACATCAACGCACATGGGAGAACACATCTACCACCATGTCGGAAAGGCACTGTGCATTTGCATCTTAGGACTCATCACACACGATCCACCTGATCATGTCAAGGCATCTACCTGATGCATATCATCATACATGATCTACCTGATCATATAATGTATCTACCTGATACATATCATCACACATGATCTACCTGATCATATAATGTATCTACCTGATACATATACAAATACATGATATCATAACAAGCATCCAACATGATGCATATACATGTACATGATCCAACTGACCATAACAAGCATCCAAAATGATTCATACAAAGCAGTAACTGGAGCATTGTCCTGATGCTCATCATCCAACGCTTACTAAGCCACACTGCCTCACAACTAGCCGAACAAGCTACAACATACTCTGTTTCGGTTGTACTCAGTGCTACGTAGGATTGCTTCCTGCTAAACCAAGAGATCACACCTGATCCCATACTGAAGCAGCACCCAGAAGTGCTCTTCCTATTTGCAACACTGCTCGCCCAGTCCGAATCAACATAGCCCTGCAGGTTAAACTTTTGATTCGCATCATACTTGAGCACATTATCAACCGTACCCTTCAGGTACCTCAGAATATGCTTTACAGCAACCAGGTGAACACCTCTCGGATCTGTCAGGAACTGGCTCAATGTGTTCACTGCAAAGCAAATATCTGGTCTCGTATTCGTCAGGTACATCAAGGACCCAATCATCTGACTATACATCGTGATATCAACCGGCTCAGATGAAGCATCACACTGAAGCTTCAGGTTCGATGCCATAGGTGTGGCCATGGCCTTGCAGTCCATCATCCCGAATCTCTTCAGGATCTCTACTGCATACTTCCCTTGTCCAAGGAAGATCCCATCTGTACTCTGCAACACTTCCATGCCTAGAAAATAGTGCATCATCCCCAAGTCCTTCATCTCAAACTCGGCAGCAAGCTTCCTCTTGGTATCGACAATCGATCCATCCTCACCTATAACAAACAGGTCATCCACATACATAAGTAGTATCACAAGATTGCCTTCCTCAACCTTGTAGTAAAGGTTGGAATCCGCTTTACTCTTGGTAAATCCCAAACTGGATAGAAAGCTGTCTATCCTACCATACCGAGTCCTAGGAGCTTGCTTCAAGCCATACAAGGCTTTCTTCAACCTGCACACATGTGACTCTCTATCATGTGTCTCAAAACCAAGTGGTTGCTCCACATACACTTCCTCCTCGACTACACCATTGAAGAAAGCTGTCTTGACATCCATTTGGTGTATCTTCCATTTCATCAATGCAACCAGAGCAAGTACTGATCTGATGGAAGTGTATCTGGCCACATGAGCAAAAGTCTCTTCATAATCAATCCCTTCTTTCTGGGAGAAGCCACGAGCTACAAATTTCGCTTTGTATTTCTCTATTCTTCCATCTGCAGCATGATTGATCTTGTAGATCCATTTAGAAGTCACCACAGACTTCCCTTCAGGTCTTGGGACCACATCCCAAACATCATTTTTCATGATCGATTGGTATTCCTCGACCATGGCATCCTTCAATTCTTTCTTTTATGTTGCTTCTTCATAATTGGAAGGTTCTTTGTTCATAATGTCACAGAGTAAGGCAACATCGCTGGTATGTGATCTAGTCCTCTTCTTTTATCTGTGTTCTTCTTCTGGGATGCCATACCTTTCTGCATCTTGAATGAGCTCTCTATCCCATGTCGGTTTCCTCTTGTGAGAGTTCTTCTCATGGGGTGGATCTACAGGTTCTTGCGGATCTTCTATTTCACGATCTGCATCTGGAATTGCTTCAGTCATGGTGGTGTCTTGAAATCTAATTTCCTTTGGTTCTTCATGATCTTCAACAGGTGTTTTCCTTGACTTGATGAAGGCTGAGTTTTCATCAAATGTTACATCCCTGCTGACATCAATCTTCTTGAACCCTGGAAAATATATCCTGTAAGCCTTCGAGCTTTCACTATACCCCACAAAGATGCCCTTCTCTCCTGAAGGATCTAGTTTTGTCCTCTTTTCCTTTGGGACATGAGTATATACTAGACAACCAAATATTCTGAGATGGCCGACTTCAGGTTTCTTACCAGAGAAGACCTCTTCTGGTGTCTTGTTCTCCAATATCTTGTGAGGTGTTATGTTCTACACATACACAGCTGTCCTAACTGCTTCTGCCCATAGATGCATAGTCAAATCCTAGTCATGGAGCATTTCCCGTGCTACTTCCATGATTGTTCTATTCTTTCTTTCTGCAACTCCATTTTGTTGTGGATTGTAGGGAGCAGTCAACTCCCTCTTAATCCCTGAATCACTCCATAACTTCTTGAAATTACTTGAAGTGAAATCTTCGCCATTGTTGGATGTGAAAGTCTTGATCTTCTTATCAGTTTGATTTTCCACCAAGGCTTTGAATTTCTTGAACTTATCAAACACTTCATCTTTGTTCTTCAAGAAGTAAACCCAAGTCTTCCTAGAGAAGTCATCAATGAAAGAGACATAGTATACATACCCACTCAGAGAACTGGATGACATCGGACCGCATACATCGGAGTGGATAATTTCCAAGATTCCTTTAGCTTTGCTTTCACTACTTGGAAATGTCTTCTTAATGTTCTTTTCTTTTGCACATCCTTTGCAAACACCTTCATGCTTTGTCTTGATTTCAGGAAGACCTTCTATAGCGTTACTTGCAATTGGAAGTGCTCTGTAGTGCACATGTGCAAGCCTTCTATGCCAAAGTTCACTTGGCTCCATGGATTCATGTACCATGACATGTTTAGGTTGTCCCTTCAATTTGTACAATCCTCCCTCTTGCTCTCCAATCACTACTTCATCATCCATGGTTTTACTCTTTGGCCACATTAAGACTTGGCCATCTACAAATGCAACCCTCATGCCCTTTGCATCCAATGCGGATATGGAGAGTAGGTTCTTTTTGAGCCCAGGTACATATAGAACCTCTTTCATCTTCAAAGACTTCCCAGAATCTACGTTGTAGGAGGCTTCACCACTTCCTTTGATATGATATTGATAGTCATCCCCAAGTTTCACCTTATGGGGTGATTCATGTTAAGATAGATTTACAAAAGATTCTTTAAACCCAGTCATGTGTTTGGAAGCCCCACTATCAATAAGCCAATCATTACATCCATGAGAGATAGTACCTGTGAGAGCAGAGATTAGAACATATTCATCTTTGCTTGATGAGTCATCACTTTCTGCGCTAGCCTTTTTCTTGGGAGGTTCATCATCCTCAGCAGCATGAGCATGATATCTCTTCTTCTTGTTGAAGTTGTTATTGTCATCTTTCTTCTTCTTGGGACAATCTACAGCAAAGTGTCATTTCTCATTGTATGTGAAGCATCTGAGATCTTTCTTATCTTTATGATAATGATGGTGTGAAGATTTCTTGAAATGAGAATGCTCCCTCTTTGACCTTCCTTTATTGGTGTGTGCTGCGAGAGCTTGATCTTCATTTTCCATCTTTTCTTCTCAGTTCACAAGCCTTGCTTCTTCTTGTGAACATTCCTCCCATAGTCTGCTGAAGGAGATCAACTTCCTTCTTGCACAAATTCCTTGGATAAAGGAATCCCATGACCTAGGTAAGCCATTCAAAATGGTCATGACAATTTCACCATTCTCCACCACTTCATCCACAGCTTCAAGTTGTTCTTTGATCTGAGAGACCTTGGAGAAATAAGATTGAATGGTCTATCCATTCTGAAGCTTTACCCCTTTCAATTGATTCCGCAGAGTCATCTTCGGATTTATGTTCTTCTCTTCAAATAGCTTGGTCAGGGAATCAAACATCTCCTTAGGTGTCTTCAGGGATGACACATGTGGAATGAGATGGTCTTTGATAGAATCAACAATAATTCTCTTAGCCTTGACCAAGTTCTTCTTATGTAAGGCCTTAGCCTCTTCTTTTTCTGGGACAGGGACCTCAGAACTTATATAGGTATCCAATTCATTTTCTTCCAGGATTAACCCAATCCTATACTTCCATGCTCGGAAGTTATCAGCCCCTTCGAGCTTATCCTCAAGCTTGGTGTGGCGAGACATCTTTAAAGATTACTTCAAATGGAAATAAAAAAGATTTAGGTCTTACCACTTGATTTGCAAAAATCTGGATCTGGAGATGAATTAGGGTTTGTTAGAGAAACCCTAAAAATTCAAAATGTGAATTTCAAACTTCTGAAAGGATAGAAAGATGCGCTTTGATGAGTTGATCAACCTGGTATACTTAGAATTTGAAATATGCAAAGTTTCACCCTTCTGAAAATGCCTTTTAGTCTTCCCAGATTCACTGGGGAGGACCCCGAATTGGTATTTGAGTTTCCCGGAGTTTCACCCAACCAAAAATCTTGATCCAAAGCTCTAAACTTTGATTTTTCCAAGGAGCTTCGAGCGATGTCTTCAGATTTCAAAAATTCCTATTTTTGTGGAAACCCTAATTTTTAGGGAAAAAAATGAAAGTGCCCAGAATTGAATGATGATTGGACAGAAAGATTCACCTTGATGAGTAGAGTCAATCTACCTTATTGCCTTTCCAAAATATGTGGAGAGAAACCCAATAAACAAGAAACCCTAGTTTCTGCCACTGTATAGTGTCTTCTTCTCAGGTTAGCTCTGATACCATGTTAATTTTGAGCATTAATTCAATATAGTCTAGGATCCTTACTAAGAGAATAACATGTACAACATATCAAGTATAACAATGCATATCAATCACACCAAGCAATCACATGAGACAATAGACACACAGAGTTTCACTGGGGAAAACCATAAAGGTGAAAAACCCCACAACTTCCTCAGAGATAGAAAGAACAATGATACAACCCAAGTACAAGAGATAGTCTTCTCCTAGCAGCTGAACCTCCTCCTCACTTGTGCGCCACTTTCCGAGTAGTGTAGAAGTGAATAGTGAGATGATCAAATAGAGTGCATCCCGCACTCTATTTATACATGACCTGACCTACCTAATAACCTAGCAGGGCCGACTTGTCTAACTTAGTCTAATAACCCATGGTTATACTAATTAGGGCCGACCCCACACTCGGTGGTCTAATAACCCATCACTGCAAGTTACGACACTTGCGACACTTGTCAATACAAATGACAACACTTTCGTATAAGGGAATAATACCATATCTATAGGAATACAATATACATAGGTGAAATACATTCCGAAGTTACATATACATCAACACTTACATCCAACTAAGTTCTTTCTAGGAGGAAGGGAAACACGAGTCCAAGTCTTGTTCTTCATTAACAAATCATACTCAGTTTGCATGGATTTCACCCATTTAGGCTTATGGTTGGCTTGAGAATAGGTAGAGGGATCATCTATGGTCAAAAATTTAGTCATAAGAGCAAAGTTAGATCTAGTTCTACGAGTACAAGAAGGAAGAGCAATCTCAGAACCTGCAGATTCAAGAGTTTTCCGAGCCCAAATAGGAAGAGAAGTATTGGTAGGACCTGTAGTAGTATTTTTAGAATATTCAGGTGGAGCACTTGAAGAAGAAGGTGAACTAGGATCAATAATAGGTATAGAGGGAGAGGAAGGAGTGTTAAGTTTATACTAATTTGGCTAGCAAGATCACTGAAAGAAACACAATCACAAGATAGACAGAGATTTTACCGTGGGAAACCCTTATGGGGTAGAAAACCCAGCAAAGCTTTCCTCAATAAGATGATCAACCAAATACAAGATGTACTCCAAGACTAGAGCTCCTTCTCTACCTCCTATGCAAACCTCTCTCTCACTTGTGCGCTACTTTCCGAGTGATGGAAGTGTGAGATAAGTGAGAAACATCCTCCTCTACTTATACTTGTTTCCCGACTGACTTTTTACCCTATGGGGCCGACCTCTCCTAAGAGAGTCTAATAACTCCTAATAAAATAACTCAGGGCTGACCCCCACATGGTAGATCTAATAACCCTGGTTACCACAATCCCTCGGAGGAATAAACATCTCCGGATACATAGTAAGGTCCCATCGGAGGAATGAAACATCTCCGGAATAATACAAATATAATATTCTTAGAAGTTACAATATTTCAACACTCCCCCTTAACGAGAAGGATATTATAACAACATCTGCAGGAGCAAGGAGTCATCACATCATACATGATACATCTGTAAATCATTGGAAGCTTTCTTTATACATCATCATCGGTAACTCAAGCAGTTACTGGAACATAATCAATACTGGAACATCAGCACCATCAGTATTGAGTCTTCATCTTTTGCAGCACTTGACCAGCTACAACGACATCTCATGATCATCCACATCGTCATCTAAATCATCACGAGCAGCAACATCGTCATCTAGGTCATCACGATCAGCATCATCGTCATCTAGATCATCACGAGCAGCAGCATTGTCATATAGATCATCACGATCAGCAGCATTGTCATCTAGACCATCACGATCAGCAACATACTCTGCAATACACATGATCCAATTACGGGATGATCAATCCCTCTCATTTTAGGACATAGGTCCAAGGATGATACAATCTTGATCTGCTTACGGGATGATCAATCCCTCTCAATTTAAGACATCTCTCATGTCTATGGACGATACAATCCAGATCAACTTATAGGATGATCAGTCCTTATCCTTTTAAGACACCTCATCATGTCTAGGGACGATGCAATCCCAATCTACTTACAGGATGATTAATCCTTATCACTTTAAGACACCTCACCATGTCTAGGGATGATGCAATCCCAATCAGCTTACAGGATGATTAGTCCTTATCACTTTAAGACACCTCACCATGTCTAGGGACGATGCAATCCCAACCAGCTTACAGGATGATTAGTCCTTATCACTTTAAGACACCTCACCATGTCTAGGGACGATGCAATCCCAATAAGCTTACAGGATGATTAGTCCTTATCACTTTAGGACATAAGTCCAAGGATGATGCAATCCTGATCCACTTACGGGATGATCAATCCCTATCACTTTAGGACATAAGTCCAAGGACGATGCAATCTTGATCCACTTACGGGATGATCAATCCCTATCACTTTAGGACATAAGTCCAAGGACGATGCAATCCTGATAATCCTCTTAGACAAAGTCTAATCACCATTTCATCGACCTCATCATCGGAATAGACAACCTCATCATCAACCTCATCGTTGGAACAGGTAGCCACATCATCGATATAGTATCAATACAGGCATACATACAAGTATCCTCATCAATACAAGTATACATACAAGTATCCTCTTCAATACAAGTATACATATCATCAATGCAAGTATCCTCATCAATACAAGTATACATACAAGTATACTCATCAATACAAGTATACTCATCAATACAAGTATACATATCATCAATATAAGTATCCTCATCAATACAAGTATACATAACATCAATACAAGTATTCTCATCAATACAAGTATCCTAAGTATACATATCATCAATACAAGTATCCTAAGTATACATACAAGTGTCCATACAAGTATCCTCATCATTGATACAAGTATCCTCATTGATACCAGTATCCAAATATCATCATTGACCATGTCACTCCCCCTTTCGAGGAGGGTCCTTCTAAACTACACCAAGCTTGTCTCGAAAATACTCAAACTTTACTCGAGACAGAGGTTTGGTCAATATATTAGCGATTTGTTCATCAGTGCTTACATACTCGAGCTTGATAGCTCCTTTCTGCACCATATCTCGTATATAGAAATATCGGATCTCTATGTGCTTTGACTTATCATGGAATACTGGATTTTCTATCATCTTTATACAACTCTGGTTGTCACACAGGATCACAGTGGGTTCCATCTCTAAGTCAAACAAACCTTATAGCAGCTTTTGAAGCCATATTGCTTCACAACTAGCAGAGCATGCAGCTATATATTCTGCTTCAGCTGTGCTGAGAGCCACACTTGACTGCTTCCTGCTAAACCACGAGATCATGGCAGATCCCATACAATAACATCTGCCCGATTTACTCTTCCTGTCTGATATGCTACTTGCCCAATCAGCATCAGTGTAGCCATACAATCTGAAGTCATGACCTCCACGATAGTATAGACCAAAATCTATCGTACCCTTTAGGTACTTCATCACATGCTTTGCAGCAATAAGGTGAACTCGTCTAGGTTCCACTAGATACTGACTTCGGGTGTTCACTGCAAAGCATATATTTGGTCTGGTATTTGTTAGATACATTAATGACCCAATAATCTGTCTGTATAGAGTCATGTCCACTAATTCTGAAGAGTCATCAGCTAACATCTTCAAGATGGAATCCATGGAAGTGGCCATGGCTTTGCATTCCAACATATCAAATCTTTTCAGGATTCCCACAGCATACTTACCTTGGTTGAGGAAGATTCTCTTTGGACCTTGCCATACTTCTAGACCTAAGAAGTAGTGTATCAATCCAAGATCTTTCATCTCAAATTCCGAAGAGAGTTTCTTCTTGTACTCGATAATCTGTTTCTCATTTCCCATTAGAAATATATCATCCACATATAGCAACAATATGACTGGTTCATCATTCATGATCTTGAGATAAAGACTAGGATCAACTTTACTTTTGGTAAAGCCCAAGTTTGCCAAGAAACTGTCAATTCTGCCATACCAAGCTCTGGGAGCTTGCTTCAACCCATATAAGGCTTTCTTCAGTTTGCATACATGGGTTCTTCCATCTTCTGCCTCAAATCCTTGTGGTTCTATGTACACTTCTTCCTCAATCACACCATTCAGGAAGGCCGTCTTTACATCCATCTGGTGTAGATTCCATTTCATCATGGATGCAAGTGCCATGATGGTTCTAATAGAAGTGTACCTTGCAACTGGGGCAAATGTTTCTTCATAGTCAATTCCCTCTTTCTGAGAGAATCCTCTGGCTACAAATCTTGCCTTATATTTTTCAATGCTACCATCTGCAACATGTTTTATCTTGAATATCCATTTGGAAGATACCACACTTTTATCTTTTGGTTTGGGAACTATATCCCAAACATCATTCTTCATTATTGACTGGTGTTTTTTAGTCATTGCTTCTACCCACTCTTTCTTTTGAACTGCCTCTTCATAGCTAGTGGGTTCTTGATTCACAAGATCACACATCAAAGCCACATAGTTGGATACCAGCTTTGGTTTCTTCCTTTTTCTAGTGGAGCCTTCAGGAGCTCCATACTTTTCAACTCTTTGAATAATGTCTCTGGCCCATGCTGGCCTTCTTTTTCTTGATAAGTTTGTAATAGGGGGTTCTTGTGGTTCTAACATGTCATGGTCTTCTGGTGTAGCATCTTCAGAGATGGGTACAGCCTCTGTGATTCTGGGAGGTGCATTTTCTTCATAGACTTCTTCATGTTGACACTTCCTAGATCTCTTGAGAGCTGCTTCTTCATCAAATGTCACATCCCTACTTATTTCCATATGATGAAAACCTGGGATGTAAATTCTGAATGCTTTGGATGATTCACAATATCCAACAAATATTCCCTTCTTACCAGAAGGATCCAACTTGGTTCTCTTTTCTTTTGGAATGTGAATATACACTGGACATCCAAATATTTTGAGATGACTTACCTCAGGCTTCTTTCCTGTGAACACTTCTTCTGGAGTCTTGAAATCAAGAGCACCATGGGATAGTCTATTTTGCACATAGACTGCTGTCCTAGCTGCTTTAGCTCACAGATACATAGGTAGGTCTTGATCATGTATCATTGTCTTTACATTTTCCATGATGGTTCTATTTTTTCTTTCCGCAACACCATTTTGTTGAGGATTGTAGGGAGTGGTTAGCTCCCTCTTGATTCCAGCTTCCTTACAAAAATCTTCAAAGTCTTTTGAAGTATATTCTCCGCCATTATCTGTCCTGAGTATTTTGATTTTCTTTTCTGAATGATTCTCTATCAGGGCTTTGAACTCTTTGAACTTTCTAAAGACTTCATTCTTTCCTTTTAGAAAGTATATCCAAGTCTTCCTTGAATAATCATCAATAAATGTGACATAGTATTCATATCCACTCAAAGATGTGGAGGGCATTGGTCCACATACATCAGAGTGAATTAACTCCAAGGTACTTGTAGTCTTTGTTTCACTCTTTGGAAATGGGTTCTTGATATTTTTTCCCTTTTGCACATCCTTTGCATGTGCCATCATGATCAATCTTTAAGTCTGGATGACCTATAACTACCTTGCTTACATGAGGTAGTGCCTTGTAGTTAATGTGAGCAAGTCTCCTATGCCATAGCTCATTTGGGCTACTGGCTTCATGTACAAGGGCAGCTTCTGGATGGCCCTTGAGCTTGTACAGACCTCCTTCCTCTTCACCAATGATAATTGCATCCTTGATAGATTTACCTTTGGACCACATTAATACTTGTCCATCAATGAATGCAACCCTATAACCTTTCTTATTCAATGCTGAGATGGAAAGCAAGTTCTTCTTCAATCCTGGTACATACAATATTTCTTTCATCTTCATGGGGGTTCCAGAATCAAGCTTGTAGCTTGCTTCACCAATTCCCTTGATGGGATATTGATAGTCATCTCCTAAAGATACCTTTTGTGGAGAGGTCTTTTCTTCAAGTCTTGAGAGAGTCTTCTTCTGACCTGTCACGTGCTTTTAAGCACCACTGTCAATAAGCCATGTATCTTCTCCAGGTGTTATAGATCCAGAGAGTGCGGAGAATAGAACATACTCTTCTGCATCTACTTCTTCATTTCTCCTAGATCTTCTCTTGAAGAATGTCCTTTCTTCCTCTTCTTCTTCTCTTCTAGGTCTTTTCTTGTGAGGCCTTTCTTCCTCTTCTACTTCTTCTTCACTATCATCTTCTGCAAGATGTGCTTGATGTCTTTTGTGATGAGAACCCTTTTTCTTCTTTAGAGGACAATATTTAGCAATGTGTCCTATTTTGTGACAAGTAAAACATTGGAATGAGGAGTAATCTCTTCTTTGATTAGTTCCTCTTTTTTTTTGAAATCTTTGTGGAGGATGAGACTCCTTGTGACTATCCTTCTTGAAGTAGGATTGATTCCTTCTTCTCTTGGTGTGGGTGGCCAAGGCTTGGTCATCTTCTTTGAGCAAGCCTTCTCTGTTTGCAACCCTAGCTTCTTCTTGAATGCAATCCTCCCAAACCACATCAAATTTCATATTTTCTTTTCTGGCACACATGGTTTGGATGAATGACTCCCAAGGTCTAGTGAGACCATTTAGAGCAGTCATGACTAGTTCATCTTCATCAAGGGTATCTCCAATAGCATCTAGTTGTTCCTTGAATTAACAAACCCTTGAGAAATAGTCTTGAATAGATTCTCCTTTATTCATCTTGGTGCTCTTCAATTGAGCTTTCAGGTTCATCTTCCTATTGATGTTCTTTCCTTCATACATTCTGGAAAGGGCATCATACATTTCCTTTGGGGTCTTCTTGGATGTCACTTGGGGAATCAAGTGGTCCTTAATGGAATCAGCAATGATTATCTTTGCCCTAATCAAGTCCCTCCTATACTTCTCTTTGGCTTCATCTTCTGTAGGTTCTGCAACCTCATCTTTGATATATTGGGCAAGATCATTCTCCTCAAGGATGAGACCAATTCTATATTTCCATGCCCAGAAATTTTCTATACCCTCTAGCTTGTCTTCAAGCTTAGTGCTTGGAGCCATCTTCTTTAGGGATCAAAGAGATTGAAGTTCCTCAAGGGATAGAATAACACTGTGATGAACCTACAATAATTAATTAATGCAAATACACAAGATATCAGAAATAATAGAACTCAGAATCCCTTTTATATTGATCACGGGCCACTTCGAGGGAGCAACCTCCTTTGAGCAAGCTCAATACAATTAACTTCACGGTGCCTTCATAGGCCTCAACACACACTTATATACTAAGTCTAGGCGCCAATACCATGGGTCAATACTATGTGTCAATACAAACCATGGGCTAAGTCTAGGCGCCAATACTATGAGTCAAAACCATGGGACATATAATACTATGGGACGACTTACAAAGCATATGTGTCCAATACTATGGGTCAATACTATGGGCTAATATAAACTATGGATCAACAAATATTACGGGACGACTTACAAAGCATATGCGTCCAACAACAATATACTAACAAGGTAAAGACATGGGTTCCTAACATCCCCTCTCCCTTAGAAAAAGCTTTGTCCTCAAAGCTTTAGATGTGGAAATTGATGCAGAATCTGAAGGAGTAGGTCCCCTGTAGCATCCTCAGGTTGCATTCCAAGCCACTGGCGCCTTTGGAGTTTCAGGGAGGATTGCATGGAAGGCTGTAGACGAAGAAGAACCATATCAACGATGTGAAAAGTGCGCTCAGAACGGTGTTGATCGGCTTGTTGTTTTAGTCGAATTCTTGCCATGTGAAAATTGTCCTGCAGAATGAGAAGAAGCTGATCACGGTTTCGAAGAATTGAGTCAATTGCCTGAACTGGGGAGCTGCTGAAGGTGTATGGAAGAAGAACTGGTGGTGCCTGTCCAGAGACTGCTTCATATGGTGTCCTTTGAGATGTAGTACTATACCACTAGAGCGTTTCTAGGAAATCCATAGAAATAGTTGTCCAAATCTGTGGAGGGACGGGTAAGGGTTCAAGCAGTCCCGAAAGGAGGGTCGTTTCACCCTTGTTGACCTGGAAAGTATCATAGTCAACCACCATCCATTGAATTGTCCTTTTGAGTCCCTGCCAAAAGAAGTTACATTGTTCCTGGTCATACGTTTTGAGAAACCCAGAGTGCCCTACTGATGAAGAAGCATGGAGTTCATAGAAGAGATAGCCCCGTTGAACAGATTGCAACCAATTTGGAACAAGAAGAGAAATAGCTGTAAGAGAGCAAGGATGGACAAAACAATCAGCCTGTTTGGTAATCCGAGGATCAATGAAGTTATGAGTGCTACCAGAATCAATGAGTATGGTAAGAGGGAGCTTCTTGAAGTATCCCCTGACTCGCATTGTTTGTGGGGTGGTGACGTCGGTTACAGCATGGAGAGAGATCTCGGGTGGGTCGTCCTGAGATGGGGTGTCAACAGGCGAGTGTTGAATGTCGACCTGATCATCTACTGTATCTGGAGCTTCTTCATCAAGTTCTAAGGCAGGCGGAGAATCCACATTCAAGAGATAGAGCTTTTGTTGAACACATCTATGTCCCCGAGTGAATTTCTCATCACCATTATAACAAAGCCCTTTTTCTTGGCGTGACTGCATCTAGTCTATTTCAGACAAATGTTTGATAGGAGTTGGTTGAGGAGTAAGCGTGATGGGAGGTCGTTGGGAACCCATATTTCTAAAGGGAACAAAGGTGGGTTTGGAGCGTTGTTGAGCTGCGATCTTGTCCTCTGCCAACTTAGCCAACCCTATGACTTCCATCATTGTGTTGGGATAGAACATTTTGATCTCTGAGCGGATTTCATCCTTGAGACCATTGATAAAACAACTCCTGTAGAATTCATCAGATAATCCTTCTGTGTGATTGGCCAGTTTCTCAAATTCTGTCTGATACTCTTTCACTGTACCCATTTGGTGAAGTTTAGTGAGTGCTCCTATGAAGTCATCAAAAGCACTAGGACCAAATCGTGACAAAAGGAGTTGGCAAAAATCTGTCCAATTTGGCTCGGGATGAGCTTTAATGTACCAACGGTACCATTGAAGGGCTTCCTGTTCCAAATGAAAGGATGTAAGTGGAACTTTCTGGACATCAAAAGTATTATGCAGATTGAAATATTGTTCTACTCGATATATCCATCCAGTCGGATCAGTACCATTGAAGCGAGGAAAATCAAGCTTTGGCCCACGAAAATTGCTAGAAGAGAACCCGGTGGCTGCAAAAGATTTTGGTTGTCGGTTATTGTTCATGGCTGAATGCTGAAGATGGAGACTGTGAAATTTTTCATCCAAATCTTGGAGTTTGGTTTGGATGGCTGCAAGTGCTTCCTCCATGGTATTGGCTCCTGTGCGAGTGACAACCATAACCAATAATTTTTTTTTTTGTGGGGGGGGGGGGGATGGATAGAAAAACACAAACACAAGCTTATTTAGTAAGAGGAAATTTGGATTTGGGAAAAACTCGGAGGGGTAATTGGGGTTTGACTATGTTTTCGACACCTTCTGAGGGACAGGGAAGCAAAAAATGGGGATTTCAAAAGCGGGAACTCTATGGTAAAATTTGAAGGCAATCGGGTGAAAATTAAAGAAGTTATGGCAAACCCTAAAAATAGACAAATGTGGGATTTCTGGTCTTGGGAAGTGGAATTTGGGATAGGGTCTTCAGGAATGAAATATGCAGAATGGGATTGCAGGAATGTCAGTGAAGTTTCAGGGAAAACAGAGTTGAAATAAGGGAGATATGGCTGAAAAACAATGATTTTTTTTTTTTTTTTTTTTTTTTTTTTTTTTTTTTTTTTTTTTTTTTTTTTTTTTTTTTTTTTTTTTTTTTTTTCTTCTTCAGAAATGTATCGGCAACAACGGCGCAGAAGGGATTGAAAACAGATGGATCTGAAACGACGACTGGATCTGGAACGACTTTCAGAATAGATCTGAAACGGTTGGATCTGGAGCGGAAGTGATCGGCAACAGTTCAACTGAAAATAGATATGGACCCCAGTTATGTACGACTTTCTAACAGCTCAGGTGTTTCACTCGGCCACCAATGCTGTCTGACGGCTTGCGTATTGGGGCAGTACCCCTCACTCCACGGCTCAGGTAAAACTGATAACCGCTTTGCCACAAACGACAACTCTTGGTTTACCTCACGGGTGGGAACTAGTCAATCAGGTAGGGGTCATTGCCCTTTTCGCTGGCAGGTCCTCTCAATGGGCCAACTACTTTGGGGTTCCTGTGGTACTCCTCACAATGAGTTTTAGGGCTTATGCCCAAGTACTTCCCACAGTTAAGCGGATATAGATTATTCCCAAATCCGAAGCTGCAACAGATGCGAAAAAAAAATTTGGCAGAAATTCCACCCAACGAGCCCAAGAAAGTGCTCTGATACCAGATGTGATGAACCTGCAATAATTAATTAATGCAAATACACAAGATATCAGAAATAATAGAACTCAGAATCACTTTTATATTGATCACGGGCCACTTCGAGGGGGCAACCTCCTTTGAGCAAGCTCAATACAATTAACTTCACGGTGCCTTCATAGGCCTCAACACACACTTATATACTAAGTCTAGGCGCCAATACCATGGGTCAATACTATGTGTCAATACAAACCATGGGCTAAGTCTAGGCGCCAATACTATGAGTCAAAACCATGGGACATATAATACTATGGGACAACTTACAAAGCATATGTGTCCAATACTATGGGTCAATACTATGGGCTAATATAAACTATGGATCAACAAATACTACGGGACGACTTACAAAGCATATGCGTCCAACAACAATATACTAACAAGGTAAAGACATGGGTTCCTAACAAACACTTACCAGGATATGTGCTTGATTGAAAGTTCTGGTGTGTTCTACTTTTGGAAACTTCAACTTTTCACTTTCCGGATCTGCAACAAAATTTTTGATTTATCGCACTTTTGGTCAAACTAGGGTTTGACTTTCCCAGAGTTCTACCCAACCAAAAAGTTCGATCTAGGGCTCAAAAGTTCGATTTTAAGAAGGGCTATCCAGCCATGTAATCAGAATCCAAAAAATACTAACTTTTGCAGAAACCCTAATTTTCATCGAATAGAGAGAGAGATATTTTCACCTTGTGAAAGATGTCCTATTCAGGCTAGCTTTGATACCATGTTAAGTTTATACTAATTTGGCTTGCAAGATCATTGAAAGAAACACAATCACACGATAGACATAGATTTTACCTTGGGAAACCCTCATGGGGTAGAAAACCCAACAAAGCTTTCCTCAATAAGATGATCAACCAAATACAAGATGTACTCCAAGACTAGAGCTCCTTCTCTACCTCCTATGCAGATCTCTCTCTCACTTGTTACTTTCCGAGTGATGGAAGTGTGAGATAAGTGAGGAACATCCTCCTCTACTTATACTTGTTTCCCGACTAACTTTTTACCCTATGGGGCCGACCTCTCCTAAGAGAGTCTAATAACCCCTAATAAAATAACTCAGGGCCGACCCCCACATGGTAGATCTAATAAACCTGGTTACCACAATCCCTCGGAGGAATAAACATCTCCGGATACATAGTAAGGTCCCATCGGAGGAATGAAACATCTCCAGAATAATACAAATATAATATTCTTAGATGTTACAATATTTCAACAAGGAGTAATAGAGACATGGGTAACATAAGGTGAAGGAAAATTCAAGGTAACACGAGGTTCAACAGACTCAGGAGGAGGAGGCTTCATCAAATTGAACATATCGCTTAATAATGACACCTTGGGTAGAGTGATCAAACAACCTGTACGCTTTAGAATCCTGACAATAATCGATGAAAATACATTTGTGAGACTTGGGTTTTAACTTTTTCCATTTTTCATTCGAGATATGAACCCAACATTCAATGCCAAATAATTTAACATAAGGTTTTCTTCCATTCAATTTTTCCTCAGGAGTAACTTGCAAAATTGTTTTGGTAGGAACTCTATTCAAGATATAATTAGCACAACAAAGAGAGTAAGCCCACAAACATCTATGTGATCCTTTAGAATAAAACATACATGTAGCCATCTCAACCAAAGTTCTCTTCTTTATTTTAGCTACCTCATTTTGTTGTGTATAAGGAACAATCTTTTGATGTTGAATACCATGCTTAGATAAATATGCATTAAATTTCTTTTTAATGAATTCCCCCCCATTATCAATTCTCAAAATCTTAATACTTTTACTATATTCATTCTCAACCATGGATTTACATTTTTGAAAAATACCAAAGGTTTGACTTTATGTTTCAAAAAATAAACCCAAGACTTGTGACTATAATCATCATTAAAAGTAAGAAAATAAACTGCATGAGACAAATAAGGAGTTTTAAGAGGACCACAAATATCACTATGAAATAGTTGCAATGGTTCTTTAACATGCCAAGCTTTACCTTTATCAAACATTTCATTATGATGTTTACCAAGAACAGAACCTTCACAAACACCTTTAGTGGGAGAAATGAAAGGTAAGTCATGTACCATTTTAGACAACATTTTCATTTTTCCACAATTCAATTGACCTAATCTTTCATGCCATAATTTGCTTAGTTCATCAACATGAGCAACATAGGAATAAAAGAGTTGTTTTTTACTTGAATTAAAACCGGTAAACTTATATAATCCAACATTATGATCAACAAAACCAGAATAAACAATTTTGAAATTATGTTTGATATCTTTTAACACATATTAGGCCAAGCTTCAAATTTATAAGATTTTTGACATGCTTGATAAATAGAAAGCAAGTTGATTGGCATTCCTCGAACATGAAACACATCTTCCAAATTATCATTAGGAACATTAACATTACCATATCCTAAAACTGAAAGATGATTACCATCACTTATAGATACTTTCTATTATGTGTGCTTTTTAGTGTCATAAGAATTAAAAAAAAAAACTAAACTAGTGATGTGATTAGAAGCACCAAAATCCATTATCCATTCCACATTGGAAGAATAATTACTTGGTTGAACATAATAAGCACACATGAACACTGACTATTCTTCGGAAGACTTTTTCTTTGCTTTCACAGGTTCATGTCTCCATTTAAAACAACTCTTTTCGAGGTGGTTGGCTTTGTCACAATACTTATAAGGATTAAACACTTTCTTTTTGTTAGATACCATGCTAGAAACATTAGAAGCATCATCAATTAAACTTGATCCTTGATTATGTGGTTTGGAAATTTTATTAGGATTCTTTTTACTATGTGCCATTATAGCTTTATTATTAGACAATTTACCACTAGCAATTAATCTATCTTGCTAATTTATCAATCCTTTACAAAACTCTTCAAAAGAGGATTGGTGAGTACCCTTTTACACTTCAATGGCCCTATTACTAGTTTGGATGAACATATCAAAGCATGAAGGTAATTTTTGTTCTACAAGAATAGTTAGAGCATTGTCGTTCTTCATGTAATATTTACCACAATTATTTAATTTTTCATTATAAATTTTAATTCCAGCAAGAAATGACTCTATTCTATCAAAATATTTAGGGTCTAACTCATGGATTTAATTTTCAAGATAGTAAGCAGAAACATCATCACTTTTATCAAATAAAGAATCTAGGGTTTTTCATACCTCAATAGGACTATTCTCAACCTCAATGTGTACCTTTAAGCTATTTGAAACAATTTGTCCAATGGGTCCTCTTGCTTGATCACATCGATCTTCTCATATTGGCAACTCTTTTGCATCGGTTGATTTTGTTGGATCACCTTTAGTTAACCTCCCTAAGTTCTTACTCCTAAGCATGCCAATCATCTTTCTCTTCCATGAGAGATAGTTAGATCCAACTAATGTGGGAATATAAACAAATTCTGAAGTCATGGTGATAAAATCATAAACCCAAAATGTACAAAAAATGAATTGTCGTAAAAAGAAGAAAAGTGATTTAAGATTAGAATTTTCTCACCAATGTTGAAACCTTTCTGTAACTAATCGACGGATCTGCAATTCCTCTCCACATAACATCGAACATAAATTGTCGAAAGGAAAAAAATCGCCAAAAAATAGTGCATACACAGGCTGGCTTAAGGTAGGGCACGTATATGTTCTCTGGTAGTGTATAGGGTGTGTATGATTGTCAAAATCAAGAAAGCCTTTAGAAAAATCGACGGAACAATCGTTGAAGCCGTGTGGACAGAAACTTGCAATAACTTGAAACATAAACAACCAAACACTCAAATCTGCAAGCTAGATCTTTGATGCTAGATTAGTATACAATAGATTTCAATTCAAACTACAAAATTAAACCAAAAATACTTGAAAATTTCTGAAAATTAATGGTGGAAGTTAGGGTTTATTTTTTTTCAAATATGTAGAATAAAGCTCTGATATCAAAAACTACCATTTGGGTATTGTAGATCTGGTCACAAAACTACAAAATATGAAGTGTTCTAAGTAAAAAAAATGAGACAATGTTGTTTGAAAACAAAAATCTAAGATTTTATTAAATTCATGTAGAGAATAACAACCTGCTCCGATACCATGTTAGAATATTGAGAATATGAGAAAATCATATAACAATACAAAACATGCATAGCATGAACTATTTTATCATTCTATTTAACCAAACAACAAAGACCATAAATAAAAATGGAGATATGAGAATAGATGGAAAACACTAGATATACGTTGTGAAACCCCAAATGGGGAAACATCCTTGGGAATGGCAAAATATTCTTATTCCTCAAAATATCTCCAATATTACAACTTGAGCTCCAACCCACATATGCTATCCCATAGTATTTCAAAGATGATCACAATGATACAAAGCTTTTCAACATGTTTTTTTTTTCCCAAAGGATCTCCCTCACCTCTATTATATATCAAGAGGTAGAGAAGAATATCATCCCTCTTTTACATGTGGGATAAATGATTTTCCACCTCTTTATATAATGAATGGTAAAATGCGTATTTTTCTCCATTATAAATGTGGGATAACTCAATGTTATAATATTAAGAGTTATTTTGTTTGCCACATATGTTATCCCAAAGTATTACAATGATGATCACAATGATACAAAACTTTTCAACGTGTTTTTTTTTTTCCAAAGGATCCCCCTCACCTCTATTATATATCAAGAGGTATAGAAGAATATCATCCCTCTTTTACATGTGGGTTTCCACCTTTTTATATAATGGATGGTAAAATGCGTATTTTTCTCCATTATAAATGTGGGATAACTCAATGTTATAATATTAAAAGTTATTTTGTTTGATTTTTCCTTTCAATGCTAGTTATGACATCTTACAACATCAACTAGACATCATTACACATGTAATTATTAAAATAACACATTCCAACAAAGGGAAGATTTTCATGGATATACACATGTTGAAAAATCTTATGACATACATTCATAAGTTCCATCTAGCCTAGAATGCCACACTTTTTTTTAACAACTTCAACCAAGTATAGTAGTGATTATTTTTTAGCCTTGATCTCATTTAAGAGAATTTTTGAAGGATTCATTTTATAGTCTTGCATCATTTCTTTCATTTTTCTTTTCTTTTATTTACAAATGGAAGCCCAAAGGATGCATCATTTAATCCTTTCCATTAATATTTTATGTCCATCCAAGATTCTTCAAAAACTATGAGGAAAACAGAAAAATAAGATATATTCTGTGGAGGAATATTACAACAAAATCCATGAAAGATGTAATAAAATGTAGAGATTCATTACCATGATTCCATAGAATTTTGGAGCATGTTTTTTCTATAAATCATATTGGCACTTATATGGAAATCTAGAATACATGGGAAGTCTAAAGGACCAAGCAATTCATTGCATTCTTTGTAGGAAAGAGCCATACTTCAAATATTCATACCTTTTATAGCAATGCCATGCAGTGGATTTTCCAAGGCAAGCCTTCAAAATGCCTTCAAACTTGTTGAGTTTGCTCACCTAAACACCCAATAATGCCTTTCAAACATGCAAAGAACACAAACTTCATTCCTTAGGGGAGTTTCCAAATGACTTATGTAAGATGTGTTATTAACTTTATCTTATTAAGGTATTTCACGGATTTCTAGGTTAGGATTCTTGACTTAGTTTTATTTATGTGTGGTAAGAGTCAATAGAGGGAAATTAGGCATTTAACTCATTGAAGGGGAATTACTCTTGTTATGTTCCCAAACACAACATTCATGTATGTGGATAAATTGACGTTTATGAATTGTTTTGAATGCATGCTCATAGTTTTGTAATAATATTATTTGATATTGTGGACAAAGCCACTTATGTTAAACAAGACCTTAACTATTTTATACAAGTTCATTGATCTAATATTTGAAAATGATTCATCACTAAGCTGAGAATTATTAATTATTAATTATTAATAACTCACCACTACATTAATGGAGAGTCGATGGTTGAGAATTGTTTTAAATGGCTTCCCCATTAGTTGTAGTCATTCAATCTACAATTGAAATCAATGAAATGCAATGTTTTTCTTTTAATAAAGAATCACATGGATATGATTTTTTTTTCCATCTTTTAGGATTTGCAAATGCAAAACACACTTTGAGTATGTAGGTGCCCCCAACCCTATTCTTATTGTTTGTTTCATTACATTGTTGTAATGGTTCCATTTTAGGTATTAAAACATTGCACTGCTATGTGTTAACAAAACAAGCACTACAAAGCTCAATGCTATTTTGATTTAAATTGCACATTTTAATTATTATCAACCCTTCCTTTACTCTCATTTTTCCAGGTTCAATCTTAGTCCAAATCTTTTCATTTATTTCCTAGATTCTAGATGCATAAGTTCTAAATTGGAAAATGTTATGCAGGTTTAGTAATTGTTCTTAAAATACATTTTTCATTATTCTTAATCATTTTTAATCGTGTACTTTTATTGCAGGGGAGTTCAAATGGCGAAACATCTATCAAGTATGATGATGAATGTAATGAGCAATGGAAAGACATTGAAGATGGACAACTTGCGAATGAGAACTTTGGCATTGATGATTTCTCTTTATTGTCAATATGAATGATAGGATTATGTTATGTATTATATGGATGTATTGGCTAGGTAGAATAAAGCTTCATTATGTGCTCTACCTAGTTGTGGATGTAACTTTCTAATAGTCATAAGGTAATATTATTTAAGCATGACAATGTAAGTGCATATCATTTGTGGAATCGATCAGGAATTTGTTTCTTACAAATATTAATTCTATTATTTGGTCTACTCAAACATGACCGGAGTGTATTCATTTTCATTGGTGCATGTGGCTATTGTGAAATGGGAATCTACACATGCTCGAATTGTATAATTGGTTGTTCTCAATAAACCACATGACCTATCAACTTCATGATTCATGACAACATGTTTAATAGTTTTCGCACTATGGCCCATAACATTGTAAACAAGTTACTAACATTTGCAAACACATCTTTCATCCAAAGAACGTTTAAATATCTGAACACATGATTGAGTCTACCATTTTGGTTAAAGGAATGCATCTTCTCTCTTTAATTCAACTCAGTTTAATATTTTTTCAAGTTTATATTATTGCATGTAGTACGTAATCAAAATTCAATGGGTTATTTCAATCTTGAATATTATTGCATGTAGTAAGGCCTTGTGATGACACAAATTATAGTACTTAGAAAAAGATTACATGATGTTCTTAAAAATGAATGAGTTTTAAATACATTTTAAATACCCCTTTATTATAGTTTATTAATTTGATTATGAGTTTATTTTGATTTGTTGCATTAGAATCATATTATTAAGTTATTGGTCTTGCGTAATGCACTTACAAACTCCATCTTAGTACAATAGCATAGTTGAAATAAGGGTTTTCATGTTTATGAAGGGTTGCATCAAGGAAAAATTGTTGGATTGCAAAGTGCAGGCATGCCAAAAGAAGATTACACTAGGCACAAAGGAGTTCAACATAGTCTTAGTTGAATTCACCCCCTCTGTCTTTGAGGTGCATTCTTGTAATAATTTTGCCAACTTAACAAAAATGTGAGTAAAATTGTATATGTGCACATTGTTCCCTTGGGGAAGGATACAAAAAGTAAAAGCTACTTACACATAAAAACCAAAATAACCACTATATAGAACCAATGGAGAATAATTATTCATTGAGGATGTACTTAGTTATTACGACAATGTCTTAGATGCCCTTTTGGACAGTAGTTTTGCATTGATGATGTACTTAATTATTACCCAAAATTCTTGGATGCTCTTCATAAGTTTGTTGGTTTCATGAATTCCACAATTTTTTTTTCACTTTTCCTTTGCTAAAAAAAACCATTGAAGTCATGATCATCTCCTTCCCAGAACAAATCTATCCTTGACATTATAGCAAATTCATCCCCCTGAAGGCATTGGTAGTCTATCATTTTCCACGTTTTATGTGTCAATTGCACATACTTCTATAAGTCTCTCATTCATTCTATGTGTTCTATTTTCTCAACTCAAGTCTTAGGATTAGTGACATAGTAGTAGAGGCATTTTTTTTTCTTGAGCGTAATAAAGTGAAACCTTAGTAGTCTTATCAGCATACTAGGGTAGCAACCTTGATATATTTTAACAAAAACCACCACCTTAACTGTCACTAGGCTTATCAACTTAAAAGGGAACAACTTTGTTTTCTTTGATGGAAAGGTATTCGATGTAGTGCCTCTTTCCTACGCTTCCCTAGAGCATGAGGCATTGTCTATCTAAATTTTAATAGAAAGACTATTTTTCTCTTTTTTTTATACACACATTTTAGAGAAAACATGTGACCATTTTTATTCTAAAAAAGAGGTCAATGATACATTTCATGAGTGTCATACCTCTAGCACAAAAATATAGAATACCTCTTGGCGCAATAACACTTTTTGCCATCAGCTTAGGGTGACCACATGGGTCCACGAAAAACTCTATGAGGATTGAACCTTTTCCAAATGGAAAATCTCATTGCTCCTTACCATTGGATCTAACCCTTTTACATTTAATATTGTTAATGTTTTTACTTATAGCAACATAATTTCAATATATAAGCAATAAAAGGATCACTGAAAGAACAACTGTGCACATAAAAGATAGACACGACACTTTACCCTGGGAAAACCCAAACTTGGGAAAAACCCAATAACCCTTTGTTACTCTGAGATTTAGTACAAAGAAGATAAAAAGTACAAAATGAGTAAATGCCCAAGAAATCAGCTACACTTATCTTCTAGCACCCAAAAAATGCGAACTACTCCACTTGAGCCAACTTGCTTGACTTGGATGATGAAATGAGGGAGCCAACACTTCTATTTATTCATTACTTTTTGTAAAATTCTCTTACTGGGCCGACTTGTCCTTTTGCAATATAAAAATACATTTAATGTTTGTTTTACATCTGTAGGTCGGTTGGGCTAGTGAGGATGCCTCACATAGCTATAACAACAACACTCCCTCTTAGCTAGAGAGGTATCATCACGCTGGAACTCATCAAGCATCATCTGGTCGTCACATTTGGACTTGTACATCTTCTGATCGTCACAGCTGGACTAGTACATCTCGACATCATCATGGTTGGACTTGTACATCTTCTGATCGTCACAATTGGACTAGTACATCTCAACATCATCATGGTTGGACTCAAACATCTTATGATTGTCACAACTAGACTACCACATCTCTTCATCATAAGAAAGGGTCAACATCGTCAATACATGACGATATCCCATACAGGGATAAAAAATACTCTATACAAGAGTCCTCTCCATACTAGAGAAAAAGGTTCCTCACAGGAACAACAGTCCTAACTGGACTAAGCTCATTATGGTCTACAAGGACCATTTGTCCTAACTGGACTGAACTCTTTGTCAGTCTACTAGGACTACCTGCTCTAACTAGACTATGAGCACTCCCTCTCATTGAAGGAAGCATTCTCCAATACTCTAAGTCTTTCACAGAAGTATGCAAACTTCACTCTGGAAAGAGGCTTGGTGAGGATGTCTGCAACCTGTTCATCTGTCGGAATATACTGGCGCTGAACTGCTCCACTCTACACCATATATCTGATATAGTGGTACTGGATTTCAACATGCTTTGATCTGTCATGAGATATAGGGTTCACTGAAAGCTTCACACATCTTTGATTGTCACAGTGAATCACGGCAGGCTCAAGTGTCTACCCAGAAAATCTTGCAAAGAGCTTCCGAAGCCATACTGCTTCTCGTGCCGCCACACTTGCTGCAATATACTCTTCTTCTACAGTGCTCAATGCTATTGAGGGTTGCTTCCTGCTGCACCAGGAAATCAATACAAAAACCAAACTGAAGCAATACCCTGAGGTGCTTTTCCTATACACGACACTTCCTGCCCAATCTGAATTTGTATATCCATACAATATCATGTCACTCCTAGAAGCATATCTTAGTCCATATTTTACATTGCCATGTAAATATCTTAGCACATGCTTCGCAGCAACCCGATGTACCTGTCTTGGTTCACACATAAACTGACTGAGAGACCTCACTGCAAAGTAGATATCTGGTCTAGTGTTAACTAGATACATCAGTGAACCGATCAACTATCTGTACATGGTAGGATCTATCAATTCTGACTCGGAAGCTGAGTCACTCAACTTCTTAAGGTTTATCTCCATGGGTGTGTTCATGGACTTACAGTCCATCATACCAAATCTCTTCAAGATATCAATAGTATATTTTCCTTGGCTCAAGAAAATCTCTTCCTGTCTCTGCCACACCTCCAAACCTAAGAATTAATGCATCGGACCAAGATCCTTTATCTCAAACTCAGAGGCTAGCATCTTCTTGCACCATTCAGTAAGTTTCTCATCTCCTATGAGAAATAAATCATCAACATATAGTACTAGTATCAATGGTATGCCATCCTCAACCTTGTAGTAAAGGTTGGAGTCTGCCCCACTCTTGGTGAATCCCAAGCTCACCAAGTATCCATCAATCTTGGCATTACATGCCCGTGATGCCTGCTTGAGGCCATACAGGGCCTTCTTCATTTTTCACGCATGGGATTCCTTCCCATGAATCTCGAAACCCTTTGCTTGTTCGATGGAGACTTCTTCCTCAATTACTCCGTTGAGGAAAGCAGTTTTAACATCCATCTGATGTAGCTTCCATCCCATAGCTGAAGCTAAAGCTATGATTGATCTAATGGTCATGTATCGTGCAACTGGAGAAAATGTCTCATCATAATCGATTCCCTCTTTCTGAGAGAATCCTCTAGCCACAAATCTCACTTTGTGCTTCTTAATGCTCCAATCCGCTGCATGTTTAATCTTGTAGATCCACTTGGAAGTCAGAACTAACTTCCCTTTAGGTCTCGGCACAACTTCCCATACGTCATTCTTGATGAAGGATTGATATTCTTCCATGATAGCATCTTTCCAAACTTGCTGGTTGGAAGCCTCCTCATAACTGAAGGGCTCAAAATCAATAATGTGGGACATCAATGCTATGTATCCTGAATATCTTCGAGGTTTCTTGCTCTCCCTGAATGTACCTAGGGGAGCAACATGCTTTTATTCATCCTCTAAAGTCCGTCGAGCCCAAATAGGCCTCTTCCTTCCAATAGCAAGATCTCGAGGAAAATTTGTGGGCTCTACTAGATCAACTAGATCCATTGGATCTACAGAACCTACTGGATATGTTGGCTCCCTCTGAACTTCTGAAGAGGGAGGCGGTAATGACTATGTTTCTTCTGGATCTTCTTGCTCCACACTGTCCGAGGATGGTCTTCTATCCTTTTTGAAAGAAATCTCCTCTTCGAAGGAAACATCTCTATTGATCTCAATCTGTATCTGACCTGGGATGTACATTCGGTATGCCTTCAAGGATTCACTATACCCAACAAATGTACCCTTCTTCCGTAAAGGTTCTAGCTTTGTTCTCTTTTCTTTGGGTACATGAATGTATACTGGACATCCAAATATACGTAGATCACCAACTTCTAGATTCACACCTATGAAGGTCTTTTCTAGAGTCATATTATGTTGATGTATTTGTAACTTCGAAATATATTCACTTGTATATTACATTTGTACTTTTTTGTATGTCCAACAGAGATGTATTATTCCTCTGATTGGAAGTGTCGTCATTTGTATTTGCAAGTATCGCAAGTTACATTATAAGTGTCATCATTTGTATTGATGGGTCATTAGACCACCAGTGTGGGGTCGACCCTAGTTAGGTCATGTGGTTGGGTTATTAGGCTTCATTAGGAAGTCGGCCCCAGTGATTTATTGGCAGGTTAAGTCAGTGTATAAATAGAGGGCGTGCCTCTCTCATTCTATTCACTCACTCACTTCTTAAGTTCGCATATCTAAGAGAGAAATTGGCGCACTAGTGGAGGAGGAGGAGTATCTGCTAGAGACATCTCTTTGGGTTTGATCATTGTGATCTTGGTTTGTGGCTTATCTTATCTCTGAGGAAGTTGTAGGGTTTTTCACCTTCTTGGTTTTCCTAGGTGAAACTTTGTGTCTCTTGTGTGATTGATTTTGTGTTTATGATTGATATGCTGTAGATATGTTGTACATGTTATTCTCTTAGTGATCCTGAATGATAATGGAATGAAATTGTCGAAAGATTAACATGGTATCAGAGTTGACCTAAGAAGAAGGCACTATGCAGCTGCGGAAGCTAGGGATTCTTAATATTTGGGTTTCTCTCCACATATCATCAAAGGCAGGAGGCTAGTTTGACTCTCCTAGCAAGGGCACATCTTTCTGTCGAGATAGAATTCAGTTATGAGCATTTTCAGTTTTTGACCTAAAAATTAGGGTTTCTGCAAAAATTGGAATTTCTGAAATCTGAAATCATGACTGGAAGCTCCTCTGAAAAATCGAAGTTGAGAGATTTGGATTGAACTTTTTGGTTGGGTGAAGCTCCGAAAAAATCAAACCCTAATTCAAGGTCTTGTCTAGTGAATCCGAAAGTTTCAAAAGCAATTTTGAGGGGTGAAAATTTGCAGATTTCAAATTCGGAGTATACCAGCTTGACCAACTCAGCAAGGCACATCTTTCTTTCCTTTCAAAAGTTTGAAATTCAAATTTGAATTTTTAGGGTTTCTCTGAGAAACCCTAATCCAGCTCCAGATCTAGTTTTCAGCAAATCAAGTGGTAAGACTTAAATCTTTTATATTTCCATTTGGAGTACCCTTTAAGATGTCTCACCACACCAAGCTTGAGGATAAGCTTGAAGGGGCTGATAACTTTCGAGCCTCGAAGTATAGGATTGGGTTAATCGTAGAGGAGAATGAGTTGGACAACTACATAAAGGAAGAGGTTCCAGTTCCATAGGGAGATGAGGCTAAGGCCTTACAAAAGAAGAACTTGGTCAAAGCCAAGAGAATCATTTCTGATTCTATTAAGGACCATCTTATACCCCATGTGTCTTCCCTAAAGACACCTAAGGAGATGTTTGAATCTTTGACTAAGTTGTTTGAAGGAAAGAACATAAATCGGAAGATGACTCTGCGAAACCAATTGAAAGGGGTAAAGATACAGGTTGGAGAGACCATCCAATCCTACTTTTCAAAGGTATCTCAAATTAAGGAACAACTTGAAGCTGTGGATGAAGTGGTGGAGAATGGAGAAATTTTCATGACCACACTGAATGGCCTACCTAGGTCATGGGACTCCTTCATCCAAGGAATTTGTGCAAGAAAGAAATTGACCTCTTTCAGTACACCGTGGGAGGAATGTTCACAAGAAGAAGCAAGGCTTGTGGCCCGAGAAGAAAAGATGGGAAATGAAGATCAAGATCTCACAGCTCACACTAAGGGTGTTAGGATATTTAGACACTTAGGAGTTAGTTAAGATCAACTTGTGTAATAGATCCGTTAGGTAAAGTGTGTTTCTTTAGTATGCATTAGTATGCATTTGTAAATACTTAATCCGATGGTCACGATATGTTCCCGACATAGAGTGATCCGACGGCTCAGCTTCTCTTAGATCATACCTACCCTTGATCTATGGCTTAACACCCGATTGGTCCATGATCTCTATTTAAAGAGTATGGAGGGTCATTGGAAAGTTGATCGATTATGAGAAGCTCATTTGTAACTTTCTTTCTTTGCATAATAAATGATCCCGTAGAAGCTATTTGGCCGGGGCCGTGGAGTGTTTCCCTCACAAGGGTTTAAACCATGTCAAAACATCGGTGTATCGATCTGTGATTTGTTTGTGTGAACTGGTTGCTCTAGGTGTTCGGTCTTTTGGGAGTACCCTGTGTACCCGAACAAAGGGAAGCAAGTTTAAGAGGGATAAATCTCATAACAAGAAACATCCTCACTTCCATCAAAAGAAGAAAGATCTCTCCCAAGTTCGATGTTACTCTTGTGATGAGAAAGGACATTATGCCTCAGAATGTCCCAAGAAAAGAAAAGACTTCAACAACAACAAGAAGAAGAACAAAAAGAAGATATATCATGCTCATGCTGCTGAGGATGATGAACCTCCCAATAAGAAGACTAGAGCAGAAAGTGATGACTCATCAAGTGAAGATGAATATGTCTTAATATTTGCTCTCACAGGTACTGTTACACATGGGTGTAATGATTAGCTTATTGATAGTGGGGATTCTAAACACATGACTGGGTTTAAAGAATCCTTTATGGACCTATCTGAACATGAGTGACCTCACAAGGTGAAACTTGGGGATGACTATCAATATCCCATAAAAGGAAGTGGTGAAGCCTCCTACATGCTAGACTCTGGGAAGTCTATAAAATGAAAGATGTTCTATATGTACTTGGACTCAAGAAGAATCTTCTCTCCATATCATATTTGGATGCAAAGGGGATGAGAGTTGCATTTTTGGATGGCCAAGTACTCATGTGGCCAAAGGGTAAGACCATAGATGATGCAGTAGTAATTGGAGACCAAGAGGGAGGATTGTACAAATTAAAGGGACAACCTGAACATGCCATGGTTCATGAATCCATGGATCCAAATGAACTTTGGCATAGAAGGCTTGCACACATGCACTATAGAGCACTACCAGTTGCAAGCAAAGCAGTAGAAGGTCTTCCTGAAATCCAGTCAAAGCATGAAGGTATTTTCAAAGGATGTGCAAAAGTGAAGAACACAAAGAAGGCATTTCCAAGCAGTGAAAGCAAAACAAAAGGAATTTTGGAGATTATCCACTCCGATGTATGCGGTCCAATGTCATCCAGTTCTCTGAGTGGGTATGTATACTATGTTTCCTTCATTGATGATTTCTCTAGGAATACTTGGGTTCACTTCTTGAAAAATAAAGATGAAGTGTTTGATAAGTTCAAGGAATTCAAAGCCTTGATAGAAAATCAAAGTGACAAGAAGATCAAGACCTTAAGATCTGATAATGGCAGAGAATTCACTTCAGGAGAATTCAAGAAGTTATGCAGTGATTCAGGGATTAAGAGGGAGTTGACCACTCCTTACAATCCACAGCAGAATGGAGTTGCAGAAAGGAAGAATAGAACTATCATGGAAGCAGCACGAGCAATGCTTCATGACCAGGATCTACCTATGCACCTATGGGCAGAAGCAGTTAGGAGAGTTGTATATGTATAGAACAGAACACCACACAAGATACTTGGCAACAAGACACTAGAAGAAGTTTTCTCTGGTAAGAGACCTGAAGTTAGCCATCTTAGAATATTTGGCTGTCTTGTGTACACACACATTCCAAAGGAAAAGAGGACAAAGCTAGATCCTTCAGGAAAGAAGGGCATCTTTGTGGGTTACAGTGAAAGCTCGAAGGCTTACAGAATCTACTTTCCAGGATTCAAGAAGATTGACATCAACTGGGATGTAACATTTGATGAAGGATCAGCATACATCAAATCAAGGAAGACACCTATTGAAGACAATTAAGAACCAAGGGTAACCAGAATTCAAGACACCGCTATGAATGAAGCAATTCTAGAAGAAGATCGTGAAATTGAAGATCCACAAGAACCTGTAGATCCACCCCGTGAGAAGAACTCTCACAAGAAAAAACCTGCATGGGCTAGAGAGCTCATCCAAGATGCAGAAAGATATGGCATTCCAGAGGAGGAACACAGAGAAAGAAAAAGGACTAGGTCACACACCAGTTATGTTGCCTTACTCTGTGATATTATGAACAAAGAACCTTCCAGTTATGAAGAAGCAGTGGAAAAGAAAGAATGGAAGGATGCCATGGTCGAGGAATACCAATCGATCATGAAGAATGATGTTTGGGATGTGGTCCCAAGACCTAAAGGGAAGTCTGTTGTGACTTCCAAGTGGATCTATAAGATCAAGCATGCTGCAGATGGCGGCATAGAGAAATATAAGGCAAGTTTTATAGCTCGTGTCTTCTCCCAGAAAGAGGGAATAAATTATGAAGAAACCTTTGCTCTTGTGGCTAGATACAGTTCCATCAGAATAGTACTTGCTTTGGCTGCAGTGATGAAATGGAATATACACCAGATGGATGTCAAGACAGCTTTCTTGAATGGTGTAGTCGAAGAGGAAGTGTATGTGGAGCATCCACTTGGTTTTGAAACACATGACAGGGAGTCATGCATGTGCAGATTGAAGAAATCCTTGTATGGCTTGAATCAAGCTCCTAGAACTTAGTATGGTAGGATAGATAACTTTCTATCCATTTTTGGCTTTACCAAGAGTAAAGCAGATTCCAAGCTTTACTACAAGGTTGAGGAAGGAAATCCAGTAATACTACTATTGTATGCGGATGACCTATTTGTTATAGGTGAGGATAGATTGATTGCTGATACAAAGAGAAAGCTTGTTGCCGAGTTCGAGATGAAGGACTTGGGGATGATGCACTATTTTCTAGGCATGGAGGTGTGGCAGAGTGTAGATAGGATCTTCCTTGGACAAGGGAAGTATGCAGTAGAGATCCTGAAGAGGTTTGGGATGATAGACTGCAAGGCCATGGCCACACCTATGGCATCGAACCTGAAGCTTCTGTGTAATACTTCATCTGATCCGGTTGATGTCACCATGTATCGTCAGATGACTGGGTCCTTGATGTACCTGACGAATACGAGACCAGATATTTGCTCTGCAGTGAACACATTGAGCCAGTTCCTGACGGATCCCAGAGGTGTTCACCTGGTTACTGTAAAGCATATTCTGAGGTACCTGAAGGGGACAATTGATTATGGACTAAAGTATGATGCGAATCAAAAGTTTAACCTGGAGGTTTATGTTGATTTATATTGGGAAGGCAGTGCTGCAAATAGGAAGAGCACTTCTGGGTGCTGCTTCAGTATGGGATTAGGTGTGATCTCTTGGTTTAGCAGGAAGCAGTCCTACATAGCACTGAGTATAGCCGAAGTAGAGTATGTCGCAGCTTGTTTAGCCAGTTGTGAGGCAGTATGGATTAGGAAGCTATTGTCTGAGTTATTTGATCTCCTGTTGGATGCTACCTGTATCTATTGTGACAACCAGAGTTGTGTGAAGTTGTCTGATGACCCGGTGTTCCATGAAAGGTTGAAGCACATTGAGATCAAATATCACTATATCAGGGATATGGTGCAGAGAGGAGCAGTGAAGCTCTTGTATGTTGCGATGGATGAGCAGGTTGCAGTTGTGTTGACGAAACCACTAGCCAGAGTAAAGTTTGAGTACTTCAGAGAGAGGCTTGGTGTTCTTCAGATAGAAGATACTTCGAGGAAGAAGTGATGGGACACATCCGTAGGATCCATTCTAAGCATGGTGGTAGGAGGATCCTTCCCTTGCCTGTGGATGTAAGTGTTGTGTGATGAACATCAAGACGATGCTCCGGGTGATCTTCTGTATGACGATGATCAGATGGATATTGTATGATGATATGCATCAGTTGGATGCTTTGTATGATCATTTGGATCATATGTGATGATATGCATCAGGTGGATGCTTTGTATGATCAGTTGGATCATATGTGATGATATGCATCAGGTGGATGCATTGTATGATAAGTTGGATCATGTATATTGATATGCATCAGGACAATGCAGTGACGATGATCAGGATGATCATGTGTGATGAGTATCAGGACAATGCTCTGGATGACATGCCTCAGAAAAATGCATTGACGATGATCAGGATGATCATGCGTGATGAGTATCAGGACAATGCTCTGGATGACATGCATCAGGACGATGCTATGATGATGATTAGGATGATCATGTACATCAGGATGATGTATAGTGAGTATCAGGTTGATACTCCATGGTCGTGGATAGGTTGTGCAGGTAGCATAGAAAAGACCCGGGGAGATCCGGATAGGTAGAGCTGCATGCTCGTAATAGCTTGGGATGCTCTTTCTAGGTTTTGCTACAATTTTGCATAGAAAAGATCCTGGAGATCCGGATAGGTAGAGTTGTGTTCTCGTAACAGCCTTGGATTCTCTATAGAGATATTGCAGGTTGCAAGATGATCTTTAAAGGTTTTGTGAAAGTCTCGCATAGAAAATATCCTGGAGGTCCGAATAGGTAGAGCTGTGTGCTTGTAATAGCATGGGATGCTCTATAGAGATCTTGCAGGTTGCAAGATGCTCTTTAAAGGTTTTGCGAAAGTTCACATAGAAAAGATCTTAGAGATCCGGACAGGTAGAGCTGTGTGCTCGTAACAGCCTGGGATGCTCTGTAGAGATCTTGCAGGTTGCAAGATGCTCTTTAAAGGTTTTGTGAAGGTCACATGTAAAAGATCTCGAGAGATCCGGACAGGTAGAGCTATGTGCTCGTAACAACCTGGGATGCTTTTTTGAGGTTTTGTTGACGCACATAATTAGTCCTGGGATCCACAATATGGCCAGAGATGATGAATACCTACAGGATCCTAGGCCCACATCCAACATGAAAAAGGGATGGCTCTGTAAAACTTCCTATGACGAGAATATTTCAGAGATAGCCTAATGATCAAGATGTCGAGTACAGTAGCAATAATGATGATGATGCTTCATGATCTAGTGATGATGATCCAACTCCAGAATTGAAGACTTGTGCCAATATGTATTGATGACCTATGACTAGAGAATACCTTCCTAGTTAAGAGGGAGTGTTGATGTATTTGTAAATTCAGAAGATATTCACTTGTATATTACATTTGTACTTTATTGTATATCCAACAGAGATGTATTATTCCTCTGATTGGAAGTGTTGTCATTTGTATTTGCAAGTGTCGCAAGTTACATTGTAAGTGTCGTCATTTGTATTGATGGGTTATTAGACCACCAGTGTGGGGTCAATCCTAGTTAGGTCATGTGGTTGGTTTATTAGGCTTCATTAGGAAGTCGGCCCCAGTGATTTATTGGCAGGTCAAGTCAGTGTATAAATAGAGGGCGTGCCTCTCTCATTCTATTCACTCACTCACTTCTCAAGCTCACATAGCTAAGAGAGAAAGTGGCGCACTAGTGGAGGAGGAGGAGTATCTACTAGAGACATCTCTTTGGGTTTGATAATTGTGATCTTGGTTTGTGGCTTATCTTATCTCTGAGGAAGTTGCGGGGTTTTTCACCTTCTTGGTTTTCCCCGCTGACACTTTGTGTCTCTTGTGTGATTTCTTTTGTGTCTATGATTGATATGTTGTACATGTTATTCTCTTAGTGATCCTGAATAATAATGGAATGAAACTGTCCAAAAATTAACATATTCTTCAATATTTTGTGTGGGATTCTGTTCTGAACATATACTGCAGTGCTGGAGGCCTTTTCCCATAAAAGCATCAGTAGATTTTGATCATGAATCATGGCTTTGACTGCCTCAACTATAGATATGTTCTTCCTTTCTGCAACCCCATTTTGTTGAGGGTTGTACGAAACTGTATATTCCTTCTTGATTCCTACTTCCTTACAGAAATTACCGAATTTTGAGGAGGTGTACTCTCCTCCATTATTGGACCTTAGAATCTTTATGCTCTTCCTGGATAGGTTCTCAACCTGGGCATTGAATTATTTGAACTTGTTCATAACTTCTTCGGATTCTTTAGACTTCAAGAAATAGACCCATGTCTTCCAGGAGTAATCATCTATGAAGGTCATATAGTACAAAAAATCCTCCCAATGATGTAACTGACATAGATTCATACAAGTCTGAGTGTACCAATTCTAATATTCCTTTGGACCTAGTGTCACTATTAGGAAAAGATCCCTTGGCATTCTTTCCAAGTGCACATCCTTTGCAGATGCCATTGTGTTCCACTTGGAGTTCGGGAAGTCCTGTAAACATCTTCCTGAGAGAAGGAAGAGCTATATAGTGTAGTTGAGAAAGTCTCCTATGCCATAGCTCACTCAAACTGATAGAGTCGTGTACTAGAGCCTGAATTGGCTGTACCATCAATCTGTATAAACTTTCTTCATGAACACCATTTGTTCTTGCATAATCGATAGTGGAATGGTTGTGACATGCAAGAACCTTCCAATCTGAGAATGCAACTTTATAACCCTTGTATTCTAGTGCTGAGATAGAGACAAGATTTCTTTTCATTCCTAGCACATATAATACTTCTCCCAAATGTAGAGAATCACTAGAATCTAACTAAAAGGAAGTTGTCCCAGTTCCTTTCACTGTTTATCTAGCATCGTCTCCAAGAACCACTCTTAGATGTGATTCTCTCTCATCTAGGTTTGAGAGGAAATACTTATAACCAATCATATGTTTAGAAGCATCACTATCGAACAACCAAACATTATTATTAGTAGGAATAGTACCTGATAAAGCTGAGATGAAGAAGAATTCTTCTGTCTTCTTCGATTTCTTTGGTTGAGTTTCTTCATCTACATCATCTGTAGAGGCATGTTCTTTCCTCTTCTGTGAATTGCATTGGTTCTTGTAGTTACCAAACTTTATGCATTTATAGCAGTGAACCTTTGACACGTCCTTCTTCTTCCTTTGATTAGGATTAGGACTTGATCTTCCAACTTTGTCTTTTTGTCCAAATTTCTTCTTTCCTTTCTTCTTGGTATGTGTAATGAGGGCTTGATATTGTTCATGAGGGTCTTGTATTTTTCCTCTAACCACAAGTCTGGTTTCTTCTTGCGTACAGTTTTCCCATATCCTTTCAAAATTTGGTAGTTCCGATCTTCCTGATATGCTTTAGATGAAAGGTTCCCAAGATTGAGGGAGACCATTCAAGGTTATCATGACCAACTCTCTGTCTGCAATAATTTCACCAATTGTTTCCAATTTATCCTTTATCTCTGTGATCTTCATGAAGTATGAAGCTTTGGTGTCTGATCTAGACATCTTGATGCTTGAGTGTTGTTGCCTTAGGGAAAGAGCCCTATTAATGTTTGTATTCTCAAACAATTTCTTTAATTAGTCAAACATTTCCTTTGTTGTCTTCTTTCGAGAAATATGAGGAATCAAATGATCCTTAACTGAATCTATTACTATCCTCCTTGCCTTGGCATCATTCTTCTTCCATTGAGTCTTCTCTGAATCTTCTATTGGTTCTGACACTCCTTATGCAGTAAATTTTAGTAAATAATTTTCTTCTAGTTCAATAAGCACTCTATACTTCCATGAGTAGTAATTTGAAGCTCTATCAAACCTATCTTCAACCTTGATGTTTGACATTTTGACTGGGTACTAGATTTGCAGAAACCCTAGCAAGAGCTAGGTCAAAAATGAATTTTGGATTTTGAGAAAACCACTTCCATAGATGATTTTTCCCTCCTAAGGCGAATTGAATGGACCTTCTTTTCTTCCTGATCTGTGGTTAGAACACTCAGAACCAACAAACCCTAATTCTAAAAAATTAAGTCAAAAATGAAAATTGTCAGAATGAGAATCTGATTGCACAGAAAAAATTTCCTTGTTGAGGCGAGTTCAATGAAGGTAATATGAAACCAATTTGATGGTTGGAAGTTGAAGAAACTCCAAACCCTAGTTCCTGGAAATAGTCACTTTCAACATAGCTTTGATACCATGTTAATATTTTACTTATAGCAGCGTAATTTCAATATATAAGCAATAAAATGATCACTGAAAGAACAACTGTGCACAAAAAAAATAGACACAAAAATTTACCCTGGGAAAATCCAAACTCAGGAAAAACCCAACAACCCTTTCTTACTCTGAGATTTAGTACAAAGAAGATAAAAAGTACAAAATGAGTCAATGCCTAAGAAATCAGCTACACTTGTCTTCTAACACCCATAAAACGCGAACTAATCCACTTGAGCGAACTTGCTTGAGTTGGATGATGACATGAGGGAGCCAACACTTCTATTTATACATTACGTTTTGTAAAATTCCCTTACTCGGCCGACTTTCCCTTTTGCAATATAAAAATACATTTAATGTTTGTTTTACATCTACTGGTCGACTGGCTAGTGAGGATGCCTCACATAGATATAACAACAATAGATATATGTATGTATATGGATCCAAACTCTTTATGATATATATATATATATAGTGTAATCCTATCAACGTTAATTATGACCATTGATCTGGTAGGGATGTGGGTGAGGCATGCAATTGAAGAAACCATCTTCGAGGGATTGGTAGGTACATGAGTGAGGCATGTAGTTGAAGAAACCAACCTCGAGGGATTGGTTTAGAGGCCTTTTGCATGAAGGTCAAAGCACTTAACCACTCAAGATAACTCACTAGTGTGTGTGTGTAGCCTTCACATACATAGATACATATATCCCTTACACAAACACACACATATATGATCCTAACGCACATGCACACAACTCAATGAGCTAGCTTAAGTGGTTCGATGCATTGAGCTTCATTCCAAAGGTCTTGGGGTTGATCTATTGGGGTGGTAACCTTTATTGCATGCCTTGATGTTCACAACAAGTTAGAGGTCAATCAAAACCAGCGAGTTTAGACTAGGTTCGTTGGGCTCTTCAGCAACATAAGTATCATGCAACGCAATTTACTTTTTCTTGTACATAAGCTTCAAAAACTTCTTCTGCACATTAATATGAATGTACGAACTAAGTCCATCTAAGGATATCCCAAAACAATATCCACACCATTCATATCTATAGCATAAAAATATGAATGTAACATGTATTTATCCATGGTAATTCTCAAATCTAAAAATTGAACATTTTTACCTACAATTTGTTTTCTTTAAATACGTTTTTATGGGGACTTATAACCATTTAGCCAAGTTAACATTGATGAAATTATGTTGAATTTTTCCAAAAATATCCACCATAAACTTGGGTGCCATATACGACCATTAATTACAATGCCAAAGTAGCCACTGTCCCATGTGCAAATGTTGATTTCTATACTGAAGTAATCCAAGGAACTCACCCATAAACACGGGTACTATGTAAAAGTGCTTGGGTTGACACCCCATTGAAGATACCTAATCTCAATACTTGCTATAGAATGGTGCTCCCTATCACGGTCATGTGGATCCAAATATATAGATACACCCATATCCAAAAAGCTAGGCATGTAATTGTAAACTTGGTTAGATAGAGATCTGTAAGGAATACTACCAATGTTGAATATGCGTGTTGAAAACTAGTAGTCATAGCCTTCTATGGACTTTGTTACATGTTCTCTACACAGGGCGGAGTAGAGTCATCAAATAGAACGTGAAAGTAGTAATCCAAAAAATGGTAACTATATTGGGTCCAGTTGTCACAAGTCCCCTCTAAATCACATCACGCATATATCTCCCTTGTATACTCCTTGTCAATATGTCCAAAGTTCCAATATTTGGATTGCTTCAAAAGCTCCATGTATTTTTTGTATTCTTTTCTCTAGATGGAGTATCTCTATATGAAGTACTTTAGGGTGAGAAAATTATTCTACTTTGAATAACCATTGTTGGATATGCTCTTCATATCCCATAAAACGTTCAACTCATAGTAGGTGTTTTTTCAACATAATTTTCATCTTCCACATAATCTTCATGGAACCTTGGATATTCCTCAATGATGGGGGCTAATATGTCCCTATAAAATGCTTGAAGCCACTGTAAGTATGAGAGCTAAGGTAATGAGGGTGTAAATTTATCACAGATGTAGTGCACTCAATATTGACTGAAAACATAACATGTAATATGTTAGTTCAAATCCTTGAAAATTATCTATCAAGTGGTGTTGATATGGAGTTAATTCAATGATTCTATCAAAAGTTATCTCCTCTACAAGACTTTTGGCCATTACTTAACAAAACTAAAAAAAGGAGCGGATTTCAAATTGCAATCTCCTTCGTCCAAACTCCAACTAAAAGTTTTTTTTTGAAATGGTATCTTTTTGAAAAGATAATACATATCTACAATTTCCTTCCTGAAATTTTGCCAAAAAATATCGAGAAACTAATCTGAGTGTCATGGCTCTCTTTTTCCTTTTGAAAACCTACACAATACCAAATGTTATGTTCCTTAGCAGATTTGAAGATAGAAGATAGAAATTAACATAATAGATCCACAAAATAAAAATAAGATAATGACACAATAATGTAGAGAAGACCCTTAAGGTAGGGTTATATCCTTAAGTATTTCTTATGGAAGGAATCACTCCATTACATCCAACATGAACTTCCACTAGCCCAATACAATGATACTCATATATTTATACTATCTGATGAGTATTCCTATGCCAACTACCCCTTATTATTACATTATTTATTTTAGCTATATATTAGGCATATTTTTTATCTACCAACTACAAGGTGGGCCTATTCACATCCATGTAGAATTAGGTTGTTGTAACTGAGAAAGTGACAATTTCAAGAAATCTCGATTGAAGTTTATAGAACATATTAATCCACCAATATTAACAAATGAATGCGTCCAAAGGGGTTGTATCCATTGTTGGGGAATGGCGATTTTTTCACTTGTGACCACGATTTTATTCTCATGGGGGATAGTCTATCACCTAAGGTTATAATGGGGGCACCTTGACATGGTGGTTGAAAGTGCATGCATGCATTACATTCCCCATTAATTATAATTGGGTTAAATCCCACCCTCTTGTCATCCTTCAAACCAAAGACAATTTGTTACAATTTTTTGTAGCCATAATTTTCTTCCTTACCCATATCCTTTCTTGTACCTAAATGATCTACCCCATAATTTCATGTATATGATTCCAACATGTACTAAGGAAATTCAATTTTTGAGTAGATAAATGAGCAAATGTTTGAGCAATTTCTAGGGAGGGACAACTCTGTATCAAAGATTGAGGAACATATATTTCCTTGTTTTTAGGAAAATGATAACAAATGAAAGACCGAGGAACATATAATGCCTTGAATTTAGGAAAATGATAACAAACAAAGGTATTGTCTATTCACATAAAATTGGCCAAGTAGAAGCATGGATTTTAACCTCACTTGGTTAATGACCCTTGGAATGGTTTTGTGTCTCCCATTATATTCTCTTGTTTCATCTTCATGACTCCTTGTCCTTGGTACAAGAAAATATAGCATGCACCCAAAGTAAGTTTCATTCCCTTGGTATGTGATGGAAAAGCCAACTCATATACAATTTGTATGTAATATTGGAGCTATTAGAATGAATAAATCAATATGTTTTAATTAACTCTCATTATCAATAGAGGACCCTTTCCCTTATTCTATTTTCCATTGTGTCTATGGTATCAAGGGGATTGAGTTGCATTAGCCAACCACATAGAGGTATTTTAAAATGAATTTAAGAAGAGAGCTGTAACAACCCGAATTTAATAAATATTACAAGGTATGTGGAATGTATTTATCACCTATAATATACTAATGTTGGCTGTTGTACTACATTAATGTCTCCTAGATCAATTATGATTACTTATGTAGAAGTTGCTACTTAACATTTAGTTTGATACTGAAATAAAACATGTGCTAACTGTTCTTCTTTTCTTATTGTTGATGAAGGGGTCCTATGGGCACCCCGAGGCTTACTTAGCTTTCTAAGCTAAAGCACTTGAAACTTATGTCGCAGAACGCAGGTAAGAGCGATACTGTTTGTTACACCCAAAATCTACCCACCATGAGATTCAGTGTATACACCCCTAAAGATACCTTGACTAAGTGATTAACCAGGGAGGATTTGTACCCATTTGTGCTAGTTTTTGAGAGGTTGTCATAGGTTGCACATGAGCAACATGCGACGTCGCACCCTGCCCCATTACAGGGTGCGACGAAGTCAGTTAGATGGAAAAAATAGCTTCTTCGAGGTCCTTCTCGAAGCTTGCTGACTTGAGACCCTATCCCTGACCTCTCGGAGGAGCTGGCACTCAGTTCCTAATGCCTTGGAGAGATCCCTTAAGCCTCTCCTATCATATCTCAACCTATCCTATCCATATCCTATCCACTTAGTCCTATTTAGATGAAGCTCACTCCCATCCCAAGGGGAGGAAGTCTGTGGTGTCTACATGCTGGTGAAATCACTCTTGAGAGACCTCTATTCATCCTTGAGAGACTCAGCTTCCTTAGGAGGAAATGGAAATTGGCTTTGTTGGAGAAGGGATGTAGCATTAAGCCTCGGTTGTAGTTCTATATCTCTACTATGTACTTCCCTCTTTTTACAGTAATACAAATTCTTTCCACCAATATTGTTCACGTGTATAATGATATTGAGTAGTTTACCTGCTTAATTGTTCACTTAGATCTCTTATTGTATAGATGCCCTTTACTTGTTTCTCTTGTTTCTTGTCTTGACAGGTCTTGCAGCTTGGATCTGACGACCGTGAGACGTGGAGCAACATTCAGGAGAAAGGATTGCGAAGTGAAAGGTAAGACATCTAATACTCGATCCTTAAGAAGATCTAGGAAATGCATTAGTAGTTTGTTCTATTTGTTCTAGACTCACTTTGAGCTAGGGAGATCCTACTTGCGTCTGCTTGAGTGGATTGTCCGATAACAAATTTGGTGACCCTACTGGGGAAAATACAGTCTTATTCAGCAGTTGTCAATCTGAGAGTAATTTTCAGTTGATTGCTTGACATGAGCCTTTTTATTTTTTCCATTTACTTCTTGAATTTGATTTCACTGTTAGATCTTCATATTAAAGACTCTAATCTACTTCCTCTAAGAGATCTTATTCATTTTTGAATTTAGACTTCGCCTGTCGCACCTGGGTAGTGGGAACAGAGCGACATTGTGTCATTCCTAGCCTCTGTTCTTTACCTGTTAGTTACTCGTCGCATCCCTTGCATTGGTAAATTGTGACATCGTCGCATTTCCCGTGTAGGTAAACCGTGACGTCGCACTGTGTACAAGCATAGAGTGCGCCGATTTGTCAAAATCTGGCATGCAGGCATCCCCTCTCCATTTGACAGTTTGAACTTTGGTTTTGCTGTATGAACTCCCTCTGTGCTGCAAAATTTATCCAGAGATCCCATTTTTGATTTGTGTTTTGAGAGTTTGGTTCTGTTTGGATTGATTTTGGGTTCCGTCTTGGACAAGCGTGAAGACCATTAGTGGTGGATACTCTTGTCTCCTCCACCTTCATCCGCTTTGTTGGTTGTGGAGCCAGATCTTCTAGTCTCATAGATGATATTGTATCAGCCGTGTTTGTACCCCAGTTCTATATGATATGTAGGTGGACTGTACACTCACCCCAGCAGGGGGGCATCGCCCCCCCACGGGGTTCAAGGGGGGACCATCCCCCCTGGCTGGGGAGTCCGGGGGCAGCGCCCCCGAAGAAAATTTTGGGGCTGTTTTCGCCAGCTGTTTTGCGGGCCCATGGTTTTGGGTATCCCGTGGTATTTTCTCATTGTATTTCCCTTATAAAAGAAAGACATTGTAATACGGCTAGGGTTGTTGATGTATTAGGTTTTATGCATTGTAAAGATATTTGAGATCAGGAGAGAGACTGTGAAATAGAGAAGAGGAAGTGCAGCGGTTGTGCTGCAGGTTGTATCCCTTCGACTTGCTGGACAGTAATAATAATAAGGACTGGCAAATTCAGTGTGGACGTAGCCCAAGTTGGGTGAACCACGATATATCTGTGTCTCTCTTGTAATGTGTATGTGTGATTATATTTGCATTTCTGTTTATTGTTATTGCTCTGCGATCCTGTTTTTCTAACAATTGGTATCAGAGCCAAAGGTCTATTTGGCAGTTAAACCCGCAGGAAGCTAGGGTTTCTGGTTCGAGTGGGAGCAATGGCAGAAGAAGGAAAGTTTAAGGTCGAGAAGTTTAACGGCCAAAACTTCGGGTTATGGAAGATGCAAATGGAGTACTATCTATACCAGAAGGATCTATTCCTACCGTTGGGAGGAAAAGTAAAGCAGCCGACGACTATGAAGGACGAAGAATGGGTGGTTCTTGACAGAAAGGATCTGGGAACAATACGGTTGAGCCTGGCTTCGTCGGTGGCTTTCAATATCTCAAAATAAACGAGAACAGAGGGTTTGATGAAAGCATTGGGTAAGCTATATGAAAAACCCTCGGCTTCCAATAAGGTATTTCTAATGAAGCGTTTATTTAATATGAAGATGTCTGAAGGTGGATCTGTTACTGATCATTTAAATGAGTTTAATATGGTTACAAATCAGCTAAGTTATGTAAGTGTGAACTTTGATGATGAGGTTAGGGATCTTCTAATCTTGTGTTCATTGCCAGAAAGCTGGAATAGCTTGGTCATGGCTGTAAGTAACTCTGTCTCTGGTTCAAACACCTTGAAATTTGATGATGTTATTGGTGTTATTCTTAGCGAGGAAATGTGAAGAAAAAGCACAGGTGAGACATCAGGTAATGCGTTGACCATGGAGAGCAGAGGAAGACAAAAGGAGAGAGGAAAGAGCCAAGGTAATCGTGGAAAGTCTAAAACGGGGAGATCCAAGTCCAGACTGGGAAAGATAGAGTGATGGAACTGTGGAAAGAAAGGACATCTGAAGAAAGACTGCAAATCTCTAAAGAAGAAAGGAGATGCACAGAAGGAAACTACCCAGGAAGCAAATGTAGCAGGTGATGTGTTACAAGATGATTTGATTCTTGCATTAGATAATACTAGTGATTATTGGGTAGTAGATTCAGGAGCTTCATGTCATGCTACACCCCATAGGAAATACTTTCATGAGTATGTTCCTGGCGATTTTGGACATGTTTTATTGGGTGATGATGAGCCATGTAAAATTGTTGGAATGGGTAAGGTATGGATAAAAGTTAAGAATGGAACTGATTGGTTGTTGAAAGATGTTAGGCATATTCCTGCTATGAAAAGAAATCTGATCTCAACAGGGCAGTTGGGAGATGGCGGCTGTCTATCTACGTTCGGAGAAAAGTGGTGGAATATCACTAAAGGATCAATGGTGATAGCAAAAGGAGAAAGAGTAGGTACGTTGTATTTATGTCCTCATAATACTGACCATTCTATCTCTTTAGCTTCCACAGGAACATATACAACATTATGGCATCATAGGCTTGGCCACATGAGTGAGAAGGGGATGCAGATTCTCCACTCAAGGAAGTTGCTGCCGGATTTGAAGCAGGTAAGTTTGGAATTCTATGAAAACTGTGTTTATGGAAAATAGAAGAGAGTCAGATTTCTCAGGGTTGGGAAACAGAAGAAGAATGAAAAATTAGAGCTTGTGCATACAGATGTATGGGGACCGACTCAGGTACAATCTCTTGGTGGCTCTCATTATTATGTTACATTTATTGATGATGCAACTAGAAAAACTTGGGTTTATTGCATTAGACAGAAATCTGATGTGTTTGCTACTTTTAAGAAGTGGAAAGCTATGGTTGAGAATGAGACATGAAAAAGGTTGAAGTGTCTCAGATCTGATAATGGAGGTGAGTACTGCGGCAAGGAGTTTGATAGTTACTGTTCATACCATGGGATTCGTAGAGAGAAGACAGTCCCAGGAACACCACAGGAAAATGGTGTGTCAGAAAGGATGAACAGAACGATCATGGAGCGTGCAAGGTGTATGCGACTGCATGCAGGGTTGCCCTTACAGTTTTGGGCGGATGCTGTAAATACTGCTGTTTATTTAATAAACAAAGGACCTTCAAGTGCTTTGGATGGTGTTATTCCAGAGGAAGCATGGACAGATAAAAAGGTTAACTACTCATTTCTAAGAACGTTTGGTTGTGAAGCATTTGTCCATATTGATAAAGAAAATAGAACAAAGCTTGAAGCTAAATCCAAGAAATGTACCTTTATTGGATATGGGGTTGATGAATTTGGTTATCGTTTATGGGATTATGAAAATAAAAAAATCATCAGGAGTAGAGATGTGATATTCAATGAAAAGGTCATGTATAAAGATCAGTTGCAGGGAAAGAAACAGGAAAAGGAAAGCACAGAGTACATAGTGCTTGATGAAGTTAAAGAAAATGAAGTTCCGAAGGTGCCAGAAAATCAAGAGCAGCAGCAAGTACTTGAAACTCCTGCAACTGTAAGAAGATCTACCAGGTTAAGTAGACTCCCTGAACGATACTCTCCTTCAATGTATTATTTATTGATGACTGATTTTGGTGAACCAGAATGTTATGAAGAAGCAATGCAGGTGGAAACTAGAAAGAAGTGGGAGCAAGGCATGAATGAGGAGATGGACTCATTGGTAGGAAACCAGACTTGGGATTTGGTTAAGTTTCCTGCTGGTAAAAGAGCATTGCAAAACAAATGGATTTACAGGTTGAAGGAAGAAGAAGGAGGTAAGAAGCGGTACAAGGCCAGACTTGTTGTAAAGGGGTTTGAACAGAAGAAAGGTATAGATTTTGATGAAATATTTTCTCCTGTTGTAAAGATGACTTCAATTAGGACTATCTTAAGTCTAGTGGCGGTAGAAGATTTGCATCTTGAACAGTTAGATGTAAAAACAGCCTTCCTCCATGGGGATTTGGAGGAAGAAATATATATGCAGCAGCTACAAGGGTATGAGGTCAAAGGTAAGGAGGATCTAGTATGCAGGTTGAAAAAGAGCTTGTATGGTTTGAAGCAAGCTCCAAGGCAAAGGTATCTAAAGTTTGACAGGTTTATGACAGAACAAGGTTATAGTAGATTTCATTCTGACCACTGTGTTTATTTCAAGAAGCTAGACAATGGAAGATATATTATCTTGTTATTGTATGTGGATGACATGCTTGTTGCAGGGTCTGGCATGCAGGATATAAATGTACTCAAAAGGATGCTAGCTAATTCATTTGCGATGAAGGATTTGGGTGCTGCAAAGCAAATCCTTGGTATGAGAATAATGAGAGACAGGAAAAATCGCAAATTGACATTGTCTCAAAGTGAGTACATACAAAAGGTGTTGGAGAGGTTCAGAATGCATAATGAAAAACCTGTAAGTACACCTTTGGCTAACCATTTCAGTCTAAGTAAGGAAATGTGTCCCAAGACACAAGAAGAGACAGATTACATGTCCAAGATTCTCTATCAATCAGCAGTTGGCAGCTTGATGTATGCCATGGTGTGCACAAGACCAGATATTGCACATGCAGTGGGAGTTGTGAGCAGATATATGAACAATCTAGGTAAAGAACATTGGAAGGCAGTAGAGTGGATTCTCAGGTATTTGAGAGGTACTACCACTAAGGCATTATGTTTTGGAGGTTCATACACTGTTCTACATGGATATGTTGATGTAGATATGGCAGGTGACAAGGATAGCAGGAGGAGCACCACAGGGTATGTGTTTACTGTAGGTGGAACAACAGTAAGCTGGATTTCGAAACTACAGAAGGTTGTTGCACTTTCAACAACAGAAGCAGAGTATGTTGCCATTACAGAGGCTAGTAAATAGATGATTTGGTTGCAGAGGTTTATGGAGGAAGTGGGTAAGAAGCAGAAGGATAGAAGATTGTATAGTGACAGCCAGAGTGCCATTCACCTTGCAAAGAACTCAGCATTCCATTCCAGGACTAAACATATACAGCTCAAGTACCATTTCATACGCTCTATTCTGGAAGATGAATTGTTAAAGTTGGAAAAGATACATACTAGCCAGAATCCTGCAGACATGTTCACAAAGGTAGTGACCAGAGAGAAACTGAGTTCGTGCTTGGTTTCAGTTGGCCTTCTAGCATGAAGGTGAAGAGGAGAAATTTTCCAAGTCCAAGTCCAGCAAGTGCAGCAGCGGTGGAGTTGTTGTGATCAATCTCCAAGTGGGATATTGTTGGTTGTGGAGCCAGATCTTCTAGTCTCATAGATGATATTGTATCAGCCGTGTTTGTACCCCAGTTCTATATGATATGTAGGTGGACTGTACACTCACCCCAGCGGGGGGGCATCCCCCCCCCACGGGGTTCCATGGGGGACCATCCCCCCTGGCTGGGGGGTCCGGGGGCAGCGCCCCCGAAGAAAATTTTGGGGCTGTTTTCGCTAGCTGTTTTGCGGGCCCATGGTTTTGGGTATCCCGTGGTATTTTCCCATTGTATTTCCCTTATAAAAGAAATACATTGTAATACGGCTAGGGTTGTTGATGTATTAGGTTTTATGCATTGTAAAGATCTTTGAGATCAGGAGAGAGACTGTGAACAGAGAAGAGGAAGTGCATCGGTTGTGCTGCAGGTTGTATCCCTTCGACTTGCTGGACGGTAATAATAATAAGGACTGACAAATTCAATGTAGACGTAGCCCAAGTTGGGTGAACCACGATATATCTGTGTCTCTCTTGTAATGTGTATGTGTGATTATATTTGCATTTCTGTTTATTGTTATTGCTCTGCGATCCTGTTTTTCTAACACGCTCACCCTTGCATTCCCTTCCTTCCATCCCTGATCTGGTCATTGCATTAGATCAACCTCCATACCTCATTTACATTTGTTTTTTTTTTACCTTTGCTTGCATGGTTTGCTTGCTATTGTCTGATTTTGAGTCTTGTGTGTCTTTCATCTTGACTGAGTGCTTGTCTTTTCTTGAGTTTTCTAAGTGTACTAGTGCTGCAAGTAGTGTTTTCTTTTCGTTCATTTAGATCTGAAAGTGATGCAGGAGCATCGGGACCTAGGCATATTAGTCGAAGTTTATCGACCAAAGGGATCCGAACAATGGGAGTGCCGATGACCACTGGTGTGGAGAGCAGTTTGACTTGTCGAAGTCAACAAGTCGAGTAGAAGCAGTCGGGGTGCGGCTGACTGAAGGAACATCGGATGTCGTGAGAGGTCGAGGATCGACAGGAAATGGTTGACAAATGACGAGTGACGTAAGATGTCGGTTAGTCGACAAGTGGTCGAACTACGACGCGACAAGGTTTGGTGAGGCCAAGTGAAATTGTGAAAGGAATGAACCGACAGGAAAGTCGAGATGTGACTGACTGCTGTAGTAGGGTTGGAAGGATAGAAAGTAAAGGGACTGTACCTAGTGACCGTTCGGGGTTGCTGAGGAAGTTATTACAGTTATTGCGAGTTGGTGAAAGACATGACAGAGGACGTCATGGTCAGAGGCTGTGCAACACGCTAGAGGTTGACAGTGCAGGTTCACAGGATTTGGCAGGATCGACGAACGGAGGGGAATGCGTGTCTCAGGATTTCAATGGTCTTGGGAACAACACCCGTAGAGTAGAAGAGGAAGAAAAGGGTCTTCAGTCTCGTGAAGGAGAACCGAGAGAGGGAAGAGCAGAGAATAGAGCAGAGAACAGAGCCGAGAGAGTTGTGAAGAGTCACACTGGTTGAAGAACAGAGAGTGGAGATCGAACCATAGCTTAGAGTTTCATGGAGAACTAGGAGAGGGTGAGGTCGACACACAGGGAGAACACACCATAGTTACTTCTAAGTTGTAACGACTGAGGCCAATTGTAGTTAGTTATTTGCTTACAGTTATTTTACATTGTAACCGATTTCAGAGAAGTAATATAAGCCAATTCTGGCATCTTGTTCTACACCTTGTTTGTGTAAGCATTGTGGTTTGTGTCATGTGTATTGTTAAGCAAGAAAGTATACCGTAGGGTGACTTGCGTCAGTTGGTATCAAAGCCTGGAGGCGAGTCCGGTTGGAGGAGACCATACCAACTTGACTTGCGTCAGTTGGTATCAGAGCCTGAAAGTGTGAGAATTTTCAGCGGAGGTTGAAAATGGCTCATAGAGGTGTTAATGTCCGAGGATGAAGAGCGCGTGGCGCAACAGCCATCACAGTGGATCGTGAGATGATCGATGAATGTGTCTGAACGATGCGGAATTTGAAAAATGAAGTCGCAACGATCAAAGAAAACTAGAGGCGTGGTTGCATTCCTGAAGTGCTGGACCACAACGACGAGGAAGTCGAGGAAGTGGAAGCTCTGGAAGCCGTAGCAGAAGAACCAGCGGAAAAACTCATCAAGATTTTGACAAAAATGAGAGGTCGAGTGAAGATAGATGTGCGTACGTACTCGGGAAGCCTGGACCCAGAAGACTTGATCGACTGGTTCAGAGAGATGGAGAAATACTTCGACGTAGAGCAGATCGAGGATCCTAAATGGGTTAAGACTGCATGTCTAAGGTTTAAGGGTCATGCCTCGTTGTGGTGGGACAATGTACAGGCTGACAGACTCAAGAAATTCAAGGAGAAAATCAAATCTTGGGACAGGATGGTTTCCAAGTTGAAGGGGAAGTTCTTGCCAAACGACTATGTGGTTTCCTTGTTCCGAAAGCTGCAAAACTTTTGACAAAAAGAAATGACTATGAAAGAGTACACGGAGGAGTTCTACCGATTGTCGATTCGGTCAGGACAAACTAATGAAGGAGAAGAAGCTGTCGCCATATATGTGAACGGCTTGAAATATGCTATTCAGGATGAACTCAGCGTGTCGAGATTAAGAGCAGTCGGAGAATCCTATCAGTTAGCTCTGAAGGCGGAAGAGAAATTGTCGAGAAAATTCGCGGTGACTAGAGGTAGGATGACTAGTCGGGGTGGAAAGACTGTCTTCGTGAAAGGTCAAGGTAGCGACTACAGGAAAGAAGGTGTCGAGGATAGACGACGCACAGAAGGGACATCAATGAAAGAAAGAGCGCAGGAGAATCAACGTGATGGTTGTGAGAACCGCGGTCGAGGTGCGTATGGTCGAAGTGGTCCATCTGATAAGAAGGGAGCTAACAGACCAGCCATAATCTGTTACAAATGCCGAGGAACGAGACATAAGGAATATGAATGCCCAGAAAACCTACATGCTGCAGAAGAGTCGAGACCCATACGTCGAAAGGATGAGCAAGTCAACGAGAGGGAAGAATCGGCATCAGATAGCAGTGGAGGTGAGAAAAAGAAGAACCAGAATTTGGCGGTTCAGAGAGCTTTGATCCAGGAAGATCAATGTGATCTGATGGAACTAGCACAATGGAAGGCGATATTTCGAACGAAGGTGCAGATCGGAGAATGGTGTTGCAAGACCATAGTTGATGGTGGGAGTATCGAGAATCTTGTGTCGACAAAAGTCATCGAGAAGATCGGGTTGAAGTGTCGAGAACACCGACACCCTTACAAGATCTCATGGTTGCAGAAAGGACACCATGTTAAGGTGACCAAACAGTGCCTGATCAACTTCAGAGTTGAGGGATTGGAGAAAAGCATACTGTGTGATGTAGTTCCCATGGATGCATGCCATCTGTTGTTAGGGAGACCATGGAAATATGATCGTAAGATGATCTACAATGGTCGAGCTAACACAGTCACAGTGTGGAAGAATGGAATGAAAAGGACTCTTAAGCTGAGGCGAGAAGAGCTAGCCGATAGTAAGGGTGACAAGAGCAATCTTTGGGAAAAGCGAGTGTTGATGAGCACCGCCAAGGAATTCCTCGCAAAGGAAGAAAAACAGTCGGGATGTTTTACGTCGATGGAACGACCAACATGGAGAACATTCCGGTCGAAGTCAAGGAGTTGCTCGAAGAGTTTCGGGACATAATGGCTGACGAGAAACCAATAGGATTGCCGCTGACAAGGAGCATATCCCATTAGATCGACTTGATTCCAGGGTCGAGTCTACCAAACAAAGCACCATATAGGATGAGTCCAGCAGAGGGACAGGAGCTCAACCGACAGGTCCAAGAGTTGTTGGACAGGGGATTGATACGAGAAAGTTTGAGCCCATTCCAGATTGTTTAAGGGAGGAGTCCACATGTTGTGGCAGATTTGGTTGAATTTCCGACAGAAACCAGGAAGAGCGCGGATGCAGAATCATTCGCAGAGCATATGCATGAAGTTCATGAGAATGTGTGAAAGCGCATCGAGAAGAGTAATGCGGCCTACAAGTTGAGAGCCGAACAGAGAAAGAGGCTACTGTCATTCCAAGAAGGGGACTTAGTCTATGCATATTTGCGGAAGGAGCGATTTTCGACAGGAACATAGAACAAGCTGAAGTTGAAGAAGATAGGACCATGCAGGATTCTGAAGAAGAGTTCGGACAATGCATATGTGTTGGAATTGTCGGAAGACTTGAACATTTCAGCAATGTTCAATGTCTCAGACCTGTACAAGTTTGAAGAAGGGTCAAGCAGCAGTAAGGGGGAAGGAACCAGTATCGACTGGACAGAACAGATTCCAGACCGGCATAAAGAAGGGATCACAGAAGTAATCGATGAAAGTGAAGTAGGGTGTACTCGTAGATTGCGCATGAAGGAATACCTGGTGTGATGGACAAATGATGAGTTGCAGGAAGCGATGTGTATTTTCGACGAGGAGTTCAGGAGACTGACGGAGCAGTCGATTTCTTTTTCACCTAGGGAGTCTGATGCAGGAGCATCAGGACCTAGGTAGATCAGTCGAAGTTGATTGACCAAAGGGAGCCAACCAGTGGGAGTGCCGATGACCACTGGTGTGGAGAGCAGGTTGACTTATCAAAGTCAACAGGTTGAGCAAAAGCAGTCGGGGTGCGGCCGACTGAAGGAACAATGGATGTCGTGAGAGGTCGAGGATCGATAGGAAATGGTCGACAGATGACGAGCGACGTAAGATGTCGGGTAGTCAACAAGTGGTCGAACTACGACGTGACAAGGTTTGGCGAGGCCAAGTGAAATTGTGAAAGGAGTGAACCAACAGAAAAGTCGAGATGTGACTGACTGTTGTAGCAGGGTCGGAAGGACAGAAAGTCAAGGGATTGTACCTAGTGACCGTTCGGGGTTGCTGAGGAAGTTATTACAGTTATTGCGAGTTGGTGAAAGACATGATAGAGGACGTCATGGTCAGAGGCTGTGCAGCACGACTAGAAGTTGACAGTGCAGGTTCGCAGGATTTGGCAGGATCGACGAACAGAGGGGAATGCATGTCTCAGGATTTCAATGGTTTTGGGAACAACACCCGTAGAGTAGAAGAGGAAGAAAAGGGTCTTTAGTCTCGTGAAGACGAAGCTGAGAGAGGGCAGAGCAGAGAATAGAGCAGAGAACAGAGCTGAGAAAGTTGTGAAAAGTCACACCGTTCGAAGAACAAAGAGTGGAGATCGAACCATAGCTTAGAGTTCCATGGAGAACCAGGAGAGGGTGAGGTCGACACACAGGGAGAACACACCATAGTTACTTCTAAGTTGTCACGGCTGAGGCCGATCATAGTTAGTTATTTGCTTACAGTTATTTTACATTGTAACCGATTTCAGAGAAGTAATATAAGCCAATTCTGGCACCTTGTTCTACACCTTGTTTGTGTAAGCATTGTGGTTTGTGTCGTGTGTATTGTTAAGCAAGAAAGTATCCCGTAGGGTAACTTGGGTCAGAAAGCTCAATTGTTATCAAGGTTATTCTTTGATGCATCTATTGAAAAGTTTAAAAGTGCTTCTTCCCCATCATTTCTTGAGTATTTTTGAAAGAAAAACGTTCTTGCATTGGAATGTTTCGTTTATCAATATTTTCGAAATTTGAATTAATGTATAATCATTTGTGTTTTTCTTGAAATATGAATCGCTCATCTTCTTGAAAGACTCAAGCTACACTTCCAATTTTGCAAAAGTGTTTCCATGCTAGGGAAAGATATGTGCATGTTTTGTTTTTCATTGCTTTTGGGCCATTGAATGTGAAATTGAAAAGCTTGCATACTCCATCTTAGAATTATCTCTTTTCATTGCCTAGTATCATTCTCGTTTTGAAAAGAAAAAGAAAAAAAATGTTGTGATTTGGATAGTACTGTTGTGATTTTTTGTGTTTCGTTGAAAAAGGAAAAGAATACTTTCATAGTCAAATTTGATTGAATTGGGAATTAGGTTGCATTGAGATTGCTTTGGAAAAATTATTGGAAAGAAAAAAAAGATTTCTCCTTCCCATAGTTAGAATTCATTGAATGAAAAGAATATTTTGTGCATGTAGCTAGGACCTGCATTATGATTCCGATTATGTACTCACCTCATGCATTCACCTAACTGTCCAAGATAAAATTAACGGTAGAACTAGGTAAAATGTTTAGCAATTTGTGTGTAAGTTAGAGACGTGTTTCAGTGTCGTTAAGCGTGGCAGCTGTCATTATTTTCCAGCACTGTATTCCGGGGGTATTGTAGTCTTCCATGTACTTATCGGTATATCGAGCTCCTTCACATACCCACCAAGTACCATAATCCGTACTTGGCGTATATCAAAGGGTGTATCACGTACTCGGTAGTATATCGGAAGGTCTCTTGCCGTACGATTGTGCATTAGGCAGCACCACTACGGATTTGAGCTCCCACGTACCTTGCGTATATTGGGAGACACCACTAGGATTCTTGAAACCAACTAAGTTAACCATTTGGCCGTCTTGGCAAAGCAATACACCGAGAACAACACTCGGGGAGATTAGCATGCACGTACTGTCCAGGTAATCGGGTATGCAGGCAAGGGTACAGTCCCAATCCTCCTTGTCACGTCATATTGTTGGACCTTGCAGTATATCGTGGTTTGCGATGCCTTGATAATCCCATGAGGTTCCAGAATTTTGAATCCACTCTGTCACATAAGTTTGCTTGTTGCCTTAGTTTGAGTAGGTTTTTTTGGACTGCTTTTCTTTTTAGCTTGCCCTTAGGAGAAACGCTATTTCAACCACTCTGGCTGAATTTCCTGACGCTCTAGAGGATTTTCCCTAGAGAAGGTCCCGTAGGATCTTAAACTTATGACCCAAATATCCCCTTAATAAGGAGGTTATTTCGAGGGTAAGAATGGATCAGTGTAACACGGTCGTAGTTACTGAAGTGGAAAACCCCACTCTGAACGTTGGAGGACTTTTGTTTCCACAAAATCCTCCGGATTCACCTGCCTCTCATCCCCCGCAGGATGAAGGAGAAAAAATCCCCGCTTCACAAGACCTTTCTCCCATCATCCCGGGAGAACCTGGATCGTTGGAATGGATAAACCGACCCCAGGATGACCCTACAACTGTTGGTCCTTCAACAACTTATTGGACATTTTCTACTGGTCACCCAGTGGCTAATTTTTCCATCACATCACCACCCAATAGGACTACTCCGGACGACCCTTTAGTCTACTACTGTGACTAATTAGCTCACTTTCGTTCCATGGCTGAGGATTTTCGGCAGTCAAGTCTTCAACGAAGGGTTGAAGACCCATCGTTACCCCCTTACTGGCCCATCCCAGATCATCCGATATCTTTTGGATCACGAGAACAACCTTCCCATCGAGTGACCATTAATGAGATTGGTCAGCTCTTGAAAGAATCCAGTCCTGCGCCTAAGTGAACCAATCGGTGGAAGGACAATAGTCCAACACACCTGTCACTACCACTGTTACTTTACCAGTTCCTCCCCCACCTCAAAATTCAAGGGGAGGATATTCCATTCCCATGGATTATACCATCGGTAATGTTGTTACTATGGTATCTAGTCAACAACCTACGTTGGTTCAATCTTCGAATAGTGGTCATCCTGTCGTGGCTGGGGGGAAACCCCCATTTCCTAACCATAACATAGGCGGTGGAATCCCCAACGGACCTTCTGTTGGACCTCCCCAACCTTCCAGACCATCCACCATGGGATCATCTCATGTTGGGGGGCCATCCAATGTAACCCTACCCTCATGGAGTCAAGCGTATCTAGGTTTTGTTAACCCTGCACCAGGCCAATCTGATCCCGGAAATGCACCATACGGGATACCTTATCCCGAGAATCCATATGCTCTATGGGGGCAACAACCTGTGTTGCAACACGGACCCCAACCAACTGTCCCTCAAGCACCACCAACTTTGATCGGTCCACCCCCACCCAACTTTGGTGGAGGCCCACCTCATTCTACCAACAATATCCCTCACCCCTCCGGTGGTGGCGGGAATGGTCTACCCACCTCCTCTAGGAGGAGGCGGCGGGGGACCTCCCTATTATGGTGGAGGACATTTCCCTTCAGGTGGTGGAGGTGGTCCACCACCCCCTCCAAGTAGAGGCGGTGGATGACTTAATTACCATGGTGGTTGTGGTGGTGGTGGAGACCCTCATCCTTTCGACGGTGGAGGTGGTGGGAGCCCCCATCCTTCTGGAGGTGGAGGTGGTCCACCACCCCCTCCAGGCGGAGGCAGTGGTGGGATGCCTTATTATGGTTATGGACCCCCACCTCCTCCCGGTGGTGGTGGTGGACCTCCACCTCCTCTTGGTGGTGGAGGTGGACCCCCACCTTATTGGAATGGACCACCTATGGTGGCGGACCCCCTTATGGTCTGGGAAACACACCCCCCTATGGCAAGTTTCCTCCTGGTACACCTTACGGTCACACTGGTCCTTACTCGCCTTATCTGTATTATCAATACACACAGCCTAATCGACAACTGCCCTTTTTTGCTACCTTGGACCTACCTGACCTTTCTCGTTTAACCAACGACCCCATTTACCACAGAACTAATTGGCCACCTATTCCGGTGAAACTTCCGTTTGATATCCCAAAATTTGACGGCAAGCCGAGTGAAGATCCTAAAAACCACGTGATGACATACCACTTATGGTGTTCATCTAATTCCTTAACAGACGACTCGATTTGTCGTAGATTATTTCAGAGGACTCTCACCAGTTCGGCTGCCAAATGGTACATCGAGTTACCACCCCATTCTTTTCCTGATTTTGGTTCTCTTGCCATGAACTTTTTAACACATTTCCGGCTGCCCATACGGTATGAAACTGGTACCGAGATTTTAACCTCACTCCGTTAGAATACCACCACTCATATTTTTGATCATATCCACTAGTGGAAAAGGAGACGACGTCTCATTAAAGCTCCTTTTCCATATCAGATATTAGCAGAATGGTTTACAAAATCCCTCATCCCTACCATAGCAAGAGATGTTTCCATGCGAGGTGCTGTCACCGAAGAACAAGCCATCGCGAGTGCCCATGTACTACACCTAGTCTACACTCAATCTGGCACTTTGTTTGATATTCTTCCTGACGCACCCCGTGACGTTAATGACCTTGTGAAACCACATAAGGGACCCCAAACTGATGGAATCATTGGATCCCTTAACACCCAGCCTGCTTCCAACACTGTTGGATCATCCAACCTTCACAGTTCCTCCCCATTACCGACTCAGGCTGGCCATAGCGCCACCAAATCAACCACTCCTACTGTAACTGAAGAGGTGAATTTTGTCCAATCAGCTTCATCTCAGAAGTCTGGCAGCAAAAAGAAGAACAAGGGGAAACCCAAAAAGTCTTCTGCCCAGCAGGAACAAAAGAGCACTCCTGATGATACCAAGCAGAAACGGAAGCTAAAGTATCCTTGTTTACTATGTGGAGATGACCACTTCTCCAAAGAATGTCCCCATAGAGACGAAGTACAAAAGTTTCTTAGGGGTAAACCAACTCCCGTAGTCCTCAATGATCCGTTTCTTACTCAGAACCAACATATGATTGCTCAAACCCCCTCAGCCCAGGGGGAACCATCCAATACTGCACATGTTCTCATGATGTGTAACGAGACGATCAATTTGAACACTCGCTCGCGATCTTACAAATCGGTCCCTTCGAAGGAACCCACTGGAAGTAATGCTGAAAAAGCTTCCGACTCCTTAACTGATGTTACTGTACCATCAACTTCTCTCACCATTGAGAAGCCATCCTTAGACTCGAAATTGCGACCACCCAAGAGTACGATTTGAAAAGTTGTTTTCAATCCTAACGCTTAGGTAGCACAAAATTACAATATCGTAGAAGACTTGGCACAAGCCCCTTGTGACATGTCTACCTTGGAAGTTTTGCAGAATTGTCCCAATCAACGCAAAACTCTACTTACAGCCATCGGTGCAGTCGACCCTGATTCCTCGAATACCATCATGTTCTGACTTGACCACTTCAAGCCGAGGCTCTCCCACCAGCTCGCATTCCAAGTCTCTGCGAACATTGATGGGAAGATTGTCCATCGTACCCTTTTAGATGAAGGCGCCTCCACTTCTGTCATGTCAATCTCCTGTTGGAGAGCCATTGGCTCCCCCGAATTGAATCGTTCTCCTACCACATTGAAAGCATTCGATGGGCATGGATTCCAACCTCATGGGACCTTACAAGCTGTTGCAGTTGAGTTGGGTGGAAAGACCGTAACCATTAATGTGGAAGTGGTCTCGGCCCCAATATATTATAATGTCTTGCTTGGTCGCAATTGGTTTTACGCCATGCAGGCAGTAGTCTCTTCAGTCTTCTGCATAGTACAATCCCCCCACCAAGGACGAATTGTTACTATTGACCAATTAGATTTTTAGACACCATACGCTACTACTCATCCTGGTGACCATGTTCCTTCCATTGGACAAATGTCAAAACAGTATGAGAGTATAGGGGTTGGCCTTTTGAAAGATTCATCTCTCATGGGCGTTTTTCCGGTGATGGACCCCTAATCATGTTTCTACAGTGAAGATAATCTTCACAGAGATTTCATCTCACTCTACCGATCCTTGGCTTGTACTGGATGAAGCCACAACACACCTGCTTGGAGATATAATGCCTCTTTCACCCGATGAACGTATTTACGAGGCTATCCAATCAGCACTGGAAGACCATTTAACCATGGCCTCTCCATCCTGTTCTCTACGACGAACTTCATCTCTACCTAATCTCTCACTTCGGACTTTTCATTTAGACGAGTCCATCATGGAAGTTATGAATGTTGACGACGGTCCGTGGGATGATCTCCACCATAGGTCATCTTTTCTTCCTCCTTTGGAGTACATAGAGGACAACATTCACACCCTCTTTTCACCAGAAATCTACACGTTCCCTCATTCCCCCATCCTTACATGTCTTACGGACATGGAGGGCAACTTGGCCAACATTGAGCCAACCACCCCAGTAGACATCTCGGTGAAACCTGGTATAGTGGAACACATTCGCATAGGCCAGAAGTGTTCCCCTGAGGAAATAGCTGCTGGCATGGCCTTATTCAAGCAATTTCGAGACGTATTTGCTTGGTCCTATGAGGAGATGCCTGGGATATACCCCGCGATTGTTTCTCATGAAATAAAAACCTATCCCAACGTCAAACCTGTACGCCAAAAGTTGCGACCAGTACACCCCCAGAAGACAGTGACAATCAAAGCAGAGATTGAAAAGCTCTTAAAGGATGGTATTATTTATCCCATCCCATTGATAGATTGGGTCTCAAACGTTGTCCCTGTGAACAAAAAGTAGGGTACCATTCGCATCTGTGTCGATTATCGGGACCTTAACCGTGCTTGTCCAAAAGAAAACTACCTGACCCCGTTCATCGACTAGATTATCGACAATTGTGCCGAAAGCATCATCTTCTCATTTATGGATGGCTTTTCTGGTTACAACTAGATTGAGATTAACCCATCCGACCAACACAAGATGGCTTTCATGTGCCCGTGGGGAAAATTTGCATACCGCAAACTCCCGTTTGGCCTTAAAAATGCTGGTGCCACGTTTCAGCGGGCTATGTCGTATGCCTTCCATGACATTAAGGACTTTGTGGAACCTTACCTGGATGATCTCCCTGCTCACTCAAAGCAGCGCGAGTTCCACATTGATCATCTGACTGCCATTTTCCTCAGATGCAGACGGTACAATATCCTCTGAATTCCCATAAGTGTATCTTTTGTGTTGAGTCTGGATGCGTCTTAGGATTTATTGTTTCGAAGGATGGGATCCGCATTGATTCCTTAAAGGTGGAGGCCATCATCAACCTACCACCCTCGACTGATGTGACGGAACTTCAAAGTCTCTAAGGGAAGGCAACTTATTTAAGACGTTTTGTTTGCAATTTTGCGGAGAAGACTCAGGGGTACATGAGACTGCTCAAGAAGGACGTCCCATTCATTTGGGATGACCAAGCTCAAAAATCCTTCAACAGTATCAAACATGCCATCACGCATGCCCCCGTGCTCCAACCGCCCAATTATTATCGAGATTATATCTTATATCTCGCCACTTCTGCTACCACTATCGCCATGGTTTTTGTACACCAGGATCAAAACGACCAGGAACATGTAATATACTATGCAAGTAAGGGTCTCACTGACACTGAAACTAGATATTCACGTGTCAAAAAACTCGCATTCGCGTCGGTCATCGCCGTCCAAAAGTTCCAGCACTATATCTTGCTCCGCACAACCACCATCATCGCAGACTCGAACCCCATGTACTATGTCCTGACACGTCAGGTGCTTGGGGGCAAGTATTCACGCTGGATCGTGATACTGTAAGAATTTGATCTTCTCTTTGAGAAAGCTAAGTCAAAAAAGTCTTCGGTGTTTGCCGAGCTAATCTGTGACCTTCCCCGTCCTGATGCAAAAGTTGAGCACAATGACTCTTTTCCGAATGAATCATTGTTTCTCATCAGTATGACTGATCCATGGTATGGAGATATCTCATTATATATTCAAACCCAACACTTCAACCCTCATTTGTCTCGTGACAACCGTCGTAAGATACGTCACCATGCGAAGCATTATTTAATCATCAATGATACTTTGTATCACCGTGGCATCGATTCAATCCTTCAACATTGTCTAACTCACGATGAGGCCGAATGCATTCTGAATGACTGTCACGCTGGGGCATGTGGCGGTCACCTCTCTGGGATGGCTAAAATCCAGAAGATGTTGTGCACAGGATATTTTTGGCCTGCTATCTTCAAAGATTGTATTTAGGCCGTAAAAAAATGTCCTCCTTGCCAACACTTCCATACGAAGAAGTGCACCCATCCTGCCCCATTACACCTGGTTATTGCCGTGGGCCCCTTCACAAAATGGGGCATCGACTTTATGCATTGTAAGCCTACCTTGGCCAGGGGGCATAGTTACATCATTGTAGCTGTGGATTACTTTACAAAGTGGGCCAAGGCTATGCCTACATACTAGAATGACGGAAAAACCGCCGCACTCTTCATGTTCAATCATGTAATAGCACGGTTCGGAGTTCCTCAGGAAATTGTTACTGATCATGGTTCTCATTTTCAGAACCATATGTTTGATGCATTGAGCGATAGGTTGGGTTTTCACCATGAAAATTCAACACCCTACTACCCGCAGTCCAATGGACAGTTCGAGGCTATTAACAAAGTCTTGAAAACTATGGTCCAAAGGATGGTAGGTACGCAGAAATCCAATTGGCATAACATGCTCTTTTCAACATTATGGGCCTACAAAACCTCCTTTAAAACTGCCACAGGTTTCACTCCTTTCCAATTGGTCTATGGATTGGAGGCTGTCCTACCTATAGAGTGCAAAATTCTGTCTCTACAAATCGCTGTCGAACTTCTTCCTAATACTACTGCCGAGGAAGAACGTCTCCTGTACTTAGCAAAACTTGACGAGTCCCACCGAGATGCCGCTCTTGCTAATGAAACACACAAGAAACGCATCAAAGCTCAATACAACAAGTCAGTTGAACCTCGTATCTTTAACGAGGGTGACCTGGTCCTCACTTATGAACAGAAGCACGACAAACTAGGAGCAGGAAAGTTCGAATCCATGTGGCATGGACCTTACATTGTCAAATGTGTTTTGGAAAAGGGAGCTTACGAGCTTGAAGACTATGACGGAATCTCTTTGGGTGAACCCCGCAACGGGCTTTACCTGAAGAGATACTATGCCTAAACTTGTCACGCTTAGACTTTCTTGTATATACTGTACATGGCGTGTTTTTTGTGTTTTTGTGTACTATGACGCATTTATTTTTGAGTGTCTTTAGATCTTGTTTCCGCTCCTTATACCATGTTTTGTCCGTGTATGCAGATGGAAACGTGCTATGGATTCGTGGACGGCGCCATCCGGCATACCTATAACCTTGCTTCGGCATCCTGGGTACTATATTCTCCAACAGGTGAGCTCATCAACTCAGGAGGAAGTTGCCTAGGGTTTGAGACCAACAATGCCACAGAGTATCAGGCAGTAATTGGAACCCTAGCTAACGCCATTTCCTTGGGTATGAACCACATTGTCATCCACATGGATTCTCAATTAGTGGTTTCCCATCTTAACTGGGTTTACGCCATCCGTGATCCCACCTTACTCCGTCTCTTCAGACGACTACGCTTCCTGGAAATGTCATTTGAATCCGTTCAGTACCTGCACATTCCACAAGAGTTAAACGCAGTCGCCGAGTCGATGGCCAAGTTCATTTTGGATTGGTACATCACACACACATAATATCCATAATATGTAAAAGCATTCATGACATGTAAATAATGCACTGTATAAAAGCGAACATGTAAACAAGATCACATCACTCATCATTTTAAAACACATAATGTATAAATTTCTAGGAATGTCTGTATATATATATATATATATCATTCAAAAGTAGTGCTAGTACAAAATCTGAAGCACAATGGCTTTCAGTGAGTCTCTACAAAATCTGAAGCCTCGTAGCTTTCAGTAGTACAAAACCTGAGGCCTCTAAACTCTCAATACAAGCATAATAGTGTCATCAGGCCTGACGCTTGACCCGTACACCACCCCTAGCATAGACAGCCCACTATCGCTAAGTAAGGAAGCAATCCATGATCCTCTCTACCTTGCAGAGTAAGGCATTGAAGCGTATGGACGCTCCAACCCCAAACCTCTGCATAGGTCTCAGCAGGTCATCTATTGCTGGTTCAGGAACCTCTACTGTCAGCCGGGACAAGTTCCTGTATACCTCCTCCATCTCCTTGATGGAAGCATGAGCATCTGGGGGCACAACTGCTTCCCCACCTCTATCTCTCCTCACCATAAGGGAAAGTCCTACCGATCGTACGGGGCCCACATTTGTACACACATGTTACATACTCGTCAGTACTGCATCAAAAGAATGACAAATATGCAAAACTAAAAGTACAAGGGTTTTTGTTCTTACCTATGTCACCCCGTGTTGCACCCTCGGGCAACACCAAGTTAGCATCCTCTTTGAAATATGTACCACCGTATGGGAAGTCCTCAACCATGGCGGGTCATCACCTCTGCCCATATGAGCATGTGGGGATCTCTAGGCTCCCTGTCATCTAGTAGTACCTGTGGACGCAAGAGAGGGATCCGCTCCAAGAATAACAATACCACAATCGATCCATAACCAAACTGCTTGAGCTCTCCCTCCCGACACTTGGTCAGTTGAGCTTAGATGTTTGCAAGGAGACCCTCGCACTAGTTGAAAACCCTGGGGGACATACAGTCCTCCGCATAAAGCATCTGAGATCGAGTGGCCATGTGTGGGGCTTGGCTTCCCGCCACTCTAGTAATAGTAAACAGTATGGTACACAGTGGGTGGCTCACCACATCCCTAATAGGAATATTCCCACTGGAAGATCGAGCAAGAGTGGTACAATGCTGTGACACCATGTCATTGACTGTGCGATAACTAGCCCATGTTCCAGTAAGAGATACAGGGTCCCCTCTCCAGGACAAACTAGTAAGAAAATAGATGTCTTCCACATCTATTGTGAGGATGTGCTCACCAATAACAAAATGTTGTTAGGCCGCATCCCAACTCTGGAGCATGTGTGATAACAACGGGATTTGGGATCTCATCCCCTGAATCTCAAAGAACTTGAGCAAACCGCAGTTCCTCAAGGCATCCACGCATTGTGGATCATTTGCAGCTTGTACATATTCTGCTTCGTGTTCTCTTTCCCACCACTCTAAAACCATGTTGGCTTGCTAGCAACCTGCCAAGAGGGACATTTAAGCATTGTTAGATCCTACTTCAACCATATCAAGTTCCATTTTTGGTTTAATTTGATGTTTGGGAAATGCATCTCTGTCGTCGCACCGTGCTTTTGCATACAGTGCGATGATGTCACAATCCACTCATTCGGGACTTGCGTCGAGTCAGTCTCGTCGCAGTTCCCGAAAGGGAAAACTGCGATGAGCCAAGGCCGCAATAACCCTCCATGAATTCATCAAAAAACCCAAAAATTGAACCTAAAAACAAAATCTAATCCACTGAAAAGTTGATGGATGAAGTTTAGGCCTACTTGCTCCTGACGGTGAGTGAAATGGCAGATCGTAGCTCTCGGAATCGGCAAAGAAATTTTTGGCTCCAAATTGGTACTTCTCCTCCCAAATTGGCAAATGAAACAATGAAAACTATTTTTGGCCCATTTTTCTGATTATAAATAGAATGGAATAATCCTTTTCAAATATTTTGATGCTTTTGGGCCATTTACCATAGTTTTAACCGTTTTTTTTCATATTTGGGGCTATTTGACATATTTTTTTAGTGTGCGGGAGTTGTAAGTAGTCTTTTGTGTCGTTTCTCATGTCACAAGCGGTCATCACAGGTATGAACACTCCCTTGAATGTTTTGTCATTATTTTTTGCAACTGTTAGTTTGTAATTATTGCGTGATGATGAGTTTACTCTTCGTTTGTTCTCGTGCTCATGAAACTATGAGAACAAGTACCGAGTTACAATTTATCACTTTTCCGGGCTCGTTAAACTCCCATGGAAAAGGACACCCCCCGGAGTCTACCGTTAAGCTCTTTTCAGGCTCTCGAAAAATGAAAAGATTGCCAAGCGAACTTGTCGCGTTCATGCTTGTTAAATTATTTGAATGGTCATCTTCCTGGTGATAGTTTACCCCTTTTTCGGACTAGGAGGCAGCCAATCATGACTGGAAGAGTCCTCTCCTGCATTGTTTTACCCTTTTCTGGGCGATGAGGCTAACTTTACGAAAAAGGACCATTGGAGTCTTCTTTAGTTCTTTTCAGACTCTCTAAACATGAAATGACGAGCGAGATTACCTTTTATGGACTCGTTAAATTCTCACATTGAAGGGCCCGTCATGGGACGAACCCCTCCTATCCCAGGTTTGGAAAATATTTGGGATTGGACTCATTTATGAGATGAGCTATACCAAGCATCTGGTTACCCTCATCAAGTTCGTAAAAAACACATGAGGCACTCATCATTCATGATGGGGAAAAAGGAAAGCGTTTGTAGTTACACTTTTGTCTGTGGCAGTACCTAGTTGTTCTTGAACATGGCACTTTTAAGCATTTGCATATAGTGCTTGGGTCATCTGTTTGTCTATGAGTCCCCGCTTACTTTCTGAGTCCTGTTACTCCTCTGAGTCATTCAAAGAAATATTCCATCATCAGTTGCATTAGAAGTTTGCGTCATACTCATTATGTCAATATTTCCAAGTCATGCCACGCCCATGTTCAAGAACATGTCTACCATTTATCATCTGCAGTCAGTGCACCTGCCACCATGTCGGTTTACTTTGAGTTAGTCTCACGTATTGCTGTACTATCTGATCCACTCTACACATCTTTTGTCGTGTTTCGTGTTGATGATGGGGGATTCATCATGGCCCTCCTTCGATGGATTCATCTTTGTCAACTTCAACACATCATCCAAGGATAGAATCTAGAAACCAACCAAGTACCTTGGCCCTGCATGCCTCAATGGCAGGTTACCTTGCTTTCAACATGAGTTTACATCATTAACTCTTGATTGAAATATTTCATCTTGTGTTCGACTTCAACTCATTTATTCACGCTTTATGATATGTACTGTGATACCTTGGGAATCATTGGCATCAATGGTGATCTCCCTCGTGCTTGTTAATGGTTTACATCAATGACCGGTAATCAAGTGGTTTCTACCATGTTCGACTTCAAGACATTTGTAATCACATGGATAGATTCATATCATTGCGGGTTTAGCTTGAAGACCCTGGGGAGTCATGTTTTACCCAGGTTGCGATGGAGTTTGTATTGAGTCATATTACACAGATCCACATTTGTATTGGTCATGGCTTTGTTTGTGTTCAGTCGGTCATTACCACCATGGATCTGTATTGTATTGGTTGGCAGCCATGTGAGATTGTCAGTTCAAAGTCAGTTGTACTGCAGCAACATCCTTCATTCGATGAGTCTATTGCCATTAATTCTATCAAATCATTTCACCTGTTTATCTTCAACAGCTTCATGCTTTGGGGGGAATTCTGTTACACCCAAAATATACCCACCATGAGATTCAGTGCATACACCCCTGAAGATACCTTTACTAAGTGATTAATGAGGGAGGATTTGTACCCATTTGTGCTAGTTTTTGAGAGGTCATCGCATGTTGCACATGAGCAACATGCGACGTCGCACCCTGCCCCATTATAGGGTGCGACAAAGTCAGTTAGATGGAAAAAATATCTTCTTCGAGGTCCTTCTCTAAGCTTGCTGACTTGGGACCCTATCCCTGACCTCTTGGAGGAGCTGGCACTCGGTTCCTAATGCCTTGGAGAGATCCCTTAAGCTTCTCCTATCATATCTCAACCTATCCTATCCATATCCGATCCCTTTAGTCCTACTTAAATGAAGCTCACTCCCATCCCAAGGGGAGGAATTCTATCGTGTCTACATGCTGGTGAAATCACTCTTGAGAGACCTCTATTTATCCTTGAGAGACTCAGCTTCCTTAGGAGGAAATGGCAATTGGCTTTGTTGGAGAAGGGATACAACGTTAAGCCTCGGTTGTAGTTCTATATCTTTACTATGTACTTCCCTCTTTTTACAGTAATACAAATGCTTTCCACCAATATTGTTCACGTGTATAATGATATTGAGTAGTTTACCTGCTTAACTGTTCACTTATATCTCTTATTGTATAGATGCCCTTTACATGTTTCTCTTGTTTCTTGTCTTGACAAGTCTTGCATCTTGGATCTAACAACCGTGAGATGTGGAGCAACATTCAGGAGAAAGGATTGGGAAGTGAAATGTAAGACATCTAATATTCGATCCTTAAGAAGATCTAGGAAATGCATTAGTAGTCTGTTTTATTTGTTCTAGACTCACTTTGAGCTAGGGAGATCCTGCTTGTGTCCGCTTGAGTGGATTGTTCGATAACACTGTTCTGAAGTGGATATGAAGGTCTTTTATTGTTAGGATATTCCTATACTCCATCCTAGTCCGAGCAGCATTTTCATTATTTTCATTATCAGTCATGCATGCACTTTTAGGGTTTGCATGCATTATTTAGGGTTTACATGCATCCCAGTCATCAGTCCCAGCACCTAGCCCTAAGTTAGCTATCCCCCGAAGCTTCTTTCCACTCAGTTTCATCCCTCCTAGCATGTCATGCACCCTCCTTTCACCTACTGCATGAGAAGGGCGCCTTTCTCACCTACCAGTCTAGTTTAATTCAGTTATCCACCAGTCTTTCCTTGATTTAAGGCCAGACTAACGCCTCACTGCTGTTATCACTCCGATTGACCTCCGATGAGACATGAATACCTATTATGACTCTAGTTATCTCCTCATGCACCCTCCACTGAGCTTCCTTCATTCAGTTAGTGTCTCCATGTGCCAGTTACATCCAGTTACACCTACCACACTCAGTTAGACTCAGTTTGACTGACGGTTGATAGTTACTTGTGCACTGATGACTCCACCGATGATGATATAGACTACTAGTTGTGCTCCGATGACACTCCAGTGATCCTTTGATCACTCCATGAAGGCTAATTCGAATTGCCACCTTAGGCATTCAAATCCTCATGCATTGTACTATTTATTTGCCCATATTGTAATTAATTAATTAGTGTGTGTGAAGTATTTTTGCTTCTATCCGAGTTCTACTGTATTATTATTTTGTTGCTCATTATATTGCATTGACCACTCTTCTTCTATTTTCTTGCTTAATCATAATTACTCTTGTGAGGTATACATCATCTCTTAGATCTGCTGTGAGGATTTTCACATGGTATCAGAGCATGTTGAGAGTATTGTTTATCTCCATTCCTGAGATTTTTTTGCAGGTTATTATCAAGATTTCGATTGCAGCAGTTGCAACAGTTTCTGCATTTTTGCAGTAGTAGCAGTTGCAGATATTATCTATTGTTTTTGCAGGTCTTCTATAGCTTCCATGAATTCAGAAGAAATCCCTCCTCTTTCTCCATTCAACTATGATTAATGGAAACCAAAAATGATAGCATATTTGAAGAGCCATGATCTCTTTGATTGTTATTTTGAAAGAGAGTTCGAATCCTTTGAAGAGAAGATTGATTGGTTGAATAAAGGTGACAAAGCCCTTGGAAGAATGATGCTTTCCATGTCTCGTTACATGATGTACCTATTCATTGATTCTGTTGAAACTCCAAAAGAGCTATGGGCCCAACTGGATGAAAATTTTGGCAAACAGAATGAAGGATATGGTCCAAACCCCTTCAAGAGAAAGCAAAGTGATGAATTCACCCTCCTTGATGATATCATTGATCATGAACCAGTATCAAACACATCTCATATTGAAGTTGTCCACAAAGAACCTGCAGATTCTACACTCATGCTCCAACTTTCTTCTCTTTCTGTGCCAGCTCACACTCTAGATATTGCAGAAGGTCCTAAATCCTCTCTTGCACCAGAGTATGTTGGTTTGCATGATGATCACATGATTATTTCAGAGGTTAAATAAGCTATTGGAGGTAATGCATTCACTCTCCTCAAGCAATCACCTCTTATTTACTACTATATGATCATTATCTCATGCTTTCAAAAGTTTATTGAAGATTATGGCTATTGACATTTGCTTGGGATAATTTATCATGCATATCATGGTTTTGATCTCACCCCTGCTGGTTCAAAGGAGATCTCAAGAAACCATGGCCATTCGCTTGGGATAATTTCTCATGCATTTATTGGTTTTGATCTCACCTCTTATGGTTCAAAGGAGATCTCAAGAAACCATGATTCAAGTCTTGGATCTAATTTGGATTCTAAGCAATCACTACTTGGGATAATTTCTCATGCATATGATAGTTTTGATCTCACCCCTGCTAGTTCAAAGGAGATCTCAAGAAACTATTCTTCAAGTCTTAAATCTGATTTGGATTTCAAGCAATCATTATTATTTGATGGTTCTTTTTGGCATAATCTCACCCATGATGGTTCGAAGAAGAAGACAAAATACTATTTGCATATTCATGTTTTTGATTCTACCTCAACTGATTCGAATCACAGGTTCAAGGATCATCCTCATACTTTTGGATTTGTTCTCATCACATTCAATCTGAAGAGGAAGTACAAGCACATGCTTTTTGAGCATGATCCACTTCTTCCCAAGAAGAAGATACCTCCAGACATATGACCAAGCATCACACCTGCTTGAGTTTGGAGCATTTATTTTTTATGTGTGCCTTACAGTCTGTTTTGAGGGGGGGGGGTATTTTTTCCATGAAATTTTCCCCATTTCCTCGGTTTATTGACTGTTATTATTCATTGTATTGGGTGACCTTTGGTATTAGTTACCAGGGCCCAGGATGGATTAAGGGGGGGTATTAAGATATTCCTATACTCCATGCTAGTCCTAGCAGCATTTTCATTATTTGCATTTTCAGTCATGCATGCACTTTTAGGGTTTGCATGCATTTGCATGCATCCCAGTATTCAGTCCCAGGACCTAGCCCTCAGTTAGCTAGCCCCCGGAGCTTCTTTACACTCAGTTTCAGCCCTCCTAGCCTGTCATGCGCCCTCCTTTCACCTACTAAATGAGAAGGTCCCCTTTCTCACCTACCAGTCCAGTTTACTTTAGTTATCCACCAGTCTTTCCTTGATTTGAGGACAGACTGACTCCTCACTGCTGTTATCACTCCGATTGACCTCCGATGAGACATGACTACCTGTTCTGACTCCAGTTATCTCCTCATGCACCCTCCACTGAGCCTCCTTCATTTAGTTAGCGTCTCCATGTGCCAGTTACATTCAGTTTGCACCTACCACACTTAGTTAGACTTAGTTTGACTGACGGTTGACAGTTACTTATGCATTGATGACTCCACCAATGATGAGATAGGATACTAGTTTTGCTCCGATGACACTCCAATGATCCTTTGATCACTCCATGAAGGATAATTCGAATTGCCACCTTAGGAATTCGAATCCTCATGCATTGTACTATTTATTTGTCCATATTGTGATTAATTAATTAGTGTGTGTGAAGTATTTTTGCTTCTATCGAAGTTCTATTGTATTATTATTTTGTTGCTCATTATACTACATTGACCACTCTTCTTCTATTTTCCTGCTTAATCATAATTACTCTTGTGAGGTATACATCATCTCTTAGATTTTTTGTGAGGATTTTCACATTTATAACGTCGATTAGCTTTCAAAGTTTAAAATATAAAGATTTGATAAAAATTCATGGTGATATCTATTCCGATTATTTCTTAAACTAAATTATCTAATAAGTGGTTTAAAGATGATTTACATAGCTATTACTCTCCATTCTCAGCATTGATGTTATTCATAGAGCACAATTGTCTGTATGAAGTTGAATGTACTATATGTAGATGTAAACGCTAAGGTGTCTTAAATCCTTCCTCTATGAATTACGACATATTATTCAATTTTCTATATTGTTAGAATCATATTTAGTACTCAACGTTTGTTTTGATATTATATGTCTATCCTTTTAATCCTACATACTAAATGCCTAAGCCATGTGATAGAATTATTATAATGTTTTGAGAAAAGTCTATAGTTTGTAAACTATAAACTTCATGCGCTTCCATCTATCCATTGTATACAATGAATAATATATGACTTTGAAATTTTGTAGTAATATTAGTATTGTTATGACCCTTATTTTATACTTTGTACACAGGTTCTTTAATAATAAAGTGATCCATATAACTAGTTATTTGTACAGTTGGCAACAATGTTGTGTTTTAAAGGTCTTAGGATTAACTTATGATTATAAACCTTCCAAAGTGATGGTTTAAACCTTAAATTTGATCCTCCTGAAATGATGTAATACTATGGATAGATTACATCAAAATTTAAGACTTTGATGTTTCATAACCCAACTATAATATCAACGCTATGAATTATCCTGAGTAAGGTTCAAGTGATAAATTCGATGCATGGTTTGCTGGCAAGTTTATGTACTGTGTTGGATATGAATATTAAAGTGTATTAAAGGTGAACTTGGTGGAATGCCTGTTGGAATCCACTGTGGCGGTCTTCAAGTGTTTAACCTTGAAATTAACGATACCCTACTTGCTCTTGGTGTTAACTCGTTTGAGAGCATAATCCGACATTCACTGTTTGGAGAGAGTGGGGTTAGGAGAAGGACGACAGGCCTACGAATATTTAGGGTTTGCTGGTAGTGCTTGAGGGCACTTTCCAGGTTTCGATATCTAGACCTGATACCATGTAAAATGCATCTCAGAGTTTGAAGTGTAAATATTTGATACAGAGATCACTACTCCCTCTGTATCAGTCTAAGACCTCAAGTGATATGAATCTCTATGTCAGTATATACTCATAAATATAGATCCAAATAACTAGGCCTGCATCTACCAACTAACACATAAATCAATCATATAGATAACAGATGTACCCTGGAACCCTTTCGGGAGAGACCATCTAACTATGGGGATATCTTCTCAATCTCGAGCCGAGAGCATATAGATGTATAAAAGAAGATACAATATAGAGTTACCTCAACCGGTAGCTCAATCCCTCTGGCTAGGGAAAACCCTGATTTGCATGCATCCAGCTGATGCATGCATTGATGGAGTGTGCCCTAACTGCCAATCTGGATCTGAGTTCTCTGATGAAGTGTTTGACTGATCTTCCCTCTCTCTATCACTCTACTCTGATATTCTCACACTGAAGACAACCCACTGATGAAATTGACCCTCTCTGCATGCACAAGTGCGCCCTCCTCCTCTGGATGTCAAATGCTCATACTGCTCCGGATCTCAACAGATCTAAGCTCCGATCGTCTTTAACCTTCTTGAAATCTCAAAGATGTTGATGTATATGTAACTTCGGAATGTATTTCACATATATGTATATTGTTTTCGTATAGAGATGTTATTATTCCTCTATACGGAAGTGTCGTCATTTATATTGTAAGTGTCGTAACTTATACTTGATGGCTTATTAGACCACCTTGTTGGGGTTGGTGCTGTATAAGTCATGTGGGTCAAAGGGTTATTATACCACCCTATTGGGGGTCGGCCATGTGGGTCAAAGGATTATTAGACCACCCTAGTGGGGGTCGGCCCAGTCAGCATTATGTTAAGTGGTTAAGTTGAGGCCGACCTAGTTGAGTAAAGGTTAAGTCAAGTTAGTGTATAAATAGAGAGTGTGCCTCTCACATTTTACACATTCTATTCTCTCACTCACACTTGGGAGAGTGGCGCACTTGTGGAGGAGGAGGCTCTGCTACTAGAAGAAGACTATCTCTTGTATTCTAGTTGTATCATTGCTCTATCTATCTCTGAGGAAGTTATTGGGGTTTTTCACCTTTATGGTTTTCCCCAAGTAAAATCTGTGTCTCTTGTGTGCTTGCATTATTGTGCCCATGATTGATATGCTGTAGATATGCTGTACATGTTGTTCTCTCAATTAAGATCCTAGATCAGATTGAAGTAAATTCTTAAATTTAACATGGTATCAGATCTAGCCTGAAAGAAGGCATGATATGGCATGTATGACACTTGTTGCACTTACGATGCTAGGGATTGATATAGCAAAAACCAGTCATAGTAGCACTTTCGCTATAAATCCATTTTGGAAACGTTTTCAGATCTGAAACATTTATAGGTCGAAGATCATATCCCCATGTACCTTGTGTCCAAAGGAAAATCTCTAATTCATTGTACCTTGTGATTTATGATCTGTACAATATAGGGTTTCTGCCTCTTCCAAATCTGAGTCAAAATCAGGTGACCTTGGGAAAAAGGTCATAACTTGGGTTAGGAAGCTCCAAATGAAATTTAGTAAAATGTGACAGGTTGTACACAGATTTTACTATCTCAGAAAAATTTTGCAGAGGCCGAAGTTGAACCAGTGACACGTGGCACGCCATACAAGATCACTCTCCTGTATTATCCCATAAATAGGTCACGTTGCGACACTTGGCATAAATCTCTCTTAGAGAATCCAATTGAGGTCAGACCTATCGAGATGGAAAGATAATAGGTCGGGATATCTCAAGAAAACTTTTTAGACCCTATGGATTGAAAAGTTCAGAGTTACACCAGAAACAATCAGGTACATATTTCTGTCAAAACATAATTATTTTTGAGCATTTTCATTCATGGCTTCCGAAATTTAGGGCTTCAGAGAAAGTTGGAATTTTTGTAATTGGAGACCACGGCTGGATGCTACTCATCAAAATTGAAATTTAGAGACCAAGATCAGATTTTTGGTTGGGAAGAAGGCCGGGCTTGATCAAACCCCAGTTTGGGACTTAGATCGGAAAGATCGAAAATTAGGGCTTTTGCAAAACTTGGAATTTTAGAAATCTGTGACCACGACTGGAAGCTCCTTAGAAAAATCGAAGCTTAGAGCTTTGATTCAAATCTTTTGGTTGGGTGAAGCTCCGGGAAACTCAAACCCTAATTCAGGGTCCTCCCTAGTGAATCTGAAAATCTAAAAGGCAATTTCGAGGGGTGAAACTTTGTAGTTTTCAAATTCTGAATATACCAACTTGATCAGTTCATCAAGGCACATATTTCTATCCTTTCGGAAGTTTGAAATTCAAAGTTTGAACTTTTGACAAACCCTAATCCAACTCCAGGTCCAGTTATTGCAAATCAAGTGGATTGGGTTAATCATAGAAGAAGATGGATTGGTCACCTGCATAAGTGAAGAAGTTCCTGTCTCAGAGGGAGATGAGGCTAAGGCCTTCCATAAGAAGATTACAAGCAATCTTGACAGGTATGGCTTACAGGTATGTTTCATGGTTAATTTTATCATATGTTTGTCTTCATATCATTACAGTACAATCTTGATTAATTACTAGACTTGTCGTATCACCTTAATAGAAGATATTCATTGATTAAGGTTTTGACACTTATGAATGTACTAATGCATTGTGATGTTGTATGAGGTTTATGTTGTTCGCTAACATAAAAGGTACACCAAGAAAGACAAATCATGTTCTACTTCAAGAACATATGATCATGGTCACATGAAGACAAAGATTCATCTATTGTCATGGATCACATAGAAGATCTACTTTCGAGGTATGTATAACTTGGTCCTACAATGGTTAACCTATGAGACATGCAGGTTACTAGAACAAGTCACTGAAGAGAACCAGAAGACTTTATGCGGGTATGTTAGACATAACTAGCTAGCATGCTTATCCAGGTATGTTTTTCCTATATCAAGCTAGAATCCTACCTTGTGTTAGGATCTTATACTATTGTGTTGTTGATAATGATTATTCATGAAGTCATAGGTTTGAATAGTCATGGCTGTATGCATATTATGTTTCTTACCATAATTGATGATGTGACTAACCATAAGAATCATGAAAGTATAGGTTTGAGTAATCAAGGGTTTATGCATTGATGATTTAACTAATCAGAAGAGTCCTATGATCAAATAAGAATATGCATGAGTAAAAGAAGACTTTCCTGAAACCTTGAATACTAATGTTTATTATCTATGAATGATCATGACTATATATGTTTAAGATTATTGTGTTTTGATAGTATTAATATTATACTAATAAATGTGTGATTATGTATGAGACCTCAAGGATAACACAATGATGATACTAATAAGCATGCATAGTGATTAAGGATGGATGTAAGTTCAAGGACAGGTAATCCAGGAAGCAAAGATCAAGAGGGAGCACACTTTAGTTGTTCCTGCAAGAAAGCAAAGGAGCACACTTCAGTAGTTTCTACAAGGATGCATATATTCAGAGGGAGTTGACCATCTTTCTACATTCCACAACAGAAAGGTGTAGACGAAGCTACTTCAGTAGCTCCTGCAAGGAAGCAAAGACTCAGAGGGAGTCCACCCAGCAACCAAACAAAGATAATTATTTTTAATTATCATTTCTTGCATATTTGTTTCTTTAAATAAAATTGTTCAATGATGTATATGCTCATGTTCCTAGACTTAAGATATGTATTGTGCATATTAGAATGATTGCAATAATGAATAGTATACTACTAATATGCATGTGATGGGTCAGTGGCCTATGGAACTGTACAACATTCCAGTGTTACTTATCTAGAATGAAACCTCTTTGCTGACATGTTGGGAGTAGTGCAAACTCTTAAACAATGTTTAGGTAGAGACTGGAAGGCATCTAGAAAGTTGTGTAACATGGATAAATGTTGTATTGAAGCATTGGATAAGATAATTGCATGAATGTATGACATATTTCTTTATGTGTAAGAATTTGTCTGAAAATTATGAGATGTTTCTAATCATGCAATTTAACTTTTTTTGTAGAAAAGACCATATACCTTCACCTACAAAAGAAAGATTACAACATTTGTTCAAGCAACAAAATTATCTATTGAAGATATTGAAGTTCCTAGGATACGGGAAGAATGCCATGATCCGTCAATCATGAAGAACGATGTTTGGGATGTGGTCCCAAGAGCTGAAGGGAATTCTGTTGTGACTTCCAAATGGAACTATCAGATCAAGCATGCTCCAGATAGCAGCATAGAGAAATATAAAAGAGATGAAATAGAAGATACACCATATGGATTGCAAGACAGCCTTCTTGAATGGTGTAGTCATATATGTGTGCAGAACTTGGTAGGATAGACAACTTTCTATCCAGTTTGGGATTTACCAAGAGTGAAGCGGATTCCAACCTTTACTACAAGGTTGAGGAAGGGAATCCTGTGATTCTACTCTTGTATGTGGATGACCTGTTTGTAACAGGAGATGACAGATTGACTGCCGACACACAGCGGAAGCTTGCTACCGAGTTCGAGATGAATAACATTGGGATGATGCACTATTTGTTTTTTGGCATGGAGGTGTGGCAGAGTGCAGATGGAATCTTCCTTGGACAAGGGAAGTATGTAGTAGAGATCCTAAAGAGGGTTCGGGATGATGGATTGCAAGGCCATGGCCACACCTATGGCATCGAATCTGAAGCTTCTTTGTGATGCTTTATCTAAGCCGGTTGATATCTCTATGTATCGTCAGATGATTGGGTTCTTGATGTACTTGACGAACACGAGACAAGATATTTGCTCTGCAGTGAACACATTGAGCCAGTTCCTGATGGATATGAGGAGTGTTCACCTGGTTACTGTAAAGCATGTTCTGAGGTACCTGAAGGGTACAGTGGATTGTGGGCTCAAGTATGAAGCGAATCAAAAGTTTAACCTACAGGGTTATGTTGATTCAGATTGGGCTGGCAGTGATGCAGATAGGAAGAGCACATCTGGGTGCTGCTTCAGTATGGGATCAGGTGTGATCTCTTAGTTTAGCAGGAAGCAGTCCTGCGTAGCATTGAGTACAGTTGAGGCAGAGTATGTTGCATCCTGTTCATCTAGTTGTGAGGCAGTATGGCTACAGAAGCTACTGTCTGAGTTATTTGATCTCCCATTGGATGCTACTGGTATATTTTATGATAACCAAAGTTGTGTGAAGCTGTCCGAGAACCCATTGTTTCATGACAGGTCGAAACACATAGAGATCAAATATCACTATATCAGGGATATGGTGCAGAGAGGAGCTGTGAAGCTTCTGTACATTGTGACGGACGAGCAGATTGCAGATGTGCTGACGAAACCACTAGCCAGAGTGAAGTTCGAGTATTTCAGAGAGAGGCTTGGTGTTCTTCGGATTGATGACACTTCAAGGAAGAAGTGATGGACACATTTTCAGAGGCCATTCCAAGCATGTTGGAAGGAGGATCCTTCACATGGATGTAGATGTAAGTGCTGGATGATGAGCATCAGGACGATGCTCCAGTTACTGCTCTGTATATGCATCATGATGATGTTGGATATGATCAGTTGGATCATTTATACGTATATGTATATATGCATCATGTTGGATGCTGGATATGATCAGTTGGATCATTTATGTATGTACGCATCATGTTGGATGCTGGATATGATCGGTTGGATCATTTGTATGTAATTTGTATATGCATCATGTTGGATGCTTGGACCATGTATCTGTATATGTATCAGGTGGATACATTGTATGATCAGGTAGATCATGTATGTTGATATGTATCATGTATGATCAGGTGGATCATGTATCTATATACGTATCAGGTGGATACATTGTATGATCAGGTAGATCATGTATGTTGATATGTATCATGTATGATCAGGTGGATTATGTATTTGTATTTGTATCAGGTGGATACATTGTATGATCAGGTGGATCATGTATGATGATATGTATCAGGTAGATACTTGGTATGCATCAGGTAGATGCATGATATGATGAGGATGATCGTGGATTACAAGCTTCAGGATGTTGCTCCAGATAACTTGCAGTAGGATGTTGCAGTGATGATGATCAGGATGATCATGTATACATCAGGATGATGTATGGTGAGTATCAAGTTGATACTCTATGGTCGTGGATCAGCTTGTGCAGATGAGCATATAATTTGGCCCTGGGATATTTGCTGATAGTCTTTCGAGGTTTTTCCTATGGCATATAATTTGGCCCTAGGATATCTGGCAAATGCTCTTTCGAGGTTTTGCTCTGGGAGGACATATAATTTGGCCCTGGGAGATCTGCAGATAGTCTTTCGAGGTTTTGCCTATGGCATATAATCTGGCCCTGGGATATTTGGCAGATGCTCTTTCGAGGTTTTGTCCTATGGCATATAATATGTCCCTGGGAGATTCGATAGGTTGGGTTGTGTGCCCGTAATAAGTCCTGGGATGCTCTTGCGAGGTTTTTCCATGACCACATATAATCTGTCCCTGGGAGATCCTATAGGTAGAGCTGTGTGCTCGTAACAACCTGGGATGCTCTTGCGAGGTTTTGTGGTTACCACATATAATCTGTCCTTGGGAGATCCTATAGGTAGAGCTGTGTGCTTGTAACAGCCTGGGATTCTCTTGCGAGGTTTTGTGGTAAGGTCACATATAATATGGCCCTGGGAGATCCTATAGGTAGAGCCGTGTGCTCGTAACAGCCTAGGATGCTCTTTCGAGGTTTTGTGATGAACGTAATAAGTCCTGAGGATTCCATAGTATGGATAGTGATGACGAAGACCTACAGGTGGTGGGCCTACATCCAGTATGAAAAAGGATTGGATCTATAGAACTTCCTATGACGAGTATATTTAGAGATTGATTGAGATAGCAGCAGCAGTGACGATGATGATGACTCGATAATGATTATCCAGTGACGATGATCTAGAGAATAAGACTTGTGTAGAAGACTTGTGTCGAGAAATACTTTCCTAGTTAAGAGGGAGTGTTTATGTATATGTAACTTCAGAATGTATTTCACATATATGTATATTGTATTCCTATAGAGATGTTATTATTCCTTTATACGGAAGTGTCGTCATTTATATTGTAAGTGTCGTAACTTATACTTGATGCGTTATTAGACCACCTTGTTGGGGTCGGCCCTGTATAAGTCATGTGGGTCAAAGGGTTCTTAGACCACCCTATTGGGGGTCGGCCATGTGGGTCAAAGGGTTATTAGACCACCCTAGTGGGGGTTGGCCCAGTCATGTTAGGATATTTAGACACTTAGGAGTTAGTTAAGATCAACTTGTGTAATATATCCGTTAGGGATAGTGTGTTTCTTTAGTATGCATTAGTATGCATTTGTAAATACTTAATCCGACGGTCACGATATGTTTCCGACATAAAGTGATCTGACGTCTCAACTTCTCTTAGATCAAACCTAACCTTGATCCGTGGCTTAACACCCGATTGGTCCATGATCTCTATTTAAAGAGCATGGAGGGTCATTGTTTAGTTGATCGATTATGAGAAGCTCATTTGTAACTCTCTTTCTTTGCATAATAAATTGACCCGTAGAAGCTATTTGGCCGGGGCCGTGGAGTGTTTCCCTCAAGAGGGTTTAAACCATGTCAAAAAATCAGTGTGTTGATCTGTGATCTGTTTGTGTGAAGTGGTTTCTCTTGGTGTTCAGTCCTTTGATAGTACCCTGTGTACCCGAACATGGTATCAGAGCTTTTATGAAGTGCCGCTTTCGGTTATGATCTAGATCTTGAATTGCTGTTGCCGAAACTTGAAAGGGTTTCTAATTTCTGGTATTTTTGTGCATTTCTAGGCCGTGGGAGGTGTTCCGTTGTGTCCAGAGCGTCGTTTCCATTGAGAAATAGTTTTCGTTTGATCGAAAACGGTTCCCGATTGCTCCAGAAATGCATATTTCATCAGATGTGAAGGTATAATGTTACAGTGACGCATTTTTTTATTTTGTTTTTTTAAAAAGAAAAAATCTCATATTTCATCTTTTTTAATGGTTAGATTTTTTTTTTTGGGTTCGTATTGTTGCTTTCCCGTCTGCGTATGCTCTTTGCTGTGCACCTTGAGCGATCTCGGCAAATCAGAAACAGAAAGGGAAAGGGTTTTTCTCGGCTGCGTATGCTCTTTGCCGTGCACCTTGCGTGATCTCGGAAAATCAGAAACAGAGAGAAAACGTAGACTTTCCGGGAAAGCTAACAAGATCTAACTCCACAAGTGTGGAAAAGTTTTTTTGTTTCAATTTGTGGTTTGTTTTGCAGGAAAAAGGGCAAGCACGCAAACCAAGCAAGAAGAGTAAAAAAAAAAAACAAAAAAAAAAACCCTTCCTCATTCCCATATTTTACATACCTTTTAATCTAGCTCACTTGGTTCAAAGTTGCTTTATTCCTTAATAGGTCTTGAGTTCAAGTCTTAGGAAGTTACTTTTAAAAGAAAAAGTGCATGCAATTTCTAATTTCAAGTTACTTTATTGTAAAAGTGCATCTCACTTAAATAATAAAAAAAATAAAAATACAAGTGAGTCACTTAAGTTTTTTTATTGTTGCACTATTTAAAAGTAATATCATTGTAAAAGTGAAATCACTTATTTTACAAAAGTGGTTCACTTAAAGCAACTTTCTTGTAAAGTGATTGTCAAAAGGTTCATCTTGGGAAGAGGGAGGTTCTTTTTGTTGCTGGACATTCTCTAGCTGCCACATCAGTATTGGGGACATCTTCAACAGTTTCTTTGTTCAAGCATAACTTCATCATACAGAGTCAGTTTTCAGTGCTGTTTTTTTTGAAACCGCCTATTTTTTCGAGCTCTTCACATCCAGACTATTGGTTTCTACTTTTATAGCTATTAATTTATAAATATGGCCGCCCATTGTGATATTCTACTTAACAGTTCCAACTATTTCTCATGGAAATCTCGTATGGAGGATGTTCTACGAAGTAGGGGACTTTTCAGAATTAACACAGGGAAAGAAAAAGAACCCACTGATGATGATAAGAAAATAAAATGGGCAAATAGATGTGATGAAGCTCGTGGATTGATTGGGATGTCAATCTCTACTGATTTGCGATTCCACATATCTGGAATTGATGAACCTAATGCTGCTTGGGACAAGTTGGAATCTGTGTTTGATAAACACAATGAAATTCGAGGTCACCAACTCGAAAATGAGTTGATTTCTTTAAATCCAAGTGACTTTTCATGCATTCAAGATTATTTATCTAAGTACAAAACTCTTAAGCTCTTATGTGCAGAATGTAAGATTGAGAGGGAAGACAAACAATGCATTTATCATATTCTTTCCAAACTTGGACCTGCATATTCTGTTTTTGTATCTACATTTTACTCCATGAAAGCATCCTTGAATGCAGCTAGCTATCAAGAGCCTAGTCTTGAATCCTTTTGTGATTCCTTTATTAGGGAACAAGATAAACTCATTCATCTTGGAATAATCAACAATGCAGATACATCTGGGAAAACCTTATTGTCCCAACAGAAAGAAAAGTCCAAGCCTCCCAAGAAACAAAATTTTCGCAATAATAAGTCAAACAAGGGTCCAACACCCTCTCAATCAACTCCTTCTTTAAAAAAAGACAAAGGATCCAAGCCAAAAGGCAAGAAGACTGAGCGTCATTGCAACTATTGTGGGAAAGATAATCATGATGAATCTAAGTGTTTCAAGAAGATGGCAGCCTTGGAAGCAGCAATGAAGAAGCACCACATCAGCCTAGATTCGCCTTCAGAATCTGCCTCTCATGGACATGCACTTTGTGATTCTGGTTATTCTTATAATGCATCTTCTTATTCTACCTCAAATGAATGGCTCATTGATTCTGGAGCATCTTATCATACGGCTAAGGATCAAGCCATCTTTTCTACTATGCATGAATGTAACACCAAACAAATATTTGTTGGTGATGATAGATCTCTAAGTGTTGTAGGAGCTGGAACAGTTCCAGTAGATAATGGTTATTTTAGTGATGTACTATGTGTTCCAAGAATTTCCTGCAATTTGTTATCAGTCTATCAGATCACTCATTTTGGTGAAGGTAAAACTGTGACCTTTACACCTCACCAAGTTGTAATCAAGGATTTTTAAGATCCTCAACAGGTCCTAGCTACCGGAATTGTTGATGATATTACCAGGTTGTACAAGTTTAACAACTTTGGGTCATCACCTTTCCCTTCAGTTTTTGTTGCTCATAGTGATACCTTGAGCAAACTTTGGCATGAGCGATTTGGTCACTTAAATTATCGCTCATTGCAACAACTATGTAAAGAAAATATGGTGACAGGTCTTCCGATGGTATCTTGCAGAGATGGTGTTTGCTCCAGTTGTGTACTCGGAAAACATCATCGGGACAGTTTTGACAAACGTGCCTCTTGGCATGCCTCAGTTCCCTTGGAGCTTGTGCATAGTGACTTGTGTGGTCCTCTTCCATCTGCTTCCTTTTCTGGTTTCAAATATTTCTTAACTTTCATTGATGATTACACCAGACACACTTGGGTTTATTTCCTAAAACTTAAGAGCAAAGTGTTTAACATGTTCTTGGACTATAAGGTCCTTGTTGAAAAACAATCTGGTCATCAAATTATTAAGTTAAGATCTGACAATGGAGGAGAATATGTTAACAAACAGTTCACTACTTTCTGCACTGAACAAGGCATCCAACAAAAGCACACTGTTCCATATACACCACAACAAAATGGTGTAGCTGAGCGGAAGAACCGCACTTTAAAAGAAATGGCTAATTGTATGATCCAATTTAAGGGACTAAGTCTTCAATTTTGGGCTGAAGCCATTAATTGTGCAAATTACATAGTTAATCGCACCCCCACTAAAGCATTACAAGGTATAAAACCGGAAGAAGCATGGAGTAAAACTAAACCTGATGTAAGTCACTTCCGTGTGTTTGGTAGTGAAGCATGGGCTCACATTTCGGATGAAAAACGAAAAGCATTGCAGCCTAAAAGTGAAAAGTGCATATTTGTTGGATATTTTAAAGATGTAAAAGGTTATAGACTTCTTCAACCACATTCTCATGTTATAATCATTAGAAGAGATGTTAAATTTGATGAAAATATCTTGGCCTGCGAGCCTAACTCGGCGATTGTGCCATCTTTGGCCTGCGAGCCTGATTCGGCGTTTGTGCCTTCTTCTTCTTCTTCCAACTTCCTTGATAGGTTTCCAACTCCAGTTTCTCATGATGACAGTGAGGATGAAAATCCACCTCCTCCTGCTCATGTTCCTCCAGTTGCACCAGCACAAGTGCTTCCTCGATGGGTCCGTTCAACATGTGAAGCAGCTGGTGATCTTGCCGGTGATCCTAGAGATCAACGTCGAACACGTTCTTAGTTTCAGCGAGCCTCTTCTCTTTTGGCTCAAGTTTCCGAGAATCATGATCCAAAAACTTTTGCAGAAGCTTCAGGGAATCCAGATTGGGATGCAGCCATGGATGAAGAATATCGTTCCTTAATGGTGAACGATACTTGGGATCTTGTACCTCTTCCAAAAGGAAGAAAACTTGTCAGATGTAAATGGGTCTACAGAACTAAGTATGCATCAGATGGAAGTGTTGAAAGACTTAAGGAAAGGTTAGTTGCCAAAGGTTTTTCCCAAGTTGAAGGGATTGACTACAATGAAACCTTTGCTCCCGTCGCAAAAATGAACTCCATCCGCCTTGTTCTTTCCCTTGCAGCCTTACACAACTGGGAAGTCCATCAAATGGATGTCAAGTCTGCCTTCTTACATGGTGATTTACAGGAGGAAATTTACATGGAAAAACCTCCTGTCTATGTTCAGAATAACTCTAGCCTTGTCTTCCGCCTTAAGAAATCCTTATATGGTCTTAAGCAAGCTCCTAGAGCTTGGTATGCCAAAATGGATAACTTTCTCCTTGACACTGGTTTTTCTAGATGCCATTCTGACCCCAATGTCTATACCAAGAAAGTAGGAAACCATCTCATCATACTTGTTGTATATGTTGATGACCTTATTCTTACTGGTAGTGACCCTAAGCTTATAACCCATGTGAAATCCAGTCTTAAACAAAATTTTGAAATGTCAGACTTAGGACATTTGCATTATTTTCTTGGTCTCCAAGTCCTATAAACCAAAGAAGGAATCTTTCTTTCTCAGTCTAAGTATGCTTGTGACCTTCTTCATCGCTTTCACATGGAAGATTGTACACCAGCCCCTTCTCCCTTCCAGTCTGGAGTCAAAATTTCTGCCACTTGTACTTCACCTGAAGTTGATGCCACCTTGTATCGTCGGCTTGTTGGTAGTCTCTTATACTTGACTCATTCCCGTCTTGACCTTTCATTTGCCGTTGGTCGAGTTGCCCGTTATATGAAGAAACCTCATGAAAGTCATTGGAAAGCAGCTAAAAGAATACTTCGATATATTCGAGGTACAGTTCAGTTTGGGAATCATTACAGTACAGGGGGGAAACCTTTGTTGGTTGGTTTCACTGATTCAGATTGGGTCGGCGATCCTGATGATCGAAAGTCTACTGCAGGTTATGTTTTCAGTCTGGGATCTAGACCTATTACTTGGGCTTGTAAGAAACAACAAGCTCTTGCTCTTTCTTTAGCAGAGGCAGAATATCGAGCAGCAGTTAATGCCAGTCAGGAAGCTTTATGTCTTCGACAGATCCTTTCAGAGTTTGGATTCGAGCAGCAGCAGCCTACTCCACTTTGGTGCGACAATCAAAGTGCCATCAAGCTTGCCAAAGATCCAGTTCTACATCAACGCAGCAAACACATTGAGCTACATATGCACTTCATCATAAATCTTGTTCATGATCGGGTTCTTGAAGTTCTCTTTTTCCCTACAGATGATCAAGTTGCAGACATCTTCACCAAATCTCTTACAGAAGCGAAGTTTTCTAAACTTCGATCTATGTTAGGAGTTCAGGAACTTGTCATTAAGGGGGGATAGGATCTAATGCCTCCTTCCTTCTCCTAATAGTGTCACTTTTGTAAATCCTTCAATCCTATCCCAAGTTGTTCTTAAGGGGGGATGTTAGGATATTTAGACACTTAGGAGTTAGTTAAGATCAACTTGTGTAATATATCCGTTAGGGATAGTGTGTTTCTTTAGTATGCATTAGTATGCATTTGTAAATACTTAATCCGACGGTCACGATATGTTTCCGACATAAAGTGATCCGACGGCTCAACTTCTCTTAGATCAAACCTAACCTTGATCCATGGCTTAACACCCGATTGGTCCATGATCTCTATTTAAAGAGCATGGAGGGTCATTGTTTAGTTGATCGATTATGAGAAGCTCATTTGTAACTTTCTTTCTTTGCATAATAAATTGTCCCGTAGAAGCTATTTGGCCGGGGCCGTGGAGTGTTTCCCTCAAGAGGGTTTAAACCACGTCAAAACATCGGTGTGTTGATCTGTGATCTGTTTGTGTGAAGTGGTTTCTCTTGGTGTTCAGTCCTTTGGTAGTACCCTGTGTACCCGAACAAGTCAGCATTATGTTAAGTGGTTAAGTTGAGGCCGACCTAGTTGAGTAAAGGTCAAGTCAAGTTAGTGTATAAATAGAGAGTGTGTCTCTCTCATTTTACACATTCTATTCTCTCACTCACACTTGGGAGAGTGGCGCACTTGTGGAGGAGGAGGCTCTGCTACTAGAAGAAGACTATCTCTTGTATTCTAGTTGTATCATTGCTCTATCTATCTCTGAGGAAGTTATTGGGGTTTTTCACCTTTATGGTTTTCCCCAAGTAAAATCTGTGTCTCTTGTGTGCTTGCATTATTGTGTCCATGATTGATATGCTGTAGATATGCTGTACATGTTGTTCTCTCAGTTAAGATTCTAGATCAGATTGAAGTAAATTCTGAAATTTAACAAAGGCAAGGCTATCCTGAAACTCTCGGACTCCAACTCGGTCAATCCAGCTCACAACGAGCTTCTTCTCCTCAGAAAAAATGTCCTCCTCCAAGCAAACTCGGCCTCCTCCAATGTAATTAGTAATCACATTGTGAAGCTCTCTCAGCTCACAGTCTTGGAGATCTGGTCTCTCTGGAACTGAAGGTCATTTATCTAGCTTAGATCTGGCCATCCTAGCTCCTGCAACAGCTTCTCCCTATCTCAGAAAGTCGCCCCACATGGACAGATTCATCCTCCTCACTCTGGAAGTATCTCTCTCTAATAATGCAACTGAGTAACCCCATTTGGGGACCCCCTGCCTCTATAAATAATCTCACTGATGAATTAGGTTTTCCAAAACCCTAATTCCCGGTGCATGCAAAAAGTCACTTTTGCATGTATTCACTGAATGCTGGCAGGTCATGCATGCATAGGTCAATCTCCTCTAAAGATCCGCATGCAGCCCCAGCTGGGCTCATGCCACTAATTAGAGTGCATCTCACTCTCTACTCTATCTTGATACCTATGGTACTAATGTCCCTCCATGAAAGGAATCTGAGTCATGGAGGACATCCCGAGGTTACCATAATCTAACATGAAGAGCCGAGCTGTTACTGTGTAAGTGCAGGAGTTGAGTGATTTTTAATATTTATGCCGGTTGTGAGGTTGCTCGGACCAGGGCATGGTTTCTTCCTTCAAAGGGTAAATTTATAAACCCCTCTCTTATTTCTTACACCATTTATAATGTTCAACTGTAGGTGTTTTTCTTTGAAGTATAATAGCACTGATATTCTAATATTTAACCGTGAATTTGTTGAACTGGCAGGTGACTCCTCGGTTGGGTTAATAACAAAACAATGTCAAGATTGGAAAGCTGCGAATCCTGGTAAGCCTCGGTATTAAACTCGTGGGAATCCATAGTCATCAGGGAAAGCTTCTTGGTGTAAAAAAAACCCTTATGTAATGTAAATTTGAGACCTCGGTTTCATGCTTAGTTTCAGGTCATTCAACAATGTTTTGTAAGCCAAAACTACTGTTAAGTCGCGAGGCAAGTTCTAGTATTTCATGGACGATAAAACCCTTGACCCTATATTGTTGTTTTCTTATCGCAAATATTTCAAGACCTGTAATATGAGTTTTGGTATTCAGATTACCTTCCATATTTCTGCATTTGTTAATACAGAAATTTTAAATGTCGCTTTAATGTTTTACGTGGTCTTTTAGAGCACAATTTTCCCTTTTTGGTTGAAAGTATGTAGTTGTAGGGTTTGCAAACTCTCGGTAGTCTATGTTTATTTAAGAATGCCAAAAAAATGATATTAGGGATGATCCCGACCCTGCAATATAACGTGTTGAATATCCCTTGTGTCGATATTCTAGATTGTTGTGGTGGCTAAGTTATGTAAGTTTAATAACGTAATTTTAGTAATACTGTTGCTGTACAAAGGCAACAAGCTTTGTTAGAAACCCTGTTGAAGTGTTTTAGCGCAGAACATGGGGTTTAAGGATCTCGGCCCAAATGGCTGATTTTGAATCTTACCAAAACACAATACTACCTTGTTTCCTTTCCTAACTGTATGAAAGATAAGGGTTTTGAACCCAGAAATGTTATGTATGAACTGTCTTTGTAAATTCGATCTCTGTCGTGGGAAGTCTATTTGATTTACTTAAAAGATGAAGGGTTTAAATTTAAAGTTATGTTGTATCTAGCTAGGGTTGAGACTTTGGAACCTTCATCTAAATCTAATGTTGTTTGTAAAATTTCAAGGTCCTTCTTCGTTCGACTGTTTTGATGTAATAGTAGAAAAAACCCTTTCTTATGGTTATTTGAGAATTGCTAAGGTCTAGGACAAAAGTCTAGAATATATAATTTATTCTACGTTTATTTGATTTATAATATTAATGATATGCTATCATTGTATGCTATGTATGTAGGTCTTTGACCTCCTGTACGGTTGTTTCAATTTTTGAATAATAATGATAAGTCATAGAAATTATTTTGATTCTGCTAGTATTTAAATTGCAGAATGTTAAATATATTTGAATAAGAAAATCGATAGAAATATAGTAAGTAAATGTATAATATTCATCTTTCTACAAGGACTAATTAACCTAAAACAGAACTTTAGGTTTTGTACAGGAAAATGGAATGTTTATGTAATTTCACTTCTATTGTTGCGACTTTTTTGTATTAAATTGCTTAAATAAAACAGTAAATACTAGATTCTTCTATAACTGATGTATGAGATATGTTAATTTACAATTTGTAAACAAATGAGAAATTATGGGAATTATAACAGAGTTCTATCTATGACAGTTATTCAATCATTCTGTCTAATGCCTATCTTTATTCATATCTATTCTTAAACACCCTTCCTTGTACTAGAGTACGACACAAAGATAGTGTGGAAAAATGCAGGGAAGTAATTTTAATCTATCATTATCATAATACTTCTTCAAACAGTTCAGAAAATCATTCATTCAATTGAATAGTGAATAACTAACAATATTTAGAAAAACAAATACTCATAATGCAGTAAGTTATAATTTCTAGAAATAAAATGACAAGTAGAACCTGATAACGTAGGTAGGGTGGACAAACACCCAAAGAGGCTTGTTCCTCCCAACCTTCTCCAGAAGAAGCAGCCAATATCTCTTGCTCATTTGGACCCATGATCCTGTTTACTGAACCACTAGGTAGAAGACTCTATGTAGAAGCATGGCACTCAGGTTGTACTTCCAACAATCAATGGAGACTTGTAATACACCTCAAAACCTCTGCCCTAAGCAGGAAATAACTCTGCATCTAGCATAAGTGAAATAGACTTACAATGCAACTCAAAACATAGCTTCCCCTCATCGAATCTCTTGTCTGCATACAGCAAATCCACAAGGTAAATTTTCTCGTCAGAAAAAGTGTGAGCCTCTTCTCAATTCGATGGATTTATAAAGATACCTAGGTCTTTAGTGGTCAGTTTCCAAATAAATGAGCCTCAAGATCTAGTCCCATCTTTCAGGGAACTATGACCACAATTTAAGGGAGTTGTCCCATAACAACAACTAGTTACTGAGTTCATAATGCTGCCACTTGTCCATTTCCTTCTACCCCAGATTCCATTCCACCTGGTGGGTCAGTAAACACTCTTTCTACAGTCTCTTTGGGTGAGTGTCTCCTATTTTATTTTATTACATAATAATATTGTGCAATTACAGTCATCCTTGGCCACTTGGCCAAATATAAAACTTTATAATAAAAGTTAAGATAATGTTTTCTTCAAACATAAAATGTTTCAGCAAAGGGGTATGTTACAAGAGCTCATACCCATGTTTGGGATAAATGGCTAGAAGGACATAATGGCCTAGGATGACCAAATGTATTTTAATGATGTACAATGATATTAATATAAAATCCCTAACATTTATAGATGAAAAAGGATGAAGAATAGATGGGTGGCTATGATTTCGTAGTTGGGGGGAGTGAGAAAGAAGGTCTAAGGGGTAGACAGACCTAGTGACTTATTAATGTAAGTCATTATCCCTTGCTTAAAAAACTCGTGTAATGATGTATCCTAAGTTTCCTAAAACCATGTTATGAGAGTGGATTTTTTATCCCTAACCTTATTATTTGTCCTAAGTAGGGATTAAGGGGGAGAAAGTGGGATCCTCATGAGTGCCACATGGAAAGAGAAAACCATGCATATATAATGTGGAAAATTAATCTTAGAGATTCATTCAGTCTATCCATCACCCATTCCTTGTGTTTTGTAAGCCGATGGGGGGGGTTAGTAATAGGTGTTGTGTAAGTGTTAGAAAAACAAGATCGTAGAGAAATATAATAAAAAAAATGCGTAAATAAAACACATAAGATCAAAATACAAGAGAGACACCAATATAAGTGCTTCACCCAATATGGGATACATTCATGGAGAAATTCCAATCATGTTTATTAATCTATTCAGTAAATGAAGGGATACATCTGTTGATGTATATGTAACTTCGGAATGTATTTCATATATGTATATTGTACTCCTATAGAGATGGTATTATTCCTCTATACGTAAGTGTTTGTATTCCTATAGAGATGTTATTATTCCTCTATACGGAAGTGTCATCACTTATATTGTAAGTGTCGTAACTTATACTTGATGGGTTATTAGACCACCTTGTTGGGGTCGGATCTGTATAAGTCATGTGGGTCGAAGGGTTATTAGACCACCCTATTGGGGGTCGGCCATGTGCGTCAAAGGGTTATTAGGCCACCCTATTGGGTGTCGGCCCAGTCAGCATTATGTTAAGTGGTTAAGTTAAGGCCGACCTAGTAAAGGTTATTAGGCAAGTCAAGTCAAGTATAAATAGAGTGCGAGAGGCGCTCTATTTCATCATTCTATTCTCTCTCACACTCTCAGGAGAGTGGCGCACTTGTGGAGGAGGAGAATCTGCTACTAGGAGATGTCTATCTCTTATGCTTGGGTTGTATCATTTCTCTATCTATCTCTGAGGAAGTTATTGGGGTTTTTCACCTTTATGGTTTTCCCCAAGTAAACTCTGTCTCTTGTGTGCTTGCATTATTGTGTCCATGATTGATATGATGTAGATATGTTGTACATGTTGTTCTCTCAGTTAGGATCCTAGATCAGATTGAAGTAAATTTTGAAAAATTAACATGGTATCAGAGCTAGCCTGAAAGAAGGCATGGTATGGCATGTATGACACTTGTTGCAATTGCGAAGCTAGGGCTTGATATAACAAAAACCAGTCATCGTAGGACTTTCGCTATAAATAAATTTAGGCACGGTTTCAGGGTCTAAAAATCATATAGGGAAAATCTAAGATCCCCATGTACCTTGTGTCCAAACGAAAACCTTTAATTCTTTGTACTTTGTGATTTATGATCTGTAAAATATAGGGTTTCTGCCTCTTCCAGATCTCAGTCATAAACAGGTGACCTTGGAAAAAAGGTCATAACTTGGGCTAGGAAGCTCCAAATGAAATTTAGTAAAAAGTGACAGGTAGTGCAGGAACTGTACTTTCTTAGGTAACTTTTTTATAGGCCAAAACTAAACTAGTGACATGTGTCACGCCGTACAAGTTTGACTTCTTGTTTTATCCCATAAACAGGTCACGTTGCGACACTTGGCATAACTCTCTCTCAGAGAATCCATTTGAGGTCAGACCTATGGAGTTGGAAAGATGACAGGTTGGGATATCACAAGAAAAGTTTTTAGACCTCGTGGATCAAAAAGTTCGGAGTTACACCAGAAACAATCAGGTACATATTTATGTCAAAATAGAATTATTTTTGAGCACCTTCATTCGTGCTTTCATTCATGGCTTCCAGAATTTAGGGTTTCAGAGAAAGTTGGAATTTTTGTAATAGGAGACTATGAATGAATGCTACTCATCAAAATAGAAATTTAGAGACCAAGATCAGAATTTTTGGTTGGGCAGAAGGCCGGGCTTGATCAGACCCGAGTTCGGGACTTTGATTAGAAAAGTGGAAAATTAGGGCTTCTGCAAAAATGGGAATTTTTGAAATCTGTGACCACGGTTGGAAGCTCCTCAGAAAAATAGAAGCTTAGAGATTTGGATCGAACCTTTTGATTGGGAAGAAGGGTGGGATTTATCAAACCCTATTTCAGGGTCATGTCTAGTGAATCCGAAAGTTTCGAAGGCAAATTTGAGGGGTGAAACTTTGCAATTTTCAAATTTTGAGTATACCAGGTTGATCAGCTCATCAAGGCGCATATTTCTATTCTTTCAGGAGTTTGAAATTCAAAGTTTAAATTTTTAGTGTTTCTCTGACAAACCCTAATCCAGATCCAGAACCAGTTCCTGCAAATCAAGTGGATTGGGTTAATCCTAGAAGAGAATGGATTGGTCACCTGCATAAGTGAAGAAGTTCCTGTTTCAGAGGGAGATCAGGCTAAGGCCTTACATAAGAAGATTACAAGCAATCTCGACAGGTATGACTTATCCAGGTATGTTTCAAGATTTGTTCATGATTAAGTTTATGGTATGTTTGTCTTCATATTATTACGGTTAGTACAATCTTGATTAAATTTAGACTTGTCGTATCACTTTAATAAAATTATGAATGCATGATAGAAGATATTCTTTGATTAGGGTGTTGACACTTATGATTGTACTAATGCATTATGGTCTTGTATGAGGTTTATGTTGTCCACTAACATGAAAGGTACACCAAGAAAGACAAATCATGTTCTAGTTCAAGAACACATGATCATGGTGACATGAAGACAAAGATTCATCCATTGTCATGGATCACATAGAAGATCTATTTATGAGGTATGTATAACTTGGTTCTATAATGGTTAACTTATGAGATATGCAGGTTACTAGCACAAGTCATTGAAGAGAACAAGAAGACATCATGTGGGTATGTTAGACATAACTAGCTAACATACTAATCCAGGTATGTTTTTCCTATATCAAGTTAGAATCCCACCTTGTGATAGGATCTCTTATATAAGTATACATGGCATGATTGATAACGATTTTTCATATGTTTGAATAAACATGGGTTTATGCATATTATGGTTCTTACCTTAATTGATGATATGACTAACCAGAAGAGTCATGAAAGTATAGGTTTGAGTAATCATGGGTATAGGAATATTATGTTTCTTACTTTAATTTATGATATGACTAACCATAAGAGTCCTTGAATACTAATGCTTATTATTTCTATTTGAAATGATCATGACTATACATGCTTAAGATTATTGTGTTTTGATAGTATTAAGATTATACTAATGAATGTGTGATTATGTATGAGACCTCAAGGATAACACAATGATGATACTAATAAGCATGCATAGTGATGGATATAAGTTCAAGGACAGGTAATCCAGAAAGCAAAGATCAAGAGGGAACACACTCCAGTTGTTCCTGCAAGGAAGCAAAGATCAAGAGGGAGCACACTCCAGTAGTTTCTGCAAGGGTGCAGATATTTACAGGGATTCTAACACTTCTCACAATCCACATTAGAATGGAATTGCAGAAAGGTTGCAAAGATTCAGAGGGAGTCCACCCAACAACCAAACAAAGATAAGTACTTGAATTATCATTCTTGGATAGTTGATTGTTTAAATAATACTGTTCAATGATGTATATACTGATGTTCCTAGAATTAGGCTGTGTATTTTGGCATATTAGAATAATTGCATTAATGAACAGCATACTACTAATATGCATATAATGGGTAAGTGGCCTATGGCATTGTACAACATTTGATTGCTACTTATCTAGAATGAAACCTCTTTGCTGACATGTTGGGAGTTGTGCACACTCTTAACAATGTTCTGGTAGAGATTGGAAGGCATCTAGAAAGTCATGGGATATGGATAAATGTTGTATTGAAGCATTGGCTAAATTAATTGCATGACTGTATGAAATATTTCTTTATGAGTAAGAATTTGTTCTGAAAACTATGAGATGTTTCTAATCATGCAATTTAACTTGTTTTATAGGAGAGATCGTATACCATCACCTACAAAAGAAGGACTACAACGTTTGTTCCAGCAACAAAGTTATCTATTGAAGATGTTGAAGTTCCCAGGATTCGTGAAGAATGCCATGATCGAGGAGTACCATTCGATCATGAAGAATGATATTTGGGATGCGGTCCCAAGACATGAAGGGAAGTCTGTTGTGACTTCCAAATGGATCTATAAGATCAAGCATGCTGCAGGTGGCAGCATAGAGACTTTTGCTCCTGTAGCCAAATCCACTTCCATCAGATCAATACTTGCTCTGGCTGCAGTGATGAAATGGAAGATACACCAGATGGATGTCAAGACATCTTTCTTGAATGGTGTAGTCGAAAAGGAAGTGTATGTGGAGCAGCCACTCGGGTTTGAGACACATGACCGAGATTCACATGTGTGCAAACTGAAGAAAGCCCTGTATGGTTTGAAATAGGAAACTAGGACCTGGTATGGTAGGATAGGTGGCTTTCTATCCAGTTTGGGCTTTACCAAGAGTAAAGCAGATTCCAACCTTTACTATGAGGTTGAGGAAGGAAATCCAGTGATACTACTTTCGTATGTGGATGACCTGTTTGTTACAGGTGAGGATAGATTGATTTTCGACACGCAACGGAAGCTTGCTGCCGAGTTCGAGATGAAGAACTTGGAGATGATGCACTACTTTCTAGGCATGGAGGTGTGGCAGAGTACAGATGGAATCTTCCTCGGACAAGGGAAGTATGCAGTAGAGATCTTGAAGAGGTTCGGGATGATGGACTGTAAGGCCATGGCCACACCTATGGCATTGAACCTAAAGCTTATGTGTGAGGCTTCATCTGATCCGGTTGATGTCACTATGTATCGTTAGATGATTGGGTCCTTGATGTACCTGAAAAACATGAGACCAGATATTTTCTTTGCGGTGAACACATTGAGCCAGTTCCTGATGGATGCCAGAGGTGTTCACTTGGTTGTTGTAAAGCATATTCTGAGGTACCTGGAGGGTACGATTGACTATGGGCTCAAGTATAATGCGAATCAAAAGTTTAACCTGTAGGGTTATGTTGATTCAGATTGGGCAGACAGTGCTGTAAATAGGAAGAGCACTTCTGGGTGCTGCTTCAGTATGGGATTAGGTGTGATCTCTTGGTTTATCAAGAAGCAGTCCTGCGTAGCACTGAGTACAATAAAGATCCTGTATGTTGCGACAGATGAGCAGGTTGCAGATGTGTTGACGAAACCACTAGCCAAAGTGAAGTTTGAGTACTTAAGAGGGAGGCTTGGTGTTCTTCAGATTGATGACACTTCAAGGAAGAAGTGATGGACACATTTGCAGAAGCCATTCCAAGCATGGTGGTAGGAGGATCCTCCCATGGCTGTGGATGTAAGTGTTGTGTGATGAGCATCAGGACGATGCTCCAGTTACTGCTCTGGATATGATCATTTGGATCAGGTATATGATATGCATCAGGTAGATGCATGATATGTATTAGGTGGATACATTGTATGATCAGGTGAATCATGTATATGATATGCATCAGGTAGATGCATGATATGTATCAGGTGGATACATTTTATGATTATGTGGATCATATATATGATATGCATCAAGTAGATGCATGATATGTATCAGGTGGATACATTGTATGATCAGGTGGATCATGTATATGATATGCATTAGGTAGATGCATGATATGTATCAGGTGGATACATTGTATGATTAGGTGGATCATGTATATGATATGCATCAGGTAGATGCATGATATGCATCAAGTAGATGCATGATATGTATCAGGTGGATACATTGTATGATCAGGTGGATCATGTATGTGATATGCATCAGGTGGATGCATGACATGTATCAGGTGGATACATTACATAATCAGTTGGATTATGTGTGATGAGTTTCGAAGACACAGATGCACATGAGCTTGTCAGACATGGTTGTAGATGTGTTCTCCCATGGCTGCGATATAAGTGTTGGGGCCATTCGAGCATGGTTGTAGATGTGTTCTCCCATGGCTGCGATATAAGTGCTGGGGACATTCGAGCATGGTTGTAGATGTGTTCTCCCATGGCTGCGATATAAGTGCTGGGGACATTCGAGCATGGTTGTAGATGTGTTCTCCCATGGCTGCGATATAAGTGCTGGGGCCATTCGAGCATGGTTGTAGATGTGTTCTCCCATGGCTGTGATATAAGTGCTTGGCCATTTGAGCATGGTTGTAGATGTGTTCTCCCATGGATACAATATAAGTGTTGTGCCATTCTCGCATGGTTGTAGATGTGTTCTCCCATGGCGTAGATGTAAGTGTTGTGTGATGTGCATCTGGGTTGTGCTTTGTGAACGATGATCATGAGTATCAGGATGATACTTTGTGGCCATGGACAGGTTCTGCAGTAGCATGTAAAAGGTCCTAGGAGATCCGATAGGGTGAGCTATGTGCTCATAATCAGTCCTGGGATGCTCTTTCGAGGTTTTGTTGACTCACATAATAAGTCCTGAGAATTCCACAGTATGGCCAGTGATGATGAAAACTTGCAGGTGGTGGGCCTACATCCAGTATGAAAAAGGAATGGCTCTATAGAACTTCCTATGATGAGTAGATCGGAGATTAATTGAGATAGTAGCAACAGTGACGATGACGATGATTCGATGATGATGATCCAGAGAAGAAGACTTGTGCTAGAAGACCTGTGTTGAGAAATGCCTTCCTAGTTAAGATGGAGTGTTGATGTATATGTAACTTCGGAATGTATTTCATATATGTATATTGTACTCCTATAGAGATGGTATTATTCCTCTATACATAAGTGTTTGTATTCCTATAGAGATGTTATTATTCCTCTATACAGAAGTGTCGTCATTTATATTGTAAGTGTCGTAACTTATACTTGATGGGTTATTAGATCACCTTGTTGGGGTCGACTTTGTATAAGTCATGTGGGTTGAAGGGTTATTAGACCACCCTATTGGGGGTCGGCCATGTGGGTCAAAGGGTTATAATTAGACCACACTATTGGGTGTCGGCCTACTCAGCATTATGTTATGTGGTTAAGTTAAGGCCAACTTAGTAAAGGCTATTAGGCAAGTCAAGTCAAGTATAAATAGAGTGTGGGAGACACTCTATTTCATCATTCTATTCTCTCTCACACTCTCGAAAGAGTGGTGCACTTGTGGAGGAGGAGAAGCTGCTGCTAGGAGATGTCTATCTCTTATGCTTGGGTTGTATCATTGCTCTATTTATCTCTGAGGAAGTTATTGGGGTTTTTCACCTTTATGGTTTTCCCCAAGTAAACTCCGTGTCTCTTATGTGCTCGCATTATTGTGTCCATGATTGATATGCTGTAGATATGTTATACATGTTGTTCTCTCAGTTAAGATCCTAGATCAGATTGAAGTAAATTCTGAAAAATTAACAACAACCTGCAACACATCCACTACAACTTCCTCTTCACTCTCTTGCAGTCTCTCTTACACAACTACAAATATATTTACAATGCTACAATACACAACGGGGTGAATCCATGAATGTGGTTCACCATGTTTGGCGGATTGGAAGGGAAAAATTCATTTTTCAGAACCTCGATCGAGATAATTTCAAGCCCTCGATCGAGGTTTTATACGCTCGATCAAGGGTTTAAAACTACCTCGATTGAGGGCTTTAACATACCTCGATCGAGGATGTTTTAAACCCTCGATCGAGGGTCTAACCAAACTCTTGATTTAGCAAAACCTCGATCGAGGGTTTGGTTAGACCCTCGATCGAGGGTTTGTTCGAACTGTCAGGAAAAAAAAAGTGCCTGTGTGGTTGTGCGTTGACAGACCCTCGATTGAGGTTTTAACCCTCGATCGAGGGTTTGTTCGATCAAGGGAATGTGACAGAGAAAAAAAAACAAAATAGGGCCCCACTGACCCGACCGGCCTTGTTTTAGTGTTGGACAGATACAGGGACAGAGTACAGTGAGCTAGGACCTCGACTGAGCACATGCCCGACCCACACAGCCGCTACAGTGATGCGACCTCCCCCACAGCAATGCCATGTCATCTCTTCCACTAGGTGGGTGGAATTCCTACCATTCGTTTTGTTATTAAAAACATATATATATATATATATTTCTTATTTTATGTATAAATTTGTGTATTTTTATAAAATCTAGGTTTATTTTAGTTTTTTAGAAATGGTTAGGATGTAGGCAATTAAACTAAACCGCCATTGAAACCGAAAACTGCCATTGAAACCAAACTTATTGAAAAAAAAACCATTTGATTTAACTAAAACAAAAACCTATTTCAAACCAAAACAAAAACCCATTTCAAACCAAAACAAAAACCCATTTCAAACCAAAACAAAAACCAAATTTGAAATAGATTTAGGGTTTTAGATATTTGTCACATATTTGTTTAAATTATTTAATTTAATTTTGTTTTTATATCAACCGATAGCATTTCACCCCGTAAATGCTACCGGTTTTATTTTAAAATGTGATTTTACAAGCCGAAATGCTGCCCATTTTTTTTCAATCCTCCGAGAACGCCAAGAGGATTGAAAAAAAAAACCATTTGAACCTAAAATAGAAAACCATTTCAAAACAAAAACCAAAAAACTATTTTAAATTCGAAATACTTTTAGGATTTTAAATTTATTTTGCATTTATTTGTTTAAAAATTATTTGGTATGTGAATTTGCAAGTATAAATGCTGCCAATTTTTTTTCAATCCTCCGAGAACGCCAAGAAGATTAAAAAAAAAAATCATATATTAATATTAATATTATAATATAAAGAATTTAAAAATAAATATCAATAATATATATAATCATATATTGTTTATTAATTTTTACTTAATTTATTTTAAAAAAATAATATTTAATAAATTAATAAATTAATAATATAATATTAAAAATAAAAAAATGAATATTAATAATATATAATCATATATTATTAATCATAACCATAACCATAACCATAACCAACTTGCCAAATTGTCCTAAATAGGATCCCCTCTCAGGCCATGAAAAGTATGTCCACAATGTGAGTTTCAATGAAGATAAATTGGCCTGGAACCATAATGGATAGCTTGGAAAAATTCCCAACATCAGGTGGCCTAACGTCATTAGATGATCAGGTGGCCTAACATAACATTATTAATATTAAAATAGGAAACATTTTATAAATATGATAATATTAATATTGTTTACATTATTAAAAAAAACTATCAATGTAAACAATATTGTGGAGAGAAATTATCTTGTAGACAATAATTTAAATTTATAATAAACTATAATGGTTTATATTTCAAATAATTACTTTAATTAAAGTTCATTATATTTAATAATGATTGCTTACGAATAGACTATGGTAAAATATTGTTAAGAGTTATTATAATTAATCACAATTAATTATAATTAAATATGGTCTATGTGTTGATTATATGATTTTTATGATTAACTATGATATTATGACTTTTATTTGACGTAAATATTCCATCCATGCCTAGGTTGGATATTTTGTGTCATAATTAAATATTTCTATGTGTTGATTATATGATTTTTATGATTAACTATCATATTATGACTTTTATTTGACGTAAATATTCCATCCATGTCTAGGTTTGATATTTTGTGGCAATCATATATAATATTGAGATCTTTTACCTATTATATATAGATGAAATTAATGAAAAAAATTAATCATAAAAACAATAACATTTCTTTAAATGTAATTAGTAAAAAAATATTATATATATATGAAATTAATGAAAAAAATTTATCATAAAAACAATAACATTTCTTTAAATGAAATTAGTAAAATAAAAAACTTAACATAAGATAATGACATTTTTTTTTAAAATTATTTACATAATCCTAATTTATCTAGATTTAATAATAATAATTTTAATAATATAATAATTAAAAATTATATTTATAATATTTTTTAATTTTCATTATAAATAAAAATGATATTAATCTAGTTTTGTTTTTTTTAATAAAATATCATATTATTATATCAAAAAGAGTACATGGCTTCATTACATTGGGCTTTGTTAGTGTTTAGACAGCACAACAATAAGATTTTCAATAACTTCCCTTCCCCCACCATACATCAACTTGAGAAAAATGATAAATTTACTACAGACACATAAAAACTGCCATTTGTTCTTCATACACCGATTTCTTAAACTAAAACCTATACTACTATTAGCGAAGGAACAACCAAGACACAGATAAAACCGACCCAAATTACAAAAAGATTGAGGAACCATAGGAGCTATTCAGACGACCTTTGATGAACTCGCACCGATGGAAGGACACGAACCTCACAACTCCTTAATATTGCCTTCTCCCACACATGCCCTATCTCCAGAGGTGTCGTCCGCCACAGCCTGGCCTCCCTTGCCCATGATCTTCACCAAACCAGTTGCACCTGTAGAGGTAATACCAGATCACCAGATCCCAGAGCAGGGGGTTGATAGAAATGTATCCCCATATTGCTAGCCATTATGTCGATTTTCTTGTACATTAGTTGACAATCTCTATTATGTTCTTTCCAAGCTCGCGCTAGCTCCTTGTCACCAATTTCCTTGTTCACAACTTCACTCGTTTCATGAGGACATGGGAGAGAAGCCCCTTTGTAGCCTAGTAGGTCACCATGAGCCTGTCATAGGATGCCATCCAGCCAAAAGTTGGCCAGTCTTGCACCCATTTTGTCACCTCCTCTCTAACTTACTCAATCTTGAGGGATTCTTTCTTGGAAGAAACAAGCCACTTGACAGACCCGCCTTTGCTCTCGAGTCACCCTCAGGGATTTTCTTCCTTAAACTTCCTTCCTCTCTTGGTATCCTTATTCCCCCTAGGAGCCATGATGACCTTCCAAGAGGTTTCCCGATATTCCTTACATAGGAATTCCAAAAATAAGCACTGTAAAAGCTTTAGGACGTCGAATAAGCTAGGAAATTTGCATGCCGATCCGATCTTTCCTTCCTCATGTATAGCCTTGTCACCACTCTGATCGTTAATTTCTTTCATTATAGTTATGTCCTGTCCATCAAGTCGTAGATTATCCTTGGATTCAATGCACTACTTCTATTAGATTGCATCCTCTGGACGAGGACGCGGTTGTATTCCTTCCTCCTCATTATTCTCACGGAAGGGTAAATGCTCATTCAATTAAGCATTGATTTCCTTAGTACTTGTATCATCGACATGAGTGGGGCTATTTTATTCCAGGAACCTTCCTTTCACTCAATGGTTGAGGATCAATAGGAGCAAACTCTATTCCAGTGGTGGCCTTGAATTTGAATTGGAATTGAAATTTAATTTGGAATTGCATTTGAAATTTGAAATTGAAATTGAAATTTGAATTTGAATTTGAATTGAATTTGAATTTGAAATGTGAAATTTGAAATAGAATTTGAAATTTGAATTGAATTTGAATTTGAAATTGAAATGTGAAATTTGGAATAGAATTTGAATTTGAAATTGAAATGTGAAATTTGGAATAGAATTTGAAATTTGAATTTGAAATTGAAATGTGAAATTTGGAATAGAATTTGAAATTTGAATTGAATTTGAAATTGAAATTGAAATGTGAAATTTGGAATAGAATTTGAAAGAAAATTAGAATTAGAAATTAAAATGTGATGCAGATAGTCCTGAAGAGAGAGATTCGGTGCTTCGTGCTCCGCGAAGCACGAGAGGATCTGACGTCGTCTGACAGGGCGGCCATCGGCAACGCTCCCATTCACCGAGGAGTGATGCCAGGCCGGGGTCGGCTGCCACTGGTGGCGGCAGCAGGAGAGATAGTGTGTCGGTTCATCCCGACGACATACATGCGGATCCCCAGGAGGAGGATGTGCAACAAGACACAAGTGCATCAGGTGCGTATTTTTTGTTAGCACATTTTCAGTAAATTTTTAGTATATAATGCATTGAATTTCAGCTGCAAGTTATAATATATATTTTTAGTACCATTTGTGTTTTGCTTTGGATTGTAGGTGCCCCATTAGGGGGATCATATGATGATGAGGTTGCACAGATCACTCTCACTGACATCATTTCCCAGCGAGAGTGGGTGAGCTCATGTGTGAGCACTTTGAGGGAGGATTCTCCCACACGACGATCTTTATCGATGATGTTATTAGTGATTGATGAGATGTTGACCCTCTACAGGAGGGTAGGACCTCTCAGTGACATTTGGTGACATTCATGCAAGAGGAGGAGAGATGGTGTCATTGGGATCCACAAATGGGAGGATGTCAAAGTCGCCATAAGAGGGCATGACATCAAGGGTGCTTTATTCGACATCCCTTGTGACCACGCCCCCCGTCAACCACTTAGACTCAGGGAGTTTAAGTTGGAGGTCGCTGCACCACATATATATGATAGATTCGTGGGAGCATGGGGCATGTTCCCCCACCATGACCAGGTCCCATTGTACTTTGTAAAACATGTTTATGCAGAGTTTGTTTTGGACATGCACCCGATTACACTAGCACAGGGTCCCAATTCTATGGGGCTGGTAGGGGACGCTCCTACCAACGTCCTGGAGCTCGGAGAGACCCTACCTTTGTGCCACCCGCTCCAAGGTTGATACCGCTTCCAGACAGGGCGGTTATCAGGTCAGGGGATGTGGCACAATCATCCCAGCTTGCTGCAGAGGCTAGAGCTAACCTTGCAGACTCGTTGTTCACTGCCTTGGGCAGTGTTGCTGTTGCTGCGCATGGAGAGGCATCTAGACCACCCCCTCCACCTACAGAGCCAGAGATAGAGCATGTCTCTGGTGACATGCTCAGGAGTTTTGATCGCGAGACCCTACTGCGGTATGCTGAGTCAACGCGAGATGCATACTTTCAGTTATATTGTGGATGTGTCGCTACACGACAGGTATACTTTTGTACAATTATGTATATATGTTCTTCATGTTACATCATATCAATGTCACAAATTGAATGGCCAATAATACTTAAGGGAGTTGTATTATATTGATCCATGCAGGGGACCCCATTCATGGATCAACTCTTTGCTAGCGAGCCATCTATTGGTCTGCCAGTCGGGGTAAGTTATAATTTATGTTCCAATTTAATTTGTGTTTGAATATTATTTCTCAGTTTAAATAATTTGTGTTTTATTCTTAATTTTCGAGATTTATGTTGTAGATTTTAACTTCAAATGAATTTCAAATTGTACAGGGCAACGGAAAGGCGGTAGATCTTGATTATGTATATGAGGACCGTGAAGGCTCTGACGAGCCGGGTCCAGAGACACATGTGAGTTTTAATTTATGTTCCAATTCATGTTATTTAGTCACATTTAGTAATTTATTTTTGTACTTTATGTTTCAATTTTTTACGGATAGCTTTTAAATTATGTTAAATTTAGTTTTAATTTTTAATAAATCTAACTTATTACATGTAATGGCATATTACATAGGCATCGCAACAGGCAGGTGTCAGTGTTGCATTGGATTTCACACGTAGTTGGGATGTACCTCGAGTACATTATCCTGATGAAGGGCCATCTACCCATATTCCTACCTAGATCCCAGATATCACCATTGAAACGACGAATATGGCACAATTCCTTGAGGGTTTAGAGTCTCAGAGACAACAGCAGGCTGCTGCACAGGGGGGCAGTCAGAGGGACGATCATAGGCCTTGTGGGGGTAGTGGCCAGTGAGTTGATGATCCATACATTTCCATGTTTTGGATATTTTCATATTTGATATATTTTCATGTTTTGGATGATCTATATATACGTTATCATGTTTTGGATATGGATTCATATCATTTATACATGGACTTTTATCATATATGGACTTTTGGATATTTTGTATATTTTATCATATTGATGTTTTCATGTGTATTTTGTATATGATTTGAAATCGATTGTTTTTTATATTAGATCTGGACATAGTTATTACAGTTACAAATTTATGTTTTGTCGTTTCAAATGCAAATTTAATGTGTAGTTACAATTTAAAATGCAAATTTCGACTACATTAGAGTTCACATCTTACAAAATTTAGAATTGAATATATACATTACGTTTTAAAATTGAAATTACAATTCCAATTCAATTACAATGCAAAATTTCCAATTTAATGTGTAATTTCAATTCCAATTTAAAAGCTCGTTTTCAACTACATTACAATTGCAGAAATGAAATCAACATGTAAAATTAGAATACATTTAAAATTAATAATTGAAATTTTGATTACATTATGTTGTCTACACATTACAATTTAATTACAATTTACATATTCCAATTCAATTACAATTTAAAATTAAAATCTCAAATTTAATGTGTAATTTCAATTGAGAATACAATGTGTTGTTCCAATTTACAAGTTCAATTTCAATTACATTACAATTGCATTTGAAATAAAATTTTAAATTATGATACATTGTACAATCTAAAATTTAAATTTTACAATTTTACCTTGTATATAGATGTATTTTAAATTCTCAATTTTGTATTTGAAATCAAAATTTAAAATTAGAATACATTTCAAATTGAAAATTGAAATTGACATTTTGCATTATGTTGTCTACACATTACAATTCACTTACAGTTTCCAGATTCCAATTCAATTACAATTTAAAATTAAAATCTCAAATTTAATGTGTAATTTCAATTGAGAATACAATGTGTTGTTCCAATGTACAAGTTCAATTTCAATTACATTACAATTGCATTTGAAATAAAAATTTTAAATTATGATACATTGTACAATTTAAAATTTAAATTTTACAATTTTACATTGTATATAGATGTATTTTAAATTCTCAATTTTGTATTTGAAATCAAAAATTAAAATTAGAATACATTTGAAATTGAAAATTGAAATTGACATTTTGCATTATGTTGTCTACACATTACAATTCACTTACAGTTTCCACATTCCAATTCAATTACATGGAAAATTTAATGTGTAATTTCAATTGAAAATTCAATGTGTTGTTGTATATAAGAATGTTTTTGTCCATTGAGAGTGTGAAATATCCCTTGAGACAAAATTATATAATTACAAGTTATATAGTATGTAGATAATCTTTGTGTTATTTTCTTTTAAGTGTGTGCTCTAATCTAAAGTCATAAATGTATGGTTTGTTTTCTTGGCAATGGGCATAACCACCTAGTTAATATAAGAAATGGAAATATGTTGATAGCAGATGCTTGTACAACTATGGTAGAAACTATGCTTGTACAACTATTTCATATGATTTATGTTTTGATGACAAATGGAGATAATGACACCATTTGATCCAACTAGGTAAGTTGCATATATGAAGGCATGTACAAGTTATTACCTTTCCATGTACTATGCTTGTATGTTGAATGTTCACATCAATATGTACAAAATAACTTTTTAAATTGAATGCGAGTATGTAAAGTTAATGAATGCTTACATCAACAAACAAAATAATGTTTTGTGAGACTATGCTTCCCAACTACTTATGACAAAACCTTACAAATCATTTTCATGATATGGACGAACATTCATTATGTGAATTATAACAAGTGTCAAGCAAAGGGATTTTCAACCACCAAATCACCATAACTAAATGTCACCCACGAATGTAAAAATTCTACTAGCAAGGTCAATCTAATTATTAATCAATCGCTTTGGAAGGAAACCAAATTGAAGGAGTGTTTTGGTGCCCTTCATTTCCCTTAGTAAGAAAAATTAAAAACTATGGATTGATTGCGGTCATGTCACAAAAAATATAGCTAAGGAAGAGTCACATATATACCACACATGGGTATGTATGAGACCTTTGGTTGAAACTTCAATGATAGACTATGAACAATCAAGGGAAACACAATAGTCCTAAATAGCAAAATTTCTAGGTTATCGATACAAGAATTTGTGGTCCAAACAATAATTATAATGCCCAAAATTTTCTAAATTCATATATTAAAGATTGTTGCACAAAATGGTAATCGATCACCAAATTCAAGTTCAAGGTAGGTGACAACATTGAGTATCTATTATATAGAGCATTGTCACATATGAATACAAGGGACATAGAACCTAAAACCTATCAATTATTTAGTGACCTAAAACCTAAAATACATAAGTTTATTGATTTTGGTTTAACCTGGAAATTATAATGTATAAAATTTTGCAAGTTTGGAATCAAAATTTAAAATTAGAATACATCGTACAATTCAAAATTTAAATTTCGCCATTCCACATTGTATATATGTATTTTAAATTCTCAATTACATTACAATTGTATTTGAAATCAAAATCTAAAATTATAACTTGTACATGTTCAAGTGTATTCACATTGGAGCACCATGACCCAAATTTCACAAAAGCCTCCCATCTGGTATTTGTATTCTTGACATTAAGCATAGATACAAAAATACATTTATAAAACAACCTCCATAAAAATATCCAAAAAAATATTACACAAGACAACATGAAAACTTCTAACAAGTATGCAAGTGGCATACATGTAACTCATTCATCTGGATAATGGGTTATAGGAATGCAAGTCTCCATAATACGATCATTGTCAGCTTCTGTCATCTTCCATCTCTTTGGATCACCTCTCTTCACCTTGATTTCTATTAGAGGCATCCGAGCTGCAACCACCAAATGACTGCATTGACATGATATATATCCAGGCATAAAATCTCTATAAATAATGTGAGCACCTTGTTTTTGCACTTTTTCAAAAAAGTGTCCCATTACAACCAGGGATGATTTTAGGGGCGAATTATAGCCCATGGGCGAAATTAGAGGAGTTTAAAAATTTGGTGGGCGAATTTTGTATATTAAAAAAAATTTGGAAAAAAATAAAAATCGTCCACTATTTATTAACACAATAATATTTTAAAAGAAAATAGCCTTCCCATCTAACAACCCTCTCTCCCAAAATATGGAAATCGCCACCCGAAAATTGCTAAAAATCTGGAAATCGCCCCTGGAAATTTGCTAAAAATCTTACATTCACCCTCTATTCCATGTTAGATTGGTAAAAAAACATGTCATTCGCCCTAATTTATGGTTCGATCCGTAAAAAATATGGCATTTGCCCTGATATACACTCATTGCTGGGTTCATATGGCTATTTTGCCCCCGATAACCAGTCATGGCGGCTTGAAACGACAAGGGTTCTAGGAAGACAGAAAAGAAGGACTCAGGGCTTGCACACCAGAGGTGGGCCTGTTCTTTGTTGTTGGAATTGCTTCTTCCACTCCTTGCGGACCCTATCACGAGGGCCAAATGCCCCGTTGTGTCTTCGAGTACTAAGGAGCAAGCGAGAGCTATCGCTAATGAATGGAAATCGAGGATCGATGTTGATGTTGATCCGGCCAATGCCGCCAAGCCCTTGGAGGTCCAGGTGGTCTTGCAGCTTGTGGCCACTTTTGATATTGCAGCCGAAATTCTGAAAGAATATCTTTGCAAGCTTGTTCTCGTGGTCTCATGGCGCAGGAAGATTCCGAAGCTCTATGGGGCTCTAGCACTGACAGAGAAAATGCCAGGTTTGTTTTTGTAAAACCCTATCGGGTGTTTATGGCGAATCAGTTGTTTTTACACTTAATCTGTTCATTATTAAGTTTTTGTTTACTTTTGTTTCTTCCATATCTACTGTCATCATTTTTCCATATCTGGTTTTAAAACCTGGCATAAAATAAAAATAGTACATTGACAATGGGCATTGGTTCACTGGTGAGGTCAGTGGATGCTGCATTTTCCCGGCTGTCTGGTCCACTTGCATGCTCAAAGAAATTAAGCTAGGTGCAATGCCCAAATGAATTGCATGTTGAAAGAAATGAATCTAGGTGCAATTCCCAGATAATTTTATATGAATTGATAAAATATAGTAATCCCGTTGACTTTTTGTGGTCATTACTTGGACATTCATAATATTTTCTTTTAATCTTATCTGATCATTATTCTAGTCTTCTATCTTATCATTGTTCTAGGCATGTATTTCTGAGGGATTCCAAACAATCGTAATAGTAAAATTACTGATGTTACTAAAGAAAGTGAATATGGGGCATCAAAAGAATGGAGACCACAAGAATGTGCAAATCATTGCAATAAAGTTTTCTAATTTTTTTGGAAGTGTTTGATATGTTCCTCATGGGTTGCACCACAAAGAGCAGACTTCTTTAAGGCTTGTGTGCTAGATCTAAGGGATATCTACTTTGCCAAAAACTTGCCAATGTCTCTTCCCTTTGAAACTCATGCCAGGCAGGTGGCCCAGACCACAGTGGGAATGTAACCCCTTGTAATCCCTGATATGAACCACTGGCCTACTCGCTCAATTAATAAGTAAAATGAATGAGTATTATCCACCAATCTCATTAAGTGAACCAATGCCCCCCTCTACTCAATGCAAACCAATGGCCCCCTTTACTCAATGCAAAGGCAAGACGCTCTACTGATTTAGCAAAGGCTGGGATATTGCATTTGTTAACGTATCATTTCTTTCCTTGTGGTTGGCAATTCCAATAACTCTTTGTTAATGAAGTGGGATCATCCTTTGTCTTAGAAGCCATGATCGTTAGGGTGTGTATTCTGTCCAAATCATTTGGGATTTCAACCTGGCCTTTGTCTCTTGAGATAACACAAGATAACACAATATTGGCACAACCTGAGAATTGAACCTGGTCTCTGTGAAGAAGATTTACTTGATTTACCTCTTGACCACAACCTGCTTGACTTGACGATACCATACGAAGAGAATGAATTAGTGTTAATTGATTCAACAATGCTATAAGTTTTAATATATACCATACGAAGATGATGAATTAGTGTTAATTGATTCTACAATGCTAAATGTTTTAATATATTTTTATTCATTTTACATGTGCAGTGAATGATTAGACTTACATTTCTCATTAATTTATTATTGAATTTGAAAATAGTTTGACCATTAATTTATTACTGTCATTGACATGAAGTAGCTTGGATAGTACTTGTGGTATTGAATCAGGTTTGCATTTGAGTTGTAGATGCCATTTAAAAAAAAAAATTCTATCTTTATTTTGAAATGACATTTATTTCTGCACCATGCAGATATTTTGGAGGAATTAGTGAGCAAGGAAAAACAAGTTGAGGCTGTGTATTTTGCACATGCAGTAGGACTCTTTGAAAACTTTCCTCCCATGCCTCTATTGAAGACATATATGAAGAATTCAAAGAAAGCTACACTGGCAACATTGAAAAGTGGAAATAATTCTGCTGCGGTGGTATTTTCATTAGCTCTTATCTTGTGTAACTGTATTATAATGAATAATTATTTGCATGGAATTCACATTTGGATCTGATTTCTTAATATTGTCTATTTCATATGCAGAATGAATCAAACACAAAAGAACTGACTGCCCTCGGAACTGTTATTAAGTGCATTGAAGAACACACTCTTGAATCACTCTTTCCTACTCATAAACTCCAAAACCGCGTGGCTGATCTAGAGAAAAAAGAGCAGAAAGGAAGAAATCTGGTGGTTCCTCCAAGTCTCAGAATAAGCGTTCTCGATCAAATGTTGGGGGCTCTATAGCACACATGCCTCCTGCTAAAGCAGGAAAGGTTCCTAATGCTTATTCTTCATTTAATATTTCTGACACGAGCTTTTACCGACCTTCGGATATGGTTCAATATCCTGTTGGTGTAGTTGCTTCGTACAATTTATCTGGCCAAAGCAATTATGATAGGTCTAGCCAACCCATTTATGGCTCGTCATCCTATGGTGGTGGAAGCAGAATCCCAACAACTTTGTCAAAAGGTTATGAATACAAAAATCCATCAGATGATTTAGGGGCGTCTATGAGGGGCTCTGGGTTTTACAGTGCGTCTGCCAACTACAACAACTATCACTTTGGCAGTGGTGTACCTCCATCTGGTTATCAGTCGTCATAGATGGAATAATTATACTTTTGTTTGTCAAGCTATTTCAATGGTTCTTTAGGATTTGTGAACGTAAATACCTGAATGAGATGGACGTTGTGGTGTTGGCATGCATAGTTGTTTAGAACACAAAGGAATGGGTTGAAATGACTTTTGTTGTTCAAGATTTTGAGGGTTGTATTTTTGGTGGGGGATGAAATTCTGACTTGTCTAACATCCATCTCCTGGGTATAATTATAACTCAACGATATGCTAAAAAATATACAATTGAAAGTATTATAATTCTTACACATTTGCTATGAAAAGAGCAATGAACTTAGCATCAGACATGTGATTTAGTTTTGTTGGCATGATTTTTTTAAAATTGACGTTTTGATATTGGTTTGCAAGTCACAATTTACAGATGTGCATTGAATGCTCTTATGATGATGCTTTTATTTGATTATAACTATCGTCTAGTCTAGACAGCTTGATATTTTTAGAAATTGTAAATATATGATTGCTAACTTTGCTGTAGTATGGTGTCTCTCTTGATTTTAGAGTGTCCGGTATGGTTAGTAGTCTTATATTTTATAGCTTGATTCCACTTTAAAGTGCCAAATGTGTATTTTCTTGCTCCTGGACAAATGGCCTCCGTACATAGGGCAGTATGCTTCATGGTAAGTCTCAATACCTATGATCTCGCTTCATGGTGGGGTTCAAGTTTTAGTTTGTCAGCCAAAACATTCTAAGTTTCAACCTGTTAGCTGCCATCTTCTAGAGTATTGACACATTGTTTTATATTAAATGTTTGCCAATATAATTTGATTTTTCCTTATAAATTGGTGTACGTTTTGAACTTGTGGAAGTGAATTTATCATCTAAAATGATATTTCGAACATCTTTAAATTTGTGTTAATTTGGTTCTAATTTTTTAACACAGAGATGGAAGTACATAATCTCTGCACATTTTGTCTTACGTCCCATCACGTTTTCTATCAATTCCCCAAATTTCACAGGGATTAATAGTGGGCTATCTTAGAAAACTTTTGTATTATTCTGCACCTTGTCATGAAAAAGCTTGTATTGTTCTAGTTCCTACCTCCAAAATGAAGAATAGGCTCATCTGTAATGTACTTTGTATAACATTATTGATTGATAGCCCAAAACTTTACTGACAAGCTTCATGTCAAGATTGAACATTGCCTCTTTAGAGACAATTTGATTTACAAGCATGCAGTATGGAGTCAAAGATTCAAAATTAATAGATTGCTTATTCATTTGGAGTTATGCAAACGTTAATTTAGAGGTTTTACCTATTCATTTAGAGGTATGCAAAAGGTTCTTAATCAAAGAACTATGGTACATTAAGAAAATTAACACTCGGAAATGATCATTTCTTTTTACAATTGCAAATTTTAAATTTTATGGTGTTAATTAATAATTATTTTTATCTTCCTTGTAGTTTGAGTTCCAAATCTTTTCAATAATGTCATGATTCATTTATGTTGCACTCGGAGAAAAAACCTGAAGAGCTAGAAAACAACTTTAAAATGACGATTATGATTATCAGAAAAAGTTGTTTTTCTAAGCCTATGTGATAGGTGTCCACATCAATTTGTTATCTAGTATAAGGAAGTGACAAAAGGGATTTGTTCCAGTTGCTAGAAATTTTTGAGAGTGCATTTAAGGAGAGATTAAACCATCTCTTGAAATGCCTTATCAGAAAGGGAGCAACATTTTCCTTCTAATGACTAAGTGAAAGTAGGTCTCTAGTGTTGAGTTCATTTAATTTCCTTTGCTGACAATATGTTTTTCTTGATCTTTGCAGTGCGATATAAATTGCATATCTTGCATTTCTTCAGGTCTCCAAGTTGGTAGCAAGACCTTTATATCAGATTTAGCTAATTGCCCAGTTTATTCAATTTTCATTTTTTTCTTGGATTAGTGTGCTAGATGAGACTGTCTTCTATTAAGTGCATCATTTGAATATAGCACTTTATAAATCTAATGTATATTGTTGTTGTTAAATAGATCACAGTGAATGCCTACTTTTTTTTGATATCCATAACTTTTAATATATGTCTTATTTTCCTGTACATATATGATAGCATTCTATGAGAACACTATCGGTAGTGTATGTTGCTATGAATCTATAATAAATTTTGCTGCAAGTGCCTCTATCATCCTTTGGAGAATTTAGAAGTGCCTTGCAAAATATTGAAGTGCTTAGGGCATTTTTATCATCTTTCGGAGAATTTTGAAGTGCCCGGGCCAAGTATTGAAGTGTCTGGGGCGTTTTTCTTGTCAATGGGTGAATTTTGAAGTGCATGGGGCATTTTTCTCATCACTGGGTGAATTTAGAAGTGCATGGGGTTGTTGTTTATCAATGTAAGGATGCTTTTATAGTGTTAGGACATTTTAAAAGAGTGATGGCCAAAGTTATCACATGTCGAGGCAAACTTGTGTGGATTAGGGCATTTTTGTGATTGGGGTGATTATATCATTGTCGGGTGTTTTTCTCCTTTTCCTAGGGCATCTTTATCATCATTGGATGAATTTTGAAGTGTCCAGGGCAATTAATGAAGTGCTTGGGAAAATAGGGCAATTTATTTGATGGCTTGACTTTTCAACTCTTGTACCATGAAATACTTCGTCTCCATTATTGAGGGCCATAGAGTAATAATGGAGGGTAAAAAGAACTGGTTCGGGTCCACAAAAACATATTTTCGATCAGCCCTATGTCCAAAGCAAGCACACCTTTTGAAGGTTTGAAGAATTTTTTTGATGTCTAGATTGAGCGCACTATTTTAGGGCTAGAAGAAATAATGGTTTTGCAAGTGCAACCAAGGAAAAATTTAACCGCAACAGAGGATTGACTACATTATTGCATTTCCCTTTCACATCTGAACAAGGTTGCGAGTATATGGATGATCTTTCTAGACTGAGCGCACTATTTTAGGGCTAGAAGAAATAATGGATTTGCAGGTGAAACCAAGGAGAAATTTAACCGCAACAGAGGATTGACTACATTATTGCATTTCCCTCTCACATCTGAACAAGGTTGCGAGTATATGGATGATCTGCCCATGGATCAATTCTCAGATATTTATCATATAAATCGTTTTCCTTTGGTATTGATCCATTACTGTTCTATTCGACAAACTCACAAGTTGGAATGGGTGGTCGGGTTTAATGGGTATTCAGTAACTCAATGGTACTGGTAACCTAGAATGTGGTTAAGTCTTTTTCAATCTCTTATTTAACTAGTCACGTTCTATTGCAGGGTTTGATACATTGAACATGTTTTGTTGTGATGGGTGTTTAAATCCATTTTCTTTTTTTTTTGGAGTTTCTAGAGGTGAAGATCTTCAATCTTCCATTAAAGTTGTGGAAAAGAGAGAATTTCCATATTCGCAATAGCGGGGAGTTTTAATCCTGATTTTTCTCGCATTTTCTGATGGAGAAGTTCTTTAATAAGACCTTATGCTAAAGAGAATCAACATCTTTGTGGGATTTTTTGGTTTCCAGAGTGTTTGGTAACAACAGAAAGGGATCACCTATGAGAGCAAGATCAGGGCCTTCAACCTGAGGTACCACCATCTATCAATCTCCTCTATGTTTTTATCTATGCCTTTTAAAATTTTATCTTAGGGTTTTTGGGGGGTTAATTTCTGGTTCAATTTCGATTATGGTGGCCACTACCATGAGTAGAACACGGATTGCAATGCATTGTCTATGGATATTCTCTAGTTTTTACTTTTTTATCTATGCTTTTTGAAATGTTATCTTAGGGTTTTTGAGGGTTAATTTCCGGTTCAATTTTGGTTATGGTGGCCACTACCATGAGTAGAACACGGATTGCAGTGCTCCATTGCATGATTAAACTTAGGGCTCAAAAAATTTTTTATTGCAAAAGTTTTAATATGGGTTTTCTATATTGTGATGCTTTGAAAATTATTATCCCTGTCATATTTGGCTATGTCTACCCACGATAATACAAACTTGGGTAGCTTAAACTATGCGTCTAGCACAAACAGGAACACATAAATGCAAGGAATATTTTTATTACATCATCCCACGATAATACAAACTTGGGTAGCTTAAACTATGCATCCAGCACAAACATGAACACATAAATGAAAGGAATATTTTTATTACATCATCTTCCAGTGGTTTGTCGAATAGTCGTTTATGTTGAACCTTTGTATCGGCCTACAAACCATGACCTATTGTGGCAGTAAAAGAGGGTGCCTCAAGGCTCAGATCTGTGCTAGCCATGAAAGATCTCAGGATTATCTCAAAAGTGTTATCTGGTATTACTCATATGGACTAGGATTTCTTCTTGTGGTTTAATATCACAAAGTACACAATTCTAGGGCTGAAAGAGACAACAAATTGGTTTCTGTTACGGTTTAGGTTGTTGATCTGAGGTCAAAAATGCACCTGTGTATGGAAACTAGTCGAAAGAACTAAGAAGAAGTCTCAAAACCTATTTTTAGGCAAGTATGGGCAAACCTATGGAAATTTTTCCATCATTCAGTGACCAAAAGCTTGTGGATGGCAGTAAATACTAAACAAGCCCAATGATCAATTTTGAGCACTTCAGGGCAGTTTTGTATGTAATTTCACCTTCAAGGACAACAGTATTTCGAATCTCGACACGTTTTGAGTAGAATCAGCCTTGAAAGCCAAGTGTTTTGTGCATTAAAGTGTCCATGTGCATGTTTTGGCTTTCCAAGTCAGCAGTTTGTCCAAGCCTGGGCATGCTGAGTAGATTTAAGGCCTATTCCTGATATTTTGCAGCAGAAAACAACAACAACATCACATTGTTTTAGATTCTGGGAGGACCTGAGCATGGAAGCAAGAGTAAGGAGCATTTTTGGGCACTCCTGGGCATAGTTTCAGCAGTAAACAACACTAAATTAACAATTTTGGGTGCATTCCTGAATAAGATTCAAGGAAGAATAACAGCCAGTAGCAAGTATCTACCATCTTGAAATTATGCTGGCGTAGCATGGTTTGTTACCAACAAAAGGAGGTGTCAACTATGATTTGTAGAATGGGATTATCAATGCCCAACCTTTGAGAAGTTTCATATTAACATTCTGATGGGGCGTCTCCTTAAGACGCACATGTATGAAGGCAATCGTATGGTGGGATGTTCACACCCTTGAGCTCATAAATGTGGAGACAATGTCACATATGAGTCCTTCTTATATTAAAGATTATTCTTTAGATGGAGTTGCCTCGTATGACAATGTCATGGTTGGGTCAATTGGGACTCTATCATGGAGCCGTGGATCTTCATACTAATGAGTTGAATAAGTTATGGATATATTATGGAGGCCGCTCATGCATTGGTTGGGGATATTTATAGAATACGACTTAGGCAAGGCCACAGTTGATTGACGGCGGCTCCGAAAAATATGACATTTGGCCGCTTTTGAATGTTGAAATAAGCCATCAAGTTTCAATGATTTTATCCAAGTTAGGTTGGTTACACGTTAAAAAATCTGAAAGACCCTGTTAATTTTAAAGTTATTATGACATAGCATTGACAAACTACTGTTTAGAGGCTGTTTTCCAACACAGTGATTTTGGAACTGTGAATTTTCTGTTAGTGCAGTGCATTTTAATAAAATAGTTATTTGGAAAAGGTCCTAAATCTTATAGTAGACATTATTTTGGAAGTCTTTAAGATTTTCATTCTGGGCAGCTATATTTTGTTTAGACACCATAACCGGAAATAGAAGAGGCCATAGGGCTTGGGGGCCACTGGTCCAGGCCCTTAACTATGGATCGGCGTCGATATTGACATCATGAGACTCTAGATAGATCTATAGAATGTGATTTCCCCACCTTAACATCCCCTTCCTTCCAGTGTTTACTTCAGATGATGCTTGCTTGTATATACATAATTGATTTTTTTTCACCAGTTAGGTTATATTACAATGAAAATGCCCACCTGAACCTTGAGTATCTTGACAATGAGGGAATTGAGGCTCTATCTCTTCATCTGAACTCTTGTCGAACTGAAAGTATATTTTTGAGAGGTAATATTACCTATCATCATGACATCTAATTGCACCACAACATCTGTATCCAACCGTATAATGTCTTCACATATTCCCCAATAAAATTAATAGGAATTTAAGTAAAAAAGTTTGAAGAACACTCCAATTTCTTTCTGTCCAGAAATATGCTAGACACAATAATACATCATCCAAGACAAATTTCATGTGGTTTGTCGAAAACTTCTTGATAGGCTTCAGATTGGCCTTGCTTGGAAAATATGCTCTCCTTAGATTTGGGACCTCCAATCTCAACTACCATATAATCAGGCACTAGATATCTGTTTCTTAGAAATTTCTCTGGCCTTTTTAAAATTCTCCCCTGCGGCCAAATTCTACAACCTAACTTCTGCCAAAATCACAACCCTTTATTTGCATCTGTGTTGTTCAAATTTGACTACCATCTAAATCAAAGGATATTCATTAGATTGAAAACACTTTAGACAACCCTCTTTAGTATGTTTCTCAAATTCTGTACATTTTTGTAACTGCTTGCATCTGTTTGACATCCATAAAGCAGAATAGCCACTGCTGATAGTGCAGAAGAGTTTTGACTGGATCTGCTTGGAAATGTTTAGCAAAATGCTCTCACCCTCTTTGAATCCTTTTATTCTGAGTAATTCCTAATTAAGTCTAACATGTTTTCCAGGCTTAGGTAGTTGAGTTCATTGCATGCTACATATATTTATTTTTAGGGTCATATATGGACTTTGTGCCTTTTTTTTCAATAAGGGTTACAGACTTTTACTTATAATAGTTTAATCTTATATTCATTATTACAATATATACGATTTTGAACTCAAGTCTATAACATTGGTTTGATGAATACCCATCATTGAATCCATTTTTAGTAAAGTAGGTTGCAATAAATGTTGCATTTTCTTCAAAAAGAGATTTATGGTTGCTAGTAAGATTTGTCTACTCTTAGATCATTCTACATTTACTTCAGTAATCTCTGACTTCTACTGTAAATGGTTCATTACTCACTTGACAAAAGTGTATTTTGATAGTTCCTATTTCCCTTGGAGTAATATACCAGAATTTTGACTCCTCAACAGAAAATTTTGAGATACAAACAACCTTATACATTAGCATTAGATGTGAATCAACCTAGTATGATTTCATTCGTGTTAAAGGTTGATGAAGAGTATTAAAGTTCCAGGAAGTCTTGTATATGCCTTGGAACTCACTATACACACTATATTTTAATCCATTGTACTTAAATGATTTAGGCTTACAGCTTTTCTAGTCAGTCCATCCGGAGGGGCATCAAGTTTCTCAACAGACTGATCCAATGCAATTTAATGCCCAAAATAGGTCGAGTAATTTTCCCAAACTTTACTAAATGGTCAACAATGTCGCATATAGTATCTATTGGAATTGAAAAGCCCAAACCAGATGATGCTCCTGATGGAGATTATATAGCAGTGTTTATGCCAATCAAATTTCCTGAGCTATCAAGAAGAGGACTTCAACTGTTCCCAGGATTTATGGTTGCATCTGCCTGAATTACATCCTATATTGTACATCCAGTTGCAGCTGAACTTATCTCCCTACGAATCCCACTGATGACACCAGTCGTAAAGGTGTGATCTAGAACAAATGGATTCCCAATTGCATACACTTTTTGTCTTGTATAATTTTGGAGAATGCCCACTGTCCGAGATGTATATGAGTAGGTTGTGGATGATTAAGCTACATATGATTATTTGTATAAATGCTTGTATAATTCTCTTTAGCTATAAATGGGATTGTGCTCTAAATGTTTTAATTGTAAATACTATTTGAGCACAAGATAGATAAATAAGTTGGCATCTCACAGTCTTTTATGTACTCCAACATGGTGTCTTCCTGTTTTCTTAAATCAATTGCAGGTCATGAAGAGCCTTGAAGACCCACTTTACAATTAGATAAGCTTTCAGATATTAAAAAAAATGATGATATGCAAATACTTGTGAAGGGAATTCTCTCATTGAAGTTTTCTTGTTGTCAATATATGGATTCGACAAATATTTGGTGAAATTGGGAAGAAATATACCATTATAATGTCCTTTCCTTGCGATAAAGCAAGGCCATTTGATTGCAATCTGTACCATTTGTATAATGATGTGCGGCAAGTTCTACCATACATAGTCCATATTCATAAAATTCTCTAGCTTTGTTAACAAATGGTGATTGAAAAATTGCAAGAAATCTATGATGTGTTTTTGGTAAGTTGGCTTACTATTTGTATGTGCATTCAACTTCATTCTAGTCTAAGGCATGCCATTGGTTTCTTGGGTCTGTGTTTGGAGAGGGTTGAAATTGTCAAAATGAGGGACATGCGATCATGTAGGATGTTTGCACAAAATCATTTTGGAATGAAATGTCCATGGATTCCAAGGGAAAGGGATGATAATGTCATGCCATGCACAATTTGAGATGAAATTGATTATTTGTTCACCACATAAGTTTTTATAGAACGTAATTAAAAACACACAATAATGAAACAATTCAGATTTCCTGGCTGGAGATACACCATAAAACAGTCCACTGATTAGGATAAATCATGTTATAAGAGACGAGAAATTTCCGTCATATTCATATACTCTGGATTGTGCATTTATGAGAATATTGTACCCATTTTACCCAAAATTTTAATTTAAGATGCATTCACTGTATTCCTAAGATGCAAGGGAATCTTCAACAACATTTTCTAAGTTGGTGACTGTTATTTTATATAAACAATATGCATGCCAAAACTATGAGTTTTATATAGATATTCAATGGTGGGTGATAAATCATGTTTCATATGTAATTCAACATCATGTTTGCAATCCGCATTAATACATAGTTATCACTTGTTATCCAAAATCATTACATAAAAACAAGGCTCTGGAAGCTTAAATAACAAAGCAATCACCAGCAATGTATTAAATAATGAGCTTTGTAGAATTTTTAATAACAAAGGAATATGATTGAAAATATTCCAAAGCAATCACCAACAATGCATTAAACAATGATATTTGAATAATTTTTAATAACAAAGGAATCTGATGGAAATTACGATCATATGTTTTTTTTGTACTTTTACTGTCTATCTAAGTATTTTCTGCATTTAACTGTAATGTGGATGCAGGTACAAATGTTAGGTATGCTGGTATAGCTTAGTTGATCTCCCATAGGTTTGTAGTGTATTTGGTTTTATTTTAGTTATTCTTTTTTGCTTAAATTTGGTGGAATGCTAATAAATAGATGTGGCTAGATCTTATGGCCAAGTCTAGAGATGGGAATTTGATTTTATTCAAACTGATGTCTTCTGGAATTGGTGCGAGCATGAACAACGTGAGTTGATAAGCTTTTAAATATTTTTTCAAATATCATAATTGATGTGTAGTTTTTTTGGATTAAACTCTGAATTGTTAATGAATTTATGGTGGCATTTAATTTTATTGCAGTATAATTTTGAGAGAAGATTCGACTTGGTGAGGTTTTTGAAGACAATACAAGAGGCAGGGGTTTATGCTCACTTCCAAATAGGACTTTGTTCTTGTGCAGAGTGGAATTATGGGCATGTATATTTATAAATTTTAGATATAATGTAAGAGTAAATATGTATATTATAAAACCATAGTATCTTGTATTTTGTTATGGGATGCAAATATATTCATTTGTAGCTATATATTTGATAATCACCATACTATCCCAACTGTATTTTGAAAATCATCATACCATTCCATTTAAAATCCGAAAGTATATACATTTATTATTGCATTTTCTAGAGAGTATCACTCATTAACATGTTGTGACTTTGCAGAGGCTTCCTTGTTTTGTTGCAGGCTATACCAGGAATCAAGTTGAGAATAGATAATGAAACTTTCAAGGTTATTTCAGTTTGGATTTGGTTCGCTAATATATGTCGCAACTATAGAGACATTTCAAAAATATAAATATTGAAGACTCTATTAGCTTCAACCTTCAAATCAATAGGCGAGATGAATAGAAATAAAGAATAAAAAGGAGCTTGTAAGTGTACAAGGTCTTCATTCCTAAAAAATACATGACAATACATTTTCAAACTAAGCATATAAATTTATATTCCTTCAATAAACACAAATCCTGGGGCGTTTTTCTCGTCATATTCCCCCAGGCATATTCCTTCAATATATGCCTGGGGCGTTTTTCTCGTCATATTCCCCCAGGCATATTCCTTCAATATATGCCTGGGGTGTTTTTCTCATCATTGGGTGAATTTAGAAGTGCATGGGGCATTTTTCTCATCACCGGGTGAATTTAGAAGTGCATAGGTCATTTTTCTCCTCATTGCATCAATTTAGAAGTGCTTGCGGTTGTTATTGATCAATGTATGAATGCTTTTATAGTGTTGTGACATTTTAAAATAGTGATGGGAAAAGTTATCAGTTGTCGGGGCAAATTTGTGTGGATTGAGGAATTTTTGTGATTACATGGGTGATTATATCATTGTCAGGTGTTTTTCTCCCTTTCCTAGGGAAACTATTGAAGTACATATGGCATATTTATCATCATTGGACGAATTTTGAAGTTATTGGGCAAGTAATGAAGTGCCTAGAAAATCATGGAAGTGGATGGGCTTGTTTTTATCTTTTCTGCAAGAATTTGAAGTGCCTAGGAAAAAATTGAAGTTCCTGGGAAAAACTTGAAGTGTTCAGGTGTTTTTATCATCATTGGGGAAAATATTGAAGTGCATGGGGAGTTTTTATCATCCTTCAGAGAATTTAGAAGTTCCTAGGAAAATATTGAAGTGCTTAGGGCATTTTTATCATATTTGGGAGAATTTTGAAGTGCCCAGGGTAAGTATTGAAGTGTCTAGGGCGTTTTTCTCATCATTGAGTGAATTTAGAAGTGCATGGGGTGTTATTCTCATCACTGGGTGAATTTAGAAGTGCATGGGGTTGTTATTTATCAATTTATGGATGCTTCTATGGTGTTGGGACATTTTAAAATAGTGATGGGTAAAGTTATCACTTGCTGAGGAAAATTTGTGTGGATTGAACCATTCTAAGTATTCACTGAAAAATATGCAACTCTCCTACCATTCGATTCACCAAATTTTTACTATATTTTATAAATCAGTTCTAGATTCGCCAAATTTTTACCATATTTTATAAATCAGTGAAAGATTCGCCAATTTTTTACAATTTTTTATAGTTAAGTGAAATATTCGCCAAGATTTTACAATATCTTATAATTTAGTGAAAGATTCACCAAAATTTTACAACATTATATAATGAAATGAAAGATTCGCCAAAAAATTATATATACATATTATATTATTGATAAAATCGCCTTCAAGTTTTCCTATGTATCGGGGAGATTCGCCCATTTTTTATACATATAAATTTTGGGGGGGTTCTTAAAATCATCCCTGATTACAACCATGTCTCCAACCTTCTTTGTGAAGTCCCCATCTTGGTAGGGTCTCAACAATCTACTCTTTATTTGCGTGAACTGCATCAAATAGTATGCAACATTTTCTTGGTTGTGGACAGGTGCAATGACAACGAATACATCACCTGCAAGATACATTACAAATATTATTCAAATGTCCTACGTGCAAATTTGTACAACATTTGTATATGTGTAAGATATAATGAACTAATTAACTTAATGAAGACTCTTATACCTTCCCTAACGATATCGGAAACTCAATCATGATCTAATGAGACCATTGCCTCTTCAGTGCGCATCTCTTGCCATGTTGGAATTGGATGTGGGCCCTTTGGATTAGGAGATACATATTTACATGGTTTGACATATAAATCATTTTCACAGTGATCAAGCCCGCATCCATTTGCATCAATGCAAAAATCACAAAAGCAGGCATACTTCCTCGTTTCAATGGAAAATATGTCCCCCATATCTTTACTTCGAACAGAATGCAATTCCCTCGTACCAGATATGGTGTCACAATACCATGGAATGGATCTATTAACATCTCCAAGGGCAACATCCCAGAAGAACCTGCATGGAATAAATTTGTCATATGTAAATTCCTATCGAGTACATGTGTTCTTTTGGAAATGTTGATATTGAATGTTATTAGCTTATTAATTGAGTTTGGAGTTTATTACCTGCACACCGGCCTTGCTTGTTCGCGACCCTGATGTCCCAAATGACATGTACACCAATCAACTACTTTAGTGGAGCATTTGAGTCGGGTTGCACCATGACTCATTTGGTACCTCCGAAGTGCTTGTTTCACACATGCACCTACGCCATCATGTTCACCCTTCCCATGCCCTGTCTGAAAAAAGCTCCAGGTGTGTCGGATTCCTGCCTGTTTGTGCAAGAGACTCAACCAATAAAATGAGCGTGCCGATTTGAATTGCCCTGCACACCCATCTGACCAAATCCAATGTTCAGTAAATGATACGCCTCTATGCTTGAATGAATCATAAATCAACCCAAAGCAATGTTGAACGAACAATGTGTCATGCTCACGATCATCACTAACATAAAAATGGTACTCCTTGATCACTTCATGTGACTGGGGAGTGCTATACCTACCATCAATGTTTTCCTGAGCATGTCTGTACAACACATGTATGAAGATAGACACTTGGTCGGAGTGATAGTACTCACTCTGTATCTCTCTCTGAGGAGCAAATGTATAGTTCTCCGCAAAGTCTACCACTGATAAGATTGTGCTCGGCTCAAATACCTCATGGGAATGTTTGACTTCTGAAGCTTGCCACTTGGACCTATGGGAGTGCTTTATGTATTTATAAATCTGACTTTGAAACTTCTCCATGAAATCTGAAACAGGAATCTCATCATCGAGCAAGTCGATCCTCTTGGATGGAACAGATGAAGAAGGTGTTGGATTCATGGTGACGTACTCGTACCTCTTCCACCTAACGGTGATATCTGAAAATCCATGGTGTGTTGGATCGATAGGAAAGTTCCTATGGAACAATGTCAAATCATCGAATTCATGGCATTTTCTCCCACCTACACACCTCTTATTGAAAAACACGTGTTCAGGATTCATGTTGCATAGTATCATACAAATAAAATCTCGCACTGTGTGAGGAGCTAGTACACCGTTCCAGTGCCTTTTGCAAAAATCCAGAAATGTGTCATAATATAGTTGAAATTCAATGTGGTACCGACAACAACAAGTGTTGCGAATTGTATTCGACCTAATATACCACAGTTTCAATTTGTTGAACATGCTAAATGATATTTGAACACCAGGATTGGTTTCTTGGAATTCCTTGTAAAGTGCAACTCCCGTCATCTCCATCAAATGCTTACAGTGCTCCTGATAAATGCCTCTGGATAAACGTTGTCGCAGGACATGCTTTCGATTTGGAATAGCACGAGAATGACTATCCCAAAACTCTATCACCTTCTCTCTAATGCTTGCTGCCATCTTATCTTGGTAGGGTTCCCTACAAATAAGAGCCCAACAAGCAGCTTCATCACTTTCATCTATCCGGACCCTGAATTTAGTATATTTGAGCAATGTTATTTTTGAAACATTGAGCAATGATGCCATTGTTGATACCATTCGATTTCTTGAGGTGCTTTGTGCCACAACAGCCATTGTAATTTCCTTACTAACAACTCGGGTATCATTGTTTCTTGATTTTCCAAATGAAGATAATGCAGTTCTTACATTTTCTATTGCATTCTGGCATGTCTTTTTTGTTTTAACATCTTGAAAACTCAACAACGTTGTGGCACGTTTCAATTTTGTTTGTTTTATCAACCCATGTAGGATTTGAGCTTGTGCCATCGTTGAATGTTGTTCAAAATATGACTTGATTATGTTATTGACATGCTCTCTAACTCTCTGACCAGGGATCGAGTTCCCAATCTCTTATTGTGCAGAAACAACTGCACAATCCTCTAGAAAATTTTCACCCCTTCCAACCCCACTGCAACTCCTAAATATATTTTCAATGTGAGAGGAAAAGGTGTCATGTGATGGCTGATCAGGATCATGAGGGGGCACAGGGTCATGTGATTCTTGATCACCATGATGTGATGTCTGACCATAATCTCTCCCTGCGTAACATGTAAATTAAAACAAACTGAAAATTGGTTACTTCATAGCTGTGCATTGACCTTTAAAATAGCTAGTAACTTGAAATTTGATGTGAAAATTGAAAAATTGAAAATTGCATGTGAATTGAATTTTCCAATTAATACATTTAGCTTGAGAATTGTTCTAAGTAAAAATCAAAATTGCTAGTAACTTGAAATTTGAAATTGCTCAAGTAACTTGAAATTGCTAGTAATTTGAAATTTCAAATTGCTCAAGTGATATGAACCGTTACACCAAAATCTCGAGGTATTAGTGAAGGCTGCCCACTAGGATCTTAACCTTTGCACCGTACAAGCCCCAGACGAACACTGCATTGCCGACGTTGGATTTGAAATGGCGCGGAAGTGATCGACAACAGTTCAGCTAAAAATAGATATGGACCCTAGGTATGTTAGGCTTCCTAACAGTTCAGGTATTTCACTCGGACACCAATGCTGTCTGACGGTTTGCGTATTGTGGAAATACCCCTCACTCCACGACTCAGGTAAAATTGATAACCGCTTGGCCACAAACGAAAGCTCTGGTTTACCTCACGGGTGGAAACTAGTCAATCAGGTAGGGGTCGTTGCCCTTTTCGCTGGAAGGTCCTCTCAATGGGCCAGCTACTTTGGGGTTCATGTGGTACTCTTCACAATGAGTTTTAGGGCTTATGCCCAAGTACTTCCCATAGTTAAGTGGACAGGGATTATTCTCAGATTCGAACTTGCAACAGATACAAAATTTGTAGTAACTTGTACATTTAACTAAATAAAATTGCTAGTAACTTGAAAATCAACTATATATATAAGTCAAGATAATTATTAATAACTCGATAAAAATTATTGTGGGCATAAAAATTAATATCATTTACAATCATCACATTATATAATTGTGGGCAAATTTTCTTTATGCAATTTATGTCCATTTTACTTTTACATTACAAGAAAAATGTTATTTTAACTTTATGGTATAATTTATAAATAAATAAATATTTAAAATACAAGTTGCAAATCACCATGCAAAGAATAAATGATTACAACACTTCTACCCTAGAATTTCAAGGACAACATCATGCATCCCATGTAGTATATAAGTGAAATAAAAATTTGAGATTGATTTTCTACCCATCACAACATGCCTATTATACTCTAAATGTGGGGAAAAAAACATCGATTTAGAGATGAATACGATATTTAATTAAAAACATTGTAGTGATATGATAGAGGGGAAATTCATAATTTTTAATGCAAAATAACATTTTCATTAGTTGATGATTTTGCAATTTCAACAATAGACATTTAAATGGAAATTGTAATTTTATCATAAATTGCAATTTAAGGAACTTTTATCAATAATGCTTCACATATCAATGCAAGGTTGCAAACATTGCAAATTTAATTATTTCCAATTTGTCCTAGAACAAAATATATGGTTCTAATCATTAATCTTATCATGGTAATATATCATATTATGCAAATAAAAATATATGTGATAGATGAATTTTTTTTTAAAGTAAACATTATAATTAAATAGCTCTTTGAACATTTATTTGTATTCAAATATTCATTACTATGAAAATATTGCCAACCAACATAACTATGAAAATATTCATTCATTTGTTTTCAAATTGAATAAATTCTAACTAATACATAACTATCAAACATGTAAATTTCAAAATATTCATTCATTTGTTTTGAAATCGAATTTTCTAACAAAACAAGAATTGAAATTACATTTAACTTGAAATTGTTAGTAACTTAAAAAATTGCAATTAGTTAAATATGTACAATTTAACTTGAAAATATAGTGTCTAAGTGTACATTTACTTTGAGAATTATTCTAATAACATTGAAAATTGTTAATAAAGTTTAGAAATTTCAAAATAGTTAATATGTACATACATTTTAACTTGAAAATAGAATCTAAGTGTACATTTCATTTGAAAATTGTTGGACAATAAAATTGAAAAATGTTAACAAACTTTGAAATAATTTGAAAATTGTTTTAAAGCAACTTTGAAGCATAATTTGAAAATTGTTAGCAACTTTGAAATAATTTGAAAATAGTTAAAAATATGTTCATATCTTAACATGAAAATAGAATATAAATTTACATGTTTCATTTGAAAATTGTTCTAATTTAAGTTTGGTTTAAAGGCACTTGAAAATTGTTCATTTAACATAAAAATTGTTGCAAACTTTGAAATTTAAATAACAAATTGATGAAATAAATAAGAATATAATTACAAATAAATATGAAACAAATTAAATTATGAAATTTAGTTAGATTTATTGAAAAATTGTTACTAATTTTGTAAATTATGTAGCATGATATTTAAATTATGATAGTTTGTAATTCAATAATTTACCTTGGTTGTTCTCCATTGGAATTTGTTGCACCAAATGTGCATCTTCTTCTTCTCTCAACCTTACTCTTTGTTGTCTCATTCGTTCTCTATTGTACTCACGTTCTTCATTGGCATTTTGATGTCTAGCATGTTTTCTTTGTTTTTTTTTTTATTCCCCATCAATCTACAATGAAAACAAACATTTGTTTTTTCAAAATGTTATAAGAAACAACAATATGTTAGTATGAAATCTTGAAATATGCCTACAAAGAAATCTTACATGAATGAATTTACAATGAAAATAAACAATTTGTTTTTCAAATTATAATAACAAACAATAAAATGTTAGTATGAAATCTTGAATTATGCCTACAAAGATATCTTACATGTCTAATGAGGTCTAATTCAGCAATATGAAAATGACAAATCTCTAATTCAACAAGATCAAATTGTTAAATCTCTAATGAAAAAAAAAAGTAGAAAGGAAGTAAATTGTACTTTGTGAATCCTTCTTTGTTAATTATATACAGGTTCATTGTTGTTTTTCGGAGGGAAGGGTAGTTGGCAACATTAATTGTTGCCAACTCCTTTTGCGGTTTCAACTCGGCTGCCTTATATATTTTTTTACACAGTCAAACCCTCGATCGAGCCTTTTTGACAGACGCTCGATCGAGCAAATACCTCGATCGAGGGTTTAACGAGACCTCGATTGAGGTTTTATTAAACCCTCGATCGAGGTATTGTTAAACCCTCGATTGAGGTTCTGTTAAGCCCTTAATCGAGGTTTTTGAAAAAGCTCGATCGAGCAAATAGCTCGATCGAGGGCTTAAAATCCATGTCGAAAGCCCCTTTCTTAGCAGAATGGAATGTTTGTCTGCCTTCCACAAAGTTGAAATATGGCATTAAATGCTCATTAATGAGCGGACTTGAAACCATTGGATTTGTCAACGAATCCTGTATCCAGATATATAAAATTTATGAATTTTTATCTTCATATGTCTGTTGTTTTTAATTTTCTACTAAAACGTGCCCTAAAAAACCATGCCGACAACTTCGATTGAGCTCAAAGATAAATCCACAACATTCAAAATACACATCCAAAAAATTTGAAAAAATACACAAGCCCCAGATAAACCTGTTCCCTTTAAAATGGTAGTTTTAGTTTTGCAAATTATGTAAAAAATTATAAGATTTCGTGCACGCACACACATGTGTGCAAAATGCGACTTAAATATACATTGGTAAGTTTCAAAAAATAATAATAAATATAATTTTTCGAGAAAAATTAAAAGAAAAACATATAAGCCCCAGTGCACTCTGTCTAGATCATGTTCACATATTTCATTTTTTAAAATTATTATTTTAACATTAATTTATTGTGCATGCACACAGACTACTTGTTAATTACTGTTCAAATTTTTAAGTACACACGTTTCATCAAATGAAAATTCGACATGATATATGGCATTGGTATATTTTGAAAAAAATATCATTGGAAATCCAACATAATTCTTTACATTTTGTTTTTCAACCGCATGTCAAAATTTATAAGGCAAGTATGAGTTTCGAGGGATTCAATTTAATACATGGGTAAAATTTCCATTTTTCACCGTCATATTTGGCCAAAAAGAGTTACCCATCTTCATGGAATCAGTTCGGTATTACAATGCCTTCCTTTTAAAGAGGGATTACAATGGAAAAATACCACAGTCTATCCAATACGATGGGCACGTAAATCACCCATTATTGAAAAAGTCATGACTATGCAAGTACAACATTTTCAAGGCAATTTTCCAAAATTTTTGCTACAAGGGAACTGCCCCCAAAACCCTACTAGTGGGGGGATTCTAAATTAGTCGTATCCCCCTTGGACCCCCTTGGATACTATAGTGGGGGGGAAATTCCCCCCACACCCCCTCAAAAGGTGTTGGGATCCAAACACAATTGAAACACAACCTCTGAATCTAGAAGATCAGGCTCCAAAACCAACAATCTCCCACCTGGAGACAGATCACATCAACTCCACTGCTACTACATCTGCTGGAATATGATCCAAACCTTGGACCTGGAAAAGTTCTCATCTTCACCTTCATGCTTGAAGGCCAACCGAAAATGAGCAGGAGCGCAGTTTCTCTTTGGTTACAACCTTTGTCAACATGTCTATAGGATTGTAGATAGTATGTACCTTTTCCAACTTCAACAATTCATCTTCTAGAATAGATCATATGAATTGGTACTTGAGATGTATATGATTAGTGTTAGAATGAGAGACTGATTTCTTTGCAAGATGAACGACACTCTGGATTTCATGTACAACCTACTATTATCCTTCTTCTTACCCAATTCCTCCATGAACCTATGTATCCAAATCCGAATCTCTTTACTAGCCTATGTAGCAACAACATACTCTACTTCCATTGTTGAAAGTGCAACAAATTTTTACAGTTTTGAAATCCAACTTATTTTTGTTCCACCTACAGTAAGAACATACCCTGTGGTGTTTCTCCTGCTATCTTTATCACCAACCATATCTACATCAATATATCCTTGTATAACAATGTATGAACCTCCAAAACATAATGCATGAGCCGTAGTATCTCTCAAATACCTAAGAATCCATTGTATTTCCTTTTAATTCTCTTTACCTAGATTGTTCATATACTTGCTCACAACTCCCATTGCATGTGCAATATTTAATCTTGTGCACACCATCGCATACATCAAAATACCAACTGATGACGAATAAGGAACTTTGGACATGTATTCTATCTCCTCCTGTGTCTTGGGACACATCTCCTTACTTAGTTTGAAATGACTGGCCAAAGGTGTACTAACTAGTTTTTCATTCTTCATTCTAAACCTCTCCAACAACTTCTCTATGTACTCACCCTAATACAATGTCAATTTGCGATTTTTCCCGTCTCTTGTTATTCTCATGCCAAAGATTTGCTTAGTAGCACCCAAATCCTTCATCGCAAATGAATTAGCTAATTTCCTTTTGAGCACATTTATATCCTGCATGTTAGATCCTGCAAAAAACATGTCATCCACATAGAATAACAAGATAATATATCTTCCATTATCTATCCTCTTGAAATAAACATAGTGGTCATAATAACATCTACTATAACCTTGTTTTATCACAAACCTATCAAATTTCAAATACCACTGCCTTGGAGCTTGCTTCAGGCCATACAAGCTCTTCTTCAACCTGCATGCTAAATTCTCCTTCCCTTTGAACTCATACCCATGTGGCTACTACATATAAATCTCTTCCTCCAAATATCCACGGAGAAAGACTGTTTTTACATCTAACTATTCAATATGAAAATCTTCTACCACCACTAGACTTAAAATAGTCCTAATTGAAGTCATTTTCACAATTGGAGAAAATATTTCATCACAATTTATACCTTTATTTTGTGCAAACCCCTATACAACAAGTTTGGCCTTGTATCGCTTCTTTCCTCCATATTCTTCCTTCAACCTGTACACCCATTTATTATGTAATTCTCTTTTACTTGCAGGCAACTGAACCAAATACCAAGTGTGGTTTCTTATCAGGGACTCCATCTCCTCATTCATGCCTTGCTCCCACTTCTTTCTAGTTTCCACTTGCATTGTTTCTTCATAACATTCTGGCTCACCAGAATCAGTCATCAATAAATAATACAGTGAAGGAGAGTATCGTTCAGGGGGTCTACTTAACCTGGTAGATCTTCTAACACTTGTAGGAGTTTGAAGTTCCTGTTGTTGTTCTTGATTTTTTTTCACCTTTGGAGTTTCATTTTCTTTGATTTCATCAAGCACTGTGTATTTTTTGTTTTCCTTTTCCTATCTCTCTCCCTGAAACTGATATTTGTACATGACCTTTTAATCATTGAATATTACATCAGGCTACTCCTAATTATTTTTTTATTTTCATAATCCCATAAGCGATAACCAAAATCATCAACCCCGCATTCAATAAAGGTACACTTCTTGGATTTAGCCTCAAGCTTCAATATGGACAAATGCTTCACAACCAAAATTTCTTAGAAATGAGTAGTTTACCATTTTACTTGTCCATGTCTCCTATGGAATGCCACCATCCAAGGAGATTGAAGGCCCTCTGTTTATTAAGTAAACAACAATATCTACAACATCTTCCCAAAATTGTAAGGGAAACCTTGCATGTAGTCTCATACACCTTGCACGCTCTACGATTGTCTTGTTCATCCTTGTTGTCACACCATTTTCTTGTGGTGTTCCTGGAATTGTTTTCTCTTTAATAATCCCATGGTATGAATAGTAACTATCAAAATATTTGCCACAGTATTCACCTCCATTATCTGATTTGAGACACTTCAACCTTTTTCCTATCTCATTCTCAACCAAAGCTTTCCATTTCTTAATAGTAGAAAAAACACAATATTTATGTCGAATGCAATAAACCCAAGTTTTTCTTGTTGCATCATCAATAAAATGAACATAATAATGAGATCCACTAAAAGATTGTACTTGATCCAGTCCCCATACATTTGTATGCACAAGCTCTAACTTTTCACTCTTCTTTTGCTTCCCAACCCCGAGAAATATGACTCTCTTATGTTTTCAATAAACACAGTTCTCACAAAATTCCAAACTAACCTACTTCAAATCTAGAAGCAACTTCCTTGAATGAAGAATATGCATCCCCTTCTCATTCATGTGTCCAAGCCTATGATGCCACTGTTAGATATAAAGGTGTATATTGGGATGTCTTTCATGTTCAGATGCCTAGCATGGAGTTACATTTCAGTAAAGGCATCAGGATGGGGTAGAGGGTGAGATGCACTCTACTATGTGTCATGAATCTAGCAGTGGATGCATGGATACCATTCAGGGTGATTTTTCTTATGCATGCAATATTTTGCATGCAACCTTATTAATTAAAAAGCATGCAAAAGTGGGATTTTTGCATGCACTCATATTAAGGTTTCAGAAACCCTAATTGGTCAGTGAATGGATAGAAGGATGCTAGGGGTCACCAGAAAGGGTTACTCGATGATTTTATTAGAGAGTGAGGAGTTTCATAGTGAGGGCGCACTTGTGCATGTAGAGGGCACATTCTTGAGAGGAGGGACGCATCTGCAGAGGGATCAATACCTGTTTAATCTGAGGCACTGAGTATCCATTTTAGTGTGTAGTGAAACTATTTTCATAGAGGTAACTCAGAGATTGAGCGAGGGCGAGTTCACAGAGGAGAGGGGTTCAACTATTGAGGAGAGGGAGTGCACTTGTCAGTGGGGATGTTCTTCTTGAGGCCAGGAGGGATGAAAGAAGTAGATGGGTTCTTCTTCAGTGATTGATGACAACTATATTAGATCTCGTCAGAGATTGACATAGATCTAGAGAGGGGTGACTTCATAGCATTGGAGGCGGTGCACATTTACCATGCAGAGGGGGCACACTTCAGACATAGAGGTTGCATAATTTTATCCGTGGTTGAGAAAATCAAAGTAGATACAGCTATAGATATTATTCCAGAGATTGGTTAAAGTTGAGATTAGACATCAGTCAGTACAAATCAGTTACTTTATATCCCCAAAGCAGCAGTTTCAGTTGCATGCATATCTAGGGCTTATCTCTTCAGGTTTCTTTACCCATATATATTTATGATTGTACTTCTCTTATTTATATGCTCCAACTCGAGATTGAAGAAATCCCTCAACAACTGGTTTTCCCCATTGGGGTTTCCATGATATATTGTTGTCCATTGTGTGATTGCTTCAGTTGTTGTTGATAAGTATATTCCATGTGCCTTGTTCTTTAAGTATATTGCTTTCATTATTACTTCTCTGGCATTGAGAAGTGGGTTTGTTATGCATGAGGCTTGTGGTGAATTGAGGCCGAGTGGGATTGATATTTCCAAAGTGAGTGGTGGCCTTTCAAAAATTATCATGGTCTCAAAGCCTTGTTAAAGGTCCAGGAAATCACATACCACATTTATGAATATTCAAATCTAGAAAGGAATACCTCAAATCTGAAGAGCAGGTGCCATATCTGTGTAGAGACATATAAGATATATCAGATCTATGAGATTAGGACTTAGATCTATGAGATTAGAGTCCATATCGGTGGCAGATATAACATATCTAAAGAGTTGTGTTAATATCTGTGAGAGGAGAGTCCAAATATGAAGACCAGAGTTCAAATTTGTGAGTGCGGAAATAAGATTTGTGAGCCATAGACGCCATATCTATCAGATATGTGAGTGTAGACATCAGATCTATGAGGATAGAAGCCAGATCTATCAGATCTATGAGGATAGAAACCGGATCATCAGATCTGTGAGTGCAAACATCATATCTGTGAGGATAGACACCAGATATATCTAATATATGAGAGTGGACATCAGATCTGTGAGGATAGATACAAGATCTATCAGATTTGTGAGAGAAGACATCAAATCTGTGAGGATAGACAAATCTATTATATCTATGAGGTCAAAGACCGTATTTGTGGGAACATAGATTAGATATGGGAGAGTGAACCCTAGATCTTAGAAAGAGAGGGTTAGCTTGTTCACCAAGGCATAGATCTACAGGTTGGTTTCGATTCAGAGATCTTGAATCAACAGTGTTATCAGATTTACATAGTCATGGCTTCAAGGATTTGTACAGTTATGCATCTAGCCATATGATGGGAATATGAGAAGTGTTCCTTAGTGTTTCAAAGACATACTCAGACTTCAATGAGAGGTTAGGAGTGAGGAGAGTTGGTTCGATGATGTTCCAACTAGAGTCAGAAATTCTATTGAAGATGGTAGGAGGGATGCATGTACCAGAACAGATAGATTTACCCTCATTATCAGCTATGGAGTATGAGGAATATATTATTGTGTTCCGAGATGGACATAGGATTTTATATTCAGAGGGGGTGACCTTGGATGCAACTATGAGGAATGGAATCATACAATGAAAGTTGTATAGGTTGTTGGGAAATCCTGTATGTGGGTTTAGGGAGATAATGGATGTAGTTTCAGTGTCAGTGACAAAGGGAGAGCATGAGGCTTCTCTTAAGGTGAAACTGATATATGAGGAGCACAGATCTTCATATTAGAGTGTAGAAAATCTATCCAAGAAGTATTCCAGTTCATAGGGAGCAGCTGCAACAACAAAGGATGTGTTTGATATTGGTGGTTGCTTCTCTAGAAGTACCTTTCTCACTAAGAGGGAGTTTGGAGAACTCCTGGAGGTATCGGGAGTACTCTTCATTCCTAGACCAAGAGTCAATAGAATTTTAGTGTCATCCCTAGAGGATGCAGGATATGCTATCTTGTTACAGAGGGAGAACATATTCGTTTACCCAGTGGGAGAAAATTCGAGTGATCCTTTGTTGATGGGTCAGCAGTTGGTATGCAATATGTGGTTCAGGTCCAATCCACTTTAGGTACATCGGGGTGGATCTAAGAGTCTTCTTCAGATTTTGTGATGGAAAGAGAGTGAGATTTGCCTCTTGAGTAGTCTCCTGCTGTCCATCTCCTTTCTTCTTTGGAGATCTACAGTCTTTCTTTAGATGTCCTTTCTTCCCACAATTCCAACATTCTATCTTTCCCATTCTGGTCTTGGATCTTCCCTTCCTAGAATTCCCATGATTACCTATGCTCTTTCTTCTCTCCCTTTATCTTCCCTTGCTCTCCATGGTCAATGCATTACTTGATGTCTCACCTAGGCTTTTCCATTGCATTTCCTCTCTAAGAATAACACCAACAACATCATCAAATTTTAGAGTGTTTGAACCAGAGACAGAGTTACTTACATCCATGAACAAGCCATTCTATATTTATGGCAATGAGCAAAAGATTAGAATATCCCTAACCTCATCATCGAAGTTCACTCCTACATAACTTAGCTGACTAACAACTGTATTAATTTGATTTAAATGGTCAACTATAGATCCACCTTCTGATATATTCATATTAAATAAACGATTCATTACAAATACCTTATTGGTGTGAAATTCCATAGGGGTAGATCACTGAGCTTGAACAAACCTCACAATTTCACACTGTTATTACTGAGAATAATTAGACAGAAACATGGATCAATTCACTCATAAAACTAAAACATAGATGAAAAACTGATGTTGATACATTAATCATTTGTAAGCTAACAATAAAAAAGTGTTACAATAGAATGAATTTGATACTCCCAGGAGGATTCGAATTCACCTTAAGTCTAGGATTAGTTTGCATTGGAACCATCTCTCGATAAGGTTCAGTGGCCACCGATGATGAATAATCAGTTAGCTGAGGTATAAATGAGCATAACTGAATCATGTGGGCACCAAAATAGGGGATGAGACTCCATGGGGGAAAAATAATGACTTGTAGTGGTCAAAATAGGTGCTCCTACACTCCATAGCAATGAAACTAGGTGTAACCTTCAGTTAACTAGGAAATCAAGGGGACAAGGTGCCCTAAATCATGGAACTGACTGTGCTAACTCCTAAAATCATGCATGAGGGAGACTTTGGAATTCAGTGATGTAACCAAGGAACTTTGAGTGGATAGGAGGGCCAATGATGTCCAAAACAAATGTAAATGGGGCCCAAAGTAGGGACTAGGTGCTAGGAGACTCAACTAGCAATGCATGGATGCATGGAGTGCTCCATGGAATGCATGCAAGACCAAAGTAAGATGGTGAGAATATTCCAACACCCCCCCTTAAGCCAGACTATGAGGAAAAATAAATAAAAATTAAGGCCCTGGTTACTGAGACCAAAGGTCACCCTGTACAATCAATCTAGAAAGAGTGAGAAAAGAAGGAAATTCCCAATGGGAAAAAAACCCCCTCAAGATAGAATGAAACACACCAAAAATTGCTGCCCAAGACTGAATTAGGTGTGATGCTTGATTCAATGTCTGGAGGTATCTTCCTCTTGGGAAGAAGTGGATCCTGCTCCAAAAACATGTGCTTGAATTCTCCTTTAGTGGATGGAAGCAAATCTGGAGGATTTTTGAACTCGCTCTTTAGACCAAACATGGTGAGAACAAATCCAAAAATATGAAGATCATCCTGGAACCTGTAATTCGAACCAACTGAGATAGGATCACCTCCAATCAGATCTAATTTCTCTTGAAGCTTGAACTTATAATTAGTGGAAGTTAAATAAGATCCGATAATTGATAGATGGTTTCTTGTGATCTCCTTTGAACCAGCGGAGGTGAGATCAAAACCAAAATCACCAAAATGTTCCTGAGACTTGAACCCAAGCAAATGGCAGTGTCCTCCATCTTCAATGAAACTCTGAGAACATGTGCCAATGATCGAATAGAAGTATATAGGAAGCATGAGATCAAGGAGGGTGAATTCATCACCTCCAAACTCTGATTTAACCTCCAAAAAATTCAATAGATCATCATTCTGCACACCAACAAACTCATGGGAAATAGAGAATTCAAAACTCTCTTCAACTTCTAGAGTAGTGACTAACATATCTTCCTCATAATTCGAAATAGAAGACATTGAGAACATGAGTGAGGAATGGATATTCTCTACAAAAGGATCATCTTCATTAGTTGTATCACTTTCATCTGTATCAACTACATGGGAAGGGGACAATTCGAAACTATCTTCAACTTCTAGAGCAACAAAGGAAGGAATGTATTCAACATGAAATTTATGTGTTAAATTTGCAACTTCTTCTTCATCTTGAACAACTTCATCATGAGAGATGATTGAGGCCGAGACATAGTTAGAGAGAACAATTAAGGAGGTATCACCGGGATTTTCCTCCAAATAATTTGCACCAATTTATTCATTCTTGTTGCCAAATGATTTGTCTAGTTGGGCCCATATATCACTTGGATATTTAGCAGTTTACATGAGGTAGAGCATACTAGGATACATAGAAATACGCATTGCTCCAAAGGCTATGTCACATTCAGTTATCCAATAATTCCTCTTCTTCATAGGAAGAAAGATCTCTCATAACACTAATACACATATAAAATATACCTTGTCTCTTTAGATATTCTATCATATTTGGTTTCCAGTCATCATAGTTGAATGGAGAGAGATGAGGAATTGCTTTCAGATTCATGGAAGCTGTTGTAGAATACCTGCAAAAAAATGGAAAAAAATCTGGAGGATTGTTACTAGATCTATTGAACACTGCTTTAGGACAGTAGGAACTTTTATCCAGATCCTTCAAACCTGGATAGACCTCAAAGGATTTATATAATGAATTCAATGCAATGGCACCAAGATTTGTTGTGGAAATCCAGAGGCTTCTGGTGCTCTACTGAAAGAAGTTGCTCAATCTACTGCTGGAACTGCTGCACTCAAAATATCTCATGAGATCTGATACCATGTGAAATTCCACAGGGGTAGATCACTGAGCTTGAACAAACCTCACAATTTCACACTGTTATTATTGAGAAGAATTATATAGAAACATGGATTAATTCACTCATAAAACTGAAACACAAATGAAAAATTGTTGTTGATACATTAATCAATTGTAAGCTGGAAATTAAAAAGTGTTACAATAGAATGAATTCGATACTCCTAGGAGGATTCAAATTCACCTTAATTATAGGCTTAGTTTTCATTGGAACCATTTCCCGATAAGGTTTAGCGGCCACTGATGATGAAAAATCTGTTAACTGAGGTAGAAATGAACATAACTGAATCATGTGGGAACCAAGATAGGGGAGGAGAATCCAAGGGGGATAAATACTGACTTGTAGTGGTCAAAATAGGTTCTCCTACACCCAGTAGCAGTGAAACTAGGTGTAACAGTCAGTTAACTAGGAAATCAAGGGGACAAGGTGCCCTAAATCATGGAACTGTCTATGCTAACTCCTAAAATCATGCATGAGGGTGACTGTGGAATTTAGTGCTATAACCAAGGCGCTCTAAGTGGATAGGAGGGATAATGATGGCCAGAAAGAAGCTCCATGGGGCCCAAAGTAGGGATTAGGTGCTAGGAGACTCAACTGCCAATGCATGGATGCATTGAGTGCTGCATGGAATGCATGGATGCATGCAAAGCATGCAAGACCAAATTAAGATGGTGATAATATTCCAACAATTGGAGGTTGATGGTTTTTCATATATTTTATCTAATGCATTCATCAGATCCTTCGTTGTCTTTTCTTTCGAAATATTGAAAGCCACCAACGAATCTAGGCACAAGCGTATTTTTCCTAGTTCCTTTCTATCAAGAACCTCCCATTTCTCGTCCTCCATAGATGCTAGCTTACTTGCTTTTCCACCCAACAGTTGGAATAGATCCTTTTAATACAGATAGTTATCCATTTGCATCTTCCATAAATGGTAGTTTTGGCCATTATATTTCTCGACCCTAAACTTTCATTCTTCTGCCATTGCTCGCACTCGAACTAGTAACCCTTCTTTCCTACGAGTTTATGTGCTAAATAGGCCTTTGGATCTGATACCAATTGTTAGAAAAACAAGAGCACAAATAATTAATGATAAACAAAATGCAAAGATAAAACACATAAGATCAAAACACAAGAGAGACACCAATTTACGTGGTTCACCTAGTATGGGCTACTCCCATGGAGAAATTGCTAGTCCTTTTTATTAATCTATCTAGGAAATGAAGGGATACAACCTGCAGTATATCTGCTGCAACTTTCTATTCACTCTCTCATAGTCTCTCTTATAGAATTTTAAAGATCTTTACAATACTACAATACACAACCGCATTACAATGCCTTCTTTTAAAGAGGGATTACCATGGGAAAATAGCACGGGCTACCCAATACCATGGGTTTGTAAATCACCCATTTTTTACCAAGTCATGACTATGAAATTATAACACTTTTCAAGGCACTTTTTTCCAAAATTTTCGCTAGGAGACACGACCCCCAAACCCTCGCTAGGGGGGCGATGACTATATTGAGGGGGAAATCCCCCCCACACCCCCCGTCGAGTGTTGGGATCCATGCAAGACTAAAACACGACCTATGAATCATGAATATCATGATCCACAACCAACAATAAATTGACGGGTGATGACCTCAACAAAACAACCAAAAAACAAACAAAAGTAATAGGTTGACCATGAATAGTCATCTACAGTAACGGTTTTAGATGAAAAAGGATGAAGAATATAAGGGTGGCCATGATTTCATAGTTGTGGGGAGTGAGAAAGAGGGTCTAAGGGGCATATGGACCTAGTGACTTATTAATCCAAGTCATTATCCCTTGCTTAAAAAATTGTATAATGATGTCTCCTAAGTTTCATAAACCCATGTTATGAGAGTGGATTAATTATCCTTAAACTTATTAATTATCCTAAGTAGTGATTAAGGGGGGGAACGTGGGATCCTCAAGAGTACAACATGGAAAGAGAAAACCATTCATATATAATGTGGAAAATTAGTCTTAGATATTCATTCTAGGATTCATTCATTCTATCCATCACCCATCTAATATTGTGCCTAAGAAAACATGTCCTATAACTAAGGTCCCTGGGTCCCTGACACAGAGACTCCTTGGCTGGCCTATGTTGGAGCACTAGAAGAGGGAGGGGATATCCCAAGGTATTTTTGAGTAGAAAAGGTCGTCCCATTCCTTATGTTGTGTAATATGATGGAGGATGAGTGATAGGTGTTGTGTAAGTTAATGGGGAATGACCTCAACAAAATGACAAGAAACCAAACAAAAGTCATGAGTTGATCATAAACAATCATTGTGCTGAATTTCCCTAAAAATTAAGTAACCCTATCTCACTAAAATCCTCAAGAACCACGACGGGTACCAAAAATAAATTTTTGTTACTCTTTATTATTCGAAAAGGTGTAGTGGCTGAAAGTGGATATTCTAAAACCATTATTGTCAAAAGTAGAATTTAATTTGGTTTCCAAAACCTACCTTTTCCACTAAATCATCAATAAAAAGAGGATTCTTCACATTGGAGCTAGATCTAAGAATTTTCCACATTCTATCATTTAAATAAATCCCTCAAGGTCATTCCAAATTATACCATATATCCATAATAGAAAGGTTATGTTGTTGGATTATGTATAGAAACTTGAAAGAGAGGAAGAGCCTCCCATGTATTTTTCCTTTCACCATTTGGGATCCTACACATCCATCAATTGGATGGGAAATAAACAAAAAAGGAGAAGAAGAACACTCCAATGGGTGGGATACAAAGGCCTACATCATCTACAACCAGCAACAAGGTGTATTTCTATTGTATTCTTTCTGTTAATACAAAAAACCAATATGACTTACATGTTGTTAGCCCCTTTGTTTTTGGAAAGGTTCGTAGAAGGCATAAAAGGAAAGGACCGTGAAAGATGTAACAACCCAAAAGTACTATTAAATTAAATATATATATAAATATAGGAAAACTAAATTAATATTAAAATAAATAAATAAATAAAATAAAAGGAAACACTTATTACCATGAATAAGATAACTATGACTAATAATATTAAATAATGAATGATTAAATAATTAAAAGAAAATTGCTAATTAAATTAATAAAATATACTAGATTCAAATTCCAAACAAAATGAGAAAACCCTATAAAAATGAGGATTGGAGGGGAAGTGAATTCATTCTTCTTAGTTTTGAAGGAAGATAAGTGTGATTATGGGAATGAAAGAGGACAATTTGGCTAAGGTTTATTGGTTGAGGAATCAGATGCTCTTAGTGCATTAACTGAGGGGGATTACACACTGAGGGGTTGGTTGGGAGGAGAGTCATCCCCACACGTTGTTTTCCCTCATCAATTTGTGAAATTATAAGTCACAACAGATCATAGAGTTGAGAATACCTCACAATGAAAGAATGAGCTTAAAAGGTGAGTTATAGTGAAAATTGCAGTGAAAAGAGCAGTAAAATTAATCATGAATTAGAACTCGGATGGAAGCAAAAATGTGTAACATTATTCATTAATCAGTATAGTCCACAAATATGTTACAATAGAGAGAATTCAAATATCCTAGGAGAATTTGATTCTCATTCTGTCTAGCATAATAATTATCACCATTGGAGTTCTCCAGAAGACCCAAACTCAACTCAACTGAACCAAAAATTAGTTAACTGAAGACACATTCAGTTAACTGACCAAGGAGGGCACATTAGTGATTTTGTCATGCAAATAAATCAGAAAAGGGCGTATGAGATCACAAATAGTGGAAATTGGATCACAAAACCCCACAAGAGTTAGCTAACTCAGGTGGACTGAACCAAATCACTAAATCGGTTCCTAAAATGTAGGGAACTAACTCGGGTGTTCCTAAAATGATGCATGCAGGGTGCATTAGGTGTCTAATGGGTCCTATATGACATCTGCACACCACTAGGGGGAAAATGACATCATCAACTACTAGAAAAAATAAAATAATGCTAAGTAGGACAAGGATGAAGTATTAATTATCCTAACACCCCCCTTTAATCCAAACTTGGATACCATAGGCCTTAGTTACTGAGACCAAAGGTCACCCATACAATCAAATAAATGAGAAAAGAGAAGTGTTCATGAAAACTAACGAAATGGGGAAAAAACTCATGGGAAAAATACCCCCCCCTAAAAAATGAACAACATGAAACTCAAGCATCCTTCACACTAACAAGAGAAGGAAACAATTTTTTGAGTGAAATAATTTGTAAAATTGTAGGAAATCTAATCCTATGTAGGATAGTAATGCAGGTGCTGGATCTGGATATGGATATGCTCCTCTGATGTACCTCCCACTGTGTTGAAGCTGTATTTTCCAAAACAAGTCTTTTAGAAACCATCTTTTCTACTAGAGCGAATGGCTCATCGTAGTCCAAATCATGAAACTTTTAGTACACTTTGTCAACAAACCGAGCTTTGAACTTGGTTGTAGATCCATCATGGAAAGTATCTTTGAAATATTGTGGATTAAACCCCACCATCATGTAGCACCTCTCTGAGAGAAGTGGATCTGTATGACATAGTGCAAGGTTTGCATCTCGATACTGAGTTTTGGTTCTTTTATGGTCAGATGGATCCCCAATTATGTTCCCATCACCTTCAAGGAATTTTTTTGCCCATATTGGCCTTGGACATGGATTGGGATCTGAATCTGGATTTGGATTTGGATCTGGATCTACTTGAACTTCATACTCAACATCAAGATCTTGGTCCTCATCTTCAGAATCTAAAACTAGATCATCAGAAGAGACATCATTCTGATCTTCATCAGATGCAAATGGAGTAGGCAGAGAGTATGACAAAAAGTGAGAGAATTCATATGCCTTGGAGGCATGCTTTTCAACTCCTTTCTCTATTAACTTCCTAGACGAGATATATGCAATATCAACTATGTTAGGTCCAAAAATAACTTTCTTCGGTGAACGTGTGTGTGTCATACGATAAATAGATAACAAATTTGTTGTCAAGGAAGGTACATACATAACATTTTTTAACTTTCCATGCTCTAGTTGTATTGTGCCCTTCCCTTCAGTAGAGATCTTTGAATTATCTCCCATGTGAATACTAGGACCATCATTGAGATCTAGAGAAGAAAATGATTCTTTGGGGAGGAAACCATGTGGTTGGAGGCTCCATAATCTATGATGAAGGCTTGTGATTGTGTGAATCTAGCCTTGAGTGCATGGAATCTCTCATGATAATCTGTCTCACTTCCAAAATCAGTCTCCCTTGTTCCTTTTGGGAGGGCGATGCTGCATTGTTCAAGAATTTTGGTTATTTGATCTATTTTCTTCTTCATGCAAGATCTCTCTGGATGGCTTCCTTTCTTGCAATAGGAACAATTGGTCTTCTCAAACCCTTTTTGCTTATACTTCTCGGAGATGGAGGCTCCTTTTGATGGATTAGGCTTCTCATATGGTTTGGATTCAATTTGCTTCTTGTCCCTTCCTTTCTCCTTCCCTTTAGAATTCACACTTTTTGACTCCCCTTCCATAAGAGCTTGATTTTTGGAGGCTTGTAAGGCGCTCATCTGAATCCGTTTGTCTTGTTATTGGATGAGGGATTCAACCAATGCATAAAAAAAAGGATTTTCCAGTTGGGGATTGAAAATATCCCTGAATGGAAGGTAGAAACAAATATAGAAAATTCTGGACCAAGCTTGCTTAGAATGGATAGCACTGGCTGCTCATCATTCTTCTCAATGCCACATTGTTTGCATTGCATGACCAAGGATTTGAATTTAGAGAAGAATTGTTGTATGGTTTCAAAACTGCTGGGTTTAAGAGCAATTAACTCATTCTATAGAATATGGTCCCTCAGCTCATCTTGATTTCCAAAAAGGTTCTCAAGCTTCAACCAAACCTCTCTTGGAGTCTTCAATCCATCAAGGTGGAAGAGAAAATCTATGGAAATATGCATACACTTGAAACCAAACGCTTCATCTAATATGTTTAGATACTTGGACTTCTTAAAAGATTCCTTAGCTTTTACCTCCTTCCCCATTATAACCCTATACAGAATCTTGTTGTGCAATACCATCTGCATATCATCCCTCCAATCAAGATAATTGAAGGGTGTCAAGATGCTTGGAGAGAAAGGAACATTCGAATTCTCCATGAGAAACTGCTGGAGCAAATACAAACTAAAACTCCTGCACTGAAAAACCTTCAATATCCTACAAAAAATCTCAATTTTTGGATATAAACTACTACTAAGCATTGCTTTAAGACAATATGAACTTTTATCCAGATCCTTCACACCTGGCTAGACCTCAAAGGATTTCTGTAATGAATTCAATGCAATGGAAGCATGATTTGATGTGGAAATACAGAGGCTTATGGTGCACTACTGAATGCAGCTGCTCAAGCTACACTCTCTGAGCTCTGATACCATGTGAAATTCTAGGTCATAGCAGATCATAGAGTTGAGAATACCTCACAGTGAAAGAATGAGCATACAAGGTGAATTACAATGAAAATTGCAGTGAAAAGATCAGTCAAATTAATCATGCATTGGAACTCAGATGGAAGCAAAAATGTGTAACATTATTCATTAATCAAGATAGTCCACAAATATGTTACAATAGAGAGAATTTGAATATCCTAGGAGAATTCGAGTCTCAGACTGTCTAGCATAGGAATTATCACCACTGGAGTGCTCTGGAAGTCCCAAAATCAACTCAACTGAACCAAAACTCAGTTAACTGAAGACACACTAGTCAGTTAAATGACCAAGGAGGATGCATTAGTGATTTTTTCATGCAAATCACTTAGAAAAGGGCGCATGAGATCACAAAAAAGTGGAAATAGGAGCACAAACCCCCCACAAGATTCATCTAACTCAAGTGGACTGAACTGGATCACTGAGTTGGCTCCTAAAATGTAGGGAACTAACTCTGGTGGTCCTAAAATGATGCATGCAGGGCACATTAGGTGGATAATGGGTCCTAGATGACACCACTAGGGGGAAAATGACATCATCAAATAGTAGGAAAAAGAAAATAATGCTAAGTAGGACAAGGACGGAGTATCAATTATTGCGCCGAGAGGAGCTCTATAGCCCAGTATGAGGGAGATCTTGTTAGTCGAGTGTTTGTCAATATTGTCGGCCATAAATAACATTTGTATGAGGGATATCTTGTAAGTCGAGTGTTTGTCGAGTAACAAAATAATACAAACTAAACAAAAAAGAATAATACAAAGTAAAAAGTAATAAATATTATGTCGGCCATAAACAAAAAAGAATAATACAAAGTAAAAAGTAAATATGAGACTTAAACTAGAGACTTTAGAGCTTAAGATTAGGTGATAAATATTATGTCGGTCATAAACCAAAAATAATAATATAAAGTAAAAAGTAAATATGAGACTTAAACTAGAGACTTTACTTTCTACTTTTAATACAAAGTAAAAAGTAAATATGAGATTTTAGAGTGTTTGTAGAGTTTGTTAAGTAACGAAATAATACAAAGTAAACAAAAAAGAATAATACAAAGTAAAAAGTAATAAATATTATGTAGGCCATAAACAAAAAAGAATAATACAAAGTAAAAAGTAAATATGAGACTTAAACTAGAGACTTTAGAGCTTAGGATTAGGTGGCTCACGTATTGCACTCAAGGAGCTATTCAAGGAGAGGTTTGCACCTCGGGAGATTTGATCCCTCTCAGCGCTTCATAGAGCCTAGGATTTGGATCTATGCTGGTCCTATCACACTTATGGTGATCTAAAGGTACATTCCTTCAATCACTCTTCCGTTTCAGGTTTGTTTTCTCCTCATTTCATTTGATTATTATTATCATATCTCAGTTTTTGTTTAGATCTACAATTTTTTTATAGTAATGAGTAGATATTAATATAATTGTAAGTGCGTGATCGTTTTCTAAATAATTGTGTGTTTAAGACCTATTGGGACCCTACACTTGGTATAATAGCTTTAGGTTCTTACCCTAGGCACCTATGTACCTTCGTTAATTAAATATCACTATGAATACATATTTGCATATGAGTGTTATAAATATAATATGTAAATATATATAAATCTAATACCTATATAAAAATTTCTTACATCTAGATCTGATACAAGATGGAATTGCTCATTGCGGCATGTCATTTTATGGTTATCCCTATGAGGGTTATATGCAAGCCGAAATTGCTCATTGTGGCTTACCATATGTTTTTTCTTTCAACTAATGTTGTAATGTGATTCACATTAGATTTAGTGAAATAAACAACGATACTGGATTTAGAGCTTTCTTATCGCTCATATATTCTTAATATCTTTATAAATATGATCCATGGTGGTGTAGTTTGTCTTTAATTAAACATGTATCAGAGATCTTAGTGTGTAGGGTGAATACATTTTCTTCAATGATTTTTCTCATTGTTAGCTTTGCATCCTTTGCAGAGTAGAAACTCACCTCTTGGGAAAAAACTCGCAATGAAAAATATTCGTAGGGAGAATGAAACACGAAAAAAAACCTCTAAGCTCTAGAAACGGGTTGGTTAACCTCTATCCTCCGAAAGAGCTTAGGATAATATGGACTACAGAGCCGTTCATCGGAAACACCATTGTATATTAGGTACTTCTTGGAAACTATAATTTGATGGAAGCATAGAAGTATTTACTCAAATCCAATATGAAATAAGAGGGGATTTTTCAGATCTAGAGTCTCACACTACAGATATATAACTAGATCTAATATAGATCCACTACAATGGCTTAAAGTAGTGCTATAAATACGTGCTCATGAGCTAATTCACATATTGTCTTTCCTGTAAGATGGATTCCCTGAACAAAGTGTGTTCAATACAAAAATAGGGCATTGTTTTTGGGTGAACCATTATAATTTTGTGTGATGAGATTGGAAACCCTTGCTTTAAGAAGTTAAATGAAGAATAGTATAACATTTTATACAGTGATAAACCTATAAATTCTTCAAGATATCACAATCAAATGGAGGAGGTGTGGTTCCTTTAAAGGAGTAATCGTAGTGAAATTTGGCTTGAATGGTAGTGGTGTTGAATAATTAATTATTCCACCGCTGTTCTGAGTGGCCACTGAACTTATGAAGATTCAAACACCACCACACCGACTCAATCATCAAATTTCAAAGCGACATCTATGGGTTTTGTATCAGCTCATTGAATGGTTATAAGGGCAGAGTATTACATTGTTTTTAAATACGTATCCACAAAACTGTTCCAGCTCTTCAAATGTTAAAAGGGGCAGCGTGTTTCATCAGATTGTTAAAGGGGCATCCACCGTTCCTATTGAAACTCATGAAAGGGCAGAGTATCCATATAAATTTTGAAGAGTCAATTTCTGGTTTAGATGCAGTGAAAAGTCAATCTAATTAATGAGATTGACTGATCACATGTCATGTTCCCAAATTTTGCTATGGTTCAAGACATAATTTTGGCCCAAGTCACTTAGGTTAAAATTATTAAATGAATGGTTAAGGGTGGAAATTTTCCTAAGTAAAATGTCCAAGGGTATAATTGAATATTAATTGGACTAAGGTGGTCCACCTTAATATATTAAATTCCCAATTTGAGTTGCTTGGGAGAATTATTAATAATTTGTGAATAAATGGACCAATAATATTTTTGCATAAGTTAATATTATTAACATGGGCCTTATATATGAGAATAATATTTATTTGGGATTAAAATTAGGAAGGACCATAATTTTGAGTTATTTAATACTTCTAATATTTTCAATGAGTTGGAATTTGGCTAAATGGCCCAAGGTGGAACATTACGAAGGTGGACCACACTCACTTTCCTTCTAAAAGAATAGAGACTGGAAGAAATCATGCCAAAAGCAAGGTGTCAGCCAAAAAAGAAAGAAATCGGTAAAAGAAAGAAAGTGCATAAAGCAAGCTAGTGCATAAAGGAGGAAAGTGCATAAAGCAGGAAAGTGCAGAAAAGAAGGCAGTTATGAAAAGCACCAAACATCAAGAAATCAGGGGATGGCGCAGTTTCCTAAAGCAAGAAAAATTCATAAAGCAAATGAAGCATAAATCATGGAAAAGCATACTAAAGCAAGGAAAGATAACAAAGAAAGAAAGCACTTCAAAGCAACAACTCCTAATTTGGATAAGGAGGGTGCATGGGATAATGTAGCTTGTCCAAGAAGCTAAGAAGATTATAACAGAAAGAGGGCGCACCACATTCACATATTTTGGCTAGTTTGTATTTTGTCTAGAGATATTTGCTTCTCAGGTTGAATGTTGTGCCTCGGCAAACTTGGGTGATGTGCCCCAAGGTTAACATTGATCCAGTATTGTAGGGGTCTCTCATGTTGATAATTTTTTTTTTTTTTTCACATACATCCTTCTAGTGTCGATCTGAAGTAAATTAAATTAATATCTAATACCAATAAAAAATTCTAACATGAAATTTCATACATTATCATGCGCGAATCTAGAAGTAGAGTTATACCCCCCTACAACAATCAATTTAACAATACAATTTAAATGTACATCTCATTATCCCAATATGACGCTAAAATACACTTATGCGACTTGATATAAAAAATTGAAGGATAAACTTCACATTCATGCAAATATTTCATATAAATTTAAAATATAGATTTATGTGTATTTATAGTGCAATGTTTCACATGCGATAAGATCATAAACTAAGCAACATACTCTAATATAATTTTTAAAGGCAAAATACACATTTATACATATTTCATCTAAGTTTAACTATCACTTTATATATACATTCTAGAGTAGATTCAAGTGATTTAAATCAATATGGATAGCATACTGATATAGTTCACTTTTTTTTTAATTAATACATTTAACAATTGCTTCAGTTCCTATATTGATAGAAAGCTCCAATCATCTAAAAACTTTTCTTCACTATTCAATCAATTTGGGATTCTAATCATGAGAAAGTTTGACGTGAACTAAACATTACATTTCAATTGTTTCAATTTTAACTTTTGAAACATAAGCAACCTAGACGAGACTAAATCGTTCCGACATCTAGACATAATAAATAGTAACCGTTCATCAAAATATATATAGTCTGAATATCCTCAATTTAACTAAAATAACGAAAGGTATTATCTAACAACTCTTTCTTCTGGAAGGTAGATCGAACTAAAAAGAAGAGTCATTCATTTTGATTCTATGAACCATATATTGACTTAGTAGTGAGCACCGTATTCGAAATTCACTGCAATAAAATTTATTAATACAATTAAGAGTATAACAAAAGTAAAATATATATAAAAGAAAACATACAGGAACCATTCTCCAAGACAAGGCTACCGTAAGGCAAAGTATGCCCAAGTAAAATCCATCATAAGTTCAATCGTTAATCTGTCAATATAGCTATTCACGCCGATTTCAATCAGAAGGAGACGGACTTCATCCAGATGATAAAAACTGAACTTATCCTTGGTCGATCTCTATCTTATATCATTCAAGTTAAGATTTAACTGCAAAATTTTAAATCTAAGGAGGCGAATTCTCATTAATAACAATATCAAAAGTCGACTAAATTAATTACATTCAAGTTAAAACTTATTATTTCATTCGACTAGAACGTAACTGCAATTTACATATGAGGAGGCGAATTTATATTAGCATATGATGTCAACAATCGATTTCAAAGTTTAAAGGTCGAAATCTGTCATTACTATACAGAGTCGCCCTGACTTGTTTCATCCAAGCTAATTTTAACTGTAAGTTTGGATCTGGAGATGATTTTCATATTGAAATAAAATAGCAAGAATCGATTTCCATTTTAAAGACCGAACCCTGTCTAAATTTTACTGTGAATCTAGATCTGGAGTTGCGATTTCACATTACAACTACAATGTCAAAAATATATAACATTTGGAGGATCGAGCTCTGTCATCGATATACAGAGTCGATCTATATTAAACAATTCAACTACTTGACTGCACATTAGATAAGAAGATACGAATTCACATTTTAAAAATATAGTGTCAAAAATCTATAACCTTTGGAGGATCTAGCTGTGTCATCGATACACAGAGTCGACATATACATATATTTCCTTGAACTAAAACTTTACTGCACATTTTAGATCTGAGAATGCAATTTCGATTTAAAATATAATATCAATCAATATCTATTGGGGGTCGAGCTCTGTCATTGATGGACAGAGTCGCCCTAACCTGAATTTCAACTAAAAACTGACAGAAATTATAGATCAGGAGAATAGGATTTCAATTTAATTTATAATTTCAATCGATATCCATTTGGGGGTCGAGCTCTGTCATTGATGGACAGAGTCGCCCTAACCTAAAATTTAGACTAACACTTGACTGATATTATGGATCAAGAGAACGGGATTTCAATTTAAAATATAATGTCAAAAGAACGCAGAGGTTTAAGCCTTCCACAGGTCAAGTATTTTCAACGACCAGTTCTGAAATCGAATCATCAAGGAGCAGAAATTTAAAGTTTTATAAAAAACACTAAATTGACCTTTCCAGTATAATGGTAACAGATTTATAATGAATAACTGAATAGACATCTCCAGCATAATGAAACCAGATCCATATCTTTTGAAACAGAAGTACCACTACTAATTTATGAGATTTATTTTCTTTTTATTTACACAGAAATGAATCAGTTTTACAGAAACAACCAATCGTCACAGGAATTGAAATACTACATCAAAAAAAAATATAAATCGATACAGAAATAAGACTTAAGGAGCATTGAACTTGATTCGCTGGTTGAATCTGAGATGGAGTAAATTGTTGTAACAATGGCTGATCTAGCTGTCCGATCAATCCAGCTTGACGAAGTACCGAGTGACCCCTCGGTTGACCACCCTACCGTATCGAGGCTAATCTTCTTCACCTCGAACCCCCGAGCTCATGGGGTCGTAAAAACACACACTAATAGGCTCCCGGAAGGATCTCCCAATCCTCGTTCTGGTTAATACCAACTCCAAGGATCATAGCATAATCTAAGATTATGATGACCATCCAGCATTAGGGAGCAAGAGATCCCTCTCTCTTTCTTCTCCCTCTTTATATAGGAAAAACTCTTGTGCCATGTGTCTGTCCATGCACATTATTTAATTTAATTTAATATTTTAATTAACAATATTCTAAAATACATGTGTCTCAGTGTCTTCAAGGTGCACCTAATTCCCTAGATCAGTGGGAGTTAGGTGTAGGAGAGTTTTACTTCTCTTTTGATTCTCAATTTGTTTTCTCAATATCTTTTAGTAACTAGTTGTTTTTAATTATTCAAATTCTTTTAAATAATAAAAACTTTATAACATGATTTGTTTCTTTTAATGAAATAGCATCTGAATTTTGATTTTTGAGAAATTAAAAGATTAATATATATATCAATAGATATATATATTCTTTTAAAAATAAAATACTTTATTCAAATAATTATTTATTTTATCTATAGTCTTTTCTTTTTCTTTTATAGTAATAAGGAAAAATAATTCTTTATTCCATTAAAAAAAGTATTTTCTTTTTGAAATAATTCTAATATATATTTCCATTAATTTATAAAAGAAGAGAAGTTTAACTTTTCTAATTTTCAAATTCCTTTCTCAACCATAATAGTAGGAAGAACCGGCAGACGTCGGTCAAAAGTAAAGATTCGGGGCAATTACGAGGACTGTTATGATTGTTATTTCGTCCCTTAGTGGTCAGTGACATATGGGGACCCGAACCGACACAACTTTTACGGAAAGCAAAGATTCTGACAAACAAACAAAAATAAATACAACTGTGGGTTATGGCCCACCAAAGCTTTCAATCCCATGCATCATGGCCAGCATGACATCATGATAATAATAATAATAGAATATTGAATAATTTATTATTAAATTCTCTAAAACTTCCACATGTATATTATTTAATTATGTATGTATGAGTAGTTTTCTTTTTCTATTCTTCTTTCGTCTAGGTACCTCTTCGGTGGGCCCTTCCAACAATATCTTTCTTCTTCTTATGGGGAGTACCGTGTAGCAATCGGGAGTCGTTACCGCGATCTCTCAACTACGCTCCTTGGAGACTAAGGGATGTTGATGGATAAGGCTTTCCTTATTGCGCACCCCCTCAACTCATTGTGTGCGACCAAATCGTTATGGTCTTGCCCGTACGGCATATGCTTCCCCGGGTGAGCTGAAACAGCTTCACCTGTGCATGGATTACTAATTCAGGGTCGACAGTCAGCCATCGTATCCCTAAGTGTTCTTTCCGTTCTTACGACCCTCATATTTCCATTGTGGGTCAGACGGTAAATCGTCTTACCTGCCACTGCACACACACTCAAACGAATATTAGTAGCGCTGCACTAATAAACATTTCAACATTCATCATTTTCATTTTCTCAGTCAGTCGAGTATAAACAAATCATCATTTTTCTAACCATTTTCATTTCACATATAATGTTTAAATCAATCATTCATGGTTCAAGTTTTATAACTCTGGGTCACTTCAAACCAGTGCCCTCAAATAGTCAATCAGTCATAGGTCTCAAATAATCTAACCATAAGTCCAAAATAACCAAAATCAACATAAGTTCTAAGGTGGGCATTACAAGTATTATGTTTTATTGCATTCATGGAATTATTATGTGTAGGTCTTGAAGTCCATTCAAGATGATTCGAGACTCAGAAGAAGAAATATCAAGCATCTAGTTCGAATTCTCTAGTATTCTCATTCTCTTCTGCCCCCTTCTATCCTATGAAAATGCTCTGAATTTGATGTATTCGAGAAGAATATTGGATCTCATGTGAGGTTTATGTATTTAGGTGAATATTTTATCAGTTTTGAGATTAAAAATTGCAAAAGTATGAAATTACTTCAAGTTTTCTGTACCTACTCTAGAATTGCACAAATTTTAACTTGTTTCAGTAATTCATCTGAGAATCCACTTCCACTAAATAAAATTCGATTCTATCAATACCATAATATTTTTAAGACACTAATAAACACATCACATTCCTAATTTTTCATATCCTCACCCCTCTCATAGTGTTTGGAACACCCAAAATTCAAGCTATTTGAGTAGTCTCAATTACTAGTTTTGATTGTTTGACCTCCAAACTCTGCCAAACCTTCTAAAAAATATGATATATTTTACATAGAAATAGGATAGGAGGTTAAGGTATGATATAAAAACTCTGGTTGATTTCAAGCATAAGTGAATGGGTGTGACGTCCCTCCCCAATAATGAAAATACATTATGTTCGAACTTTAAATATATATATATATGTTTATATATATATATTATTTTGAGATTATTCAATAAGGAGGCCAGATGAAAAATCGGCTGATTTAAGTCCTAGGAGGACTGTTGTAAGAAAACAATTTTATTAATATTTTTATAAATAAGGATGAGTAGGAACAGCCAAGTTAAATGAGGAGATCATGCATGAAAGAGTGGGGGACAAGTTAGAGTCAGCCTCTGGGAAGCCAGAACAGGTGTCAGAAGTGTATTTAAGACACTAGACACACCCTGGAAATCAGGGATTTGATTAGCTGCGAAAATTCCAGGAGGAATTGGCTGCTAATGGCAAGACCTAGGCAAACTATAAAGGGAGGGCATATGTGAGGAGGCAGGACGCTGCTAAGTATGCCGGAGAGAATTACATTGCTGTATGAGCACTCTGTGTTAGGCAAAGGATTTCAGAAAAATGACTGAGCTTCGAGGTTGACTGTCCACACTGTTTCATGCATCCATTTGGCTCGGGGGTGATTACGGTCAGACCTGGTGTTTGTACCTAATCTACGGTTGGGTGGAACGTGGCTGTTCCGGTTACATTCATATTTTCAGTCCCAAGTTTTCTTTTGTTTCTGATGCTAAATTTTCATTACTCTGCCTTATTTTTGTTAGATTTTATGAAATGAGAGTGTTATGCTTAAGGAAATGACAGTTACATTATTGACAAAATGTTAGACCTGATGAAGGATAGGAATGGATATCATTTCCGTGGGATTATATTTTTCTTTAACCTAAATTATTCATGAACGTAGATTAAGATAGGTTGAGATTTGTAAGTTAAATTAGAGCTTGCAATCAGACTTTAGGGATCATTTGTATGGATCGATTATTCAGAAATTTCCCCGCAAGGATTGAAATATAGAAATGTTGATTCGTTTTAATCTGGAAGCTCACCTATTTGACTTGAATAATTATAAGTCGATTTTATTGATTTTATTCCTCTGCAATAAAAATCGTTGAGGGTATGCAAGTTTTGAGAACAGAGAAACCCTAAATATGTCGTTCCTTAATTAAGAGCTGTCACATTAACTTTTATTCATACCTGCGAAGATAAACGGGGACCCCTGCAAGGACAGATATGATCTAATTAACCTTAGATCGGGACTATCCAGTTAGTATAGCTTTCTGCAAAACTCGTGGTTGGTCGCCATGTGGGTAGTTACAGCCGGGGTAATAAGGGAATGGATGGAGATCGACACTAATCTTTCTGTCATAAAAATAAAATTCTATTTTTCTGAACTTTGAACCTAGTCGTGTTACCTAGGGTTTGGCCGTGAAAGTTTTTTTTTCAAAGAAAATTTTGTACAGGCGTTTATTATCTTTAGGCAAGATTAAAGTGCCTTTGAAAGGACGAATCTTGACAGAAGTTTTAACTTTGATAATATCATTCTGGAATCTTGACTACTGTAATCTACCACACCTTGAAACTGTCGAATAGATAGCTTAAAAATTGTTATTGAAATTGTATGTAGAGAAAAACTAACATACAGCCACAAGAAAGTATAATAGAATCATAGATTTATCTTTAACCTTTGAAAATAACAAGTTCTGTTTACAGAGTTCCTCCGAGAGCCTTTTATAAATATTAATTGTTCATACAGAGGTTACTGTTTTAAACTCTGGTCTAGAAGCCCCATTTCAGACGATTCGATAAGTCCTTTACGAGGAAATTATCTTTTACAAAAAAAAAAACCTGAACCTACCATCTCTGAGAGAGTCATTATTCAGTATCCAGTATCCCTTCCCTGTAAATGGCGGAATTGATTGGGAGCAATGCTGCTTACCTTGTAGAATAGACCCAGATCGCCCTGCATTGGTTAACTCAGCAAAGAACCTGCCACTAACACAAGAAAAGTTGTTAGTTTCAAGAATAGACGAATCCTATGTAAATCTTTTTAAAATGAAAAGCCTGTAGCTTGATTAAAGATTCTTACCATGCGACAGAAAGGTTGCCATAGCTGAGCCATCTTCCAGCAGCGTCCTCAGCTACTGGGTTTTCATCCTTAAGAAATATTATCATGGAAGAACCGAGCGTGACTTCCCTGGTGTATTCCGGTTTAGCTTCCAGCTTAAGATAACTAGGCTCACAGCGTTAGAGCTTCGGCCTTACTGGAAGCAGATTGTTATGCCAAATAGAAACAGGGGTTTTATGTTAAACAGAGTATAGTCAATTCTGGAAAGCCAATGCGAGTTGGGCGTTTGTAACCTGCTCATTAAGATACTTTTAATGCGATCACATGGGTTAGTACCACAATGAGCTCACTGGCACGCATCGAGAGTACAAGTGAACCTCGATTTCAGAGTTAAATAACCTAGGATACTTTAGTTCCTAAATCGGAAGTCTAAAAATGTCTGAATTTCATAGTAGGCACTTATATGCAACACTTTTATGGCATCAGCTTAACGAAGGATAACCTTTTATACGACCCTTGATATTTATATTACAAGGTGATACATTAGATGAGGTTAAATTCCCTTCATAAGCTATTTTTTATATGACTCAAACATTTCATGACCAAAGCATAATGGATGGCCAAAAGTAGCAAGCACTATATAAGCGTGGGGCTGATATTTTTCATAGCATAAAGACCATCGTTAACCTGCCTTAGAGATTACACCAAGCCCCTTTCATTATGGTTCCTCTAGACATATGATATTGAATGGAATTGTCTTGCGCCGGTATTGAGTACTCTCTAAGAAAGGACCCGATTTGTGTCTTAGTCAACTAGACAATGATAGAAGACCTGTATGCTGAGCTACTTCAATTAGTAGTCTTTTCTGCGTCAATCCGCCATCATAGGTGTACCTGCATGTCAGCATATGCAGTGATATTAGCCATAGCTAAGTAAGCAGCATGTCAGCCAAATTAATTCTTCTAACCAGTAGGAAGGATACCAGGTTACAAAATTTAAATAGGAGTATCCTACGGATATGTTAATTTATTAGTGCTAATGTTTACTTAACATTGAGTCCAACTATTGTTCATCCCAGAAAAGAAAGGAAAATCTTTATATGCAAAAGTTTTTTTTTTATGGAGATTTGACATATGGTATCAGAGCGAGGTTCAACCCTGTCTCCTTGAAACCACCTAGTTTTTGTTGTGTAGGAAATAAAAATTTAATAATATATATATTTGAATGTTGTATGCGTATGTTCCAGTTTGAATTTTCAGATGACTTCGCACGAGGAGTACGGAGAAGAACCTGAAGGAAACGAATAGGCAAGAACAGCAGAACATTCGGAAGCAAGTCAGGTACTAGAAACCATGAGAAGCCTGATCGTGGAGATACATAGTTTCAAAGCAGACAATGAACAACTGAAGAAAGCTCAGGAAAAACAACAAGAAATCAATGAAATTTTGCTGCAGAGTCTTCATGAAAGGAATAATGGCGAAAAATGGAAGGAGGATACTAAGAGGAAAGAGGAGACTGACGAGAATGCTGAAAAGAAGGGAGATTCCTCCAATGAGACCCAGAAATCTGAGCATCAAGACAAGACCATGGGAAAACGAAAGATTGACCATCTTGAGGGTGAGTTCAAAAAAATAAAACCTACTAGCTTCGATGGAGAATCAAAAACTGGCGAAGAAGCAGAAGCCTGGCTGCTGGACATAAAAAAATACTTTCAAATCTACAATTACTCCAGTAATATGAAAGTCAGAATGGCTGTGTACAACCTGAAAGGGAAGGCCAGCATATGGTGGCAAGATCTGAAGATTTCCCAGGGACTGAAAGAAAAGAACCTTGAATGGTCGGAATTTAAGAAGTATTTCAAGAAACAGTACTTATCAGAAAGCTATTATGAAAGAAAAACCAAGGAATTTTATGAATTAAAGCTGGGTCAAATGACGATGGAAGAGCTTATCAATAAATTCCTAGACTTATTACGGTTCGTTCCATATATCAAGGAAGAAAAACTGAAGGTACAGCGATTCTTAAGCTTCCTGCCGCAGTCCTATAAAGATCGAATTGAGTTCGACAATCCCAGAACTCTGGAAGAAGCACTGAGAAAGGCCAGACTATGTTTTGAACAATACAAACAAAGGAATGATACTACAAAAGCATGGAAGGACAAGAAACAGGAAAAGTTTAACCAGCGGAAGAAAGGTTACAAACCCCCGCCCTTCAGGAACATGCCCAAAAACTTCCAAGGAAATTCATTTCCCAGAAATGAACAGTTGCAGCAGAAAAATTTTAAAACCCCTAACATGGGAATAAAAGGAAGTATCGGTATTCCTAAGGAACCCCTGAAATGCTGGGAATGTGGTGAAGCCCATTTACGCAGGAATTGTCCCCGATACAATGAAACTGACAGGGTGCTGCATAATATGCAAGAAGCATCCACGGTGGGAGACATTGGGAAAAGTTATCACCGAATTAATGCAGCCTTGGAGGACCGACAGGCAGATCATCAATCTGCAATTGTGGAAATTGAAGGTAAAATTTTTGACCATACTTGTACTATTTTAATTGACCCTGGGGCAACTTTAAGCTACATCACTCCCAAGATGATGGAGCACTGTCTACTCACCAAGGTAAAGCACCCAAAACCCTGGTTAGTTTAGTTAGCTACAGGAGCAAAGAGGAAGGTAACTGAATACATATCTGATTGCGAACTTCAAATTCAGGACCACAAAACAAAGATTAATTTAAATGTGTTGCCGTTAGGATCTTATGACATGATAATAGGTATGGACTGGCTTGAAAAATATAGAGTAGTACTGAACTGCTTTACCAAAAACTTTACCTACATTGCAGAAGGCCAGACTCTAAGAACAGTGATTGGAAAACAGAAACCTGTTTCTGTTAGGCAGATTTCTGCTATGCAGCTAAAGAAGTGCATGAGGAAAGGATGCAAGATTTACGCTGTAAGGGTATCTAATTTACTTCTCAATGAAAGTCAGACTTCCATAGCAGAGCATCCTGTCTTAGGTGAGTTCCTAGACGTATTTCCAGAGGAAATACTGGGGTTACCTCCTCAACGAGAAATAGATTTCTCCATTGAACTTTTACCAGGATCAGCACCAGTGTCAAAGGTGCCTTATAGAATGAGTATCCCAGAATTGACGGAATTAAAGATTCAGATCCAAGAATTACTAGACAAAGGGTATATAAGACCCAGTGTCTCGCCTTGGGGTGCACCGGTCCTGTTTGTCAAGAAAAAGGATGGGACTCTGAGGCTATGTATTGACTATAGGCAACTGAATAAGGTAACTGTTAAAAATAAATATCCCTTACCACGAATTAATGATTTGTTCGACCAAGTAGGGGGAGCCAGGATCTTTTCCAAACTGGAACTTCGATCTGGGTACCATCAGATTCGTATTAAAAATGAAGACATAAGTAAAACCGCATTCCGTACTCGATACGGACACTATGAATTTGTAGTAATCCCTTTTGGGTTAACCAACGCCCCTGCCACATTCATGTGTTTAATGAATGGTATCTTCAACAAATATCTAGACCAGTTTGTGTTGATTTTTATTGATGATATCCTAATATACTCTAAGTCGGAGGAAGAACATGAACAACATATAAGAATCGTATTGCAAACCTTGAGGGATCACCAGTTGTATGCAAAGTTGGAGAAATGTGAATTCTTTAAAAAGGAAATCCAGTACCTAGGCCATATTATTTCTGCTGAAGGAATTTCAGTCGACCCACAGAAAAAAAAAGCCATAGCGGATTGGCCAATACCGAGAGATGTAGCTGATATTAGATCTTTCATGGGACTCACAGGTTACTATCGGAGGTTCATTGAGGGATTCTCGAAGATCGCCTATCCCATTACCTCACTATAGAGAAAGGGGATAAGGTTTGTATGGTCCTGCAAGTGTCAAGAAAGTTTTGAACGACTCAAAGAGTTGCTGACCAAGGCACCTGTTCTAAAAGTGGCAGACCCATGTAAAGAATACACGGTCTGTACGGATGCAAGCAAAGAGGGAGTAGGAGGAGTACTGTCCCAGGACGGACATGTAGTGTGTTATGAATCATGGAAATTAAAGGAACATGAACGCAACTACGTGGTTCATGACTTGGAATTAACAACAGTAGTACACGCACTGAAAATGTGGCGTCACTACCTGCTGGGAAAGAAATTCTTGTTATTAACCGATAACACTTGCGTCAAGAACTTATTTAATCAACCGGGACTCAATGCCAGACAAGCAAGGTGCATGGCCTTCTTAAGTGAATTCGACTTTGATGTAAAACACATAAAGGGTAAGGAAAATACAGTGGCAGATGCACTTAGTCAAAGGACCCACGAAGTGTATGAGATAATAATAAGTCAACCAGAAAGTAATCTCATGGACAAAGTAATAGTGGCAAGCAAACAGGATGCAGAATACATAAATATGCAAAATAAAATTCAGAAAAATGAGATAAACATGGACGGGACAGATTTCAAAATGGATCAGAAAGGTCTGATTTGGTTCAAAGATAGGCTGTACATGCCTAATGTTGCAGAAATTAAATTGTTTATTTTAAATGAAATGCACAAACCCCCTTTTGCAGGTCATCCCGGGTATCAAAAAATGATAACAACCCTTAGAAAACAGTTCTTTTGGCCCAAATTAAAAACAGATCTAGCTGATTATTTATCTAAATGCTTGGAATGTCAACAGGTGAAGGCAGACCATAGACATCCTACTGGTTTATTACAACCATTACCAATTCCTGAGTGGAAATGGGAAGTGATTTCACTAGATTTTATCACAGGTTTGCCGAGGACACAGCGACAACATGACTCTATAATGGTGGTGGTGGACAAATTTAGCAAATCTGCACATTTCATTCCGGTAAAAACCACCTACAAGGCAGCCGACATTGCAGGAATATTTCTAAAAGAAATATTTAGGTTACACGGAGTACCAAAGATGGTGATTTCAGATAGGGATGTAAAATTTACTTCCAAATTCTGGAAATCCTTATTCGCAGGTCTAGAAACAAGAATAAATTTCAGCACGAGTTATCACCCTGAAACAGATGGACAGACTGAGCGGACCAATCAGATTATTGAAGATATGCTAAGAATGTACGTCATGGAAAAACCCACCACATGGGAGAATTATTTACATCTGGTAGAGTTCACTTACAACAACGGGTATCAAGCATCATCAAGAATGAGTCCATTCGAAATTCTTTATGGAAGAAAGTGCACTACCCCAGTTAGCTGGGATAGTCCGGTCGATCGTTTATTGGTAGGACCGGATTTGCTGAAAGTCATGGAACAATCCAAAAGGTGCATAAGAATTTAAAGGTGGCCCAAGACCGCCAAAAGAGTTATGCTGATCTAAAAAGACGGGATAAGGAATTCTCAGTTGGAGACCATGTATACTTGCGGGTTAAACCAAAGAAAAGCTCACTCCGGCTGGGGAGTTGCACTAAACTGGCACCGCGATTCTGCGGGCCTTTCCAAATACTTGAAAGAATTGGACCTGTAGCTTATAAACTGGCATTACTAGCATACTTAAAAATTCATAATATTTTTCACATTTCGTTACTGAAAAAATATATCCATGACCCCACTCATATTATCGATTGGAATTTGATACTGGAGGCTCCAGAAGGCGAATTTCAAGTGGAACCTTTACGCATTCTGGACAGGAAAGAAACAGTACTTCGGAACCGAGCCATCGCTCAGGTAAAAGTGCAATGGAAGCACTTTAGTCCTGAGGAGGCAACCTGGGAATTGGAAGGCGATATACTGGAAAAGTACCCAAATCTATTCCCAGAACCAATGGAGGAAGACTAGAACACTGAGGACAGTGTTCACAATAAGGGGGCAAGGATGTGACGTCCCTCCCCAATAATGAAAATACATTATGTTCGAACTTTAAATATATATATATATATATATGTTTATATATATATTATTTTGAGATTATTCAATAAGGAGGCCAGATGAAAAATCGACTGATTTAAGTCCTAGGAGGACTGTTGTAAGAAAACAATTTTATTAATATTTTTATAAATAAGGATGAGCAGGAACAGCCAAGTTAAATGAGGAGATCATGCATGAAAGAGTGGGGGACAAGTTAGAGTCAGCCTCTGGGAAGCCAGAACAAGTGTCAGAAGTGTATTTAAGACACTAGACACACCCTGGAAATCAGGGATTTGATTAGCTACGAAAATTCCAGGAGGAATTGGCTGCTAATGGTAAGACCTAGGCAAACTATAAAGGGAGGGCATATGTGAGGAGGCAGGACGCTGCTAAGTATGCCGGAGAGAATTACATTGCTGTATGAGCACTCTGTGTTAGGCAAAGGATTTCAGAAAAATGACTGAGCTTCAAGGTTGACTGTCCACACTGTTTCATGCATGCATCTGGCTCGGGGGTGATTACGGTCAGACCTGGTGTTTGTACCTAATCTACGGTTGGGTGGAACGTTGCTGTTCCGGTTACATTCGTATTTTCAGTCCCAGGTTTTCTTTTGTTTCTGATGCTAAATTTTCATTACTCTGCCTTATTTTTGTTAGATTTTATGAAATGAGAGTGTTATGCTTAAGGAAATGACAGTTACATTATTGACAAAATGTTAGACCTGATGAAGGATAGGAATGGATATCATTTCCGTGGGATTATATTTTTCTTTAACCTAAATTATTCATGAACGTAGATTAAGATAGGTTGAGATTTGTAAGTTAAATTAGAGCTTGCACTCAGACTTTAGGGATCATTTGTATGGATCGATTATTCAAAAATTTCCCCGCAAGGATTGAAATATAGAAATGTCGATTCGTTTTAATCTGGAAGCTCACCTATTTGACTTGAATAATTATAAGTCGATTTTATTGATTTTATTCCTCTGCAATAAAAATTGTTGAGGGTATGCAAGTTTTGAGAACAGAGAAACCCTAAATATGTCGTTCCTTAATTAAGAGTTGTCACATTAACTTTTATTCATACCTGCGAAGATAAACGGGGACCCCTGCAAGGACAGATATGATCTAATTAACCTTAGATCGGGACTATCCAGTTAGTATAGCTTTCTGCAAAACTCGTGGTTGGTCGCCATGTGGGTAGTTACAGCCGGGGTAATAAGGGAACGGATGGAGATCGACACTAATCTTTCTGTCATAAAAATAAAATTCTATTTTTCTGAACTTTGAACCTAGTCGTGTTACCTAGGGTTTGGCCGTGAAAGTTTTTTTTTCAAAGAAAATTTTGTACAGGCGTTTATTATCTTTAGGCAGGATTAAAGTGCCTTTGAAAGGACGAATCTTGACAAAAGTTTTAACTTTGATAATATCATTCTGGAATCTTGACTACTGTAATCTACCACACCTTGAAACTGTCGAATAGATAGCTTAAAAATTGTTATTGAAATTGTATGTAGAGAAAAACTAACATACAGCCACAAGAAAGTATAATAGAATCATAGATTTATCTTTAACCTTTGAAAATAACAAGTTCTGTTTACAGAGTTCCTCCGAGAGCCTTTTATAAATATTAATTGTTCATACAGAGGTTACTGTTTTAAACTCTGGTCTAGAAGCCCCATTTCAGACGATTCGATAAGTCCTTTAAGAGGAAATTATCTTTTACAAAAAAAAACCTGAACCTACCATCTCTGAGAGAGTCATTATTCAGTATCCAGTATCCCTTCCCTGTAAATGGCGGAATTGATTGGGAGCAATGCTGCTTACCTTGTAGAATAGACCCAGATCGCCCTGCATTGGTTAACTCAGCAAAGAACCTGCCACTAACACAAGAAAAGTTGTTAGTTTCAAGAATAGACGAATCCTATGTAAATCTTTTTAAAATGAAAAGCCTGTAGCTTGATTAAAGATTCTTACCATGCGACAGAAAGGTTGCCATAGCTGAGCCATCTTCCAGCAGCGTCCTCAGCTACTGGGTTTTCATCCTTCCGAAATATTATCATGGAAGAACCGAGCGTGACTTCCCTGGTGTATTCCGGTTTAGCTTCCAGCTTAAGATAACTAGACTCACAGCGTTAGATCTTCGGCCTTACTGGAGGCAGATTGTTATGCCAAATAGAAACAGGGGTTTTATGTTAAACAGAGTATAGTCAATTCTGGAAAACCAATACGAGTTGGGCGTTTGTAACCTGCTCATTAAGATACTTTTAATGTGATCACATGGCTTAGTACCACAATGAGCTCACTGGCACGCATCGAGAGTACAAGTGGACCTCGATTTCAGAGTTAAATAACCTAGGATACTTTAGTTCCTGAATCGGAAGTCTAAAAATGTCTGAATTTCATAGTAGGCACTTATATGCAACACTTTTATGGCATCAGCTTAACGAAGGATAACCTTTTATACGACCCTTGATATTTATATTACAAGGTGATACATTAGATGAGGTTAAATTCCCTTCATAAGCTATTTTTTATATGATTCAAACATTTCATGACCAAAGCATAATGGATGGCCAAAAGTAGCAAGCACTATATAAGCGTGGGGCTGATATTTTTCATAGCATAAAGACCATCGTTAACCTGCCTTAGAGATTACACCAAGCCCCTTTCATTATGGTTCCTATAGACATATGATATTGAATGGAATTGTCTTGCGCCGGTATTGAGTACTCTCTAAGAAAGGACCCGATTTGTGTCTTAGTCAACTAGACAATGATAGAAGACTTGTATGCTGAGCTACTTCAATTAGTAGTCTTTTCTGCGTCAATCCGCCATCATAGGTGTACCTGCATGTCAGCATACGCAGTGATATTAGCCATAGCTAAGTAAGCAGCATGTCAGCCAAATTAATTCTTCTAACCAGTAGGAAGGATACCAGGTTACAAAATTTAAACAGGAGCAGCCTACGGATATGTTAATTTATTAGTGCTAATGTTTACTTAACATTGAGTCCAACTACTGTTTATCCCAGAAAAGAAAGGAAAATCTTTATATGCAAAAGTTTTTTTTTTATGGAGATTTGACAATGGGTCTAGTATGCATATGCTGGTGTGCCTAGGAATCCTTAGAGTAGACTTCAGCGACAACTATTGTTGAAGCATAAATGGCCCCAATACCTTGTGCATAAGATTCTAAAGATAGAATTGAATCTGTTATCTATGCTGCTACAAATTCATGATGAGAATCTCCAGATCCAAAATACTTCAAATACCAATCCGTGGGGGGGGGGAGGGTTATTTGTGACCTAGTCTTATTTTCTCATTACTAGTTTTAATAACTAGTTTCGAGTCTTGCAAATTTTTGATTTAAAATTGTTGTGATTCAGTTAATATTCTCAAATATTATTTGGGGATATTACATCACATGATATATATACACCTATGTAATTCTAAATTTCACATGAGATTGAGACATAATGAGTTGAATAGAAAACAAAATATTTGCTCTGTAATTTACATGCTCTGTTTTTATCCTAGTTAAGAGTTTGAAAAATCATGTTTTTATTTTGGTGTAGCATGTTAAATTTTATGAGTTTATATTTGAATTGTGAAAGTGTAGAATTAATTTAATTTCTAGAATAGAGTATCCGTCTAATTTTATGATCGCAAGGGAGTTAAAATTATGCTAAGGTGTTTGATGTAACTTCCTGTAGCAGTTTGCTATTACTTGTGAAGACTTGTTGTTACTTGTGCAGATCATGTTGTTACTTGTCCTGTAAGTGAAGATTTGTATTTCAGTGACTGGTAAGTGTTGATGCTACTGTGTGCAACACTCCCTTGCCTTTCCATAGTAGTATCAGAGCAAGGGAGAGGTGTAAGGATACAGGGGATAGTGTTTTGAAGTATCAACTTGATTGTGAAGTGTGTTTTTGATATAGCTCTACTCATTTGTGACTTGTATTAGTTGAAGCTAATTTTCGCTGTGCCTAAATCTCTCAATTGGTATCAGAGCCGAGTGTTTCTGATTTTCGTCTATTAGTTCTATACTACTTCCATCATCATGATTGATTCGTATGATTGTATATTGAACCCTTTGCATTTTTTTTGGAGATCTCGCTGTTGAGTTTTACTCCAAATCCCCCTTTGCTACAAAGAAAGAGAAGCAGTAATTTCAGTTTGCAAGTTGAGCTTTGTGTTGGTGACACCTCCTGCGCTCCCTCAAATAAAATTTGAGTCACCATTTAGTGGTCAAAGCCTAAATCAGGTGTGTCTTTTCTCATCAGTTTTTTGAAGAGTCATTGTTAGAAGAACGCCCAGTCGTTGAGTTGTTGAGAGGCACACTATGGCGAAGTTCTTTTGAAGAGAATCTTGGAATAATTTGTGATGCAGACTAAGGAAACAATTTCCGCTGGGATCCTAGTGTTGACTTTAGTTGTAAGTGCATGTAGTCGCAGTTAGAAGCAGACTAAGTTAGAGAATTTATTTTGTTGTTATGAAGAGCCACTTGAGTAAAGCAGCGATGTGAAAGAGTCATAGATCAATATATGTGTTTAAAACTTGCTCTATCTGTGCAAGTATTTATTTGAAGACAGAGTTTGATAAATTAAGATAGAGATATGGGGAAAAGAAGAAGGCTTAAACGGATGAAGAAGAATGTTGTTAATGCAAAAGAAGTTGGTTTTTCCATACCAAAGATATTAGGCAAAGCCACTGAGGAACCTGTTGAAGTGGATGAAGTTCAAGAGAATATAGAGGATGCATCATCATCCACCATACTTCTCAGGTATAACTTATGAATTTTGGTCAAGTAAAATGAACAATTTCTTGCATTCTATAGGTTTATGGGATTTTGTTAAGGATGGAGTTAAGAAACCCCAAGATGAGTCAAAAGATGCACTTTCCTTGTCCTTCATCCAACAAGATTTGGATGATAATATTTTTCGTCATGTAATTGCTAAAGCAAATACAACTAGAGAAGCCTGGTAAAGTTTGAACATAAAGTTTGATCTATGGGGGGGATATATGGCTGAGTCACAACCTATTAACATTTCAGCAGAAAAAATTGCAGAAGCAACAAAAAATAGTCAAATTATTGGTGAATTCCATTATTGTGTTGATATACCAAAGGATGAAAACTTATGCCGAAGCTAAAGAAGAATATGAGGCTGCTGTATCTCCTATAGAAACAACATAATTTCAAGAAGATGAAATTGCTATTGATAAAGATGTTAATGTAGTTTTGAATTAAGATGCCACCAAAGTGGATTTGAATATAATGGAATGGTCAACATGCAAAATGATGATAAAGATGATAAATTCCTCAAGTGTGAGGACAACAAAGAATAATTTGTGTACATGTAGGTATAATGAATTTAGAATACATCCCTGAAGGTGTTGAAGAAGTCGAAGACCAAGATGGGCTTTAAATAAACTACAATAGTCTTGTTGCAGAAAATAAAGAATGTTGCACTCATCCACTTGCTGCACATAAGGAAGAAAGTAGTGATGACAATGCTACTTGTGAAAAATACATTCATGAAAATGGTGTATCTAATGATGGAAAAAGTGTTGGTGATTTTTTTGAAGAAGAATCTGCAATGATATTGAATGGCGCAGAGATAAGAACGAAAAAGAGAAAAAGTTATTTCCTAATAATTTGTTTGTCAGTGATTGTGTGGGTACAAAGGAAGAAAATGATGAAATCTTGGCTTGTAAGCCAAATATAGAAGATGAAGTAACTTCCAGTGTAGTATTTTTTTCTTTGATTACTTAAACAATGTCTATTGCTGATGACAATTATCAAGAAGTTGCTAATGAAGCAGTGAGTATTGGTAAAAATTCTCATGAAGAAGTATGGGTTAATGATGATCATGATGATGGAGTGAAAATTGCCATAGCAATAATATTTGAAGCAACATCAAATGCTAAGAAAGATAAAGTGCATTGTGTTGAAGTGCTTGGACCAGTGTGTAAGATATGGGTTTGTGAGTTTTTTGAAAATATTGATGATTTCAATTTTGTTGAATAATTTGATAAGATTGTTGAAGAATACAACGATTGAAATAGATAAAGGAATCTATAATGATGCTAAAAATAAAAAGGTTGATGATTTGGTGATTGCAGAAGCAGTGATAGAAAAAGAGTTACATGATGACAACACTCAAGATGTTGTATGTTTTGCTACAGACATAATAGCCGAAGTAGAGAATGATGTCCTTGATGAAGAGTTAGAATTGTTGGAAGAATGGCTTGAAAATCCAAGATAATGATGGTAAAGATGTTAGTCTTGTTGTAGAAGCAGAGATGGAGAACGTTGTCTTCCTTGTTGCAGAAGCAAAGGAAGGTTTGAATGAAGAGATAGTGAAAGCTCTCATAGAAGAGAAAAATGAAGAGAACCAATATGGTTCACATTATGATAATTTATATAATTTTGACAAAATGTTTGAGTGTGCAAGTGAGAAACCAATCAAGGATGAAGAAGAATCCACTGAAGATGATATTGTAAATTATGAGTTTGAATTGAATGAAGAAAATTGCACTGAAGATGAACTCATTGAAGAATCAATTGAAAAGATCTTCATGTCATGGAGTCCTAAAGAAATCATGCATTATTATTAATTAATGTGTTTACAGAATGACATTGAACAAATTACTGTTGAAATTAAAGATAACTTATGGGATCTTTGTATGCCCACGTTACAGTATTTAGAGAAAAATATTTGGATTGTAGTCCTTGGCATAAAGGTCATAGAGAATTTGAATGATGGTAAGCAAATTGAAGAAGGTTTAAAAACTAAAGCTAATGATAATAGAATTGAGGAATCACAAAAAACACTGAGGGTGAAGATGAATAATCCAATGAATCCTTGGTATAAATCTTGGCATTTTAAATCAAGTAATGATGAAGTTGAAGCTGAAAATGATATTATGAATCATGATTGGTTTGCAAATTCCAAGAAGGTTAAATGCAATGGCCTTGGTGCTGAAGCAAAGGATGAAAAATATAAAGCATTGTATTCTGTTAATTATAGAAAAAAAAAATGTGGTTCAAGAGGAAATAAAAAAACATAAGCACAAAGGACAAGATTGAAAATATTTTTACAAAACAAAGAGAAACACTGATGAAGATTGATGAACAATCTGGAATATTAAATCAACTAGTAAAGAAGAGTAGGGGAAAATGGTTGATTCAACTCAAGGTAGTTTGACATCTCCTCCCACCAAGTCACAGAAGGAGATAGAGCTACATCAAAGGTTGAAGATCTCATCTGTAGCAATAACATTTCCTACCCAATTGCAGAATGAGGTAAGTCATGTAGAATTAATTTTATCGCAACTAACCTCAGATGAGTTACATGAGCTACATACATTTGATGCACAAGAAATTAGAAGAAGAAATGAAGTAGATGCTGCTAAACTAACTACATGTCAAAAGGAGAATAATGCCCTACAAGAATAATGTGTGCAAATAAGGACCAAAAAGGAGTTAACTGCACAGAAGACAGTCCATCTAGAAAATGAAGTAGAGGAAGAATCTACGCAAGGTAGATTGTGAAAACATGAAATTAAAAAAGCACAACAGGATGTCTCTAGCATGCAAAAGAATATAGAAGAAGTATACAGCATAATTCCAGATACTCACAAGAATGAATAAATCTCCTTAGAAAGAAATCTGATAATAATAGGAGAAGTCATTCAGAAATTACTTACCAAAGTTAAAATTCAAGCATCAGAAACACGTCTAGGAGTGGAAAAGGAATCTAAAAAGACAAATACTGCAATTGAAGGCCTTAAAAATATGGTAGTAAGATGTACATAACTAGAAGAAGAAATTGTTCAAATATGGACAAATCTAGTTGAAGATGAACAACTGAAACAAGTAAATGAGAGGCTACAGACAGCAAAAGACCTAGAACAAAATATTCTTAACAGTCTGACTGGTCTCTCAACATTATAAATGAATAGTAAAATGGGAGACTACAAGAAATTTCAACAAGAAGTGAACATGCTACGTGAAGAACAAGAACAAGTTATTGAAAGACTTGGGCCTTTACAAGAGGAAGCTTTCAACATTACAAAATCTTGTCCTCTATTGCAACATGAAATTAAGGATGCAATCGATGATTGCTTTGAAACACTGATATAAGTTCACCATGAGAAGGAATAAATGGCTTTTGTGAGAAAATAAGAAGAATTAAAAGAAAAATATATAGCCATAAAAAAAATATACAAAAGATTAAATATATCATATAGGAACACAAAAGCATCGTAGCATGATGATAGGATGAGTTATCTCTGGATGCAGTCGTGATAAATGCCAGTGCAAAACAAACAAGAGGAACTCATATAACACAAAAAAATGGCACCTATTTTCCATTGATGTCAAAGGGGGATAAATGCATTAAGCTGAGGCATGAAATGCACATCAGATGATGGCATCAATAAGACAAAATGAAATGGGAGATGCATGAAGATGTTAGAAGCAATCCTTGAAGTCAATGAGATGAAAAAGGAAGAATAGCATGGAGACCTAGCCGATGTGAAATAACATGAAGCCTTAGTAGACGTGAAAGAGTGTGAAGATAACTGAACATCGTATGTAGCAGAAAGAAGAATGGTTCGCGCAAAGAATTGGTAGTAGAAGTACTAATGTAACATGCTGAAATATACAAATTAGTATTTTAGTGAATTTTCAAAATTTTTCATGACATTAAATGTCTTCCCAACTTATAATGAAATTCATTTGTGTTAAGGAACAAAATTCTGCCATCCTTGCATCAACAAAATGACGATTAGTTATCCATAAAAGAAATATTCAAGCATGCATAATCATTCATTTCAATCATTCCTACCATCAATACTCTCATAAACCTTGCTTACTTATGCAAAGGTCTTAGTCAATAATTCTAACACTTATACAACATCAATTCACCTACCATATTAAATAATATCTAAACAACTTCTTCTATATCACTTGGGACAATTATATGTAAATGGAAAATATTATATGTAAAAAAATTTCCTTCTCAAAAAACATCAAACAACGTCCTATCTTACAGATGTTATAATTTGGTGCCTAGGTCTTTGCCATTGATGAATCACCGACTCTTTCACAATTCCCCTCAAGCCTCCTTGCTTGAATCCAGGAATTTCTTTTCCACTCAACCTCCTACTTGAGTCCAGGAAAAGTTCCTTTTTCCACTCAAGCCCTCTCGCTTGATTTCATGAAAACTTATTTTAGAAAAGTAGAGCTAGATCATCAATATTGCCACTTGGTGTTGATGTCGTCATTCTCGTTTTTATGTCTTATTAATAATGATCATTTATCATTTCTTGCATTCTCATCAATCACAACATGCAACATAATATCATCAAATAGGTTCACCTATTTACTTATCAATTCTTACTCATTCTTTAAATATATCTTTACATGAGTCTTTGATCTTTATTCCAACTCTTACAATATTCTTACCATACTTTATGCACAATGTATCATGCTCTTGTCTTCCAACAAGTCCCGCAGATATTGACAATCTGTCAAAATCACTTGTTGGTACATCTTTTCATAACAAAGTCAAAATTTGTAAGAAATCTTTTCCTAAACATAATAATAATAAAAATCATCCTTCACACTCTAATATCCATACATGATGAACTAAAATCAACATTCTTACTTTGATTTATTATTTCCGTCAATCATACCTTACAACCATAAAACTACAATGTTAGAACATATTATTTATTGTTCTCTTCCGATTAACTTTGGTTTTCTCATTAGGTATAATAGCTTATCCTCGCGATAAGTTTACAACCTTTTCAATAATTCCAATGGTCATCCTATTCACCATTCAACTTACGTCTATATAAATCTATAAGACGATAGCAAAACACTTTCTGTATATATATATATATATATATCAAGAAAATTTCTAGAAAACATTTACATTTCTTCCTGAATGTATTATAATCAAACTTCCATTTTCAGTATGTCAACAACATCCATAATACCAAAACAAAACGAAAGCATTATTCCTGTGCTTACGGTTTTTAATCCACAAATTTTGTTGGTCGAGGTAATAACATACCTCACCATAAATTTCCACATCTTCATTTATTATACGAGGAAACAATGGAGTACAACACTTTTCCTTGATCTTGTTACAAATAGTCAACACATTAATCATCATGGTTATTGAATCAATATATTCATAGCGAAGCAAATTCTAACAAACTTTTCCTTACATATGTGAAAAGGAAAATCAACTATCAGTATAAAGTCATTATCTACTATCTTTGTCTAAAAACCCATATCCAAACAATTTACTTCTATATGAATTGTTCATTGGTTTCAAGATAACAAATCTTTAACACACATTCCTTAACTGTGTGATTATATCTATATTCCTATCCATTAGACCATACAATCTTACTAGGAGAATGCTACTCCTTGAGTACTATATTAAAGTACAACTACTAAGTACAATAAACAATAGACTCACGGTAGAGTGCATCTTCTTTACACTTCTTTTCCAAAAATATAAGAACCACTTAGACCAACTATCATTCTAATTATTGTTATTTGAACTTCATTGTAATATTCCTTCCGAAAATGGGATACTGTTTATAAATTAGTATACTACTACCATAATCATGCCAAAGTTGTTTGACGTTATCCCTCTACTTTGATAAACAATTTACATCTGAAATTAAATCTGATTTCTAATAAGTTCATTAAACCAAAATATAACTACTCATATTTTATTCAACCGAATATAACTACTCATCTTTTTGTAGGGTCGACCACTCACAATATTATTATACTTTTCTCATGGACTACAATATCTTATCCTATGACAAATCTGCAAAATAATGTCAATTCATCATAGCTAATCTACTCATATTTATTCAACACATATATCTTACATGTTTCATAAAATAAAAAACCATTATAATCCTAGACATGTTAGTCTACCATCATTCTCAAGCAATATATACACTTCTTGCGGAGGATGCTTTGAACCCAAATTTCATTTGTTAGTTTAAACATAATTCTTCAAAAATAAACATAATGGAACTACTTACTTGTAACTCACATACGACTTATTCGTTACCTCTTGCCAAACTTTGAAAATGAATTTGTTCTGTTGCGCCTTCAATAGCTAGAGTCCTTTCATTAGTTCAACCAACTTATATTCTTTTCCTCATGTTGAGCCCAAATAGGCCCGAGTGTTGTAACTTCTGCTCTGATACCATATGTAACATACCCAAATATCCAAATTAGTATTTTAGTGAATTTTCAAAAACTTTCATGACATTAAAAATCTCCCCAACTTATAATGAAATTAATTTGTGTTAAGGAACAAAAGTCCGCCATCCTTGCATCAACAAAATGACGATTATTTATCCCTAAAAGAAATATTCAAGCATGCATAATCATTCATTTCAATCATTCCTACCATCAATACTCTCATAAACCTCGTTTACTTATGCAAAGGTATTAATCAATAATTCCAACACTTATACAACATCAATTCACCTACCATATTAAATAATATCCAAACAACTTCTTCTATATCACTTGGGACAATTATATGTAAATGGAAAAATATTATAATTGTACACCATGTTTAACAATAGTAAATTGCTTCAAGCAAACTGATAAACATATAAGTCAATCAATTCATCTTTCATATATATATTAGCTCATATTCTAATATTACTAAATTGATCTTGAACATCTTCATGAAATTACTTACTCATTAGTGGTAAACTTAAATGTGCATGGATCAAAACAATAAGTACATCTAAATGGCCATTGACATTTATCAAATGAAACAAGATGACTAATAATGGGTTATCATGTACCAAGGTATCTCTTGACAAAATATACGCTTATGAAATGTCATAAACAACAATGCTATAATGTAGACTAACCGACTAAAGATGTGACTGCAACTTTCCTCCCAACCGTCTGACACTGTCCGACGTATATTACTACCACCGAGAGGCCAGCACCGAGGTAGCAATGAATCCACTAGGGAAGGATAATTGAGAGCCAAGATGTCTCAACCCTTTCCAGGCATTTTTCTAAGGAGAGCCTTCTAAGGTATTTACATTAATCAACTCAATAACAGATTTTCCTTGCATTTAACCATGCCAATAAGTAAATAATAATTTTAACTTACAACACTTTCTTTTTTGATCCACCTTATCTAGAAATCCGACTAATGCTATCACCGAAATAATAAGGGGCCAAGTATTTATAAAATACACCACAAAACTTTAGACCTAAATAGACCTAATAAGTATTACTTAGCATAGGTTGACTCTAATAATACACATACATACTTATCATTCTTACATAGATATAAATATATAAAATATAGATAACTGAGTTTTCGATGGATCAACCAATTCACATAGATCTCTCTTATCTATAATAAATATAAAAGTTGAGTTTGTGCATTCATAGAGATCTGGTCTCTGATATAAAAATAAATATAACGTTGAGTTTGTGCATTCATAGAGATCTGGTCTTTGATATGAAATAAATATAAATACAAAGTTCTTTAATATCAGATAACGTTATATATAAAAACCCCAAACAGAAAAACTAAACAGGGATCAACACGTTTACCAAGATCTCCTTCTGATCTAAACTATAATAATTGGAAGCTATTACAGAGATCAACTGAGATCTGTGATCTAAAAGATAATACTTAGAAGAAAATGTAACAGAGATCATTGCGTTCACAAACAACGTGATACAGAGTATTCCCAACTTCTGGGATCGATGTAAATGCGAAATGCAGAGATAATCCAAACCTCGGATCACAAAATATAAAACGAAGACATGAACTAAATAGGGATCCTGCGTAATGCAAAGATAATCCATCAAGTATAAATGCATAATGCAGAGATAATCCAAACCTAGGATCACAAATATAAAACACAGACTTGAACTAAATAGGGATCCTGCATAATGCAAATATAATCCATCAAGTATAAATGCGTAATGCAAAGGTAATCCAAACCTAGGATCACAAATATAAAACACAGACAAGAACTAAATAGGGATCGTGCGTAATGCAGATATAATTCATCAAGTATAAATGCATAATGCAGAGATAATCCAAACCTAGGATTACAAATATAAAACGCATATAGGAACTAAATACACAGGGATCAAGCAATTTTGCACTATCCCTTCTCGATCCTTCTATGAACTCTATTGCATAGATATCTTGATTGGGATCATAGTATGAGTACATAATAGGAAAAATACATAGGGATTAAGTGCTTCGTGCTATCCCTTCCTGATGCATCCTATAAAAAATGGTGCAGAGATAATATATAACAGAACTCAACAGGGTTCTATCTTAAGAGTTATTCCTCGCGATCTACACAAATATGGTGCAAAGATAATATATACCAAATAGTGTATATAAAACCAAATAGAAAGCTAACCCACCATCACAACAACCTACAGGGGCATATTTCCAAGCTGGGCACCAACAAAACATTTACATAATTAACATACCTGCCATCACAACAACCTACCGTACTTCGAAATATCTGAAGTTTCCTCGCCACGGTTTCCCCCCCCTCATCTACTCGATTTTAGTTTCTTAAGTAGGTGGGATCCTCCCCTTCTTGGAGGTATATGGTCGTCTTTCCAAAGTTCAAGCTCTCTACTAAGGAGACATATGGCGCTGGTAAGGAGTCAGAGTACTCCACGAAGGAACAAATGGTGGTAGTAAGGAGTTGGAGTGCTCCACTAAGGAGACATACCTCCTAAAAACGCTCGGAGTGCTCCACCAACTGTTGATGACCGTTAACATAAGAATATGGTTTTCTTTTTGCCAATAACCCATTTATCATATGGTAGTTATGCGAGATATATGTGAGCATATTTTTACTCATTTCTTAAATAAGTCCACTCTTGTCTTATATATATATAATTTATATGTTTATTTATTTCATAATATAACTTATAGTCAAGTATACTAATATCTCATAGTATAACTTATAGTCAAGCATACTAATATATCATAGTATACTAATATCTTAATTAATAAGCTAAGCTTATTTTAGCTTAGAATGTTAATGTGCTCTATAGCACTCTCTTGTTGGAATATGATTAAGACTTAAAAGTAATTAGGATAATTATTTGGAAATTATCCGCAACACATAGCGTCATGCTAAAACCTTAGTCATAAGTGCTGCCTATTCGCTTTGTATCGAAAGGCTACTATCCTCAACTTAGGATGTCATATAAAAGTTTTAGGGTATAGATTATTTATACTCTTTAAACCCACAACCAAATAATTATGTTACTTAAAGGCATCATAAATACTCCTAGACATCATCACTTAGGTTGTCAAGGCTTCCCTTAACCTTACCTCTCCCCCTAGTGGATTCAGTTGCCCCTCGTTTAGTTGCGTCACCTTCTTTAGTCTCCTAAGTTTACAATTTATAACTTAGGAATTTAACCACATAACTTATAAGGTTTACTGGTAGGGCCTTGGCCTTGAGCTCCTCACGAGAAAACAAGTACAATATTCATTTACATTTACAAAATAATAGGGGTATAAAAGAGGGATATTACAACTAACAACAAACGCAATATCCATAAACCCAAAGAACTCAAGGGGAGCATATACACAGGGGGAGCACTGTGAAAAAGTACAAATTAAGCATACATTTCAAATAAGATCAGGCACAACTTCATAAAGTGTTGGAATCAATGCCAAAGGGGGAAATTGTTGAGAATTGGTTGTCATTGATGTCAACTAAAGATGATGTCAAGTGTTTCACTGCCAACTAGTGTTAAAGAGGATGTCATTTGATTTAGTTTGATTCATTCATATCAACTGAAGTCAAAGTGGATACAACATTCCTGCACAAATATGAAGAAGTATATGGAAGCCACTTTGAAGTAGTATATGCGCAAGATAAAGAAGAACATGAACACCAAAAGTATATGCGCAAATGGTGAAGGTGACATATATGTATGAAAATTTGGAGTATATCTAGAAATGCATCAAGGATACAACATGCATGAAAAGTTTGAAGAAGTACATAAGAAGATACATCATGCAGATTCAGTTTGAAAAAGTACATAAGAAGATACATCTTGAAGATCCAGTTCAAGAAGGAACACAAGTAATGTATCCCACAACATTTGGTCCTTGTGCATAAATCAAGTCCACCAAGTCATACATTCACATGGTAGCAGCCAAGGAGTTGGTTGGACAATGGTACAAGTGCTTAAGCAACCAAGGAGTTGGTTGAACAAATGGTACGAGTATGTAAGCAATCCTAAGCATTGATTGGTTAATGGTTGGAAATGCACAAGCAGTTATTGGCTGGAGAATCCTGAAAGCATGCAAGCGTATCCAATCAGAATATGCTTTCAGTAAGTGGAACGCGAACAAGTTCCTAGAAAGGTATAGCTGTTGAAGACCATCTATGAGAAAATTCCATAGTCGACGGTAGAATAGGTGCACAAGTCCCACACGTGACGATGAAGTAGAAGTCAAGACCCACCAAATAGAAGTTGATGAATGCACATAATTCGTTAAGTATCAATATACCAAGTCCGCATTACCCACATGTGATAAAGCGACAAAGGCTAAAGACCCACTTAGAAGAAGTTGGAGTATGCGCAGATCCCACAAAGTATTAACATCAAGGGTGCATTACCTGGATAAGGGTTGGTACAACACAAGTCATGGACACACCAATATGAAGTAGAATATTGCGCACATATAGTAAGGAAATGGTACATCAAGAGCGCAATGGTACACCACCAAGGTGTGAAGTCCCCGTAAGCTGTGGACCTTGAGGGTGCTTAATACATCAGAGATAACACATCAATAGTGTAAATGATGAAATGTGACATATGTATAATCCGTGAAGTAAGGAAGAAGGATTTCACGACCAACTTGTGAACATAAAATCCGTGCAGGACATGTATAAATAGAGATGCAAGTTGGAGATTGAAAGTACGCTTGAAGGAGAGAGCATAAGAGCTTCAAATACAAGTTTCAGTTTATGTTTTTTCGGGGCATCAAGGGGCTCGTGGACAAAACAGAATGATCTAGCGAAGAGCCAAATGCGCACATGCAGTAGAATGGATATTTGATGGTGCATATAATGATGTGATAGAACCGTGACAGATGCATGAATACTAAAATGAAGAAATACTGAAGTATGCACAATTGCTTGATGTTTTGAAGGACAATATTACAATATCAACACGCAGATAGTCATAGATGTTGTAGAGATAGAAGTGCATATACAGAACTGAAGTTTATCAGATATTGCGCAGATGTCTAGCTGATGCATGCGAACATAAGTGAAAGTGTGCAAAGTTGAGAAATCCATATGATGCGCAACAACATAAAAACAACAGTATCTGATAGGAGCATCATGATGCATATGATTTGAGACAAGTGTGTTAAATTGAACGAACCAATTATTTGATGCACAGGACGTCGTAAATTATCTGAGAGACTGCAACATTTAAATAGAACGGACACACCAGAAAGTGCACAATTCCTTCTGTTACTAGTGCTTCATTTCTGAACAACAAAATATCAATTGAAAGCACAGTATCAATTGATCATTGTAGTCATGAAGAGAAGATCGTTGAACCAGAAACACAAAATACAAAATCAACAAAGTACACAATACATGAAGTAAGTCATCAAAATAAGTGTGAATTTTGAGAAGTAAAGTGATGTATGTAGCGCAGTGACAGAGTACACTTTGCATACAAAGGTGTGCCCAGTATAATTATCATCAAAATATTTGAAGAAGTGCATAGAGTTGAAGATTAGTAAGAAAGTAAAATATATTGGACATCAGGGCGGTCGGACAGGGAAAGGAGATAGGGAGTTGCAGCTTCCTTTAGGTTGGTGTCTGTAAAACAAAGCAGACAGGGGGTCAATGCCTCCTTCCAGTTGGTGCTGGAGAAAATACAAGGAGTGGAAGCTTCCTTCAGGTCGGTCCCTGTAAAATGAGGGGGTTGGTTTCTCTTTCTAGTTGGTGCTGGTAAACACAGGAAGTTAATGCTTCCTTGAGTCTATTATTTCTCACTATAAAGAAGCATTCCGTTTTTTTTCTTTCTCCCGTTTGGGTTTGCACGTAAAAATCATGTGTGTTATGTGTTGTTTATGTGGTGTATATATGTGTGGATGTTTATTTACTGATACATAACAGAACATAAATATTAAGTAAAGGCTAATCTGTTAAAGAAGGTAAAAAATGCTAAAAAATGTGTTAATATTGATTCACCTCCCCCCTCAGTATTAAATCGATTCCAACATCCATGACAAGTCCAATGAATCTAACAGAGATCCTATAGCTCATGTCAAGAACCTCATTCCCAGGAGTGGTAATGAATTTGATGATTGATCATGTTAATAATGATATGTCATAGGAAAATAACTTCTAGCATGTTAATTTTTAGACTTTAATGGTCATTTAGATCCTTATTGATTATGTATTTTGTTTCATATATAGGTGCCATTTTGCATGTGTATACTCCCTTTCACATAGTGTATATATATATATATATAAGAACATCATTTGCATGTATCATCTCTAATGATATGGAATCTTTAAAATGTATTTTTTATTACACTTAATATTATATTTTTTTAAGTAAATGGGTCATCACATTCAAATCATAAAAATACTATTTTTATAATAATAAAAAATATCATAATTATTACAAATATGAGAGGAAAAGTAGTTGAAAGTTAAAGGTGGTTAAAAGTTAATTAAGAGAGAATAATTCTTACAAATGTTCTATATATGATTTGGTTGCATGCATCAAATTTTATTTGAATATGATTTTGTTCCTTATAAAAATTAAGATGGATACATGTACATTATTAAACATTGATGGGATGGTTACATTTTGAGGAATATCAGGATTTTGTGATGTCTTCTTGTAGCAAATACAAGATATTTTAACTTTTGTACCAATCTCTTTTTATAGAGAATTTTAAGTTTTTTTTGAATGTTTGTAATGATATTTTGGATAGCAATATATATGTTTTATTTGATATGTGATGATGGTCTTGATAATTTACTTTGATTCATGTAGAATAACAAGAAATTGATTTTTTTTTATGTGAAAATATTAATAAATTTAATTGAAATTTTTTTTAATTATATAAATTTTTTTAAATATTTTAAAAAATGTTATTATTATTAATTTTAATTTACTTTTATTAAAAATAAAATTATATGTTATTTTAAGATTTTTCAAAATTTTAGATTATTTGGAAAAATCCTCCAAACCATTGGATATAAAATTATATATTATTTAAATACTTTTCATAGGTAATTTCCAAAAACAACCCAAACCCTTAAATATTGAATAAGTGTATCATCACTATGATCAATTTTCAATTACAACTTGAAATTATCCTACATCATAAATAACACATTAAAGGAAATCCTTGGATATTGAATAACTATCTTCTTAAAGCTTTGGTGATGTCAATTTTTACTTAGGAACATGGAACTTGAAGAAAGTCCTATATCATAAAGTTGTAGTCTAAATATTCTAAGTTTTCAACTTTTTTCTCAGGTATATTTTTAGTCTAATTTTATTCACATTTCAATTAGAAATCTTTAAAAAATCTTAGAATCAAGTATATTAGTTATGTATTCAAAAATACCGTTTAAACAAGTAAAAATTTGAATTTTACCAAAATTAATTACCAATTCAGACCAAAACTCACCTTAAAGTAGAAAATTTTGAATAAATAAACTCTTCTCATCATAAATAGCACATGAAATATTGTTGAAAGTCAATTGAAACAAAGTAATTATTACATATTGTTTGAATAGATTTTCATAGATGAGACATGCCATGATCACTACATAAATAAGACCCTCTAGTCTCATATCTAGATCACTTAGATCACTTGGGCTTAGATCACTTGGGCTGAGATATTGTATTGCATGAGATTGAAACCATGTATGGCATTATTAGTGCAGCGTTTATGATTCCTATGAAACCAGAGATAATGGATGGTCTCTTTATTTTGCTTATAATATCAATCTGTTTACTTGCTTTATGTATAGCAGCTCAATTGTTCATGGACTTTTGGTGCTATCAGCATCAAACCCTAGCTGGTGGCAGCCTTGAGAGGGACAGTGTCTCAGTAAGAGCAGGGGCACACAACCCTAAATTAGAATCCACTACTACTGCTTTAACACCGGCGAGTCCACATTTGTATGATGGGTTTACTGGACCCGCCCCAGATCTCCGCTTTTATAATGGATATGCTTTTCCTGGTGCCAGGGCTCACGGTGGCGTCCAAGATCTAAGCTTTTACCATGTTGTATACAGCAGCGTTCCTGTTCATAGTCTGCGACTTTACAATGTGTATGTTCCCAACCGGGAACTTTACCATGGGTATGATATCCCAAGAACCGGAATGTCTCTGGGCCACCACTGGCACTCGACTGGCTGTCAAATTCCTGTGCCCTACAGCAAGGTTCTTCAACATTCGGCCTGCCCTTGTTGCCTTTGCTGGAGGAAGGCTTGCCGGCTGTTGGATATACCTTTGGGAGGTTGCATAGTGAAAAAGAACTGCATCACACTTATGCTTCCTATACCACACCTATGCTTCCTATACCTGCTTGTTCAATGGGTGGTAAACAACAACTACTGTATAGTTTATTCCTTTTATTCCTTTTTCTTTGTAACTTAGCATCTCTATTACAGTGTTTGATTTTGTATTTTATATTCCATTTTTCATTATCACTTGGGCGTCTCTGTTCCAGTTTTTGATTTTGTAGTTTCTTTCGTTTTCCTATACAGTGTCTGCTGGGCAACCTACAACACAACCTGGGACAGCAAGTGTCTCTTCACTCGGATCTGGATCTGGGGTCTCTAATGAAATGAACAGCGATTTGATCTTGGAAGTTGAAGATGCATGTTCATCTGCGGAGCCATAGTTTGTGAATGCAGGCATTGCCTATTTATTTCGAACTGCTAAAAGATCTGATCTCAATTCCGTTACCATTGCTTCCATAGTTTGTTTCTAGTTTCTTCATGTTTCTTTAATTGGATCACATTTCAGTTTTTTGAATAAGAAATTTTGGTAACTTCCTTGATCTCGAATCCATGTGGCGTTTGCATTTTATTTGTTACGACTACTTTGTATTTGAAATTAACCTGAAGTGATATTTTTTAGAGTTTTTCTTACATATCAGTTATTGAAAATTCTTATCATTTCAGATATAAGACGATGACATATAATTATCTAGATGCTGGTTATTTTTTTTCATTCAGTTCCTGTTATCTTTCTTAACCTCTAAATTATTTATCTTTCTTCACTGCTGAATTATTATATTGGGGAGTGAGTTAAACTATAGATGACTTGCATTTCTTTTCGTTATTTTTATTGCAATTTAGCAATGCCATTTTTTTCTGAAATCCAAATTTTTACAGATGAAATTGCAATTTTAATAAAAAAAATAGATTTAGTTCATTAATTATTCCTGAATGTTATTCCAACAACCAAAAATTACAAAACTTCGAAAAATAAATCTAAACAAAAAAGCAATTCCTTAATCGTTTAGGTTACACCATTATTTGCATGGGCGTCTTATCTTGTTTGTAGTTGACCATTTTTATTTGCACGGACCCTTTGAGGCATTTTTTCTAAAACTGAGGCAAAAACGAATGTTATTTATGCTTGAAAACTTAAATCCTAAATTATTAAGCATTTAGAATCTGGATTTTAGGTTTTATCTGTAAATACAACATGATCTCAACTCAGTGTATATTATTTTAAACTTAAATTGTTTTACATGTAGATTCTGTATTTTAGGTTTCATCTGTAGATAAAAAATGATCTGATCTCAGTAGAATCTGTATTTTAGGTTTTATTTGTAGATACAACATGATCTGAGGGCATATTGTTTTATTTCATAAACAATATAAGCAGTGCAAAGATTTAGTAATTAAAGTTTTAATTGGTTTATAATTTTTTAATAAAAAAATATAATTAAATAGTTTATTTGAGTTTTGATTAAATAAATATTTAAGGTTTAAGAGTTGAAGGCTGACTTTTTTTAATTTAAAAAAATAAAATTAATGATTTTTTTGATTTGAGAAAATAAATATTTAAAATTTAGGATTTGAAGTTTGGCCTGTAAATGGTAAAATCCATTCTATATTTTTTACCATTCTATATTGTGTTATTATTTAGGAGTTCAAGTTTTATTGTTAAATGTATTTATTGGTAATGATGATATATATACAGAAGTGGTATATATAGGAAGTGAGAGCTTAGAATATAATTGAAATTTTGAAATATGGAAGAGAATAAAAAGTATAAAGAATATTAAGATAATACAGATATATCTATATATATTATCTTTTTCATTGTATTTAATGTCTATCACATTAATAGTATAAATGATTTATTGTACATATTATATTTACTCAAATATTATAATTTAGAATTGATCTAAGTTGATTGATTTCTGTTTGTATTACATATCTCACACAAACAACAGAAAGTGTAAAGAATGATTTAATGTACATACCTATTTTCTTATAAATATTAGTTAGAGTTAAAACCTTTATTCTAAAGGTGCATAATATCTATATAGTGTAATAAATATACAGTTAACATTTAACCTAGAAATCGAATGAACATCATCTAAGTACACAAAACAGTCCCATGCTATATATAACTTAACAAGTATTAGATATTTTCTGTAAAAATATCATTAATAAAAAAAATTAATCCACGGGTCTGTATCCAATCCTGTAAAGGATCCTTAGTCGGCTTTTCAATCCAAAGCGAATTGAACCAAAACACGATGCAACTATGGTCAAGCACCTTAGTGCTTAAATACAATACAAATAATACAGAGTGGGATCGAATCCCCAAGAATGGCAACATCAAGCTAAAAACACAGACGCTGGAGTCGCTGCCAAGCCATACACGAATTTTATTATAGAATGGCAAACAACATATCAAAACAACGAAATAGCATTGCTAATCTTTTGAAATTTATAAAGAGCATTGCTAATCTTTTGAAATTTATAAAGAACAGAGGTAAAATTGCAATAGTTGTAAATACATTTAATTTATCCAAAAATTATACAGTAAGGGTTTCAAACAAGCACATAGGCCATAACGTATCCATTCACATAGAATCCATGGTTTGGAAACAAAAGGGAATTCCAAATTTAAACATTAGCTCTGTATAATCCATTTATCTTTTGCCCGAAGGCTTACAAAAACACTAAACATCTTAGCCATCAACGCTGGAAGATCAGAACACGAAAGTGTTTACCATATGACAAAGGGTGGCTCGTAAAACCCTTGTAACTCCCAACGAAGCCCATCAAACTCTGTCATAGCTTTTCAAAACTTTCACACCACAGAAATCGCAAGGGACCGTAGAGTTCCAGGGTGCCCAGGTCTTACAAGGACTAATGGCGTCGGAGCTCCCACGACCCAACTTTATCCGACCTCAAGCCAACCCCAAACGTTCAGCATCCAGTGAACCTCCCGGCAGGAAAACAAAGAAGACAGGTTAAATATGAAATAAAAGAATGGTAAAAGAAAATAATCTCTGCAAAAAACTCCAATACGCCAGCGAATTTACAGAACCTACCTTATCGCTTCAACATTGTCAGGGACGATCCTGTGTGTAGCTCAGGCACATTATTTTTCTTCTCCCTAATGCTGGAGTGGCCGAGAGCCCTCGACTCTCCACACCCGAGTGACCAGGCATAGAATAAAAACCAGAAAGGCGTTTGGGCTAGGGTATATCCTTAGCCAGTCTGGAAAGCACGGCGTGAACTTCACATGACTCATTAAATTCTCGACCTACCTCCACTTAAGTTTACATTTTTACCCTCTACCCATAGTTGAGAAAGTTACCTTGCACCTTTTAGCCACTTAGGGGACCTTTGATAGGTGTTGTTATTTTTACCCAGATCTCTTTAGAATTCAGAGGACTAGCTTTTCCCTTTTGTTGCACTTGCAACCAAGAAGTTTTAGCATGCTTGAGCTTATATGAAGCTAAGTAATACCATAGGCCCTTAAAACCCTAATAACAACGGTGGGACCTTAAGTAAAAGTTTCTCAAGACAAACAAGACAGAAGCATGGCTTACATAGCACAAGTCAACAATAAAAATTATAATGTGCACCCAAGTCAGTACAAATACATCATAAAGTATGAAGTAAGTAAATCTCATTTGGCATTTCAATAGTTAAGACAATATGCTAGAGTAATAGTGCATAAATTTATCAACGGAGGTATCAATTCCAGAATAACACTATCATGGATAATAAGGACACATACTAGCTAAAGATAGGCTAAGTTAAACACTTAAGAATTAACTCTCAAAAGTATTACAGTTGAGAATATAGAGTCAATATCAATCTCGAGAGTTAAAGGTACTTTAAACAAAAAGGTGTCTTAAAATGATCCAAACTCCCCCTTGACAATTTTTATTTTATTTTATGGATTTTTAGAGTTCTTACATTAGGTTATATCTCAGCGTTTTAAATCCCAACTAAGTTCGAAATGGTTCTTGTTAAAAGATTTAATGCCATCGTTTGTATGGCATTTCAACTATGTTGTATTCATCAGAATGTTAACGAGCCTGGGGCTCTGTAATATTATTAGCTTGATTAAAACTCTTGTATGAAGCCATGTTTACTTGGTAATGTTTACAACTAGAATAAGAATGCTTATGAGCCAATAATGAATCGTATTTGATGATTTAATGTATTGAATTTGTTTAAGTTAATGCTTGTTATTGAAAACAGAATTCTTATTAAGCATTTATGCATATAAATGTTTGTATAATAACTTTGTTCATTGAGTACATTGTTTTTACTATGTATTGCACATTCCGTTTATCTAGCTAGTTTGTATATAGGTACTGTAATATTTTCTCTTATACAAACCCTAAGTTTATGTAATAATTTATAATCTGAAGATAAATTAAGAACATAGACATATTATAAACAAAATATTGATTCTATCTACAGTAATATAACCACCAATTTATAGGTTCACGAAATAGAATGTTATAGATACATAACATAGAAATAATGTGTTTCTCAGAAATAAAATCATTAGAATATGTGTAAATATATAATCATTGTAAAGCACAATTCATTATTTTTCTAATCATTTTAAACAGTAATTATTAAAATGATAAAAATAATACTGAATACTAGTAAAATAATAAGAGAACTTGACTAAAGGAACATACCGAATCCAATCTGAAGTTCGTCGTTCCTCCCAACCATTCTTCCAGAACAGCCAAGTTTAATTGTTCTGAAACCCCCGAGCTTGTTTGCCTAAGACTTAGGTCTACCATGAGCCTCCTTCTCTAGAACCTCCATCTGTAGTTTTGACCTTAAAAATAGGGATGATGCCTTGTGCACATGTTGAGGTATTAATTTGCATTTTTCACCACTATGGGTAGTTTGCCCAACACATGTAATTTCTCCTTGTGGGCCAGCAAACACTCTTTCAACACCTACTTCAAATTGGATTCTCGTGTTTTATTTTATTAAATAATAATAATAATACAATATCCTCAAACAAGTGTCTTTGACCCCACTTGGTCAAATAATTGTTCAAAAACAATTAAAAACATTATTACAAACTATTTAATTTGTAACTAAGGATCTAGGGGTATTACACTTCTACTTAATTCTAAACATGACTAGAGTTCCCCTCTCCCATGACCCCCATAAGGGAAAATACCCTATTAGTGATAGACAAATCATAGACAAATCAGAAAGGAGATTGATGAGCATAGAACCTCTTACTTTCATCTAACCCATACTCATATACAGAGAGAGATATCAAAACATTTGGAGGAGATTAATCTAGAATGGGGTTGTATTCTAAACAAGGAGATACAAGAAATATGGAGGCGAATACAAGTGCTAGGGTTACAAAAACTTAAAAACCATTTCCCTTCATTTGAAGATAAAATCCATGCTCATAAAGTCCCTTATAGTCACAAAAGAGGAGAGGAATGAATTGGTACTATTGTTGGAGGATATCATCGAACACAATAGCAAGATTCAAGCACAGAACAAAGAATAGACATGATGTTGAACATCATTGTCACGTCCCCACCCATCACACCAGTGCAATGGAGAGGATCGTGAGGCTAAAACCGGGCATCTAGCCCCATAAACTTATAACCAAGCACTCACATGATTTAAAAGAGCTATGGGATGTATAATTAGGGGAGAAACACAACGGAAATAAACAATTTCACATCCATTATACAGTCAGTGTTTTCATGCCATTCATCAATCTAAACAATATCAAACTATCAACGAGAATACTTATCTTAAATCAAGTAGTTCCCGAGCAACCAGCTACGCTTCTGCAACGTTCCACCCAACCGTAGGCCAGTGTGCTCCTCAATCTCTCAGCACCACTGCCACCCTTGAGCTGGGCATGATCTCCACAAAGAAGGGGAAAACAGGCTCTCACATAGCCAAAGGTATATCAAAATCAGCCAAGCCAATCAGCAATTGGGTTTCTCAGGCTGTTAAGAGATGGGTGCATGCATCATCAAAAGCATACGTGTTGGGCATGAGAAAAATGCCTATACAGTGAAGTTTCCAACAGTGGGTTTCTACCAGTTCCAGAAAAACGTGGGTAGACTCAAACGAATTGGCCACTAGGAAAAATCGACTAGGAGAGCAACCCATTCCAGAAAAACGCCCCAAGGGCAAAAATGACCTCTCCCTCAGTCCAAAATCGCATCCCTCCCTCCCTAGCTGCTCCAAAATACCAAAACGAGTTTCTGGGCATGGAAAAATGCAGGGTTATGGCCAAAAAACGTGAGGGTAAACTTCAGGGAGCTCAGACTGCGTGAGAGGAAGAATGGCCATGGGTGAAGAATGGCTTTGGGCCAATTTCATGGGGGTTTTCTTGCCCAACAAGCAAAAACACGATTTTCCAAATTGATGGCTTGCCCATGCACGAAAATTGACAGCCATACCTCTCCCATCCCAAGGCATTTATTGTCTCAACCAATCTTTGGAAGAATTAAATGATTGGGTGCATGAGACAAAATGGGTAGTTGGTGGTTTTATGGGTTTTCTCATTGACACCTGGATTAAAACCATTGGCTCAAGGGTTCGGTTATTTTCCCTCCCTCTTCCTTGTAAAGATCACGCCCCCATCTCTTTTGTTGCATTGCGTAGCTGGTTGTGGGTTTTCTCATTAAAATTGCATATTTACATGATGTCCGATTTTACATTGTGCACTGCTAGCACAAGGACCATATGCATCTATTCTAATTGCCAATACATAAAATGATAAGTCAGTGACGGGGCCTTGGCCTTGAGCTCCTCACCATGACTAAATGACAATATTTACATCATTTACAATATTAATGCAATAGGGTTAAGCTGGGGACGTTACAATCCCCTCCCCTTGGAATAACACCGTCCTCGGTGTTCCAACACTTCGGAAAATAGATACCCACTTTACATATGTCCAAAATTCACAAAATGTGGTAGGTTTGTCCTGCATTTCACCCTTTACTTGGGTCTTTCAGGACTAAGTCCTTTGGTCTTTACAAACTGCTCTTGCTGGCTAGGACCCTCTAGCTTCTCATGAGGACATCGTTCCAAAACAATTCCTTCTTTTTCTTTTCCTTCCAACTGGTCCACGAACTTGGAGAATTTGCGGTTGTTGCCCTCTTGATATTCTTTTGTTGGGCAGTCACGGAGGCAATGATTTCCTCCACATCCCCAACATTTCATTGGCGGCTTTACCTTTTCCCAATCCATTTCCTTTGAGTCTTCCCACCTGGAACGTTTCTTACTCTGACAGTTGGATGAATGCTTCTCCATTGATCCACTTTCTTTTCCCTTGCTGGTTGCTCCCAGAATGCTTTTTACCTCTTTTTGCAGACGAACAGAGTCCCGCAAAGCCTCATGGTTTATCTCATTCTGTTGCCTCTGTAGCTTGAGCATCTCCCCAAGATTTTCTTGGGTCCTGGCAATTGTTTGAAGAAGACTTTCAGCCAACTCTAATAGCCCTCGGTCTGCTGCCATGGTCAGTGGGCACAATTGAACACACTTTGCTTACTAGCAACACCTTTCTGTGCCGGCTGCAACCAATTGTTTCACTTTCTTACCTGTGAAATTCATCATGGGAATTCTTTGTTAGGACAAGCATAACATTAAGATTAGTCAATTATTTTCCCAATTGACATGGAATGTCCATGCTTTCTTCATGGGACTCCCATATTTTCATGCTTTCCCAACATACACATGAATTCATTCATGTTCATCCTTTCACAGGAAATTTACTATTTCAGCATTCACAATTCATCTCAAGCAATTAAACACAATCTATTTTCAGCCATGATATGCACTCAACAATCTTTTGTTTTATAAATGCATCAATCAAAAGGAAAGAGAAGAGTAGGGGTTTCTCCCTCTTAGTCTTGTTCTATAATGGAGCTACACCACCGCTGTGGTTTCATGCTCCTTAGTCTCTTTCACTTCAATGTGAATGCTTTGACTCTCCTTTCTTGGCTATGACACTTAGTGTCTAAGGTCTGTATATGGATTTTCAGCCAGGGCACCCTTCCCATTATTGCCTACAGAACCTTGGGTTGCTAGGATCCACTTGTATCCACTAGCACCATCTTTCATTACTGATCATACGGAGCTCCTTAGGATGGTCACATGTCCACATGCATCTCTAGGATGCCTTCATAATCCTTGCTTCCAGCAATACCTACACTCAAACATTGAATTAATTCACATGTTTAGTTCATTTTCATAGGGTTTTTCTCTAAACAAGAATTTTAGGAAATCATAACCAAATCATATACACACGTATATTCATGAGAAAGAAGCTGCAAGGTAACTGAATACTTATCTGTATTGGATGTCGGCACTTTACTCCATAGGATCCTTCTTCGCTTTCCAAGCATGGGATTTCCTGTGGATACAACAACGAATGTTGGGCCAGCACGCAGGCTACTCCACAACCATTCGAATAGGCAATTCCAGGCCAGTACACCGACTGGGTTTATCAATCATTTCCTTTAGCAATATGCCAGGCCAGTGCTCCGACTGGTTTTATCAATCATTTTAAGGGGTGTTGGGCCAGCGTACACGCTGCTTTACCATATCAAGTGGTTAATGCCCAACTAGTCACTCTCTAGACTTATCAAGAACTTTATAGTGTTCAACCAGCTACTCCCTGGATTTCTTAATAATTTATATCGCCCACTCATTTACTCTCTGGATTTACCAGCAATTCATATCGCCCACTCATTTACTTTCTGGGTTTACCAGCAATTCATAATCTTTTAAGGTCTTGCCTTCCTGCAATGACCAAGGTTTCCAACAAAGAAACAATAGTGTATCAGCTTATCTGTTAGAAGACTTATACCTGTAATCTTCATTATTTCAAACAAGACATAAATGAAAACAAATACTTATCTGTATTGTGCGTTTCCCCTCTGGTCCACAGGATCCTGCTTCGCTTTTGCAAGCCTTGGGATCGCCTATGGACTTGGATATAGTTAATGCTTAACCAGTACTCCTCCCCATCGGCTGGATTTACCAAGCATTTGGTGGTGCCCAACCAATCCCATACCTGGTTGGCCCTCTCCAGTGCCGAGCCAGCACATTTGTCTGGGTCATCGACCAATGGAAGGAAACTGCGCCACCGACCATCATAGGTCAAGGCTCTACTAAGGAGCCATAGGTATCTCAGGGTTTCCAGCCAGTCATCGGCGCCCGCCCTCCCACTGCTGTCCCAATAGAGATTTCAGGGTTTTCAGTCAGTCATCGGCGCCCGCCCTCCCACTACTGACCCAATAGGCATCTCAGGGTTATCAGTCAGTCATCGGCGCCCGCCCTCCCACTGCTGACCCAATAGATATTTCAGGGCTTTCAGTCAGTCATCGACGCCCGCCCTCCCACTGCTGACCCAATAGGCATCTCAGGGTTTTCAGTCAGTCATCGGCGCCCGCCCTCCCACTGCTGACCCAATAGAGATTTTATGCCTTTACCAATGCCACCACACCTTCTTGCACCATAACCCTTCACACACACAGCTCTTCATTTATATAAGGACGCCACTCCTTCTTTTGTGCAAGTCGGTGGTTCCTTTTAGGAACTTTATAGGTGAATTTCTTGACTGCAGGTTAACATGACCCCTACTCACACAAGGATGATATCTTTTCTTATTACACAACTCTTAGGGCCTGTCCATCCCTTCTGGTAATACTTCACGTGAGCATAGATAGGTTGCTAATTCCCATACAGTCTCCTTGCGTATCCTTCTTCACTCTGCTCGTTAATGTGTAGTATCAATTTGCATCTGTGTAGGCTGACAACACAAGAAGGATAAGCAAACTCATCAGTATTGCTGTTCAATTCTTAACCACATTCCATATCATTCACTACCAAGTATTGAAACACCAGGAATGCATCCATTCCCTTAGGGTGTAGTCAATATTGAAAACCCTATCATGACCCAGCACCAGAAAAGGTGTGCACCCCCTTTCCGATGTGTGCCATGTAGGCCCTAATCATACTCAAGCAATCCGCAATGATATAAATAAGATAGAGCATGCTCTACATATTAACCCTAATAATTTAGACATGAATGTTCTTGTCTAGGGTCACAGAATACTCATTCATTTTGCAGATGTGTCTCACATGCCTTCTGGGCATAGCTTTACCATCTCACTTCATCGTTTACCGTCATGCCGTTTGGCTGAGACATTATCAATGGCGTTTCACCCGAAACCCACTTCCAAAGCATGGGATCCTTCCCATCTAGTTTGGCTTCTGCCGGTCATCACACATGGTCTTCCTGCAATGTGTCATCCTGGCACACTTCATCAAATAGCCAAACAGTCAGCAACATTTAGCAATAAGTTTCAAATATGATTGTTTCATAACCCATCAATAGCATTAATAATTAAATTCAATATGAATTTACAATTCTGTCTACTACAGAAATTGATTTCCTTATCCATGAGGCTATCCTCATATTGTTTGGCTCCTGTAAGTGACACCACTCTTCCCGTTATGGTCTTATGCCCGCTGCCATACATGAGCATCCACTTACAGCATGTCCTCCTGACACATTTCATATAAGCCAAACAGTCAGCAACATTTATTAGCAAAATTTCAAATCCAAACATTTACAAATCTGAGATTTACAACTGTCCTTACTAACAGAACTTAGAGCTCTTATCCATGAGATTCCTTCTCATAAGCTCTAGATCAAATTGTCACAGTCATATCATTCATACAACTCTGTCCTTCCACAGATCATTCTAGCAGCCCATGAAATGGTCCTAGAATTATCATCAATTCATCATTTCATTCATTATTTATTTTGCAATATCATATGCATCATCCCTATGCATTCATACAATGCATCACAAGATTTATAAAATCTCTTTAATGCACATATACTCAATGCTACCTTGCATTGTTTCATGAGTACTATGCATTCAGGCATATTATGGTCGAGACATGACTATCTCATATAACTTGCATTACCATAATCAAGACCCACCAGTCCTCACTTGCTTTGGTTATTAAGCACATAACCAACATACACATGGCAGAATATAAATTCATATGAATGCATTGAGATTTCTAAATAGTCATAGGGTGTAAGGATCATTTCCTTTACTTATCCACACATCACCAAGCTTGGTAGGTTAACAGTCCCAATCAGTATTCAATATCACATGCAAATTAACTCAACATAACTCAAACATAGTTGAAGAGATCTTACCAAATCCTCTTTCAACAGTCATGCACTTTGGCACCAATGATCATTACCTGCATGGTTACTATTAACATCGTCTGATGTTACCTGATCAGTTGGCCTCTTACCAAGGCTGCTCAGTCCTTTTGCCAACTTCATGATCATAGATTTGTTGCACCATCCTTTCTGCATAAGGTTGTTGGCTTCATACAACAACATCCTCAGCACATTTAGCCATGCTCTGTGTTATCTTTGGTCCTACAACCAATACCAACATCAATAGCGATTATCAATCACAATATTCTCCATTAATGGTTTATTGCATAAGCACACTCCATTATTCTACCAATATGCAATATCCCATTTATGCACAAGCATTTCTATACGCAATATGCAATGTTTGTTAAGATGCCCTCTAGTGCATATACATCTAGGTAGTCCCTTACATTTTTAATATTTTTATGCCATATGAAAATTTCATAATCATAAGTATGATAACAAACAGGGGTTTAAGGAATTCTTCCCTTTTCGGTCCCTCATCGTAACATGGAATTCCTTTTCCATATCATGCAATTGTAGAAATTGCCCATTTTGACTACAAAATTTGTTTGTCAAAACAACCGCTGGCACTCTTCTGCACTAAATATCTATGATATATGTAGACCTCATTCAAACTCTGGTCATGTATCATTGTTCCCTGCTGGACAAGCTTTCCAATTCCTGTTTTCATGCTTCATTCCGACATCAGGTGCGGAAACTGCATCTCTTCAAAAATGACAACTTTCACTACAATTCTGTCCATTTTACACAGTTGCATTTTGGGCCAGAATGCCAACTGTAGCCACCTGTGGAAGAAAATCTATGAGGAATCACAAAAACTTTTCTATCGAGCGGAGTTAGTCCATATAACAAGGAACACTCAGCAATTTACGGATTTCAATTCCGATGCACCGTTCATCTTCTATGAATTTCTGGGTTTTACTACTTCTCACTTTTCACATTTTTCCAAAATTCCAAATTTTGGGCCAAAAATGGCTATCTCCCAAACGGTGCATTTCTGGGAAATCTTCGTCTAACGGAATCTGTCTGTCTTAATGAGAATATGAAATGTCTAGTTCAGTAAAATTTTTGATTCCCACATCTAGGGTCACTTTTACTACCCACAAGCTTTTCAAAATCCCGAAAAAGTGGCCCGAAACAATGCTTTTTGTCCTTCTTGCTCACCCCGACTCCACATCCTTTGCAGTTTGGCTCCAAGATTTTGAACTTAACATCGTGCCTACTTCATGACTGCCTCATATCAATTTCGGCTCAAACCGACCTTCTGTCAAGCCTCGGGACTCTGTCCTTCAAAAGTCACTATTATCCAATTTCTGTCAAATCGGAGTGTAATGGGCTCGGGGTCTTCACTGGTTCTTTCATGGCCTTCGTCAATGGCCTCCGAGCCCCATAGGAATCATTCCATTCTGAGTTCGGATGCTCATGCTATCCAAAAATCAAGTTTTAGTCACTTTTTTTTTTTTTTTTTTCGGGGTGGGAAATCCCTCCGTAGCTGCGGGGCGGTTCGGCGACGGCTTCCGCAACTGCGGAGCGCTTGGCCGAAGCCTTCCGCAACTGCGGGGCGCTTGGCCGAAGCCTTCCTCAGTTGCGGAACGATTCGGCGAAGTCTTCCGCAACTTCGGAACGACTTGCCAAACTCTCCCGCGTTTCGGAGCGATTCGCGAAATCCTTCCGAAATTTCGGAAGAGAATTACTTCCGCAATTTCGGAAGAGAATTCCTTCCGAAAAATTCCTTTCGACGCCGACACTTAGAAAATTTTCTACTTTTTCGGAGCATTTCGCCGAATTTTTCCGCGTTGCGGGGCAACTCGCGGAATCTTTCCGCAAATTTCGGAAGAGAATTCCTTCCGAAAATTTCGGAAGGGAATTCCTTCCGCAAATTTCGGGGCGACTTCCCGAATTCCTCCGCGTCGCGGAAAACTTCACGGAATGCTTCCGCAGTTTCGGGGCAATTCGCCGAATGCTTCCGCGGTTGCGGAAGACATTCGGGAATTCTCCCCGAAACAGTTTTAAACGAATTTTTCGAAAACACTTAGGAATTTTAACAAACAGCAATCATCATTTTTTTGCAACAACACAGTATTCCAAGAAAAGAATTTGCACTTCTTCATTTAAGCATAAAACAACAAAACAACAAAACATCATAAGATGGCAAAGGTTGCCCATGTTCCTTTCTCTATTTCATAGAATGCCATCAATGCAATCAATGCAAGCAACTTGCAAAAATCCCCAACAGTCATGCGATCTTGAGGTTTCTTTAATGCATTTTTGTTTCAAATACAAAATGCATGAACACACAATGATTTGTATCTCTGTGAAGGGCCCAACAGCCGTAGTGTTGAACCTAGAGCTCTGATACCATTCTGTCACGTCCCCACCCATCACACCAGTGCAATGGAGAGGATCGTGAGGCTAAAACCGGGCATCTAGCCCCATAAACTTATAACCAAGCACTCACATGATTTAAAAGAGCTATGGGATGTATAATTAGGGGAGAAACACAACGGAAATAAACAATTTCACATCCATTATACAGTCAGTATTTTCATGTCATTCATCAATCTAAACAATATCAAACTATCAACGAGAATACTTATCTTAAATCAAGTAGTTCCCGAGCAACCAGCTACGCTTCTGCAACATTCCATCCAACCGTAGGCCAGTGTGCTCCTCAATCTCTCAGCACCACTGCCACCCCCGAGCTGGGCATGATCTCCACAAAGAAGGGGAAAACAGGCTCTCACATAGCCAAAGGTATATCAAAATCAGCCAAGCCAATCAGCAATTGGGTTTCTCAGGCTGTTAAGAGATGGGTGCATGCATCATCAAAAGCATACGTGTTGGGCATGAGAAAAATGCCTATACAGTGAAGTTTCCAACAGTGGGTTTCTACCAGTTCTAGAAAAACGTGGGTAGACTCAAACGAATTGGCCACTAGGAAAAATCGACTAGGAGAGCAACCCATTCCAGAAAAACGCCCCAAGGGCAAAAACGACCTCTCCCTCAGTCCAAAATCGCATCCCTCCCTCCCCAGCTGCTCCAAAATACCAAAACGAGTTTCTGGGCATGGAAAAACGCAGGGTTATGGCCAAAAAACGTGAGGGTAAACTTCAGGGAGCTCAAACTGCGTGAGAGGAAGAATGGCCATGGGTGAAGAATGGCTTTGGGCCAATTTCGTGGGGGTTTTCTTGCCCAACAAGCAAAAACACGATTTTCCAAATTGATGGCTTGCCCATGCACAAAAATTGACAGCCATACCTCTCCCATCCCAAGGCATTTATTGTCTCAACCAATCTTTGGAAGAATTAAATGATTGGGTGCATGAGACAAAATGGGTAGTTGGTGGTTTTATGGGTTTTCTCATTGACACCTGGATTAAAACCATTGGCTCAAGGGTTCGGTTATTTTCCCTCCCTCTTCCTTGTAAAGATCATGCCCCCATCTCTTTTGTTGCATTGCGTAGCTGGTTGTGGGTTTTCTCATTAAAATTGCATATTTACATGATGTCTGATTTTACATTGTGCACTGCTAGCACAAGGACCATATGCATCTATTCTAATTGCCGATACATAAAACGATAAGTCAGTGACGGGGCCTTGGCTTTGAGCTCCTCACCATGACTAAATGACAATATTTACATCATTTACAATATTAATGCAATAGGGTTAAGCTGGGGACGTTACAATCATCTATATAGCAGCTAGTAGCATGGATTTTCCAACTAAAGATCACTCACACATTCAAGCAAATCAAGATCATGACACTCAAATTCCAGAAGATCATGCATAATCTAAACATAGGTTCCATAAATCTATCTTTTTTGAGTTTTTTTTGGCTATTTTGATTATAGTAGCAATACTTAGAACACTGAAATAGTTAATAGGATTTTTTAAAGTATTATCCATAGCTCTAGTTTGATAGCCAAGACTAAAAGAACCAAACTTATGTTTAAAATTTGTTCTGGGTTTCCTTGAGGACAACTTTAACTCTAGATATTATAGCTGTATGTAAATCTCTTTTTTAAATATTAATAAAATCTTTACTAGTTTAAAAAAAACATATCCAAAAAATGTTTTGAAGATTATTAATTTCCAACAAATGACCAAATAAAAATGCAATAAAATGAGAAATTAAACTTGTACATAATCAACTAAATATACTAGAAAACATAAAAAACACTTCTAATACTAAATATATACATAACTTAAATGTAAGTAGGTGGACATGAATATAAATGACACAAATTTACAAAAGTATGCAACAAAAAATCAATAAAGAAATAACTATCCAAAATAAAAGGAAACTAATAGTTGTGTTCAATCTACATTGATGTATAACCAATGAAACAACAATATCACTGAGAAGCAAAGTTGCTTATTCCCTGCCATTTAACCACAAGTTTACTCGTAAATATTCCCATGCATTTAAGTAAATAGTTACTTGTAAATATGCCAATCTAAAATACTTTGTGCTTAGACTACTAGAACCAAATCGTTGCTCGATGAACTACACTGTCTGGGAAGCGAAGAACGACCCACTGTTAGACATATGATTTCAATGGGAAAAGTCTAAAAACTGCAATATCAATGTGAAATATCTGTTGCATATGGGAATTTATTGGCACAAGCAAAAGGCCAAGTCGATGGTTGTAGCCATCGTTCAGTTGTCAAGGCTTTTTCAATCTCATTCATGTGGGGCAATGGCAGAGCATGCACTAAGCCAAGGTTGGCATGCGATCCCAATATTAGGACTTGAGATTGAATGGGTTATTATTTTGATGAGATTTCCTCTATAAAGTACCATTGGAATTTTTTACTATGACTTGTCAAAATCTTAGAACTATGAAGGATACATAAATAATAAAGGACCTAAGATTGAATGGACTATTATTTTCAAACAACTCTTCCTATTTACTTGATGGCATAAAGTGCGAAGATTTTAAAGAAAATGTTCTTTTGTAGAGAGCTTGGGCATAGTTTGATAATTGTAAAAGGTTTATGGATAATTCCCACATAGGGAAGATTTTTCAAGCTTCAAGATGAACAGATAGGTGATGGTTGTAAAAAGTTTAAGAATGGCAGGAGGGTTCAGGATTAGTGATATGAAATGCTAGTGTTTTCATGTTAATTTTTCAATCACATTTTTGTAATGCATGGTTATTAAAATTATTATGGTTTTGATAAAAACATTGTAATAATATTTTTTAATTAATTAATTAATTTATGTTTTTGTTTCAATATGTATAGATATTATAATTAAATTGAATTTATTTAAAATTGAATTTGTTAGTTTTTTTCATTTGAATTAACTCAAATTATGGGTTTTGTTTTGCATCATCCATAGAGTACTATTAGGATGCAATAGCAAATATTGTGTATTAGATTTTCATTGGACTTATAGCCCCATAATTGAGAGCGAAAAGGGAATATTTTTTAATTGGAGAGAGGAAGAACTTATAGATTTTTATTGGACTTATCATCCCGTAATTGAGAGTGAGAAAGGAATATTTTTTAATGGGATAGAGGAAGAACTTATAGACAAACATGGTTGAAAGATTGATGAGAGATATAAGTAAGGTAAATGATAATTAAAGCTTTGCATGAAATAAATCTGGAATGTAATAAAAATATATTATACACAGCCGAAGCCATGAAATTCGTCTGGACTAGAGCAATAGCTAACACTCATCCAACTCAGGCACGATGCTTTATTCAATTCAATAGACAATCTAGAAAAATGCAACCTTGTCACAACCTTGTACATATAATGTTAATTTCTGTTTTTTTTTCGCAAGTCCTTCCCTATGGTTCTCAAGTCACACAAACTTGTTGAATTTTATGTCATGTGATCATTTTTTTATAATCAAAACCATTCTATGTTCATCATTTCATAATGATAACCATTCTTTTTAAGAAAACAACTCAAGCAAACAACTTATGACTTAGGGTTGATTTTTATTTCAGAAAATGGTTTTGATTGCAAAGTTTTCTTTGAGTTATAATTGAAGAAGCAGTTCCATAAAAGTAATCAAGAGAACTTCAATTTTTTCTGGAAGAGATAGGAATCCTTTCTTCCAATAAGTGTATACCAACAAAGTTTCCATATGTGTTGTATAGTCTCATGATCCTCTTAGGTTCTAAAAGTCAAAGAAACCTCAACATGAACATAGTAGAAAAGTATAGTATATATAAAATTGTCATTGAGTGATATGTGATCGAAAGAAATCCACATAATGGAATTTCATAGCATTTATTGTATAGAATAAGTAAATACCAGTTATCGGCATAATAAAATTGTATCAGCAGCACAAACGAAAATCAAGAATCTTTTTATTATTGGAAACATAGTTGTTCACCTCTATACAATAATTATTCTATTAATACAAACAGGAAGCAATAATCTTATTATTATTTGGTAAGATTTTCAATTGTGTACAGTAACTGCCAAAAAGCAATAATATCATCAACTATGTATGGTAATTGTCAAAAAGAAATTTAATCTTGTAACTATAGTCTGTGTGTACAGTGTAAATAACTGTAAAAAAGAAATAGTATCACTATTATTTACAACATTGTCATCTTATATTGTTATGGAAACATTATCAATTGTACCAATACCGTAACCTGTAGAGATGCAGCTTATGGTACATTGTTGGAAATTAATTCCAACAACCACATCATCTTCCTCAAGCAGGACATCATCTTCTCGGAGCAGTGATTTAAAGTGAAGGTGTATAAGCAGCACATCATCTTCCTCGAGCAGTGATTTTATGTGAATGTATACGGTGTATTAGCTGATATAATTAATGCTCCATAGCTTCTCAGAGAAGCCTATCCCTAGATGTTTTTAGGCCTTTCTAATGAACGAGAGAGTTCTCCATATGTATAAAACGGTTTTTGGTAAATGAAATGAACAAGGAGTTTCTGGGCATTGGGCCCGTTTATTATTTAGCTCCGCCCTCCTTCAATTGGTATGAGAGCAGGGAGATCCAGATAGAAGCATTGCTGAGATCCTATGCCGCTAGATTGAGCGTGAACTCCCACCTCTCGTTTGTGGCCTGGGTAGAACACAGACCAGGTTAGGTTGTAAATGTGAGAAACAGTCCAAGATACCCCGTGTACGAATAAAAGAAATTGGACAGAAGAAAAGGGGTGGCGTGTTGATTCTGGAGACCTCTTGTTGTAATGAATAGGAGGAGTTGTCGTTGGTGAGATAGAGACTCTTGCCGCTGGCTGAGTGTGTCCACTCCCGTGGTTTGAAGCAAAAGTTCAACCTCGTCTGCCATTACTCTTGACACTTGTGTGCCGTAACCTGTAAAAGGGAAAGAAAGCTGCAGAGGGTAACCATTGTGGACATTGGATTTGTGGGCTGCAAATATTTCCTGGGTTCTATGAATGAAAGAGGTGCCATTTATATGGATGAGAATGCAGAATCCTAGAGGAGGCTGTGTGATGAAGAGAGCCTCATCTTGGACCTCTTTGAAGAGTCTCGCGGGGACTTGTGTGCAACGGGCGAGATGATTTGAAGGGCCGTAGCCCATGGTAGAAGAACTCATTACGTTGTTGTGGAGAGCCGTTCTGGAAGAAATTGCACCCGTCGATGTGATTATCCTCATGCATTGTTGAGTGCTCCCTGGAATAAAGGGTTGAGAAACTGAAAGGAATACATCCTTGTTGTAGCAATTGTTGTGCTCCCATGGTTTAATGGTCGAGCTGACTCGTGGTTATCCTATGTACTTATGAAAGAGAGCTAAGAAGCAGCAGATGGAATTTGTGAAGGACGAAGCCTCAAGTTGAGCAGAAGCTCGGAGTAATTGACAATTGTAGCTGTGTGTGTGAAGAGTACTCAGGTAGAAAGGGTAATATTTTCGAATTGTTCATGTTTATTTTGTTGTTAGGAATTCAGTTGATGCTGAAATGTTGAGCTTGTTATGCTCATCCTGTTAAAGGAAAAAAAATGAATCCTATGTGTTGTAAGGGGGAATGTTGGCGTGCACACGTCATGCCACATCATGAACATAGGGATGTATGTACTTGGTAGTAGTTGGCATTGTAAATGTGTAGTTAATGCTTTGAAGCTTCCCGAAAAAGCCATTAGGTGGATGCTTTTAGATTTCTAGATCATTCAAGAATTCCTAATGTGTATAAAATTGTTTTTGGTTAATGAAATGAATTGACAAAGCAGTTTTGGGCAGTTTTCCCCTCTCTCATGGTGTCCTCACTGGGTTATTTTTCTATGTGTATTTTTGTCTTGGTAATAAACCCCCCACTGTCCGCTGTGCCCTCCTTCAATTGGTAAGGGGGAGAAGAAACCTTAACCAATTGAAGCTGTGAGTGTAAGCCTAAATGTTGTTTTAATATTGTTTTAAGAATTTCGACTAGAGTCTTTTCCCTACAAAGAAGTAAAAAGTCTAGCTGAAGTCAGCTCAAAGAATTGTTGAAAGAATTGAAGTTAGAAGGGTGAAAGAAAACCCTGAAAAGGTTTGTCTCGAAGGATTGTGAAAGTTTTAAAATGGAACATTTGGATACGAGTTTGGCATCCAAACTCTGCGAGAAGGAATGCAATGGTAAAAAGCCTGCATGTGTAGACACTGCAGTACAATGTGAAAATGGAATTGAGATTAAACCACAGTACGATGAAGAGAACTTCACTCCCAAAGAGCGAATTGTAGTCGAGATGGAAATAAAGTTGATAAATAGTTTGTTGACTGGTAGTGTTAACTTGCTTGGACAGATGGACCAAGTGGATGTGGATGAAATTGATATTTACGAAGCTGAGCTGAGATTTATTGAGTAATGGCTGGAAAATCCCATTCCTATTGAAGCACCCTGTAGGTTACAAGTGTTGATGTATATGTAACTTCGGAATGTATTTCACATATATGTATATTGTATTCCTATAGAGATGTTATTATTCCTCTATACGGAAGTGTTTGTATTCCTATAGCTGCTGTTAGGAGATTTCTATCTCTTATGCCTGGGTTGTATCATTGCTCTATCTATCTCTGAGGAAGTAATTGGGGTTTTTCACCTTTATGGTTTTCCCCAAGTAAACTCTGTGTCTCTTGTGTGCTTGCATTATTGTGTCCATGATTGATATGCTGTAGATATGCTGCACATGTTGTTCTGTGCGTTAAAATCCTAGATCAGATTGAAGTAAATTTTGAAAAATTAACATGGTATCAGAGCTAGCCTGAAAGAAGGCATGATATGGCATTTATGACACTTGTTGCACTTGCGATGCTAGGGATTGATATAGCAAAAACCAATCATCGTAGCACTTTCGCTATAAATCCATTTTGGCAAAGTTTTCAGATTTGAAACTTTTACAGGTCGAAGATCAGATCCCCATGTACCTTGTGTCCAAAGGAAAACTTCTAATTCGTTGTACTTTGTATTTTATGATCTGTACAATCTAGGATTTCTACATCTTCTAGATCTGAGTCATAAACAGGTGACCTAGGAAAAAAGGTCATAACTTGGGCTAGGAAGCTCCAAATGAAATTTTGTAAAAAGTGAAAAGTAGTGCACGGACTATACTTTCTCAGGTAACGTTTTCAGAGGCCGAAATTGAACCAGTGACACATGGCACACCGTACAAGTTCGCTCTCTTGTTTTATCCCATAAACATGTCACATTGCAAAACTTGGCATAAATATCTCTCAGAGAATCCAATTGAGGTCATACCTATGGGGTTGGAACGATGATAGGTCAGGATACCACAGGTAGGAGTTTCAGACCTTGTGGACTCATAGTTTCGGAGTTACATCAGAAACAATCAGGTGCATATTTTTGTCAAAACATAATTGGATTTTGAACACCTTGATTCATGGCTCCGGGAATTAGGGTTTCGGAGAAAGTTGGTATTTTTGTAATCGGAGACCACAGTTGAATGCTACTCATCAAAATAGAATTTTAGAGACCAATATCAAATTTTTTGGTTGGGTAGAAGGCCGGCCTTGATCAAACCCTAGTTAGGGACTTTGATCGGAAAAGTGGAAAATTAGGGCTTCTGCAAATGTTGGAATTTTTTAAGTCTGTGACAACGGCTGGAAGCTCCTCAAAAAAATTGAAGTTGAGAACTTTGGATCGAACCTTTTGGTTGGGCATAAGGGTGGGATTTATCAAACCCTAGTTCGGGATCCTATCTAGAAGATCCGAAAGTTTCAAGGCAATTTTGAGGGGTGAAACTTTGCAGTTTTCAAATTCTGAGTATACCGGCTTGATCAGCTCATCAAGGCGCATCTTTCTATCCTTTCAGAAGTTTGAAATTCAAAGTTTGAATTTTTAGGGTTTCTCTGGCAAACCCTAATCCAGCTCCAGATCCAATTTCTGCAAATCAAGTGGATTGGGTTAATCCTAGAAGAAAATGGATTGGTCACCTGCATAAGTGAATAAGTTTTAGTTTCATAGGAAGATAAGGCTAAGGCCTTACATAGGAAGATTACAAGCAATCTCGACAGGTATGACTTATCGAGGTATGTTTCGAGATCTATTCATGATTAAGTTTATGGTATGTTTGTCTTCATTAAGGTTAGTACAATATTGATTAACTTTAGACTTGTCGTATCACCTTAATAAAATTATGAATGCACGATAGAAGATATTCATTGATTAGGGTTTTGACACTTATGATTGTACTAATGCATTGTGGTGTTGTATGAGGTTGATGTTGTCTGTTGACATGAAAGGTACATCAAGAAAGACAAATCATGTTCTAGTTCAAGAACATATGACCATGGTGACATGAAGAAAAAGGCTCATCCATTGCCATGGATCACATAGAAGATCTACTTATGAGGTATGTATAACTTGGTTCTATAATGGTTAACCTATGAGATATGCAGGTTAGTAGCACAAGTCACTTAAGAGAACAAGAAGACATCATGTGGGTATGTTAGACAATAACCAGCTAACATATTAATCCAGGTATTTTTTTTCTATATCAAGTTAGAATCCTACCTTGTGTTACAATCTCTTATATAAGTATACATGGCATGATTGATAATGATTATTCATAGGTTTGAATAAACATGGGTGTATGCATATTATGATGATATCACTAACCAGAAGAGTCATGAAAGTATAGGTTTGAGTAATCACGGGTTTAGGCATATTATGTTTCTTACTTTAATTTATGATATGACTAACCATAAGAGTCCTTGAATACTAATGCTTATTATTTCTGTTTGAAATGATCATGACTATACATGCTTAAGATTATTGTGTTTTGATAGTATTGAGAATATACTAATAAATGTATGATTATGTATGATATCTCGAGGATATCACAATAATGATACTTGTAAGCATGCATAGTGATCGAGGATGGATATAAGTTCAAGGACAAGTAATCCAAGAAGCAAAGATCAAGAGGGAGCACACTCCAGTAGTTTTTGCAAGGATGCAGATATTCAGAGGGAGTTGACCACTTTTCACAATCCACATCAGAATGGAGTTGCAAAGATTCAGAGGGAGTCCACCCAACAACCAAACAAAGATAAGCATTGGAATTGTCATTTCTTACATATTTGTTTGTTTAAATAATGTTGTTCAATGATGTATATGCTTATGTTCCTAGACTTAGGTTGTGTATTATGCATATTAGAATAATTGCATTAATGAAAAGTATACTACTAATATGCATGTGAAGGGTAAGTGGACTATGGCATTGTACAACATTCCATTGCTACTTATCTAGAATGAAACCTCTTTGCTAACATGTTGGGAGTAGTGCAAACTCTTAACAATGTTCTGGTAGAGATTGGAAGGCATCTAGAAAGTTATAGGATATGGATGAATGTTGTATTGAAGCATTGGCTAAAATAATTGCATGAATGTATGACATGTTTCTTTATGTGTAAGAATTTGTTCTGAAAACTATGAGATGTTTCTAATCATGCAATTTAACTTGTTTTGTAGGAAAGATCGTATACCTTCACCTACAAAAGAAGGACTACAACATTTGTTCTAGCAACAAAGATATCTATTGAAGATATTGAAGATATTAAAGATATTGAAGTTCCCAAGATCTAGGATGAAGTAATGGAAGAATGCCATGAATAGTTGATCATGAAGAATGATGTTTGGGATGTAGTCCCAAGACCTAAAGGGAAGTCTGTTGTGACTTCCAAATAGATCTATAAGATCAAGCATGCTGCAGATGGTAGCATGGAGAAATACAAAGCGAGGTTTGTAGCTCGTGGCTTCTCCCAGAAAAAGGGATTTATTATGAAGAGACTTTTGCTCCTATGGCCAGATACACTTCCATCAGATCAGTACTTTCTTTGACTGCAGTGATGAAATGGAAGATACACTAGATGGATGTCAAGACAGCTTTCTTGAATGGTGTAGTCGAAGAGGAAGTGTATGTGGAGCAGCCACTTGGTTTTGAGACACATGACGGGAAGTCATATATGTGTAGGACTTGGTATGGTAGGATGGACAGTTTTCTATCTAGTTTGGGCCTTACCAAGAGTAAAGTGGATTCCAACCTTTACTACAAAGTTGAGGAAGGCAATCCAGTGATACTACTTTTTATGCGGATAACATGTTTGTTACAGGTGAGGACAGTTTGATTTCCGACACACAGCGGAAGCTTGCTGCCGAGTTCGAGATGAAGAACTTGTGGATGATGCACTACTTTCTAGGCATGGAGGTGTGGCAGAGTGTAGATGGAATATTCCTTGGACAAAAGAAGTTTGTAGTAGAGATCCTAGAGAGGTTCGAGATGATGGACTGCAAGGACATGGCCACATTTATGGCATCGAACCTGAAGCTTCGGTGTGATGCTTCATCTGATCCGATTGATGTCACTGTGTATCGTTAGATGATTGGGTCCTTGATGTACCTGACGAACACGCGACTAGAAATTTTCTTTGTGCTGAACACATTGAGCCAGTTCCTGACAGATCCAAGGAGTGTTCACCTGGTTGCTATAAAGCATATTCTGAGGTACCTGAAGGGTACGGTTGATTATGGGCTCAAGTATGAAGCGAATAAAAAGTTTAACCTGGAAGGTTATGTTGATTCGGACTGGGCGGGCAGTGCTACAGATAGGAAGAGCACATGTGGGTGCTGCTTCAGTATGGGATCAGGTGTGATCTCTTAGTTTAGCAAAAAGTAGTCCTGCGTAGCACTGAGTACAGCTGAGGTAGAGTATGTTGCAGCATGTTCGACTAGTTGTGAGGCAGTATGGCTCCGGAAGCTACTGTCTGAGTTATTTGATCTCCCGTTGGAGGCTACTGGTATCTTTTGTGACAACCAGAGTTGTGTGAAGCTGTCTAAGAACTTGGTGTTCCACGACAGGTTGAAACACATTGAGATCAAATATCACTATATCAGGGATATGGTGCAGAGAGGAGCAGTGAAGCTCCTGTATGTTGCGACGGATGAGTAGGTTGCAGATGTGTTGACGAAACCACTAGCCAGAGTGAAGTTTGAGTACTTCAGAGAGAGGCTTGGTGTTCTTCAGATTGATGACAATTCAAGGAAGAAGTGATGGACACATTTGCAGGAGCCATTCCGAGCATGGTGAGAGGAGGATCCTTCCATGGCTATGGATATAAGCGTTGGATGATGAGCATCAGGACGATGCTCCAGTTATTGCTCTATATGTGTATATATGCATCATGTTGGATGCTTGATATGATCGGTTGGATCATTTATATGTATATGTATGTATGCTGGATATGATCAGCTGGATCATTTAAATGTAAATGTATGTACGCATCATGTTGGATGATGGATATGATCAGTTGGATAATTTATATGTATATGTATGTACACATCATGTTGGATGCTGGATATGATCAGTTGGATAATGTGTATATATCTGTAGATGTATCAGGTGGATACATTGTATGATCAGGTAGATCATGTATGTTGATATGTATTAGGTATGATCAGGTGGATCATGTATTTGTATATGTATCAGGTGGATACATTGTATGATCAGGTAAATCATTTATGATGATATGTATCAGGAAGATACTGTGTATGCATTGTATGATCAGGATGATCATGGATGACGAGCTTCAGGATGTTGCTCCAAGATGACATGTAGCAGGATGATGCAGTGTTGATGATCAAGATGATCATGTGTACATCAGGATGATGTATGGTGAGTATTAGGTTGATACTCTGTGTTCGTGGACAGGTTGTGCAGATGAGCATGCAAGTAGACCTGGGAGATCTGGACAGGATGAAAAAGGCCTCAGATGCTCTTTCAAGGCATTGATCTGGGATGACATGTTAGTAGACCTGGGAGATTTGGATAGGATGAAAAAGGCCTTAGATGCTCTTTCGAGGCATTGTCCTATGGCATGTAAGTAGACTTGGGAGATCTATACAGGATGAAAAAGGCCTTAGATGCTCTTTCGAGGCATTGCCATGACCACATGTAATCATACCTGGAGATCTGGGCAGGATGAAAAAGGCCTCAAATGCTCTTTAGGGTTCTTGCTTGGAAAGACACCCTTTTAAGGTTTTGTGGTAGGAGTCACATGTAATCAGACCTGGAGATCTAAATAGGGTGAAAAAGGCCTCAGATGCTCTTTAGGGTTCTTGCTTGGCAAGACACCCCTGTAAGGTTTTGTGAGTTTCACATGTAAAAGATCCTGGGAGATCCTATAGGTCAGAGTTGTGTACCCGTAACAGCCTTGGATGCTCTTTCGAGGTTTTGTGATGCACGTAATAAGTCTTGAGGATTCCACAGTATGGCCAGTGATGATGAAGACCTGCAGATGGTGGGCCTACACTCAGTATGAAAAAGGACTGGCTCTGTAGAACTTCCTATGATGAGTAGATTCAGAGATTGATTGAGATAGCAGCAGTAGTGATGATGACGATGATTCGATGACAATGATCTAGATAAGAAGACTTGTGCTAGAAGACCTATGTCGAGAAATACCTTCCTAGTTAAGATGGAGTGTTGATGTATATGTAACTTCGGAATGTATTTCACATATATGTATATTGTATTCCTATAGAGATGTTATTATTCCTATATACGGAAGTGTTTGTATTCCTATAAAGATGTTATTATTCCTCTATACGGAAGTGTCATCATTTATATTGTAAGTGTCGTAACTTATACTTGATGGAGTATTAGACCACCTTGATTGGGTCGGCCTTGTATAAGTCATGTGGGTCAAAGGGTTATTAGACCACGCTATTAGGGGTCGTCCATGTGGGTCAAAGGGTTATTAGACCACTCTATTGGGGTTCGGCCCAGTCAGCATTATGTTATGTGGTTAAGTTAAGGCCGACCTAGTAAAGGTTATTAGGCAAGTCAAGTCAAGCATAAATAGAGTGAGGGAGGCACTCTATTTGATCATTTCTATTCTCACACACACTCTTTGGAGAGTGGCTCACTTGTGGAGGAGGAGAAGCTACTGCTAGGAGATGTCTATCTCTTATGGTTGGGTTGTATCATTGCTCTATCTATCTCTGAGGAAGTAATTGGGGTTTTTCACCTTTATGGTTTTCCCCAAGTAAACTCTGTGTCTCTTGTGTGCTTGCATTATTGTGTCCATGATTGATATTCTGTATATATGCTGTACATGTTGTTCTCTCAGTTAAGATCCTAGATCAGATTGAAGTAAATTCTGAAAAATTAACAGCAAGTGCAGCAGACCAAGTTGCCAGAGTGCAGATGAATGAAGAAAATCATGCTTTATTTAACGTTTTAGCTCAGTTTATTTGTGTAGGTTTTAATTGCAGTGTTAAAGTTGCAAGAGCTAAAGTATTGAAGTTTCCATGCAACATTTACAAGAAGAATAAAGTTAAAATGAAGATTCCAACACATAATTGGTTCAAAGTTGTGCACTATTGGAAAATGAAAAAGAAAATGACCTGTTGTTTCGATGAAGATAATATTCGAAGAAATTTTGTAGTTTTTTTGTTGTTTTGAATTTGCTGTAGCAACCATGTATGTCCTGGTAACTTGAAGTCCTGTTTTTTAAGAATGTTGATGTCGGTTGAAGCCACTTTTGGATGATGGATGAATTTCATGTTATTTGTTGCTAAAAGAATGAATGTTGTTTCTTGAACGTTGTTGCCTTGTAATATTTCTTTGTGTGATCCTCCGCCATTGATGAGTGGTTTGTTGAAGTCTGCCACCCGTGGGGAAGGAAGAGCGTAGAGTGAGCCTCCGCCTTGAGTATGCAGTTGAGAAAGCATCTGCAACAACAGAGCTGCCATAAGAATATCTAAGACATGAGAGCAATCTGATGATGAAGACTCATGAACCAGTAGCAACATTGATGAAAATTTTGAAGTTCCTTGTGACTACATGTAAGGTGCCTAACTGAGACTTTAGACTAGCAGGCTATGATTTTTGGTAAGGTGTTTAGTTGTAATTGTGGCTATTGAAATTAAGGGGGGGTGTGGAAATTAATTCCAACATCCACATCATCTTCCTCGAGTAGCACATCATCTTTCTCGAGCAGTGAGTTGACGTGAATGTATACGGTGTATTAGCTTGTATTATTAATGCTACATAGCTTGTCAAAGAATCCTATCCATTAGAGAAGCCTATCAGTACATGTTTCTAGGCCTCTTGAATGATCAAGAGAGTTCACCATATGTATAAAATTGTTTCTAGTTAATGAAATGAACAAGGATTTTCTGGTCATTGGGCCCATTTATTATTTCGTTGCACCCTCCTTCACACACTACACAAAAGGGAATTAAAGGCATAAGAAAAAGATGGAGGAATGCAATCGAGCATTACTTGGTTCCACTTGCTGTAAGAAAATGGTGCTCTCTCTTTAAGAAACAAGTAAGAAATCTAGTTGAGGGAAATCGAATGATAATTCAAAGTTACAATCTATTTTTCTATTCATTATATAGAAATAATCTAGCATTACAACAATTATATTGTGTGAACATGGAATTATAACTCGTAAATATTTCTAGTTAATTTATATGCAATAACCTATCCCTTTAGTGGAAAATTGTCACAAATGAACCAACACATCATCTACATAAGATGCATATAAAATAGTGAGTAAACTACAAACTTAACAAATGAAAAAAATGTAAATTATTACTCGCCAAATTATTCATGGTTATTTTGGTGGCCGAGAATTTCATTCTGTAGTACCCATACAAATGGCTATTGGCTCACCTCCAAACCCAATGCCAAACAATACAAAGCAGTGGCTCACCTCCAAACCCAATGCCAAATAATACAAAGAACTAAAACCACTATCAAACAATACAAAGAACTGAAGTCATTGCGTGATTCTCTATCCATTTGATGCAACCTGAATCTTCTTCAGCATTTACGTCTGACCTGAGAAAATGTGGTGGTTCCCCTCAAACACTTAAATGAATAAAATGGATGAATATTAATCATATATCTGAAAGATAAATATCCTAGATACCATCCTACTTCTAGGCATGCAAAATGAATGGGATTAAAACCAAAAGTTCAATTGAGTCATACATTTCCCTCTAGTCCAATTTCTAAATCTAGTGTCCAAATTGAATATCCTAGCAAGCTTCAAATGAATTCAATCTCAATGCTTAGCCTGAGCTAATCGGTTGAGCGAAATCCAATCCATTATATAAATTTTCTTCCTCCAGAAGTAAAAGAAAAAAAACCGTAGATAAAGTTGATTGGTAACATGCAAACTCGATCTCCCATTTCCATATGTGGTAGTGGGAAAAAAATAGGAGGAGAAAGATACATGGGTGAGTGCAAACTAATGAGGGTCACTTTTGGCGCGTTAGATGCAATAGAAAATAGAAAAATCAGCCATCCCTTAACTTCATTTTTTTGACATACTTACACAAGATATCTTGCATTGAGTAAAAAAGATGAAATGTAGGAAATTCAATCATGTTTCCGAATATATACGTTTTATGTATTGAAAATTTACATAACTATGTCAAATTTCATGTTTTCTAATAGTCACCTTTTATTTTTTTGGCAAATGATAAGGTATATGTTTTTGTGGGTGCATCCTTTGAGTGCCTCAATCATGGTTTTGGGCTACCAAAATTGGTATACATGTATAGAACCCATAGCACTAGTGCAACACTATTCTTCCAAAATTAAATGTTTAATTTTTAAATTTATTTTTAATTATTTAAGTGATCAAACCTGGAGAATGGTACGTCAAATGTGGGTGTAATATTTGAAGGCCTTAATGCAGTTATTTCGACTTGTATTTTTTATAGCATGTAAAGGTCGGTGTCTACTAGTGCAACATACATTTTTTTTAAATGGTTGTGAATTGAAAAAGTTACGGAATAAACACTAACAACATGTTTTTTGACTTAAGGAGTGATGACACAATAAAATTAGGAAACAAATATAAAAAATTAATATTGTTTTTAGAAACATACATATTTGGAAATATGCATAAAAAATGCTATATATGACTAAAATTTCGTAAAAAATGGTCATGTATGTCATGCTGTAGAGAGCAGTGAAAGATAGGCATATTGAGAAAAATGGTGGAAATGCCCAATTAGCTATGGTTTAGTAAATTCCATAGCATAGGTTTGGAAAGTCCAAACCAACCACATAGGATTGCGGATGACATGCGGGCACATGAGAAAGGGGTTATTAGGTGCTCAGGAATGCGTGCGTATTATGTTTAAATTCAAATATTTGTTTCACGCGCTTGGTGTAGAAGAAACACTCGAGTATTTTTGTATATCCAAAATGCTCGAGCGTTATGAACTTCATAAATTATGTTTTTCAGTGTTGAATGGAGATAAAGGGGGTGAGAGAGAGAAGAGAGATACAAGAGGGGGGGCAAGGGACATAAATTTAAGGAGTTGGGGAGAGTAATAATAAGGGAGGTAAATTAAAGGCCTAAAACCATAAGTCCTAATCCCAACCCCCCTAAATACCTACACCCCTAAGCACCTAATCCCTTAACAAATAATCCCTTACCCCATTAATAGTTGATCCCTAAATCCCTTAACCTATAAAGGTATTACTCCGTAGAGCCCGAGTCCATTAATTAACCCTTTATCTCCCCTCACTGTTTTCCTTATCCTCTAATTCTCTAATCCTTTAACACTATAATACCTTAGAACTTAATTCCTAACCTCTTAAAACCTAACCCCCTAAGCCCAGAGTCCTTAATCCCTTTAAACCTAAATCCCCTAAGTGCTGAACCCCTTAATTACTTTAATTTTTTACTTGTAATCCTTTAACCATTAGCCCTCTAAGCTCTAGTTTACCCTATATAGGTAAAATAATTATTTTTCTCTACACTATGTTTGCATGTGCGACCTCCCTTGTGCTAGTATTCCCTGCATTTGCTTTTGCGCTCTACATTTTCACGTGTGCTCTTCATTTGCATGAGAGCTTTATGTTTGCTTGAGCTCTCTCCCTCTAGATTGATCTCTCCTCTCTCATCTTTGACATTCTTGCTTGGGCTTGTGCATTAGTCTCTTTAAGCTCTAATTTACCCCTTATAAGTCTATAACCCTTTAACACCTTCACCATTAATTCATAACCTCATAAGCCCTAACACGCTAACCACGGATCACTAAATCAATTAACCCCTAAGGCCCCTAACCCCTAAACCCCCTAGCCACTTTATCTCTAATCCCACATCCCCTAACCCCTAATACCTAGTCCACCCCTAACCCTTAAACAGTCTAACCCATATTACTTAAAGCCCAAATCCCTAAATCCCTAAGTCCTTAACCCTAGAAATAATTAAACCTTTAAATTATTTGCTCTTAACCAATAAACCATTAAAGCTATCCCCCTAACCATTGATCCCTAAATTCCTTAACCCCTAATTCTCATTACCCATAAAACCCCTATCTGCTTAACCCACTAACCCATAAATATTTAAACTTGATAACAACTTTATTCCCTTACCTCTAAAAACTCTAACCGATAATCCCTAAAGCCAAAAACCCATAAACCCCCAGAAAATACTAATTCCTCATCTCTTAGAAGCCATTAATCCCTTAACCCCCAAGACTTTAATCCTTTAACCCCTTGACACTTAACCCTTAACCAACTCAACCCTAACATTCTAACCCTAGAGCCCTAAAAACCTTAGCCTATAAATCTGCTAACCCTTGAAGTCCTTACCTCTTAAATAACCACCAATCCCCTAACCCTTATGTCCTTATACAGTAAACCCCTCAGCCCTTAATTGTTACAAACCATTAACAATTAAACCCTTCACCCTTAAGGCTTAACCTATTGAACCCTAACCCCCTAACTTGGTGCCATCAATCCCCTAACCCCTACAGCCCCTAATCAGTACTAAACCCCTTTATCTCTAAGCACTTATCACCCAAAAACTAAGCCCTATTTTATCCACAAAAACTTAATCCCTTAATGTCTAACCTCTAAAACCCTAACCCCCTAAACCTGGATCCCTTAAACGATCCATATAATGATGACCTAACCTCTAAATCTTTAAACGTGTTAACTACTTTATCGCTTTACCTCTAAATGCTTAACCCCTAACCCCTAAGTCCTAGTTAACCCCCATAACCCTAAAACCCCTAACCCACAATCCCTAAATCCCAAAACCCATACATACCTAGAAACCAATCCCAGATCTCCTAAAATCCATTAAGCCCTTAAACCCCAAACCTTTAATACATAAACCCCTTGACACTTAACTTTTAACTAACTCAACGTTAACATCCTAACCTTAGAGCCCTGAATCCCTTACCCTATAAATCCCTTAAATACTAATCCCCTTGACCCCAAACCCTTCACCCTTAATGCTTAAAATCTTGAACCCTAACCCCCAAACATTGGTTCCCTCAATCACTTAACCCCTAAATCCCCTAACCCCTAAACCCCTTTATCTCTAAGCACTTAACAGTGAACTCCTTTAGAAGCCCTGGTTTATCCACAAACACTTAATCCCTTAATGTCTAACCTCTAAAACCCTAACCCCCTAAACATGGAGCCCTAAATCCCTTCCCCTAAGCCCCTTGACCCCAAACCCCTTGACCCCTTAGGCCCTAACACCAAAGCCCTATTTAACGTCCTAACCCATACAACATGAAGCCCAAAACCTTTTGAGATAAGGAGGGATCTAGGGAAATAAATGAAATTTATTTTCTTGGGAAGAAATTATTAAATAAGGTTTTGAGGAAAATGCAAATTGTGTAGATTACCATAATGCTAGCACATTTATTGATGAAGAAACGCTAGCGCGTTTTCTGCCATTAGACGTTATGTAGCCATGAACCAAACATATTTATTGGAAATGAATTCTTTAACATAGAAGGAACGCACGAGTGTTATAGATTTAAGAAACTCTAGCGCATTTTGTAAATCCATAATGCTAGTGCATTTTGAATCTACAAAATTCAGCTGAATACTCTGCCTATTTCATCCCCGAATTTTTCGTTTTGTCTCCTCGAAAGCACTGCAAAGAAACCTGCACAATTGAGGACAATTGAGGAAGCTTGATACTGTATGTTCATAATTACACTTGTTCACAATCATCAAGCTTGAAGAGGATTTTACAGTTAGCATTGGGAATTGATGATTCTACATTCACAATTAGCAAGCTTGAAGAGGATTGTACATTCACAATTAGCAAGCTTGAAGAGGATTCTATATTCGCAATGAAACAAACTTGAGTAATTTATGTTCATAATTGCAGAGGAACTGGCATTATGAATTGAGCAAACTTGAATAATCTAAATTCATGTTTGAGGAAGAATCTATATCCGCAATCAAAAGCAAGGTTGAAGAATTTCCATCCACAATTGATTAAGTATCTATATATTCACAATTTCAGTCAAGCTTGAGGAATCTATATGAACACAATTGAAGAAGAATCTACATTCACTATTGAGAAATCTTGAAGAACCTATATTCACAAATGAAGAATTTTCTATATTCACAAGTGAGGTAGAAGTTACTTTCCCAATTGAGCAAGCTTGAGGAATCTATATTCACAATTGAGGAAGTATCTATATTAACAATTGAGCAAGCTTGAGGAATCTATATTCACAATTGAGGAAGTATCTATATTAACAATTGAGCAAGCTTGAAGAACCTCTATTCACAATTGAGAAAGAATATGGATATTCATAGTTTAGCACACCTCTAGAATCTATTTTCTTAGTATTTCTCATTGTGGTCAGGGTAATTCACACAATCGAACCAGGAAATCGACAAGGAAAGAGAAGCTTCAATAAACCATGGAATAAGTTAGAGAAAAGAAAATATTGGACATGTGGAATCGAAGGCATTCCATGGAAACTCATCCAATTCCAACCGTAGATGATGCCACTGTCGTTCCTACTCATCCACGACAAGAAAAAAGAAAAAATTGAGTATAGGGGCCCTCGATTTCAACAACATTTGATTAACAAGCAACCGATGGTACTAGTCAAGAAATAAAACGTAGGTGCTCATTGGAGGATGTTTCAATTCCCACATCAACTCAACCTCAGACTATGGTAGCGAATGGCTTTTTGGGTAGCGGTTATACAAGTGATGAAATTAGGGAGGCATTGAATGCAGGATTTATAATGGAAGAAGCAAATGTTATGGAGACCATCCAAGAGAAAGTCCAATTTCCCACATCCAACTACCAACAAGAGAATGAAAGACAAGAGGATCCTATTGAAACGTCGAAGCGTACTAGTGATGTTGTACATGCTCCAGTTCCAACACCCTTACCTCCATTAGAAACTACAAGCCAAAGAACTATGAAACATATACAGGTTGACGAAATTCTCATTACTTCACTTGAAGGTACATTGTTTAAACGCACTATTTCTTATCAAACTCGACAAATACTTGATAAACTTTTTTATTCTAAATGTGATGGGGACAAGTGCAAATTATTTTTATCATTGTTAGAATCTAGGTCTATGGTTGCTTTCTGAATAATGTTAAGGATAAATATGGCCAAAAAGTTAGAACCAAGTTCTCATATTGTTAAAAATCTAGTAGATGCATTTAGTACAATTGGAAAGAAATCTCGCTCAAAGGATCACAATGCGGCTCACCCTGTGTTGTCACAATCAATCGTGAACAAAAACACTAGGTGCTTCATTTTCTTAAACCTACCTCCAAAATTATTAATTTGAATGTCAAGACACTTCGTAGGTATTGTGTTAGAAGAGAAAAACTTGAAACCGGTCAAACAGATGTTTGGGTCTTCATTGGAAGGTTTCCATGCTCTGATATGAAGCTCATTGATGTGGTAAAGGGATTAGTGCAAGCTTTTTGGAATGACAACACTAGACCTTCTTCCAACCAAAAAGATGTATTAAAAATTGAGACGGGGTTCAAAGGATCAGGAACCACACATTTAACATTTTCTTGATATGATTCAAACCGAATTATATGAGAGATTTAGGACTGAACACAACGAACTTAACTTGGGCTAAAGATCCTTTGAAAAATGCAAACCATGGTATGTTAAAATAAACACAATTTGTAACACATGTTGTTGTCAATACTACATTGAGTATGGTTACTATTATGACACATATGCATATATTTTTTGTGTACTGCATAACACTCTTGTGTAAAAATGCTCAGCTACATTACCATCGATGTCATCTAGAAACTTTATTCAAGAATTTTGTGTAGCAGGCCAAACAATTGCACATTTTATCAAAAAACTTGCATAGATGGGACATGCCCAAGGTGTGGTGGATTGGCATTATTGGAAAAATGCATACATGTGACTGATGAGCTTGAAATTGGGAGGAAGGAGGTGAACTTGTAGTCATTCAAATATGTCACGTATGATATTGGTGGAGGGAACGAAAGAAAAAAATACAATTGGTCACTTCTTAGGTTGGTAATGAGTTTTTGAATACTATTTTTTCTTCAGATTGCAATTTCATATGTAACAATCTATTGATATATGTCTTTATTGTTGATATACTAGGTACGAGTTTGTGACTTCATGGAGGAATTCTTTGAAAAGACACAACAGTATGTAAAGCATGTACATGTGGTTCGTTGGAAAGATGAGCAGTTTAGAACGTGTAGGGATACATTTCCTATTGGGACTATCCTGTCAGTGGTCGATTTTGTAGAAAAATACACTGTTCAACCGCAAAATGAGATTCAGAGTCAATACTATCACTCAGACCAGGTCAACATAATGGTCCATATCACCTATAGACATGGGGCTGATAGTACTGGAGACAACAAGGTTATATTGAAGAAGTATCGCTTCTACATAAGTGATGAAAGGTGTCACGACTTGGATTTTGTACAACACAACTTCCAAATGTTCTGCAATCACTTGAAGGAAAACAGTATACAGATGTAACAACATTGGATTTGGTCTGACGGTTGTGCAGGGAAATTAAAAAATGCTTGTGTCTTCCAATTTTTGTGTATGCTCCACAAAAGGCACAAGGTGCCACATATTTAGAACTATTTTGAGACCAGACACGGAAAAGGTGAACATGATGGAGCAGGTACGTGCATCAAGACTGCATTATGCAAGAAAGAAATGAATTTCACAAATGTATCACTCATCCAAGAAGCAAAAACCATCATTGAATGGTGTTCTTTAGTCACGGGGGAGGGAGCAAGAAGACAAGAAGATCAGTCAACCAAGAAAGCACATGTGCATAGATATTTTTGGGAGGTGGTGGATGTAGATCGATCACAGTTATATGAGTGCAAGATCATCTAAGGAACTCATGCATTTCATTCAGTTAGAACGTCAGACAATGCTATACTTGAAATGTGGACAAGGAAACTCTCATGTTCTTATTCTCCATGTAGTAGTGGTGAATGGGACGAATGTGAATCCACAGATTGGTTTGATAGATGGGACCATGTATCACTCCCCATTGGTCGACAAATAGCTACAAAATTATCCCAGTTGGAGGAGTACCAGTGAAGTATTTCACGAGACTATGATCACATATCAGATCTCATACAACAAGGTTCGATTAATATTTTTATATTTTTGATATTTTTTACAATTAGTTGTGTCTAGTTAGTTGAATGAAACGTTGGCACTATATTTTCTCCAGGGAACATATACGCAGTGGTTTCCCTGAAATGTAATGCATGGTGCACCGACTATTGGCTGGAACATTGCGTGGAGGGGAAGAAAACCCTAAATGTCCCATTACAGGACTCTGAGGCCAATGATTTTTCGATTGGGTCGATGATTATCAAAGGAGAATATTTGAACCAGGTTTCCGACTCATCAAATAGAAAAGGGTATACATATGAAGATTATAGAACAAGTGATATTGTATACAAACTTAGTTATTTGCACAAACCTCCAGCTACAAATAATTCCATGGAAGAACTCATCAAAGGCATGATACTTATTTCCTTACTCCGAGCACGAGAGGTTAAAGGAAACCCTTGGTATTCAAGGTGATCTTGATGGTCTAGTCGAATGACCATAGGTGGGTAATATGGCATGTGGTTTGCATGTTATATTATGTACTATGTTATAGGTGTATGGTGTACATGTATGTTATGATTTTTTTTCATGGTCTCATTGAGTATTGACATTAACATTTTGACTATTGCAGCCATACATTGATAGCTTGATAAATTGCATAGACTTGGTACAACTTGATAAATTGCACAAGCTTCGTCATGGATTTGTTTTTGTTTTTTTTTCTCCCATCTAAGTACACCATAATATCTGCATCATCATGCCCATTTTCATGCTCACTATCACCATTACCATCTCCATGCTCATTATCACTATCCCCATGGTTGTTGTCGCCATCACCATGACACCATGAACATCACCACCGTGCTCTTCCTACCCATGTTGTCACCATCACCATCCCATTTTTCACCATAATATTCTCATCCCTCATCCACACAAATACAATTGTTATATACCTAACTTAGAAACCTAGAAACCCAAACCACAAATATAGAAACCTAATCTAGCCTTAGAAATCTAGTCTACCCTAGAAACACAAATATAACCTTAGCAACCTAATCCATAACAATAGAAACCTAAACCATGCCAAAAAACCTAGTCATAATCCTAATATATATGCATGCAAAAAACAAATAGCAACCTAATCCTAATATATGCATGCCAAAAAAACTTCATATATTCATGTGCATCCACTTGTATCTAAACCATTGTGATACAAATATGCACAAGAGTCCAAGAAACAATAATTTGTATTCTAAATTCCTAGCCTAGAAACTCTCGAGCCTAGAAACCCTAGTTTGTAGCCTAGAGCCTACTTTGTATTAAAAATCCTCGAAACCCTAGTTTGTAGCCACTAAGTATCGTTGACCAATCGCCAATATCAATTATTCATTGTCATTGTTTCCCAAATTGGTCCTTCACCATACAGTAGTGAATCGATATGTGATTTGTTTGTGTGAGGGATTTCTTACTTGGTGTTCAAATTGTATGGAAATACCCCATTTTAGGAGAACAAGTGAACTCTCACCAAACTTCCTACCATGGAAATGAATCATTGGTGCATGATCTTCCATAACCACTTCATCCATATTAATGCCGTCATAAAAAAAAATCTTCATCCATCTTAATGTCGTCATCAGAAAGCATTTTCATCAACCGATTTTATTAGTTAACACACTTCCTTCATCTATTTTTTGAAGAATCAGAACAACCAACCCATGGAACCCTTCCATAAGCTAGAATTATATGTTTTCATGAAATCCATCTATCCCACTAAAAACTATAACAAACCTTAAGATGGAGTCTACAAGAACGAACTAGGAATGCTTCTTACAGAAATCCTTGATAATCCTCCCTACTTCGTATTTGCACCATATGTACCCTAAATTATTTTTATTTTTGAATCACAGTTAATCGTTAGTTTAAAAGGAATTAAGAAGGCATCACTTGCTTTTAGGTTCAAAAATAATATAAAAATAATAATGAAATCAATTTTAATATCCCTTTGAACTCAATGGGAACTCGAAGGGATGGTAACAATTACCCTTTAAAATTATGAGTATAGTCATCTTTATTAGTTTGTTGGATTTTTTCCTCTATAGTCATATGTATGTGTCCTTGAAATCCTTTGGGGTGTGAGTTTAAATGAGCCATAGAATGATGGTATTTTCTCGAATTAGAAAAACGTCGACTCCATTGGATTTAGGACATCGGGATAGTGCTAGGGTTTTCCCTCTCCTCCAGTTCCATGGCCCAGGTGTCATCTTTTAGGTCAATTTTGGAAACTAAGTTTTTCTCAGTAAGGGACTGCGCAATTTTTAACATAGGGGTCATCTTTGAAAAATACTCGATTGGGAAATTATGGTTGGCGTTCCAAATTGGTACCTTCCTAGACAAACTTGCAGGACCTCCTAGAACCCGGTTTTGTTGCATGGTTGGAATTCTATGCCCCTGTTAGGGATGCAACAGGTGTCCCTGAAAGCCTTTGGGATGTGAGTTGGAACGAGCCATAGAATGATGAGCATGGCTCAGATAAAAAAAACCGTCGACTTCGTTGGATTTAGTATGTCGGGTTAGTGCTAGGGGTTCCCCTCTCCTCCAGTTCCATGGAACATGTCTCATCTTTTAGGTCGATATTGGAAACTAGGGTTTTGATGAGTAAGGGATTGTGCAATTTTTGCACATAGGGGTCAAATTTGCAAAATCATCGACCAGGGACTTATGGCTAGTGTTCCCAGTCGGAACCTTCCTATACACACTTGCAGGACTTCCAGGAACCTGATTTTGTTGCATGGTTGCAATTCTATGCCCTCGGTAGATATCCAACATGTGTCCTTGAAATCCTTTGGGACGCGAGTTGGAATGAGCCATATAATGAAGACCATGGATCGGATCAACAAATCGTCAAATCCATTGGATTTAGGACATCAAGATAGTGCTAGGGGTTCCCCTCTCATCCAGTTCCATGGCCCAGGTATCATCTTTTAGGTCGATATTGGAAACTAGGGTTTTGCTCAATAAGGGACTCTATAATTTTTGCACATAGGGGTCAAATTTGAAAAATCATCCACTGTGGACTTATGGATAGCATTCCAAGTTGGAACCTTCCTAGACACACTTGAAGGAATTCCTAGAACCTGGTTTTGTTGCACGGTTGGAATTCTTTCCCCCCAATAGGTATCCGACAGATGTCCTTGAAAGCCTTTGGGATGCGAGTTGGAAGGAGCCATAGAATGATGAACGTGGATCAGATCGATAAACCTACAAATCCTTTGGATTTAGGACATCGACATAGTGCTAGGGGTGCCCATCTACTCTGGTTCCATGGCCTAGGTCTCATCTTTTAGGTCGATATTGGAAACTAGGGTTTTTCTTAGTAAGGGACTGTGCAATATTTGCACATAGGATTCAACTTTGTAAAATCATCGACTAGGGACTTATGGATAGTGTTCGAAGTTGGAACCTTCCTAGACACACTTGCAGGACTTCCTGGAACCCATTTTTGTTGCACGGTTGGCATTTTATGCCCCCCATAGGTATTCAATAGGTGTCCTTGAAATCCTTTGGGATGCGAGTTGGAACAAGCTATAGAATTGTGATCGTGGCTCAGATCGAAAAACCATCGAATTCGTTGGATTCAGGACATCGGGATAGTTATAGGGGTTCCCCTCTCCTCTGGTTCTATGGCTCAGGTGTCATCTTTTAGGTCGATTTTGGAGACTAGGGTTTTTCTCAGTAAGGGACTATGCAATTTTTGCACAAAGGGGTCAACTTTGAAAAATCATCAATCAGGGACTTATGGATAGGGCTCCCAGTTGGAAACTTCCTAGACACACTTGTAGGACTTCCTGGAACTCGGTTTTGTTGCACGGTTTGAATTCTATACCACGGGTAGGTATGCAACAGGTGTCCCTAAAATCCTTTGGGATACAAGTTGGAACGAGCCATGGAATGATGACCATGGCTCAGATCAAAAAACCGTTGACTCCGTTGGATTCAGGAAATCGAGATAGTGCTAGGGGTTCCCTTCTCCTCTGGTTCCATGGCCCATGTCTCATCTTTTACGTCGATATTGGAAATTAGGGTTTTTCTGAGTAAGGGACTCTAGAATTTTTGCTCATAGGGGTCAAATTTGCAAAATCATCGATCGAGCACATATGGATAGCGCTCCCAGTTGGAACCTTCCTAGACACACTTGCAAAAATTCTCAGAACCCATTTTTTTTGCACGGTTGGAATTCCATGCCCCCGATAGGTATCCAACAGGTGTCCCTGAAATCCTTTGGGATGCGAGTTGGAACGAGCCATAGAATGATGACCATGGCTCAGATTGAAAAACCATTGAATCCGTTGGATCCTGGACATCGGGATAGTGCTCGAGGTTTCGCTCTCCTCCAGGTCCATGGCCCAGGTGTCTGTTATTGGACAATCTACCAAAGACGGATCTAAGGCATGATATCCCTAGCTCAAAGCGACTCTAGAACAAATAGAACAGACTACTAATGCATTTCCTAGATCTACTTAAGGATCGAGTATTAGATGTCTTACCTTTCACTTCATAATCCTTTCTCCTAAATGCTACTCCACATCTCACGGTCGTCAGATCCAAGATGCAAGACCTGTCAAGACAATAAACAAGATAAACAAGTAAAAAGCATCTATACAATAAGAGATCTAAGTAAGTAGTTAAGCAGGTAAACTACTCAATATCATTGCGCACATGAACAATATTGGTGGAAAGAATTTGTATTACTGTAAAAAGAGGGGAAGTACATAATAGAGATATAGAACTACAACCAAGGCTTAACGCTGCAACCCTTCTCCGACAAAGCCAATTGCCATATCCTTCCAAGGAAGTATGAGTTCTCCAATAGGTGAGTGGAGATGTTCCAAGGGTGATCTCACCAGCATGTAGATACCATAGACTTCCTCTCTTTGGGATGGGAGTGAGCTTCATTCATATAGGACTAAGTGGATAGGGTATGGATAGGAGAGGCTTAAGGGATCTCTCCAAAGTATTAGGAACCGAGTGCCATCTCCTCCAAGAGGTCAGGGATAGGGTCCCAAGTCAGCAAGCTTCAAGAAGGACCTCGAAGAAGCTATTTTTTCCATCTAAATGACTTTGTCGCACCTTGTAATAGGGCAAGGTGCAACGTCGCATGTTGCTCATGTGCAGCCTGCGACAAACCTTCAAAACCTAGCACAATTGGATACAAATCCTCTCTGGTTGATCACTTAGTCAAGATATCTTCAGGGGTGTATACACTGAATCTTATGATGAGTATATTTTGGGTGTAACAAAATTCCCCCCAAAGCATGAAGCTATTGAAGATAGACAGGTGAAATGCTTTGTTAGAAGTAATGGCAATAGACTTGTCGGACGAAGGACACTGCTGCATTACAACTGACTCTGAACTAACAATCTCATATAAAGTGCAACATGGTTGTCGACCAATATAGTGCAGATCCATGGTAGTAATGACCGATTGAACACAATCATGGCTACTAGACACAAGCATAGATCCACGATGAGATGATAACACAGCCATGACCAATACAAATGTGGATTTGTGTGATATAAATCAATACAAACTCCATCGCAACCTGGGTGAAACATGACTCCCCAGGGTCTTCAAGCTGAACCCACAATGATACGAATCTATCCATGTGATTACAAATGTCTTGATGTCGAACATGGTAGAAACCACTTGATTATCGGCCATTGATGTAAACCGTTAACAAGTGTGAGGGAAATCACCATTGATGTCAATGATTCCCAAGGTATCACAATACACATCATCAAGCGTGAATAAAAGAGTTGAAGTTGAACGCAAGATGAAATCTTTCGATCAAGAGTCAACGATGTAAACTCATGATGAAAGCGAGGTAACCTGCCATTGAGGCATGTAGGGCCACGGTACTTGATTGGTTTCTAGATTCAATCCTTGGATTATGTGTTGAAGTCGACAAGGATGAATCCATCGAAGGAGGGCCATGATGAATCCCCCATCAATTGACATGAAAGACGACAAAAATGTATAGGGTAGATCGGATGGTGCAGTAACATGCAAGACTGACTCAGAGTAGATCGACATGATGGAGGGTGTACTGACTACAGATGATAAATGATAGACATATTCTTGAACATGGGTATGGCATGACCAGGAAGACGACCATTCAAATATTTAACAAGCGTCAACACGACAAGTTCGCTTGGCAATCTTTTCATTTTTCGAGAGCCTGAAAAGAGCTTAATGGTAGACTCCGGGGGGTGTCCTTTTCCGTGGAAGTTTAACGAGCCCAGAAAAGTGATAAATAATAACTCGGTACTTGTTCTCATAGTTTCATGTGCACGAGAACAAACAAAGAGTAAACTCATCATCACGCAATAATTACAAACTAACTTTTGAAAAAATAACGACAAAACGTTCAAGGGAGTGTTCATACCTGTGATGACTATTGTGATACGAGAAATGGCACAAAAGACTACTTACAACTCCTGCACACTAGAAAATGTGTCAAATAGCCCCAAATATGACAAAAATGGTCAAAAACTATGATAAATGGCCTAAGAGCATCAAAATATTTGAAAAAGGAATATTCTATTCTATTTATAAATAGCAAAATGGGCCAAAAATAGTTTTCATTGTTTCATTGCCAATTTGGGAGGAGAAGTACCAATTTGGAGCCAAAATTTCCTTTGCCGATTTAGGGAGCTACGATCCTCCATTTCACCCACCGTCAAGAGCAGGTAAGCCTAAACTTCATCCACCAACTTTCCAGTGGATTAGATTTTGTTTTTAGATTCAATTTTTGGGTTTTTTTGATGAATTCATGGAGGGCTATTGCGCTCTCGGCTCGTCGCAGTTGGCTCTTTCGGGAACTACGACGAGACCTACTCGGTGCAAGTCCCGAATGAGTGAAGTGTGACGACATCGCACTGTATGTAAAAGTACAGTGCGACGGCGGAGATGCATTTCCCAAACATCAAAATAAACTCAAAAAAAGAACTTGTTGTGGTTGAAGTAGGACCTAACAGTGTTTAAATGTCCCTTTTGGCAAGTTGCTAGCAAGCCAACATGGTTTTAGAGTGGCGGGAAAGAGAACACAAAGTGGAAGATGTATAAGCTTCCAATGATCCACAATGTGTGGATTCCTTGAGGAACTGTGGTTTGCTCAAGTTCTTTGAGATTCAGGGGATGAGATCCCAAATCCCGTTGCTATCACACATGCTCCAGAGTTGGGATGCAACCCAACAACATTTCATGATTGGTGAGCACATCCTCACAATAGATGTTGAGGACATCTATTTTCTCATAGTTTTGTCCTAGAGAGGGACCCTGTATCTCTTATTGGAACACGGGCTAGTGACCACATAGTCGATGACATGGTGTCACAGCATTGTATCGCTCATGCTCGATCTTCCAGTGGGAAGATTCTTATTAGGGATGTGGTGAGCCGCCCATTGTGTACCATACTATTTACTATTAATAGAGTGGCAGGAAGCCAAGCCCCACACACGGCTACTCGGACTCAGATGCTTTATGCGGAGGAATGCATGTCCCCTAGGGTTTTCAACTGGTGCGAGGGTCTCCTCGCAAACCTCCGATCTCAGCTGACCAAGTGTCGGCAGGGAGAGCTTAAGCAGTTTGGTTATGGATCGATCGTGGTATCGTTCCTCTTGGATCGGATCCCTCTCTTGCGTCTAGAGCTAGTACTAGATGACAGGGAGCCTAGAGATTCCCACATGCTCAGATGGGCTGAGGTGATGACCCATCATGGTGGAGGACCTATCATCAGCTTTGGTCCTAAGTTCTTCAGCTGGCTGGAAGGCCAATTACTCATGGTTAAGGACTTCCCATATGGCGGTACGGATTTCAGAGAGGATCCTAACTTAGTGCCACCCGAGGGTGCAGCATGGGGTGACATAGGTGATGAACAAAAACCCTTGTACTTTTAGTTTTACATATTTATCATTTTTTTGATGCAGTACTGATAAGTATGTAACATGTGTGTGCAGATGTGGGGCCCATACGGCTGGTAGGACTTTCCCTTCTAGCGAGGAGAGATAGAGGTGGGGAAGCAGTTGTGCCCCCAGGTGCTTATGCTTCCATCGAGGAGATGGAGGAAGTATAGATGAACTTGTCTCAGTTGAAAATAAAGGTTCCTGAGCCAGCGATAGATGACCTGTCGAGGCCTATGCAGAGGTTTGGGGTAGGAGTGTCTGTACGCTTCAATGCCCTACTCCACAAGGTAGCGAGGATCGTGGATTTCTTCCTTACTCAGCGATAGTGGGTTTTCCGTGCTAGGGGTGGTGTACGGGTCAGGCTTCAGGCCCGATGACACTATTATACTTGTACTGAGAGCTTAGAGGCCTCAAATTTTGTACTACTGAAAGCTATGATGCTTTAGATTTTGTAGAGACTCACTTAAAGCCATCGCACTTCAGATTTGGTACCAACACTACTTTTGAATGATATATATAAACAGACATTCTCGGTGATTTATATATTATGTGTTTCAAAATGATGAGTGATGTGATCTTGTTTACATGTTTGCTTTTATACATTGCATTATTTACATGTTGTGAATGCTTTTACATATTATGAATATTATGTGTGTGTGATGTACCAATCCAAAATGAAGTTGGCCATCGCGTCAACAACTGTGTTTGACTCTCGTGGAATGTGTAGGTACTGAACGGATTCAAATGACCTTTCCAGGAGATGTACTCGTCTAAAGAGATGGAGTAAGGTGGGATCACGGATGGCGTAAACCCGGTTAAGATAGGAAACCACTAATTGAGAATCCATGTAGATGAAAATGTGGTTCATACCCAAGGAAATGGCGTTAGCTAGGGTTCTGATTACTGCTTGATATTCCATGGCGTTGTTGGTCGCAAACCCTAGGCAACTTCCTCCTGAGCTAATGAGCTCACTTGTTGGGGAATATAGTACCCAGGCTGCTGAAGCAAGGTTACGGGTATGCCGGCTGGTGCCGTCTGGGAATCCATAGCACATTGACATCTGCACACGCAGACAGAACATGGTATAAGGAGTGGAAACAAGATCTAAAGACACTCAAAAATAAAAGCGTCACAGCACACAAAACCACAAAAAACACGCCATGTACAATATATACAAGAAAGTCTAAGCGTGACGAGTTTAGGAATAAAATCTATTTAGGTAAATCCCATTGCAGGGTTCACCCAAAGAGATTACGTCATAGTCTTCAAGCTCGTAAGCTCCCTTTTCCAAAACACATTTGATAATGTAAGGTCCATGCCACATGGATTCGAACTTTCCTGCTCCTAGTTTGTCGTGCTTCTGGTCATAAGTGAGGACCAAGTCACCCTCGTTAAAGATATGAGGTTCAACTAACTTGTCGTATTGGGATTTGATGCATTTCTTGTGTGTTTCATTAGCAAGAGTGGCATCTTGACGGGACTCATCAAGTTTTGCTAAGTGCAGGAGACGTTCTTCTTCGGCAGTAGTATTACGAAGAAGTTTGGAAAAGAGTTGTAGAGACGGAATTTTGCACTCTATAGGTAGGGAGCCTCTAATCCATAGACTAGTTGGAAAGGAGTGTAACCTGTGGCGGTTTTAACGGAGGTTCTGTAGGCCCATAACATTGAAAAGAGCATGTTATGCGACCTGGATTTCTGCGTACCTACCATCCTTTGGACCATAGTTTTCAAGACTTTGTTAGTGGCCTCGACTTGTCCATTGGACTATGGGTAGTAGGGTTTTTAATTTTCATGGAGAAAACCCAACCTATTGCTCAGTTCATCAACCATATGGTTCTGAAAATGGGAACCATGATCAGTAACAATTGCCTGAGGAACTCTGAACCGCGCTATTACATGATTGAACATGAAGAGTGTAGCATTTTTGCCGTCGTTATGGTATGTAGGCATAGCCTCGACCCACTTTGTAAAGTAATCCACAGCTACAATGATGTAACTATGCCCCCTGGCTGAGGTAGGATTACAATGCATAAAGTCAATGCCTTATTTTGTTAAGGGGCCTACGGCAATAACTGGGTGTAATGGGGCGGGATGGGTGCGCTTCTTCGTATGGAAGTGTTGGGAAGGAGGACATTTTTTTATGGCCTCAATACAATATTTGAAGATGGTAGGCCAATAATATCCTGTGCACAAAATATTCTGGGCTATAGCCATCCCAGAGAGGTGACCGCCACTTGCCCTAGCATGACAGTCATTCAGAATGCGTTCGGCTTCATCGTGAGTGAGACAACGTCGAAGAATTGAATCAATGCCACAACGATACAAAGTATCATTTATGATTAAATAATACTTCGCATGGTGACGTATCTTACGACGGTCATCGAGAGATAGTTGAAGGTTGAAGCGTTGGGTTTGAAGATATAATGAGATATATTCATACCATGGATCAGTCGTACTGATGAGAAACAATGATTCGTCTGGAAAAGAATCATTGTGCTCAATTTCTGCATCAGGACGGGGAAGGTCACAGATCAACTCGAAAAACACCAAAGACTTTTTTGACTTGGCTTTCTTGATGAGAAGATTAAATTCTTGTAGTATCATGATCCAGTGTGAATACTTGCCCCCAAGCACTTGTCGTGTCAGGACATGGTACATGGGGTTCGAGTCTGCGATGATGGTGGTGGTGCGGAGCAAGATATAGTGCCGAAACTTTTGGACGGCGATGACCGCTGTGAATGCGAGTTTTTCGACATGTGAATATCTAGTTTCAGTGTCGATGAGACCCTTACTTGCATAGTATATTACATGTTCCTGGGCATTTTGATCCTCATGTACCAAAACCATGGCGATAGTGGTAGCAGAAGCGATGAGATATAAGATATAATCTCGATAATAATTGGGTGGTTGGAGCACGGGGGCATGCGTGATGGCATGTTTGATGCCGTCGAAGGACTTTTGAGCTTGGTCATCCCAAATGAATGGGACGTCCTTCTTGAGCAGTCTCATATACCCTTGATTCTTCTCCGCGAAATTGCAAACAAAATGTCTTAAATAAGTCGCCTTCCCTTGGAGACTTTAAAGTTCCATCACATCAGTCGGGGGTGGCAGGTTGATGATGGCCTCCACCTTTAAGGGATCAATGTGGATCCCATCCTTTGAAATGATAAATCCTAAGAGGCATCCGAACTCAATGCAAAAGATACACTTATGAGGATTCAGACGGATATTGTACTATCTGCATTTGAGAAAAATGGTCGTCAGATGATCAATGTGGAACTCGCGCTGCTTTGAGTGAGCAGGGAGATTGTCCAAGTAAGGTTCCACAAAGTCCTTAATGTCATGGAAGGCATACAACATGGCCCGCTGAAACGTGGCGCCAAAATTTTTAAGGCCAAATGGGAGTTTGCGATATGCACACGTTCCCCACAGGCAGATGAAAGCCATCTTGTGTTGGTCGGTAGGGTTGATCTCAATCTGGTTGTAACCAGAAAAGCCATCCATAAATGAGAAGATGATGCTTCCGGCACAATTGTCGATAATTTGGTTGATGAAGGGGGTGGGGTAGTTGTCTTTTGGACAAGCCTGGTTAAGGTCTCGATAATCGACATAGATGTGAATGGTATCTTGCTTTTTGTTCACAGGGATGACGTTTGAGACCCAATTCGTCGATGGGACAGGATAAATAAAACCAACCTTTAAGAGATTTTCAATCTCTGCCTTGATTGCTACCGTCTTCCGAGGGTGTACTAGTCGCAATTTTTGGCATACAGGATTGGCGTCGAGATAGGTTTTTATTTCATGAGAAAAAATTGCGGGGTCTATCCCAGGAATCTCCTCATAGGACCAAGAAAATACGTCTCGAAATTGCTTGTATAAGACCGTACCAGCAGCTATTTCTTCACGGGAACACTTCTGGCCTATGCGAATGTGTTCCACTATACTAGGTTTCACTGAGATGTCTACCAAGCTGGTTGGCTCGATGTTGGCCAAGTTTCCCTCCGTGTCCGTAAGACATGTAAGGATGGGGGAATGAGGGCATGGGTAGATGTCTAGTGAAAAGAGGGTGTGGATGTTGTCCTCTATGTACTCCAAAGGAGGAAGAAAAGATGACCTATGGTGGAGATCATCCCACGGATTGTCATCAAGATTCATAAATTCCATGATGGATTCGTCTGAATGAAAAGTCCGAAGTAAGAGATCGGGTAGAGATGACGTCCATTGTAGAGAACATGATGGAGAGGCCATGGTTAAATGGTCCTCTAGTGCTAATTGGATAGCCTCGTAAATACGTTCAGCGGGTGAAGGAGGCATTATATCTCCAAGCAGGTGTGTTGTGGCTTCATCCGGTACAAGCCAAGTATCGGTAGAGTGAGATAAAATCTCTGTGGAGATCATGTTCACCATAGCGACATGATTAGGGGGGTCTGTTGCCGGAAAAACGCCCATGAGAGAAGAATCTTTCAAAATGCCAACCCCTATAATCTCATATTGTTTTGACATTTGTCCAATGGAAGGAACATGGTCACCAGGATGAGTAGTCACATTTGGTGCGCAAAAATCTAATTGGTCGATAGTAACAATTCGTCCTTGGTGGGGGAATTGTACTATGTGGAAGACTAAATAGGCTACTGCCTGCATGGTGTAAAACCAAATGCGACCAAGCAAATGATTATAATCTATTGGGGCCGAGACCACTTCCACGTTAATGGTTACGGTCTTTCTGCCCAACTCAACTACAAGAGATTGTAAGAGACCATGAGGTTGAAAGCCATGCCCGTCAAATGCTTTCAGCATGGTGGGAGAACGATTCAATTCGGGGGAGCCAATGGCTCTCCAACAGGCGATCGACATGACAAAAGTGGAGGCGCCTTCATCTAAAAGGGTACGATGGACAATATTCCCAGCAATGTTCGCAGAAACATGGAATGCGAGCTGGTGGGAGAGCCTCGGCTTGAATTGGTCAAGTTGAAACATGATGGTATTCGAGGAATTGGGGTCAATTGCACTGATGGCTGCAAGGAGAGTTTTGCGTTGATTAGGACAATTATGCAAAACTTCCAGGGTAGACATGGCGCAAAGAGCTTGTGCCAAGTCTTCTACGATATTGTAATTTTGTGCTACCCGAGCGTTAGGATTGAAAACAACTTTTCGAATTGTACTCTTGGGCGGTCGCAATATCGAGTATAAGGATGGCTTCTCAATGGTGAGAGAAGTTGATGGTATAGTGACATCAGTTAAGGAGTCGAAAGCTTTTTTAGTATTACTTCCCGTGGATTCCTTCGAAGGGACTGGTTCATAAGATCGCGAGCGAGTGTTCAAATTGATCGTCTCGTTACGCACCATGAGAACATGTGTGGTATTGGATGGTTCCCCCTGGGATGGAGGGGTTGAGCAATCATCTACTGGTTCTGAGTAGGAAACGGATCATTGAGGACTGTGGGAGTTGGTTTACCCCTAAGAAAATTTTGTACTTTGTCTCTATGGGAACATTCTTTGGAGAAGTGGTCATCTCCACACAGTAAACAAGGATACTTTAGCTTCTATTTCTGCTTGGTATCATCAGGAGTGCTCTTTTGTTCTTGCTGGGTGGAAGACTTTTGGGTTTCCCCTTGTTCTTCTTTTTACCTTCAGACTTTTGAGATGAAGCTGATTAGACAGAATTCACCTCTTCAGTTAGAGTAGGAGTGGTGGATTTGGTGGTGCTGTGGCCAGCCTGACTTGGTAATGGAGAAGAACTATGGAGGTTGGATGATCCAACAGTGATAGAAGCATGCTAGGTGTTAAGGGTTCCATTGATTCCATCACTTTGGAGTCCCTTATGTGGTTTCGCAGGGTCAATAACATCACGGGGTGCATCATGCAGAATATCAAACAAAGTGCCGAATTGAGTGTAGATTAAGTCTAGTACATGGGCACTTGTGATGGCTTGTTCTTCGGTGATAGTACCTTGCATGGAAACATCTCTTGCTATGGTAGGGATGAGGGATTTTGTAAACCCGTTTTCTAGGAGCTGATCTGGAGTAGGAGCTTTAATGAGACATCGTCTCCTTCGCCACTAGTGGGTATGATCCGAAATATGAGTGGCAGTATCCTGACGGAGCGAGGTTAAAAGCTTGGTACCAGTTTCATAACGTATGGGCAGCTGGAAATGTGTCAAAACGTTCATGGCAAGAGAACCAAAATTAGGAAAAGAGTGGGGTGGCAACTCAATGTACTACTTGGCAGCCGAATCGGTGAGAGTCCTTTGAAACAATCTAAGACCAATTGAATCATCCACTAAGGAATTAGATGAACACCATAAGTTGTATGTCATCACATGGTTTTTAGGGTCTTCACCCGGCTTGCCGTCAAATTTGGGGATATCAAACGGAAGTTTAACTGGTATTGGTGGCCAGTTAGATCCGTGGTAAATAGGATCGTTGGTTAAATGGGATAGGTCAGGCAGGTCCAAAGTAGTTAGGAAGGGTAGCTGTGGGTTAGGCTGCGCGTATTGATAATACAGATAAGGCGTGTATGGACCAAACTGACCATAAGGTGTACCAGGAGGAAACTGGCTGTAGGGGGGTGTGCCGCCCAGACCGTAAGGGGGTCCACCACCATAAGGTGGTCCATTCCAATAATGTGGGGGTCCACCTCCACCACCGAGAAGGGGTAGAGGTCCACTGCCACCACTAGGAGGAGGTGGGGGTCCATACCCATAATAAGGCGGCCCACCACCACCTCCTTCTGGAGGGGGTGGTGGAACACCTCCACCGCCAGAAGGATGGGGGCCCCCACCACCTCCTCCGCTGGAAGGATGAGGGTCTCCACCACCACCACCACCACCATAGTAATTAGGTCCTCCACCGCCTCCGCCTAGAGGGGGTGGTGGACCACCTCCACCACTCAAAGGGAAGTGTCCTCCTCCACCATAATAGGGTGGTCCCCCACCGGCTCCGCCTGGATGGGGTGGTGGACCATTCGCACCACCGTCGGAATGGTGAAGGATGTTGTTGGTAAAATGAGGTGGGCTTCCACGAAGGTTAGGTGGGGGCCCTCTGCCTCCAGTAGGAGGTAGGGGAGGACCCATCAGGGGTGGTGGTACTTGAGGGATAGTTGGTTGGCATCCATGATGCAACACAGGCTGTTGCCCCCATAGAGTGTGTGGATTATCGGGATAAGGTATCCCGTATGGTGCATTTCCAGGATTAGTTTGACCTGGTGCAGGGTTGACAGAACCTGGATATGCTTGAATCCACGAGGGTTGAGTTACATTTGATGGGCCCCCAATATGAGATAATCCCATGGTGGATGGTCTAGCGGGTTGGGAAGGTCCAACAGAAGGTCCGTTGGGGATTCCACCGCCTATGTTCTGGTTAGGAAATGGGGGTTTGCCCCCAACCATAATAGTTTGACCACTATTCAGAGGTTGAACCAATGTAGGTTGTTGACTAGCTACCATAGTAATAACATTACCAATAAGATAATCCGGGGGAATGGAATATCCTCCCTTTGAATTTTGAGGTGGAGGAGGAACTGGTAAATTAACTGCGATAGTGACGGGTGTGTTGGACTGTTTTCCTTCCACCAGTTGGTTCACTTGAGGTGCAGGATTGGACTCTTATGAGGGTTGACTAGTCGTATTAATGGTCTGGCTGTGGAGGGATGCTTCAAGTGATCCGAAAGATATCGGACGATCTGGGATGGGTTGGTAAGGGGGAAATGATGGGTCTTGAACCCGTCGTTGGAGACTTGACTGCCGAAACTCTTCAGCCATGGAATGAAAATGAGATAATCGGCCACGAAAGTAGGCTAAAGCGTCGTTCAGAGTAGTCCCACTGGGTGGGGATGAGATGGAAAAATGAGCCATTGGGTGGTCTATAGAATATGTCCAGTAAGCTGCTAAAGGACCAACAGCTGCAGTAGGGTCGTCCTGGGGTAGGTTTATCCATTCCAACGATCTAGGTTCTCCTAGGATGATGGGAGAAAGGTCTGGTGAAGCGGGGATTTGCGCTCCTTCATCCTGCGGGGGATGAGAGGCAGGTGAATCTGGAGGAGTTTGTGGAAACAATAGTCCTTCAACATTCAGAGTGGGGTTTTCCACTTCAGTAACTATGACCGTGTTACACTGATCCATTCTTACCCTCGAAATAACCTCTGGATTAAGGGGATATTCGGGTGATAAGTTTAAGATCCTACGAGATATTCTCCAAGGAAAATCTGCCAGAGTGTCAGGAAAATCAGCTAGGAAGGCTGAAACAACGTTTTTACTAAGGGTATGGTAAAAGAAAAGCAGTCTAGAAAAACCTTCTCAAACTAAGGCAACAAGCAAACTTATGTGATAGAGTGGATTCAAAAGTCTGGAACCTCACGGGATTATCAAGGCATCGCAAACCGCAATATACTGCAGGGTCCAACAATATGACGCGACAAGGAGGATTGGGATCATACCCTTGCTTGCATACCCGATTACCTGGATAGTACGTGCTTGATAATCTCCCCAAGTGTTTTTCTCGGTGTATTGATTTGTCAAGACGGCCAAATGGTTAACTCAGTTGGTTTCAGGAATTATAGTGGTGTCTCCCGATATACGCAAGGTACGTGGGAGCTCAAATCCGTAGTGGTGCTGTCTAATGCACAACCGTTCAGCAAGAGACCTTCCGATATACTACCGAGTACGTGATACACCCTTCGATATACGCCAAGTATGGATTATGGTACTTGGTGGGTACGTGAAGGAGCTCGATATACCGATGAGTACGTGTATAATATCCCAACTTTTTGACTAACTACGTTATGATGTGATATTGGGTCATGGCCCCAGTATGTGTGATTTATTATGTTTGACATAGCATTAGTTTGTTTTGATTTATTCCTTCGTGAGTTGATATATTGGGCATGGACCCTGATTTGTTTTCATTATTGATATATGCGGGGCAGGAAATCCCGAATGAATAAACTATGTTGCATTATGAGAATTGGTTACAAATTATGATATACTGAGATTATTCCTTTTGTTACATTATACTGTGCAGAGCATGATTTACATGGTTGATTATTTAGTGTGTTGAGCGTGGACTCAGAAACACACAAATGGCCTATATACTGGGCTTAAGCCCCAATGTATTTAGAGGATTCTATTTCGTAGTAGGCCTAAGCCCCGATGTACGTTGAGTGTTGGGCATGAACCCTGGAGCACTCCAAGCTTGAAAGAAATGATTACCGGATCTGAGGCCACTTACATATCCTAGATGTGCCACACAACCACATTCTAGCTCTAGTGTTGAGTAGAGGCTCTGGAATTGCGCTAACGTAATGCCCATGTGAGAGTGTTGAGTTAAAAGGCTCTGAAGAGAACTTGGGGTTACTAGATTTCAAGTGTTGAGTCGAGAGGACTCTGAATATCACTTACGTGTCTGATCACAACTATTTTCGAATTGATTAAACAAATCTTATTATCATCATCTACTGCGGGAACTACCATGTTAAAACGAGGGAATCTGACATGCAAAAGGAGAGACTAGAGGTTCCCTACCACCTACCGAAGTCGTCCATAGAAGTGGACCCCCTTTCATTAAAAAGAATTAAAAGAAGCATTATGTGAAACAAAATGCTTAAAGGATTCCAAAGCTAAGTATTAGTAATTAGGAGTTTCAATATATATAATATTGATTAGTTTTATTATATATACTTATGCTTAAGTGGGCTGCCAATTACAAGTTATTATTTATTAACATTTCGATAGGATTGTAATTGTTATTATTATTATTATAAAAATATTAAAGATCAAAAACACTTTGGTAAAACAAAGTGAGACCTTCTAAGTTTCCAAAATAACTAGCAGTTAAATAAACAAATATTGTTTTTATAAATTAAATTATTTTAAAGAAACCAGTAATTTCCAACAGTCATAATTCAAGAATTGTCCTACTTAAGGAGGACAGACCCCAAAGTTTGGGGGATCTTTTTATTTTGGTATTATTATGCCAAGAAGAACTCTCTACTCAAGGAAGTGAACTCTTCCCATAGATTTTTTAGATTTGAACTAGCTACACACCTAGGGCCTCTATTTCTCAGTTTGCATGTCAGAACCAGCTTGGGGGGATTCATACTGAACCAGGAATGGTTGTAGAATCATGGTTGGGAGGAACATGGTAGTCCCAAATTCATCCAATCCAAGATCAATTGAGGTCATCTAAGAGTCAGTAGTTTCCCTAACTAGTTGGCTGAGTGTGTAGGTCAGTATCAGCAAGAACAAGTTACCAGGATCAGCAGGCCATCATCAATAGGACAAGCTACAGATATCAACAGGTATGATTATTTATAAAACCCACCTACATTTTATATCCGTGTTATAAATGCAATGTTAAAAATAATGATGTTCTTATTATCAGTTTTTAAATCAAGTCTTCCAGAATCGAATGGCATTCCCAGCAGGACTAGCTAGCTAGTCTTTGCTAGTCATTTGTATTGCTTAGATTGTTAGAACAAGTGAATCATGGATTTGAAATTAGAAAAATATTTATAGTATTTTATTTCACTTATGACAGTATTTTATTTCACTTATCTAAACCGTTGTTTTAAATCATCAACAAAATTGCCTAGCTACAGAAATCAAACCCATAATAGAAATCATTGAACAACATGTAAGCCATTCGAAATCCCGACTATACAAACCACAACAAAAGAAAAACGTAGACATCATTGTTATTATAAATATTCTCGATATATTCCAATTTTGTATCTAAGACTGATTTTATTGCACATTTCCCTTCCTGATCTAATCTTTTGTTTGTTCTTCTCAAACCATACATACCATATTTTAAAACAAAGATATCAAATATGAAAGAGATCATCTTTAGAGTGTTGTCCTATTTACATTTTCATACCTACCTCGTCAATAACCCTACGTTAATCATTTAGACAGACCCAATACCGTTTCCAATTATTTTCAACATAAAAACCTACGATAGTCATCTATAGGAAACCTTCAAGTTTCATTTCAAATCAACAAGAAGATGCAGGAATAAGTTATTCTGTAGGGTCAGAGTCTCATAAACATCAAACACTGAGATCAATCACAAATAAGAGGCATAGAGTTTTAAAATGTCATAGATCGATACCCTACTCAGACACGATTTAATCCTAACAATTATACATTTTAAATCGACAGCGTTTAGAAATGCCCAAAGGTCACAAACATAGATGCCTAATGAAAGCAAAGGTCAAAGGTTGAACCCCACGACTCTCTCACGCCCTAAAATTGGTAGGAATTTCCTACAGGGGTCATGGTCACCAACAACAAAGAAACAAAACACTGAATACAACTTGGAAACCCTCCTCATGTAAGTAACCATTATATCCATGCCACCAGTAAGATAAGCGAGGTTTGGTAACCCCAGTATAGAGACAGAGGCATAGAAAACCCTCATTGATATCCTATATTTCTTCATAGGAAATACATTGTTTACTCAGCAACACCTTAGCAATTTTTCAACACAGAAGCAAGTGCAAATTAAACTAACACGCAAGCCACAGCTATTTTTCCCAAACTGAAGGTGCTAAGACCTCTTATCATGTAAATGATTCCTATACAAATAGATTTCCAAAATACCCAAGAACCCCATAATAGTAGCATCAATAAGTTTCAGTTTCAAGCCTTATATTCATATAGAGAAATTTGAAATGTACCATTGGAACCATTGCAACTGTACAGGAGTCATACTAGACAAAATAACATTTCATTTTACAAGATTTCACAGAATCGAGTGGCCAGTAAGACCCAATACTAAATAAAGTTCTTTTCCTTTTCAACTATTAAAATTATAGTGAGAACCCCTTTCCTTCTGGGCTAGCCAGTAGACAAATAACAACTTCCAAAGGTGAATTAGTAAGCCGAAGGCTTAAGAAAGCCTCCATGCTAGACCAGGCTAAACGCATACATACAACCACTAGAGGTGCGAGAGGTAGGGTCCGAGAGGGTAAGCCATACTTACCATTTCCCTAGCCATGGCACCATGAACCATCGTAGCTCCCTGACCAAAGCTTTATCACCTGCCATTTTCAAACAGGTTTTAACAGTTAGTTCAATGATCAATATAGAAAGATGAAAGTGTCAAATGCAAATAGAAACCATTCGTTCCTTACCTGTAAGGAGTAGGAACGCCTTACTCCGTAGTCCACCCAACACCTACCAAGGGTGCTGACCATGAGCAGGGCTTGGGTTAGTATACAATGCAGCCACCATACAACAAAGTGCAGAGCCAGAGATGGAGAACAAGTCAACTACAGGGATCACTGACAGAAAACCCCATCTCATTATCCAAACCCTCGTAGGACAGGCTGTCACCCATAATATTAAAAGTGCATTTAAGAATATACTAGTCTCTCTATAGTGGAGGCTCGATTTTAATTGCAAAGTCTATAGTGAAGTCGTAGATTTAACCACACTTGCCTTTAAATTCCAATAGGTTCGATTTTGTACAAAGTCTATAGTGAGACTATGACCCACCCCACATTTCATTCAATTTACATTAAGCTTCTAGTTGTGAACCTTACATTGGGGAGACCTTTATATATGAATTCCCATGGTAATGGGATCCTCACTTTTATTTAACTTATCATTACCTTGGCAGGATAGGACCAATAGTAAAATGTGAACCAACTATCTAGAGATAGCACTCTCAGATTGATTAGACCTGCAAACACAGAAGTACGAAATAGCATTAGCATTTCGCTAAGTAAGTCTGGCCACCACAACATTCACCCATACCTCTCGGTAACCCTGCCGAGGTATGTAATTACCTTTCCTAGAGCATGATAGTATCACCATATGAATAACATACCGACATCACAGGAATTCATCACCTGAAGGTGACATTAGACATCCAAATTTAGATCATATAATTCTCAAAACAATAATGAGTGTTATTTACGACCAATAGTTATAATTGCAATGAAAACATGACCTCATATTATTTTCCACACCGCTTCTGCAACTCAGAAACTTATACATAATAGAGACCATGTAACACAAAGGAGTTTAGGCTTACATTGTTTCATACAAGTAGGAATGTTTTGACAAAATTAGATCTAAAGTATGCAGCTTGATACTTTAAACTAATGACTATTGCAAGCAGCGAAAATTTTAAACTTTTGCTATTTTTGGGACATTACAATGTGGAAGACTACAATACCCCCAGGATTCAGTGCTAAAAAATAACGACAGTTACCACACTTAACGGTGTCGGAACACATCTCTAACTTACACACAAGTTGCTAAAAATTTTACCTAGTTCTACCGTTAATTTTATCTTGGACGGTTAGGCGAATGCATGAGGTGAGTACATAATCGGAAGCATAATGCAAGTCCTAACTCCATGCACAAAATATTCTTTTCTTTCAATGAATTCTAGCTATGGGAAGGAGAAATGTTTTTTCCAATAGTATTGCCAAAACAAACTCAGTGCAACCTAATTCCCAATTCAAACAAATCTGACAATGAGAACATTCTTTTCCTTTTTCAACAAAACACAAAAAATCACAACACTACTAACCAAATCAAAACATTTTTCCTTTTCTTTTTATTTTCAAAGCAAAATGACACTAAGTAATGAAAACAGAGGACTCTGAAATGGAATATGCAAGTTTTTCAATTTCACTTTCAATGGTCTAAAAGCAAGAAAAATTAAAAATGCATCTATCTTTCCTTAGCATGGAATCAATTTTTGCAAAAATCGAAGTGTACTTTGAGTCTTTTAAGAAAATGAGCGATTCATAGTTCGAGAAAAACACAATAGATCATATATTCATTCAATTTTCCCAAAACATAAACGAAAATGTTCCAATGCACAACAATTTTCTTCAATAATGCTTAAGAAATGATGGAAAGGAGCACTTTTTTAACTTTTCAATGGATGCATCAAAGAATAAACTTGATGGCAATTGAGCTTTCAGATCTAAATGACTGAAAAGAAAACACTACTTGCAGCACTCAGTACACTCAGAAAACTCAAGAAAAGACAAGCACTCGATCAAGCTGAAGGACACACTTAACTCAAAATCAAGCAGCAGCAAGCAAACCAAGCAAGCAAAGCTCAAATAATGATGAAAATGAGGTCTGGAAGCTGATCTAATGTAATGATCAGATCAGGGATGGAAGGAAGGGAATGCAAGGGTGAGCTGATGAAGGTGGAAGAGACAAGAGTATCCACCACTACCGGTCTTCAAACTTGTCCAAAATGGAACCCAAAATCAATCCAAACAAAACCAAACACTCAAAACACAAATCCTAGGTGGGATCCCTCGCTGGATCTTGTAGCACAGAGGGAGTTCATACAACAAACCAAAGTCCATACTGTCAAATGGAAAGGAGATGCCTGTATGTCAAATTTTGACAAATCGGCGCACTTTGTTCTTGTACACAATGCGACTTTGCAGTTTACCTACACGGGAAGTGCGATGATGTTGCAGTTTACCAATGCAAGGGATGCGACAAGTAACTAACAGGTAAAGAACAGAGGCTAGAAATGACAGAGTGTCGCTCTGTTCCCACTTCCCAAGTGCGACAGGCGAAGTCTAAATTCAAAAATGAATCATATCTCTCAACAATGAACCATGGAATGGTTTGGGAATGAGTCGTACAAACTCAGGGGAAGCAGATCAGAGTCTTCAGTACGAAGATCTGATAGTGAAATCAACTTCAAGAAGTAAATGGCAAAAATGAAAAGGCTTGTGTCAAGCAATCAACTGAAAATGATTCTCATATTGACAACTACTGGATAAGACTTATAATTCCCCAGTATCGTCACCAAATTTGATATCAGACAATCTACCAAAGACGGATCTAAGGCGTGATCTCCCTAGCTCAAAGCGAGTCTAGAACAAATAGAACAGACTACTAATGCATTTCCTAGATCTACTTAAGGATCGAGTATTAGATGTATTACCTTTCACTTCACAATCCTTTCTCCTGAATGCTACTCCACGTCTCATGGTCGTAAGATCCAAGCTGCAAGACCTGTCAAGATAAGAAACAAGAGAAACAAGTAAAAAGTATCTATACAATAAGAGATCTAAGTAAACAGTTAAGCATGTAAACTACTCAATATCATTGTGCACATGAATAATATTGGTGGAAAGCATTTGTATTATTGTAAAAAGAGGGGAAGTACATAATAGAGATATAGAACTACAACTAAGGCTTAACGCTGCAGTCCTTATCCGACAAAGCCAATTGCCATATCCTTCCAAGGAAGTATGAGTTCTCCAATAGGTGAGTGGAGATGTTCCAAGAGTGATTTCACCATCATGTAGATACCATAGACTTCCTCTCTTTGGGATGGGAGTGAGCTTCATTCATATAGGACTAAGTGGATAGGGTATGGATAGGATAGGTTGAGAGATGGTAGGAGAGGCTTAAGGGATCTCTCCAAAGTATTAGAAATTAAGTGCCATCTCCTCCAAGAGGTCAAGGATAGGTTCCCAAGTCAGCAAGCTTCGAGAAGGACCTCGAAGAAGCTATTTTTTCCATCTAACTGACTTCGTCGCACCCTGTAATAGGGCAAAGTGCGACGTCGCATGTTGCTCATGTGCAGCCTGCGATGACCCGTCAAAACCTAGCACAATTGGATACAAATCCTCTCTGGTTGATCACTTAGTCAAGATGTCTTTACGGGTGTATACACTGAATCTTATGATGAGTAGATTTGTTATTGGACAATCTACCAAAGACAGATCTAAGGCGTGATCTCCCTAGCCCAAAGTGACTCTAGAACAAATAGAACAGACTACTAATACATTTCCTAGATCTACTTAAGGATTGAGTATTATATTTCTTACCTTTCACTTCACAATCCTTTCTCCTAAATGCTACTCCACGTCTCACGGTCATCAGATTTAAGCTGCAAGACCTTTCAAGATAAGAAACAAGAGAAACAAGTAGAAAGCATCTATACAATAAGAGATCTAAGTAAACAGTTAAGCAGGTAAACTACTCAATATCATTGCGCACATGAACAATATTGGTGGAAAGCATTTGTATTACTATAAAAAGAGGGTAAGTACATAATAGAGATATAGAACTACAACCAAGGCTTAACGCTGCAGCCCTTCTCCAACAAAGCCAATTGCCATATCCTTCCAAGGAAGTATGCGTTCTCCAATAGGTGAGTGGAGATGTTCCAAGGGTGATTTCACCAGTATGTAGATACCATAGAATTCCTCTCTTTGGGATGGGAGTGAGCTTCATTCATATAGGACTAAGTGGATAGGGTATGGATAGGATAGGTTGAGAGATGGTAGGAGAGGCTTAAGGGATCTCTCCAAAGTATTAGGAACTTAGTGCCAGCTCCTCCAAGAGGTCAGGGATAGGGTCCCAAGTCAGCAAGCTTCGAGAAGGACCTCGAAGAAGCTATTTTTGCCATCTAACTTACTTTGTCGCACCCTGTAATAGGGCAAGGTGCGACGTTGCATGTTTCTTATGTGCAGCCTGCGATGACCCTTCAAAACCTAGCACAATTGGATACAAATCCTCTCTGGTTGATCACTTAGTCAAGATATCTTCAAGGGTGTATACACTGAATCTTATGATGAGTAGATTTTGGGTGTAAAGTGTCATCTTTTAGGTCTATTTTGGAAAATAGGGTTTTGCTCAGTAAGGGTCTGTGCATTTTTTGCACAAAGGGGTCAACTTTGAAATTTTTTTATTTTGATTCTAGAACTAGACATTCAAAGAGTGGAAATAAAACCTACCACATTGCACCCTTGGTAGATTTATATGTCCTTAGTGCGCCACTTCATTTAACATCTCCGTAGTGTTCCACTATATTTGCATTTTGAGTAATTAATGTCATTTTTAAGAATTCAAAGTTCCAAATAAAAAATGGAGGCAATGTTTCATCGATGATATCCCTTTGATCCTTGCTAGCTTTGTTAGATAAAATTCACCATGAACCTTTTCCGTCAAGTTATGGGGGAATACTTTCCAAATCACAATGAACAACCATTACATCATCATTTGTATCAATCAAGTACATTCAATTTTAAATACATTTTCATATGAGGATAATCCATTCTTTTTACAAACATAGGACCATGAACATCTTATTTTCCTTCATCAAAACAACATTATCAAGGAAGATCATTAAACTAGTTAGTTATTTAATTTTCCATGGAATCTATATGATTACTTTTGCATTACACATTTTTTATGCACATTCAACAGATTTAGAGCCATTCTTCACCACTAAGATATTTTTTGCAATGGCTCATGGTTCGAAGCATGTTCAGGACCCTAAATAATCAAGGATGTACACTCAAACATGAATTATAATTATGAAGTGTGTAAAATGGACATATGAAAGAGGTAAAGCACAAACCAGGGTCTTACATACTACGGTTTAGTAAGGATAGGGTTTATATCTTCAATAATTTTATGAAAGTGAATTCATGACCACCTATTGGTTAGCATATTGGAACAAACTAGGGTCTTACAAAATTGGGTATATTTGTTCTATATTTGACCATATGTACATGAAGGCCCAATAAATTTTATTACACTTTAGTTCATGCATTCCTTGCCATTGTACTTGGTACATTGCCATTTTTCTTATCATGCTAGAGTAGATATACTTCAACCAAACTTCATAGATACTCATGTACTTATCGTTTGATGAAATATGATAGCATTGATGAAATGTGTAGCATCTGTTAGAATTCCTCTTAGTTTTTGAAAATGTCATAGGCTTACATTGATGATATGCGTAGCATGTTTTACATGAAAGAGGTTATTCAAACATATTTTGACTTATTTTGTTAACTTTTGTTTTTTCCTTGCAACCATAATCTTAATCAATGGGTATGAACCCTTGGAGTTGAAAAAAACCACAATTTTAAATTAGATATCAAATTAGCATGCATGTATGGAGTTCATTGAACTGTTGAAAGATATTATTAGTTTGTTCCATTAAGATAATTGTTTCATAACACAATGGTGAGATGTTACTTGATCAATGCAATAAATGTAAGAGAATAAATATTTCTTAAAATGTAATTATATAAATTTCAATAGCATAATTGATCAATTTGTGGAAGAGATAAATCATCACAAGAACACGTGGAAACTCAAGAGAAAATATGCAATATATTGTATCATGCATTGATAGCCGAATGTTTGTAATACAAAATATGGAAAAGTACCTGTCCCTTAAATGGCATGTCAATGTACATGTATCCCTAAGTACAACAATGTACATGTATGTCAAAATACATATATCCAGGACTAGGAGACGTAAAAAACAATCTTTCGCTTGTTTTTCCCTGACTTTGGTCTATCAACCATCTCCCTAGGATCGCTCTACATCTCAGGATTCCGCAAATAAAATATCATTATTTTTATCAAATAACTGCACTAATAAAATACCATTAACAAACTTAAAAAAATAACTTAAGGCCAAATCATTTATAACAAACACTCACCAAATCCATTCAGGGTATGGATTCCCGTGGTGTGCTCATGGAATTCCTCTCTATAATTGTGCTCTGCAAATAAAAGATCATATCTTAATTAATTCAACAATTCGACATTGATCAACATGTTTGCGTAAATTGAATAAAAATACTTGGTCATTAGTGAACATCTCACCATAAGAGGAGACCCGGTCACATCCATAGATTCAACAGAGGGGTCGGGCACTGCTGTTGCTAATGGATACAACCACCAAATGGGGAAATAGTTAGACATGAATGAATTAACAATATAGTAACATGGTTAAATACTATGCACTGTAATTGTTGAAATATTTAGCTCTGTATGACTTGTTTCTATTACAGATGCGGCATTGACTAAAGCATCAATGACCCTTGTTAGGTGAGGTGTAGATGGATCTCTCGTGTGTCTTCTATAGAGGACATCCACACCCTTTCTAGGAGTGGATACTATCTTATACACTTTTCCCTTCTGCACATTTGGACTATGAGGAGAGGCAACTGCTGACTATTTCCTAAATATAGCAGGTGGTGGATACAATCACCAATTACTGATGTAGTTAGAAATATATTGATAAATGAAATAACATGTATTAACAAATTGAAAATGATGAAATACATACCGATGTATGTTATGCTTCAATCAATTATAAGAAACGTTCTACCACCAGTTGATCCCCTATGGGCTGTATAACGCTTGTCTCCCCACCAGGGGGGAGATCACTAAATGAAATGATTTCACTCTGAGGGGGATCTACAACCTACAATTTAGAAAATTGTAAATATTAGATCGTGTAGCATTTATTAAGTAACATGTGATAACAGACTAACATGTATTAAAATAAAGACATGTTGAAATAGTTACCTTAGTGTGAGAAATTGTCACTGAAGTTATGAAAACATATTTTACATCAAACAGTTCTGGTGCATGATCCTCTAGATTATCCTAGGAATCATCAGTGGAAAAGTATTGCCTCTCGTCCTATTCTTGTAGAAACTATAAGTTTTAAAATCATTAAAAATATTAGAAATCTATATAGGTGTATAGTAAGGAAAAACAATTTATAAACAACACTAAATTGTTAACCATTTACTTACCTAAGTAAAATACCCAGTAAATATATCATCTGTCTGGACATGACCAAAGCAAGGATGGCCACATTCTGTGCATGGGTTGGGCTCTCGGCTGTGCTCATGATGTGTAGGTCTAGTGCCACTACTAGATGCTCCTCGACCAATGGAAGGTGGTGGCTCTACCCCACTGGGAGATGGTGGCTCTACTCCATCAATATATTATGGCTCTGATGGCCCTGCCTAGTACATACCTTGAAGATATGTGCTATGGTGAAAAACATCCTACGACAACAGTAGGAATGACCACTGTGTCTATGGGACCAACTGATGTGCAGGCGAGACATCTGTCCTGGGTAGTTGCCTACGAGGTGGACCTACTGGGAGATTTGGATCTATGTGCCTCACATTGGGATGTTGTTGAGGCATCCCCATCCCAATGCCCTGGTACCCCAAGATATCAAAATAATTAACATGCTTCCCCATAGCAAATTCTGCGTACATCTTTCTAAGAATATAACGGCATTTCCATGTTGTTATGTGGTGCTACATCAAATACCATGTACCATCGGTCCATCGAATTATCTATGAATGGTTGATATGTACACCACTCAATAGAAATATTCCTTTTGTTTACATTCGTGATTTCACCCATCTATGGATCTCTAAAAAGGGAAAAGATATGCTTTTTTTTATCTACAACTTCTTAACTTCCTTGTAACTAATTACATCAGCATATTCTTTCATCTTTATCTCTTTGTATGTCACAATTTCTTGGAGTGCACCATTTGACCTATTAAAGGTCTCTACCATTGCATCCAAGTTGGATGCAAGCATACAGTGCCTATCATCAACAATAACAATTGAGGCTTGAATGTCTCTAATCCTCTGAATTTCTCTTTGGATGTCTGTATGTGCATCCATGGTCGTCATTGCAATCAAAAAATCAAAAAACAAATCATTAGAAACATATACATGTGCTATAATGAGATCTCTCAAGAATGAAAAATGTAAAAACTTTGTGCAAGAATGAATAAATTACAAACATAAATATCATATCAATATACTATAATAACAACGAATACATTACAAACATAAATATCATCTCAATATACTATAATAACAACTACATGTAAAGCAAAGTGGAAGGTGAAGATCAAATACATGTAAATCGATTAATGATCGATGGCGGAGAGCTCCTTTGTATCTAATTCATATAATGTGTGTGGCCCTTTCTTTGCTCACAATTTAGTGTATGATGAGGAATATTTGGTGGTCAAGTCCTCTGCGTCATTAAGAAGGAGCAATATTTTGAATGTGAGGGTTGATCTACGCTTGTTCCATGAATTAAAGCTCTTATCAGTTGATAGGGATGGAGACCCAAATCCACCGATTCAATGTCTTGGTGGTGAAGGAGGTCAAAAAAATGTGGTTGTTCATCTTTGCAACAAAGTAAGTGGTGTGTCTGCAAGGAGGGGAACCTAGTCCCTTGGTTTTTTGGGGATGATGTAAAATACATCATTCCATTGGGTTGGATTCACAAGCATTGGTTGGACATTTATAGGGTACAAGAATGTGTGGGAAAAAACCATAGGGTTTGGTTTCAAGTCAAGTCTAGAAAGCAAGCCTAGGTTATAGTCCATAGTTTCTCATCTTAGCCAAAGGGTGGATGGCTTTTCTTTTCCAATTTGCAATAGATGTGGAAAAAATATTTAGGATTCAAATCCCTTATTGCTTAGGTGGATGCAAAATTCATTAAAGGGATTGATAGTATGGAGGAATTGCCACATATTAAATAACAAATTTGAAAAAAATTAGTTTTGGAATTTTCATTTACATGGATTTTTAATTTAGGGAAATATAGAGATTAATATTTTTATTAAGGAAATGAGGCAAAAATGAATATTTGGATTCCTACCTTTCCAATCCTCCTTTCTCTTCGAATTTACGCTCCACTTCCACGTTAGCAAGCCTAAACGCTCGAGCGTTTTGGTTGAATTTTGCCAATGAACAGTGGAAGCAAAGTGTGGAAGCGACATGTTTTTGGATTTTAATATATTAACAAGAATGCACAATTTTTATGTATTACAATAAGTATCAAGGGTTATAGAATTCATAACACTCGCGCGTTATGTATTTCTATAATGCTCGCACGTTATAGAATTCATAACGCTCGAGCGTTATGTATTTATATAACGCTCACACATTTTGATTTCCTATCCGGCGTGTTAACTGACATGGAAGGCTCAAGCCCACCCATGCCTAGTTTAAAGAAATTCTCACATGTTTTCCTTTCACTAAACTTTAGCGCGTTTCGTGAAAGCATGATTGCATCTAAAAGGTCCCTCAACTTCATGCGAGGGCCCACATGCAAAATTCCACGGTTCAAGTGGATAAGCATGAATTCCAAGGACAACACCATGGTTCAAGGTGGGTTCAAGTGAATCAAGGTGAGCTTCCACGACGAGGATGCATAAGACACATTTCTAGAGGTTGTCAGAATCAGGACTCAGAGCAATGTCAGGTGGTGCGGGTAATTTGGAGCAGATATGAAATAGCCTTTCGAAACTTTGCAGGGCACACACAGATAGAGACAATGAATAAATACGAATGGAAACATGAAAAGACATATCCTTGTTAGGTTGAGGAGGTGGGGAAGCGCTATCAGTGCAAGTTGTCATAGGATAAACCACCGCAAAAAAATGAAAACATGAATTCGCAATAAGAGGTCGGGTTGTAGAAACTTTGGGTAAACTATAAAAAAGCATGGCCTAAAAAACTGAAATCACCCATGCATATTAACCAAATCAAAGGCAATTACATTATTCCCTTCATGGTAGGGAATAATAAAAAAAAAATCTTTTGTATAGGGAGGAAATATCATCATGGATCTTTTGTCTTAATGCTTCTCATTTCTAGAACATGTTTCTTACACACACATAAAGTGCTTTATGTATCTTCAATATGATTTAATGGTATGAGAGAGTTGTGATCAAACCACAAAGGTAATTTTCTAAAAATCAATCTAATAAATATAGAGAGGGATAAAAAAATAGAGATATAACAAATAGGAGTAGTATATTTGTAGAGGTATCATGGTGGTTTTTGGTTGGAATCTTGTAAATTTTGTTTGGTTAAATCCAAATTTGAAAGTGTTTAAATTGTGTTTTTATAATGCATAAATGGATTCAACACCCTCAAATACCCCTATGGCACTCTTATTATGCAATTTCCATAACTAATATACGTGACTCAATTTTTTTTAAAGATACTTAAAAAAATTGAAAAACAATTACCTATTCTAACCAAAAACCACGGGAAAGTCCAAAACCTACATTAAATAAATTACTCATTTTAACTAAACAATAATTATACCTACTAATTGGTTACCATGTAGTCTAAATATTCTAAGTTTTCAACCTTTTCCGAGCATATTTTCCGTCTAAATATTCTACTCCATTAGTTACTTACTCATTAATGCTACAAACTTGACACTTTTACACACGTCTATATTGAATGTAAATGCACTTTGTTATTATTGATGATATAAATTAAATATCTACCACTGTTATATTTATGATATTTAAATTTATTAGTATTTTATATCTAACCACCGCTACTGTATTTATGATAATTTAAATTTTATTATTATTTTATATGTAGCCTACTTACCTTAACCTTTGTATAAATATAACCCTTGAGTCCTCTCTAAAACTGTAAATGTTAGAAGGTTATGGTTTGCATGTGGAGAGTCTTTCGAAGAAATATGGATTCAATGATCTTGGATGTTTTCTCAATCTTTCTACTTGGTTTATATGTTACTTGTATAACTTTTGGTTTCTACGGGATGCGAAGAGTCTTGAAGTCATTTTTTGCCAGGAACTTGCCTGGCCCTGGCAAGTATTCCCTGCCAAGGTACTATGCAATTTTGGGCTCGAATACTTGGCCATCTAGCCGCCCACTCGAAGACAAGATTTTCAATCCGGCCTTTCCTGTCCCCCTCAGCGATCTTTCATGTGGCTGTCAGAATTGCTTCTTAGCGAAATCCCCAGCCCCAAGAGAGACTACTGAACCACTTTTAGATCGGCATCCTCATGGTCCTCTTTCTTGCAGTTCATATGACCATGAGGGATCCTCAAGCCCTGTGCATCATCCTCTGGAAAGCATTTTCATGTTGAATATGGGTGCATATGCTCCTCCTCCTTGCCGTTCACATGAGGAGTATATATCCAGATCCTCCTCCTCAGTCCCCATTAATCACGCGGTTAACAATGAATGGTATGAGAATGGTTTCCGAGGTCCTGCCCCTTCTACCAACCGATTACCAGTGCGTCTCGGTGAACAGCGTGGACATGCAAATGGTGCGGGCATTTGCAGCCTGGGTAGTTTTAATAACATTAATCTTTTTTTGTTTGCTATTACTTGGACGTTATCGGTTCAGTTAATTCTAACTATTTCTTTTGTTCGTTTTCCAATGCAGGATGTGGATGGCCTAATCACGACGCTGGTAAGGAAGCAGCCGTTGGTATTCTGCAACTGCTAAACCTTGAACTGCAAGCTCCGGCCCCGGATCCATACTTCATGAAGTTATCGGCTGAATACCTCTTGAAGTACTCGACTGCGATGAATCCAAAGTTATCGACTTCGATGGATCCAGTATAATTTGTATCCAAAAGTTTTGTTTTTCGCAGGGAGCCGCGCAAAGGTAATATGGAGTAGCTAGGGTTAGGGTTATGCCAATCCGTTGCGGCATAGTTGTGATGGCTCCATTTTGATATCTTTCCAATACCGCAGTTGCGATGGCCCCATTTTGATTTACCCTCCGAAAGATTTGCTATTCAGAGGAGCCACGTAAACTTAAGATTCGGCTGATATTCGCCAAGACTGATGTATGGCGGAATCGTTTTTGATTTAATAAATTATTACTATTATCTGATTACATGCATCCTATTTAGTTGCCAACGTTTTCGTTTCAATGGTATAAGAAAATAAGCTAGGGGCATTCTAAATTATGATTATATATGGTTTTTTTATAAGATGAAAAAAAAAAGCCTCATTTGTTATTTCTTTTAGAAAATCAAAGTTAAAAAAATAAAATAAAGGAAATTAAATCTCAGTTTAGTATTTGGATATAAAATTCTTGATGTCAGATAAATCATAAGCTACTCGAAAAGCTACTACAATCAGCCTTTGATACATTTAACAAAAATTCATAGACTAATAAAAAGTTACTACAATCAGCCTTGATATATTCAACAAAACACTATGCAGTACTCTCTCTTCATGGCTTGCATAAAAACGAAGTTAGAAAATAGAAATAGTGAACAATGTATCTTCAACATATTCTTCAAAGGAAATTGGTTTGTTTTCAATTTAAGTAGAGATATAAAGCATCTAACTATGTTTGAGTGACTCATATATTTAATTATGATAATGCTATTTTGTTTAAAAAATATAATTGTGTTATTTTTTTTATTTTTTTTACAATATGTTATTGAAGCAAAATAAATTCAGATATATTTTAAATAAATTAAATTATTTAAGTTAGTGTTTTAAGTAAATAAAAAATAAATTTTAATTAAATTCTATCTATACCTAAAATTTGGTTAAAAATGGTCATGCATGTCATGCTCTAGAGAGTGGTGAAAGACAGGCATATTGAGAAAAATGGTGGAAATGTCCAATTAGCTATGGTTCAGTAAATTCCATAGCACAAGTTTGGTAAGTATGAACCAACCACATAGGACTTTGGATGACATGCCGGCATGTGGGGGAGGGGGTTATTAGGTGCTCAGGAACGCAGGCGCATTCAGATTAAATTCAAATATTTTTTTCGCGTGCTTGGTGTTGGAAGAAATGATCGAGTGCCTTTGTATATCCAAAATGCTCAAGTGTTATTATTCACATAATACGCGAGTGTTATGTGAATAATAATGCTTATGCATTATTATTTACATAATGCACGAGCGTTATGAACTTCATAAATCATGTTTTTAAGTGTTGAATAGAGATAAAGGGGGTGAGAGAAATGATAGAGATACGAGAGGGGGGGGGCAGGGGACATAAATTTAAGGAGTTGGGGGAGAGTAATGATAAGGGAGGGAAATTAAATGCCTAAACCCATAAGCCCTAAGTCTCAAACCCCCAAAATTCCTACACCCCTAAGCACCTAATCCCTTAACACATAATCCCTTACCCCATTAATAGTTGATCCCTAAATCTCTTAACCTATAAAGGTATTACTCCTTAAATCCCTAGTCCCTTAATTAACCCTTTATCTCCCCTCATTGTTGTCCTTATCCTCTAATTGCCTAAGCCTTTAACACTATAACACCTTAGAGCTTAATTCCTAACCTCTTAAGATCTAACCCCCTAATCCCAGAGTCCTTAATCCCTTTACCCCTAAAGTCAGTAACTGTTAAACACCTTAAGTCCTTTAATTGTTTACATGTAATCCTCTAACCATTAGCCCTCTAAGCTCTAAGTTTACCCTATATAGGTAAAATAGTTATTTACCTCTACACTACGTTTACAAGTGTGACCTCCCTTATGCTAGCGTACCCTGCATTTGCTTGTGCGCTCTACGTTTGCATGTGTGCTCTTCATTTGTGTGAGAGCTCTACATTTGCTTGAGCTCTCTCCCTCTAGATTGATCGCTCCTCTCTCATTTTTGACATTCTTGCTTGGGCGTGTGCATTAGTCTTTTTAAGATCTAATTTACCCCTTATAATCCTTTAACCCTTTAACCCTTTCACTATTAATGCCTAACCTCATAAACCCTAACACGCTAAACCCACATCACTAAATCAATTAACCCCTAATTCTCCTAACCCCTAAACCCCTTAGCCACTGTATCTCTAATCCCACAACCGCTGACCCCTAATACCTAGTCCACCCCTAACCCCTAAACAGTCTAACCCATATTACCTAAAGCCCAAATCCTTAAATCCATGATACCTTAACCCTAGAAACAATTAAACCTTTAAATTCTTGGGTGTTAACCCCTTACCCCTAATTCCCATTACCCATAAAATCCCCTAACCCCCTATCTGCTTAACTCCCTTACCCATAAATATTTAAACTTGTTAACAATTTTATTCCCTTACCTCTAAACTCTTAACCCATAACACCTAAGTCCTAATTAACCCCCTAACCATAAAACCCCTAACCGATAATCCCTAAAGCCCCAAACCCATAAAACTCAAGAAAATCATAATTCCTCATCTCCTAGAGGCCATTAATCCCTTAACCCCCAAGCCTTTAATCCTTTAACCCCTTGACACTTAACCCTTAACCAAATCAACCTTAACATTTTAACCTTAGAGCCCTAAAAACCTTACCCTGTAAATCTACTAACCCTTGAAGGCCTCACCTCTTAAATAACCACCAATCCCCAAACCCTTATGTCCTTAAGCAGTAAGCCCCTAAGCCCTTAATTCTTACAAACCATTAACAATTAAACCCTTCACCCTTAAGGATTAACCTATTGAACCCTAACCCCCTAACTTGGTGCCGTCAATCCTTTAACCCCTACAAACCCTAACCCCTAAGCCCCTTTATCTATAAGCATTTATCACCCAACACCTAAGCCCTATTTTATCCACAAAAACTTAATCTCTTAATGCCTAACCTCTAAAACCCTAACCCCCTAAACCTGGATCCCTTAAACGATCCATATAATGACAACCTAACTTCTAAATATTTAAACCTCTAAATCTTTAAACATGTTAACTACTTATCCCTTTACCTCTAAACACTTAACCCCTAACCCCTAAGTTCTAGTTAACCCCCATAACACTAAAACCCCTAACCTGTAATCCCTAAATCCCAAAACCCATAAATCGCTAAAAACCAATCCCTCATCTCCTAAAATCCATTAAGCCCTTAAACCCCAAACCTTTAATACTTAAACTCCTTGACACTTAACCTTTAACTGACTCAACACTAACATTCTAACCTTAGAGCCCTAAATCCCTTAACCCATAATCCCCTTGACCCCAAACCCTTCACCCTTATGCTTAAACTCTTGAACCCTAAATCCCTAACATTGGTTCCCTTAATCCCTTAACCCCTATATCCACTAACCCCTAAACCCCATTATCTCTATGTACTTAACAATGAACACCTTTAGAAGCCCTAGTTTATCCACAAACACTTAATCCCTTAATGTCTAAACTCTAAAACCCTACCCCCCTAAACATGGAGCCCTAAATTCCTTAACCCCTAATCCCCTTGACCCCGAACCCCTTGACCCCTTAGCCCCCAACACCAAATCCCTATTTAACCTCCTAACCCATACAACATGAAGCCCAAAACCTTTCAAGATAAGGAGGGATCTATGGAAATAAAGGAAATTTATATTCTTGGGAAGAAATTATTAAATAAGGTTTTGAGGAAAATGCAAATTGTGTAGATTACCATAACGCTAGCGCGTTTATTGATGAAGAAACGCTCGTAGCGTTTTGTGCCAATTGACGATATCTAGCCATGCACCAAACATATTAATTGGCAATGAATTCTTTAACATAGAAGGAACGCACGAGCATTATAGATTTAAGAAACGCTAGTGCATTTTGCAAATTCATAACGCTAGTGCATTTTCGCTCTGCAAAATTCCGCTGAATACTCTGCCTATTTCATCCCCGAATTTTTTGTTTTGTCTCCCCGAAAACACTGCAAGGAAACCTATGCAATTGAGGAAGCTTGATACTCTATGTTCATAATTACACATGTTCACAATCATCAAGCTTGAAGAGGATTCTACAGTTAGCATTCGGAATTGAGGATTTTACATTCACAATTAGCAAGCTTGAAGATGATTCTTCATTCACAATTATCAAGCTTTAAGAGGATTCTATATTCGCAATCAAACAAACTTGATTAAGCTATGTTCAGAATTGTAGAGGAACCTGTATTCAAAATTTAGCAAACTTGAAGAATCTAAATTCAGGTTTGAGGAAGAATCTATATCCACAATCAAAAGCAAGGTTAAAGAATTTCCATCCACAATTGATTAAGTATCTATATATTCACAATTTCAATCAAGCTTGAGGAATATTGAGGAATCTTTATGATCACAATTGAAGAAAAATCTACATTCATTATTGAGCAAGCTTGAAGAACCTATATTCACAAATGAAGAATTTTCTATATTCACAAGTGAGGTCGAAGTTACTTTCAAAATTGAGCAAGCTTGAGGAATCTATATTCACAATTGAGGAAGTATCTACATTCACAATTGAGCAACTTGAAGAACCTATATTCACAATTGAGAAAGAATCTGGATATTCATAGTTGAGCACACCTCTAGAATTTATTTTCTTAGTATTTCTCATTATGGTCATAGGGAATTCACGCAATCTAACAAGGAAATCGACAAGGAAAGAGAAGCCTCAATAAACCATGGAAGAAGTTAGAGAAAAGAAAATATTGGACATGTGGAATCGAAGGCATTCCATGGAAACTCATCCAATTCCAACCGTAGATGATGCCACAGCCGTTCCTACCCATCCACGACAAGAAAAAAGGAAAAAATGAGTAGAGGGGTCCTCAATTTCAACAACATTTGATGAACAAGCACCCCATGGCACTAGTCAAAAAGTACAACGTGGGTGCTCATTGGAAGATGTTTCAATTCCCACATCAAGTCAACCTCAGACTATGGTAGCAAATGACTTTTTGGGTAGTGGTTATACAAGCGACGAAGTTAGGGAGGCATTTAATGCAGGATTTACAATGGAAGAAGCAAATGTTATGGAGACCATCCAAGAGAAAGTCCAATTTCCCACACCAAACTACCAACAAGAGAATGAAATATAAGAGGCTCCTATTGAAACACCGGAACGTCATGGTGATGTTGTACATACTCCAATTCCAACACCATTACCTCCATTAGAAACTACATGCCGAAGAACTCTAAAACGTATACAGGTTGATGAAATTCTCATTATTTCACTTGAAGGTACGTTTTCCAAACACGCTATTTCTTATCAAACTCGACAAATACTTGATAACTTTTTTTATTCTAAATGTGAAGGGGACAAGTGAAAATTATTTTTATCATTGTTAAAATCTAGGTCTATGGTTGTTTTTAGAAGAATATTAAGGATAAAGATGGCCAAAAAGTTAGAACCAAGTTCTCATATTGTTAAAAGTTTAGTAGATGCATTTAGTACAATTGGAAAGAAATCTCGCTCAAAGTATCACAATGCATGTCATCATGTGTTGTCACAATCAATCATGAACAAAAACACTAGGGTGCTTCGTTTTCTTAAACCTACCTCTAAAATTATTAATTTGAATGTCAATACACTTTGTAGGTATTGTGTTAGAAGAGAACAACTTGAAACTGATCAAACAAATGTTTGGGTCTTCATTGGAAGGTTTCCACACTCTGATATGAAGCTCATTGATGTGGTAAAGGGATTAGTGCAAGCTTTTTGGCATGACAGCACTAGGGCTTCTTCCAACAAAAAATATGTATTAAAATTGAGAAGGGGTTCAAAGGATCGTGAACCACACATTAAACATTTTCTTGATATGAAACAAACATAATGATATGAGAGATTTAGGACTAAACATAATGAAATTAAATTGTGCCAAAGATCCTTTGAAAAATGCAAACGACGGTATGTTAAAATAAACACAATTTTTAACACATGTTGTTGTCAATACCACATTGAGTATGGTTACTATTATGAAACATATACATATATTTTTTGTGTATTGCATAGCACTCTTGTGTAGGAATGCTCAGCTACATTACAACCAATGTCATCTAGAGACTTTAGTCAAGCATTTTGTGTAGCAAGCCAAACGATTGCACATTTGATAAAAAAATATTGCATAGATGGGACATGCCTAGGGTGTGGTGGATTGGAATTATTGGACAAATGCATACATGTGATCGATGAGCATGAACTTGGGAGGTAGGAGGTGAACTTGTAGTCATTCAAATATGTCATGTATGATATTGATGGAGGGAACGAAAGAAAAAAAATACAATTGGTCACTTCTCAGGTTGGTAATAAGTTATGGAATACCATTTTTTCTTCAAATTGCAATTTCATATGTAAAAATCTATTGAAATATGTCTTTATTGTTGATATCCCAGGTATGGGTTTGCGACTTCATCGACGAATTATTTGAAAAGACACAACAATATGTAAAGCATGTACATGTGGTTCATTGGCAAGATGAGCAATTTAGAATGTGCAGGGATACATTTCCTATTGGGACTATCCTGTCAGTGGTCGATTTTGCGGAAAAAAACACTCTTCAACCGCAAAATGAAATTTAGAGTCAATATTATCACTTAGACCAGGTCAACATAATGATTAATATCACCTATAGACATGGGGCAGATAGTATTGAAGACAACAGGGTTATATTGAAGGAGTATCACTTCTACATCAGTGATGACAAGTGTCATGACTTGGATTTTGTACAACACAACTTTCAAATGTTCTACAATCACTTGAAGGATAACAGTATATAGATGGAACAACATTGGATTTGGTCCGATGGTTGTGTAGGGAAATTAGAAAATACCCGTGCCTTCCAATGGTTGTGTATGCTCCACAAAGGCAGAAGGTAACACATATTTGGAACTATTTTGAGACTAGACACGGAAAAGGTTAACATGATGGAGCAGGTGCGTGTATCAAGAGTGCATTACATAGGAAAGAAATTAATTTCACAAATGTATCACTCATCTGAGATGCAAAAACCATCATTGAATGGTGTTCTTCAGTCATGGGGGGGGGGGGGAGCAAGAAGGCAGGGAGTTCATTCAACCAGGAAAGCACATGTACATAGATATTTTTGGGAGGTGGTGGATGTAGATTGATCATAGTTATATGAGTGCAAGACCATCCAAGGAACTCATGCATTTCATTCAGTTAGAACGTCAAACAATGCTATACTTGAAATGTGGACAAGGAAACTATCATGTTTTTGTTCTCCATATAGTAGTGGTGAATGGGACGAATGTGAATCCACATATTGGTTTGATAGCTATGACCGTGTATCACTCCCCATTGGTCAATGAATATATACAAAAGTATCCCAGTTGGAGGAGGACCAATCAAGTATTTCACGAGACTATGACCACATATCATATCTCTTACAACCAGGTTCGATTAACATTTTTATATTTTTTATATTTTTTACAATTAGTTGTGTCTAGTTAGTTGACTGAAACGTTGGCACTATATTTTCTCCATGGCACATATACATAGTGGTTTCCCTGAGACGCAATGCATAGTGCAGCAACTATTGGCTGGCACGTTGCGTGGAGAGGAAGCAAACCCTGAATGTCCCATTACAAGAATTTGAGGCCAATGATTTTCCGATTGGGTCGATGGTTATCAAAGGTGAATATTTGAACCAAGATTCCCACTCAGCAAATAGAAAAGGGTATACATACGAATATTATAGACCAAGTGAGATTGTATACAAACTTAGTTATTGGCACAAACCTCCAGCTACAAACAATGCCAAGGAATAACTCATCAAAGGTATGATAGTTATTGCCTTACTCCGAGCATGAGAGGTTAAAGGAAACCCTTGGTATTCAACGTGATCTTGATGGTCTAGTGGAATTACCATAGGTAGGTAATCTAATATGTGGTTTGCATGTTATATTGTGTACTATGTTATAGGTATGTGGTGTACATGTATGTTATGATTTTTTTGTGTGGTCTCATTGAGTATTGACTTTAATATTTTGACTATTGTAGCCATACATTGATAGCTTGATATATTGATAAACTACATAGACTTGGTACAACTTGATAAATTGCACAAGATTCATCATGGATTTGTTTTCTTTGTTTTTTTATCCCATCTAAGTACACCATAATATCTGCATCATCATGCCCATTTCCATACCATCACCATCTCCATGCTCATTATCACTATCCCCATGGTCATTGTCTCCATCACCATTCCACCATGAACATCACCACTGTGCTCTTCATACCCATGTTGTCACCATCACCATCCCCTTTTTCACCATAATATTCTCATCCATCATCCACACCAATATAACCGTTATATAACTAATTTAGAAACCTAGAAACCCAAGCCACAAACATAGAAACCTAATCTAGCCTTATAAATCTAGTTTACCCTAGAAACAAAAATATAACCTTAGCAACCTAATCCTAATATATGCATGCCAAAAAAACAATAGCAACCTAATCCTAATATATGCATGCCAAAAAAAAATCATATATTCATGTGCATCCACTTGTATCTAAATCATTGTGCTACAAATATGCACAAGAGTCTAGGAAACCATAATTTGTATTCTAAATTCCTAGCCTAGAAACCCTCGAGCCCAGAAACCCTAGTTTGTAGCCTAGATCCTACTTTGTGTTCAAAATCCTAGAAACCCTAGTTTGTAGCCACTAACTATCATTGACTAATCGCTAATATCAATTATTCATTCTCATTGTTTCCCAAATTGGACCTTCACCATACATTAGTGAATCGATATGTGATTTGTTTGTGTGAGGGATTTCTTACTTGGGGTTCAAATTGTGTGGAAATACCCCATTTTAGTTGAACAAGTGAACTCTCACCAAGCTTCCTAGCATGGGAATCATCAATGCATGATCTTCCATAACCACTTCATCCATCTTAATGTCATCATAAAAAAAAACTTCATCCATCTTAATGTTGTCATCAAAAACCATTTTCATCAGCCAGTCTCATTAGTTAACAAACTTCCTTCATCTATTTTTATGAAGAATCACAACAACCAACCCATAGAACCCTTCCATTAGCTAGAAGTATATGTTTTCATGAAATCCATCTACCCCACTGAAAACTATAAAAAAACCTAAGATGGAGACTACAAGAACCAACTAGGAATGCTTCTTACAAAAATCCTCAAATCCTCCCTATTTCGTATTTGCACCATATGTACCCTAAATTATTTTTATTTTTGAATCATAGTGAATCGTTAGTTTAAAAGGCATTAAGAAGGCATCACTTTCTTTTAGGTTCAAAAATAATATAAAAATAATAATGAAATCAATTTTAATATCCCTTTGAACTCAATGGGAACTTGAAGGCATGGTAACAATTACCCTTTAAAGTTATGAGTATAGTCATCTTTATTATTTTGTTGGATTTTTCCCTGTATAGTCATATGTATGTGTCCCTGAAATCCTTTGGGGTGTGAGTTTAAACATACCATAAAATGATGGGTATTTTATAGGATCGACAAAACTTCGACTCCATTGGATTCAGGACATTGGGATAGTGCTAGGGGTGACCCTCTCCTCCAATTCCATGGCCTAGGTGTTATCTTTTAGGTCAATTTTGAAAACTAGGTTTTTGCTCAATAAGGGACTATGCAACTTTTTCACATAGGGGTCATCTTTGAAAAATCCTCGACCAGGAACTTACGGCTGGAATTCCCAATTGGGACCTTCCTAGACAAACTTGCAGGACCTCCTGGAACCTGGTTTTGTTGCACGGTTGGAATTCTATGCCCCCGGTAGGTTTCCAATAGGCGTCCGTGAAAGCCCTTGGGATGCAAGTTGGAACGAGCCATAGAATGATGATCGTGGCTCAGCTCGACAAATCGTTGACTCTATTGGATTTAGAACATCGATATAGTGCTAGGGGTGCCCCTCTCCTTCGGTTCCATTGTCCAAGTCTCATCTGCTAGGTCGATAATGGAAACTAGGGTTTTGCTCACTAAGGGATTGTGCAATTTTTGCACATAGGGGTCGACTTTGCAAAATCATCAACCAAGGAATTATGGCTAGTGTTCCTAGTTGGAACCTTCCTAGACACACTTGCAGGACTTCCTGGAACTCGATTTTGTTGCACGGTTGGAATTTTATGCCCCCAGTAGATATCCAACAGGTGTCCCTGAAATCCTTTGGGATGCGAGTTGGAACAAGCCATAGAATGATGACCGTCTCTTGGATCAACAAACCACCAAATCCATTGGATTCTAGACATTAGGATAGTGCTAGGGGTGCCCCTCTCATCCAGTTCCATGGCCCAGGTCTCACCTTTTAGGTAGATATTGGAAACTAGGGTTTTTCTCAGTAAGGGAATGTGCAATTTTTGCACATAGGGGTCAACGTTGAAAAATCATCGACCGAGGACTTATGGCTAGAATTCCAAGTTGAAACCTTTCTAGACACACTTGCAGAAATTCCTGGAACCTGGTTTTGTTGCACGGTTGGAATTCTTTCCCCTCAGTAGGTATCCAAGAGATGTCCCTGAAAGCCTTTGGGATGTGAGTTGGAACGAGCCATAGAATGATGAACGTGGCTCAATCGAAAAAACTTTGACTCCTTTGGATTTAGGACATCGGTATAGTTCTAGGGGTGCCCCTCTACCCTGGTTCCATGGCCCAGGTCTCATCTTTTAGGTTGATATTGGAAACTAGGCTTTTGCTTAGTAAGGGACTGTGCAATTTTTGCACATAGGAATCAAATTTCCAAAATCATTGACTGGGGACTTATGGATAGTGTTCCAAGTTGTAACCTTCCTAGACACACTTGCAAAACTTCCTAGAACCTAGTTTGGTTGCACGGTTGGAATTCTACGCCCCCGGTAGGTATCCAATAGGTGTCCCTGAAAGCCTTTGGGATGCAAGTTGGAATGAGCCATAGAATGGTGACCATGGCTCGGAATGAAAAAACATTGAATCCATTGGATTCAGGACATTGGGATAGTTCTAGGGGTTCCCCTCTCTTCCAATTCCATGGATTAGGTGTCATATTTTATGTCTATTTTGGAAACTAGGGTTTTGCTCAATAAGGGGCTATGCAAGTTTTGCACAAAGGGGTCAACTTTGAAAAATCATCAATCGAGGACTTTTGTCTAGTGCTCCTAGCTAGAAACTTCCTAGACACACTTGCAGGACTTCTCGGGACTTGATTTGTTGCACGGCTGGAATTCTATGCCCCAGGTAGGTATCCAATAGGTGTCCCTAAAATCCTTTGGGATGCAAGTTGGAACGAGCCATAGAATGATGACCGTGGCTCGGATCGACAAACCATCGACTCTATTGGATTCAAGAAATCAGGATAGTGTTATGGGTTCCCCTCTCCTCCAGTTCCATGGCTCATGTCTCATCTTTTTGGTCAATATTGGAAACTAGGGTTTTGCTTAGTAAGGGACTGTGCAATTTTTGCACATAGGGGTCAACTTTGCAAAATCATCGACCGAGGACTGATGGCTAGCGTTCCTAGTTGGAACCTTCCTAGACACACTTCCAAGAATTCCTAGAACCTGTTTCTTTTGCACAGTTGGAATTCCATGCCCCCGGTAGGTATCCAATAGGTGTCCTTGAAATCCTTTGGGATGCGAGTTGGAACGAGCCATAGAATGATGACCATGGCTCGGATTGAAAAACCATCTAATCCGTTGGATTCAGGATATCGGGATAGTGCTAGGGGTTTCTCTCTCCTCCGGGTGCATGGACTAGGTGTCATCTTTTAAGTCTATCTTGGAAACTAGGGTTTTGCTTAGTAAGGGTCTGTGCATTTTTTACACAAAGGGGTCAACTTTGCAAAATTTTGATTTTGATTATAGAACTATACATTCAAAGAGTAGAAATCAAACCTACCACATTGCACCCTTGGTAAATTGCTATGTCCTTATTGTGCTACTTCATTTAACATCTCCTTAGTTTTCCACTATATTTGCATTTTCAGTAATTAGTGTCATTTTTAAAAATTCAAAGTTCCAAATAAAAAATGGAGGCGATGTTTCATCGATGATATCCCTTTGATCCTTGCTAGCTTTGTTATATTAAAGTCACCATGAACCTTTTTGTAACTTCCCAAAAATTCGTAAAAATTTAATTTTTTTCTAAGAGGCCTATTCACTATTAGATGTTATGCAGAAGTAGAAAGTGTAAGTTCAACATCTATAATTACTATTTCAATAATGCGTCATTTATTATCTTTAATTAATTAAATTGCCTTATCATCAATTAAATATATAAACATCCCTATATCGTAAATACTAAAATGTATAATCGTCTTTTCTAGAAAATCATTTATGTATAAGGACTTGGATGATGCTATATCTATAATTATAAATTTGTCATCTTTTAGTATTATGATGAGATAGAAGGAATGTGAGTCTCCTATGTAGTTGCGACCACTTTACATCTTAGTTGTAGTCTTATTATGATCCAATGATCTTTTGATTAATACTTTATAATGTTGTTAACGTACTACTAGATTTCTGTCTTAGTCGTTTGATATTTATCTTGCCATGCTTATGTTTAAATATGGTTAATTCTTAGTATGATAGAATGTATTTAACCTTTATCGTTGACAGGTGTATGTTGGTATACACCTGAGGCTTACTTAGCTTAAGCTAATACATATTAACCTTATCTGTACAAGTTATAGGTTTTACTTCTACCTAGTAATGGTGTTATAATCCATTCTTTTATTTACCTTATATGGCAAACTATACCATAAGCTATTACGTTGTGGTTTGATATCGTATTAGGATTGAAAATGGAATAGTTACAAGGTCCTATACTATGTGATGGAGGTGGCGTATAACCAAACTAATTGGATTATGAATACAATGAGCTCCTTTGTGCACAAACTATAGGTTATGCAAAAAGTGGTGGAACATATTTCAAACTAAAACTATGGACCAAGAGAAGGTGGGAACTCGTATCATGGTTATAAAATATGATGAGTAGTTTGTAACAAAAACTATAGACTATGGGTTTAAAATTTTGGGTTGGTGGATGACAAGGCATGAGACTTAATGCAATCACGTGAATACCATTAATGTGTCTCGGGTATACCAAAACCCTATAGCTAATCTTCAAGGTTTGGTCTGTTGGCCATTGTTTTCTTTTGCTCCAGTGTTGTGATGGCAAGTTGGGCTCCTATCGGTCGCCATGGTGGTTTGAACAACCACAACATGACTCACTGATATGGTTAGGAACTGTAAGTGCTAGTCATGGAAACTTTATGGTGTTCAACGTCATGCAAAGAATTCAATTGTCTGGTTCTTCTCGGCTTGGGTTCGAAACCCTGCAAGGTAATTATTAAATTAATACATTGACTCTTTAAATGTTTACAGTGTTGGTTTTGATAACTTAAATGTTCCAGTTTTAACCTTGTCTCGGTTGCAATGGCAGGGGCGGGTTTCCAAACCTCAATGATGGCACTATGAGAGAAGGAACTGGTTTCAGTGGATTGTGAGTCCATGGTAAGTCTCGGGCCTGCCCAGATGATACCCCTGTCAACGCTTTAAGGGATTGTTGCTGTCTTGTTGCTCTTTCAGCGTTTAATTATTTGTAAAGTTTAGAGCAACGTTGTTGCAATAGGTTCTTTTCTTAACAATAAGTCTGGTTTTGGTTTTCGGTTATCGAAGTTAGGGTGTTGGAAAAGTGGAGAGCCTTTGGCCCACTAAGCAGTAGTACTGTGATTGTAATGTTTCACTATGAAAAGGAATACAATGTATTGCTTGTTTAAAACTTTATTTCCTGAGTTGAAATATACCAAGGTTTTACTCTCGGCTCCTGTCATTTTATCTCAGTGCATTTGTCTACTTCTTTATGTTATTGGTTCAGTGTTGAGGGCTATAGGGTTTGAACCCTGGCCTTTATCTTGATACTATATTTATAGTTTTGTGTGAATATATTTATAAATTCATTTCTCGGCATTCTTATCAGTTTGCCTCTTCTGAAATAAAATGATAAATAAATTGATTTAGGGTTTTAAACCCGACTTCCTAGCTTTGTTTTATTTCCATAATGTATTAGAAGTTTAAATTATTACTTTCTTATAGGATTATTATATCCCTGTCACAATATTAGGTCTTCTCTGTAAAGGATGTATTGTGAAAGCCGTGCCTGTGTCTATTCTCTGTTGAGACTCGAACCCGTGGCAAATTACTGGTTTATCTTGTGTGTTGAGAAGGCGCTACGATGCAAAGGATGTCATCAAGCTTAACCCTAGATGTAAAATATGTTGGTATTAATAATTTTGTAGCTGATATAGATGTTGTAACTTACTGTATTTAATTTGATAAAAGGTTATTGAACCAATTTTCAATACTAAGGGTGTAAGATAATCCCTTATGGCCTACAACCTTTCTTAAAGGTTACATTGCTACTTGTTTACGGTATCAATGATTCTAGTAAATGTTTAAAAGTCGGTTCATATTACTTTACTAAACCCTCGGGTGAGCCCATAAGTCTCGAACCCGCGTCTTGTGATACACCTCTAGTGTTATAATGTTTGTATTCCAATAAGAAATGAAACCGATGTTAATTAGATCTTAGACGTAGAATTCCACTGTGTAATTGAATGGTTTGATTTATTTTATGCAATAGAATAGGTATTAGATGAGTGTATTTTCCAGTTCTACGTATTCATTGATATTTTCATATAATACTTGTTTTAAAATGAAATATTCTCGATCACTTGTATTATTACTGTGTAGTATAAAATGTCGTTCTAGATAGTAAAATATAAGCCTCAACTATATTGTTTATAGTACTAGGGTTTGTATTTGAGTTCTATAAAATAACATGTTTGTTTGGAACTGTCCAACACTTTAATATGATTACTCTATCTATTTGTATTGATTCTACTATGGGGGTTCTATTTATAAGTCAGATATAAATAAACCTACGATTTCATTTAGATCTGTAAAGAATAGGATATGCATGTATACATTATAAACTTTGTTTTCAGTTTATGATTCTATAGTTTAAAATGAAAACAATCCTTTCTTTGTTCTGTATCATTTAACTTTTACTTATATCTACTATATGGAAAAATAAATAGATATATATTTTTGAGTTGCATGCTATAGTATAAAACCTTATTTCTGAGCATGAAAGTAGATAGCATATATTTTTATTTAATGTCTAGCAATCATATCTAATCTATGTTAATTAACTCTCTTCCTGTACTAGAGTACATCACCTTAGGGTGAAAGGAAAAATATAGGAAGATATTTATCTTCAATCATCCATTATTCAAATTATGATCATTCATTCGATTTATAAAAGTAATATTCAGTTCAGAAAATTAGACATTTAAAACATCCTATTGATATCTATTAAACAAATAGTTTTCATAATAGTTCAACAGTTCATACAAGAAATAAAATATAACAAGTAGAACCTGATAATTTGATAGGGTGGAAAAACACCGAAGGAGGCATGTTCCTCCCAACCTTCTCTAGAAAACCAGCCAAATCACTTGCTTCTTTGGACCCCCGAGCCTGTTTACTGAACCACTAGGAAGAAGTCTTTGTGTAGAAGTAAGGCACTCAGGTTCTACTTCAACATTAAATGGATACTTGCATACACCTCACATGTGTACTTCAGCAATCAATGGATACTTGCATACACATCAAAACCTCTGCACTCAGTAGGAATAAGACAGTCTTACTCTGCAACTCAAAACATAGATTCCCGTCATCGAATCTCTTGTGTGCAATTTCCAGCAAAATCACAAGGTAAGTTCTCTCGTCAAAGAAAGTGCGAGCCTCTGCTCAAATTCGATGGCTATAAAAAGATGCCTAGGTATTTTGGTGGTCAATTTTTCATTCAATGATCCATAAGCTCGAGTTCCACATTGTAATAACCCTAAAAATTTAAAAATTTAAAAAATTTCCTATACACCATAAAAGTACCTTGTATCTAGATGTTTGGTAAATTAACTTCAACACGGTGAAGATGATTAGAGAATTTCAATGATGTAATTATATAATGTATTATGTGTGATACTTCTATCCATGATCAGCTATTGGATTCATTCATTATGTCTAGTATTTTACCTTATGGTTCTGCAGAAGTGATCTAAATGGTTTTATGCCTACATGGACCTCTTCGGTTGATGGCTACATCTTGGTAGAATGATCAATTGGTTTTATAAAAATGAATTCCTTATGTTGTTCCCTTGTAAGTTATAACAATGTGTTTTATTATAAAGTTTTCGTCAGTTATCTAGTTACGTCCTTGTATTAAATAGACAAACTTAGGTTTGAAGGGATGGATCTAGCAGTGTAGGCCAGACTTACTTAGCATTATTGCTAAAGTTTATTCTACCTTGGTTTTGTAGGTAAGTATAGGATCATCTAGGGTCTACTCCTTAGATTTGTATAACTATGAGGGTGTTATTATGGTAAGTTTTGAATAACAAATGCAATGTAATTTATCCAAAATTGTGAAGGGCTATCCACTATATAAAAGGGGATAAGATTAATGTGTGGAGGAGTTGGTGAAACAATTAATGGAGTCTTGAGCGAATGGATTACAATTGGATGGAAATGAGGGTTTATCCCTAAGGTTTGAATGTCATTCTACAAAATCACATTTGTTGTGTTTTTCTGTTTGGGAGAGGAGGGAGACGAAACCCTCTGAACTTTGGAGGCACCCATGGCAGCCTTGACCTACTCCCTGCTGGCTTCACGAATCTTACAAGGTAACTCTGTAACCATACCAAACTCATCTTTTTCTTTTATTTCTTGTTATTGTCTGTTCTCTGTTTTGAAAATCATGACTGATTCGCTTTGGGGTTTGATGTTGACAGGTCCTTGGTGATGGAGTAGTTTGAGTTGGGTGTGGTGATACTCACGGTCTAGAGATGACTGGGTAAGTCTGGTCTTCTGACTGTTTTCTCCTCCCTTCAAGCATGGGGATTTGTCTATTGTTTTCGTATTCCCTATAATGTAGCGTTTTCGAATCAGGGTTTCATTTAAGAGATGATGGTTGAGCTTTTTGAATGATGAGTTGTGGCCAGATGTAAGGAACGCTCTAAAATGTAATGGCCACATCCTTGACTGTGTAATAGCCTGCATGGCGATTTTGGTTTGATGGATGCTGGTCTTCAGTACTCTGGGAGTTGTATAAACTTGCATGGTTTAACTTGGGGCTTTTTAAAGGAAACCATGAATGTAATAAGATGCTCTTTCCGTAAGGATGGGAACACCCTTGACTAGTTTCCTGAACATGTTATGCTGATGATTTGGTTGGTTATAATACAATAATATTTGGAATGAATGCTGCGTGAAATGATGCATATGGTTTATAGCATTGAAGTTTTATGGGTCTATCAAATATTAGTCTAGATCCTTGCATTTGTTTTCTATAAATGGATGAGGTTCTTTGTCACAAATGTCTTGTGTAAGCACTTGAGAATTTCTAGAAGTGTGATTATAGTTTTTTTATTTGCATATCTGAATACTTCATTGGCTCTAGCAATCTAGGGTTGGGTAAAGCTAAGGTAGCGATAGTAAGTTTCAAATGATGGAAACTGGGAACACGCAGTCGTTTTGATTTGGAGATAGTGAAATCGTATGAAATGAATTCTTGTTTTTTTTTTATATGTTATTATCTCGTTGCCCCAACCTTATTGTTTGGAAAAGAATTCGATGTCCCTTAATATTTTAATGGTTATGTGGGATGGCCACGATTCAAGCTACAGTGTGAACCCTGTATTAAATTTTTGGGTTGCGTTTTAAATGAATGGGTAGGGGATTCGATGATGAGTCCTACCGCTTTCTAACAGTATTAACTTGGAAACGATTATTGAGTAGGTTTATGATAATTTAATTGAAGCATAACCTAAAATATATAAATGGGGAAATCACTACGCCGATCCTGGGAGTGTGTTTGATTGAATAGGTGGATAGATTTTTCATGAGAATTCATAGGTTTTTAATTCTAGTTCTTGAATAATCTTTTGCTTGGTTTTAATGAGGTATGCGTTTCTTGAATCTGTACCTATAACGTTTTGTAATGAATGCATGACCCTAGGTGATCCTAAGGTTGAAAACGATATGATGAGGACCTTTTAGAGATCTATGTTTGTATTTAAATATTATTTGATGGATTTTGGTTTAGAAGTTTTCATCATGTACTAGCGTTTGATCCTTACAGAAATTAAGTTATGGATACTAGTTAATAAACCATGGTGAAAATATCATAGGCAGAATATATTTTAATTTACTAGAAAGGATCTGAGAAGTTTTAAATGGTATGGGATTTACTTATGCAAATATCTATCACATGTTAGTGAAGCTATCCCTGCTTGATCCCTTTAAAATTTTTTTAAGGTAATGGATTTCGAATCTGATAAACCTATTATGCATGTATAATAAGGAATTAAACTTGAACCCTAGGAGCCCATGCCATACGGCCCTTTCTCCATAAAAGGAAATAAGAATATAATGGCAGAAATCAAAGTGAGGCATAATACTTTTGAATGTAAAACCTAATATATTTAACTGGCATAAAATGTAGTTTTCATACCTATTGCGTGTATTTTGTCCTGCCTTTGGAGAACCTGCACACTCCAGAACCAGTTAATGAAATAAAATACTTCTTTGGCTGACCTGTAACTGTGCACTGAATGACTTTGGGACTACCACATTCCTCCCAACCTTGACCCTGAACCATTATTGGTTCACTAATGGATCCCCCCGAGCTAGTTCCAACATGCAATAGGACAATAGAAAACCTAGGGCATATTATTGATGCAACTCATATCTCAAAAGCTTCTTCAGTTTCTGTGTGGGAAAACTCTTCTCTTACCATAGATTAATGATAGAAAGAAAAGTGTCATTTCTTTGGGAATTTGTCCCTCTTATATAGGTGAATTTTTGGAATATAGTTGTTGAGTTAATAATAATAATATTAAATATTAACTCCATTTTTTGTACTAGTTTTTATTTATAGTAATTGTAAAAGATATTCTAATTATTATTCACTCCTAGTTCATCTAGGACCTTTACTTTATTACTACTAGATGTATCTTTAAGTTACAACCTTTTCTTTAACTATATTAATATAAATGAATATCCTATGCATAGTTTCTATGTATGTTATTCACACATAAGGTGAGCCTTCTTTTATAAATAATAAATCTGATCATTCAGTAATTTAAATATCATAATAACTCTTTGATTTTAATTAATTTAATAACATAATAACTCTTTGATTCTAATTAATTTAATAGCATAATGACTCTTTGATAATACAAGGTCCACTTCTTTGGACAAGGTTTTTTTGTAAGCTTGGCTAGTTGGCTAGGTTAGGTGATTCTAGGTCCTTCTTGCATGTTGGATTCCCTCGTTTAACATGGTAGTTCCTGCAGTCCTTGATGAGAGATAGAATTGATTCATTTAACCAAATAAATAATTGTGATGGTAGTAGCGCTATTCAGAGTCTCCTTGACTCAACACTTTTTAAATTCAAGTAACCCCGAGTGATCTTCAAAGCTTTGGCTCAACACTCTCACATGGGCATTACACTAGTTCAATTCGAGAGCATCCCTCTCAACACTAGTACTAGAATGTGGTTGTGAAGCACATCTAGAGTATACAAATGGCCTCGGATCCGATATTCATTATCAAGCTTGGAGTGATCCATGGTTTATTCCCAGCACTCTATGTACATCGGGGCTTATTCCTAGTACATAATAAAATTCTCTATGTACACCGGGTCTTATGCCTAGTACATAGGTCATTCATGTGTTCCAGAGTCCATGCTCACACATCATAACAATCAATCATGTATATCATAACTCTACACAGTATGTAACACAAATTATGTTAGTATGTTAGGGTGTGTACCCAATCTCATAATAAAACATAAATCAATCCATTGGGGCTTTCTTCCCAGTATATAACAATAATCTGAATCAGTTAGGGTCCAAACGCAATATGTATATCTATAAAAAAATGAATCATGTACACTAGGGCTTATGGCCAATGTAACAAAATAAATCATATGTGTTGGGGCTTAAGCCCAATATATAACATCAAAATAGTCATTCAAGATTCAGGATATTACACCCCTCCCTTCTTAGAACCACACCGTCTCGGTGTTCCTAGGGACTAGAAACAAGGCGGGGTAAGCCTCTTTCATGGTTGCCTCATTTTCCCAAGTAGCCTCTTCTGGCCCAATGTGCCTCCATTGCACTTTCAACTGGGTGATGGTCCTTCTTCTAAGTTGCACCTCTCTCTTATCCAGAATGTGGAGGGCCTCTGGCATGAATTCCCCTTCGGGTTCCACCTGTAATAAGGACCAATCAATCACATGATTAGTATCGTAGACATATTTCTTTAATAAAGATGCATGAAAAACATTATGAACTTTTACATGAGCTGGTAAAGCTAACTCATATGCTACTGGCCCTTTCTTGGCCAGTATCTCAAAGGGTCCACAAAATCTGGGGGCTAACTTCCCGCATTGCCCCAAGCTCAATGAGATTATTTTTGCCTTTACTTTTAAGAAGACATGTTCTCCGACTTGGTAATATTTGTCCTTTCTTTTCTTATTCACATAACGCTTTTGGCGGTCTTGTGCCTCTTTCATGTTTTTCTGTACCTTGGTAACTAGCTGCTCCAAGTCTTTTAGTAAGTGAGGACCTAGCATAAGTCTATCTACTGGACTATCCCAAGTCACTGGTGTCCTACACTTCTTGCCATAGAGCACCTCAAAGGGGCTCGTCTTGGCATAGGTCTGGTATCCATTGTTGTCAGCAAACTTTGTGAGGTGCAAATAATCCTCCCACTTTGTGGGGTTGTTCATAACATACTTCCTCAGCATATCTTCAAGGATTTGGTTTACTCATTCCATCTGTCCATTGGTTTGGGGATGGTATGTGGTATTGACCTGTAGTTGTGTCTCCAAACCGGAGAACAATGCCCTCCAAAATTTACTAGTAAACTTCGTGTCTCGATTGGAAATGATCATCTTGGGTATCCCATGCAATCAAAAAATCTCCTTTAGGAGGATGTCCGTGATATGAACAACTTTGTAGGTGGACTTCACTGGTAAAAAATGTGCTACTTTTGATAACTTGTCCACTACTACAAAGATGGAGTCATTATGTCTCTTACTTTTAGTTAAACCTATGATGAAATCCATACTAAAGACCTCCCACTTCCACTCGGGAATGGGTAATGGTTGTAGTAGTCCTGAAGGGTGCTGGTGTTCCACTTTAACTAGTTGGAACTCCTGGAATTTAGTGATGAATAAGGCTATGTCAGCTTTCAACTTAGGCCAAAAGAAGTGTTTCTTTACTTCTGATATCATCTTTTGATATCATGGATTCCATGAGTAGGGTTTCTGATGGAACTCTGTGAGGATGTTGGGTCTAATGTCCCCACTTTCTCGAACATAAAGTCTCTCTTTCGACCATAGTAGTCGCGACTCGTCTATCTTATACTCTTTTTGTTGTTGGAATAACCTATCCTCTTGGATTTTTTCAGGATATCGACATAGAATTGGTCATTCCTACATGCCGTTCTAATCCTATCGTGCAAATCTGAGTCGGTTTGACTTATACTCAACTCATCTAACATATGGGCCCATCGACTTAAAGCATCAACGATCTTGTTCTCCTTTCCCTTTATGTGTTTTAGCTCGAAGTAGTACTCACTTAGGAAGGCTAGCCACCTGGCCTGCCTGGAATTTAGGTTAGGTTGGTCAAACAAGTACTTCAAACTCATGTTATCTGTCTTCAGTAGGAACTTCTTTCCCATCAGGTAATGCCTCCACATCTTCAAGACATGGATAATGGCGGCTAGTTCAAGATTGTGCGTGGGGCAGTTATGTTCGTGTTCCTTTAACTTCCTTGACTCATAGCAGATAACGAAGTCATTTTGGATAAGGAATCCACCGAGCCCTTCCTTGCTTGCATCTGTGAAAACCACAATGTCCCCATGAGGGTCCGCAATCCGTAGGATGGGTGCAATAGTCAAAAGTTGCTTTAACTTTTGGAAACTTTCCTCGCACTTTGTCGTCCAAAGAAATTTGGTTGTCTTCTTCTGCAAGGATGTCATAGGACAAGCAATTCACGAGAAGTTCTCAATGAACTTCCGGTAGTAACCGGCTAACCCTAAGAATGATCTTATGTGGGTCACGCAAGTGGGTGTAGGCCATTCTTCTATGGATTTAATCTTTTCAGGGTCGACTGCTATTCGCTTTTCTGAAATGATGCGACCTGGGTATTATATCTGGGGTTTGTAGAAATCACAATTGCTAAACTTAGCGTAAAGTTGGTGTTCTCGTAGTATTTGCAACACTATACAGAGGTGTTCTTCATGTTCTTGTTCATTCTTGGAGTAGATTAAAATGTCGTCAATGAAGACTAGAACGAACTTGTCTAGGCATTTACTAAAGATGTTGTTCATCATGCACATAAAGTTGGCAGGTGCATTTGTCAATCCGAAAGGCATCACAACAAACTCGTAATGGCCATATCGAGTTCAAAAAGTGGTTTTACTGATCTCTTCGTCATGGATTATCACCTGGTGATATCCGGATCGAAAGTCAATCTTTGAGAAGATCTTCGCTCCTCCGACTTGATGAAACAAGTCATCAATTCTATGGAGTGGGTAACGGTTCTTGATGGTTAACTTGTTGAGTTGACGGTAGTTGATGCACATCTGTATCGTCCCGTCCTTCTTCTTGAGAAAGGGTATTGGTGTTCCCCAAGGGGAGACACTTGGTCGGATATATCCTTTCTCGATCAACTCTTGTAACTTAAGCTTGAGCTCCACTAATTCTGGTGGACTCATGCGGTAAGGGGATTTATAAACTGGTACTGAACTGGGTGTTAGCTCTATAGAGAATTCTAGATCTCGTTTTTGTGGAAGCCCAGGTATTTCCTTGGGAAATACATCCTTGAATTCTACAAGGACTAGGAAGTATTCAATCCTTTGTTCCCTATCTGCTTCTATTATTTGAATGTTGGCTGCAAAGAGTTTACAACCCTTCCTTAAGCATTTCTTTGCTTGTAGGGAAGATATCTATCTTATAGAGACTTTCTTAGGTATACCCTGAATATTCCTTTGATACCCTTGGTTATCCGTGCAAAGTATTGATTTGTTCAGAGCAGTCAAGCAGGGCATGATGTTCTTCTAACCAATCCATGCCTATTAGTACATCATAACACCCTAGTGGCAAGATATTCAATTCTACCTTGGTTGGAAATCCATTCAAATCTATCTCACCAGTTCTAACTAGTTCAGAGACTTTCTGTTAGGTACCCGTGGCTAGTTGTACCAACCATGGTTTCTCGTGACTTACTCGGTTTAACTTACAAGTATCGACAATCTTAGGGGAGACATAACTTCGGCATGCACTGGGATCTATTAAAACTGAAATGGATGTGTTTGAGATCTTACCCTCAATTTCAACCATGGTGACCTGGTGATCTGCTTGTCGGCCATCAAGTGTGGCATAGATTCTTGGTGTTCTTGCCACATCCCCTACTTTTGGGTTTGCTTGGACATTGTGTAAAAATCCATCCATCTTGTTGGGTAAATCTTTGAAGTAGTGGGGCCCTTGGAATTTCCAGCAAGTAATGGTTGGTGGGGTAGGTTTTTCCCCTTTGTTGAAAGTTGGTCTGTTGGCATGAGGTGGGGGTGCATTTGGCCGTGCATGGCATCGATTGAAGCCTTTGTTGGGTGGGAAACTATTGTTTTATTTCCGGTAAGGTGGAGGTCTAAAACTAGGGCTTCGATTGTCTGAGAAGGTTCTGAACCTATATCTGTTTCTGTTTATATTATCATTCCTTGGCTGTCCATGTTCATAGCAGAGTCTTTCTTTGTGTAAAGTCATGTCTAATGTTTTGGGCATGTCAAATTCGATCTTCTCTCTAAAATTTGGTGGCAGGCATCCCAAGAATTATTGTATCTTGAATTTTTCATCTTTTATATAAGGGACATAATGCAACAGATCCAGAAATCTGTTGATGAAGCTTCCATAGTTAGGGAGCCCATTTTTTAGTTCATGAAATACTTTGATCTGTTTGTCAAAGAATCTTTCAGACATCTATTTGTCTTGAAACAATTTGCTGAAAGAATTCCATTTTATGTCTCTCACTTCCTTCCCTTTGGTATTTTTCAAGTCTCTCCACCATCTGGCCACTTTACCATTTAAGTTGTAAATGGCCAATCAGGCTTGCATTTCACTTGAATAGTTGTGGACTTTGAAATACTTGTTCATCCCTAACAGCCACTCCTCAGCCTTCTCCCCAGTATTTACTTCTTTGTCATGAGTTGGGGCTTTGATTTTCTTGAATTATCCTTGTAAGCTGTCATCACTCTTCCTCCTTTTCTTGCAATGGGAAGGTGATTCATCCTCATTGGAGGAGCTTTTACAGTCTTCTTCCATGTAATCAGGTATGTGTTCTTCATACATATCCTCTTTAGGACTGATGGATCTTTTTGTGGACAGTTTTTTTCCTTGGATTTGTTGGCTGAATGGGTGGACTATCCATGGGACCTTGCCTCGGTTAAGCTATGAAGTAGAGCTTCATTTATGGCTTGTTGTTCCCATCTTTCCTGCATATTATCATCCTTGAAACTCTGCAATTTATTTTGCAACTGCTATATTGATTTCATTAAATCTGAGTTTAATTCCACCACGATCTCTTGCTCTCATGGTGGAGAGTTTAAATTTCCATGTATGCTACTGTCTTTTTCTGTATTCATACTCAGATTGTAATTCTACCTGAAATGTCATAACAATTGTAAGAACATAAATCTGTTAGTTCCTATATATATATATAAAACTATAAGTGCATGCTTTGAATTATAAGTATCTGCAGTGGATGTTTTCTTGCAATGAACCAAATAGGTCACGTGGTATTTGTAACTGAGCTCTGATACCACTTATAATAAACCTAAAACTGTAAAAATTTAAAAATTTTCCTGTACACCATAAAAGTACCTTGTATCTAGATGTTTGGTAAATTAACTTTAGCACCATGAAGATGATTAGAGAATTTCAATGACGTAATGGTATAATGTATGATGTGTGATACTTCTGTCCATGATCAGCTATTGGATTCATTCACTATGTCTAGTATATTACTTTAAGGTTCTGCGGAAGTGATCTAAATGGTTTTATGCCTACATGGACCTCTTCGGTTGATGGCTACATCTTGGTAGAATGATCAATTGGTTTTATAAAAATGAATTCCTTATGTTGTTCCCTTGGAAGTTGTAACAATGTGTTTTATTATGATGTTTCCATCGGTTATCTAGTTACGTCCTTGTATTGAATAGACAAACTCAAGTTTGAAGGGATGGATCTCGCAGCGTAGTCCACACTTACTTAGAATTCTTGCTAAAGTTTATTCTACCTTGGTTTTGTAGGTAAGTATAGGATCATCTAGCATCTACTCCTTAGAGTTGTATAACTATGAGGGTGTTATTATAGTAAGTTTTGAATAACAAAAGAAATGTAATTTATCCAAAATCGTGAAGGGCTATCCACTATACAAAAGGGGGTAAGATTAACTTGTGGAGGAGTTGGTGAAATAGTTAATGTAGTCTTGAGCAAATGGATTACAAGTGGATGGCAATGAGGGTTTATCCCTAAGGTTTGAATGTCACTCTGCAAAATCACATTTGTTGTGTTTTTCTGTTTAGGAGAGGAGGGAGACGAAACCCTCCAGACTTTGGAGGCACCCATGGCAGGCTTGACCTGCTCCCTGTTGGCTGCACGAATCTTACAAGGTAACTCCGTAACCATACCAAACTGATATTTTTCCTTTATTTGTTGTTATTGTCTGTTCTCTGTTTTGAAAATCATGACTGAGTCACTTTGGCGTTTGATGTTGACAGGTCCTTGGTGATGGAGTAGTTCGATTTGGGTGTGGTGATACTAGAGGTCTAGAGATGACTAGGTAAGTCTGGTATTCTGACTGTTTTCTCCTCCCTTCAAGCATGGGGATTTGTCTACTATTTTCGTATTCCCTATGATGCAATGTTTTTGAATCAGGGTTTTGTTTAAGAGATGATGGTTGAGCTTTTTGAATGATGAGTCGTGGCCAGATGTAAGGTATGCTCTAAAATGTAATGGCCACATCCTTGACTGTATAATAGCCTATATGGCGATTTTGGTTTGATGGATGCTGGTCTTTAGTACTCTGGGTGTTGTATAAACTTGAATGGTTTAACTTGGGGATTTTTAAAGGAAACCACGAATGTAATACGATGCTCTTGTCATAAGGATGGGAACACCCTTGATTGGTTTCCTGAACATGTTATGTTGATGATTTGGTTGGTTATAATACAATCATCTTGGGAATGAATGCTATGTGAAATGATGCATCTGGTTTATAGCGTTGAAGTTTTCTGGGTCTATTAAATCTCAGTCTAGATCCTTGCATTTGTTTTCTATAAATGGATGAGGTTCTCTACCACAAATGTCTTGCATAAGTGTTTGAGAATTTCTGGAAGTCTGATTATAGTTTTGTTATTTGTATATCTGAATACTTTGTTGGTCCTGGAAATATAGGGTTGGGTAAAGCTAAGGTAGTGATAGTAAGTTTCAAATGATGGAAACTGGGCACATGTACTCGTTTTGATTTGGAGACAGTGAAATCTTATGTAATGAATTCTTGTTTTTCTTTTTAAATGTTATTATCTCGTTGCCCCAACCTTATCGTTTGGAAAAGAATTTGGTGTCCCTTAAGATTTTAATGGTTATGTGGCATGGCCACGATTGAAGCTACAGTGTGAACCCTGTATTAAATTTTGGGTTGCGTTTTAAATGAATGGGTAGGGGATTCGATGATGAGTCCCGACCGCTTTCTAAGAGTATTCACCTAGAAACAATTCTTAAGTAGGTTTGTGATAATTTAATTTAAGCATAACTTGAAATATATAAATGGGGAAATCACTACGCCAATCTTGGTAGCGTGTTTAATTGAATAGGTTGGTAGATTTTTCATGAGAATTCGTAGGTTTTTAATTCTAGTTCTTGAATAATCTTTTGCTTGGTGTTAATGAGGTCTTCATTTCTTGAATCTGTACCTGTAACGTTTTGTAATGAATGCGTGACCCTAGGTGATGCTAAGGTTGAAAAAGATATGATGAGGACCTTTTAGAGATCTTTGTTTGTATTTAAATATTAGTTGATGGATTTTGGTTTAGAAGTTTTCATCCTGTACTAGCATTTGATCTTTACAGAAATTAAGTTATGGATACTAGTTAATAAGCCATGGTGAAAATATCATAGGAAGAATAGATTTAAATTTACTAGAAAGGATTTGAGAACTTTTAAATGGTGTGTGATTTACTTATGAAAATATCTAGCACATGCTAGTGAAGCTAGCCCTGTTTGTGAAAATCCTCACAAACAGATCTAAGAGCTAATGTATACCTCACAATGAAAGAATTTAGGAATAAGATTAGGAGTGAATAATGCAGTAAGAGAGTAGCAGAATTATGACACAGTAGAACTCGGATAGAAGCAAAATAACTTCACACACACACTAATTCATTAATCACAATATGGAAAATAAATAGTACAGTGGTGGAGAGGATTTGAATTCCAAGGTGGCAATTCGAATTAGCCTCTCATAGAGTGATCATCAGATCATAGAGTCATCAACATCATCATTGGAGTGTCAACAGTGCACCACTAGGAGTACTAATCATTATCGGAGAGTGTCATCAATACAGAAGACTGAGTCTAACTGAATGTAATAAGTGTAATACAAACATAATGCACTAATGTAGTGAAGGAGGCTCAAAGGAGGGTGCAATAGGAGCTTACTGGAGTCAGAACAGGCTGTTAGGGCTAACTGGAGGTCCATCGGAGTGTTAGAGATAGTTAACTAGTCAATCTGTCCTTAAATCAAGGAGCAAATCCACAAATCACTAAATCACTCACTAACTAAAGTGTAACTAAATGGTAGGTCAGGGAGGGCATCTTTGTCAAGTAGTAGGTAAAAGAAGGGCGCCACACTCGCTAGGAGGATGAAACTAAGCAGAAAGAAGCTCCTGGGGCTAGCAAACTGAGGACTAGGGGTTGAAGGACTGCATGCTGATGATTGGGATGCATGCAGTTTGCATGCATGCATGGCTGAAAATGAAAATAATGAAAATGCTGGTAGGACTAGGATGGAGTATAGGAATATCCTAACACTGCTAGATCCCTTTAAAAAAAAATTAGGGTGATGGCTTTCGAATGTGATAAACCTATTATGCATATATAATAAGGAATTAAAACTATAACCTTGGGGATCTCATGCCATATAGCCCTTGCTCCATAAAAGGAAATCAGAATATAATGGCAGAAATAAAAGTGAGGCATAAACTTTTGAATGTAAACCTAATATATATAACTGGCATAAAATGTAGTTTTCATACCTGCTGCCTATAGTTTGTCATGCCTTTGTAGAACCTGCACACTCCAGAACGAGTTAATGAAATAAAATACTTCTTTGGCTAACCTGTAACTGTAAACCGAATGACTTTGGGACTACAGGTTCCTCCTAACCTTGACCTTGACCGTTCTTGGTTCACTAATGGATCCCTCCAAGCTAGTTTCCAACATGCAACAGGACAATAGAAAACCTAGGGTAGATTACTAATGCAACTCAGTCTCAAAGCTTCTTCAATTTCTGTGTGGGAAAACTCTTCTCCTACCATAGATTAATGATAGAAAGAAAAGTGTCCTTTCTTTGGGAATATGTCCCTCTTATATAGGTGAACGTTTGGAATATAGTTGTCGAGTTAAGAATAATAATATTAAATATTAACTCCAGTTTTTGTACTAGTTTTGATTTATAGTAATTGTAAAAGATATCTAATTATTATTCACTCCTAGTTCATCTAGGACGTTACTTATTACTACTAGATGTATCTTTAAGTTACAACCTTTTCTTTAACTATATTAATATAAATGAATATTCTATGCATAGTTTCTATGTATGCTCTTCACACATAAGGTGAGCCTTCTTTTATAAATAATAAATATGATCATTCAATACTTTAAATATCATAATAACTCTTTGATTTTAATTAATTTAATAACATAATAACTCTTTGATTCTAATTATTTAATAACATAATGACTCTTTGATTCTAATTAATTTAATAACATAATGACTCTTTGATAATACAAGGTCCACTTCTTTGGACAAGGTCTTTTTGTAAGCTTGGCTAGTTGTCTAGGTTAGGTGAATTCTAGGTCCTTCTTGCATGTTGGATTCCCTCGTTTAACATGGTAGTTACCATAGTCCTTTATGAGATATAGAATTGATTCATTTAACCAAATAAATAATTGTGATGATAGTAGTGCTATTCAGAGTCTCCTTGACTCAACACTTTTTAAGATCAAGTACCTCGAGTGCTCTTTAGAGCTTTGGCTCAACACTCTCACATGGGAATTACACTAGTGCAATTCTAGAGCATCCCCACTCAAAACTAGTACTAGAATGTGGTTGTGAAGCACATCTAGAGTATACAAATGGACTCGGATCTGGTATTCATTATCAAGCTAGGAGTGCTCCAAGGTTATGCCCAACACTCTATGTACATCAGGGCTTATGCCTAGTACATAATAAAATCCTCTATGTACACTGGGGCTTATGCCCAGTACATAGGTGATTCATGTGTTCCTGATTCCACGGTCACACATCTTAACAATCAATCATGTGTATCATAACTATGCACAGTATGTAACACAAAGTATCTCAGTTTATTAGGGTGTGTACCCAATGTCATAATAAAACATAAATCAATCCATTGGGGCTTTCTTCCCAGTATATAACAATAATATGAATCAGTTAGGGTCCATGCCCAATATGTATATCTATAAAAGAAATGAATCATGTGCACTGGGGCTTATGCCCAATATAAAAAAATGAATCATATGTGTTTGGGGCTTAAGCCCAATATATAACATCAAAATAGTGAGTCAAGATTTTGGGATATTACACACATTCCTTGGGAACTTGACCACATTTTAAGGGAGTTGTCCCATAACAACTAGTTACTAAGTTCAGATGCTGCCACTTGTCCATTTCCTTCTACCCAGATTCCATTCCTCCTAGTGGTTAGTAAACACTCTTTCAACGGTCTCCTTGGGTGAGTGTCTCCTATTTTAATTTATTAATAATAATATTATTCATTTACAGTCATCCTTGACACTTGGTCAAATATAAAAATTTACAATAAAAGTTAAAGTATTGTTTTTCCACAAACATAAAATGTCTCAAATACTAGTATGTTTCACTTTTCCATCAAGTTATGGGGGAATACTTGCCCAATCACAATGAACAACCTTTACGTCATAATTTCTATCTATCAAGTACATTTAATTTTAAATACATTTTCATATGAGATAATCCATCCTTTTTTACAAACATAGGACCATGAACATCTTATTTTCCTCATAAAAACAACATTATCAAGGAAGATCATTAAACTAGGTTAGGTATTTCATTTTCATGGATTCTATATGATTACTTTTGCATTACACAATTTTTTATGTACATTCAACATATTTAGAGCCATCTTGACCACTGAGATATTTTTTGCAATGACTCATGGTTCGGGGCATGTTCAGGACCCTAAATGAAAAAAGGGATGTACACTCAAACATGAATAGAATAATGAAGAGTGTAAAAATGGACATATGAAAGAGGTAAAGCACTAATTAGGGTCTTACATACTAGGGTTTGAGTAAGGATAGGGTTTATATCTTCAACAATTTTATGAAGTGAATTCATGACCAACTATTGGTTAGCATATTGGAACAAAATAAGGTATATTTGTTGTATATTGGACCATATGTACATGAACGCCCAATGAATTTTATTAAACTTTAGTTCATGAATTCCTTGCCATTGTACTTGATATGTTGCCATTTTTTTAGCATGCTAGAGTAGACACACTTCAACCGAACTTAACAGATGCTCATGTACTTATCATTTGATGAAATACGGTAGCATTGATGAAATGTGTATCATCTATTAGACTTCCTCTTAGTTTTTGAAAATGTCATAGGATTACATTGATGATATGACTAGCATGTTTTACATGATAGAGGTTATTGAAACATATTTTGACTTATTTTGTTAACTTTTTTTTTCTTCCTTGCAACATATTCTCCTTGCAACCATAATATTGATCAATCGGTATGAACCCTTGGAGTTGAAAAAAATCACAATTTTAAATTAGATGTCAAATTAGCATGCATGTATTGAGTTCATTGAACTGTTGAAAGATATTATTAGTTTGTTCCATTAAGATAATTTTTTCATAACACAATGGTGAGATGTTACTTGATCAATGCAATAAATGTAAAAGAATAAATATTGCTTAAATTGTAATTATATAAATTTCAATAGCATAATTTATCAATTTTTGGAAGAGATAAATCATCACAAGAATAAGTGGAAACTCAAGAGAAAATATGCAATATATTGTATCATGCATTGATAGTCGAATGTTTGTAATACAAAATATGGAAAAGTAGTCGGCCCTTAACTGGCATGTCAATGAACATGTATCCCTAAGTACAACAATGTACATGTATGTCAAAATACATATATCGAGGACCAAGAGACATAAAAAATCAATCTTTGACTTGTTTTTCCCTGACTTTGCTCTATCAACCGTCTCCCTAGGATCGCTCTGCATCTCAGGAGTCCATAAATAAAAGATCATTATTTTTATCAAATAACTGCACTAATAACCTACCATTAACAAACTTAAAAATTAACTTATGGCCAAATTATTTATGACAAACACTCACCAAATCCAGTCGAGGTATAGATGCCCACAGTGTGCTCATGGAAGTCCTCTCTATAATTGTGCTCTGCAAATAAAAGATCATATCTCAATTAATTCAACAATTCAACATTGATCAACATGTTTGCGTAAATTGAATAAAAAGACTTAGTCATTAATGAACATCTCACCATAAGAGGAGACTCGACCACAACCATGGATTGAGTGGAGGGGCTGGGCACTACTGTTGTTAATGGATACAACCACCAAATGGGGAAATAGTTAGACATGCATGAATAAACAATATAGTAACATGGTTAAATGTTATGCATTGTAATTATTGAAATATTTACCTATGTATGACTTGTTTCTATTACAGATGCGGCATTAACTGTAGCATCAATGACCCTTCTTAGGTGAGGTGTAGATGGATCTCCCTTGTGTTTGTTATAGAGGACATCCACACCCTTTCTAGGAGTGGAGCCTCTCTTATACACTTTTCCCTTCTGCACATTTGGACTACCAAGAAAGGAAATTGCTAACTGTTTCCTAAATATAGCAGGTGGTGGCTACAATCACCAATTGCTGACGTAGTTAGAAATACATTGATAAATGAAATAACATGTATTAACAAACTGACAATGATGAAATACACACCGATGTACGGTATGATTCAATCAATTATAAGAAATGTTCTACCACCAGTTGATCCCCTATGGGATGTGTAGCACTTGTCTCCCCACGAGGGGGGATATCACTAGAGGAAATCATTTCCCTCTAAGGGGGATCTACAACCTACAATTTAGAAAATTGTAAATATTAGATCATGTAGTATTAATTAAGTAGCATGTGATAACAAACTAACATGTATTAAAATAAAGACATGTTGAAATAGTTACCTCAGTGTGAGATGTTGTCACTGAATTTATGACAACATATTGTACATCAAACGGTTCTGGTGCATGAGCATCTCGACTATCGTGGGAATCATTGGTGGAAAATTCTTTCCCCTTGTCCTCTTCTTGTAGCAAATACAAGTTTTAAAATCATTAAAAATATTAGCAATCTATATAGGTGTATAGTAAGGAAAAATAATTTACGAACAACACTAAATTTTTAACCATTTACTTACCTGAGTAAAATACCTAGTAAATCTATCATTTGTCTAGATAGGACCAAAGCAAGGATGGTCGCATACTGTGCATGGGTGGGGCTCCCGGCTGTGCTCATGATGTGTATGTCTAGTGCCACTACTAAATGCTCCTCGACCACTCGAAAGTGGTGGCTCTACCCCACCGGGAGGTGGTGGCTCTACTCCACAAATAAATGGTGGTTCTGATGGCCCTGCCTGGTATGTACCTTGATGATACGTGCTATGGAGAACAACCGCCTGCACCAAAGTAGGAATGACTCCTCCGTCTGTGGGACCAACTAATGTGCAGGCGACACATCTGGATTGGGTAGCTTCTTGCGAGGTGGACCTACTGGGTGATTGGGATCTATGTGCCTCGCATTGGGACATTGTTGAGGCATCCCCATCCCAATGCCTTGGTACTCCAAGATATCAAAATAATTAACATGCCTCCCCATAACAAATTATGCGTACATCTTTCTAAGAAAATATAACAGCATTTCCTTGTTTTTATGTGGTGCTACATCAAATACCATGTACCATCGGTCCATCCAATTATCTATGAATGGTTGATATGTACACCACTCAATAGAAATATGCCTTTTGTTTACATCATGGATTTCACCCATCTGTGGATCTCTAAAAAGGGAAAATATATGTTGTTTTGTTATCTTCAACTCTTTAACTTCCTTGTAACTAATTACATTAGCATATTCTTGCCTCTTTCTCTCTCTGTATGTCGCAATTTCTTGGAGTGCAGCATTTTACCTACTAAAGGTCTCTATCATTGCATCCAAATTAGATTGAAGCATATAGTTCCTATCGTCAACAATAAAATTTGAGGCTTGAATGTCTCCGAGCCTCTGAATTTCTCTTTGGATGTCTGTATGTGAATCCATGGTCGTCACTGCAATCAAAAAATAAAAATAAAAACAAATCATTAGAAACATATACATGTGCTATATAACAACTACATGTAAACCAAAGTGGAAGGTGAGGATAAAAACATGTAAATCGATTAATGATCGATGGCAGAGAGCTCCTTTGTATCTAATTCATATAATGTTTATGACCCTTTCCTTGCTCACAATCTAGTGTATGATGAAGAATATTTGGCGGTGAAGTCCTTTGCGTCATTAAGAAGGGGAAATATTTTGAATGTGACGGTTGATCTACGCTTGTTCCATGAAGTAAAGCTCTTATCAGTTGATAGGGATGAAGACCCAAATACACTGATTGAGTGTCTTGGTGGTGAAGAGGGTAAAAAAAGATGGGGTTGTTCATCTTTGCAACAAAGTAAGTGGTGTGTCTGCAAGGAGGGGAACCTAGCCCCTTGGGTTCTGAGGGATGATGTAAGATCCATCATTCGATTGGGTTGGATTCACAAGCATTGGTTGGACATTTTTAGGGTAAAATAATGTGGGAAAAAACCATAGGGTTTGGTTGAGTCAAGTCTAGAAAGCAAGCCTAGGTTATAGTCCATAGTTTCTCCTCCTAGCCAAAGGGTGGATGACTTTTCTTTTCCAATTTGAAATAGATGTGGAAAAACTATTGAGGAAAGGTTTTTGTTGGGATTCAAATCCCTTATTGCTTAGGTGGATGCAAAATTCATGAAGGGGATTGATAGTATGGAGGAATTGCCATATGTTAAATAACAAATTTGAAAAATTTTAGTTTTGGAATTTTCTTTTACATGGATTTTTAATTTATGGAAATATAAAGATTTATATTTTTATTAAGGAAATGAGGAAAAAATGAATAATTGGATGCCTACCTTTCCAATCCTCCTTGCTCTTCGAATTCACCCCCCACTTCCACATTAGCATCCTTGAACGCTCGAGCGTTTTGGTTGAACTCAGCTAATGAATAGTGGACGCAAAGTGTGGAAGGGGCCTATTTTTGGCTTTTAATATATTAACAAGAATGCACAAGTGTTATGTATTACAATAAAGCTCGAGGGTTATAGAATTCATAACGCTTGTGCATTATGTATTTCTATAACGCTTGCGCATTATTGAATTCATAATGCTCAAGCATTATGTATTTATATAATGCTCACATGTTTTTCATTTCACTAAACTTTAGCGCATTCCGTGAAAGCACGATTTCATCTAAAAGGTCCCTCAACTTCGTGCGAGGGCCCATATACAAAATTCCATGGTTCGAGTGAATAAAGGTGAGCTCCCATGATGAAGATGCAAAAGGCACATTTCTAGAGGTTGTGAGAATCAGGACTAAGAGCAATGTGAGGTGGTGCGAGTAATTTGGAGCAGAGATGAAATAGCCTTTCGAACCTCTGTAGGGCACACACAGATAGAGAAAGTGACTACATATCAATGGAAACATGAAAAGACATATCCTTGTTAGGGTGAGCAAGTCCGGAAGTGCCATCAGTGCAGGTTGTCATAGGATAAACCATCACAAAAATTTAAAATGAAAACATGAATTCGCAATAAGAGGTTGGATTGTAGAAAATTTGGGTAAACTATAAAAAAGCATAACCTAAAAAACTCAAATCACCAATGCATATCAACCAAATCAAAGGTATTTACATTATTCCCTTCATGGTAGGGAATAATAAGAAAAAGAATCTTTTGTATAGGGAGGAATATCATCATGGATCTTTTGTCTTAATGCTTCTCATTTCTAGAACATGTTTCTTGCACACACATAAAGTGCTTTATGGAGTTCTCATTAAACCACAAAGGTAATTTTATAAAAATCAATTTAATAAATATAGAGATGAATAAAAAAATAGAGGTATAAGAAATAGGAGTAGTCTATTTGTAGAGGTATCTTAGTGGTATTTGGTTGGAATCTTGTAAATTTTTTTTGGTTAAATCCAAATTTAGAAGTGTTTAAATTGTGTTTTTTAATGCATGAATGGATTCAACACCCTTAAATACCCCTATGGCACTCTTATTACGCAATTTGCACAACTAATATATGTGACTCAAATTTTTTTAAAGATACCTGAAAAAATTGAAAAACAATTACCTATTCTAACCAAAAACCTGCGTTAGATTGAAAAATACAATTTAAACAAGTAGAAATATGGATTTTACCATTTTTATTTTAAGAGCGGGCATGAATTTATTAATGGCCACATAATATAATTTATTACTTTTTACTCTTTGTTTTACTTGTGTAACCATACTCCGTGCAATTAATGCTACAAACTTGACACGTCTACAGGTCAATATTAAATGTAAATGCACTTTGTAACTACTTACCTAAACTTTTGTATAAATATAACCCTTGAGTCCTCTCTAAAACTGTAAATGTTAGAAGGGTATAGTTTGCATGTGGAGCATCTTTCTGAGAAATATGGATTCAATCTTTCTACTTAGTTTATATGTTACCTGTATAACTTTTGGTTTCTTCTGGATGCGAAGAGTCTTGAAGTCATTTTTCAAGGCCTGGAACTTGCCTGGCCCTGGCAAGTATTCCCCTCCAAGGTACTATGCAATTTTGGGCTCGAATACTTGGCCATCTAGCCGCCCACTCGAAGGCCAAAATTTCAATCCCGCCTTTCCTTTCCCCCTCAGAGATCTTTCATGTGGCTGTCAAAATTGCTTCTTAGCGAAATCCCCGGGCCCAGCAGAGACTACAGAACCACTTTTAGATCGGCTTCCTCATGGTCCTCTTTCTTGCAGTTCATATGACCATGAGGGATCCTCAAGCCCTGTGCATCATCGTCTGGAAAGCATTTTCATGTTGAATATGGGTGCATATGCTCCTCCTCCTTGCCGTTCACATGATGAGTATATATCCAGATCCTCAAGCCCCCCGGATCATAGTCTAGAAACCAATTTAAGCTCGGATCCGTTCAAGTCTCCCTCGTGTGAATCAGTCCCAAGTAATCACGCGGTTAACAATGAATGGTATGAGAATGGTTTCCCAGGTGCTGTTCCTTCTACCAACCGATTACCGGTGCGTCTCGGTGAACAGCGTGGACATGCAAATGGTGCGGGCATTTGCAGCCTGGGTGGTTTTAATAATATTAATATTTTTTCTTCTGCTATTACTTGGACGTTATCGGTTCAGTTAATTCTAACTATTTTTTTGTTCGTTTTCCAATGCAGGATGTGGATGGCCTGATCACGACGTTGGTACGGAAGCAGCCGCTGGTATTCTGCAACTGCTAAACCTTGAACTGCAAGCTCCGGCCCCGGATCCATACTTCGTGAAGTTATCGACTGAATACCTCCTGAAGTATTCGACTGCGATGAATCCAAAGTTATCGACTTCGATGGATCCAGTATAATTTGTATCCAAAAGTTTTGCTTTTCGCAGGGAGCCGCGCAAATGTAATGTGTCGTAGCTAGGGTTAGGGTTATGCCAATCCGTTGCGGCATAGTTGTGATGGCTCCATTTTGATATCTTTCCAAATACCGCAGTTGCGATGGCTTCATTTTGATTTACCCTAGGAAAGATTCGCTTTTCAGAGGAGCCACGTAAAGTTAAGATTCCACTGATATAAGCCAGTTCTGATGTATGGCTGAATCGTTTTTGATATAATAAATTATTACTACTATCTGATTCCATGCATCCTATTTAGTTGCCAACGTTTTCGTTTTAATGGTATAAGAAAATAAGCTAGGGGCATTCTGTCTTATGATTATATATGGGTTTTTTTTATAGATGAAAAAGCCGCATTTGTTATTTCTTTTCAAATATCAAATTTTTTTATAAATGAAAAAAGCCGCATTTGTTATTTTTTTTCAAAAATCAAACCTACAAAAGGTAAAATAAAGGAGATTGAAACATCTCAATTTAGTACTTCTATACAAAATTTTTGATGTCTGAGATAGATTATAGATTATTTAAAAAGAGCAAACACTTAGGTAAAATAAAGGAGATTGAAACATCTCAATTTAGTACTTCTATACAAAATTTTTGATGTCTGAGATAGATTATAGATTATTTAAAAAGAGCAAACACTTTAATGCAGTTGTTGTAGGCTATTTAATGCAGTTGCAGCAGGCATGTTGATAATTGGATCTCAAGATCCAACAATCAACACCCCTACTGCAGATGCATTAAATGGCCTTCCCAACAAACTAAATAGTGTTCCGCCTAAAAAAACTAATGTAATCAGCTTTAATATATTTAACAAAACACTTATAGAATACTCAAAAAGCTACTACAATCAGTTTTGATACATGTTAGTTAACAATAATACCTTCAACATATTCTTCAAAGGAAATTGGTTTGTTTTCAATTTAAGTATAGATATAAAGTATCTAAATATGCTTGAGTGACTAATATATTTAATTATGATAATACTATTTTGCTTAAAAAATATTATTGTGTTATTTTTTTTTATGTCATTTACAATATGTAATTGAAGTAAAATTAATTCAAATATATTTTAAATAAATTAAATTATTTAAGTTAGTGTTTCAAATAAATAAAAGATAAATTAATTAATGTGTTTAGTCCAATTGTTTAAAATTTAAAATTTAAATGATTTATATAGTAAGAATAACATGTATGTCTTATAGGTTTTTTAATGAAAGTATTATTTAATATACAATGGAAAGTTGAAGTTGTGGAGATGATTTTTAATGTTGAAAAAATTGGTTTTAATTTTTTTTTTAATTTAAATTATTTTTTTAAATATAGAAATGATTTTTTTAATAATAATAATTTAATTTAAAAATTAAATTGTAAGTTAAGTAATTTTATTAGTCCATGTCAAAATAAATCTTTTGATAGGAACTATTTTTTTTGGAAAGTCAAAGATTTTTGACTTGGTATTAGTTTTGAATTGTTAATGTTATTTTTATAATGTTTAGTAATTTGTATTTAATGAAAATGTATTAATTTTATTTTTTTTAAATGAAAAATATATTTTTTATTTAAAAAAAAATGAAATTGGGATTTTTTCACTGGTTTATAGTGCCTAGGATTACGGAAAAAAATTGAAGGGTAAGTCTTTATTTCAATTTGAAGAGCATATGTTCAACTACCCCTTCAAAGGTGAAGGTATGTTCAACTGACCCATCAAGGATGAAGGGTTATATACATAATCGTACTTCTATTAACAAGTGTAAATTAAATAAACCTCTCATTAAAAACCTTCCAAATAGATAGAATGTTAGAACCTGTGCACTAGTCTCTTGTAAAGAGATGCCAAGTATAAGCACTACCCATATCAATAAATTGTTTGTTTCTAAATTGATTTATTTTAATATGAGTTGAATGGTCACTTTGAAAAAACTACTGCAATTACTAACCCATACCAAAAAATGGAGTGTTGCAATAATGCATTACCTTCTAGCAGTAGGTGGCAACATTTTATATCTGAGCATTCAAATTTGTACTAAATTTGTATCCATTATTTCAATTTGATTCATATATTAAACCTTGAATTAAAAATGGCAGATTTAACTCACCAAATTCAATTAATACTCTGTTAGAAGGAGCCTATTATCATCATTGTTGATTCGTTGATTCACAATAACACACTCTTCTCCTTAATTTGGAGAAACACTTTCCACAGATAAATAGCAACAAGGAGCTACCAGGATGCAACCAAAATTTGCAGTGAAAAGTAGCAACAAGGAGCTACCAGGATGCAACCAAAATTTGCGTTGAAAAGTCAGAAATCAACACACAAACCTTAATAAAAAATAAAAAAAATTAGTTGTGATGAACATTGTCTATTTTGAAAGTAACCGGTGAGGCCAATAACAATGGAGAATTAGACATACAGTATATTATATATACCTGGAGAAGACTATGTAACCACAGTCACCACCCACATATTGAATGGCATTCGGTAGGTTTGAGAGGCATTCTGTAGGTTTGAGAGGGGCTTTGCAAATGCTTTGAACATGTGCATGTGTGCAAACCCTTTGTTTGGAATCCATCTATCTATATACGAATGGATTGTTTCAAATATGAATGCATAGATTATTGGATTGTGATGTGTGACTACAATGCTACTTACCAAAATTATACGATTTTCATTCACTCGAGAAGCTCCAAATCATTTCAAGTCAGTTCCTAAGCTCTAAACAAAGCATTCTCGAATTCCATGGATGCCAATGCCATCAGGTACACACATGATTTGATAATGTCCGGTGCCCTTTTGTTATCGATGAAATAAGGGAAAATTAAATCTCAATCTGGGTGAGATTACATATCACAATTGTTAGATTTTCCATTAAATTCAGTATAATGACCAATTCAGTATTACATATCACAATTGTTAGATTTTCCATTAAATTCAGTATAATGACCAATTCAGTATTACATATCACAATTATGAGATTAATGAGTTAGTACGTCTATGACAAAGGACTATCTACATTTTTTATAAGTAAAAATCAATAGGACTCTTAAATTTAGCATTATACAATTTCTATAAAATTTATTATATATGTTATCAAATTTATTGCAAATAGTACCATGTCATTGTAAGTGAAAATTAACTACCGAATCACCACCGTAGCATTACCACATGTCTTGATTACACATATAGGTTTAAAAATGCATAAGATATAATTTCTTGAGATTTTCAATAATTAACTTCCTATGAAGAATACGAATAGTTTGGCGGTAGCGTAAATTACATCAAATGTTTTAAGAAATCCCTTGTGATTTTGGCGATCAACTTAATCATCATGGAAAGAGACATGACCATGAAAGATAATTAGAGTTGTAAGTACGATCATTGAAGTCGAATGCTTATCCTGGTTCCTGCCAGTGAGGAGAATGTTTAATATGGTGTGAACAATAATTCTGTGATAAACACAGGTTTACCAAGAGCTGCAAGATCAAACCCTTATACACTAGAGAAAAACTTAATTATCTATTAATCTGAGTTGATAAATATATGAGGAAGTGTTTCCATTTATACTAATGGAGAGGCCAGGTCACTTGCTAAAAATAGCCAAGTGATATGGGTGCCAACCTGAGCTTAACTCACCCCAGGTTGGATGCATCCTGGATGCATCGGAAATGTTACACTAACACCCCCCCATAAGCGAAACATAGGAAGGAAACAAAAAACAAACAAAGATGGGTCCCAACAACTAGGCCTGATGAGGTACCCATGTACAAACTACTCTCATAACTGGAGAAAAGGAGAAAACCTCATCGGAAAAAACTCCTCCCCAAAACAGAGAACAAAACAAAAAAATTAAGGTAGAAGGACTCAAGATGACCCCCCAAGGACAACTTCCTTCACCCCAAGCATCAAACGGAGCTAAAGAAACCGAGGAGATGCAAGAGGTTTAGTAAAGATGTCTGCCACTTGTGCTTGAGTAGGTAAGTACTCCAAGTTGAGAACACCATCATGGATAAGCTGCCGAATGAAGTGCATGTGGATCTCAATGTGCTTGGCCCTTTGATGCTCAACTGGGTTGCGAGAGATATGTATGGCACTCTGGCTATCACACCAAAGAGTAGTAGGATGATCCTGTGGAATGCCAAACTCTGTCAATAGTTGTCAAAGCCAAAAAACTTCTTGACTGGCAAGAACTGCAGCACGGTACTTAGCCTTAGCAAAAGACAATGCAATTGTTGATTGTTTCTTACAGGACCAAGCAATAGGAGCAAAACCAATGCGGTAGAAAAAGCCTGATGTGGACTTCTGATCATCACTAGAACCATCCCAATCAGAATAAGTGAAACCCTCAAGCTGAGAAGAACCAGCTGTGTACTGAATGCCGGACTTGGAAGTGCCTTGAAGATACTTAAGAATGCGCTTAGTTTCCTTCCAATGACTCTCATGAGGATCCTAAGAGAACCGAGATACAAGACCAACTGCAAAGGAGATGTATGGTCTTGTATGAGTCAAATACAACAAACTCCCAACCAAATGTCGATACAAGGATGGATCAACACGAGGTGATGAGCAACTAGCAGTAAGTGTAATGCCTGACTGAAAAGGAGTGGGTGTTGACTACAATCAGACATGCCAAATCTCTAAAGTAGGTCAAGAGCAATACTTGTGCAGAAAAATGAAGATCCCTTCTGAAGACTGAAGAACCTGCATGCCACGAAAATAATGCAAAAGGCCAAGATCATTCATATCAAATTGTTCCATCAATTCCCGTTGAACATTCTGAATCAAGGATGAAGAATTTCCCATGACAATTAAGTCATCCACATACAAAACTAGAATCAAGAGATCAGTGCCCTGTCTTCTAGTATAATCAGTAGGATCAGAATGACAATGTTGGAATCCTGAAGAGATAAAAAAACTATCCATCTTCTCATACCAAGCTCAAGGAGCTTGTTTCAGATCATACAATGAATGTCGAAGCCTGCATACTAGAGAAGAGTCCTGCACAAAACCAGGAGTTTGCTCCATGTAGATCTCTTCCTGCAAATCTCCATGCAAAAAAGCACTCTTCACATCCATCTGATACACTGACCAGTGTTGTGAGGCAGCAAGAGACAACACAAGGCGTATGGAGTTCATCTTGGCAACAAGGGAAAAAGTCTCGGAGTAATCAATACCTTGGACCTCTGAAAAACCATTGGCTACTAGTCGTGCCTTATACTTGTCAACAGAACCATCTGCAACATACTTGGTCCTATAAACCCATTTGCAATGAACTAGTTTTCATCTATTTGGAAGAGGAACAAGATCTCATGTATGATTCTTCATCAAAGAAGAATACTCCTCGGTCATGGAAGCCTCCCATTCAGGTATCCCGATAGCATCTGGAAATTTTTGAGGATCCTCTGAAAAGGCATGATTGACAAGGGATATACCAACTGTTTCTGGCTGGTTATTGCTGAGAGCGGGAGCAAAATAACTAAAATTGGATGCATCATAGCCAAACCTTTCAGGTGCCTTCCTTTTACGAAGGCTTCTCCTTTCATGTTCTTGAGCAAGTTGTTCAATTGCAGGAGGCAGATGTACTTCTGGTTGATTTCCATCTTCAAGAGGGGAATTCTCATCATCCTCTTGGTCTTCATAAACCAAAATGTCAGCATGATTAGCACCAACATGCCAATCTATGGAGAGAGAAAGGTTAGATGAATGTTTGAAGTGCTCATCAAAACGAACAACCCTGCGAAACAAGACATCTTTAGTGATAGGATTAAATAACTGATATCCTTTCATGTCTTCACAATAGCCAACAAAAATGAGTGGTTGACTCTTCTTCTCCATAGCTTTGTGTTTTTCATGCGAAATGATTGCCCATGCTGCAAAGCCAAATACTCTGAAAATAGAGACATCGGGCTTGACATGACTCCAAGCTTCCTCTGGAGTCATATGTAACACTACTTTGTGAGGCATCCGATTTTGAATGTAATTTGCAAAGTTCATTGCTTCGACCCACAAGGAGGATGACATGTTCTTGGAATGAATCATGCAATCCACCATTTCTTTCAATGTCCTATTCTTTCTTTCAGCAACGCCATTTTGTTGAGGAGTGTAGGGAATAGAGTGCTGATGCAAAATACCTTGTTCTACAAAATTCTTTGAATGCCTCATTGACATACTCCCCCCCATTATCTGTGCACGGATTCTTGATAGAATGAGAAGATTGCTTCTCAACAAAAGCCTTGAAAGTATTGAAAGTGGCGAAGACTTCACTTTTGTACTTAAGAAAGTACACCCAAGATCGGCATGAGAAATCATCATTAAAGGTGAGTGCATACTTAGCTTTTGAAAAAGAACGAGTTGGAAAGATCATGAGATCACTATGCACCAACTCAAGAGGTACAATAGCACGCAATGATTTCCCTTTCAGAAAGGGATCTTGATGTTGTTTTCTAAGAACACATCCTGGACAAACTCCATCTGTGCATGAAACCTTAGGAAGCCCAAGAACAAGCTTTTGTGAATTCATTTGTTGCAGATACCTATAATTAAGGTGTCCAAATCTTTCATGCCAAAGCCTACTAAATGAATCACCATCAGCGATGAAAGATTTACCATAAGAAGACTCGAAACCAACAAATTTGTATAAGCAAGATCTGTGATCAGCCTCTCCATATACAACAACATTTTTTGCATCATGTAGTTCATGAATGACCACATCATTGGGAGAAAATGTAACTGTTTTCCCATCACCAGAATGGCAGATCTGGTAAATGGAGATCAAATTGGTAGAGATGTCAGGTACAAGCAAAACATTGTTGATACAACCATCATCTAACTGCACACAGTTCCTGATCCTTGAACATCAAGCTGTGAAGAATCTCCCACGAAAATTTGGGAAATGCTACAATCAGATGGAGATGGAAGAAACTCATTAGAATGCATCATATGATGAGATGCTCCTGAGTCAAATATCTAGTTGTCAGAGGATGCATGTGAAGCTCGAGCAGATAAGGCAAGCCCTTTACTAGATGAAGAGGGTTTGGACATTGGAATATTATGCTTCTTCATAGCTTCATTAAATGCTTCAATTTTTTGGAAGCACTTGGATTATGAATGCCCTTCTTTTCCACAAAAGCTGCAATTTTCATTTGATCTCTTCTTCCATGTCTTGGAGGAAGACCTATTTGACTTAGAAGTGGGTTGAGAAGACTTTGGATTTTGCTGAGCTTTGGTGGAACGATCACTATCCTGAGTAGAATTATTCGTCTTTTGAAAACGAGCTTTCGATTTACCTTTTGAGGTATGTGCTACAAGTGTCTGAGAGCTAGAGAGTTTATCTAGTTGCTAAAGCTTAGATTGTTATCTTGTTAGACGTTCACAAAATAAATTGAAAGTAGGCATTTTAAAATTGTCATCAAGTGCATCCATTGCAGAATAAAATGAGGAAGAGAATACCTGATATGGACCCTTCAACTTGGATAGAATCAGGAAGATGCATTCTCTATCTGTTTTAGTCTTGCCACATGCTTTCAGTTGTACAACTAGTGACCTGAATTTGGTAAGATAGTTTTCAATAAAAGCATGTTCATCAGGTATAAGAGATGACAACTTAGTCTCTAATTCCAAAGCCCAAAATTCATTGACTGTCCCAAATAGGGAGGCCAATTTGTCCCAGCTTTCTTTTGGTGTTTTTCAACCATCAAGGTGAAACAGTAGGCTATCAGAAACATGAAGCCTGATCAAACCCATTGCCTCATCTAGCTTATTTCGATAGGCAAATATTTCCATCTCTTTGGTGAATCTTGGTTGCTCCTCAGCCAACATCTGCCATAAGCCTTTTGATTGCAACAATTCTTGCATCTTTAGCTTCCAAGTGTGGTAATTATGGAATGTGAGGAGGTCAATAGCCCTCGACTCCACCATATTAACAATACATACAACTAAAAATCACAAAATAAAATAAAATAACATATAACAGATCTGTTGAAGATGTAGCGAAACCTGCACGTGCTAAACATAAGCTTTCGAGTCTCACACACAAGACGGAGGGGCTCACTGCGTTGTCCACTCACCCATCCAATGAGCAACACATCTTGCAATTGCAGGACTACAACAAATTTCTAAGATCTGAGACCGACGACTGGTCAAACACACACCTCCAGATCCAGGCAGGGACGTAAGAAAAAATAGTGGCTAATCGCCCATGATCAATAAATCGTTAGTAGATCTGGGTTTGGGATCAAATGTGCCTTCAAGTTAATACTGAAAAATGCAACAACAACAATCGTGGGCTTTACAGAACACCCATATGAGAGAAAAATCTCATTTCAAAAACTCTAATTTAAGTCCCCCACGATGTTTAAATCTCTCCACAGGATTTACAATGAAAGACAGAGAAATATGGACGTGTGAAGAGGTCACACAAAGATTTCTGAAGGCTAACAAAAAATCCCTTAGTGCCCAGAAAATCCACTGCTTCAAAAATGGTAGGACCGATCTGAATATTGGATGATGAAAATCCTTAAGTGCCCAGAAAATCCATTGCTTCACAAATGGAAGGACCGATCTAAATATTGGATGATGAACAGATCGTCTCAACCACCTCAGAAGATCACCAATCACTCTAAAAACAAATGAGAAGGGACTTGCAGAATGGCTCTGATACCATGTGATAAACACAGGTTTACCAAGAACTGCAAGATCAAACCCTTCTATAGGAGAGAAAAACTCAATGATCTATTAATCTGAGTTGATAAATACATGAGGAAGTGTCTCCATTTATACTAATGGAGAGGCCAGGCCACTTGCTAAAAATAGCCAAGTGATATGGCTACCAACGTGAGCTTAACTCACCCTAGACTAGATGATCCTGGATGCATCGGAAACGTAACACTAACAAAATCGATGATGACATAAAATGTGATGAGTATATTTGTCTGACATATTTAATGACAACGGAAATGGATTAATAAATATTTGACATGAAGTTTTCACACCTAACACTTCTCATGAAATTTTAAGATAAACATTATAAACTTTTCGAAAAACACTCAAAATTAAAAATGATCTTTTTATGACGGGCAATATTTTAATAACACTTTTGGGATGGGCTTAGCGCCCTTTTAAGGGCTGTGACAGTTTCAATTTTGATCCCTTCCTAGGATAAGAGATAAGACATAAATTCCTCTATGAGGGATTTTAATTATTAGAAATTAAAATAATTTAAAATTTAAAAATTCCACAATTTTATAGGTTAGTGACCTCCTCTGTCCTCTGGTTGATTAAGTAATATGGTATGATTGACTGGATAAGAGATAAGACATAAATTCCTCCATGAGGGATTTTAATTATTGAAAATTAAAATAAAATTAAAATAATTAAAAAATTAAAAATTCCACAATTTTATAGGTTAGTGACCTCCTCTGTCCTCTGGTTGATTAAGTAATATCGTATGATTGACTGATGTAACACAAGATACTTTCATGGTTATGGATCTTGGTTCTTTCTCTTTCTCCCACTACTCTACTAATACCTATGGCAAGGACTAAGCTACCTCTCTGGTGTCGTGGCATCATCTCCCTGCATTTGTTTATCCTCCTCCTACATTGTCAAGTAGCTCGCGTTAATGCGTTTGGGTTCTCCATCTCAAGGTTGCGCTTCTTCGAGGGCTCATTACCATGTATGTTTTATTCTTCATGTGTGGTGGTTTTGTTGCGTGGTGGTCGTTGTGTCATTTTATTTCTCCTACCTTCCCACATTTCTCTGTGTTCATAATCATGTGGAGGATTGTCTCCCTCCTTCCATGACGTTCGTTTGCGAATTTTTCACTCTGCCAGTACACAAGCCACTTTCCCTCCAGCTGCCGCCATGGTTCTAGTTGAAATTGCAATTTATAGATCCCTTAAAAATATTACATTCATACCATGGTGGCTAGGAACCTCAGGTACATAAAATTTCGAAACGACTCCTAATCACAATCAATTATGCCGCTTTAAAATTATACTTATATTTATTTTTCTCTTAATTCTGTATCTCTTTAATTAGCAATGCAAAACCTTCAAATCCGTCTCTTCATGATTTTGAAAAAAACTCAAACACTAGAATAACTGTCGCCTCATGTTACATGGTAAATCTGCACATTCTTTCATAGTTGATGAAGTTGATAAGTATTTCATTCTTATATAGATTGAAATGTCTCCTTCACAAACATGTCATGTCATGGCCCCTTCCATCAATGCGACTTAAGGGAGAGAATATGAAATAAATACGACCTTCTGTTGGAATGTGACAACCAGTTGACGGTTGAAGTCAAGTTGGTTCACGGAGGTTTCACCAATGGTATAATCGGTTATCGGTTATGTGTAACTGAAGAAGGAGGATCTTAAATATGTGGCCCATTGAGACAGATATTGAGTCGGGGCTTAAGCCCTCTCCGGGATAGTTTGTAAACTATGTTGATGATGAATAAAGACTGCCTACCCTTGTCCCGTGGATGTAGCCCACACTTAGTGGGTGAACCACGTATATTTCTGTGTCTCTTGTGTGATTGCTGTGTGTTCCCTAATCTTCTGTTTTCTGTAGTTACATATTTATGATGTATGTGTGCTTAATGCACAACAAGTGGTATCAGAGCTCAGGTGAAGAGCATAAGATTGCAGAGAACGAGAGGAGTCTTCCAGAACTGAAGGGAGAGCAATCCTGGATAAAGAAACGCTGGAAGAGAGGAGAAAATCCGTGTGTAGAGGGAGAGGCCGTTGGAGGGAGAGAACTCCGTTGGAGAATTAGGCCGTTGAAGTTTTATGTGCAGAGTACTGCATCCAGTGGTTGCCGAGCTCAAGAGGTCTGCAGACTGCTGAAAAGAGCCGTAAAGCTTTGTGTGAGATCTCCGTTGTAGACTGTTGTCAGGGAGATCGCTACGTCATGTGCAGTGTAGAAGAGATACCCTGGTGTCGTCGAGCTACTCCTGCTGGAGCCTGCTGTCATCATGCCACTCCTGCATAATCGTGCTGCCTTCGTTGTATTGAGGAGGTGGTCCGTTAAGGAGAAGCAAGCGTTGTGGAGCAGGAGCTCACGTGAGCCCGTGCAGGAGGAAACCGGTGCAGAAGGAAGCCGGTCCAGTGGGAAGCCAGTGCTGTGGTCCGTTAAGGAGAAGCAAACCCGATTGTGGTGGTGGAGGAGACGAGCCGCTCCAGTGGAAGGGCGCCATTGAGTCCGTGGAAAAGAGCTGCCAACTCTAGAGGAGAGGTTTGAGTGGAAGAACCCAGCAAGAGCCGCCATCCGAGTTGGTGGTGGAGGAGAGCCGTCAGGAGAGAAGAGCCGAACCGCCGCTAATAGTCAAAGACGCCGCAGAGGCCTGTGAGGGAGAGCCCGCAAGAAGGAGAGTCACCTGCCCTGGAGAAATGCCGGTAGAGAGGAACCAAGAGTTGTGTGGTGGTGGAGGGAGCGATGCCGAGTTGATCGGGAAGCAGCTGCAATTCGTAGCAGGAGAAGAGCTGCGTGGAGAGCCAGCCGTGCCAGCCCCGCGTGAAGGCTGTGGAGAAAAGCCACAGGCAGAGTGGCTGCATGGAGAGCCAGCCGAGACCAGCGAAGGATCCATTGTAAAGAAGAAGAGCGTGGATTTAGGAAGATAAGGAAATTGAATTTCATATTCTTGGAGGCAATGTTGCCGTTGGGAATCATTGCAGGCGCTCTATGCGTGATGGGGACGAGCCAGCCATCTTGGATGAAGGGAAGACTGTGCTATGTTTATGTGCTATGTTTATCTATGCGTACAGTCTGCAGAACCAACCACCACCGAGGGGAGCCGTGCACCAGCGAGAGGGAGTTGGGTGAAAATAGAAAAGGAAGGGCCGTCGTGGGAAAGCCAGCCCGTAAGTGGGCTGTAGCCGGTCATGTGGAGCATTGTAGAGCTCATGAAGGAGCCTGAAGCTCGGTCTCGTGGAGCGATGGAGCAGCCCGTTGTGGAGGAAGAGCACAGACAAGCATGGTTTGTAATACCTGATCTTAAAGCATTTAATAAAGGCTTGTGAAATTGAAATATTAAAATACCCATGGAGAGATCATTGAGGATTTAAAGAATTAGTCGTTAAGGGTTTTAGAATAACTCTGATATATGGTTCATGGGTGTTCATGGTTTAAGGGCAGTCAAGCAAGCAGTAATGGTGATGGTGGACTCATAATTTAAAAAAATATATGTATTGTTTTTATTATTATTATTGGAGTTGTAAAATTTAAATTTTGCATGTAATTGGGCATATGACTGTAAGACCTGGAATGGCATGCATATCCTAGGTTGTTTAGTTACCTATGAAAAATCTAGACATAGATTTAGGTTAACTAAAAGGGGTAGGGCATGAGTTGGTTGTTGTGCTCATTTTTCCCATGAGGTTACATGTAATGAAGCCTATTTTAAAGGCTTGACTAACTCCAATGTAATAGACCTGAAGGTGAGCGGTAAAGGCTCATTTGGTTGTCTTGGCCGGATTTGGCTAAGGTCTTCGGATGTAAAGTTCGAGGTGGAGCATAGAAGGTGCTCAGGATTGCATAGGAATATTTTGTTTGCAAGCTCAAGGTAATCATTGTATGGCTTGAAGAGCAAGCTCAAGTGTTTGGTACAAGATGTTTTGATTTCTTCATGGTGAACCAGGTTTTACAAGAAGTGGGTGTAACCATTGGGTTTATGGTATTCACTATCTCGGTCTTTTGGATTGTTGGCGTTATGCTTGAAACAAGCACAAGCATGGATACGTTCAATAGGTTGGTTCGGATGGACATTCAAGATGAAGGATCAGGGAGCAGCAAAACAATCTTGAGCGTAAATGTACAAGAGACGGATTGATGGTAAGTTTTGATTATCATAGGATGAGTGCGTGATAATGATACTCAGTGAAACTGGTAAACATCATAAGCTTTCTTCAGGTTGATGCCCATGTGACGAAGAAAGGGTTATATGTCTCGTGTATGGTATGCTGGTGTGATGTATGCGATGAGATCTTTTTCACATGCGGTTGGTGTTGTCAGTGGATACATGACAAATCCAGGTGAAGCAGTGAAATGGGTGCTTTGGTTTTTAGAAGCACAAATGGACAAGGGCAGGGCATTAGGTAAATTGTTGTCAAGGTGGAGATTGTTGGAATGTGACAACCAATTGACGGTTGAATTCAAGTTGGTTCATGGAGGTTTCACCAACGGTATAATCGGTTATCGGTTATGTGTAACTGAAGAAGGAGGATCTTAAATATGTGGCCCATTGAGACAGATATTGAGTTGGGGCTTAAGCCCTCTCTGGGATAGTTTGTAAACTATGTTGATGATGAATAAAGACTTCCTACCCTTGTCCCGTGGATGTAGCCCACACTCAGTGGGTGAACCACGTATATTTCTGTGTCTCTTGTGTGATTGCTGTGTGTTACCTAATCTTCTGTTTTTTGTAGTTACATATTTATGATGTATGTGTGCTTAATGCACAACACCTTCCAAATATCATCCCATATTCATTTTACAGATTATACAAGCAAAATACGGTGCAGATGCATAATACAAAGAAACAGTGGAAGTAAAATCCATCCACAACACATAGCATGCATAAACAAGCATAATAATCACATGAATCATTTATAAATAGCCAATGTAAGTATTCATTCCATTCAATACTTGAATAACTAATGAATTGAAAACAATTAAGCTTTCATTAAATACTTATATTGAAATGAAGTTATCTCGAGCAACTGGCTATACAAGTTAAGTATTCATTCCATTCAATACTTGAATAACTAATGAATTGAAAACAATTAAGCTTTCATTAAATACTTATATTGAAATGAAGTTATCTCAAGCAACTGGTTATACAAGCTCAATGTTCCACCCAACCACATGTTACTTGTATAACTTTTGGTTTCTTCTGGATGCGAAGAGTCTTGAAGTCATTTTTCAAGGCCTGGAACTTGCCTGGCCCTGGCAAGTATTCCCCTCCAAGGTACTATGCAATTTTGGGCTCGAATACTTGGCCATCTAGCGGCCCACTCGAAGGCCAGATTTTCAATCCCGCCTTTCCTTTCCCCCTAAGAGATCTTTCATGTGGCTGTCAGAATTGCTTCTTAGCGAAATCCCCGGGCCTAACAGAGACTACAGAACAACTTTTAGATCGGCATCCTCATGGTCCTCTTTCTTGCAGTTCATATGACCATGAGGAATCCTCAAGCCCTGTGCATCATAGTCTAGAAAGCATTTTCAGGTTGAATCCACGTACATATGGTCCTCTTGCTTGCCATTCAAATGAGGAGTATATATCCCGATCAGGGTTCAAAATTGAGGCCGTCAGGGCCCGTCAAAGGCCTCTCAGCCCGTCAATGAAGGGGTATCTCAATTTTCCCCGTCATATAAAATGAGGTTTGGAATTTTTGACATTTAAAAAAAAATTATTTATTTAAATATAAATGACATTTAAAGGGTTGTCATTAAAATCGTCTGTCATTACTTTTTTTTATGGGTGAGTGGTGACAGGACCAGGCTGCCAGTCTGCCAGTCTTTACTCTGGAATTTAATTCCAGACAGAATCGAGGATTCGAGACTCGACTTGGCGACCATCAAAATTAAATGCGATACGAGTCATACGACCCTAGTACCATGCGCATTGAAACCTCCATGTGAACTAGCCGGTGGTGGAATCCACGTAGCAGCATGGAAGGGAGGGCCCGTGGCCGTCATACAAACCCTCGATTCACCCTTGGCTCTGCGTTGTTTGCTGCTATGGTTTTTGGAGAGCACCATAGAGTGCTGACACTAATCTCGGCGCTCTGGTCCTGCTACCAGCCTATACATTACTCCAGTCGCAGAAGCTGTCCATTAAAATGCTTCGTTGAGGTAATACATTCTTTTCTGTGTCTAAAAGCCAATACTATTTTCTCTGGTTGTAATTTTGTAGCCATTTATGATAATAACATACTGCGTTTTGTGGTGGTGTAACAGGAGGGAACTCATAGCAGCAGTTGGAGGACATCTACCTGGAAGGGGGCATCTACCCTAGCGTTACCAGCGTTGCTTTGGACCCTGGTAAGACCTGGCACTGAGTTGTTAATTCGCCGGCGTTTAATGATTTCGGTTGATGGCTAACTGCCCATTTGGGGAGATATTGAGTCTGCCATATGCTGATCTTTGGCAGATGTGCTCTTCTGCCTTTCAGTTTCTGTGATAATCATCAATTAGACCGGTTTTGCCATTAAATAAGGTCACTGAATAAGAACTTTCACTTACCAGTTACTGTACGATCCAATTCCTGTCCCTGCAAATATCAAATAACGAATGAATAGCTATCAATAAGGAGTTACAACTGTCTATTTAAAATTTTAAAAGAATAATTCATCCAAGATTTGTATCTATATGATGGAGTTAAAATTGTGTATTTTAAAACAAAATTGTTCCAAAATCCTTATTTCGAACCTATGACTTCTCTTCTGAGTTTTCAGAGTCGCTGCATGTGTTGGCGGAATCATTCTTGTTCTTCTTGTGAAAGCCACTGTCCTGGCTAACGTCATCTCCATCTTCAAGGTCGTCAATGTCATTCTCGTCTTCACAAGGGTTTAGGACGCTTTTAACCTGTAAATTAGGATTGCTTTAAGAGCTCGAAGCTTAAACGTTATTACAAATAAATGTTTAATATTTTGATATTACCTAAATGCAACTCAACTCCTCCAATCGTACCTTTAAAGCGATCATGAAATGTTTGCTGTTGACGTCTCCAACTTTCATCTTCAGAGTGAGAGGAGTCCGGGACCATGGATTACTTTCATCTTCGCTGTAGCATCTGAAAAACGGAGGCTCGTAGTCGGTTCATTGACTCTCATAATTTCTTTTGAACATTTCCAGTTGTTTTAAGAATTTAAACTTCAATGTAGCAGGTTTTGCATAGTCTTATTTTGATTTTGTGACTATTGGGATTGTGGTAAGCGTTTTAACGCTATGAACCCCAAAGTGGCCCTATTCAGAAAGTAGTGTAATACTTCGTTTTAAATGAGACCTCTGTGTTTGATAGGTTAAAGACTCCAGGAAATTTCCGCATAGGTTCTTCTTAAATGTATTAAATCTCAGTTTGAAATATTTATGTTTTAAGCTCAGTCTATAGTTTCAATTTAAGGAGTCATTAAGTGGATTATGGGCGTAAAGAGAGTCATGGCTCCGTTCCTGTAAATCGATGGAGAAAACAAATCTGCTTGTTTTAAGTAAGAGTTTCGATATGTAGGAAAAATGCTTACTCAATCTCGTCTTAAGATTCTATGAATTTAATTGTCAAGATATAATAATGTGTATCTTTCTACTAGGTTTAGGTTTAAAATCCCCTTTCGGATTCCTTTGTACACATCCTCTCCCTTCCTAGATAAATGGGCAAAGACGTATGGCCCTAAAATAAGGAAAGGGGTTTCTATACATGATTATCTGAAAATCCATTTCAATGAATGATGTATAGCTCATGCCTTAAGGGTTTAAGTAGGAATAAATAACCCCTGTGAATGCATCTTTTCTTCCCCTGTTTCTATTACAAGCTAAACACTAACTGGAGTTTTGGAATTGTTTCCATTGTTGAATGTATTTGATGGATGTTATAGACAAGGTCAAATCCAGATTCAACATTAATACTCTTCTATTTATTTGCAATTCAATCTTTAACACTGAAACGGTAGAAGGATGTCCTTGAATATTTCCACTTGAAGATGTCATAAGATGTCATAAGTTTTTATAGTTTCTCTTTGGACTGTGGTTGCGGTACGAATACAAGAGCAGAACTTCTAGCTCTTTGAGCTGTTCTTAGAGTGAGTTGTTTGATGGGTCTGCCCATTCATTTGATTTTTGGTGATTCGATGGTGATTATTTATTGGATAAACAGACTTACAGCCCTTAAAATTCCTACTCTGATGCACTGGTGTGATGAAATAAACTATATGCTGTAGCTTGTCCCACCGGTAATCTTCAAACATTTCTTCCGAGAGCACAACATGCTAGCTGATGGTCTTCAAAAGCAGGCTCTGAAAATGGAATTGGGATCTGGATATTTCACTGAAACATTGGATGGGAAGGTCATTGAACATGGCCAATTCATACTTTTTTAGCTGCTGTTTATCATCCTTTTTCAGCATTTGAATGACATGCAGATGTACTTCTTTCTTTGTCTGTTACATAGGAGACCTATCAGCTAGCAGGTCTTGCTTAGGAGTGTATGTTTGTAGGTCACTTTTGATTATACAGCATATTCTGACCTGATAATTCAGGGATGATGAGAAAAGTCTGCTACGATCAGACTTTGTTTCTATTTTGTTGACTGGCAGCTTTGCAGACTTTTCTTTCTATTTGTCTATATGCTGAACTGGAATGTTACTTCCTCCTGTCATGAAGATGGTTGATGTATAATATGTCTTTCGATTCGTATGAATAACAAAGACTGGTATTTTTTCCTGTGAAAAAAAAAAGTTTTATTTAAAAAAAATTTTGTGTCATAAATTTAATTGAAATGCATTATCTTTTTAGCACATTTTTTTAATGAAGTGTGCAATTAATCTATTACTGTCATTTGAAATGTGAGTTTTTTTGAAAGCCCTTCATCAATGAAGGACTGCATGAATATATAACCTTCAATATGAAATTAAGACCAGCCCTTCAATCTTGATCCCTGATCCCGATCATCAAGCCCCCCCGGATCAGAGTCTAGAAACCAATTTAAGCTCGGATCCGTTCAAGTCTCCCTTGTGTGAATCAGTCCCAAGTAATCACGCGGTTAACAATGAATGGTATGAGAATGGTTTCCCCGGTGCTGCCCCTTCTACCAACCGATTACCAGTGCGTCTCGGTGAACAGCGTGGACATGCAAATGGTGCGGGCATTTGCAGCCTGGGTGGTTTTAATAATATTAATATTTTTTCTTCTGCTATTACTTGGACGTTATCGGTTCAGTTAATTCTAACTATTTGTTCGTTTTCCAATGCAGGATGTGGATGGCCTGATCACGACGTTGGTACGGAAGCAGCCGCTGGTATTCTGCAACTGCTAAACCTTGAACTGCAAGCTCCGGCCCCGAATCCATACTTCGTGATGTTATCCACTGAATACCTCTTGAAGTACTCGACTGGGATGAATCCAAAGTTATCGGCTTCGATGGATCCAGTATAATTTGTATCCAAAAGTTTTGCTTTTCGCAGGGAGCCTTTCAAAGGTAATGTGGTGTAGCTAGGGTTAGGGTTATGCCAATCCGTTGCGTCACAACTCAAGGTAATGTGGCGTAGCTAGGGTTAGGGTTATGCCAATCCGTTGCGTCATAGTTGTGATGGCTCCATTTTGATATCTTTCCAATACCGCAGTTGCGATGGCTCCATTTTGATTTATCCTCCGAAAGATTTGCTTTTCAGAGGAGCCACGTAAACTTAAGATTCGGCGGATTTCGCCAGTTCTGATGTATGGCTGAATCGTTTTTGATAAAATAAATTATTACTATTATCTGATTACAAGCAGGCTTGGAATTTCAAATTTACTCTGTTGGTCAAACTGAACTGAAATTTGATGACAGTTTTGTATTTTTTTATGTCTTTCCGGTTAAGTTTTATACAAATTCATGAGTGTCAAATTTATGAATGTGAAATTCTTGAAATATCAGTTTAATAATTTTTAATATTTTGTAATTTTTTATCATAGGATTTTCAATTTTCTGCTAGTAAATTAATGAGCTTATAAAAGTTGCAGTAGTTTTGGTGGTATTGGTTTACCCTTTGTTATCTCTAGTAAATCTAAATTTGTTTTATCTAAAGAAAAATCACTATATATATCTTCACATATTTTGATATAATACCTAAGTTAGAGTTCACCAATCTTATCAATGTCCTTAATTGTTTAAAGACATAATTAATAAATGTACATTACCCTGCTTGTTATTACTGGTATAATTAGATGGCTTAATAGTTTTTATACCTATCACATGTGACGTTTCAAATTTATAAGCAAGTGTCAAATACGTTTTTATTGGGAAAAAACGTTCTGTAAAATGTCAAATTCGAGGCTTGATTACAAGCATCCTATTTAGTTGCCAACGTTTTGTTATTTCTTTTCAAAAATCAAAGTTACAAAAAAGTAGAATAAAGGAGATTGAAACATCTCAATTTAGTACTTCTATACAAAATTTAGTTTGCTGCACGCCATTTAATGCATCTACAGTAGGTCTTTGAGTGTTGGATCTATCCAATAGTCAACATGCCTGCTGCAGGTGCATTAAATGGCCTATCCAACAGTCAATAGGCCTACTGTAGGTGCATTAAATGACCTGCAGCAGGCTGAATAGTGTTCACCCTAAAAAACTAATGCAATCAGCCTTGATATACTTAACAAAACACTTATAGACTACTCAAAAAGCTACTACAATCAGTTTTGATACATTTAACAAAATAGAAACAGTCAACAATGGTATCTTCAACATACTCTTCAAAGGAAATTGGTTTATTTTCAATTGAAGTATAGATATAAAACATTTAAATATGTTTGAGTGACTAATATATTTAATTATGATAATGCTATTTTGTTTAAAAAATATTATTGTGTTATTTTTTTTATGTCTTTTATAATATGTTATTGAAGTAAAATAAATTAAATTATTTAAGTTAGTGTTTTAAATAAATAAAAGATAAATTAATGAATGTGTCCACTCCAATTGCTTAAACTTTAAACTTTAAATGATTTATATAGCGAGAACAACATGTATGTCTTATAGGTTTTTAATGACATTATTATTTAATATACAATGGAAAACCTTTTCGTTGAAGTTGTGGAGATTATTTTTAATGTTGAAAGAATTGATTTTAATTTCATTTATTTATTATAAATATTTTTTTTTCAAAATAGAGAAATAATTTTTTTAATAATAATAATAATTGAATTTAAAAATTAAATTATAAGTTAAGTAGTTTTATTAGTCTATGCCAAGGATTAATAAATAAATCTTCTTGCAGGATATATTTTTTTTGGAAAGTCAAAGTTTTTTGACTTGATATTAGTTTTGAATTGTTGATGTTATTTTCATAATGTTTAGTAAAGTATTTTAAAAAATATGTATTAATCTTATTTTTTTAAATGAAAAATATATTTTTTATTTAAAAAAAGTAAAATTGGGATTTTTTCACTGGTTTATAATGCCTAGGATCATGGAACAAATTTGAAGAGTGAGTCTTGATTTCAAATTGAAAAGCATATGTTCAACTAATCCTTAAGGGTTAAGAGTTATATACATAATGGTACTTCTATTTCTATTAGCAAGTATAAATTAAGTAAATCTTTCATTAAAAAACATCCAAATACAAGATAGATTGTTGGAGGTGCAGGAAATTGGGCACCTCTTGTAAAGAGATACTAAGAATAAGCATTACCCATATCAATAAATTGTTTGTTTCTAAATTGATTTATTTTAATAATCAGTTGAATCGTCACTTTGAAAAAACTACTGCAATTACTAACCCATACCAAAAACTGGAGTGTTGCAATAATGCATTACCTTCTACCAGTCTGTGGCTGGCAAAATTTTATATGTGAGCATTCAAATTTATACTAAATTTGTATCCATTAATTCAATTCGATTCATATATTAAACCTTGAACTACCCATACCAAAAAATGGAGTGTTGCAATAATGCATTACCTTCTAGCAGTCTGTGGCAAAATTTTATATGTGAGCATTCAAATTTGTACTAAATTTGTATCCATTAATTCGATTCGATTCATATATTAAACCTTGAAATAAAAATGGCAGATTTAACTCACTAGGAGCTTATTTATCATCATCGCATTCACAATCACTTTCTCTTATCTTTAATTTGAAAAAACACTCGTCCACAGAGAAATAGAAACAAAGGAGACACCAAACTGCAACCAAAATTTACAATAAAAAGTCCCAATCAAGAGACAAACCTTAACATAAAATAAAAATAAAAATTGGTTGCGGTGAACATTGTCTATTTTGAGAGTAACCAGTGAGGCCAGTAACAATGGAGAATTAGGCATGTAGAATACACAATAGAGCTCTCATGAAAGAACATCAACGATGAAACCCTACCTCAGGTGAAGCATAAATGTTAGGCCAGCATGGAAGCTCCTCATTCGCTCCATGTCTGCCCATCACATGGGCTATCTTAAATGCCAACCTACCCCCATACATCATATGGTCTCAAAGATGAACGTTTATGCCCCGGAAGATTCAAACACCTTCGCTATGTGTAAGACTTGGCATGACAAGCGTAGAGCTTGGTCTTCCCATAGAGTTTGGTTAATAATTTTTACATAGGTGACCATCGTTATACATTAGACTCACACAACCAATGCTAAAACTTGGTCTCTCATATTTTTTTTTGTTGGTAAGCTTATATATTGCAGTTTTAATAAGTCATGTCCTTTCTTAAGGTTTAGGACATGGTATATGCAAGTTCTTAGTCCTTTAAGCATAGTATAGAAAATCTAGTACCTGCAAGAAGAACACACAAATAATAATGTTAGATTGGGACAACTAAGTAAAACTCATGCTTCTACGAATCATAAATACATCCACAGAGAAAACAATCATGGGTAAATACAATTATAATATAAGCCAATAAAGTCAAACAGAGTTCATAACGAGTTTACAATTATCATTGAAGTAAACCGTCTCTATTATTAATGTGCAATATATCAAGTTAAAAGAACAGGTCATACTATGAAAGATAAATATCATAAGAAAGATAAACAGTCTTCTTTAAAAGATATGACAAAACATTAATGGGAACAATCGCATACACACTAGTCAAAAACTAGTCAAAAACTATAAGACGAAAGTCTAGGGAAAGATGACATTTTAAACCATGCCTTGACTATAAAAGATCAAACAGATTACTCGGAATACAAATAAGTAATTTTACTATCTTATTCCTAAATCTTATTCCTAAGTGCTAAAGTTAATTTGAGAAATCACATGTATTTTTACTTCAGTTTAAAGACCCTTATAATTATTTTTTAGGATGTATTTTAAAGAACATTATATAAATCATTTTATAATGCTTCTATTAATAATTTTAAAATATACCTGGAAAACCACTTCTATTATTCACCACCACCTCAACTCCACTTATGCTATTGATGCCGTCATAAGCAATAAATCGATGGCATTGTTACACTATAGTATCACCATTTATAATAAAAAAATAAGATCTTAACAACCATTAGAATTTTTTCAACAATTTTAAAGAAAGAAAAAGATCATACTTAATTGAAATATGAATTATAAAAATTGTATTTAAAAAATAAATGTAAAAATAAAAATAAAAATATTTAACGTAAGGCATGGAAAAAGAAGAAACCATAGTCTCTGACATTGTGGACCACGAAGAACAAATGTAAAAGCAAGTGTCTTCGTCATTTTCCTACCAAAAGTAGAGAAGCAAAATGACCAAATATTCATAGTTGCCAAGGTCATGAAAATAGGAAGACTTGAATCCTATGCAATGTGAACCAACATTGACAAATTTCTATTTGTAGCATTATCTATAAATTGTTTGAGTGTGTTAAATTTAATCACACAGATAATTAACAAATAAACCTAATAAATGGAATATTGATTCAAATTATAGAATATATACTTAAATTACATGGGAGCACATATTAATCCCTATTGTAAAAGACTAATGTTAGTCAAACTCGCCTAATATAATAGAATCCACTCAACAATTAGAAACCTAGGACTTGCAATTTTTAAAGAATAGTAATCTCACTTCAAACAATAAAGAAAATACATGCACACAACTCGTAGAAATTGTAAAAGAATATGGAAAGAGCACAAAATGTCTCTTGTTTTGTAATACCCCACTTTTGACCGCATTGCATTAAACATGTAAATGATATAATATAGTTATAAAATCATGGTGAGTAGCTCAAGGCCAAGGCCTCGCCATTGATTTATCGTTCTTGCATCAACAATTAAAAATCGATGCATGTGAATTGTGTGCAAGCCCGACACGATGGAAATCGTAAATATGATGTAAATGTATTTTAATAAAAATACCCACAGCTAGTTATGCAAGAAAACACGAGTATGAGGGCATGATTTTTATAAGGAATAGGGAGGGAAATATTCAAACCCTTGAATCCAATAATTTCAATCCAATTTTCATTGAGAGAACCCATGAACAATCAACTACACATGTTGACTTTAGCACCCAATCATTTAATTCTTCCAAGGGGTGGTTGAAGTAGTTATTATTTTGGGAAATTGAGAGTATGGCTGTTCAAATTTAGTGTATGGGAAAGCCATCATTTTGGAAAATCATTTTTTTCTTCCTAGGCAAAAAAAACCCACGAATTTTCTTCTATTCCATTCATTCATCCATGAGTTTTGATCTCTCATCAAGTGCTTGCTTGCTAGTAATTTTCATCCATGAATTTACTAAGTTTTCCTCCATTTCCTAGCTGCGAAAGTCATTTTTGGTGTTGCAAATTTGTGGGAAAGAAGGGAAATCGAATTGGGGTTCTATGAGATCCATTTTTTCTATTCAATTGCTTGTGTACCTGTTGGGAATTCGAATTGTAGCTTCTAGTTGTTGTTTCCCCTCTCAAAAAATTGTTTTGGCGTGTTCGCGATTTGGAATACTCATGGAAATCGTGTTTTGTGAATCCCGCAACAAAAAATATTGCTATGCCCAATAATTGTTCCCTGATGTGTGTGTGGGATATATCTATGGTTTGGGTTTTGTCCATCCCCTATTTGGCTTGAAATTGTGTGTAAGTATCTAAGAATATATGGGGATTTGAAATTGGTTAGATAAACCTAGTGAAGGGTTTAACCTCACTGAAGATGATAGGCCTTTGGCTACTTTTCTATACACATCCTAAAGGGAACTAGAAGGGAAGGTATGGCTTGAGGGACTATGGAGCAGTGAAGGGGATACCTTGCTTGTGTTGGGTGTGTAGGTATTGTGGGTGCCAAGCTAGCTACTCTTGTAGAGGTTTTGGTAGCTCTGTGGATTGAGCTCACTAGATTAGCAATTCCTTTCCCTCTACCACCTTAACAACCTGATAAACCTACCTATGGAATGGCTTGGATGAGATTTGGTATATACTTAGCTATGTGTGAGTTTGTTGTTCCCTTTTCCTTTTGGAAACCATGCCTAGATCGGGGGTGGAAGCCATGCTGAGATATTGATGAGCACAGTAGGCCTCTGGTTGGGTGGAACGTTGAGCTTTCATAGCCAATTGCTTGGGACAACTTCATTTCAAGATAAGTATTCAATGAAAGCTTTGTTGTTTTCAATTCATTAGTTATTCAAGTGTTGAATGGAATGAATACTTACATTAGTTTTTTATAAATGATTCATGTGATTATTATGCTTGTTTATGCATGCTATGTGTGGTGGATGGAGTTTACTTCCACTATTTCTTTGTATTATGCATCTGCACATATATTTTACTTGTATGAATTTGTAAAATGAATATGGGACGATATTTGTAAGCCTGGATTTAGTTCATATTCCCTCCCTTAAGTCGTATTGATGGAAGGGGCCATGACATGTTTGTGAAGGAGACATTTCAATTTATATAAGAATGAAATACTTGTCATCTTCGACAACTACGAAATAATGTGCATATTTACCATGTAGAAATAGGCAACAGTTATTCTAGTGTTTGAGTTTTTTTCAAAATCCCGAAGAGACCTATTTGAAGGTTTTGCATTGCTAATTAATGAGATACGAAATTAAGAGAAAAATAAACATTATAATTTGAAAACGTAATATAATGACTGCATATTTGATTGTGATTTGGACCTGATTCGAACTTCTATGTACCTGAGGTTCCTAGCTACCATGGAATGACTGTAATATTTTTAAGGGATCTGTAAATTGCAATTTCACCTATAACCATGGCAGAAACTAGAGGGCAAGTGGCTTTTGTACTGCCAGAGTGTAAAATGCGCAAACGAACATCATGGAAGGGAGGGAGATAGTCCTCCACATGATTATGAACAAAGAGAAATGTGGGAAGGTAGGAGAAATAAAATGACCCAATGGCCACCATGCGACAAAACCACCACACACATGAAGAATACAATAGACATGGTATTGAGCCCCGTGAAGAAGCGTAGCCTTGAGATGACAGAACCCAAACACATTAACGTGAGCCACTTGAAAATGTAGGAGGAGGGTAAATAAATGAAGGGAGATGATGCCACGACACCAGCGAGGAAACTTAGTCCTTGCCATTGGTATTAATAGGGTAGCGGGAGCAAGAGCAAGAACCAAGAGCCATAACCATGAAAGTATCCTATGTTACATACATCAGTCAATCAAAGGACATAGGAGGTCACGACATTATAAAATTGTGGAATTTTTAATTTTTAAATTATTTTCATTTTATTTTAATTTCTGATTATTAAAATCCCTCCTGCAGGGATTTATGTCTTACCCTGGAAAGGGATAAAAATTTAAACTATCACATGCCGTCAAAGGGCCCTAATCCCATCCCAAAAGTGTTATTAAAATATTGTCCGTCATAAAAAAAATATCATTTTTAATTTTGATTGTTTTTCGAAAAGTTTTTTTTTCACACATAAATTTATCTTACTATTAATAAAGTGAAATAGTAAATAGGAACAAATACATCAGGTCTTCAAAGCCTAAGAACATAAAACGTACGGGCATATGTGCCTCAAATCCACGGGCACAAGAGCCCCATAAGAACATACGGGCACATGAGCCCCCAATCACAACAAACATCTACCATACGGGTATCTCCCAGTAGGGACATACACACTCCAACTGACAGTCCAAAGTATCATAAGTAGCAATGTATCAAGGTGTCAATACAAAAATACATGAAAAGCCTGCATATATAGTAGTCCAAAACAGCCAGAGGCCTGGACACAAAAGTCTATATATACAATAGAGCCGCTATACCATAACCAGATCAAAAGTCCAATAGAGCCGCAAAGCCATAACCATATCAAAAGTCCAACAAGTAGTTGGAGGAATATGAACTAAGTACCTGCACCAAAAGTATATCCGGATATAATCAAGAGGAAAAAATACCAAAAAGCACATAACATACCAAAAAAGTAAGTCAGCTCCAAAGCAGGTCAATCGAGTCTCGAGAGGAAAGAAGGTCCCCGTGCCATTGCTCCCACATAATGTGTCCAGTCGACGAAATCAAAGCCCTCTTGGAAAGGAAGTCCGCCTCCATATTTGACTCGCGGAAAACATGGGCAAAATGAATATGCTGAAATTCACAAATGTATTTCCTTACAGCTGCCATCCATTCAGTGAGTATCAACACATTCAGAGAGGAAGACCCTAGAGCCCAAGATATAATGGTTGAAGAGTCGCCCATCACAACTAAAGAGGAAACCTGTAAGCGCCGAGCAAAGAAAAGAAGGAGCCAGAGTGCACATAACTCACTGCGTGTATTAGTACCAGGACCCAAGTTTAAATGTATATGGTAGGTAATAGAGGTGTTTAGATGAAGCACTGCCCCCGCCCCACACCCACCACCACCCCCGGCCACTGCCCCATCGAAGAAGCCGCAGGGGAACATTAAAACCGGGGGAGCCATGCGATAACCGGGGAGAAAACCAGAAGTGACCGTCGTGCCTCCCGATTGAGCAGTGCCGGAATTGTACTCCGTAAAGGAAGCAATGATACGGCCACTGAGCTAGTGCAGATTAATAGGTGACCCATCAAATATGAGGCGATTACGCGACTTCCATAGCTCCCACATCATGTAACAGGGGAGTTCAAGCCAACGGGCATATTGAGGATTGTAGAGCCAATTACCGAAACTGTCCAGTAAAGAGACCGAGTTCCAATCAGCAATTAAACCAATTGAGTTGGCCGTGAGCATCCAGAGCTCCCTCCAGAGTGGACACGAAGAGAAAAGATGGTCAACCGACTCCTCAAATGAACAGCACAGATGACACCACCCAGGACTGATGAATCCACGACGACAGAGGTTATCCCAGGTCAGAATATTGTTTCCCAAAGCCAACCAGATAAAGCATCTTATCCGCAGAGGAAGGGCAAGTTTCCAGACCCGCGAGTGCCACCAAACCTCCATCGGTTTACAGTCAGCAAATAGTGAATCATATGCAAGTTTTGACGTAACCATACTTTGTGCCACATTCCAAGACCAAACCAACTGGTCCGGAGAATCCCCGAGATGGATATTTGCTTGATAGAGGAGCAAGGTGAAATCTGACCATTCTTTGCCCATAACCCCCTAAATGCCAAGTTGCCGAGCAGTGATCCACCCCCCATTATTGTACGCAGCAGCATGTGACAGATTGAAGAGCCCACGCGCACGAAGGTGTGCAAGAAGTGCAGGAGAGAAGTGAAACGAGGGTGCAGTACCCATGATAGGATCCAAGCCGAGTCTGATGTCATGGCCATTACCAGGGATCCAAGAGAGCCACTTTTCCACAACAGAGAAAGCCCCCATCAACCCCCGCCATATGTTGGAGGAGCCATTTACTAAATGCCTATCAAGCCGGAACTAGGACGAGACAGAATGTTTCTTAAGATATTTAGCCTGAGTGATACGGCCCCACGATGAGTTATTAAATAAGACGCGCCACAGGCTCTTTGCATGAAGAGCTAACACAAACATTTCCATATTCTTAATATTCCAGCCGCCGAGGCAATATGGTTTTGCCAAGCGTTTCCAATTTATTAAGTGAAATTTGTTCTTTTCACCTCCACCAGACCATATGAACTGGAAAAATTTTCCCTGCAGAATATGCATAATAGAAGACGGGACTTTGCAGAGTGAGAACCAATATACACCCATGTTCTGAAGGACGGCCTTAGCCAAAGTAATCCGACCACCCAAAGAAAGATATCTCAAGCTCCAATGGCTAATGCGAGAAACAAAGCGTTTAACAAGCCAAAACCAGTCATTTGTTCTATAATTTGCAGGTTTGAGGAAGTAACCCAGATATTTTGTGCCGGCCGTGAGCTCTTTAAATTGCAATGGAAGCAAATCCCCGACAGATTGTTCAATGTTTTCCTCCAAAGATTGTTTCAGGAAAAACAATTTTATCATACTAATGAGCATACCAGTAACACAGCAGAAGAGGTCAAGAATTCTCTTATACTGTAACCATTCAGCCAAAATGCCCAGTCCAAAGAGCATCACATCATCCACAAACAATGAATGTGTAACAGTAACATCCGCCGAGATCTTAATACCAATGAGTGAGCCCTCAGATTTTGCTTTATGAATGGAGAGGCTCAAACCTTCAATGATCAAAAGGAACAAGAGGGGAGAAAGAGGGCATCCCTGCCAGAGCCCCCTGGACGCTTTGAAGAAATCCGTTGGTTGACCATTTATGAGCACTGCATAGTTGAGCGACGTAACACATGCCATAATCCACTTCATCACCTTCCACAGAATGCCAATTTGTATGAGAATCAACTTGAGAAAAGTCCAGTTGACACGGTCGTAGGCTTTTACCAGGTCAAGTTGTAGTATGAGCGCCTCAATCTTCTTCTGGGATATACTATCAAAGACCTCCTGTGCCACACCAACTGCATCATGTATCTGCCGCCCCTCTAGAAAACCATATTGTTCCATAGAAATGAAAGTGGATAAGATCGGCTTGATCCGATGTGCAATTACCTTAGATATAATCTTATATACAATATTGCATAGAGCAATCGGACGGAAATCATCAAAACTCTCAGGATGTGTAGATTTAGGTATCAGTGCCAGATAAGTGGTATTTAGTGCTCCAGAGACCAAACCCAAGAATCGAGACTCATCAACCGCCTCCCTTAAATCGTTTCCCATAATATCAAAAAAGTGTATGAATAGCTCCATCGTCCATCCATCCGGCCCAGGAGATTTATCCTTTGCTAAATCCCATAGAGTGTTTTGAACATCAGAGCAAGAAATAGGCTCAAAAATTTTGTCCCTCTCTTCATCCGTGAACATCCGAGGGTATTCCTTAATAAGTTTAAACTGTTCTGGCAAAGAAGTGGTTTTAGGGTCAGTATAGTAATCAAGAAAATGGCGCGACGCCTCAGCCTTTAATGCATCATCCCCACGGATCCGTCATCCATCATGATCATTCAGATCCCAAATGTTGTTTTGTATTCTGCGTTCATCAGCAAAACGATGAAAGAACTTTGTGTTTAAGTCACCCGCCTTAAGCCAGATATCCCGACTCTTTAAACGCCAGGACTCCTCTTGGTTGAGTAGTATTTTAAGCTTTCTTTCCTCCAGCAGAGCAAGGCAAGATCTGTCAGAAGGAGTGGATCCAACTCTCAGGGAATGCGCCCGAATATCACCAATTTCTGATTCCAGGGCATTTAATTTAGAGGTCTGTTCGGCTTTTTTGGAGCGTTCCCAATTAATAGTATGTTCTTTAAGGGCCCTTAACTTGATAGCCAACTTGTCCATAGCCGACCGCTCCCCCGAAACATCCATAGCTTCCCATAGAGTACGGACACTAGCATCAAAATCCGCATCTTTAAGCCAAACAGAATTGAATTTGAATGGGAAAATCCTGTGCCCAGCATCGATATCAAATTGCAGAATAATAAGGGAATGGTCACTGATATGTGTCTGCATGCACCACGATCTATATGTGTGAAAGGTACTTAAAAGTGACTCAGATAACAGATATCGATCAAGCCGTTTTGAAATCATATTCTCTCCAAGCCTACCATTTGACCACGTTGGGGATAAAGGCCAGGGTTCCACGTCTATCAGGGAGTATGTCGAGAAAAGGTTTTTGAAGTATTTCCCAAGTGGGTCCCTACGGGCCGTGCTACCCCAGATTTCCTCAGCACCCCACGTAAAATTCAAATCACCTGCCAGAATCAAATTTTCTAGTGCTAGTAGATGGCCCGTACAGGCCAAATTCCAGAAAGTTTCCCTGTTGTTATAGGGCCTGTAGCAGTTTATGATATTCACTACCTTGTCAGATCCTCTGAAACCTCCAGTCAGAAGAATACCCACCGAGGTAATATAAGAGTCCAGTTTGAAAACCCCGGGGTTCCATGCCGCAAGGAGACCTATCGAAAGGCCATCCGCATCCACAGAAGACAAACACCATCCGGGTTTTAATTTATTGAAAAAGATACGAGCTTTCTCCCCACAAACCATAGTTTCCTGTAAAAGAACCAAGTCTGGATTTACAATTTGCAGAATTCTCTTAAGGGCCAGTTGTTTGGGCATGCCCCCCACGCCCCTGATGTTTAGGGAGAGCAAAATCATTATCGACCCCTAGCTAGGGCTTTGATTCCTCTAAGAGCCCTGGTATCAGGGGAGATTGGGGTATTAGGAATGGCCTGGTCAACACCCCCCCGTGGGTTGACCTTTTTATTTTTCCTGGCACTGCGAGTTTTTATAGGAGAGAAATCGGCATCCAGCCCTCCGAGCCGGGCCCCCTTTGCAATACATTGATCTCCTATCGTGGCCGCATTGACAGAGTGTGGGATGTTTATCGGAACCTCCATAGTAGGTGCCAATGTCGAAGAGACCGTAGGAGCCGCCTCAGGTTTAATATATGTATCTCCACCACCAACAATCCGGTTATTTAAGTATACAGGGAGGGATGACTTTTTTACCATTTCCGAATATGAGGGAATGTGTAAAATACGGTTCTGTGAGTCAGCTAATGGAGCCGATGACAAAGACCCATCCTCAATGAGCCCGAGATTAGTCAAACAGAGGTTATTTTCGGTCGGGGAATTCAGAGGTTTGTGTGTTTCGATAATAGCCTCCAACACGGGCTAAATCTCCTCGCCTTTCGAGGAGAGGATGACAGTAGGACTATGAGTATGTGCTGACACCACGGGAGAGATAGGAATGATAGACGAGGTCTCAGGGGAAGAAGTACAATTTGGGATGGGGGATACAGTGGGGGGAGGCAAACTATCAGACAAGACAGTAGGATCCTTATTAGACTCAGAAGCAGATGACAGCTTTGGATACAGACGACCTAAATAATTACCATTATTTCCATTGTTGAGTTCCAAAGCATTTATAAAATTGATGTCCAATTCGTTCAATGAATGATAAAAGGAAGGGTCATTTGATTGCAGCTTACCCAAAAGACCAGTAGCCAGTGGCGTGAACCTGTTTGAAAAACCGTCGAGCCCACCATTGGTGTCCAGGTCCCGGTCGCTGGCATCATCCGAGGACCAAAAAGGGTCCGCACCCACCGGTCTGCCAGAAGAATAGCACTGGTTACACTAATGCCATAGATGACCCACCTGCTTGCAGTTTGAACACCTGAAAGGGATGCCCCAATAGTCAATGACCAGGTCCAACCTATGACCCCTCTAATTGATATGGAGGACATCTATGAGTCCCAACGAAATATCCACCTCCACCAGAATCCTTCCCATCCGTCTATCAAAACCATAAAGGAGTTCATCCTCCACATGAAGAAAACGACCCAAGCGATTGCCAATCGCAAGAAAAGCGCCCCGGTTCCAAAGAGCCAGAGGCATGCCTGGAATGAGAGCCCATAAATGCCGCATTCTAACAGTGGCCGAATCCAGGTCGAAGTCCGTGTACCATTTCTGAAGCATGAGGCTTCCAACCCCATGAAGCCAAATCCGGGATAAAATATCAGAACAGTGTGCTTCCTCCTTAAACTTAAAGCCGAACCAGCCCCGGGCTAAAGCAAATACCCACGGAGTGTAGCCCACTATGGGCTTCCATTTCTCTTCAACCCACGGCACGATATCCCTGCGGTCCATAGCAAAATATGAGAATTTGCCCACCAAAGCAGTCAAGTTGAACTCGACGAGCTCCTCTAAGCCCAAATCCCATCCCATGGTTAGCCAAGCCTCCCCGGGGTGACAGATGAATTTTTCATTGAGTCGGTGTGCCGCACGCGAAGCCAAACGAGAATGCCTCTCTTGTGTATGTGAAGGACCACCCCGCACACTGTCCACGGAGGGGTCGGAGCCGGACGTCCTCCCAGGAACATCTGAAGATGGCAAATGGCCCCTATTTTAAGCATGTCTGGCACGTGGAGCCCGATGCCTGCTTCCCGAGGCCTGATGACGCTTTCCATATAACTTGTCTCTAAAAAACGACGCGGGTTTGAAAGCCCCGGCTTCTTCCATTCGATATTCGGAGGCAGTCATAGAGAATTCCGCAGAGGCAGGTGGAGCTGCCACGTTTCCCGCCATAGCCAGGTGTAAGCCCCAAATACACACCACCAGGCTGGATCAAAACCCCCGAGCAATGAAACTCCACAGTAAACCCCGACAGGATAAAACAAGTGAGTAAAAGTGCCAAGAATATAGGCGCATAAGTGTTCCTGGAATCGTGAGAGGCGTATAAAAATAGAGAGTCCCGGACAAGTGTAACCCCGTGACCACCCTCCAAAGCCACAGGTCGAACCACCGGATTACCGACTCAACAAACCCCAATCTGGCCAAAGAAAATGAAACCCGTCAAGACCCACGGCACTGCTCACTGATTAAACGGACCCACGGCTTAGCATAAAAAAATGGGTTTATTAACCCCACAATAACCAAGACGACCTGCCCGAAAGACTGTGTTCCATCTCCAGCGGCAGGGAACCGAAACGCCAAAACCCCAGATTAGTCCATAAAGATGACAAATAACCTCCCCATCGTAGGTACCTTCCCACAGCAAGAAGGTAAACTCACCAAGGACATGAAAACCCGACAGAAACTATGAACTCATACCCGTAAACCGCCGACGCCTCTGCACCGCCATCGCCTCTGCACCCCCCCCTGTTTTTCGAAAAGTTTATAATGTTTATTTTAAAATTTCATCAGAAGTGTTAGGTGTGAAAACTGCCTGTCAAATATTTATTAATCAATTTCCATTGTCATTAAATATGGCAGGAAAATATACTCATCCCCTTTTCTGTCATCATCAATTTATTGTTCACACCATATTAAACATTCTCCACACTACCTCACTAGTGGGAACCAGGATAAGCATTCGACTTCAATGATCGTACTTACAACTCTAATTATCTGTCATGGCTCTTTCCATAATGATTAATTTGATCGCCAAAATCACAAGGGATTTATTAAGCCGTTAAGATTTACGAGACATATATTTTACTAGGTTAAAACATTTGATGTAATTTACGCCACCACCAAACTATTTGTATTCTTCTGGCCTAATTTAATTATTGAAATATCATGAAATTTGATTCCATGAAGACGGGTAACTCTTTTTGGCCAAATATGGCGATTAAAAATGGAAAATTTACCCATGTATTAAATTAAAGCCCTCTGAACTCATATTTTCCATATGAATTTAGACATGTGGTTAAAAATTGAAATGTCGAGAATTATGTTGCCTTTCCAATGATAGTTTTTTTAAATATACCAATGTCATTTATTGTGTCAAATTTTCATTTAATGAAATGTGTGTTTTTAAAAATTTGAAGAGCAATTAAAAAGTGGCTTGTGTGTGTGCAAAATAATTTAATCTTAAATTAATAATGTAAAAAATTGAAATATGTGAACATGATCTAGACAGAATGCACTAGTGCATACATTTTTTTTTAATTTTTTTAATTTATTTTTATTTTCTGGAAAAATTATATTTATTAATATTTTTCGAAACTCATTAGTGAATATTTCAGTCGCATTTTGCACACATGTGCGTGTGCGCACCAAATCTTTTGATTGTTTACATAAATTGCAAAATTAAAAATACCCTTTTGAAGAGGAGGCACTGATGTAGCGCTTGTATATTTTTTCAAATTTTTTGGATGTGTATTTTGAATGTTGTTGATTTATCTTTGATCTCATTTGAAGTTGTGGATAGGATTTTTCAGGGTAAGCTTTAAGGAGAAATTTAAAAAAGAATGACATACGAAGATAAAAATTTGTCAATTATATGTCCATGGATAGAGGATTCATTGATGAATCCAACGATATCAATTCCTCCCATTAATTTGCATTTAATGACATAGTTTAAGCCCTTGAAAGGCACAAAAAAAATTCTTTCTATAGAAAAAAGGCCTATAGGCCTTTTTTCAAGGCTCTCGATCGAGGTTTTCAAAATACCTCGATTGAGGACTTGAAGAGACCTTGATCGAGGGTTTTACATAAACTACGATCAAGTTCTCTTCAAGCCCTCTATCGAGGTTTCATAAAAAACCTTGATAGAGGGTTTTTCTATGTAAACAACAAAAATAAAAAAGAGGCCAGAAGTTGGACAATTAATGTTGTCCAACCACCATTCCCATGCAAAAAATAACCAACCTCTATATAACCACTAAGCAATTGCACAACAACCCTTGTTTAAATCATTGTTAGTTTAATTTCAATTAGATCTATGTGAATTTCTTGTTGTTCAATTAGAGTTCATTACACATGTAGGAAGTTCTTTGTATATCTACTTCAAATTCCATATTAACATATTGTTATTTTTTATAACAATTGGAATAAATATTTGTTTGTTGTCATTCAAGCTTGATGGGGGGTAAAAGAAAATGAAAAAGGAAGCATGCTCGTGAATAAAAATGATGATGAAGACCATGAAAAGAATAGAGAAAGGATGAGGAAACAAAGAGCAAGGTTGAGAGAAGAAGAAGATGCACCTTTGGTGTAACAAATTCCAATGGAGGACAACCAATGTAAATTTTTGAATTCCATGCTACCTAATTTAAATTTCCTATTTAAAATTTCTCTAATAATTAGTTATATACTAACTATTTTTTTCATCTTAGCCATACTATATTTTGTTTGTGATAAGATTCTTAACAATTTGTTATTTAGATTACAAAATTAGTAACAATTTTGAAATTTTTTAAACTATTTCGTAATATAATTTCTTCACTATTTTGTTTGTAATGAGATTTTTATTTATTTCTTAACTTTGTTATTTATATTTCAAAATTTGTAACAATTTTCAAGTTAAATGGAAAATTTTCAAGTGACTAACAATTTTCAATGCTAATGGAACAATTTTCAAATTAAATGTACAATTGAATCCAATTTTCACGTTATTAACAAATTTCAAGTAAAATGTACAATTTTCAAACTTTAATATAACAATTTTCAAATTAAATGTACACTTTTAAAGTTACTAGTTCATTTTTCAAGTTAAAATGTACATATTTAACTATTTTCAATTTTCTAAGTTACTAACAATTTCAAGTTAAATGTAATTTCAATTCTTGTTTTGTTATTTATTAAAAAAAGATTTGTATAGTCTCATGTGAGCTCCAAGTGTCACCATTTGTTGATTAAAGTAACTATTAAGGTCTCAGTTTAGAATCCTCATTTTATTTGAAATGAACATTGTGATAGTTATGTATTAGTTGGAAAATTCAATTTGAAAACAAATAAAATGAACATTTTGATAGTTATGTAGCAGTTGTAAAATTCAATGACAACAAATAAAATGAACATTGCAATAATTATGTAGTAGTTGGAAAATTCAATTATCTTGTTTTTAATGTATTTTCAATTCTTGTAACAAATTTTTCTATGCATGAACGTAGGGATAAGTTAAATGGTGTTTCCCTTATAGTAAGTTATATGTTATTTATATTTCAAAATTTGTAACAATTTTCAAGTTAAATGGATAATTTTCAATTTAAATGGATAGTTATGTATTAGTTGGAAAATGCAATGACATGATCAAATAAAATGAACATTGTGATAGTTGTGTAATAGTTGGAAAATAAAATGACAACAATAAAAATTATCATTGTGATAGTTATGTAATTGTTAGAAGATTTTGTTAGCACTGGTTTTGGTTTGAAGGGTTGGAAGGGTTTAGAGCCCTGAAAATAATGAGTAAGGTGCTAGGTTTTTGAGTCATATGACCAAGAGGAACACTAAGTGAGACCCCTGCATGTTCATGCTTTGGGTTGGGATGGAAAGGATTAAAATCCTTGAGTTTCGACTTTGCAAATGAGGAAAAAATGTAAAAATCCGCTCAAAGTTATATGAGGGGACCTATGAATGGAGCAAATCTACGACGATGGATATCAACAACTTAAAGGAGACTTCGCAAAAGTAAGATGGGGTGGTTTAAGTGTGGGCGGAGTGTTTCCAGGCCACAGGAAAATCGAAGGTCGGTTCAACGAACGGGAGGAAAGATCTATGGTCGTCAAGTACTTCGTTGATTTGACATGCGCGGAGAAATGAACTTTTCAAAATTGTGAAATGGCGGTAGGCTCCACATCATGTGACGATGTAGATATGTGGGGAAAGGCATCGACGGTGGATGTTTATTTCAAAAATTGAACATGCGCGGATTATCAACACTTTCCAAGTGTGCGAACCTTGGTAGGGGCTGGACCTTTCAGCGGTCGGGATGTGGATAGGATCTGGATTGATGGTTGACAGTGTCTACGCGGATCTGAAGTGCAAGGAAGGAAGCACTTGAAAGATTGAAAATTGCAGAGGATTGTAGAGTTAAGCGGGGAAAATATCAATGGTGCAGTGTTGATTATGTAAATGAACGGATAAACAAGCTTCTTCACTGCGATAGATGTAGGAATGATAGGAGAGGAAAATAATATAAAAATACTTTTGCACGGGGATCTGGATATTGTTTGTCTGGTTGCATTGGAAAGCAAAAGACGATGAACGTGCTACACGCAGACAACTCAGTCAGGATCTTAGACTAGTTGTCAGTAACCAGGTAGGCCTCATGTATTATTACAAAACTATTTAAATGGCAGAGTTTGGAGAATTAGAGCCCCTAGGTTTTGAACACCAAAAGATTGAACAATTGTTAGAAGATAAAGATGCTGAGGTCTATGACACTATATTTACCAATGGACCCATTAAAGCAGTAAAAGATAGACTAGAAGTGATTAGGATCCAGGGTGTAGATGTGCATAAGGTATACAGGTCGTTCTTTCAGTTTTTCACAGTCGACCAAACGCTAAACTGACCCAAGTTCGTCGACTGGTGCGCCACCAATTACTCCTCCTCTAAGAGGGTGATTATGGATGCTTCCAGCTCAAAGATCTTATGTCCTATCAATTCTCTCATTATAAGAAAAGCCCTGTCAATCATATTTGTTGAGGATGTTCCTATCATTTAATGAAGAAAATCTGCAGCTTCCTGAGATGAAGCTCACAAAGGAAATGGACACAGGTTACAGCATATTCATGAACAACCTCATGTCAGAGGTTTACAATGTTTTCTTTCAGAAGAGATTTCCCAAGGTGTTAGCAGAGATGAAGGAGATGTTTCAACCTTCTCCTAAGAAGAAGATAGGTGATTGGTTTCTCTTGGAACACAACACAACAATCAAAGTTTATGGGTTTGCTCATTCATCCTACGTATTGCCAGCATTCTTAACTCATAGAATGTTTTCTCTGGAATTCGTCAGGCAGAAGCTAAGAGTAAAAACTGAACATTTTTGGGATCAGAAGAAAGCCTCAGATATTACATTCCCATGGGTTGTAGGCCCATTCATCATCAAGAGCAAGATTTCCATTTCAACCATTGAATGTATGTTAAGAGACATGGGATTATAAACAAAGGTTGCCATTAACTATGATCCCCACCACATCATATGCAGCAGAAGGAAAGAAAGTAATAGGAAGGGATTTATGCATTTTGAGATTGCAGGTATGGCAGAGACTGCCAACTGGTTGGAATATCCCAGCAAAGGGAAGATGGATGTAGATGTACAGGATGACTCCACCTCTCTGGTGCAGACAACCATATTCGCACTGCCTAACTCCTCTAGCTTGGTCCCAGCAGTTGGAGTAGTTATACCCCTTTCCAGTGGCTCTGGAGGATCCATCAAATTGGAAGTCATTGATGCCATTGATGTAGAAGATGAGGACACAGAGAGAGCTTCAAAGAGACAAAAAATAGAAGAATCAAGGCTGTAGATTGTGCAGGTGTCGACTGGTCGTGCTAAAAAGAAGCCGGTGAAGGCCAAAATACCTGCCTTCGAGATCAAGGAATATTTATTTGATAGGGCAGTTGCTGAACCTGCTGCACAAAGCAAGAGTAGAGAAGAATTATTGGATGAGTATAAATAAAGCAAAGAGGAAAATTCAAAAGAATCAAAGTTATATGTAGAGGTCAGACATATCTCTAGCAAGGATGTGTCCTTGGTTACTGTCAGGAGCCATGCTCAAAACACCTTGAATTTGACCCTAGCTACCAAGAGTAAGGCCACTGGATTGAATATGAACTTAGAAGACATCCCCATACCTGACATGATTCATCTTCACAAGGAAACTGGGGACATAATTTATTCCAAGTTGTTAAAGGCTGCACTAGAACTGTCCAAACTGCAAACTAGTAAGAATAACGTTGGAAATTAGCTCAGACAGGCAAGAGTGGAGAACAAAGCCCCCAAGGCACAAATCAAGAAGTTGCAGAATGAATTAGTGGCTACTGAGGGCTAGGCAGACAAAAGGGCTAGTATTCAAAATCTGTTAAATGAGAAAGGAAATACTATTCAATCATTGAAAAAAAAATTGAAGATTCCTTCCACCCAGCTGGTAGAAACCTCTGTGTTGACAGAGCTGGAGGAGAAAAGAGAAGAGCTAAAAAATGAACTAACAGACTGTAAGGCTAGGTTAGTAAAGTTTGAAGAGAAAGAAAAATAGTGGTAGAAGGCTATGGCTCTTATGGTGGACAACGAAAAGAAGTGGGAAGCTAAGTCTTGGGATTTGGAAAGAAAATTGCAGGAGAAGGGCAAAGAATTGGAGAACATGGTCACCTCCTCCTCCATTGAATCCAATGATTTCTCCATTGTTCAAGCAATGGAGCAGGCAAGTCTAAGGGATTTAGAGGTATAAAATTTGTAGAAGCAAAACAGATATCTGGAAAGTAGATTTTTAGAAGAAGAGCGGGAGAGGAAGACCTCAGAGGCTAAGTATCTAGATTTGTAGGTTAAATATGATGAATTAATGAAGTAGGCTACAGGTCAGACTTCACTGCAAGAAGCAAAGAAAGTAATATGGGATGATGTTATAGCTGATGCAGGAAAATTAAGGCCCTACCTTGACTTTGTTTTAGAGAAGGGAGAGGAAATTAAGTTGGCCAAGCAAAGTGCAACAACAACGAAGGAAAAATTGAATAAGAAGCCTATCGAATGTGTTGAAAATGCCACTAATTTCTTGAATGGCCTAACTGAGGGTGAAGTGAAAGTAGCAAGCATAAAGGACAGGTTATCCACCATCATTTGGTCTATGAAGGTGATAAACAAACATCAATAGTTAGCTACAGTCCAGGCTGGAATATAAATTATGGCCCACCAATTGAAACTCTTCAAATATATGTTTGATCCATTGTTTAAGAAAGCGATTCCACTCTTTTGGGAAGAATATGGCACCATGTTGACACAGAAAGAGTATCAATATAGGTTGACGGGATGCAGGTTGGATTATACAAACTTTGATGATATGACCCAATCACTGTCTAGAAAAACAGTGGTGGATAAGTTGACAAGAGAGTTTGAATCGGTTCTGGTTTTCAAAGAGGCTTATGCACACCTTCAGAGCTATTCAGATAGAGATCATAGAAAATTACGGGTATTGCTAATGGAGGTGGCCACATCAGATTTTATAGCTGCCGACCAGTGGAAGCTTGTGGAAAAATATGGAAAGGCCAAGCTAATGTTGCATGCATGAACATTGTCAAAGATCGTGGGAATTTGCAACCCGAAGAATTAGTTACTTAGGCTTTTTTCTTATTTACTAGGGTCTGTTACCAACTAGTAAATGTCTATTGACACTTGTAAAAGGAGTTAAGCCTATTTTGTCAGCACTTTTATTTCTGTTGTAACTAATTCTCGAGGATGATAGACCTGCCTGTATAGGTGTCACCTCTCCTGTAATAACTTTTTGTTTTGGAGATTAGATCAGAATATTTCGAGCTGGAGGGATGATGTATCATCTCCTATATATTCATATGTAATATAAGGAATAAAGGGTTGAAACCTGTGAGACTTGAGTTTTTTTTTTTAAATCTATCCTTAATAAAATTATAGAGCCGAGGCTGGCATTTTGCAGAGATTCCTGTGTTATTTACTTTACAGTCTGTATCTTCTTTCCTTATGTGAATGTGTTCCTTGCTATATATTCCATTTTGTTATCTTTTTCATGTCTGAAATGAGTCTTGGATAGTACATAATTCATACATATATGCTCTGTCTATTGATTTCAGATATTCACAAAATATTTTCTTCTAAAGTCAGCATTGGATTCATCCTTGTTAGATGCCCATGTTAATGGACTGTTCTTCATTTATTCTTTATCACAAGACAACAACATTTTGACTGTAAATGAGTAGCTACCTTACCTTTGTTGCAAAATTCCATGCCACAACACTGTTAATTGACATATGTGTTATATTTTGAGTCCATTTCCCAATGAATGCTTACCCTATTTCAACCAAACAAAAATCTCATTTTATTTTTATTCTGTATCTAGCCTTATTAAACAATCAGTGAGAGATGCCTCTCTGGAAAGAATGAATCTAGCTCTCTTTCCTAAAGCTTGGTTTTGCGTGTTACCTTGAAGAGACCTTTCCCACAATGTGAGGGTCAATTTGAGTGCTAACATAATTGGCATTGTTTCCGGGGAAGCGAAAGTTGCATTATCCCTGGGAGAAATGACAAAGAGTTACATATTTCAAGGAGAGAAAGATTTTTGTGGGAAAACAGAGATTCTAACATATCCAGACGGTTGTACATTTTCCATGGAGACTCATGTTGATTTCCAAAGGAGGTTTCAGAAGGCATCCTAGCCTTTAGAAGGATACATACAAGAGGTAATCCTAATTATGAGATTTTACAAAGTATGGAAAACCCGGAAAATTTGTTTAGACATTGAAGTGGAAAAGAAAAAGCTAACTCTTCTAATACTGAAAGGTTTTTATCTCAAAGAGAGTTTTATGGTTTTCAAGATTTGGATTTAGAAGTAAGTATTGGAAAGTCTTTAGTAAAATAAAAATCAGAGTCATACCTAAAGAAAATAGAAATCAATCCAAATAGGTTTGAGTCATACTTGCTAGATCCCTTGTGGTATAACTTGTAGAACATTGTAAAAGTTGAAAAAAGTAACCCTCATTTTCAAACTTGTCAACCTCATACTACCAACCTTGCTCGTAATCCTCCTCAAAATCTGTAACAACTCCAAAATTTCACTAAAATTTAAAATTTTTCAAGTAGCATTAGCTACTTGTATTTGCTGTGCGGGAGTATTAAATGTTAACTAAATGCATATGGGTGTTTAAAAATAAAAATAGTGATTAAGAACAACAACTTCCATAAACTGTCGTTTTACGACTAAATAATTATATTCTTTAAGAACAATGACATCTGTCCCTACTGCTATTAAATTTTAAAAAGTCACTTTGTCTTTTATCGTCATTCCACTGTCCGAATGTTATGAGAATTGCAAACTTAAATTAAGTATTTAAAAAGCATGTCATCATATTTTCGTTCTATAATATGAAATTTGGTTCTAGAGGCTAAATGTTTGTCTTGATGGAATGAAGGGGTCCTTGAATAGCCCTGAGGCTTACTTAGCTATCGCTAGCTAATGCTCCTAAATTCTACTTGTAGAGAACAGGTAAGAGAGAGAGATTCTAATAGAAGCCTTCTGTTATGTTTCAATTTATCTTACAACATCATAATGGCCTTTTAAGTTAACACATGTATAGAAGATTATCTGCTCTGCAATTCTACTTAGGTATTTTATCGTCATTATTCGATTTCCTCCGTTACATCGTAAATATAAAAGTTTATTATGGAGGAAGTTGTGTATTGAAAAGTCATAATTTCTTGTATCAATATTTATGGAGAATTGTCTAGTCTTACATTACAAGTTTTCTACCATCTACTTCATGTTTCTCTACTAAACTATGGAGGCAGCAAGGTAAGATTATCTCATTACATGGATTAAGGATATTTTACCTATGTTGAATAAATTAATATAGTTTTTATGGAACTATACATTATATGTAGGATGCAAATACATACTCTATATGCATGGATTTAAAATGAAAACGTTATGCATTAAATCTATTGCATAACTATATGTTTGGAACTATTTACATAAACAAGGCATATGATAAAATGAGCATAACCTAACACCTTATGTTTTGATCAAAGGTGGCAAATTTTATTATAATGTAACCCTTCGTAAACCTTACCATATGCTTCTAAACTATGTAGACATACAACGCAATAAATTTGTAGTGGAGGATGCGTTGGAATATACTACAAACCGATAGCTAAGGTATTTAATGGCTCCTTAACTTCTATATCAGTGGATTGTTTGATGGTTGCTCTCGTGGCCAAGTCTAATGTGAAATGTCCTGGAGTTAGGTGACAAACTTTAAAGGCGTAGTGTGAATTTCGTCGAGTTGTGCATGGATGGCATGATAGGATCCTAGTAGGATCTCCATGCTGGCCGCAAGCTATATGTTGGAAACTGTGGTATTAATTGTCATTAAATGAGCTCGTGATCATGAAAGAACTTTGTCTCGGTGGCTAGATCTGCATCATTAATCTTGTGGTTGATCTCGGGTTTTGGGTTAAACCCTAACCCTAACATTGATATTCCTATGAAAATCCTCACGGCAGATCTAAGAGATGATGTATACCTCACAAGAAAGTAATTGATTAAGCAAGAAAATAGAAGAAGAGTGGTCAATGCAGTATAATGAGCAACAGAATAATAATACAGTAGAACTCGGATAGAAACAAAAATACTTCACACACACTAGATTATTAATCACAAATGGACATATAAATAATCCAATGCATGAGGAATTCGAATGCCTAAGGTGGAAATTTGAATTATCCTTCATGGAGTGATCAAAGGATCATTAGAGTGTCATCGGAGCACAACTAGGTGTCCTCATGATCATTAGTGGAGTCATCAATGCACAAGTAATTGTCAACCATCAGTCAAACTGAGTCTAACTGAGTGTAGTAGGTGTAACTGAATGTAACTAGCACATGGAGACACTAACTGGATGAAGGAGGCTCAGTGGAGGATGTAGTAGGATCTTACTAGAGTCAGAACAGGCAGTTTAGTCTCACTGGAGGTCCATCAAAGTGATAAGGTCAGTAAAGAGTCAATTAATCCTTAAATCAAGGAAGTAATTGAAGATAATTGAATATAACTGGACTGGTAGGTGAATAAGGTGCCTTTGTCATGCAGTAGAGCAAAGGAGGGCGCATTACTCACTAGGAGGGCTGAAACTACAAGGAAAGAAGCTCTCAGGGCTAGCTCACTGAGGGCTAGGTGCTGGTGCTGATGACTGGAATGCATGCAAACCCTATTTGCATGCAAACCCTAATATTTGCATGTATGACTGAAAATGCAAACAATGGAAATGTTGCTAGGACTAGGACGGAGTATAGGAATATCCTAACAGCCCCCCTTAATCCATCCTGGGCCCTGGTAACTAGGACCAAAGGTCACCCAATACAATCAAATGAATGATAATAATAAAGAAAAATCCATTAACCAAGAAAATGGGGAAAACCTCATGGGAAAAATACCCCCCCTCAAAATAAACTGTAGGTCACACACAATAATAAATGCTCCAAACTCAAGCAGATGTGATGCGTGGTCATATGTCTAGAGGTATCTTCTTCTTGGGAAGAAGTGGATCATGCTCAGAAAGCATGTGTTTGTACTTGCTCTTTAGATCGAATGTGATGAGAACAAATCCAACAGTATGAGAATGATCCTTGAACCTATGATTCGAATCAGCTAAGGTAGGATCAAATTTTTGAATGTGCATAAAGTATTTTGTCTTCTCCTTCGAACTACCATGGGTGAGATTATGCCAAAAAGAACTATTACATGTTTGCTTGAAATCAAAATCAGATTTAAGACTTAAAAAATAGTTTCTTGAGATCTCCTTTGAACCAGTAGGGGTGAGATCAAAACTATCATATGCATGAGAAATTTTCCCAAGCAGTAATTGCTTAGAACCCAAATTAGATACAAGACTTGAATCATGGTTTCTTGAGATCTCCTTTGAACCATGAGAGGTGAGATAAAAACCAGTAGATGCATGATAAATCTTCCCAAGCGAATGGCAATGGCCATATTCTTCAATGACCTTCTGAAAGCATGGAATTATGATCATATAGTAGTATAAAAGAGGAGATAGCTGGAGAGGAGCGAATGCATTACCTTCAATAGTTGTTTTGACCTCCGAAATAATCATGTGATCATGATGGAAACCAACAGACTCTGGTGCAAGAGAGGATTTAGGACATTCTGCAATATCTAGAGTGTGAGCTGGCACAGAAAGAGAAGAAAGTTTGAGCATGAGTGGAGAATCTGCAAGTTCTTTGTCAACAACGTCAATATGAGATGATACTGGTTCATGATCTGAGAGACCATCAAGGGGAGCGAATGGATCACTTTGCTTGCTTTCGAATGGGTTTGGACCAATCCCTTAATTCTTTCTGCCAAAGTTTTCATCTAGGTGAGCCTATAACTCTTTTGGAGTCCATAACTCTCTTGGAGTTTCAACACCATCACGGTATTGGAAATGAAATCTCAGGTATTTAGGCAAAGAAAGCATCATTGGTCCAAAGTGCATGTCACCTTTATTCAACCAGTCAATCTTCTCTTCAGAGGATTCGAACTCTCTTTCAAAATAACAATCAAAGAGATCATGGCTCTTCAAATATTCTATCATTCTTGGTTTCCATTCATCATAGTTGAATGGAGAAAGAGGAGTAAATTCTTCTAAATTCATTGAAGTTGTAGAAGACCTACAAAAACAATATAGAATAACTACAACTGCTACTGCTGCAAAATGCAGAAACTGCTGCAACTGCTGCACTTGAAATCTTGGTAATAACCTGCAAAAAACTCTCAAGAATGGAGATAAACAATACTCTCAACATGCTATGATACCATGTGAAAATCCTTATAGCAGATCTAAGAGATGATGTATACCTCACAAGAAAGTAATTGATTAAGCAAGAAAATAGAAGAAGAGTGGTCAATGCAGTATAATGAGCAACATAATAATAATACAATAGAACTCGGATAGAAGCAAAAATACTTCACACACACTAGATTATTAATCACAAATGGACATATAAATAATACAATGCATGAGGAATTCGAATGCCTAAGGTGGCAATTCAAATTATCCTTCATGGAGTGATCAAAGGATCACTGGAGTGTCATCGAAGCACAACTAGGTGTCCTCATGATCATCAGTGGAGTCATCAATGCATAAGTAACTATCAACCATCAATCAAACTGAGTCTAACTGAGTGTAGTAGGTGTAACTGAATGTAACTAGCACATGGAGACACTAATTGGATGAAGGAGGCTTAGTGGAGGATGCAGTAGGAGCTTACTAGAGTCAGAACAGGCAGTTTAGTCTCACTGGAGGTCCATCGGAGTGATAAGGTCAGTAAAGAGTCAGTTAATCCTTAAATCAAGGAAGTAACTGAAGATAACTGGATTGGTAGGTGAAGAAGGCACCTTTGTCATGTAATGGAGCAAAGGAGGGCACATTAGTCATTGGGAGGGTTGAAACTGCAAGGAAAGAAGCTCTCGGGGCTAGCTCACTGAGGGCTAGGTGCTGGTGTTGATGACAGGAATGCATGCAAACCCTAATTGCCTGCAAACCCTAATATTTGCATGCATGATTGAAAATGAAAAAAATGGAAATGCTACTAGGACTAGGATGGAGTATAGGAATATCCTAACAATGCCTAGCTATTCAAGTTTTAATTCATTTTATGAAAACGAAGGGAGACGGACAGGCTCTCGACCTTTCAGGGTTTTGTTGGAAGGTGCCTTCAGGGGTTTCGATACCCTGACCTTGCTATAAGCTATGTTCCTAGTGGTCTTTCGCAACTGTACAAGTTTTTAATGTAGTAAGGACTTTGTTGGTGAGATATTTTTTCTGAATCGTATGCGTTGGGTAGAGTTTGTAAGTGCATAAGTGGTTCGGCAATTGTAACTGAACAGTGTTGTAATCCTTTGGATTTTAAAGTGGAAACATCATTTCAACTGTCTGTGTTGGAGAGTCTAGAGTATTCAACTGTGCTCCAGATGATCAAAGGTGATGTATTAGTTGCATTATAAATAATTCCTCGGTTGTTTAAATATAATATTTCTGTTGATTTTAATACTTGATACTAAGTTTAACCAATAGTCATAATGCTTCCTGGCAGGTGCCTTTCTCGGCAATGGTTGAAACGGGTCAAAAAGGGATAAAATATTTTAAATGGGCCCTGGTAAGCCTCGGAGACATCCCAAGGGTATCCATTATTGCGAACAACTTATCACCAAGAAAGTTTCATTTGTTTTACTAGAGGGTTGATTGTTTAAGTTTAGGTCTCTTCAGGATTCGCACAGTTTTCAGACTTTGGTTGTATATACCTAAGCCGCAAGGTATTTTTGTTTCAAGTTTTTTAACCTTTGAGCTATTGTTCACATCAGCTTCATGATGCATAGTTTGGATTATTGTATGTTGTTTGTTTTTGTGTAATAAAAGTAATAAAAGACTGTTTTGAAAATGAATGTGTTTAAATCACTGTTTTAAAAGTACTTGTTTGGTAACGAATAAGTTGTCTTGTTAAGAATTCTTGTAGAATGAGCTGGAAACTGATTTTGGTTATGGTGAAATGGGATGAGGGTTGAACCCTCAACCAAAATATGGTTATTTTTAAAGGGCATGGCTTGTCGTGGTTACTGTATGCATTATAGTTTTCATTTTACCAAAGTAAACATGCAGTCTACGAACCTGGGTTTACCCTATTTAAAACAAATACTGTGTTTTGTTTGAAATGAAACTTGTTAAGGATTGAACTAACGACCTTGTTCTGTATTAATACTTTCAGTAGTAACTATAAATTTAATTATGAGTTCTTGCAATAAATAAAATAGGTTAAAAAGGTTCCGAGCCTAAAGAATTCTCTCGGCTACCTTCGTCATTCCTAGTTTTAAGGAGTTTACTGTTTGGATAAAGAAACTTGGGAAAGGCCCATCGTTGAATATTTAAAGGGACCCATGTCGAGTGTTTCGAGTCCCTGTACTCGCACTTCTCTTATGAAAATTTTAATGTTAAGAAAATTTCAGTATGTTACCAAAGAGGTTTAGCCACAGGGTTTGAATCTTGGGCCATTTGCCCGATACCTTAAGTGTTAAGATTTGTATTAATAAAAATGGGCAAATGATTTTAATGTTAATCGATTTTTTGTAGATGATAATATTGTGGTTGCATATAGGGTTTGAACCCTAGCCTTTTAGAGTTGAAACTTGTTTCTTTATAACTATTTACGATTTATGATATTGTGTTAATACATAATGTGTTGTTTTATAGTGAGCAATAGTGTTTATATACCTAGATATATTATAATATTTGTATAGTATGTTTAAATGAGAATGTGTATACTCAAAAATGTATGATATGGGTTTTTACGATTTGAAGGATTGAAACCCTAAAACATTCTAGGTTTGGACAGAAAGTATAAAATCATTTACTCCTTTTACTATGAATGTGCTGTAATGAAAGAAATAGTCTATCTACTAGATATTTGTCCTGTTCTTATGTAGATAATACAAAAGATATTTTTATTCATGTAAATACAATTATAGTACATATATATTATATGCATTCATCCATCTCTATCTACTGCATATCAATACTCATATCTGAATTTAACTACTCTTCCTTGTACAAGACTACGACACTATGACTAGTGTGTTGAAAAATGTAGGGAAGCATTTAATATTCAATCATTCTATCATTTAACTATATCATCCATATTGCATTTTTTTCTAACAGTCATAATTTAAAGAAGTAAAATATTCACTAACAAAGGCAGAATATCTAAGATTTAAATGGGGAAACTGATAACATGAACATTCTGATTTATTTTCTAACTTGAAAGAAGTAAATAAGATAACACAATCTGAACCTAGAATCTGTAAAGGAAACAAATAGCCAAAGGAGCCCATTCCACTCAACCTGCTCTTGAAGACAGCCAAGCTACTTGACTTAGGACCCCTGGGCCTGTTCACTAAACCACTAGGATGAAGATGCTGTGTGGGTTAATGGAATAAATTCCCTTGCAACTCAGCAGTAGCACTTCTTGCCTTTAGGAATATTGAACTCAGGAATGTGGCTGCACTAGTTCAGCATGCAGTCTTATTTCACTCAAACACTTCTAACTTTCCCCTCATCAAATCTCTTGTGCTCAGAAATTATCACAAGGTAAGAATGAATAGCCTCCTACTGAATTCGATGGGTAGATAAGTAGCATGCCTAGGTCTTTTGGTCAATTTATTTCAGTAAATGAGCCACCTGCTCAGTTTCACTTTATTGGGGAACATGACCATAAAAGTAGGGAATTTCCCCCCTGCAACAGTTAGAAGTGAGTTCAGGATGCGGCCAAGTGTCATTTTTCTCTCCACAATAGTCCATTCCCCCTAGTGGGTCAGTGAACACTCATTGAACAGTCTCCTTTGGATATTTGTCTCCACTTTGATTTATAAATAATAAGATATTCAAAGTAATTAATTACAGTCATCCATGACCCCACTTGGTCAATAGTCATAAAACTTTACAATAAAAATAAAACATAATGTTTTCTTAATAACATAAAATGTTTAGAACTTGGGTATGTGACAAACACCACCTCTTAAGTTCAACATCGTTCTCGATGTTTCTTTATTCATCATCCTCTTGTTCCTCCTGGAATAGCATTGGATATACCACCCGCATATTACTTTCCAATTCCCAAGTTACTTTGTTCGGACTAAGGTGCTTCCATTGCACTTTAACCTGTCAAATGGTACCATTACGAAGCAAAGTTTCCCTCTTGTCAAGGATACAGTCCGGCTCCACCAGAAAATTTCCTTCTGGTTCCACCTGTACATCATTCCAATTAATCGCATGAGTAGCATCATGCACATACTTTTTCAAAAGAGAGATGTGAAATACATTATGTACTTTAAGATTCGGTGGAAATGCCAACTGATATGCCACTGGTCCTACCTTGGACAATATTTCGAAAGGTCCACAATACCTTGGTGCTAGTTTAGCACGGCTTCCTAACGTTAAGGAGCTCTTTTTAGGTTTTACCTTGAGGAAAACATGTTCACCAACCTGAAACTCTTTCTGAGTTCTTTTGAGATCTGCATGACTTTTATGTCTATCATGTGCAATTTTTAAATTGCCTTGAACCTGTTTCATGGTTAGTTCCATTTCTTTTAACAAATCAGGTCCTAACATTAACCTTTCAACTGGATTACTCCAAGAAATAGGAGTATTGCATTTTCTGCCATATAAAATTTCAAAGGGACTAAGCTTCACTGAAACTTGGTAATGGTTATTATAAGCAAATTCAACAAGATGTAAATAATCCTCCCATTTACCTGACTGATCTCTAATATACATTCTTAAAATGTCCTCAAGAATTTGAATAACTCTTTCAGTCTACCCATCTGTTTGTGGGTGAAATGATGTACTGAAATTTAAAATAGTATCTAAACCTTTAAATAAATATTTCCAAAAATTTCCTGTAAACTTTGAGTCTCTATCAGAAATTATAACTTTTGGTATACCATGCAAATGAAAAAATATGCTTCATAAAATTTTTAGCAATGTTAGCAGCCTTGTATGTTATCTTAACATGTATAAAATGGGTTGCTTTACTAAGCATGTCCACAACTACCATTATGGAATCATTCTGTTTCTGATTTCTAGGTAACCCAGTAATAAAATCAATACTAATTATTTCCCACTTCCAATCTAGAATAGGTAGTGGCTGTAACAATCCAGCTAGGTGTTGGTGTTCAGCCTTTATTTGCTGACACTCTATACACCTAGCAATATATTCAACAACTTCACTTTTCATGCATGGCCAAAAAAATCTTTTCTCTACTTGATTATCAACTTTTGACAACCGGGATGTGCTGAGTATGGAATTTTATGCAATTCATTTAAAATCAACAACTTAATTTCAACAACATTAGTCGCATAAAATCTATTTTTATACAATAGTAACCCTCTTTCGTCAATTCTTAAATCTGTTATAGAATTTTCAGCATTATCTTCAACAATTTTATTAAGTAGATTCTGATATTTTCTAGCAGATTTATGAAGGTTTACAATTCAATTCCTGTTGATATCAAACCATTAGTAGGGGCTGCTAAACTACATTATGGAGATGCTTTTGATGGATATTTTTCTTGTATGTTGAGAGAGAGAAAGTCTACCAATCTACCTGCTATGTTTAAGGATGCTTTAGAAGTGGAAACAAATTTAATGGCTTCAGGAAAGATGAAAAATAGGGTAGAAACATATAGGAGAAGACAATAAAATCAACCATCCGCCTCTGCCCCTCTTTCTGCAAATGATGCCAAATTTGAAATGATGATGAAAGTCATGGAGATATTGATGGACAGGTTGGATTTAGATAATAGACCACCTAACAAAGAGCAACCTTAAAATCAAATAAGAAATCCAAATTTTAGAAGACCCCCTTTTCCTCAAAGAAACCAAAGAAACCCTGAAGACCAACAAATAAGACCACCATTCCCAGAAAATTTAGTTGATGAGGAAGGACAAGAAGACTCAATGAATAACTAGATTCACCACTTTGATGATATTGATTCTCGAATACATTTAACCTAAGAAGAGCATAACTTTTTCACTCAAGAGGATAGGAGTCATATTTCAGAGCTAGATTCAGAACAATATCAAAGAGGATATCATAATGCCATTGATTGTTTGCAAAGAAGTTAAAACTGAGAAATCGTGATGTAATAACAAATAAAGGAAAGCCCAGTCCAAACCAACTTTCCAACACCTAGCAGAATTCAGAAAAACAAAAAGAAAAGTAGAAGGATGCTATTATACATAAAAATATAGAAATTAAAGAGCACCAGTCAAAAGAAACTAAACAGTCAGTGCCAATTGATGTAGATAGACCAATTTCATCCTTCAGTTTGACTTCATAGTTTTCGAAGGTCAAAATTTCTATCCCCTTTAATGAGTTGTTGAGGAACAATGAATACAGATAAGAAATTACTAAAATGGTCAAGAATCAAGGTGATCATCAACCATATATTTTAGAAGTAACAGATGAATCTCCCACTATTGTCTTTGGACCTAAAATTAATGATACAGATGATGAAGAAGTTCCTCTATTTTATCTAAGTTTGAATATCCATGATATGATTTTTCGCAATGCCATGCTGTATTCTGGTGCCTCTCATAATCTAATGCCAAAGACAGTAGTGGAAAGTTTAGGATTGGAGGTTACTAGGCCCTATAAAGACCTGTATTCTTTTGATTCTATAAAGGTCATTTTTTTGGGATTGATAAAAGATACGGTGGTAACTCTTACACAACTTCCAGCTAAAAGCATTGTGATGGATGTGGTAGTAGATGATATTCCTGCAATGTTTGGTATGTTGTTATCAAGATCCTGGCAGTCAAAATTAAAAGGAACTATGCAAATGGATTTGTCATATGCCACTATACCCTTATTCAGAGGCAACAGGAGGTTATATAGAGAGAAAAGGTTACCCTATGTGGTCAGCAGTCAAGATAAGCCTGAAAATCATCCCATTTGTGTTGTTGATATGGATTTGGGATCCTCTATTTTTTTCAATGATGGACCACACACTGATCCTGAAGTTCCTGTACAGATTGAGGTTAAAGAGGATGAGGAATTTGCAAAAAGACAAGAATCCTTGGAGAGGAAACAGAAGGAAGAAGGGTTGTGGACTATGTACTTTGATGGCTCTCTAAGTAAAAATGGGGTTGGAGCAGGTGTTTGGACTATATCTCCCGTCAGAGAGTTTAAAGTTTTTTCTTATAAACTAACTTTTGAGTGTACTCATAATGCAGCTAAATATGAAGCTCTGCTACTGGGTTTGTAAGCTTTGAAAGATATGGGGGCAAAAAATATAGAAGTATTTGGGGATTCAGAGCTTGTGGTAAATCAAGTGAATGATAGTTACCAAACAAAACATCCCAGAATGAGATCTTACGGGAATGAATTCTGGGATATGTCTGGCAATTATTTTACAGAGCATAAAACCAGGGTGGTTCCCAGAATTGAAAATCAAGTAGCAGACTCTCTGGCTACAATTGCTGGTGGTTTCAAAACCCCTATTTATTCTCAGAAAAAGTATAAAGTTGAAATTGTAAACAGACCCTCAATACCAGACAACTCCAAATATTGGCAAGTTTGTGATGATGATCTGCAAATAAAGAGATTTTTGGAAATGTCTGATGAATTTGTGAATGCTCAGATTGATACAGAGAATGAAAAGTTAGAGAGATTCCAAGATGGTCAATTAGCTGAGGATGAAGGAGCTGAAAACAAAGAATGGCAGAATATGTTAGGAGGAAAAGACATAATACAGTTGGAAAGCAATTTTATTCCAAGAGGCCTGATTCCCCTAGAGAAGTTGTTTGATCATATTGTGTTGCCAAGAATCCAAAGTTTAGACCTACTGATGATGCGGTTGAAGATCATAACTTAGGTACTGAAGAAGCACCACGAATCGTAAAGCTGTCCAAGAAATTACCTGCAAAAGAGAAAGAAGAATATGTCAATTTGATGAAGAAATACACGGATGTATTTTCTTGGAGCTATGAAGACCCAAAAGAGTATGATACCTCTATCATACAACATACCATTCCAATAAAAATTGGAGAAAAGCCTTTCAGGAAGAAGTTGAGAAGAGTAAACCCCAATTTGTTGCCTATGATAGAAAAGGAGATCAAAAAATTATTGAATGCTAGGATTATTGTAACTCTGAGGTTTTCAAAATGTGTGGCTAACTTGGTGCCTGTTAGAAAGAAAAATGGTGAGATCAGACTTTGTATTGATTTCAGAAATCTCAATAGAGTTTCTATGAAGGACAACTACCCATTACCAAAGATGGAGCACATCCTGCAGAAGGTGGTAGGGTCTAAAAGGATTTAAACTATGGATGGTTTCTCAGGCTATAACCAGATTAAAGTATTCCCAGAGGACCAAGAGAAGACTACTTTTACTACACCATGGGGTACATGCTAAAATTCCCTTTGGGATGATGAATGTAGGAGCTACATTTCAGCATGCTATGGACATCACTTTTGCAGAAGAAAAGGACAAATTTGTAGCTTTTTATTCCAGGTTTGACAGGGAACATATCAGGAACTTGGAGAAAGTGTTTATAAAATGCAGAAAAAATGGTATTTCATTGAATCCTAGAAAATCCGATTTTGCGTTGGAAGAAGCTAAATTGGAAGAAGCTAAATTGCTTGGACATATTATTTCGAAGAATGGTATTAAGATTGATCCAAAAAGGTCAGGGCAATTTTGAAGGTTGAGGAACCTAGGAGAAAGAAAGAAGTGCATTCATTTATTGGGAAGGTAGGATTCCTGAGGAGATTCATTCCCAGTTTTGCTGAAATATTGAGGAATATTACTAACATGCTGAAGAAGGAGAGTCAAATAAAATGGACAGAGGATGCTAGAGAATCTTTCAAATGTATTAAAAAGGCCATTACTGAAGCTCCAGTTTTGGCAAGTCCGGATTTCGCTAGATATTTCCTAGTATTCTCCTATGCATCTGAGCATACTATAGCTGGAGTCCAATTGAAAAAAATAGTCAAAATGTTGAGCAGCCTATAGCATTTTTCAATGAGGTATTGAGAGATGAAGAATTGAAATATGATATCATGGAAAAGAAGGCCTATGCCTTGGTAAAATCTCTAAAGGATTTCAAGGTGTACATTCTGTAGTCAGACATTGTTGCATATGTTCCAACCAATGTAGTAAAGAGCATTCTTACCCAACTAGATCCAGAAGGGAAGAGAGCAAAGTGGATTGTAGTATTATTTGAATATGATCTTGAGATCAAAACTAGCAAGTTGATTAAAGGGCATGGACTTGTTAAGATGATGACAGATTCTAATTGTGATTCTCTACAGCTTAACTTCTTGTACATTCATTCAAACTAGCTTGACACAGGGATACAGGTAATGCCATATTTTTCTTCATCACCCTGGAAAACTGACATTGTATATGTTTCGCAAAACCTACAAGCCCCTATACGATTGAGTAAAACAAGAGCTAGATCCATGAAACTGAAGGCTGCAAAGTTCTTCATTATGAATCAATACTTCTATTGGAAAGACCCTGGTGGTATATTGTTAAATTGCCTATTGGAAAATGAAGTTCAACAAAAAATGAAGGAATTCCATAAAGGAGATTGTGGAGGACACCACTCAGGGAAGATAACAGCAAATAAAATTCTGAGAGCTGGTTTTTATTGCCCTACTATGTTTTCTGATGTTTATAAAGATACTACTACATGTCATCAGTGTCAAAAATTTTATGGTAAAAGGAAATTGGTTTCACTTCCTCTTAACCCAATTTCAGTAGAAGCACCCTTCCAGTAATGGGGGTTAGACTTCATTGGGGAAATCAACTCAAATTCTTCAGGTCAGCACATATGGATTCTGATAGCAACTGATTATTTCACAAAATGAATTGAATCTATACCCACAAGGAGAGAAAATGATGCTGTGATCATGGATTTTTTAGAGAATAACATTTTGGCCAGATTTGGATGTCCCAGAAGGACTGTGAGAGACAATGGAGCTGTTTTCAAATCCAAGAAGATGATAAGTTTCTGCCATAAATATCACATCAGCTTGAACCATTCTACTTCCTACTATCCACAAGGAAATGGATTGGCTGAGTCTTCTAACAAAATCCTGGTAAGAATAATTAAGAAATTGCTAGAAGAGAATAAAAGACCTTCGCATACAAAGATGAAATATGCTTTGTGGGATGACAGGATTAGCACAAAAAGGACAATTGGAATGTCACCATTCCAGTTAGTATATGGGGCTGAAGTTTTTTTTCCAACATCTTTAGGACTTGCAGTCATAAAATTGTTGCAAGGACATGAATATGAACCAAATTATATGTAGAGAAGGATAAATCAGATAATAGAACTGAATGAGATGAGAGATAAATCCTATGAAAAAGTACAAGTACATTAGGATAAAATGAAGAGTACTTTCGATAGGAAGGTTAAGGCAGAACAGTTCTAGATTGATGATCTGGTCTTGAAATGAGATGCTCCTAGAGAAGACAAGCATGGGAATTTTGATCATATGTGGGTAGGTCCATACATCATTGCAGCATATAGAGGTGCAAATTCATTCTTTTGGAGCATCAGGATGGGTCTCAGCTAGGAAGTGGCCCAGTAAATGGAATATTTTTGAAGCATTACCTATCTTGATGATGACAAGTAACTTTTGTACCATAAGTGTATATATTTCTTTCTTTTAGAATCAGTGTAGATGGTGAACCAAAGATTTGAAGACCAAAGGGAAGGCCCTAGGATCTTTTGGGGTAGCCATTTTTTTTCCTTGTTTCATTTTGTATACAGAAAAAGAAAAAAATAGTGGTTCCAAGTTTTGAGAGCATCCCAATGGATCAGGCACTGGGTCTGCGGGGTTCTTTTCTATCTCACAAGGAGGATAGTATCCCCGATTGGAGCCAGTTGTTAGAACCAGTTTTGGTTTGAAGGGTTGGAAAGGTTTAGAACCTTGAAAATAATGAGTAAGGTGCTAGGTTTCTAAGTCATATGACCAAGAGGAACACTATGTGAGACCCTTGCATGTTGATTCTTTGTGTTTGGATGGAAAGGATTAAAATCCTTGAGTTTCGACTTTGCAAATGAGGAAAAAATGTAAAAACCTGCTCCAAGTTATATGAGGGGACCTATGAATGGAGCAGATCTACGGCGATGGAGATCAATGGCTGAAAGGAAAATTCGCAAAAGTAAGATGGGGTGGTTTAATTGTGGGCGGAGTGTGAAATTGCGAAATGACGGTAGGCTCCACATCATGCGATGGTACAAATATGATGGGGAAAGGAATCAACGGTGGATGCTTAGTTTGCAGATTGAACATGCGTGGATTATCAACACTTTCCAAGTCTGCAAACCTTGGTAAGGGGCGCACCTTTGGGTGGTCGGGATGCAAATAGGATCTAGATCGACGGTTGACAGCAGCTACATGGATCTGAAGTCCAAGGAAGGTAGCACTTGAAAGATTGAAAACTACGGAGGATTGTAGAGTTAAGCGGGGAAAAGATCAATGATGCAGGGTTGATCATGCAAATGAACAACTAGACAAGCTTCCTCACTACGACAGATGCAGGAATGATAGGAGAGGAAAATAATATAAATACTTCTGCGTGGGGATATGGATATTGTTTGTCCAGTTGCATTGGAAATCGAAAGACGACGAACGTGTTGCACATAGAAAACTCAGCCAGGATCTCAGACCAAATGTCAATAACCAGGTAGGCCTCCTATCTTCTTACAAAACTATTTAAGTGGTTGATCTTGGAGAAGTAGAGCCCCCAGGTTTTTAACACCAAAAGGTTGAAAAACCTAGTGAAGTAGTAAAAGATAGACTGGAAGTGATTAGGAACCAGGGTATAGATGTGCATAAGGTATATAGGTCATTATTTAAGTTTTTGACAGTTGACAAAACCATAAACTGTCCCGAGTTCATTGACTGGTGTGCCACCAATTACTCCTCCTCTGAGAGGGTGATTATGGACACATCCAACTCAAAGATCTTATGTCATGTCAATTCTCTCATTATAAGAAAAGCCCTGTCAATCCCTGACGATTCAGCCTAAATTCCAAAGACTACAAGGAAGAATCCCTAATTCAGTATTTTAGACAGTCCACAGTCAAGTTTAAGCAAAGTTTCTACAGGATTTTCCTAAAACCTGGTGTCCCATTGCAAGACCATGCTTTCCTAGTTGAAGTCCATCTCTTTACTAAAGAATCCAAGTGTTTCATAACCTTTCTAAGCTAATTTTTAGGACTAGACACATACATGTATGTCACTGAGCCCCTGATCAGCCTATTATTTGTCCTTAGCACTTGCCCATTAGAGTCTGAGAGGTATGGCAAGTCTGTCCATTGTGACTGCATTAAATTTGATGGGTCCCTAGCTGAGAATATCCATTCTCAGCTAGTGTACTTCCACAAGACTAGGATCTTCATATTCCAATCATATTTGTTGAGGATGTTCCTGTCATTTAATGAAGAAAATATGCATCTTCCTGAGATGAAGCTCATAAAGTAAATGAACACAGATTACAAAATATTCATGATCAACCTCATGTTAGAGGTTTACAATGTTTTCTTTCAGAAGAGATTGCCCAGGGTGTTAGCAGAGATGAAGGAGATGTTGCAAACTTCTCCTGAGAAGAAGATAGGTGACTGGTTTCTCTCGGAACACAACACAACAATCAGAGTTTGTGGGTTTTCTCATTCACCCTATGTACTACCAACATTCTTAACTCCTAGAATGTTTGCTCTGGAATTCGTCAGGCAAAATCTAAGAGTGGAAACTGAAAAAATTTTGGATCATAAGAAAGCCTCAGATATTGCATTCCCATGGTTTGTAGGCCAATTCATTGTCAAGAGCAAGACTTCCATTTAAGCCATTGAATGTATGTTAAGAAAGATGGGATTCCGAAAAAAGGATACCATCAACGATAATCCCCACCGCATCATATCCAAAAAATAGAAAGAAAGTAACGGAAAGGGATTTGTGCATTTTGAGATTGCAGGTATGGCAGAGACTGGCAACTGGTTGGAATATCCCAACAGAGGGAACATGTATGTAGATGTACAAGATGACTCCACCTCTCTGGTGCAGACAACCATATCCCCATTGCCTGGATCCTCTAGCTTGGTCCCAGTAGTTGGTGCAATTATACCCCTTTCCAATGGCTCTGGAGGATCCAGCAAATTGGAAGTCATTGATGCCATGGATGTAGAAGATGAGGAAATAGAGAGAGCTTCAAAGAGACAGAAAGTAGAAGAACCAGGGCATCAGATTGTGTAGGTGTCGACATGTCAAGCTAAAATTAAGTAGGTGAAGGACAAAATACCTGCCTTCGAGATCAAGGAATATGTATTTGATAGGGAAACTGCTAAACCTGCTGCAAAAAGCAAGAGTAGAGAAGAATTATTGGATGAGTAGAAAGAAAGCAAAGAGGAAAATTTAGAAGAATCAAATTTATATGCAGAGTTAAAATAGATCTCTAGAAAGGATGTGTCCTTGGTTATTATCAGGAGCCATGCTAAAAACACCTTGAATTTGTCCCTAGCTACCAAGAGTAAGGTCACTGAATTGAAGATGAACTTAGAATACATTCCCATAACTGACATGATCCATCTTCACAAGGAAACTGGGGACATAATTTATGCCAAGTTGTTAAAGGTTGCACTAGAATTGTCCAAACTGCGAACCAGTAAGAATAAGGTTAGAAATCAACTCAGACAGGAAAGAGTGGAGAACAAAGCCCACAAGGCATAAATCAAGAAGCTGCAAAATGAATTAGTGGCTACTGAGGGCCATCCAGACAAAAGGGATAGTGTTCAAAATCTGCTAAATGAGAAACACAATACTATTCAGTCATTGAAAAAGAAATTGAAGATTCCTTCCACCTAGCTGGTAGAAACCTCTTAGTTGATAGAGCTGGAGGAGAAAAGAGAAGAGCTAAAAAATGAACTAATAGACTGTAAGGCCAGGTTACTAAAGTTTGAAGAGAAAGAAAAATAGTGGCAGAAGGATAGGGCTCTGATGGTGGAGAGCGAAAAGAAGTGGAAAGCTAAGTCTAAGGATTTGGAAGGAAAATTGAAGGAGAAGGGAAAATAATTGGAGAACATGGTCTTGGCCCTTTTTTTTCAACACATTGTTATGGACATTCCCAACAGGTGTATGTTCCCCCTACCGCACTATCCACCTACTACCATCAACCAGCAACACCTGCACCTGCACAACCTCAAGCCCTTCCGGCTTATTATCCACCAGCATCCCTTGCGCCTGCACAACCTCAAGCCCCACCAGCTTATTATCCACCGCAGCCTACCCCAGCACCTGCTCAACCACAGAACCCCCCCCGTTCCCCAAGGGAAAGTCTATGCTTAATAGAACCAACAACAAAACCAACCTGCCCAAGGGAACCAACAAGAACAATAGAATATGGGACATGGTCATAACCATGGCAATAACCAACCTCCTGGTAGAGGCGATCCACCACCAACCCCTCCTGATAATAGTGGTGCTGCCCCAGCTAACCAAAATCCCGATCGACCACCTAAACAACGTAAAAACCCCAACCTATGCACGAACCACCCATGTTCTATCTACGGGGTATATGGTCATTACATGCATAATTGTCCCCACTTGGAGAAATCTCTACAACTTTGGACTGATCATACTCAATGCCAAGGACATGAGGCATCTCCCATGCCACCAACCCCACCATAACCTAATGCACAAACCATGGTGTTCCAAAACCCCTTACCCACACAAGGAATCATAGCCACCCAACCTTTGGCTCCCCATCAAGGTGCCCTCGCACAACAACAGCAAGTTACTTAGGCTACTCCTTATAGTCACCCAATTGACTCAGGTACCCATCATCTTTTAATGATGTCATCAACTAATGTCAACCTTCAAACACGTTGTAACCAGTATTGTTCCACCACATAAACTATTACTACGGATAAGGCTTCTAACACTCTTCCCACAGATCAGTCATTATGCATACCGCCAGCACCACTTGATGGAGCCCCCAAAGCTCCTCGTTTTCCCTTGTGATGAATCAATAACAATCCCAATGCTCTTGCTGCCACAAACTACAATATCGTAGATGAATTCCTCCAATCCCCTACTGCTATGTCATCCCTAGAGGTTTTGAAGAACCACCCCACGCAGCACAAAACACTATTTTCTGCCATAGGTGCAATAGACCTTTCCGAATCACAAATGATGGCATTCGATTTAGACCAATCAGAACCATGCATGCCTTCCACATTAACATTTCAAGTTTCTGTTTCAGTCCAGAATCTTGTTATCCATCGATGCATCATCGATGAGGGTGCCTCTACATGCGTTATGTCTACATTTGTGTGGCAGAAGCTCGAATCCCCTACCCTACATCCATCCACGATTGCTTTACAAGCTTATGATGGCTGTTCGTCCCCACCACAAGGCCTCCTGGCCAATGTCCCAGTCTAACTAGCTAGTAAAACTGTCCTGATTGACATAGAATTCGTCAATGCCCAACTCGACTACAACCTAATACTAGGATGAAGTTACATGTATGCCATGAAGGTCATTGCTTCATTGATTTTCTGCATTATGATGTTCCCCCATGAGGGACATGTTGTTAAAGTCAACCAAGTCACATATTATGACCTGAATGCGCCCGCTACACCTGAGAATGTTCTCCCCATGGTTGAACAATCGGTTTTTGGTGCACCCACCTCTTTGGTTTCCACTGTTGGCCCTGGACTATATTCAGAGACTCCAATGATCTCCACTTTTTTTTCATTACCACATTCTTCACTGGCCATTAATATTTTTTATATGTGCACCATTTCATCAAACCACTCAGCCCCTAACCCACAACCACCATTGTTTCCTCAACTACCATCGGTACCTAGCAACGTTGGACCCACACCAATCCATGCGATCCTGTTCTTTTTCGCACCATATGGAGTGGTTAGTTTTCCCATTATGGCCACGTTGAATCTCCCTGGGTTAACGTTAGGACTTCCCGTATGGTATATTCCTACTCCTAATCCCGCTCCAACACCACAAGTCATCCTTCAACTAGTCCAACCGATTACCACTGCTACCTGTCCCCCTCCTGGTGTGGTGACCACATCTACCTCCCACAGTGCCCCTCCCCAACCCAAAAACACTGGGGGCAGAGGCCTACAAAATTATATCGCCCCTCAGGCGATGAAACCCATGAAACCTCCCCCTTCGTTTCGTGCACCCCCAAAGTGCTTTTTATGCGATGATTTGGGCCATGCTACCCATAATTGTCCACAATTTCCAAACCTTCAATAGCACATGAAAACATTGGACAATGACACCAATATTCCAATTGTCGAGCTGGACACCAACCCTAAACTGCGTAACAAATCTCTGTGCACCAACCACTCCTACACCATATGTGGAATCTATGGTCATTATTCACATTTCTCCAAGAAATTAATCAGTCCTCTTTATAGTCCTCCATTACTACCATTGAGGAGATTCACGCTCCTAAATCCTCCACCTTGGGTGAGATTAATACGATTTATATGATTTCCACAAGCGATGGACTGACCTTGCCCTCGACCACTAGCTTTACCGCTCTCGACTGATCCACACACTTGTTTTGCAGTGACGAATAAATCCTTGAGACATTAACGGCCCCCGAATTCCCTTGGGATGATATGCACCATCGATCCTATTTCATTCCGGAGGAGTCTACCACAAGTACATCCAACCAACTCTCCATTGAAACGAAAGAATTTATCCCTAGCAAAGTTGACTTGTTTAAGAACCCCATCCCATCTCCTAATGCCTTCGAGGAAGGTAACATGGCTAACATTTTGCCTACCATTGAGGTTGATATTTCCATCCCACTCAGTGCAGCTGAAATCATTATGTTAGGCACTTCCTGTAATGAAGACGAAATTCATGCCTGTAAGAAACTCTTCCAAGAGTTCTATGATTTTTTCGCTTGGTCATATACTGAGATGCCTGAACTTGACCCCAAAATCGTTGAGTAGCATATCGATACTTGTCCTGACATCCCACCTGTCCGCCAAAAACAACGGCCCATTCACCCCACCAATATACCAGCTCTGAAAGCCGAGATTGAAAAATTACGCCAAGCCAGATTCATTTATCCCATTGCCTACACCATCTGGGTGTCCAATCCTGTGTCGGTTAACAAAAAACAAGGCACCATTCGCGTCTGCACCAATTTATGAGATCTGAATTTAGCTTGTCCCAAGGACAACTTCCCTACGCCTTTCATCGATCAGCTTATTGATGCTTGTGCAGATCACAAGATTCTATCCTTCATGGACGGTTTCTCTGGCTATAATAAGATGCAAATCTATAAAGAATATCAGTATAAGACTACTTTTACAACCCCATGGGACACCTTTTCCTATAGAGTTATGCCTTTTGGTCTTAAAAATGATGCTCCCACATTTCAGCGGCCCATGACCTATTGCTTCCATGACTTAGTTCACATTATTCTTATGTACTTGGACGAACTTACTGCGTGGTCCAAGAAATGGTCCGACCACCTAGATGATCTCCAAAAAGTCTTTTTGTGTTGTCACAAATATAATATCAGCTTAAACCCCTCAAGTGTGTCTTTTGCATTCCTGCAGGCCGGTTATTGGGATTCATTTTTTCTTAACATAGGATCACGTTGATCCTTTGAAGGTTCAAGTCATTCAAGACCTCCCATCATCACATACATTACTCCAATTACGGATCCTTCAAGGGAAATCCAACTTTCTCTGTCGCTTCGTTCCGGACTATGCTACGAATGTTCATGGTTTCCTTCGCTTGCTTCAGATCCACATCCCTTTCGTTTGGGATGAACAAGCACAAGCGGATTTTGAAGCCCTCAAACAAGCATTCAATTCCTCACCTTTGATTTCACATCTAGATTTCACAAAGGATTTTAGCCTTTACATCTCGGCATCCGAACATGTTGTTTCTGGTGTGTTAGTCCAAGAAGATAACACACGACAAGAATAGGTTATTTACTATGTGAGTCAGACATTGGCTAGACCACTGTTACATTACCGTCATGAGGAGAAGTTGGCCCTCCCCGTCGTCTTATCTATGCAAAATTTATGACACTACATCCTTATGAGTCGAACTACAGTTGTGTCAGACTCCAACCCCATGGTCTATCTCTTGTGTCGCCGCCTCCTTCAAGGCCATGTGGCTAAATGGGTCATTATCCTATAAGAGTACGACTTAACATTTGCAACACCCAAGAGACCAAATCCCTTTCCTTGGCACAACTCATGACTGAATTACCTTCTTCATCAGCATCACCACCTATTACTACTAACTTGCCCGATGACCACTTTTTTATCATCTCGTCGGATGACACATGGTATGGTGACATCCTATTGTATTTACGAAAACAAAAGTTTCATCCCAACCTCGATCGTGATACTCGACGCTGCATCCGCCATAACGCTTCCTGGTATCTCCTCCTAGGCGATGTCCTTTATTGATGCGGTGTCGACACTCTCTTGCATCAATGCCTCACCCACGAGGTGGGCAAGTTTTAAATGATTGTCACAGTGGAGCTTGTGGTGGTCACTTCTCTAGAATGGCTATATGCGCTGGGTATTTCTGGCACACCCTTTTCACTGATTGCATCACAGTAGTCAAACATTGTCGGAATTGCCAACTTTTTTCCCCCAAAGCCAGGACCCCTCCTGCCCCTCTCCATCCAGTCATCACTGCTAGCCCTTTATGCAAGTGGGCCATTGATTTTATGGAGTGAAATCCTCCCTCGACGAATGGCCATAAATACATCATTGTGGTCATTGACTATTTCACTAAATGGGCCGAGGCCATGCCTCCTTTTAATTCAAAGTTGAAACCACAGCCCATTTCTTTTTCAATCACATCATTACTCAGTTTGGCATCCCCAAACAACTTGTCTCCGCCCATGGAAAACACTTCGAAGACACTGTTTGGAAAGAGTTATCTATCTTTTTGAAATTCGACCACTAATATGGCTCATCCTACTACCCCCAAGGGAACGGCCAAGTCGAGGCTATCAAGAAGCTCTTGAAGACCATTCTTCAACGAATACTAAACCAACACAAGTCCAATTGGCACCATATGCTCTTTCCTTCACTTTGGGCTTACTGCACATCCACCAAGGCCACCACGGGTTTTACCCCTTTCCATTTGTTTCACGGTGTAGAGTCTATCCTTCCCATCGAGTGTCATATTCCCGCTTTACACATTGCTATTGAACTTCTCCCGGACACCTCACCACTTGAGAAACGCTTAATCCTTTTGGAACGGTCCAATGAAGATCACCACACCGCCTTACAAATCATTGAGGCTGCTAAGCTCCGTTCTAAATCCATTTATGATAAGCATGTCCACCCCCGTACCTTCCAATAAGGAGATCTAGTACTTGTTTATGACCAAGCCCATGAAAATACCGGTAAAGAAAAGTTTGAATCCATGTGGAAAGGCCCTTACATTGTCTACACATGTCTCAACAAGGGGGCATACATCCTTACCGATTCAGAAGGCCATCCCGTAGCCAACCCTCGTAACGGGTTGTATCTCAAACAATTTTACCCATAACACTTTTTTTGGACCCAATAGTCCATGTTGTATAGTTTGACTACCCTTTTTATTTACACTTTTTTACATCCACAACCTTACACTTTTCTTCCTTGCATGACCACAGATGGATCTTGTTCCACCATTTCATGTCAGTTTTTTCGACGGCGCAAGTAGATGGTCTCCAAACCTCGCCTCAGCAGATTGGGTATTGTATTACCCCTCACACGATTTGATCTACCTTGACGGAGTGTGTATTGGTGCTGCTACTAATAACCAGGATGAGTACGATGCTGTCACCAGTCTCTTGACTATTGCTCTTCATTTGGGTATAAGTCACCTTCGTGTGTTTCTCGACTCCCAGCTCCTTGTCGCCCAACTCAATAACTTTTAATAGGTACGGGATCCTTTCTTCTTTAGAAAGTTCCTGTGCGCTAAACAATTGATTAGATAGTATGAATCCATTACATTCATTCATGTCCAACAAAGTCAAAACAATGTTGCAGATCAAATGGCTAACAACATTCTAGACAGACGCATAACTCAGAACATGTAGTAAGTAAACCATAACAGTGCATCATCACACCATCCAAATGCATATATACATCATATAGGCATATAAACATCATAAAATACAAAAAGAAAACCATCATCATCATAAACTGCATCCACGTGCATATATATATATCATCATAGAAATGTCATAGTGCCCACAACACCAAATACATATACATACATAGAGGATCCCCAATAGTGTGCTCGTCATATAATACAGGAAAATACAAAAATTCCCCATGCTCATTGCATGGGAGAAGTTCCATCAAATTCCTGGTCAATCGGAGTCATTTTCGTCATCATCATCGTTGTCCCGGTCGTCATCCTCCTCCTCTTCCTCCTCCTCCTCCTCTTCCTCCTCCTCCTCCTCTTCCTCCTCCTCCTCCTCTTCCTCTTCCTCTTCTTCCTCATCGGACTTTGTCTCCTCCTCCTCCTCACCATAGTAGGGGGCATCCCCCTGCGCCATGGCTCTCACTACCTTAGCCTTCATTGCAATATGCCTCATAACAGGCCTCCAATCCTGTGGATCATCATAGAAGATGTCAATCAACTCCTGATCTAAATGCTGCCAGCCCTCCTCTATCACCGCATCCAGAAGGCGGTCGATCTGTGATGCACCTGCAACAATTAATTAATACGAATATGCGAAATAGCAAAAATGACAGAACTCAGAATCACTTTTATATTGATCACAGGCCACTTCGAGGGGGCAACCTCCTATGAGCAAGCTCAATACAAATAACTTCATGGTGCCTTCATAGGTCTCAACACACACTTATATACTAAGTCTAGGCACCAATACTATGGGTCAAAACCATGGGCCTCTACCAACTATGGATCAACAATACTACGGGCGACTTACAAAGCATATGCGCCAACAACAATAACACAAACTATTGATCAACAATTACTATGGGATGACTTACAAAGCATATGCATCCAACAACAACATACTAACAAAGTAAAGACATGGGTTCCTAACATCCCCTCCCCCTTAAAAAAAGCTTTGTCCTCAAAGCTTTAGATGTGGAAATTGTTGTTGAATCTAAAGGAGTGGTTCCCATGTAGCATCCTCTGGTTGCATGTCGTGCCATTGAATCAAGACATCTGTGATAGAGCGAGAGCGAAGCTGACGTGTGTGCCTATTGAGGATGGCCTCTGGCTCCAAAAGGATGGATCCTTCATTATCCAGTTCGGGTAAAATCGTTTGTCCACTGATGTTGGTGCCAAGAACTTTCTTCAGACAAGAGACATGAAAGACTGGATGAATGCAGGAAGAAGGAGGAAGTTCCAATTTATAAGCAACGGACCCAATCTTCTAAAGAATCCAATATGGCCCATAGAACTTTGGAGCGAGCTTATGACGCCCTTTGAGTTTCAAGGAGGATTGTTTGTATGGCTGGAGACGAAGAAAAACCATATCACCGACTTGAAAAGTGTGCTCAGAACGGTGCTGATCAGCTTGTTGCTTCATGCGATTTCTTGCCATGTGAAGATTGTCCTGCAAAATGCGAAGAATCTGATCACCGTTTCAAAGGACCGTGTCAACTTCCTGAACTGGTGAACTGGTGGGGGTGTATGGAAGAAGAGCTGGAGGTGCCTGACCATAGACTGCTTCATATGGGGTCGTTTTAGAGGCTGTGTGGTAAGATGTATTGTACCACCATTTAGCGAGAGGAAGCCACTTTGCCCACTGATGTTGTTGTTCCGAGGTGAAGCAACCAAGATAAGTTTCCAAGCATTTATTGATAATTTCAGTCTGACCATCTGTTTGTGGATGATACCCTGAACTCATCTTCAGTTTGGTGCCAGTGTGGAGAAATAGTTATGTCCAAAAATGACTGGTGAAAGTCGCATCACGATCCGAGACAATGGAAGAAGGGATGCCATGAAGACGAAAGATCTGGTCCAGGAAAATTTGAGCGATGGAGGAGGCTATATAGGGATGGTTGAGAGTACAAAAATGACTATATTTGGATAGGCGATCAACCACAACGAGAATCACTGTCTTCCCACCAGATTTAGGGAGCCCTTCAATGAAATCCATAGAAATATCTGTCCAAATTCGTGTAGGTATGGGCAAGGGTTCAAGCAATCCTGGAAGGAGTGTTGTTTCACCATTATTGCGCTGGCAGGTATCACATTCGGCCACCATCTATTGAATTGTCCTTTTCATGCCTTGCCAAAAGAAGTTACGCCGTGCTCGTTCATACGTTTTGAGCAACCCAGAGTGCCCTGCCGATGGAGAAGCACGGAGTTCATAGAAGACAGCCTGTTGAAGATCTATGCTCTGGGGAAGCACCAGACGACCCTTGTATCGTAGAGAAGCACCATCCCAAGAGTAATGTGGTACAGTAGAAGGGTTGTTGGTCAAGCGTTGGATGATTTGAGATAAGAAAGAGTCATTGACATAACCCTGTTGAACAGATTGCAACCAATTTGGAACAGGCATAGAAATAGCTGAAAGAGAACCTTGGGCATCGAATGTGCGAGAAAGAGCATCTGCCACAATATTGTCTTTACCCTTCTTGTAAGTGATCTCATAGTCATAACCCATGAGTTTGCGAACCCATTTCTGTTGTGCCAGGGAGGAGACACGTTGGTCCAAGAAATATTTCAGACTTTGGTGATCAGTCTTGATGCAGAAATGATTCCCTAATAGGTATGTGCGCCACTTCTGTACTGCATGCAAAATAGCCATCATTTCGTTCTCATAGGTAGAGGCAGCTAAATTCTTACCTGAAAGGGATTTGCTAGTGAATGCAATGGGGTGTTCATCTTGAAGGAGAATAGCACCAAGTCCATTTCCTCAAGCATCACTCTCAATAGTGAAGGGCTTGGAAAAATCGGGCATAGCTAGCACAGGTGTAGTACACATAGCTTGTTTTAGTTTGTCAAATGCACACTGAGCAGCAGGTGTCCATGTAAAAGCATCATTTTTCAATAGAGAAGTTAATGGAGCTGCAATATTCCCATGATCCTTGACAAACTTGCGGTAGTAGCCAGTCAACCCCAAAAAACCACGAAGGCTCTTGAGTGTCTGAGGATGCAGCCAATTGTTCATGGCATCGATTTTGGCAGGATCCACGCGAACCCCTTGTGCTAAGATAATGTGCCCGAGATACTCAACTTCCTTCTATCCAAAAACACATTTAGACTGCTTGGCATGGAGATGATGGTCAGAGAAAAGTTGCATGACAAGATCCAGATGCTGGAGATGTTCATCCCATGTTTTACTGTAGATGAGGATATCATCAAAGAATACTAGAATGAATTTCCGCAAGTAGGGTCGAAATATTTTATTCATTAAGGCCGGGAATGTGGAAGGAGCATTAGTGAGGCCAAAGGGCATGACCAAAAACTCATTATGGCTATCATGTGTGCGGAAAGATGTTTTAGGGATATCATCCTCATGAACTCGAATTTGATGATACCCAGAACGAAGATCCAACTTGGAGAAAAAGTGAGCCCCATGAAGCTCATCAAGAAGCTCATTAACAATAGGAATTGGAAACTTATCCTTGATGGTGAGGTGATTAAGTGCTCAGAATTCAATGCAGAGGCGCCATGACCCATCTTTTTTGCGGACAAGAATAACTGGAGAAGAAAAGGAACTAGTGCTTGGGCGAATAATACCTTGCTTCAACAAGTCCCGGACGAGCATTTCAATCTCCATTTTTTGGTGAAATGGGTAGCGATAGGGCCTGATGTTGGGAGGAACACTGCCAGGAAGGAGCTGAATACAATGGTCTTCTGGCCTGGAAGGTGGCAATACCACTGGTTCAGCAAAGACACTTATATATCGATCCAGAATTTGTTGTAGATCCAAAGGAGTAGTGGAGACCGTTGATGGTTGCATCTGAATGGAATGGATCTGAGCGATGACACCATGTGAATTCTTCTTGAGGATTTTTTCCATGATATGTGAACTGATGATGCTGAGAGAACCTGGTTGTAATCTTGTCAATGTGTGTTTTTGTCCACTGAGGGAAAATTGCATCCAAAGTTCAGCAAAATCCCATAAGATAGGGCCAAGTGTGCATAGCCATTGAGCGCCCAAAACCACATCACATCCGCCTAAGGGCAAGGCAAACATGTCAGAGCGCAAGGTATAATCGCCCATAGAGATACGCACATTTCAACACTTCCCTTTGCAAGGTAAGGTGCCCCCATTGCCAACCATGACTTCAAAGTTGGAGCAAGAATGGATAAAACAATCAACCTGTTTGGCGATCCGAGGGTCAATGAAATTATGAGTGCTACCAGAATCAATGAGTATTGTAAGTGGAAGCTTCTTGAAGTAACCCCTGACCCGCATTGTTTGGGGGGTGGTGATTCTAGCTAAAGCATGGAGAGATATCTTTGGCTGGTCATCCTGAGACGGAGGGTCAATAGGCGATTCCTGAATGTCGACCGGAGCATCCAGTGTTTCTGGATCTTCGTCACCAATTTCAGAGGCAGGCAGAGACTCCACATCCAAGAGATAGAGCTTTTGCTGAACACATCTATGTCCCCGAGTGAATTTCTCATCACAATTATAGCAAAGCCCCTTTTCTCTGCGTGCTTGCATCTCTGTTTCAGACAAACGCTTGATAGGAGTCGGTCGAGGAGCCTGCGGTATAGGTGGTCGCTGAGAACCCATATTTCAGAAGGGAACAAAAGTGGGCTTGGATCGTTGTTGGGCTACAATCTTGTCTTCTGCCAACTTAGCCAACCCTAGGGCTTCCATCATTGTGGTGGGACAGAACATTTTGACCTTAGAGCGGATGGCATCCTTTATACCACTGATAAAACAACTCCAGTAAAAGTCATCAGATAATCCTTCAGTGTGGTTGGCTAGGTTCTCAAATTCGGTTTGATACTCTCTCACAGTGCCAATTTGGCGAAGTTTAGTGAGGGCTCTGGTGAAGTCATCAAAAGCACTAGGACCAAATCGTTGCAAAAGGAGCTAGCAAAAGTCTGACCATTTGGGCTCTGGATGAGCCTTGATGTACCTACGGTACCATTGAAGAGCTTCTTGTTCCAAGTGAAAGGATGCCAGTGGAACTTTGTTGACATCAAAAGTATTATGCAGACTGAAATACTGTTCTGCATGATAGATCCATCCCGTTGGATCAGTACCATTGAAGCGAGGAAAATCAAGCTTCAGACCACGGAAATTGCTGGAAGAAGAGAACCCATTGTCTGATGAAGACTCGGACTGCCGTTTGTTGTTCATAGCTGAATGTTCAAGATGGAGGCCAAGATATTTTTCATCCAGATCCTGGAGTTTGGCTTGGATGGCTACAAGTGCTTCTTCCATGGTTTTTGCTCCTGCACGGGTGACAACCATAACCAGGAGTTTTTTTTTTGACTGGGTAGGAAAACAAAAACAGAAACTGCTTGAGTAAGGGAAAATCTAGACTTGGGAAAAAATCAGAAGGGTAATTGGGGTTTGATTAGGTGTTCGACACTGTCGACTAGATAGGGAAGCAAAAATGAGGATTTCAGAAGCGGGGTGAAAGAATGGGAAAATTTGGTAGAGGGGGACAAAGAAGCAGAATTCAGAAAGGAACTCTTTGGTAAAATTTGAAGGTGATTGGGTGAAATCTGATGAAGTTACGGCAAACCCTAAAAATAGACAAATGTGGGCTTTCGGGCTTTGGGAAGGGGAATTGGGGATAGGGTCCTCAGGAATGAAATATGCAGGATGGGATGACAGGGGTTCCCCAAAAATTTCAAGGGAAACAGAGTGAAAACAAGGGAGATATGGACAAAAAAATGAATTTTATACCTTTTTTTTTTGTTTCTTCAGTCAGTTAGACTGGAGCGGCTACGGCTCGGAAGGGATTTGGAACAGCGCCGAATGGATTGAAAATGGCTAGATCTGGAACGGCTTGCAAAATGGATTTGAAACAGCGCAGTAGTGATCGACAATAGTTCAGCTGAAAGTAGATATGGACCCCAGGTATGTGCGGCTTCCTAACAGTTCAGGGGTTTCACTCGGCCACCAATGCTGTCTGACGGCTTGCGTATTGGGGTAGTACCCCTCACTCCACGGCTCAGGTAAAAATGATAGCTGCTTTGCCACAAACGACAGCTCTTGGTTTACCTCATGGGTGGGAACTAGTCAATCAGGTAGGGGTCGTTGCCCTTTTCGCTGGCAGGTCCTCTCAATGGGCCAGCTACTTCGGGGTTCCTGTGGTACTCCTCACAATGAGTTTTAGGGCTTATGCCCAAGTACTTCCCACAGTTAAGCAGATAGGGATTATTCCCAAATCCGAACCTGCAATAGATGCGAAAAAAAAATTGGCAGAAATTTCACCCAACGAGCCCAAGAAAGTGCTCTGATACCAGATGTGATGCACCTGCAACAATTAATTAATATGAATATGCGAAATAGCAGAAATGACAGAACTCAGAATCACTTTTATATTGATCACAGGCCACTTCGAGGGGGCAACCTCCTATGAGCAAGCTCAATACAAATAACTTCACGGTGCCTTCATAGGTCTCAACACACACTTATATACTAAGTCTAGGCGCCAATACTATGGGTCAAAACCATGGGCCGCTACCAACTATGGATCAACAATACTACGGGCGACTTACAAAGCATATGTGCCAACAACAATAACACAAACTATTGATCAACAATTACTACGGGACGACTTACAGAGCATATGCGTCCAACAACAACATACTAACAAAGTAAAGACATGGGTTCCTAACACGATCCCAACCCGCAACGTCTCCAATATCGTCGAATCACTTCGCCATCGACCCTGCCCATAGGAGGGAGAGTATACACCCACCACTCGACCCCTTCATGCTCGGTATCCCCTCGGAGGTTGTGGTCCCATATATGCACAACAACAAAATCTCATCAATGTCATAAACATCTTCTAGTTACCATATATGCAATGAAATGATACCAATACATGATACTGTAAACCAAATAGATACATACCATCTAGTCCCCATGTCTAACTAGGATGTCGTGGTAGCTCTGGATCCCCTCTGTAGTCCATCCTATAGTAAGGGTAGTCCTCTATCACCACTGGGAGCTGCATCCACTGAGTGAACAACTCCTCGGTAAAGAAACGTCCCACTAGTCCTCCACCCCCATGGGTCATCATCTCACCCCATTGCTGCATCCTGTGATAATCTGTAGTAGGATCTAGAAACTGAAACAAACCTCACACAAAACTCTCAATCAAGAAGTGCAAAGAAGAAGAGAAGAATGCACTCAATAATCACTCATGAACACAGAAAATGGAGAATAGTAGTATCATACATTAGCTGTGAGCTGGCACTGTTAAAACTGAATACAATAATACAATGACTGTTAATAGAATTCGAATTAACCAAGGAGGTCATTCGAATCATGCTCAAAGTCTAGCTTGGACAACATTGGAGACATCATCCAATCAGTATTAGCAGTCATAAATGGTCAATAGTCAGTCAAATGAGTCTAACTGAGTCTAACTAAGCCATGTGAGCACAAATAAGAGGATGGAGACTCCAAGCAGGTCGCATGAGGCCATCAGAAGGTCAAGTGGCACTCCAGAACTAGCTAGCTAGGAGCTGCAGGAAGTTAGCATGAGCAATCAGTGGAAGAACTGCTCAATCAATGCTCTAACTGACTGTCAGACACCTGGTAGGTGAGATAAGGCACTCTAACTGAATGATAACTCCTGGTAGGTGAGAAAAGGTGCACATGTCATGCAGGAGAGTGAAAGAGGGCGCATTAGATAGGTAGGACGGCTACTAGGGGTTGAAGACAGGCTCTAGGGAGATGAAATTAGCTCTAGGTGTTGGGGAGACCACCAAAACGATGACTGGATGCATGCAGTTGCATGCAAATGCATGCATGATGACTGGATGCATGAAGAATGCATGCAGAAATGCAAATCTGAAAAATGATGGGGAGAATATTCCTACACCCCACTGCAAGCTATACTATGAGGTAATAACTGCAAAACTAAAAAATAGGGCCCTGATGACTGAGACCAAAGGTCACCCCGTACAACAATCTAAATAATAAATGAGGAAAGAGGGAAAACCCAATGGGAAGAAATCCCTCCCTCAAAATAGACTAAAGGATGCTAATGTAGCATGTCATCACTCACCGCAGAAGGAGGCAAGTGTCCTTCTTTTTCAAAGAAGGATCGATCGATCTGAAATGGATCAGTAATGTGAGAAGGATGAAATCTTCATTCTGAAAATATGATCTGGTTCTTATCTGATCATGTGGATCACCAACCAAATCACCAGTAGATGGGAGTGTAATGGTTTCCCATCGAGGAAGAGGAGGATCATCAGGTGATAGATCAACAAGTTCTTGTGTAACTGGATCTCCCATTCTCTCATATTCATCATCAGTTGCTAGACCTTCAGGTTCTTATGGATCTGGTTCTAGAATCCGCTTGTCATCATCTCCATCTTCAGATACTGAATCTGAATCTCATGTGATGATAGGCTTCACTCTCTTGATCATCAATCAAAGGAGGTGGTATCTTCCTCTTGGGAAGAAGTGGATCATGCTCCAAAAACATAATATGAAGATCATTATGGAGCATGTGATTCGAACCAACTAAGGTAGAATCAAAACCTTGAATGTGTAGATAGTTCTTTTATATCTCCTTTGAACCAATATAGGTGAGATCATAACGAAAGGAACTATGACATGATGATGGTATCTTGGACTTCAAATCAGATCCAAGAATTCGAAGATGGTTTCTCATGATCTCCTTTGAACCAATAAGGGTGAGATCAAAACCAAAATCACAAAAAAGTGCATGAGTCATGAACCCAAGCGAATGATAGAGTCTCCCATCTTCGGTGAAACTCTGAAAACATGTGCCAATGACCAAATAGGAGTCCAAATAAGGCATCTAATCAAGGAGGGAAAATGCATTGCCTCGCAAATCTAATTTTACATTGAAAATACTCAGTGTGTCATCATCTTGCACATTAGCAAGCTCATGAGCTCCATGAAAGTGTTTGTAGTTCTTTGATATCTCCTTTGAATTAGTAGGGGTGAGATCAAAATCAAATGAACCATGACATAATGGTGATGGATTGAACTTCAAATCAGATCCAAGAATTTGAGGGTGGTTTCTTATGATCTCCTTTGAACCAACAGGGGTGATATCAAAACCAAAATCACAAGGATATGCATGAGACTTGAACCCAAGCGAATGATAGAGTCTTCCATCTTTAGTAAAAATCTGAAAACATGTGCCAATGACCAAATAGGAGTCCATAGGAATATTTTGATCAAGGAGGTCAACTGCATTTCCTCCCAAATCTGATTTTACTTCCAAAATGCTCAGTAGGTCATCATCTTGCACATCAGCAGGCTCATGGGAAGTAGAGATTGTGAAAGTCTCTTCAAATTCTAGAGTAGTAACTAACATATTTTGCTCAGAATTTGAATTAGAAGATGGATCAACTGAAACCATGTGTTGTATTTCGACTTTATCTTGAACAACTTCATCATGGGAGATGATGGAGGCCGAATCATGAATAGAGAGAGCACTAAAGGTAGTACTGTTGGGCTTGTTCTCCAATTGGACATCATCCTCTTCCTTCTTTCCAAACAAACTGTTCAACCTTGTTTAGTTATCACTTGAATGTTCATCAAGATCAATGAGGTATTCCATATTGTCAAAGATAACAGTAAGTATTGCTGTTGACGCTCTTTCACAATCATCAAGCTAATCTTGTTCCTCTCCATAGGAAGCAAAATCTCTCTTAACACAAGTACACATATCCAAGAGACCATATCTCTTCAGGTATGCTATCATCTTGGGTTTGCATTCTTCATAGTTGTATGAAGAGAGAGAAGGAACTGCTTTCATATACATGGAAGATGTTGTTCAATTTGAATCTGTTGGTGTGTTTCTGGTGCAGAAAGAACTGGTGAAGAAGTGTAGAATCACTAGTGCATAATCACTAGTGAAGAATCACTAGTGCAGAATCATCAGTGCAAAATCACCAGTGCAGAATCACTAGTGCAGAATCACCAGTGCAGAATCACCAGCGTAGAATCACCAGTGTAGAATATTTCTAAACTGCTGCAACTACATAACACTTCGAATAAACTGCAAAAACAGTAGAGATCCATGATAGTTGCTGAATTCGAATCTGTTGAAGAGGGATTCAAATGGATGAATAAAACTACAAAACAAGAAGAGTTTTGTTGATGGATATTTGCTTCACTTTGAATGAACACTGGCTTAGGACACTGAGCACATATGACTAAGTCATTCACACATGGCTATACCTCACTGGATATCTTCAGTGAATTCAAGGTAATGGCACCATATTTGCTGTGGAAACTCAGAGGCTTCTAGTTCTCAAGTGAAGAGAGCTACTCAAAGAAATGTTGCAACTGCTGCAATGGCTGTAATTCGAATAGTTGCTGCAAGATATGATACCATGTGATAATCTGCAGTAGGATATAGCAACTGAGACAAACGTCACACAAAACTCTCAATCAAGAAGTGTAGAGAAGAAGAGAAGAATGCACTCAATAATCACTCATGGACATAGAAAATGGAGAATAGCAGTATCATACATCAGCTGAGAGATGGCACTGTGAAAACCGAATAGAATAATACAATGACTGTCAATAGAATTTGAATTAACCAAGGAGTTCATTCGAATCATGCTCAAAGTCTAGCTTGGACAACATTGAATACATCATCCAATCAGTAGTAGCAGTCATAAATGGTCAATTGTCAGTCAAATGAGTCTAACTGATTCTAATTGAGCCATGTGAGCACAAATCAGGTGATGGAGACTCCAAGGAGGGTGCACGAGGATGTCAGAAGGTCAAGTGGCACTCTAGAACTAGCTAATTAGGAGCTGCAGGTAGTTAGCATGAGCAACCAGTGGAATAACTGCTCAATCAATGCTCTAACTGACTTTCAGACACCTAGTAGGTGAGATAAGGCACTCTAACTGAATGATAACTCCTGGTAGATGAGAAGAGGTGCACATGTCATGCAGGAGATTCAAAGAGGGCGCATCAGGTAGGTAGGAGGGCTACCAGGGGCTGAAGACAGGCTCTAGGGAGATGAAATTAGCCTCTAGGTGTTGGGGAGACCACCAAAATGATGATTGGATGCATGCATGATGACTGGATGCATGCAAAATTCATGCAGGCATGCAAATATGAAAAAATGATGGGGAGAATATTCCAACACATCCATGGCTTGGTGGCCCCTGCATCGTGCAATGATCTATGCGGTCAAAGTGTAGGAACCCGCTCAAAGAAGAAGGAACATAGGAATGTGGGAAAACAGAAATCCCCTCCTATCTGACTCACCTTGTTCGACTCACACTGAACCACTGTCAAGTACATCTTTCCCATCCAACGTAAGTACCTACCAAGACCTGCTCTACTAGTATCATCTGGCCCCCTAGGAACCTATGGGGCGACTTCAACCCTAGTATGCACACCACTAGTGACGCTACAGACTGTGTCTCCAAGATCTCAATGTCACAAATCAGAATAGCATTGTCATGCACATATGATGTGGCATAAAAATGACGCTAAAGCAAATCCTCCATGGATACATCACCTGGACTCCTCGGGAGGGTATCCACAATCATGCCCAACCGTTGAATCCCAGCCAGGAAGTACACATCCGAGATCGATATCTCTAATCGCTCCCCCTGTATCATAAACGCCTCTGCATCAGCATCCCAAAAACGTACCAATCTGTTCAACAACAACTTTGTCGTACGCATCAAGGGAACATTTGCAAACTTAGTAGGCCAAGTTGTCCTGCACATCCTCGTCATCTTGGATAGTCTCCAACAAGTTCCCGATAACACACTCTATCCAACTCACTCTCGACATCCTGTCAACAAAACAAAACAAACCCCATCAGGTTCATATCAACCATACCGCGATCCCCGCTGGATTGCCGCAACCAAACTTTGGAAAAAAGGTGTATTCGAAAGCGCACATTGTTTCCTCATCAGTGCCCTATGGAGCGCTCTTTTCTCCTGGAAAAGCGTTGTGATATCCCTCCTTTATGATCTATTTTGATCTTTATTTTTATTATTTTATATATATATATATATATATATGTGAGTGTGTATAAAAAAAAATAAAGCTAAATCATTTAAGGATGAATGACTAGAGACCAGGAAGGTCAAGTTGTGTCTAGGGCCACCCTAACTTGATGCCACTTAAGTATTGGTAGCTAAACTAAGATTTTTCATACCTATCTATGAGAAAACTACTAGATAAACGTATTGAGGAAAAAAGGGGACTATATGGATATATTTATATATATATGTACCTTTATATGCTTAAACTTACATTTTAAGATATATGGTTAAGGTGAGTTTATAAGATGATTTATAAACAATAGGAGTTTTTGAGTGTGAACTCTTATATGCATATATATCTATACTTTTAAAGACAAGAATGATTTACGAAATTTGAAAGGGGTTAACCTTTAAACAAATATTTTGGACGATACATATACGACAAATTACACCACACAACCTCCCGTTACGACCTCATTAAATATCCATTCCAAGTTGGAAAATCCCATTACCTAAACCTATCTACGAAGCCGACGAGAGTGGAGATTTGTTCCCAGGACGGGTAAGGGCGCAACACCTCTTGGACACTACTCAGATGTTGTAATGCCATTTGTCGAAAGCAAAGCACCATGTGGGATTGAGTTGTCTTCGGCGGTTCATCCAAGGGATGACGAACTTGTTGTATTTAAGGAAAATAAGTATCTGAGTCGAGGAAGGCGGTGAGGGGGATCGTCTTACCTCTCCATAAGACCAGAGTTGCAGGAAGCATTGGGGAGGTATCTTGACTGCGTGAAATTGTTCTCGGAAGGGGATTAAGTTCTAGTCTAGAGAGTTTTTGAAAAGAGTTGAGGAAGCTATCCCTGGAGTGAGAGATTTCGCTCAATGAATCATTGGTGCGTGAGGTTGGATTCGTGCTACAGCAAGGTTTTTCCGTGAAAAGAGCAAGTGACACTGGTATGAAAATATGTAGGAGTTCTGTTTCGGATAGCTTAACCAATTTGTATTATATGAGATTTCAGTCGTTCATTTTCAGTTAATGGGGATTCCTGTAGGCATTGTTGATTAATTTTGGATCGTTGTCACTCTATGTTATACCCCGTTGTCCCAAAAGGCGACCTTGGTATAACGAACCCCTGCCTGAGCCCTTAACTAGGTTTGTTTTTTTGTAGTTATTAATGTCTGTCGAAAGCTTAAAGTCTCAGTTAATTTCTGCATGGGATTTGATTGATCTCTGTAGAAAATTTAATGGTTGCATTTGAAGTTATTTCATTGGGATGAAATCTGTCAAGTTATTTTCATAAGGTTGAAATCCGTTGATATCGACTTCCCCAAACCTAGATCGCATTTTCTTGCATTCGCTCTATGATGTGCAGTGCGCAGCAAATCCAGCTCCACCTCTCGTCTCTTTTTCCCCCTTTTCAAGGAGTGGTTCATCTCCTCGTTGAAATGACACCCGTTGGTTTTTCCTGCTCAGCGCGCGACAAGTGGTAGTTTAGAAAAAACTGTTTTCTCCCTTAAGGAGACAAACTTCCACAATTATCTCATACAACAATATTCCTGGCTAATAGCACATTCCCTGACAAAAGGAAATACGATCCATGGAATCTCACTTTCTTACGGTTGTAGTAGAACATTTCCTGGAAAAGAAAATATGATCCAAGCAATCTCATTAGTTTATTGTTGTATAGCACATTCCTGTCTAAAGGAATCTCTTTGTATTTGATGTATGCTGAATGAAAAGTGTATAAATCAGCTGCTTGAATGGGAATCGCGTAGATCTCCTCCTAATAGACAATTGTTGAATTAAAATTTATAGATCGGGTGGACGAATTTGATTGTATGCATGATGGTTTTGTGATCTCTGCATTCAATCTTTCTAATCTGGTTTTGTGATATCTGCGTTTTCTTTTCTCTATTGCTGCACAATAAAGGGAGAGGATAGCTCAACTCAGTGGAGTGAGCTTGATCCCGATCCTGAAAGGCGTTTGGTTTCTTTTCTGTGGTTATTATTATTCCAATATTGGAACGGCTCGGCTCAGTGGAGTAAGTTGATCCCAGGAATCTTTCTCTAGCTAATTACAAGAATTGCATTGACGATTACCCTGGCGGTTGCCATTTTTGGAATGACTGTTTTCTTCTACATAAATGTTTGTTTCTGCACTTTAACAAGAGTTTAAAATATTGATAGAGTCTGTGTTAGAAGGGATTTTCGATAGTAAACCTTAGCAACAGTATTAAATAGATATCCCTTCTCATAGTTGGGGAAACTGTATATGGTAGCTGGAAAACTCTGTCCCTATTATGTTGAACCGTATTCCATTCCAAATTTCTAATGCTGATAATAGAGTCGTAAATATTTTGGGTATGCTTATGATAGCATGATTGTGGTTGTTGCTAGTAGCAGATTCATATAGAGTAGTTGCACCAAGATGAGAGATCAGCCCAGATTTCGGGACTCAACGTAGATCCTTGTTCTATTGATCTTGTTTTTCTGTTTTCTTATGGATTTATACAAAGACGTAAACAACACCGTGGATCCTTGTTTTTCATCATAGATCCCCAGTGGTTGTATGTATGTCCATCCCTTTTTATTGTTTTCTATAGGTACTCGGACTTAGTGTAGATCTCGATAAAAATTGGTTTCTTTATGTATAATAGATATATAAAATTTATGTTAAGGATGGTTCATCAAGAACCAATTCGGAAATTTTATATATTAATGATTTTGATTTCTATAACTACTATGGCTGGTTAATTTTGTAGGGTTTTGGGAAAACGTATTCCCATATATATAAATGTGAAGGAATATATATATATTATATGTGAATGTTTTCCTTTATATATATTAGGTGTGTATAACTACTACGGATTGGCCGATTATGTAGCGATAAATACTACTACAAATGATTGATCAAGTAACCAATTTGGCAATTATATATAGATATATATATAGACCATAGTTGCAAGGCGTACCATGTTTAAATTCGTATATATGGATAATATAGTTATCCAAGTACTATTATGTTAGGAAAGAATTGCATAAATTATCTAAGTACCACTTTATGTACACTTTGTGTGAAATAAGATTTTTAGCCTTGTATCTTTTACGGCTATTTGCTGCTTTGAAGTTATTTAGGAGTGAAATTGAGGCGTTATATATATAGATGTTTGAAAAGCTCTATGTGAAAGAGGCTTGACGGAAGGAGAAGGAATCTAGTTACAGCAACAATGTTTGCTCTTTGTAATCTTATTACTCTTTGCCTAATAATAAAAGATACACACACACCTTTGTGGACTAGCCCGTGTACGGGTGAACCACGTTACTTTTGGTCTCTTGTGTATGTCTTGTTCCCTTGGGGTGTAATTCTCGTATATATATCTCTCTTGATAATTGCGCGGTACGTGTGTATATCTTTCATATATATCCATGATGATGCATCGCAGGTATTTCTTCAATTTTTGTTTACTTCCAATTTATGTATCATAAAGCATTTTACTATTATGGTGGTTGTTATTCATATCTTTCCATGAAAATGTTCTACTCAGTTTATAATCAAGTTAGTAGAGGGAAATTTGTTAAGGTGAGACAAGTGTCGGAATTCTCTCCATTCTATTACAATAAGATACGAGTTAACGAGTTGTATAATTTGATTGGGGTGCTTGTGAATTTTAAGACCTTGTGTCGACAAGTAAAGTTTTCATTAATAATTACAATTGAATCATTAATGTTAAGATGCTATAATGTTGTGACAAATATAGATGTTGTGTACACACTTTATCTTCTGCATAGCATTTAAAGAAGATTGGATGTTTAGAAAAGTTTTAAATTTTCTTGAATTTTGGGTGCGTCACATATGGTATCAGAGCATTAGGTTACAACACTAGGGCCTAATGAGCTCAACATGCGATAAGTGAGTATGAAGGTTGTTAAGTTTACTAATCAATTGTTTTCGTTTCATTTTGGATGCATGGATTGTACTGGAGGAGGGAAAATGAATCTCCGAGCTCGACTTCAAGTTTCTTCCGCCAGAGCGCAGGTTGCAAACACTCGGGCTTATTGAGCTCAATTGGAGAAGAACAAATACAAGTTGGTCGGACTAGAAAGGAGCTGCATTCTATAAGTCCAGAATAAAATGATCACTTTCAAAGAATCGTCAAGAGGTAAGCGACAAAAACTTCTTGAAATTGCAAGTAAGTACGTATGAGTTTACTGAAAAGTTATAATTAGAGTATCTATTTGTGAACTTTACATAAGTTCATTTGAATGATCTCCTATGGATGACACTAGACGATGAATATCTCCTCACCCTTTACAATTAGTTTCATTGAATGACAAGAAAGTACCCTTTTAATTAATTAGATTATTGGGGTTAAGTCCTTATGAAATGGGTAATTGTAAGTAGAGTAAAAGCACGTTTGGAAATTATCTTAGCTATTTCAAAGTGAAGATTATAGGCTAAGGAAGTCTCCTAATTTGGTCGACCTTAGATAACTAAGTAAACTTGATTGACCAATAGTCTAGATTTCCAAATATGAAATTTAAATGGGGAGTGTAAGCAACTTAGATATGTTAAAAGATCCAAAAGGTTCAGATCAAAAGTAAGTCTTTATGTTAAAAGGTCCGTTCAAGATTTGATAGTTTGGGTCAGTCTTGGGTTTTGAACTATGTAAGAAACGATCAGTTTCCGTTTACATATGAGTTACCTTAAATAAGAAAGTTTATAAATTTATAATGAGGTTGACCCTAGTAGTAAAATCTGTAAAGGTGTATGCTGTAGGAGGAGTCTTTGTGAATTTAATAATTCTGGTTATGAGGGAAGCATAATTATGTGATTTTAAGTGGTTGTTTTATTCCATAAGAAGAATAGTTTGGCTAGACTAGGATGTCTGATTTCTTTTAAACAAAGATATTAACTTTAATTGGTGTGAAGTTTTCTATGACTAGGAAATTGTGAGATTACAAAGGAGAAATATGGTTAATAGTCTCCTTACTAATCAATTTCATTCTAGTATGTAATTGTATAGGATAAGTAATTATGATACGATTTTTGTGACATTGAAGCATGCTCGTACCCTTAAATATAAGTACAACCAAAGGGAAATGGTTACAAGTACATATACATGTGAATATTAAGCAGTTAATATGAGAATGCATGAGTACCTTTTATATATACCTCTTATTTCAGTAATTTCTACTAAGATAGGCGTGGGAAAACAATGAGTAATAGTGATACTTTTATTTGCTCAATATTTATGAGGACTTGCTATCCATGTACAACTATATGTTTTCTCAACTTGATTATTTTGTTAAGGGATAGATTATTGGAAACATAGAACCAACATGAAATAAATACAGGTTAGTAGGATGCTGTAATCTTCTGACGTCCTTATGTTGCCACAAAGAATGACTGTTTTTCTCCATTACGTGTTAAGGAAAACATTGATGACATGGAAATTGCAGGGTAGATCGGAAGTGATCTTTGAGACAGTAATCGAGGTATAAGCTTTTATGAAACAAGTAAAAACGATGTTTGAACATATGTTATATATACGATTGTTCTTAGGATTTAATTACCTTTGTACGACTAACACTTTGAATGTTGTGGTTGAGAAAATGTTATTTTTCCACACATCACTGCCTGACACCCATCAATGGGTGAATGTGGGATATATATATCGATTCATGTATAATACTAATACGTGATGATCCAAGTAAACTGGAACCTCGGTAGATGAAGGTGAGCTATGCAGTCGCCTTACAAAGGTACATGGTTATCTGTATAAGGTATGTAAGTTTGTTTTAGACAATTGGTTGTCTCTGTATAATGTTAGGGTATACAAAAAGGGGTTGTATAACTAAAAATAGGAATTGTGTTGAAATGCTGAAAGCTAACAGTCAAGGTTAAATGATCATAATGTCCATGGATCATCATAGAAAGAATGTTATATCGTGTTCAAAGTATTATGTAATCCTATAAGCTAGCTATGTGTAGTAGGAAATGACATCTTAGATGATTACATATGGATAGTTTATTAAGAAAGATGATTTTCTGTTTAAGGAAGGGATCTTCTTACAATATTTGATTTTGTATATATAGTGATACTAACAAGTGGAATTTGGCAGAGAGTGAAATTTCTGTGAAGCTTGTGAAAATATAAGATCATAAATATTATAAGGGGGATGAGGATTTAAGATCCACATCACAACTGTTACAGATTCTTTTAAATTTTGATATATATTTCTAATCAGGAAACTTGACCCAGATTGGTCAGAGTAATCGTATGGGTACAGAATGTAATGTGCCGAAATAAATTGATTAAATTGAAAGAGATTTTTCTAGACTCAAGCAAGGCGGCTTGGGGAAAATAAATTCCGGGACTCAAGCGAGAAGGCTTGAGGGGAATTGTGTAAAGAGTGTTGTAATGGCATTGAAATACTCCCTAAAATCAGGGATTGAACAGCCACTAGGATTCTCGGAGAATCGGCTGGCTGTAAGACCTATGCAAGCTATAAGAAAATGTATATGTGGGAGGCAGGATGCTGCTTAGTATACATGAAAGAAATGTTTGCTGCGTGAGCACTAAGGTGTTAGGCAAGACATGAAAGAAATGTTGCTGCGTGAGCACTAAGGTGTTAGGCAAAACATGAGAGAAATGTTTGCTGCGTGAGCACTAAGGTGTTAGGCAAGGCATGAGAGAAAGGATTGCTGCGTGAGCACTAAGGTGTTAGGCAAGAATTTCCTGGATCAAGTGAATGCTATTTGTTGATTTCGTCAGCAGTATACAACATGGAACACTAGATTTATTCCATACAAGTGATATGTACAATAAAAAAAACTCATGATTTATGTTTCTGAGTTTGATTATGAAGTTGATGACAAGTTGTTACTAAACATTGCTTCTTTTAAATTCCAGTTCTACGGTACAAATGATTGCTCCAGGAAAAGAGTGAACACCGAGGACGGTGTTATCTTAAAGGGGATGAGGATGTGATATAACTCCTTTATGATCTATTTTGATCTTTATTTTTATTATTTATATATATATATATATATATATATATATATCTGTGAGTGTGTAGAAAAAAAAATAAAGCTAAATCATTTAAGGATGAATGACTAGAGACCAGGAAGGTCAAGTTGTGTCTAGGGCCACCCTAACTTGATGCCACTTAAGTATTGGTAGCTAAACTAAGATTTTTCATACCTATCTATGAGAAAACTACTAGCTAAACGTATTGAGGAAAAAAGGGGACTATATGGATATATTTATATATATATGTACCTTTATATGCTTAAACTTACATTTTAAGATATATGGTTAAGGTGAGTTTATAAGATGATTTATAAACAATAGGAGTTTTTGAGTGTGAACTCTTATATGCATATATATCTATACTTTTAAAGACAAGAATGATTTACGAAATTTGAAAGGGGTTAACCTTTAAACAAATATTTTGGACGATACATATACGACAAATTACACCACACAACCTCCCGTTACGACCTCATTAAATATCCATTCCAAGTTGGAAAATCCCATTACCTAAACCTATCTACGAAGCCAACGAGAGTGGAGATTTGTTCCCAGGACGGGTAAGGGCGCAACACCTCTTGGACACTACTCAGATGTTGTAATGCCATTTGTCGAAAGCAAAGCACCATGTGGGATTGAGTTGTCTTCGGCGGTTCATCCAAGGGATGACGAACTTGTTGTATTTAAGGAAAATAAGTATCTGAGTCGGGGAAGGCGGTGAGGGGGATCGTCTTACCTCTCCATAAGACCAGAGTTGCAGGAAGCATTGGGGAGGTATCTTGACTGCGTGAAATTGTTCTCGGAAGGGGATTAAGTTCTAGTCTAGAGAGTTTTTGAAAAGAGTTGAGGAAGCTATCCCTGGAGTGGGAGATTTCGCTCAATGAATCATCGGTGCGTGAGGTTGGATTCGTGCTACAGCAAGGTTTTTCCGTGAAAAGAGCAAGTGACACTGGTATGAAAATATGTAGGAGTTCTGTTTCGGATAGCTTAACCAATTTGTATTATATGAGATTTTAGTCGTTCATTTTCAGTTAATGGGGATTCCTGTAGGCATTGTTGATTAATTTTGGATCGCTGTCACTCTATGTTATACCCCGTTGTCCCAAAAGGTGACCTTGGTATAACGAACCCCTGCCTGAGCCCTTAACTAGGTTTGTTTTTTTGTAGTTATTAATGTCTGTCGAAAGCTTAAAGTCTCAGTTAATTTATGCATGGGATTTGATTGATCTCTGTAGAAAATTTAATGGTTGCATTTGAAGTTATTTCATTGGGATGAAATCTGTCATGTTATTTTCATAAGGTTGAAATCCGTTGATATCGACTTCCCCAAACCTAGATCACATTTTCTTGCATTCGCTCTATGATGTGCAGTGCGCAGCAAATCCAGCTCCACCTCTCATCTCTTTTTCCCCCTTTTCAAGGAGTGGTTCATCTCCTCGTTGAAATGACACCCGTTGGTTTTTCCTGCTCAGCGCGCGACAAGTGGTAGTTTAGAAAAAACTGTTGTCTCCCTTAAGGAGACAAACTTCCACAATTATCTCATACAGCAATATTCCTGGCTAATAGCACATTCCCTGACAAAAGGAAATACGATCCATGGAATCTCACTTTCTTACGGTTGTAGTAGAACGTTTCCTGGAAAAGCAAATATGATCCAAGCAATCTCATTAGTTTATTGTTGTATAGCACATTCCTGTCTAAAGGAATCTCTGTGTATTTGATGTATGCTGAATGAAAAGTGTATAAATCAGCTGCTTGAATGGGAATCGCGTAGATCTCCTCCTAATAGACAATTGCTCAATTAAAATTTATAGATCGGGTGGACGAATTTGCTTGTATGCATGATGGTTTTGTGATCTCTGCATTCAATCTTTCTAATCTGTTTGTGTGATATCTGCGTTTTCTTTTCTCTATTGCTGCACAATAAAGGGAGAGGACAGCTCAACTCAGTGGAGTGAGCTTGATCCCGATCCTGAAAGGCGTTTGGTTTCTTTTCTGTGGTTATTATTATTCCAATATTGGAACGGCTCGGCTCAGTGGAGTAAGTTGATCCCAGGAATCTTTCTCTAGCTAATTACAAGAATTGCATTGACGATTACCCTGGTGGTTGCCATTTTTGGAATGACTGTTTTCTTCTACATAAATGTTTGTTTCTGCACTTTAACAAGAGTTTAAAATATTGATAGAGTCTGTGTTAGAAGGGATTTTCGATAGTAAACCTTAGCAACAGTATTAAATAGATATCCCTTTTCATAGTTGGGGAAACGGTATATGGTAGCTGGAAAACTCTGTCCCTATTATGTTGAAATGTATTTCAATCCAGATTTCTAATGCTGATAATAGAGTCGTAAATATTTTGGGTATGCTTATGATAGCATGATTGTGGTTGTTGCTAGTAGCAGATTCATATAGAGTAGTTGCACCAAGATGAGAGATCAGCCCAGATTTCGGGACTCAACGTAGATCCTTGTTCTATTGATCTTGTTTTTCTGTTTTCTTATGGATTTATACAAAGACGTAAACAACATCGTGGATCCTTGTTTTTCATCATAGATCCCCAGTGGTTGTATGTATGTCCATCCCTTTTTATTGTTTTCTATAGGTACTCGGACATAGTGCAGATCTCGATAAAAATTGTTTTCTTTATGTATCATAGATATATAAAATTTATGTTAAGGATGGTTCATCAAGAACCAATTCGGAAATTTTATATATTAATGATTTTGATTTCTATAACTACTATGGCTGGTTAATTTTGTAGGGTTTTGGGAAAACGTATTCCCATATATATAAATGTGAAGGAATATATATATATATTATATGTGAATGTTTTCCTTTATATATATTAGGTGTGTATAACTACTACGGATTGGCCGATTATGTAGCGATAAATACTACTACAAATGATTGATCAAGTAACCAATTTGGTAATTATATATAGATATATATATAGACCATAGTTGCAAGGGGTACCATGTTTAAATTTGTATATATGGATAATATAGTTATCCAAGTACTATTATGTTAGGAAAGAATTGCATAAATTATCTAAGTACCACTTTATGTACACTTTGTGTGAAATAAGATTTTTAGCCTTGTATCTTTTACGGCTATTTGTTGCTTTGAAGTTATTTAGGAGTGAAATTGAGGCATTATATATATAGATGGTTGAAAAGCTCTATGTGAAAGAGGCTTGACGGAAGGAGAAGGAATCTAGTTACAGCAACAATGTTTGCTGTTTGTAATCTTATTACTCTTTGCCTAATAATAAAAGATACACACACACCTTTGTGGACTAGCCCGTGTACGGGTGAACCACGTTACTTTTGGTCTCTTGTGTATGTCTTGTTCCCTTGGGGTGTAATTCTCGTATATATATCTCTCTTGATAATTGCGCAGTACGTGTGTATATCTTTCATATATATCCATGATGATGCATCGCAGGTATTTCTTCAATTTTTGTTTACTTCCAATTTATGTATCATAAAGCATTTTACTATTATGGTGGTTGTTATTCATATCTTTCCATGAAAATGTTCTACTCAGTTTATAATCAAGTTAGTAGAGGGAAATTTGTTAAGGTGAGACAAGTGTCAGAATTCTCTCCATGCTATTACAATAAGATACGAGTTAACGAGTTGTATAATTTGATTGGGGTGCTTGTGAATTTTAAGACCTTGTGTCGACAAGTAAAGTTTTCATTAATAATTACAATTGAATTATTAATGTTAAGATGCTATAATGTTGTGACAAATATAGATGTTGTGTACACACTTTATCTTCTGCATAGCATTTAAAGAAGATTGGATGTTTAGAAAAGTTTTAAATTTTCTCGAATTTTGGGTGCGTTACAAGCGTGCCCCTGAGAACACCTGTGGGGCCCATATTTGTTCCTTGGAGCACACATTTCCCAAGGAATGTTTCACCCCAAAGAGTGGTTGTATGGCCCATAGTCGCACTCCAACAGCGTGTGTGTACATACAAGAGCCGCGCCCTGGAGCAGGCTTTCCCCTTTGAAATCTGTGCTCTAGCGTAGTGGTTCCCACGCCTTGCTTGGCACACCTCCCCAGAATCCCAAACCCTCCTCAAAATGCATCAAAAACTTCACAAAAGACTATAAGACTTACCTGCAAGTCCCAGAACTAGATTCCACTGGTCGAATTGAGAGAAATCTAAATTTCCTCTCTTGGGCCCCTTCACACTTCTCCCAATCTTCATAGTGAAAATGAAATGTGGCATGAGGGTCCCTTTGCTATTTGTAGCCATTTTGTCCCCATTCACGTTTTTACCATTCTAGAGCCATGACCTCCATTTTTCGCATCATATGCACCGTTGGATTCATATTTATGAGCTCATGATGATACTTGAGATCATTTCTCGCTCTCACTACAACTTTTTTCAGACATTTTTTCCATGCCCCTCGCCAACTCGATTTGTGTGCCACACAGACCACATTCTCTTTTGCCATTTTTTACATCACAACCTATCCATGAGCCCTCCTCTCCATCCATACTATAGTTATTGCGTTATTTTGCCACCATTCATCAACCCGAAAGGAGGCCCCATTAATGTTCCCCCATCACCTATGTTCTTGGTTCACATACTTGTCCCTTGATTGAACACTTCCTCCTTGCTTTGCCATTACTTTTGTTTGGTATAATTTTATCCCTTTTCTGGGCTGAGCAATTCCTTTACAAAAAGGCACTTCGGGAGTTTTTGTTAAGCTCTTTTCTGACTCCTTAAACAATGAAAATATCATTGAGCAATCTTGCTTCCTTTCATGCTCGTTAAATTATTTGAAAGGGATTCTAACTGATATAAGTTTAACCATTTTCTGGACCTAGTAGACTAATTACAAAAACTAAATACTCTAGTCACACCGGCTAGAAGAGTTCTTCATTACATACTTTTATGCTTTTTTGGGCCTTGGAGACTAACACACGAAAAATAAACCCCCTTCGATTCTTCTTATTGTTTTCAGACTCACTAAAATTGAAAGCAGCCACGAGCATTCAGCATCCTCAACTCGTATAAATCCACATGACGGTACCTTTTCACCATTTCAGAGTCTTCTTATCGCTTTCAAACTCCTTAAAATTGAAAGCAACCACGAGCATGAACTGTCCTGTGCTCATAGTCACATAACCCATTTGTCCACTTTTCCTACACTTTTGGCCTCCAAAATCCTAAAAAACCCTCAAATGGTTGCAAAAAGAGAAAAAAATCATTATTTCCCTCCTCAATTAGTGAAATTCCTCCAAAAAGGTCAAAAACCCTAAAAACCCTAAAAACAATGGTCCAAAATTCCCAAAATAAAAGAAAAAAGGGAAAAAAGTCAAAAATAAATTCAAAAAGATGGAAAAACCCTAAACCATTTACCAATACTATTGGTTGCCCAAAACCATGGTCCAATACTCCACCACCCCAAAATCTCTATAAAAGGTGATGGAGGCCCCCAATTTCACATCCACCAATTACTCTTCATACCCCTATGCTTCCAAAATTCACGTTGAACCCTAGCCTATCACCTTGAGCTTCAATTCACCATTTCAGTTGAGTCTTGGCCACCTTTTGAGCATTTGGAGAAGGGAAAGGAACTCTGGAGATCCAGTGCACTGCTCTCGTACAGCTACAAGGACTCCAACAACCTCACCATTTGAGGTAACCACCATTGCAGACCCTTGTTTTCCCATTAATACAAAAAATTTCAAATTCCATTATTAAGTTCCTCATGGTTGTTTATTTTTACCATTACTATTATTGTTAAATTTATTTTTATGTTATCATTGTTACATGTCACATTTTAATATCTAGTTTTTATTCATTTCACATATTATTTTCTATCCATTATTGAACTGCTACTAAGGGTTCCTAAATCCTTAGTAGGTTCTCTTTAGCACGAGCTGGGGTGAAAACCCTAGCTACAGTTAGTCTAGCCAGATGTACTGCATAGTTTAGAATCGACAAGGCCTAAAGGAATTATCACTGGGAGCATAAAACAATCAAATAGTGGCTCTAGATGGGAAGCTATCACAAACACACTATGTTGATCTAGATTGTGGGTCAAGGACAATATTGTAGTACTAGTGACTCAATTCTTATATTTGATCTCATGTCATTGGGAGATAAGAGATTTAGGAATATGCCTAAGAGTGGGTGACCATGCCTAGAAATTTCTTGATTCTAAGTAGATCCAAGTTCGACTCCATGAAGTTCACCAATGCAAAAAAAATTGACATAGAGACCCACAATGAGAAAAGGAAGCATCCCTATGTGTCCATCCAATTGTTTTGAACCTCTGCATTAACCCATGTCTAAAAAATGTTTTGAAGATTATTGATTTCTAACAAATAACCAAATAAAAATTCAATAAGATTATAAATTAAGCTTGTACAAAATCATCTAAATGCACCTGAAAGCATCATAAATACTTCTAATAACAAAGATATGGTGTAAGCTAAATAATCAATGATTTGCACTTGGTTTTGAGCAATTTTCCACCCAATTCAAATTGTTGATACTCAATGTCAATGGGGTATTGCCAAAAAAAATTGCAAATTGTCAACCATTTAACTTAGATATGCATACACTTGTACTTTTATCGTGCATATGAAAGCTGGTAAACTTTAAGATAAATGACACATTTACAAAAAGTATACAAGAAATGATTTATTAATTCTAGCACATGTTCTAGTTTGTGTGGGTTGGTAATTCTACCCATACAAAATTCCATCTTGTGGCCTCGAAGCAAAGTGCTCTCCTGAAGTGTTTAGGTGGTTGGGGTTTAAAAAATATTGGCTGGTTTGCGGAGGCCCTGGGGGCCAAATCTCTTTGGCGAGCTCTTTTTGGTGAAGGCCTGTGGAGCGATATAATTAGGAAGAAATATCTCAAATCAACTCTTCCCTTTATTTGGATCCGTGATACCCCTTCTGTGTGCTCTAATGCGTCAGCCATCTAGAGAGGGTTATACACAAGTCTTCCTATTTTGAAGAAGCGTTTATGCTGGGATGTTGGTCGTGGTATTTGGGCATGTATTGGAATTGATCCGATTATGGGGTTGCCGAATGATTACTATCTTTAACCAGCTTTGATAAGATCTCTACACTCCAGGAATATCAAGGTCCTTTCTCAAGTTTATATTGGTCGTGATTTGGATGCCTTTTCCTTTGATTAGCTTCAGTTGGATGATCTGAGTCTTGATGGTGGAGAGTCCTGCGAGTGGAATAATAATGTTTTAAGGCTCAATGCCATAGGTATTCGTTTGAAGGATGAATCTAATCGTCTGGTTTGGGATTGGAAAGATTCCAATAGTAATAGTTCTGCAAAACTAGCTTATGACTTCTTGGTTCATGAACGGGTGGTGAGGAAGCCCTGTTGGTGGTACTCAAAAATCTAGAAATGGAATATTCCATTGAAGTTACACTGCGTTATTTGGCTGTGTTCGGAAAACAAAGTCCGTACCTGGGACAACTTGCTGAAACAGGGATTCATCGGACTTGGTTTTTGTATTCTCTGCGCTAATCATGCTGAAACTGTGTCTCATTTATTTGTGAACTATAATTTCATAAGTGTTGTTTGGAAAACCTGTCAACATATTCTGCAATTTCAGGAAAATTGGAATGGTGACAACTTTAAGGATTCTCTGTGCAGCTGGTTTCTCAGAAAGTCCAATTTTTGTGAGCTTCCTTTGTTTTTAATTTGGGAGGTATGAAAATAGAGGAACTTTGCTAGTTTTGAAGGTATTTCGACCTTGTCATCCTCAGTCTGCGTTTAAAGCTATAGCTTTGTACTAGGCATTCAACAAAAATAAAGAATCATCTAAAATCATAGCTCTTATCCCTCCATGCTTTGATCAAGCTATCTCGGTTGGCTATTTCGATGGGGCACAACGAAATGGTTTATGTGGGGCAGGTATGGTTTTCCATATAAAGAGGGGGCATTATATCTTTCTACGATTAAGTGTCGATTTGGGCACTAATACTCAAGTTGAGTTGTTGGCCTTATGGGGTCTTCTATGGATTTTCAAGAAGAGAGGTCTTCTTATGTTACAAGTGGTCGGTGACTCACAATGCATAATTAATTGGATTGCTAGAAAGTCTTCCTTAAATGTCCTTCATCTCATTCAGTGGATGTCTAGGATCCTAGATTTGAAGGATTCTTTTGATAGGATCTCTTTCACTACTATCTTTCGGGAATACAATAAGGATGCATATCGGTTATCAAAGGAAGCTGTGGGACAGATGGATGGCCTTCTTGCTATGAAGACTTTCTAGACAATGTTCCCATGGATGTTGGAACCTACAATATTTTCTAGTTAGGTTCTCTTATGTCCTTTGGTATGTGTTGGGTATTCTAATACCTGGATGATGTAAACTATTTTTTGTTTTTTGGGCGATAGTTTTGTATATTTTGGATTAGATTCTATTTGGCACCTGCTGTAGACTGTATTTTTGAAGCTACTATATTTTTGGGTTCAATTTAATCATGCGGATAAGATTTATAAGCCACTTCTCTTTGTAATCACCTAATGTAATTTTGATTCCATAAGAATATCAAGTTATGTTTTTTTGGCTTGAAAAAAATGATTTATTAAAGGGCTAAACAATAGAGGTACAAATTTATCTATAGATCTATGTAGATATTTTTTTATAATTTTATAATTATTATGGTTTTATTTAGATTTTTCTATTATTCTAATTTTTATATGGCACTCCGAACAAAACAAACCATAAAATTTACCTAAAAAAGTAAAAAATGTAAAATATTTAAACTACTCCTTGGATAATTACTTTTAAGAGGGAGTTAATAAGTGGACAAACTAAACCTTTCTAGTGGATTTCTCTTGCCATGTCAAATAAATTTCTCCTTACATTATTGATTTATCTTAAAATGGGTCAAAACCCTTAAAGGGAAAAATCCATGGTCAAAGTTCCCATCGGCAATAATAATTTTTAGGTTTCTCTTGTTGTGTCAAATAAAATTCTCCCTTATTTTAGGGAGTTCATAAGTGGACAAACTCAACCTTTATAGTTGGTTTCTCTTGTCGTTTCAAGTAAAGTTATCCCTTATTCTATTGATTTGTTTTAAAATGGTCCAAAACACTTAAGGGAAAAGTTCCATGGTCAAAGTTCTCAACAATGAGTACATCTTCTAATTAGTTAGTTACTCATTAAAGCTACAAATTTTGTATGGGAACTAAGGAAGAATTCTAACTAAACTCATTAATGTTACAAACTTGACATGTCTATCTCTACTCTAAATGCATTTTGTTATTGATGATCCAATAAATCAAAGGCTCTTCAATATCTACCACTACAATATTTATGGTAGTTTAATTTTATTATTTTGTATAAATATAATATTTTTTCATGAAATACACATCAAAGCTTAGATAGACACTTCCCCTTATTTTGAGGATGGTATCCAAGATAAACCGTTAGGGTTTCAATTATAAGGTAACTTAAGCTCACCCTACTCAAATAAGATCAGAACTCAAATAAGGCCACAATGTATAACTCTTACACCAAAGTATATAAATATAACCGTTGAGTCCTATTATGTGAAGCATCTTTGTTAGAAATTTGGATTTTATGATGTTGGATGATGGATGTTTTGAGCCATTGTGGTGGAATAAAAAAATTATATATATATAAAACTGGCATTTCAAATTAAATCTACATCGAAATGAAAGCTTCAAAGTGCTTAGTGGCCATGATGGCAATGCCCTTCCTATTTTTCTTGTCAATATTGGGCCTACTTTAGAAAAGCAAGCTTGAATTGGGAGATGCAAAAATGATGTGGAAGTGGCTTGGGCGAGAGACATAAAATAATAGTAACATTTTTAAATTTATTTTAAGGAGGAACATGCATATGTTGTTAATGTATGAGTGTTTAGAAATACGTTATTTTCAAATTAAGAAATTGGTGTGGTAACTTATTTTCCATGGTTTGTCTGGATTTAGTTGGGTCCAAATTTATTTAAACAAAAATGGTGTTTGGAAAAAATAATAAGTGCACATTCTCATTGCAATGAGAAAATGAAGCAACCCTATGTGTCCACCCAATTGTTTTGAACCTTTGCATTAACCCATGTCTAAAAAAAAGTTTTGAAGATTATTGATTTCTAACAAATAACCAAATAAAAATTCAATAAGATTAGAAAGTAAACTTGTAGAAAATCATCTAAATACACCTGAAAGCATCATAAATACTTCTAATAACAAAGATATGGTGTAAGCTAAATCATCAATGATTTGCAGTTGTACTTTTACGGTGCATATGCAAGTTGGTAAACTTTAAGATAAATGACACATTTACAAAAAGTATACAACAAATGATTTATTAAAGGGCTTAAAAATAGAGGTATAAATTTATCTATAGATCTATGTTGATTTTTTTTACAATTTTATAATTATTATGGTTTTATTTAGATTTGTTTATTATTTTATTTTTTTATATGTAACTCCTTCCAACAAAACAAACTAAAAAATTTACTCAAAAAAATAAAAAATAAAAAATAATTAAAAAGAGTAGTTTATTTAAATTTGGAAGTGTTTAGATTGTGCTTTTGACTTCATAAATAGATTCACACCCTTGAAAAGGTTGAAAAAAGCATCTATTAATTAATAAGTTGAGAAACTTAAGCTTTCTAGTGCATTTATCTTGTCGTGTCAAATAAAATTCTCCCTTCTTTTAGAGAGTTAATAAGTGGACAAAATCGACTTTTCTAACTTGGCTTTCTCTTGTAGTGTCAAATAAAGTTCTCCCTTATTTTAGGGAGTTAATAAGTGGAAAACTCAACCTTTATAGTAGGTTTCTCTTGTCGTGTCAAGTAAAGTTATCTCTTATTCTATTCATTTGCTTTAAAATGGGCCAAAAAGCTTAAGGGTAAAGTTCCATGGTCAAAGTTCTCAACAATGAGTATATCTTCTAATTCGTTAGTTACTCATTAAAGCTACAAATTTTGTATGAAAACTAAGGAACAATTCTAACTAAACTCATTAATGCTACAAACTTGACACGTCTAAATTCATTTTGTTATTGTTGATGCAATAAATCAAAGGCTTTTCAATATCTACCACTACTATATTTACGATATATGTATGGTAGTTTAATTTTATTATTTTGTATAAATATAATTTTTTTTTTCAATGAAATACACATCAAAACTTGGACACTTCCCTTATTTTGAGAATGGTATCCAAGATAAATGGTTAGGGTTGCAATTATAAGGTAACTTAAGCTAACCAGACTCAAATAAGATCATAACTCAAATAAGGTCACAATGTATAACTCTGACACGAGAGTATATAAATAGAACCCTTGAGTCCTCTAATGTGAAGCATCTTTGTTAGAAAGATGGATTTTATGATGTTGGATATTTGCTCAATCTTTCTACTTATTTTATATGCTATTTGTATAAGCGTTGGTTTCTACTTGATATTTCGAAGAGTCCTGAAGTCATTTTTCAAGGCTGAGAACTTTCCTGGCCCAGGCAAGTATTCCCCTTTAGGGTACCATGTAATTTTGGATTCAAATACTTCCCCATCTAGCCCACCACTGGAAGGCCAGATTTTCAATCCGACCTTTCCTCTTCCCCTGGGTGATCTTTCATGTAACCTTAAGAATATCTACTTAGAGAAATCCTCAGGCCCAAGAGAGACTACAGAACCACTTTTAGATTGGCATCCTCATGGTCCTCTTTCTTGCAGTTCATACCAGGAGGGATCCTCAAGCCCTATGCATCATCATCTAGAAAGCATTTTCAGGTTCGATTTGGGTGCATATGGTCCTCCTCCTCCTTGCCGTTCACATGAGGAGTACATATCCGGACACTCAAGCCCCCCAGATCATAGCCTAGAAACCAATTTAACGTCAGATCCAGTGAAGCCTTCCTCGTTTGAATCAGTCCCAAGTAATCAGACAGTTAACAATGAATGGTATGAGAATGGTTTCCCAGGTCTTGCTCCAGACTCTAGCAACCGATTATTGGTGCGTCTCGGTGAATGGAGTGAACATGGATATGGTGCAGGCATTTGCTGCCTGGGTGGTGATAAATAACATTAACTTATTTTTTTCCGCTATTACTTGGACATTATTGGTTCAGTTTAACTAATTTTTTCGTTCGTTTTTTCAATACAGGATATGGATGGCCTCACGAGAGTGGTAAGGACGCAAGGCCTAATGATATTCTGCATCGGTTAAGGCTGCAGCAAGCAAAAACTTCAAACTGTAATATCCCAACTTTTTGACTAACTATGTTATGATGTCATGTTGGGTTACAGCCCCAATATGTGTGATTTATTATGTTTGACATAGCATTAGTATGTTTGATTTATGTCCTTTATGAGTTGATGTATTGGGCATGGACCCTGATTTGTTTCATTGTTGAATATATGCGGGGAAGGAAAGCCAAATGAATAAACTATGTTGTATTTCGAGAAGTGATTACAAAATTATGATATACTGAGATTATCTCTTTTGTTACATTATACTGTGCAGAGCATGATTTACATGGTTGATTAGTTAGTGTGTTGAGCATGGACTCAGGAACACACAAAAGACCTATATACTGGGCCTAAGCCCCGATGTATTTACAGAATTCTATTTCGTACTGGGCCTAAGCCCCGATGTACGTTGAGTGTTGGGCATGAGCCCTAGAGCACTCCAAGCTTGAAAGAAATGATTACCGGATTCGAGGACATTTAATTATCCTAGATGTGCCTCACAACCACATTCTAGCCCTAGTGTTGAGCAGAGGTTCTAGAATTGCGCTAGCGTAATGCCCATGTGAGAGTGTTGAGTTGAAAGGCTATGAAGAGCACTCGGGGTTACTACTTCTCAAGTGTTGAGTCAAAGAGGACTCTGAATAGCACGTGCATGTCTTATCACAACTATTTCGACTTGATTAAATAAATCTTATTATCATCGTCTATTACGGGAACTACCATGTTAAAACAAGGGAATTTGACATGCAAAGGGAGAGACTAGAGTTGCCTTTACCGGCTTACTGAAACCGTCCAAAGAAGTGGACCCTTTCCTTAAAAAGAACTAAAAGAAGCATCTTGTGAAACAAAATGCTTAAGACCACCAGTAGTATTATTATTTAGGAGCTTCAATAATAATTATACATTGGTTAAATATTATTTATATATTCTTTTATAAATGTTTACACTTTATAGATATATATTTATGCATGAGTGGGCTGCCACTTACTAAATATTAATTATTTATATTTAGATGGTATTATAAATTATAAATTGTATATTATTATTATTATGAAAATATCTAAAAGATTAAAAACACTTTAATCAAACAGGTTGAGAAGTCCTAGTTCGCAAGATAACTAGCAGTTAAATAGACAAGTATTGTTTTTATAAATTAAATTATATTAAAGAAACCAGTAATTTCCAATAGTCATAATTCAAGATTTGTCCCACTTAAGGAGGACAGACCCCAAAGATTGGGGATCTTTTTCTTTTGGTATTATCGTGCCAAGAAGAACTCTCCGCTCCAGAAGTGAACTCTATTCATAATTTTTCCAGATTTGAACCAATTATCATCTAAGGCCTCTACTTCTCAGTTTGCATGTCAGAACCAGCTCGGGGGGATTCATACTGAACCATGAACAGTTGTAGAATCATGGTTGGGAGGAATGCGGTAGTCCCAAAGTCATCCCATCCAAGATCAATTCAGGTCAGCTAAGAGTCAGTAGTTTCCCTAACCAGTTGGCTGAGTGTGCAGGTCAGTATCAGCAAGAACAAGTTACTAGGATCAATAGGGTATCATCAGTAGGACAAACTACAGAGAATCGACAGGTATGATTATTTATAAAACCCTCCTATGTTTTATATTCCTCTTATAAATGCAATGTTCTTAAAACAAGTCTTCCAGCATCGAATGGCATTCCCAGCAGGACTAGCCAGCTAGTCTTTGCTGGTCATTTATATCGCTTAGATGGCTAGAATAGGAAAATCGTGATTTGAAGTCAGAAGAATATTCATAACATTTTATTTCACCTATGATAGTATTCTAATTCACTTATGATAGTATTTATTTCACTTATCTAAAACCCTTGTGTTAATTCCTCAACAAAATCACCTAGCTACAGAAATCAAACCACAATAGAAATCGTTGAACAACATGTCAACCATTTGAAATCCCAACGATACAAACCACAGTAAGAGATAACGCAGACATCATTGTTTAAAATCGATTTATATTTAGTTTCATTTCTCTACCCGATCTAGTTTTGTTTTCTTCTTAAACCATACAGACCATAATTTAAACCAAACATCTCATGTATGACAGAGATTGTATTTAGAATGTTGTTCATTTACATTTTTCATACCCACTTCATCATAAACCCTACGCTAATCATTTCGACAGACCAATCATAAATAGAAACAAGAAAAACACAATTCGTATGACCACCATGAAGATGTCTATGGAAAGATAGGACCAGGGTCAATTCCCACGGACTTCACAAGGAGTCAAATTGTATAATTATTGCCTACAGGAAACAAGTCTATATATAAAAAAAAACAAAATGTTGCGTATAGGCTTGAAACCGTTGCTAGGCAAGCAATCATTCTACCCACGCAACTAGCAGGCAAACGAGACATTTTCATTTACAATCAACCCACATTACAACAACAGAGGCGTAGAAAACTTCGTTGATGTCTTATAGATACGCACAGGCAATACATTGTTCACACATAAACCCTGTAGCAATATTCAAAACAAATAACAAGTGCCATTGAAAACAACATACGAACCACGGCCTTAATTACAAGCGAAAAGGCACCAATGACCCTTTATAAATGTCTGCATTGACGGAACAGTAGTTTACAAAAATACCCAGGAAACCCATAACCTTAGAACTCTTAAAGTTTCAGCTCAAATGCTTAAATACACATAGGAAACAGAGAAATGTAGCATTCGAAATCATTATAACTATACAGGAGTAATATATAATGAAAGAGCATTTATTCTAATTACAAGATTTTCGCAGAACCAAATAATTGGTGAAACCCAGCTGATACATATTACAGTCCTCGTATTCATCCAGCTAGTTAAATTACATCAAAACCCCATTCTGTCAGGTCTATCCAAGTAGACAACTATTTTAGGCCTCCCCAAAGTGAATCAGTAAGCCAATGGCTTATGGGGGTCTCACACTAAAACACCACGACAAACGCATACAAACAACACGAGAGTTGTAGGAGATAGGGCAGGCATGGGAAGCCAGATTTACCAGTACCCTAGTCACACCCACAACATTATAAACCTTCGCAGCTCCCACACCAAAGCGTGTATCACCTGTCACGAACAACATACAGCATTACTCAGCTCAAATATACATTTTTAGCTCAAAGGAATCAGAAATTGTCAATAACTGATAGGGTTTAATTTCTTTACCTGTAAGAAGTATGGCCACCCTACGCCATGATCTATAGCAACAGTCACTAAGCGTGCTGACCAGGAGCAGAGCTCGAGTCAGTACACCCCACCACCATCCAACAACGAAAGCGCAGAGCCATAAACAAACAACAAGTTGAATATAGAGACTACAGATCAAAAATCCCAAATCGACATCCAAACCCTTATGACAGGCTGTACTCCACAAGCTACTAAATGCATTAAAGTTTTCACCAACTTCCATCTAAGTGGAGGTCCAATAATTCACACTTCCTATAGCGAAGTCGTAGATTTCCGCCATGATTTAAATTACAAAAGGGCTCGATTTATATACATAAACTTTGCAAAGTATGACCAATCCACATTTGGTTTGCTTTACCAAGAACTAATAGTTGTAAACCCCACTTTGGGAAAAATTTGAATTAAGAACTCCCATGACAATGGAATATTAATAACTTATCATACACCGGTGGAATAGGACCAATAGTGGGATAAGAACCATCCATTTAGAGATCTTACTCGTAGAGTCGAGATACCTGCAAATACAAGAGTACATGATGGCATTAACATTATGCTAAGTAAGTCCGGCAACCCCTACAATTGCCTATACCTCCTGGAAACCCTGCCGAGGTATGTAATTACCTGTCTGGGAGTATTATGGAATCCCCAATGTGAAAAACATACCGTCATCAAAGTAGATCAGCACCTGAAGGTGTCATTAGACATACATAATTAAAATCACATGATATTTCAAACAGTAGCTAGTGTTATTTTCTACCTATTAAACCCACTTTTGCAAACCACAATGAAAACATGATCTCATTTTATTTTCACACCACTTCCGCAAATTCTATACTTACACTTAGAAGAGGCTATGTAAAACAGATAGGCTTAGACGTACGTTGCAGCATACAAGTATGATTGTTTCTAACATTATTACGTTTAATGTGCGCCTTTTCTATTATAAACTAACGATTTTTGCAGGCAGGAAATTTTTTTAATTTTCTTGTTATTTTTGGGACATTACAAGTGGTATCAGAGCGAGTTACAAATACTAAGTGACCTATTGGGCTCACTACCAAACACAGCTGCAGAAACAAGAAAGTGTTTAAATTATTGTATTATGTTTTTATGAAGAGAATTAACCAACACATTGTTTTCCAATAGACATATACTTATATAAATTTTAGGTGCAAATAGTAGCAGAAAAATGAGTGCAGAACAAGGAAGCGGTATACGAGGCAACCTAAATTCCCCACCATGAGAGCAAGAAATTGTGGTGGAGCTCAACTCAGATTTAGATAAATCCATGCAGCAACTACAGGCATAATTCCAGAGTTTCAGGGATGAAAATATGCAAGAAAGAAGGGAACAGCGGGCTATAAATGAGGCCTTACTCCAAAGCCTAACAGGGGTAAAACCCCATGGACAGCCTACTCTTTCTGTCAACACTCTTAACATGGGGAAAGCAGCCAACTACAAAATAGGAGAATAGGAAGATCATAAATCAGAACCATTGGAAGAGGACTGTAAGAGCTCTTCCAATGACAATGGCTCCCCACCTCCTTGCAAGAGAAGAAGGAAGAGTGATGACAACTTACAAGGAGAGTTCATAAAGATAAGAACCCCAACATATGATAGAGAAGTTAACTCGGGGGAAAAAGATGAAGAATGGTTGCTAGGGATGAACAAATATTTTAAGGTTCATAATTATTCCAGCGAAATGCAAGCCCAACTAGCCATATACAACCTAAAAGGAAAAGCTGTCAGATGGTGGTGGGACCTAAAGCACATTAAGGGATAAGAGCTGCGAGACATAAGCTGGGACACTTTCAGAAGAATCTTTCAGGAAAAATACATGTCTGAAAGATTCTTCGACAAAAAGATAAAAGAATTTCATGAGCTGAAAATGGGTTCCCTGACTATGGAAGCTTTCATAAATCGGTTCTTAGACTTGCTGCACTATGTGCCTTACATTAAGGACGAGAAGGTGAAAATCCAGCAGTTCTTGGGTGGGATGCCACCAAACTTTAGAGAGAAGATAGAATTCGACATGCCCAAGACCCTTGACATAACCCTACATAAAGCCAGGATGTGCTATGAGCACGGCTAGCCAAGGAACAACAACATCAACATAAATAGGGACATATTCAAGACCTTCTTAGACAACCGTAGGCTGGGTTTTAGACCCCCACCATTCCAGAAACATAAAAACAATTTCCCACCCAGCAGAGGTTTTAGCCGACCCCAAGCTCGACCAAATGCACCCCCACCACCAGCCAACAGGCCAACCTTCAACAAAGGGGCAAAGGCAGTTCCACCAACTGTTTCTTGTTGGAAGTGCCAGGGACCACATTACTATAGAGACTACCCCAAAAAAACAGATGGGACTCTACACAGCCTCCAAGCAGAGCCTACAGTGGGAGACATGGAAAAGACACCTAGGATTTATGCCGCCCTTGATAGCCAGTAGGTAGATCATCAAGCCACCATGGTAGAAATCGAGGGTAAGATATCTAATAATATCATTTCAGTTCTAATAGACCCCAGTGCTTGCCGAAGCTGCATCTCTCCTAGAATAGTAGATTCTTGTAAATTAAACCGAGAGAGTCACAAAGCACCATGGCTGGTACAATTAGCCACCAGTACCAAACAGAAAGTCTTCGAACTAGTTAAGAGTTGTGAGATAGATTTGAATGACTTTCTAACAAGGATAGATTTGAACATCTTACCGCTAGGATCTTATGACATAATAATAGGCATGGATTGGTTGGAAGGACATCATGCCTTATTGGATTGCTTAAATAAGTCAATCCTATGCATAGATAGTCAAGAAAAAGAAAGAACCATCCAAGGTATACCTAAGGAAGTATCAGTACGGCATATATCGGCATTGCAAGCAAAGAAATGCTTAAGAAAGGGTTGTAAACTATTTGCAATCCACCTTCGATCAATAGAAGTCGATAGGGAACAAAAGATCAAGGATTTCCCGATACTAGTAGAATTCAGAGACGTGTTTCCCGAGGAGATACTTGGGTTACCACCCAAGTGGGACTTAGAATTTTCCATAGAACTAACCCCTGAATCTGTACCTGTCTCTAGGACTCCATACTGTATGAGTACACCTGAACTGGTAGAACTCAAGATACAGTTACAAGAACTAATAGACAAGGGTTACATTCGACCGAGTGTGTCTCCCTGGGGAGCACCAATCCTCTTTGTTAAAAAGAAGGATGGCACGATGCGTATGTGCATAGATTACCGCCAACTCAACAAGTTAACCATCAAGAACCGTTATCTACTGCCTAGGATCGATGACTTGTTTGACCAAGTCGGAGGAGCAAAGATCTTCTCGAAGATTGACCTGCGATCCGGATATCACCAGGTGAGAATCCGTGACGAGGACATCAGTAAGACCACGTTTCGCACCCGATATGGCCACTACGAGTTTGTAGTAATGCCTTTTGGTCTAATGAATGCACCCGCCAACTTCATGTGCATGATGAACAACGTTTTCAGTAAGTATCTCGATGAATTTGTTCTAGTCTTCATAGACGATATCCTGATCTATTCCAAGAATGAAGAACACCTCCGAATAGTCCTACGGATACTGCGAGAACATCAGCTATATGCAAAATTTAGCAAGTGTGATTTATATAGACCTCAGATACAGTACTTCAGGCATATCATTTCTGAGAAGGGAATAACGGTTGACCCCGAAAAGATCAAGGCTATCGAAGAATGGCCCACACCTACATGTGTTTTTGACATATGATCATTCCTAGGTTTAGCCGGTTATTATCAAAAGTTCATTGAGAACTTCTCTCAGATTGCTTGCCCCATGACCACATTACAGAAGAAAACCAGACCTGAATGCTAGACAGGCTAGGTGGTTAGCTTTTCTTAGTGAGTATCACTTTGAACTAAAACACATCAAGGGGAAAGAAAACAAGATCGCCGATGCCTTAAGTCGACAAGATCATATGTTATATGAGGTAACCGAAAGTCGGACGGACTCCGACTTACATGCCAGAATTAGAACGGCATGCCAAAATGATAGCTTCTATGTTGAGATCCTTAAAAAGATCCAGGAAGATTGGCTTTTTCAACAACAGAAAGAATACAACATAGATGAATCAGGATTTTTATGGTCAAAGGAGAGACTTTACGTTCCCGAGGGGGGGGACATTAGACCTAACATACTCACCAAATTCCATCGGAGCCCCTATTTAAGACACCCCATATATCAAAAGATGATTTCAGCCGTAAAGAAACACTACTTTTGGCCTAAATTGAAAGCTGACATCGCATTGTTCATCGCGAATTGTCAGGAATGTCAGTTGGTCAAAGCAGAACACCAACACCCCGCCGGACTACTTCAGCCGTTACCCATTCGAGAATGGAAGTGGGAGGTAATAAGAATAGATTTCATTACAGGCCTACCCAAGAGCTAGAAACAAAACGACTCCATCTTCGTAGTAGTATACAAGCTGTCAAAAGCCGCACATTTTATACCAGTAAAATCTACCTAGAAGGTAGTTCACATTGCGGAAATCTTCCTAAAGGAGATTTTTCGATTACACGGGATACCCAAAGCAATTATCTAGGATCGAGATACAAAGTTCACTAGTCACTTTTGGAGAGCACTGTTCTCCGGATTAGAAACACAACTACAGTTTAGTACCACATACCACCCCCAAACCGACGGACAGACGAAACGAGTAAACCAAATCTTGGAGGATATGTTGAGAATGTATGTCATGAACAATCCCACTAAGTGGGAAGGCTACTTACACCTCGCGGAGTTTGCATACAACAACGGGTATCAAACATCAGCCAAAATGAGTCCTTTCGAGGTACTCTACGGTCGAAAGTGTCGAACCCCCATCACCTGGGATAGCCCGGTGGACAGGATTAAGCTAGGGCCAAACTTACTAAAAGACTTGGAACAACTAGTCTCCAAAGTGCAACTGAATTTAAAAGAAGCACAAGACCGCCAAAAGAGTTATGCAGACAAGAAAAGAAAAGACAAGGACTACCAAATCGGTGAACATGTCTTCCTAAGAATAAAAGCGAAACAAAGCTCGTTAAGTTTGGGATGTTGCGGTAAACTAACCCCAAGGTTTTGTGGACCTTTTGAAATACTGGGCAAGAAGGGTCCAGTAGCATATGAGTTAGCCCTACCAGCACATATAAAAGTTCATAATGTTTTTCATGCTTATTTATTAAAGAAATATGTATACAATACTAAACATGTCATCGATTGGTCCTTATTATAGGTGGAGCCCGAAAGGGAGTTCACACCAGAACCACTCCACATTCCGGACAAGAGAGAGGTCTAGCTTAGGAGGAGGACCATTACTTAGTTGAAAGTGCAATGGAGAAACTTTGGACCAGATGAGGTCACTTGGGAGAATGAGGCTACCATGAGAGAGGCATACCCCACCTTGTTTCATGATCTCATTTATAGTCCCTAGGAAACACTGGGACGGTGTTGTTCTAAGCGGGGAAGGATGTAATATCCCAACTTTTTGACTAACTATGTTATGATGTCATGTTGGGTCACGGCCCCAGTATGTGTGATTTATTATGTTTGACATAGCATTAGTATGTTTGATTTATTTCCTTTATGAGTTGATGTATTGGGCATGGACCTTGATTTGTTTCATTGTTGAATATATGCGGGGCAGGAAAGTTGAATGAATAAACTATGTTGTATTTTGAGAAGTGATTACAAAATTATGATATACTGATATTATCTCTTTTGTTACATTATACTATGCAGAGCATGATTTACATGGTTGATTAGTTAGTGTGTTGAGCGTGGACTCAGGAACACACAAAAGACCTATATACTGGGCCTAAGCCCTGATGTATTTAGAGAATTCTATTTCATACTGGGCCTAAGCCCCGATGTACACTGAGTGTTGGGCATGAGCCCTGGAGCACTCCAAGCTTGAAAGAAATGATTACCGGATTTGAGGACATTTAATTATCCTAGATGTGCCTCACAACCACATTCTAGCCCTAGTGTTGAGCAGAGGCTCTGGAATTGCGCCAGTGTAACGCCCATGTGAGAGTGTTGAGTTGAAAGGCTCTGAAGAGCACTTGGGGTTACTACTTCTCAAGTGTTGAGTCAAAGGGGACTCTAAATAGCACTTGCATGTCTTATCACAACTAATTCGACTTGATTAAATAAATCTTATTATCATCATCTACTGAGGGAACTACCATGTTAAAACGAGGGAATCTGACATGGAAAGGGAGAGAAATGAGGTGCCTTTACCAGCTTAAGACCACCAGTAGTATTATTATTTAGGAGATTCAATAATAATTATACATTGGTTAAATATTACTTATATAATCTTTTATAAATGTTTACACTTTATAGATATATATTTATGCATGATTGGCCTCCCACTTACTAAATATTAATTATTTATATGTAGATGGTATTATAAATTATAAATTGTATATTATTATTACTATGAAAATATCTAAAAGATTAAAAACACTTTAATCAAACAGGTTGAGAAGTCATAGTTCACAAGATAACTAGCAGTTAAATAAACAAGTATTGTTTTTATAAATTAAATTATATTAAAGAAACAAGTAATTTCCAACAGTCATAATTCAAGATTTGTCCTACTTAAGGAGGACAGACCCCAAAGATTGGGGATCTTTTTCTTTTGGTATTATTCTTCCAAGAAGAACTCTCTGCTCCAGAAGTGAACTCTGTTCATAATTTTTCCAGATCTGAACGAGTTATCATCTAAGGCCTCTACTTCTCGGTTTGCATGTCAGAACCAGCTCGGGGGGATTCGTACTGAACCAAGAACGGTTGTAGAATCATGGTTGGGAGAAACGTGGTAGTCCCAAAGTCATCCCATCCAAGATCAATTCAGGTCAGCTAAGAGTCAGTAGTTTCCCTAACCAGTTGGTTGAGTGTGCAGGTCAGTATTAGCAAGAACAAGTTATCAGGATCAATAGGGTATCATCAGCAGGAAAAACTACAGAGAATCTATAGGTATGATTATTTATAAAACCCTCCTATGTTTTATATTCCTGTTATAAATGCAATGTTCTTAAATCAAGTCTTCGAGCATCGAATGGCATTCCGAGCAGGACTAGCCAGCTAGTCTTTATTGGTCATTTATATTGCTTAGTTGGCTAGAATAGGCAAATTGTGATTTGAACTCAGAAGAATATTCATAACATTTTATTTCACCTATGATAGTATTCTAATTCACTTATGATAGTATTTATTTCACTTATCTAAAACCCTTGTGTTAATTCCTCAACAAAATCACCTAGCTACAGAAATCAAACCACAACAGAAGTCCCTTAACAACATGTCAACCATTTGAAATACCAATGATACAAACCACAGTAAGAGAAAACGTAGACATCATTGTTTAAAATCAATTTATATTTAGTTTCATTTCTCTGCCCGATCTAGTTTTGTTTTCTTCTTAAACCATACAAACCATAATTTAAACCAAACATCTCAAGTATGATAGAGATCATATTTAGAATGCTGTTCATTTACATTTTTCATACCCACTTCATCATAAACCCTATGCTAATCATTTCGACAGACCAATCATAAATAGAAACAAGAAAAACACAATTCGTATGACCACCACGAAGATGTCTATGGAAAGATAGGACCAGGGTCAATTCCCACGGACTTCACAAGGAGTCAAATCGTATAAGTATTGCCTACACTAAACAAGTCTATATATAAAAAAAACCAAAAACGTTGAGTATAGTCTTGAAACCCTTGCCAGGCAAGCAATCATTCTACGCACGCAACCAACAGGCAAACGAGACATTTTCATTTACAATCTACCCACATTACAGTAACAGAGGCGCAGCAAACTTCGTTGATGTCTTATATATATACCCACAGGCAATACATTGTTCACACATAAACCCTGTAGCAATATTCAAAACAAATAACAAGTGCCATTGAAAAGAACATACGAACCACAGCCTTAATTACAAGCAAAAAGGCACCAACGACCCTTTATAAATGCCTGCATTGATGGAACAGTAGTTTACAAAAATACCTAGGAAACCCATAACCTTAGAACTCTTAAAGTTTCAGCTCAAATGCTTAAATACACACAGGAAACAGAGAAATGTAGCATTCAAAATCATTATAACTATACAGGAGTAGTATCTCATAAAAGAGTATTTATTCTAATTACAAGATTTTCGCAAAACCGAATAACCGGTGAAACCCAGCTGATACATATTACAGTCCTCGTATTCATCCAGCTAGTTAAATTACATCAAACCTCATTCTGTCAGTTCTAGCCGAGTAGACGACTATTTTAGGCCTCGCCAAAGTGAATCAGTAAGCCAATGGCTTATGCGGGTCTCACACAAAAACACCAGGCCAAACGCATACAAACAACACTAGAGTTGCAGGCTATAGGGCACGCATGGGAAGCCACACTTACTAGTGCCCTAGTCATGCCCACAACATCATAAACCTTCGCAGCTCCCACACCAAAGCGTGTATCACCTGTCACGAACAACATATAGCATTACTCAGCTCAAATATACATTTTCAGCTCAAAGGAATTAGAAATTGTCAATAACTGATAGGGTTTAATTTCTTTACCTGTAAGAAGCATGGCCACCCTATGCCATGATCGATAGCAACAGTCACTAAGCGTGCTGACAACGAGCAGAGCTCGGGTCAGTACACCCCACCACCATCCAACAACGAAAGCACATAGCCATAAACAAACAACAAGTCGAATACAGAGACTACAGATCAAAAATGCCAAATCGACATCCAAACCCTTATGACAGGCTGTACTCCACAAGCTAGTAAACGCATTAAAGTTTTCACCAACTTCCATCTAAGTGGAGGTCCAATAATTCGCACTTCCTACAGTGAAGTCGTAGATTTCCACCATGATTTAAATTACAAAAGGGCTCGATTTATATACATAAACTTTGCAAAGTATGACCAATCCACATTTGGTTTGCTTTACCAAGAACTAATAGTTGTAAACCCCACTTTGGGAAACATTCGAATTAAGAACTCCCATGACAATGGAATATTAATAACTTATCATACACCGGTGGAATAGGACCAATAGTGGGATAAGAACCATCCATTTAGAGATCTTACTCATAGAGTCGAGATACCTGCAAATACAAGAGTACATGATGGCATTAGCATTATGCTAAGTCCAGCAACCCCTACAATTGCCCATACCTCTCGGCAACCTGTTGAGGTATGTAATTACTTGTCCGGGATTATTATGGAATCTCCAATGTGAAAAACATACCATCATCAAAGTAGATCATCACCTGAAGGTGTCATTAGACATACATAATTAAAATCACATGATATTTCAAACAGTAGCTAGTGTTATTTTCTACCTATTAAACCCACTTTTGCAAACCACAATGAAAACAGGATCTCATTTTATTTCCACACCGCTTCCTCAAATTCTATACTTACACTTAGAAAAGGCTATGTAAAACAGATAGACTTAGACGAACATTGCAGCATACAAGTATGATTGTTTCTAACATTATTACGTTGCGCCTTTTCTATTATAAACTAACGATTTTCGCAGACAGGAATTTTTTTTAATTTTCTTGTTATTTTTGGGACATTACACAAACCCCGCGGATCATAGTCAAGAAAGCAATTTAACATTGAATCCGCTCGAGGACGCACCCCCTGAATCCTCAAACCCCGCGGATCATAGTCTAGAAAGCAATTTAGCGTCAGATCCGCTCAAGGACGCACCGGCTGATGATCTGCAGCGGCAAAAACTTGAACTACTTCGAAGGCTTCAACAGCAAGCCCTGGATCATAGTCAAGAAAGCATTTTAAGGTTGAATCCGCTCAAGGATGCACCCCCTGGATCATAGTCTAGAAAGCAATTTAGCGTCGGATCCGCTCAAGGACGCACCGGTTGATAATCTGCAGCGGCAAAGGCGTGAACAGCAACAGAAGTTGATGAAAGAACTACTTTGTGCTTCCGCTGCGATGGCTCCATTTTGATTTTTCTCGGAAAGTTTTGCTTTCTACGACGAGCCACGTAAACGTAATAGTGGGCTGATATTGGCCAGAACTTGATATATGTTGGAATCCTAATAAATTATTAGTATTATCTGATTACATGCAGCGTACTTAGTTGGCTACTGTGTTGTTTTTATGTTATGAGAAAATAGTGAGCATATGGTGTTTCTGCTTAATATTTCGATTAGTTTATGGTAATCATTATTCATTGTATTCATTATCTTTTGCAATGTCAGAATGATGGATATTTCAATTTTAGCAGTTTTAACATGTTTTAATTATTATGTAATTTGATGCATATGGTTGTGGTATAGTTTTCTAGTATTGATTTTATAAAAAATATTATTATGTTTTTTATATAATTTTTAAATTTGTTTGTTTAAAAAATTATAAAAGAATATATAAAAAAATGGGAAAGAAAGTAGATGTAATGAAGTGAAAATGGAGTAATGGAACAAATATTATGAAAAGCTTGTTCTTTGGTTTTCTTTGAATCATGTAAGGGTGGTTGAATTAAAGTTTTTATGAAATATGTTGTTAATTCATTTGAAATCTTTTGGTTTGATTTTAAAATTTATCTTTCAAAGGATTGTAATTTTGTTACATTTCTAATTTTTCATGGTTGTTAGGAAAAATAAAGTTGTATTTTGATTTCCTTTGCTTAGCTATCATATGTGGAAATTTTGACATTAAAAAAATCTTGTCTCCTCTAAACCCTTAATTTTATGAATAAGTTAAATTTTAATTTGACTTAGAGACTCAATGATTCTTTGTTAATTCTTAAGGTTCTTTGTTAATTCATAAGTGTGTAGTTGTGATATATTTATGTATATATTTCTCTAAAATATATATCACAATATTATCTTATTCTATCTAGCTTAATGTCAGTGCAAAACATTTACTTTTCACCTATTATGATGGGGTTATTGACTAATTATGCTACTGGATATTTATGTGTTCTTGGCTTGTTTCACAATAATTTGCTTTTCATTGTATATGTATCAAGACATATATTGCCAGACTTCGCTCCATATCCCACAATATTCCAGCCTAAGTATAAAACTCTTGGATCCTCGTCTCAATCTCGGGCCTCATCTCCTCTGGCATCGAGCCTTTGAGATGGTTCCCTCCCTATAGATCCATGAGTTATTTTTTCCCACCAACTCATCATATCTCTCAGGATACTCACAAATCTCTTATGCCTTCTGTGGATTCATGGTGGAAGAACCTGTAAGTTCACACCTCTCCATTCCTTGTGTGTATGTGGAGACTAATTTATGATTGCGTGGGAGCTTTGGGAGCTTCGTGATCTCTGAATATGAACAACCTCGAATCTATTTGTGTTATATGAAAGTGTTACATGGGCGTATTCCAACCTCATCTGAGAACTACCTCTCCTCCTATCCTTTGGTGCGTTGAGGTCATACACACCCACCTATTGAAATAAGAATTCTAAATTGAACTAGCCAGCATTATTGAGAAATCGCCTTTAGACATAGAGCCTTATTGTTTCCTTGTTGCGTTAGTTGTTGTTGTTGCTTCCAGTGAATTGAACCACTGAATCCTCATGCACAAAAGAATTGGGCATTTCTTCATGAGTCTGTGCCAACTTATTATATTACTATTGTTCTGAGCATTCTCCTCCTAGGTAGAAGAATTATGTGTAACCCTAGCGATTTGTGGGAGGAGCTTTTTGGGAATATATTATTGATGATTGTGAATTGATGCATTGAAGAGCTGCATATTGCAATTGAAGCCGAAGAGTCGAAGCCTGGTGCATTGGTAAAATTATCGTGGTGCATTATTGCTTGTTTGGCATCATTGCCTACCACCGTGCGTTATTTTTTAATATATGTAGGTTGCAACGTCCTACCCACGGCCTACTCCATACGCCTCCATTGTAAGTGATATGTTGAATGAAATGTACTTGTTGCGTGAATAACATCTACAGCGTGAAGAACATTTTCCCACATGGACTCAAAAACTGCGTACCATTGATGCATTGAACTCTGAAGAGCGCTCCATTTCCAGATTCTAGAGCCATTATTGCGAGGAGTATTGCATCAGAAGGTTGCGACCAGCATGGTATTAAATTCACGTCATTAAATTATTGCTATGATTGTATATTTACAATTGTATTTGCTTTAAAGAAGTTGCATAGTTCAAGAAAACCGTATTTTTCTTTAAAAGAGGACGTCAGATCAGAAGTAATGCGATCTGCAACATAGAAATAGTGATACCACCTGCACTCATTCTTGTGAAATTGCACCAGTGAAATCAATTGCATTTTCCAGTTTATTTCTTCAAGAGTATTTGGAAGGGATAGGCCGTCATGCCCATGGTATTGGCATAGGTGTATGAGGTGCCCAATTTTTTTGCCTATAAAATTCTTGAAGTGGATGCCCAAATCAGAGTTTCCATCAACTATTATGTGTAAAATTCTAACAAGTGGTTGACACTCCTTCACAATTTTGAATGTGACATGCTTGAAGTAGCATTAAATCATGAATTGAAAAACAAGGAATCCACATAGTAGCTAGAAGGATTGCCAAGCTATTACCTCTATATTGACTTTGTAAATCTATGAGTTGTTGTGCGTTGAAATTCTACCAAAATGTAGAGTTTCATTGTGGAGTGTTACTCATTACATAGTGGTGGGGTGAAAGAGGTATACTTTCTTTTGGAATACTTCTTCTTCATTGGAGACATGGAATACCGAATTCAAGTTTATTTCTTTGTTATTTTTAATCACACTATTTAACTTTTCGAGGGTCATTTCACTTTTATCAAAGCTACCTTAAATATATATTTTATATTAAAATAAATTTATGAAGACTAAGTTCAATGTAGTGTTTTCACCCAAAATAAGGAAAGAAAATTAAATACACAATGCCAACTAAAACTTATTGGATCATGTATTACCTATAATATGGATGGTTAGATATGATATTAGTTATTATTATATTTAATTATTTTGATGGTTATTATAAAATATTAATTATAATATAATATTATTATCTATTAGTTATAATATTAATTACTATTACTATTGTATATTGGTCATGTATTATCTAAAAGATGGGTGGGTATATTAGTTATGATATTAGTTAAAAGTTTTTTTTCCAACGAAAAATCACCTTCCTGCTATTCCGAAGAATCAAGGAAAGCTTGAAATACTATCATTACAATAGGGCTCAACAAGAGCATCATGTCACTTACAAAAATTGAACCTGGGTGGGGAGGGCAACATTCTTTCCTCCCAACCACCCAAGCTACAACCAATGGACTATATTAGTTAAAAGTTATTAGATCGAGCTTTTGATAATTATTATAAAATATTAATTATAATATAATATTATTATATTTTTTTTCGGTTGAAAAATATTATTATATTTTTTCAGCGAATAATATAATATTATTATATATTAATTGTAATATTAATTACTATTACTATTATATATTGGTCACTTATTATCTAAAAGATGGATGGATATATTAGTTAAAAGTTATTGGACAAAATTTTTATTTTTATTATAAAATATTAATTATAATATAATATTATTATAAATTAATTATAATATTAATTACTATTACTATTGTCAAATATTACCTAAAAGATTGATGGGTATGTTAGGTATGATATTAGTTAAAAGTTATTGAACCTGAAGTTATTATAAAATATTAATTATAATATAATATTATTATATATTAGCTGTAATATTAATTACTATTACTATTATATATTGGTCACGTATTATCTAAAAGATGTATGGGTATATTAATTATAATATAATATTATTATATATTAATTACTACTACTATGGTCAAATATTAGGTAAAAAATTCACGGGTATGTTAGGTATGATATTAGTTAAAAATTATTGGACCTAACCTTAGAGGGTTATTATAAAATATTAATTATGATATAATAGTATTATATATTAGTTATAATATTAATTATTATTACCCGTCAAATATTACCTAACAAATTGATGGGTATATTATTTATGATATTATTTACTATTATATGTTATATATTAGTTATGATAATAATAAAGGTTATTTGACCCAATAATGTTATTATATATTAGTTATAATATTAATTATTATTACTATTATATATATTATCTATGGATCACCTATTACCTAAAATAAGTTAGCATATTAATTCATTATCAATATTCAAGATAATTTTGGGCACGCAGTGGGCAGACAAATTATATTATTAAAAAAGTCCACTTATCCCCAAATTTTATAATAATTTGTTTTTAAGAGGTGCTCGTGTTTTGAATTTTAAAGCATTTTGATTCGCTAATACATGATGACATAAAATTTGAATTAGGGTTTAAAGGCTAATTTTTCATCCAAATTTCCTCTAATAGTACAAGGCAACTAGTATTTCAAGATTATGTTTTATAGAATTGAACCACAAGCCCCCTCTAGAAGCTTTAGCAAAAAATTTCAATGTTTTTGGAGATTTTTTACTCAAGGGTTATTAGAGTTCATAATGCACTAAATCCCCATCGTTGGCATACATCGAATGTGATACCATCACTTGAGTTTGACCTTTGAATTCTACTCTTTAACTATAAAGAAAGCCACATGTCTTTGAAATTTACCATGTGTGAGAGATAAATACAACAGAACAAAAGTTTTGTGACAAAACAGGAGATGCCTCTAGTTCCATGACTTGATATAGGATTCATTAATATTGCTTGCTCCCCTACTTCATCATGTTGTTATACATCTTGAGAGATAGCATCGCTCAAGCTTGAAGTCACCATCATTTTCCTTTTTGGAACTCCTACTCATCCAAGGTTAAAAGGGTAGCTAATTCTTAGTTTACTCACTCCTTGTTGTGTCTTATTCGCTGACATATGTTTTGACACCAAAATTATCTCCTCTATGATATAACATAGCATTAGAGCCACAACAATGATTTTTTTTATTCTAGAGATATATGCACAGAGATACATATGATATTGAAGTAGAGATAGTTATTTGAAAAAGAATGAGAATTTATCTATAGAGATAGGGTGTGCATTTACTCTTTGCTTGAGAGTGCTTCCCATGACATGTAGAGAAGAGACGACTTAATGTTATTACAGAGACCTTGATGATTGTGAGGAGAAACTAGAAGCATAAATTTGGTGGTAGAGGCCTTGACAGCAATCTAGGTATAACATTCCTTCTTCAATTCAGCTTCAAATTTTGCAGTTGTAAACAATAATTTTCAAGTTTTCATTTAAAGTAAGTTGAATTGAGAAAATTGTAATTGGGTGCATTATCGGTTGATCCTCACACTCATTATTTTTCTAAGTCAAGTACTTCAAGTGTTGAATTTGGTTGTAAAAGGGTAGAGTTGTAAAAATCCCTTCTCCATTTGAGTGAATCTTTTTAATCACATGGCTAGATAAAATAGTTTGGTAGAGTTACTGAACACTGTACTTCTCTCCTTTATTGACAAAACTATCATTTTCGATGAGACTATCCTCACTCACATTTGGAATTGTGTGCAAGAGTCAGAAGACACACATGAGTTTTGTTGGAATTGATTTAATACTAGGTGGGGGGGTGAATCAGTATTAGTGTATTTATAAACCATTTTAACTTCTTTAATAGATTATTCCGAACTTAATATTTATCATCAATTATGCATCCATCACAAGTAAAGAAATCGTTTGCATCTGCATAAATAAAAGAACAATGAACACACCGAATATTTACGTGGAAACCCAAATGGGAGAAAACCACAAAATGCTCTTTTATAATGAAAAATATTACATTTGAGGAAGCACTGACTTTGTGTGTTTACCAGTACCAACTGGAAGGAGGCACCGACCCCCTGGTTTTACAACCACCGACCTGAAGGAAGCACAAACTCCCTGTGTTCTCCAGCACCAACTGGAAGGAGGCTACAACCCCCTACTCCTTTCCTTGTCCTACCACCGAGATATAAAAAATAAGATATTTCATTTATGTATTTCTTATGTGTGCACACTATAGACATTCTAATGTTTGTTCTGCTATGTGCAGCTTATGTATGCAGTTGTATTTTTGTCACTTCACTATAGACATAGTACTAGTTTCAAGGTCAACTGGTGGGGCCTTGGCCTTGAGATCCTCACCTGGCCATTTACAAAATTCATGATTATCTTTACAAGACTAATAACAATAGGGGTTGAATTTGAGGGATGTTACAGCTACTTCAACTGATACTGCATTATGCACCAATATTTACTCTGTCATTTTTCTATTTCACAACTGCACTCTCAATTGATATTGTGCAACAATTGATGACTAGTTATTCTGATGTGGTGCAATAGTATCAAATGGAACTGCACACTTTCTAAGATGTGTCCATTCGGTTTAAGTGCCACATTCTTTCAGAGAATAGAGACTTGCAGTACACCATATGATTCGTCATTTTGGTTTAACACACTTGTCTCAGATCATCCTCATCATGAAGCGCATACTTGATTCTGCTACTACTATTTTTTTGTGCATCTGAAGAGCTTCTTTACTTCACACACTTCAACTTAATTCTCATGCATTAGCTAAAATTCTGCATATCTTCTGATATACTTTAGTTCTTTCTCCGCGCTCCTATCTTAGAACATATGTGAATATCTGCATGATTTTTGCGATACTGTCTGATCCGGATCTTGGGGGCTGAGACCCGGAAGACTTGAATGCCGAGAGAGGAGGAGAAGAGATAGCTTCAAAACTAAAGTGAACAATGAACTAGCTGTGATAAAGACAAAGTAGTGAGATCTAGGCTATGAATAGCATAGATGGACAAATATAGAATAAATATGCCACATGGAGGGGTGAGGCACAAAGAGGGTTCTTTGAGCCTCACCTCTCAAACTATACATAGAAATACACTCAGAACCAATAACCCAATAATAACTTAATAAAATAAGAGAAATGTAGGATAGAAACCAAATGAGTAACTTGTTATTATGAGAAGGCTTGCTAGGCCTTTATATAGCATTATTACAATGTGTCTTGAGGCCATACCATGGGCCAAAACTATGTGCTACCAAATACCATGGATGGGAGAGGGTGGCCTCTCTATTTAATGCTTTTATGGCTTATACATCCGAATTTAGACCATATGCCCCCTAAAATTCGGATCATTCCTACCCCCTTAGAAAATGATGGTCCCCATCATTTCATGCTAAGAAGAGACCCATGATTACAATGTGCTAGTTGCCAATGAAGAGAAGGGTTTTGTATGGTTGACCCATAACTGTGGGTTTGTGGTTGACCCATAACCTTTCACATTAATTTTTTTTTTTTTTTAAAGAAAAATCCAAAAAAAAATGGAATAATCATGACTTTGGGGGTTTTGAACAACCTTCTGCAAATTTATTCATAACTTTTGTTGCAGGTGATGAAATCCAATTCCGTTGAAGACCCATTTGAGCTACTGAATATATGTTTCCGTCAGTATATGGTATATGTTCTGAGGTGGTTCATGGAGTGAGAAAAAGTATGCCGAACTTGAAGGACATGCAGCCACGTTGGTTATAGACATGTGTTGCTTCAAACAATTATATCTCATAAACAAGACAACGAAATGAGATTCTGTGAAATACCCATTTTAGCTGACGGAAAGAGATTTCCAATGAGCTATGGTAGACCTTCTGAAAATCCCTGTAGAGTCTATGGGACTTGTTTGACTGTACGTGTGGCCGCAATGTGTAGAAACATGTGCTACTTCAAACAAGCATACCTCACAAACCGAGAAACGAAATGAAAATCTGTAAAATACCCATTTGAGATGATGGAATGTTTTTGGAAATGAGATAAGATAGATCTGTTAACACCCAAAATAACCTCCTAGGTTGTGGGAGAATGCCACTAAGGGGTAACCACTAACCACTTTAGATATGTGCTACTGACCCAACACAGTCTGGGAGGGTTCTCTCTACAAATCTATGAAAGACTGAAAATATTCAACAAAATTGCAGCCATGAAGGTCACACTGATTTGATAGAAGACTAAAAACACTTAATGATAAACACACAGCCTTCTCATCCAGGATATTCAATCAAAGCATGCATAGAAGGTCAAACTTATGTAGGGACAAATTTGTTTAAAGTTTTGGTGAGATAATCAAAAGAGAAAACCTTGGGAGATGGAGTCAAAACACAGTCACATAAACCAATTTACAGTGCTGCTGCATGAGATATCCAAATAGAGGCAAGGTAGCCACCCATTCACAGTCAAAGAGCTTTTAATTTGATGGTAAGGAAGAAAATAGAAACAGTCCATCGATGTAGAATATGCAATAATGAATTCTACACCAATTTTAGTAGAGGTTGATTGTGAAATTCCTGGAATGAAATGAATAGGGCACAATCAATGTGAATCCCATTCAAATGCTACACTAAACCTAGCATTAAAAAGCATTGACAAAATGAAATAACAGAGAAAGAGACACATATCAAATGGGAAAAGAGAAGAAACAGATTGTAAGAAGGATGACACAGGAATATCAGATTAAATCCAGCTTCAGACACTGCAAATATATTAAAGACAATGTTTCAAAACAAATCAGAGCTCTCCCAGGCCTCAGACCATTAATTTTCCATCCCTTAGTTCTTCTATTACATTGCATTTATAGATTATATGAGCCCTCAAGGTCGATATGCCTCAATGGAGAGTGGTTCCAACTGATTTGGACACCTTCACAGAGAGCTTAACCACTCTGAGAGCCGTTCTTAACAACTTTTTGCCCATTTTGGCAGCGGACTACTGAAAACTGCCTCTCGGTGCCACAACTGTATATCTCAAATGGTTATAGCTGTGTAAAAAATGAAAGACTATTTTGTAGATTGGACCATGCTGAAGAAAAACCTCTTTCAGTTTCCTCAGATTCGCCTCCAGCTGGCCGGTATCTGTTCCGGAAGTTGATGACTCACGTAGAAAACGTGAATTCTGGAAACTTACCCTGTGAAAAAACTTTTGGTTCTCCCAAAACCTGACACCTATGTTAATTCTAAGAGATTTTTTTGTATATGGGCTTGTGCTAGAGAAAAACCTCTCTTGGTTTCCCAAAATTCCTCCCGGTTTGGTGGAAATAATTGATTGAACAAGATGACTAAAACAATCATTTTCGGTGAAAAACCCCAATACCTTCACAGAAAATTTTATTAAGTTTTGATTTTGTCCTTTTATTTGCAATTTAAATTTTGGGATTTGAAAGATCATGTGGTGGGTGTATGAAGTGGTCATGTAGAGCTCCTTGGTGATAGGTTTGAGCTTAGCACAATTATGGTGCTAACAACTGGCTCCAACTGGGGGATGCTATCCTCCCTGTGAGGTAGCAAAGAACACCGTAGACTAGTGCCTGATCCATTGGGAAGCTCCCAAATTTGAACTACAAACTAGAATCCAGCTTGATACCTGTGACCTATAGCCTCTTTTGATCCTACAAATGAACTCATATTGCACTAAGAGTAGCCTCTTCCACTGAAAACAAATAAAAATGTAATCCCTTCGAATGAGCAACGTCTCCAATCTCTACACCAATGTCATCAAGGATCTAGTAAACTGCTCTCTCCTTGGTGATGCTTTTCTCTGTATATCTGGGAAACATTCTCATACACAACTCTGCATCTGGCACTTGCAATGCTTCCTTTGATAGCTTTCGTCTGTTTGAAGGCACACTTTCAGGAATAGCAGTAGCAAGTGTTGAGAACCTAGTTTCAGAGATATATTCAAACTGTGGAGCTAGGTCATGATCTATATCATTAGTGCATGGTAACTTGTACCGATAGCAGCTCCAGATCGCTTATACTCTACACAATTTCATACATGCATAACATTCCATGAATATGAAAGAAACAAAATTTAGGGCCTTTTGCTCCTCACCAAAAACTCGCAAACTGGGAAATTTTATGATGCTTATGAACATGTGCAAGATAAGCACGAGCTTGTTCAATGCCTTCATCATGTCATATGTATGGCCAAGAAAGAAAGTCAAGGTTGTGTGAGGACAAATCGTTAACTCCTCAAGCATTTTTGGCACAACAAACAATCCCTTGATTTTTAGTATTAGCGACTTTGTCATCTCCAATCTTGATACATTTCCTTTAAAGAGGAAATCCGAATGTCATTGCGCAAGTGTGCAGGCCTCATTTCTAATATAATAATTTTTCTTCAATTTTTTAACTCCACAAATGAAAGGTTCGGAATCTTCTGCTCCATCCTGCTTTGACTGATGTTTTTGAGAAACACGAGTGATTTATTTGGGTGTAAAAAATTCCCTTAGCCACCTTATATTACTCTCGTGTGTGGCTTCTACATTGGCGCCCTTTATCTGTCCTCTTCTTCTCTTAACCACTCTCTCTACTTGTTTACACCTTAATATGCAATATTACACAACCTTCTCGATTTCGCAGATTGAGCTTCCCTTCTCTTTGAGAAAACCCTCTCTTGGTTTCCCAAAATTCCTCCCCGTTTGGCGGAAACAACTGATTGAACAAGATGAACAAAACACTCATTTTCGATGAAAAAGGGCCCCATATCTTCACATAAAATTTCATTAAGTTTTGATTTTTCCCTTTTATTTGCAATTTAAATTTCGGGATTTGAAAGATGATGCGGCAGGTGTATGAATTGGTCATGTAGAGTTCCTTGGTGATGGGTTTGAGCTTAGCATAATTATGGTGCTAACAAGATCCTCTGAAACATCCCGTAGAGTCCAGAAAGTCTCTTTAAAGTTTGTTGAAAATGTTGCAAACCAATGGATGTAGTGGATCCATGTATGGATGTAGCAGATACGGATCCATGTATGGATGTAGTATATCTAGATCCATGTATGGATGTAGTGAATCCATATCAATGTATGGATGTAGTAGATCCAAATCCATGTATGGATGTAGTGAATCCATGTATGGATGTAGTAGATCCAGATCCATGTATGGATGTAGTGAATCCAGATCCATGTATGGATGTAGTAGATCCAGATCCATGTATGGCCCAACAAATGGATTCTGATCATACCAAAAGGAAGTTGGTGAGTGCTGCAAATATTTGAACCCGTAGAATGCTTGAAACCCTTGTTCTGATGGAGAGCATACCTGCTCTGATACCACTGATCCGGATCTTGGGAGCTAATAACTAGAAGGCTTGAATGCCGAGAGAGGAGGAGATTAAACATGCAAATCTGTCATAAAATTCACATGAAAAACACTAATCTTGCATGAGAATAAGCATGAACAAAAACATATGAAGTGATTGGGAGGTGAGGCTCAAAGAGGAGCCCCACCTCTGAAACTAATCACCAATAAGTCACTCAGATCTAATTAATCTCACAATGAACAATAGAAAATAAGAGAGAAACCAAATGAGTAACTTGTTATCCTGAGAAGGCTTTCTAGGCCTTTATATAGCATTACTACAATGTGTCTTGAGGCCATACCATGGGACAAAACTATTTGCTACCAAATACCATGGATGGGAGAGGGTGGCCTCTCCATTTAATGATTTTATGGCTTATACATCTGAATTTAGACCATATGCCCCCTAAAATTTGGATCACTGTCATTCAATCATCACGCACTTGCACATCCTTCTTTAATTTTTCCCTTTTGTATTTGTGCAACCGTCACAGCTTCACATCATCATTTTGTGCACCATCAACTATACCATTCCTCTGCTTGTGTACACTTCGATCTTTGCTATATCATTATTGTTCTTGTTCCTCGAGTCCTTGATGCCCCAAATACAAATATGTATCTTCCACTTACAATATCTTCATACTTTCTCTCAAGCTTACTTCAAATCTCCAACTTGCTTCCTTATTTATACATGTCCTGCATGGATTGTAGGTCCACAAGTTGGTTGTGGATTTCCTTCTTCTTTGCTTCATGGTTTATGATTCTGCCACATGTCATATTCTGTGCCACCGATGTGTCATCTCTTGTAGATATTGTGCATACATGGTCCTCAACTTAGTAAGACTTTCACCCCAGTGGTGTAGTCTTGCGCTCTTGATATACCATTGCTTTGTGGTATTTGCACATACATGACCCTTGACTTAGTGGAACTTTAACCCTTGAAGTATCATCACTTGTGGGTCTTGCACACTTGTTGTATCATTGACTATGGAATTTACGCATATTCTGACTTCAACTACTACACCCTTTTTGGAACGTCTATGCACTTCCTTAACTAAAATATTTCTCTGATTGGTTAGACTTGAGTGCTTTCCATGATTTGTACAATTGTTCAAACATTTCTTGTTCCATGCTACTAGCGCACTCTAGAATCTTCTCTTGACTTGCTTGCACCCTTATACCTTTGTCCAACCAATGTTTTGGTGTTTATCTTAAATAAGTGTGACTTGGTGGACTGATCTTTGTGCATGTACCATATGTAGGATACATTCCTTATGTACTTCTTCAAACTAGATATGCATGATGTATTCCTTATGTACTTCTTCAAACTGGATATGCATGATGTACCTCTCGACATAATTCTTCATACTGGATGCAACTCTGGATATACTTCTTCATATTGTAATCCATATACTTCTCCATCTTGCTTGTGCATATACTTCTTCAAAGTGGATTCCATATACTTCTTCAAACTTCCATAGGAATGTTGCATCCAATTTGACAACAATTGACATCAATGACTCAAACTTAATCAGTTGGCATCATGTTAGACATTAGTTGACATCAATAACAACCAAAATTATACAATCTCCCCCTTTGGCATTGATGTCAACACCTTATGAATCTATGCATAATCATCTTCTTTAGGTTGCATGCTTCATATTCTTTTTTCGCAGTACTCCCACTTTGTTTACCCCCCCTGAGTTCTTTGTCAGTTTGAACCTTTGACATCTGTGCGGCATTTTGTTGTCAATGGTTCAATCGCTTTATGTTACTTCTTCACTGACCATGTGCTTCAATATAATTCTTATCGCATTGTTGCATGCTCTTGCTTCTCGTCTTCATGTTATTTCTCCAATGATCTACTTCACCCTCTTCCACAGCTTTGCTGCTACATGCTCTTGATTTTCAACTTCATATTGTTTCTTCTTAGTTGCATTCAGCTTCATATCATGTTCTTCATATTCATGCTTTCATACCCCTTTGACATCAACGGCAAAGAGATGCGATAACTTGCACACTTACAAGTTCTTATTTCTTCTTTCTTGTGCTTCATTTACTACTCACAAAGATGAGTCCCCTTGTCTTCATGCTTTCTTCTGCGTTGACCTTCTCTATAGTTTGCACTTTGTTTTCATTTATGATGTGATTCCCCTATACAGATTCTATATTACTTATGTATCTTGATCTCTTGTTCCTATCACAACACTTCATCATTCTTCGCGTCGGTTTCATGTCATCTGCACTTCATCGAAACCAATCTTTTACTACTTTTGTTGATTTTATTTTGTGTGTGATCCTTCCATCACTCGCATTTACTATGTTGTCATCAAACCTTGTCCCATTTACTGTAATTGCATCCCTTTCCATGAAAACCAAATATTCGCCACATTCCTCATCTATTGTCCAGCTCGACATTAAGGAGGATATGACACTCAGTTCATGTGGAAACAATGAGGTGGTACATTCGTACTTGATATTTTGGGAAACATCATTTTGTCGCATGGAGCAATGAATTGGATTTCCGCTTTTTGTACTTTTTCCCAAATTTATTAATTCAACATTACATTTTGGCACTTACACCCCTTCATCGACTCGCGTGATATTGAATGCACATCTCTTCAACTTAATTTCATCTGCACGAACAACATACATTCAATTCTATAAGAACTCAATGAAAAATTTCTAGATCATCACCTTTTTCACTCTTGTCCTTTTGTGTCGCATTGCTTCATGATTTCTCACCTTTCTTTCCAATGGCTTCCTTCTACTAGAGAATGAATAATTCCCTTGAGATTGTGTGCCTTATTGTTTAGTCATAGCAGTCTATATTTACTCTCTTGAGAGTTTAAATGGGAGTCTGGCAGACCCGAATGGAGGAAATGGAGTTCCAACATTAGTACATTCAGTTGCAGGTGAAATATGGGCATGCTGAAAAAATTAGTCATCTGAGCCGCAGGGTCGACAATGTATATCTGCAATAGAAACATATTATGGACGAACTGTCATCACTTCATTCTGAGCATTCCGGACAACCATCATCTGTAACATCACATCTTCTTCCTATGCACCCAACCTCTGAGTGTACCTCATTGGTTCCAGTGGAATTGGAGCTTTGACTCGCACATCATTTAGACTCAGATCTAGATCTCGAATTGAAGCTATAGAATTAATTTGTGATTCCCAATTTTTCCATCTTCATTCGCTTTCTTGTACTTCATCTTCTTGGCCTCAGCATGGAGCCCCTTCTGATATTCCCTTTGTGGAAGAATCATGCATTTTGTAAAAACATAGATTTTTGAATATAATGCAATATACGATTATGTATCTATGTTTCTGCGGAGACACACGATTTGTACGTTTTCTTCTATTTCCATCACAAGTATGTTCCTCTTGTGTGATACTTTGTATTCTACATGAATCAACAATTAACATAACATAACTTAGAAATTAACTGAATGTGTGCATGTCTATGTTCAACAATAATCTAACATAACCTTTTGCAACTTCAATAGTTTATGCGACAGAAACCTTCTCACCACAATATTTACTAACATACTCCTTGAATTCTAAGATGCATCGTGTTGAATTCAAGGGTCTCATGTAATCTTCTTGGAGATCATCAAGAGGGGCAGCAATTGCTTATTGCTTTAGATGTACTTGGATTGTATGCTTCTTCTGTGCATTTTTTAGGAGATTTCCTTACCCATGTTTTCATGTGTGCACTTCTGTTCCGATTATGTTCTTGAATTCCTTCACTATGTATTCTTGCATTGTGATTGCTATTGCGCAACAAGCTTTTGTTAGGACAATTTACTACTGTTTGAAAATACCGAGCTTATGTCCAAAGCCATCACATGCATAGCATTTCATTTGGAAATAGTTTGCAATATGACCTATGTGATTTCATCTTGCACACTTCAGTCTGTTGATCCTTCTTTGGTTAGTATAATAGGAATATTTGTAATCATTGAAGGAATTGTCATACCTGAAGGACTTTACTTGATTTGGACAATGTGCACTGTTGCAGAACTTCCTTGATGTCTTCTCATAACCAAGTCTAGACTTGTCTTCTGGTATTCTCTGGTCATTCAGAATCTTGTTCAGAATAGATGTGTTTCCTTTGAATTTATTCAACACTACTTCTTCGGATTCTTCCTTGTCACTTCCATATTGTGCGCAAATAGGAACATCACTTGTGATATGCACTTGATTCTTTCCTTTTATCTCAGTCAATTTGTCTTCTAGACGAGATATATCCTTGTCCTTTACCTTAAGTTGACTTGTCAACATCCTATTTTTATGTTCCAATTCTTATAGAGAATTCTTCAACATGGATATTTCTTCTTCAAGTGTCTTGATCTTGTCATAGTTTAGTTCCTCTTCATACTCCATCATCCTTTTACTTTTTTGTCATGATATTCTTGAACCTCTTTTTCTTGCATGACGTATTGTTCAGAATTTGATAGTTTTTCCTGCAAAATTTTACTCTTCTTCTTGAAATTCTTCAGTTCATCTAAAGCGTTGATCAATTCACCTTCCCAATCAACTTCTACAGCCTCTTCTTCTTCATGTTGACTATTAGTTTTGATATATGCAACAGGCTTGGAAGGAGTATTGAAGGACCCACTAAAAAAGTATTTTTCTAGTGATATCAGCTTGATCTATGCAACTGGAGTATTCTTATTAACTAACGAGTTACTCTTCTTTATTTCAGTTTTTCCTTCTTCTTCTTCCATAAATTCCATGAATATTACTTCTTTTGGTTTCCCATCGTAGTCACTTTTTTTAGACATATTGTTGTCTTCCTAAGTATACAGACTCTTCCTATGCTTTGGAACCTTCTTTTTGGTCTTTGGTCTATTCACTGACCTTTGTTAATTAAAACTGGATTCATATTCACTGTCATTGTCTCCATATTCCATGTAAGGACACTTAGATGGAAGCTATCATATTCCTCCACATTTGAAACATTTGAAGGGCAACTTTTTTTTGTACTTACCTCGTCATCTTTTCATATTTCTTACAAAGTTTGACTCCTTGTCATATGATTCATTGCAAGAGTCCTTTTCATGCTCATGCTTAACCTTCCCAGTGCCTTTAAAAGCTACTTCTCTGCTGATGGGATTTTCTTTCTCAATTCTCATCTCATATGCTGCAAGATCCCTTGAAGCTCGTCCTTCTTCAAGTCTACAAGATTTGGTTTGTCTTCTAGCATATAAACGTTTGCATCAAATCTTGAAGACAATGTTCTCAATATATTATGTACAATTGATTCTTCTTCTAGGGTGACTCCCATACTTTTGATAGCATTAACTATCTCATCAACTCACGGGAAGTATGAATAATTTTTCTCTTCATCGTTCATCTTCAAGGATTCATATAACCCATAATAGTTTTCTAGATTTTCCTTCTTTACTTTCTCATAACCTTCATGGATACCCTTGAGCTTGTCACAACCTCCTTGGATGAGGCACAATGCACAACTTTGATCCATTCTATATTTTTCAAACCACATAACAATGCATTTATGGCCCTTGCATTACATTCATGTAGTCTCCTTTCAGTTGGATCGGTTGGTGTAACTGCTAGGACATTGTAACCATCTATAATGGACTACCAAACATATTCTCCTAGAGATTGCAGATAAACTTCCATTCTGGCCTTCAAGAAGGTATAATTGGTGCCATCAAAACTTCGTTGTCTATTGGTGGAGAGACCTTCTTGTTTGTGCATATCTGCACACAGATCTATATTCTAGATGTTAAGTTGTTACTAAAGACACTCGCTCTGATACCAATTGTTGGACTCGATTTAGTATTGAGAGGTGGTGGGATCACTAATAGCGTAGTTATCAACAATTTTAAATTCTTTAACAGATTATTTTGAACTTAATATTGATCATCAATTATGCATCCATCACAATTAAAGCATTCATCCACATATGCGCAAATCAAATAACACGGAACACACAAAATTTTTATTTGGAAACCCAAATGGGATAAAACCATAGAATGCTCTTTTATAATGAAAAATATTACATTCTAGAAGGTACCAACTTCCTGTGTTTACCAGCACCAACTAGAAGGAGGCAACGACCCCCTAGTTCTTTCCTCGTCCTACCACTCAGATATACAAAATAAGATATTTCCTTGTTGTACTTCTTATTGGCTATTTCCTTGTCTATAGCCAAGAATATTTATAATTCATATCAGAGAGTTCATTCACAAGTATTGACACATCTAATAGTTGAGACATATTCTTCTCCTCACACTGTTCCTAACAGGGTGGAATGATGAACAATTAGAAATAATCGAGCAAGAAAAAGCAAGTAGGAACAAGTGAGCCTACATAAGATCTAGACCCTTGATCCTTCCACACTCAGAATTAGAGCCATATTTAGAGCTAGAACCATGACTATCCATTTAGTAGGATATTGCACCATATTCTACTCACCTTTTAGAATGTTCCAGAGAACCTATGAGTAAGAATTGTTTCGAAGTTACATAGTTCGTGGTTAGATTAAAATCACCCACTTATTAGAAGATAGACATCTTCTGCTATCCTTTCATAATGTTCCAGGAACCTCTGATATTTTAAGCCAAGTTCGAAATTTTGTGGTCATCCTTAAACCACCTTCACGGTTCATGATTTTCCAGCTGGTGAGATTAAGAGTTTGTGGTCAGCTTTAAACCACCCATGTAGTAGAAGACATGCTCTTCTGCTATACCCCTTTGGTTGGTGGTCATCCAAAACCACCACTTCAGAGAGCACTTATACTTAGCAGGATAAAGCTTATGTTAACTTGCTTGGCCTAGTCGGATTGTCAAGCCTTTTATTCGTTTCTCTATTCTTGGACTCATATACACCCCTTTGGATTAACGGGGGGATTGTTGGGAACCTAATCCTTAGGGTTTGATATATTCACATGAAATGAAGAGTACGAGTTAGGTGAATATGAAAATTTATGGGGGACTCCAAGAGACCTCTTGGGAATTTGGAACCCAAGAGTCCTTTCTCATTGTATATATATGTATATTTGGATAGTGTTAAAATATAGTGTGCATTCATGCTTATTCATCTTATCTTTCTATTTGTATGTATTTAGTTGTATGTTCAGCCATTCCATCATTTTCCCTAGAGGGAATCTAACACAATATATTGTACGTTGTTGCATAACCTCATGTAGCATAAATTTATGGATTCTCATGCATTCAAGGTATAAAAACTGAATGGGTAAAGGTTCATATCTTTTGACCGAACCTATATGCCCATCTCCAACCATATAGTTTCTCTCATATCTACAATTTTCCCTTCCAAATTTTAATTTATGGTTATGCAAAACATGGTAATTGATAATGGCGATGGGATGAAAACTAAAAGCAAGAATTCTATATATTGTAAAAACTATTGTCCCAAATATATGCATCATGAAGAAAAATGGATGGTAGACTCCAACATATGAGAGAATGGTGGAAAATACAACTAACATAACCTCTGAACATAGAAAATAGGACTCTTACAACAACCATACAAGTATATCCATCCCATGCTTCCACAAGTACATGAGAATTATTTCCTCACCAACCTCACACATGCATTCAATGATTGGATTTAATAGTCTCAAGGAAGTAATTGGATCATTTAAGGGAAATGGAAGCAATTGGGTGAGTTCTAAGGTTGATGCTTTGCAATAGAAGATTTAATATCCCATAGGACGCCTTTCTTCTTCCCCTCTAGTGCTCTTTACAAAACCATATTGGACAATTTTATTATTTTCCAACATAATATTTAGATAACATTCGAATTGGCATGATAATCCAACGAGATGGTTCATAGAGAAATATTTACTTTATACATGTCTATCCTTTCACTAGTTGGGCCTTGGCCGTGAGATCTTTACTAGGAATCCATACTATAATATTTACATCATTTACAAAATTTGATTTAATATATTCCAATCCAAAACCAAGGGTATTACAGGCTCCAAAAAACAATAGAGCCCTTGTAATCTTACTATATTTCCATTGAACTTACTCTCTTTATTGATTTAAATATACTACCATTGAAGACCTCCTAGTAGAGGGATCATATTTTGTTCAATCTATAAAGAATTCACAATGTATAACCTAAATACCTATCAGTAATCAACCCTAGCAATATAATCGTTACATACTAGCAAATAAACATTCCAACACAATCGCTAGAAATACATATAAAAAAAAACAAATAATCCTAAAGACAAGTATGGTAGAGAATCCTAGGAAATCCATATAAACATGATAACTATATATTGGGTTGTAAAACTTGATTTTTGAAACACTGAAAGTTGGTAAGGATCAATACAAACGACTAAATATTCTTTCTTAAAACATAAACAACTCCAATCCCACGATTTGCATCATAAACAAAAGGTCCTCTCGGAGTTACACACCTCTCCTATAGGTGGGCACTGTTAGGATATTTAGACACTTAGGAGTTAGTTAAGATCAACTTGTGTAATATATCTGTTAGGGATAGTGTGTTTCTTTAGTATACATTTGTAAATACTTAATCCGACGGTCACGATATGTTCCCGACATAGAGTGATCCGACGGCTCAACTTTTCTTAGATCAAACCTAACCTTGATCCGTGGCTTAACACTCGATTGGTCCATGATTTCTATTTAAAGAGCATGGAGGGTCATTGTTTAGTTTATCGATTATGAGAAGCTCATTTGTAACTTTCTTTCTTTGCATAATAAATTGTCCCGTAGAAACTATTTGGCCGGGGCCGTGGAGTGTTTCCCTCAAGAGGGTTTAAACCACGTCAAAACATCAGTGTGTTGATCTGTGATCTGTTTATGTGAAGTGGTTTCTCTTGGTGTTCGGTCATTTGGTAGTACCCTATGTACCCGAACATGGTATCAGAGCTTTTATGAAGTGTCGCTTCCGGTTATGATCTAGATCTTGAACTGCTGTTGCCGAAACTCAAAAGGGTTTCTAGTTATGGTATTTATGTGCACTTCTGGGCTGTGGGAGGTGTTCCATTGCGTTCGGAGCATCGTTTCCATTGGGAAATAGTTTTCGTTTAATCGAAAACGGTTCCTGGTTGCTCCAGAAACGCATATTTCATCAGATCTGAAGGTATAATGTTACAGTGACGCATTTTTTTTATTTTCTGTTTAAAAAAAAAAATCTCATATTTTATCATTTTTTTACTATTAGATTTTTTTGGGTTCGGATTGTTGCTTTCCCGTCTACGTATGCTGTTTGTCGTGCACCTTGAGCGATCTCGGCAAATCCGAAACATAAAGGGAAAGGGTTTTTCTCGGCTGCGTATGCTCTTTGCGCGATCTCGGCAAATCAGAAACAGAGAGAAAACGTAGACTTTCTGGGAAAGCTAACAAGATCTAACTCCACAAGTGTGGAAAAGTTTTTTTTGTTTCAATTTGTGGTGTGTTTTGCAAGAAAAAGGGAAAGTAGCAAACCGAGCAAAAAGAGTTAAAAAAACAAAAAAAAACAAAAAACCCCTTTCCTCATTCCCATATTTTACATACCTTTTAATCTAGCTCACTTGGTTCAAAGTTGCTTTATTCCTTAATAGGTCTTGAGTTCAAGTCTTAGGAAGTTACTTTTAAAAGAAAAAGTGCATGCAATTTCTATTTTCAAGTTATTTTATTGTAAAAGTGCATCTCACTTAAATAATAAAAAATAAAAATACAAGTGAGTCACTTAAGTTTTTTTATTGTTGCACTATTTAAAAGTAATATCATTGTAAAAGTGAAATCACTTATTTTACAAAAGTGGTTCACTTAAAGCAACTTTCTTGTAAAGTGATTGTCAAAAGGTTCATCTTGGGAAGAGGGGGGTTCTTTTTTTTTGTTGGACATTCTCTAGCTGCCACGTCACTATTGGGGACATCTTCAACAGTTTCTTTGTTCAAGCATAACTTCATCATACAGAGTCAGTTTTTAGTGCCATTTTTTTTAAACCGCCTATTTTTTTGAGCTCTTCACATCCATACTATTGGTTTTTACTGTTACAGCCATTAATTTACAAATATGGCCGCCCCTTGTGATATTCTACTTAACAGTTCCAACTATTTCTCATGGAAATCTCGTATGGAGGATGTTCTACGAAGTAGGGGACTTTTTAGAATTACCTCAGGGAAAGAAAAAGAACCCACTGATGATGATAAGAAAATAAAATGGGCAAATAGATGTGATGAAGCTCGTGGATTGATTGGGATGTCAATCTCTACTGATTTGCGATTCCACATATCTGGAATTGATGAACCTAACGCTGCTTGGGACAAGTTGGAATCTGTGTTTGGTAAACACAATGAAATTCGAGGTCACCAACTCGAAAATGAGTTGATTTCTTTAAATCTAAGTGACTTTTCATACATTCAAGATTATTTATCTAAGTACAAAACTCTTAAACTCTTATGTGTAGAATGTAAGATTGAGAGGGAAGACAAACAATGCATTTATCATATTCTTTCCAAACTTGGACCTGCATATTCTATTTTTGTATCTACATTTTACTCCATGAAAGCATCCTTGAATGGAGCTAGCTATCAAGAGCCTAGTCTTGAATCCTTTTGTGATTCCTTGATTAGAGAGCAAGATAAACTCATTCATCTTGGAATAATCAACAATGCAGATACATCTTGGAAAGCCTTATTGTCCCAATAGAAAGAAAAGTCCAAGCCTCCCAAGAAATAAAATTTTTGCAATAATAAGTCAAACAAGGGTCCAAAACCTTCTCAGTCAACTCCTTCTTTAAAAAATGAAAAAGGATCTAAGCCAAAAGGCAAGAAGACTGAGCATCATTGTAACTATTGTGGGAAAGATAATCATGATGAATCTAAGTGTTTCAAGAAGATGGCAGCCTTGGAAGCAGCAAGAAAGAAGCACCACATTAGCCTAGATTCGCCTTCAGAATCTGGCTCTCATGGACATGCACTTTGTGCTTCTCGTTATTCTTATAATGCATCTTCTTCTTCTACTTCAAATGAATGGCTCATTGATTCTGGAGCATCTTATCATATGGCTAAGGATCAAGCCATCTTTTCTACTATGCATGAATGTAACACCAAACAAATATTTGTTGGTGATGATAGATCTCTAAGTGTTGTAGGACCTGGAACAGTTCTAGTAGATAATGGTCATTTTAGTGATGTACTATGTTTTCCAAGAATTTCCTGCAATTTGTTATCAGTCTATCAGATCACTCATTCTGGTGAAGGTAAAACTGTGACCTTTACACCTCACCAAGTTTTAATCAAGGATTTTAAAGATCCTCAATAGGTCCTAGCTACCGGAATTGTTGATGATATTACCAGGTTGTACAAGTTTAACAACTTTGGGTCATCACCTTTCCCTTCAGTTTTTGTTGCTCATAGTGATAACTTTAGCAAACTTTGGCATGAGCGATTTGGTCACTTAAATTATCGCTCATTGCAACAACTATGTAAAGACAATATGGTGACAGGTCTTCCGATGGTATCTTGCAAGGATGGTGTTTGCTCCGGTTGTGTACTCAGAAAACATCATCGGGACAGTTTTGACAAACGTGCCTCTTGGCACGCCTCAGTTCCCTTGGAGCTTGTGCATAGTGACTTGTGTGGTCCTCTTCCATATGCTTCCTTTTCTGGTTTCAAATATTTCTTAACTTTCATTGATGATTACACCAGACGTGCTTGGGTTTATTTCCTAAAACTTAAGAGCTAAGTATTTAACATGTTCTTGGCCTACAAGGCCCTTGTGGAAAAACAATCTGGTCATCAAATTATTAAGTTAAGATTTGACAATGGAGGAGAATATGTTAACAATAAGTTCACTACTTTCTGCACTGAACAAGGCATCCAACAACAACAAACTGTTCCATATACACCACAACAAAATGGTGTAGCTGAGCGGAAGAACCGCACTTTAAAAGAAATGGCTAATTGTATGATCCAATCTAAGGGACTAAGTCTTCAATTTTGGGCTGAAGCCATTAATTGTGCAAATTACATAGTTAATCGCACCGCCACTAAAGAATTACAAGGTATAACATCGGAAGAAGCATGGAGTAAAACTAAACCTGATGTAAGTCACTTTCGTGTGTTTGGTAGTGAAGCATTGGCTCACATTCCGGATGAAAAATGGAAAGCATTGCAGCCTAAAAGTGAAAAGTGCATATTTGTTGGATATTCTAAAGATGTAAAAGGTTATAGACTTCTTCAACCACATTCTCATGATATAATCATTAGAAGAGATGTTAAATTTGATGAAAATCTCTTGGCCTGCAAGCCTAACTCGGTGATTGTGCCATCTTTGGCCTGCAAGCCTTATTCGACATTTGTTCCTTCTTCTTCTTCTTCCAACTTTCTTGACAGGTTTCCAACTCCAGTTTCTGATAATGACAATGAGGATGAAAATCCACCTCCGCCTGCTCATGTTCCTCCAGTTGCACCAGCATAAGTGCTTCCTCAATGGGTCCATTCAACATGTGAAGCAGCTGGTGATCTTGCCGGTGATCCTAGAGATCAACGTCGAACACGTTCTCAATTTCAGCAAGCCTCTTCTCTTTTGGCTTAAGTTTCCGAGAATCATGATCCAGAAACGTTTGCAGAAGCTTAAGGGAATCCAGATTGGGATGTAGCCATGGATGAAGAATATCATTCCTTAATGGCGAATGATACTTGGGATCTTGTACCTCTTCCAAAAGGAAGAAAACTTGTCAGATGTAAATGGGTCTACAGAACTAAGTATGCATCAGATGGAAGTGTTGAAATACTTAAGGCAAGGTTAGTTGCCAAAGGTTTTTCCCATGTTGAAGGGATTGACTACAATGAAACCTTTGCTCCCGTCGCAAAAATGAACTCCATCCGCCTTGTTCTTTCCCTTGCAGCCTTACACAACTGGGAAGTCCATCAAATGGATGTCAAGTCTGTCTTCTTACATGGTGATTTACAGGAGGAAAAATACATGGAACAACCTCCTGGCTATGTTCAGAATAACTCTAGCCTTGTCTACCGCCTTAAGAAATCCTTATATGGCCTTAAGCAAGCTCCTAGACCTTGGTATGCCAAAATGGATAACTTTCTCCTTGACACTGGTTTTTCTAGATGCCATTCTGACCCCAATGTCTATACCAAGAAAGTAGGAAACCATCTCATCATACTTGTTGTATATGTTGATGACCTTATTCTTACTGGTAGTGACCCTAAGCTTATAACCCATGTGAAATCCAGTCTTAAACAAAATTTTGAAATGTCAGACTTAGGACATTTGCATTATTTTCTTGGTTTCCAAGTCCTTCAAACCAAAGAAGGAATCTTTCTTTCTTGGTCTAAGTATGCTTGTGACCTTCTTCGTCGCTTTCACATGGAAGATTGTACACTAGCCCCTTCTCCCTTCCAGTCTGGAGTCAAACTTTCTGCCACTTGTACTTCACCTGAAGTCAATGCCACCTTATATCGTCAGCTTGTTGGTAGTCTCTTATACTTGACTCATTCCCGTCTTGACCTTTCCTTTGCCGTTGGTCATGTTGCCCGTTATATGCAGACACCTCATGAAAGTCACTGGAAATCAGCTAAAAGAATACTTCGATATATTCGAGGTACAGTTAAGTTTGGGATTCATTATAGTACAGGGGGGAAACCTTTGTTGGTTGGTTTCACTGATTCAGATTGGGCCGGCGATCCTGATGATCACAAGTCTACTGCAGGTTATGTTTTTAGTCTGGGATCTAGACCTATCACTTGGTCTTGTAAGAAACAACAAGATCTTGCTCTTTCTTCAGCAGAAGCAGAATATCGAGCCGCAGTTAGTGCCAGTAAGGAAGCTTTATGGATTTGATATATCCTTTCAGAGTTTGGATTCGAGCAGCAGCAGCCTACTCCACTTTGGTACGACAATCAAAGTGCCATCAAGTTTGCCAAAGATCCAGTTCTACATCAACGTAGCAAACACATTGAGCTACATATGCACTTCATCAGAAATCTTGTTCATGATCGTGTTTTTGAAGTGCTCTTTTGCCCTACAGATGATCAAGTTGCAGACATCTTCACCAAGTCTCTTACAGAAGCGAAGTTTTCTAAACTTCGATCTATATTAGGAGTTCAGGAACTTGTCATTAAGGGGGCATAGGCTCTAATGCCTCCTTTCTTCTCCTAATAGTGTCACTTTTGTAAATCCTTCAATCCTATCCCAAGTTGTTCTTAAGGGGGGATGTTAGGATATTTAGACACTTAGGACTTATTTAAGATCAACTTGTGTAATATATCCGTTAGGGATAGTGTGTTTCTTTAGTATGCATTTGTAAATACTTAATCCGACGGTCACGATATGTTCTTGACATAGAGTGATTCGACAGCTCAACTTCTCTTAGATCAAACCTAACCTTGATTCGTGGCTTAACACCCGATTGGTCCATGATCTCTATTTAAAGAGCATGGAGGGTCATTGTTTAGTTGATCGATTATGAGAAGCTCATTTGTAACTTTCTTTCTTTGCATAATAAATTGTCCCGTAGAAGCTATTTGGCCGGGGCCGTGGAGTGTTTCCCTCAAGAGGGTTTAAACCACGTCAAAACATCAATGTGTTGATCTGTGATATGTTTATGTGAAGTGTTTGCTCTTGGTGTTCGGTCCTTTGGTAGTACCCTGTGTACCCAAATAGGCACTCTGGATTCCTGAAAACTTACCACAGGGTTAAGAAGGAATTTTTTGGGGAAGGTATTAAATCTGATGTTCAAAGGTTCATGGCCAAATTTTTGGCTTGGAAACATAATAAGGTTGAAACAGTTAAGATAATAGGACTTCTACAACCATTAGACATACCTTTCCAGTGTTGGGAGGAAGTTTTAATGGATTTTATCACATGTCTACCCAAGTCACAAGGAGAGAATGTTATCATGGTGGTTGTTTATAGACTCGCAAAGTATGCAATTTTTTTTGCACTCTCTCACCCTTTTAATGCAAGTACAATAGTTGCATCCTTTATGGAAATAGTTCAGAAGTTACATGGAAATTCGAAGATTATTGTAAGTCATAGAGATCTAGTTTTAACTGGAAAATTTTGGACTGAATTGTTTTCTTGTTTGGGTACCCAATTGGCTCACATTTCATCTGATCATCCTCAATCTGATGGAAAAACTGAGATAGTCAATAAATGTTTGGAAGTCTATATTCATTGCTTTGCATGTGATAACCAAACACAGTGGACTCTGAAATGGTTATCTTTGGCAGAATGGTGGTACAATACTTCCTTCTAGACCTCATAAAAAATGTCTCCATTTATGGCACTTTATGGGTACTAGCCTCCCTCTATCACATCTCCATTAAAAGGAAAATCTAAAGTTCAATCCGTGGAAGATCACTGATAGCACCAATAAGAATTTCTCCAGATACTTAAGGACAACCTAGCCATGTCACAAAATAGGATGAAGCAACAAGTTGATCAACATCGCAATAAAAGGAGTTTCAAAGAAGGGGATTGGGAATTTTTTAGGCTATAACCTTATAAGAAGATGTCCCTCAGGAAACTAAATAATGACAATAAATTAACACCCAAATATTATGGTCCTTATAAAGTGTTACGGAAGATTGGTGACGAAGGAAAATTCATATTGGAACTTGAACAAATCACTAAAAAAAGGACCAAACAGTTACGAAATTGGGCTATTATTGAGTACCTCATCCAGTGGAAGAATATGCCAGTGGAAGATTCCACTTGGGAAGATGATTCCTTCATATAGTAGCATCGAAAAATAACCAAGCGTTGAGGACAACACTTGTCTGAAGGGGAGGGAATTTTAAGCCCTAAATAGGGGCACATTTCCCCCTATAGTGGCATTACATTAGTTTTGATGTCAGCTTTGGTCCATTAGTTGTAATTGTCAGTACTATGGTTATGTCGGCTTGGGTTAGTGAGTTGTAATTGTACCTCTTAATCTCTCATGTATAAAAAGAGACCTTTTCATTTGAGTATCTTGTCTTGTCTTGTCTTGTCTTGTGTACTTAGTACATTGTATAAGGAGGTTTCCCCCTTGAAGAGGCCTTTTATTCATCTATTTTCTTCATTAAATTCATGGAGTAATATTTATGATATGTTTCTTCTCTTTTCATGTTCTTTTTGGAAATTTTTTACATAACACATAACAAATAAAACAACATTGCTTGATGTGGATCCTTGTAAAGAAAAGGAAGGATTACAAAAATAAGTTGTAAATATACTTGTTAGTGGGTTTTCAAGTTGTAAAAATTGATTATAAAAATCACATTTCAAGCTACATATATTGAAACAAATTGTTTAGTATTTTCCTATTTAAATTGAGCAATCCTGTAAATTATTTTCCTAAGCAAGCATTCTTAACAGTGCAATTTCCAGAGGGAAGTGGAGCATTAGATACAACTTTTTCCTAATTATCCATTGTGAAACATTATACTATACATACAATCTATTCTAGAAGCAAGAGAATTGAAGAAGAAGTTATAGAAACTATTGGAGTAGGGAATAATTCAACAAAAAAGCTCACCTTGTGAGTGACCTATCATCAAAGTACCCAAGAAGTATGGGACTCGGAGGATGTGTATTTACTACAAATTTATGAATATGTTCACCCTTAAGAATCAACATGTTATTTCCAGGATCAATTACTAGTTGGATCAATTGCAACATGCTAGGTACTTCACCAAGTTGGATCTCAAATCAGGATACTATCAGGTACAAATGAAAGAATAAGGAACCTAGAATACTACCTTCAAGTCTAGGTAAGGCCTATATAAATATTTATTAATGTGATTTGTTTGCGTAACGAGAAACTAAATTTATGGATTTGATGAATGATTTATTGTGTTCTTATATATATTCATATGTGATAGTGTGCTTAAATGATATAGTGGTTTATAGTGCTACCTACGAAAATAATATTGCACATCTCAAGAAAGTATTAGAGACTCTAAACAAACATCAACTACTATAAAAGATTAAGAAATGTAACTTTGATTCGCAATCTTTGGTGTATTTGGGGTATGGATTGGTGGAGAAGAACTTAATATCAATCCTACAAAGATGAAGGCCATCACCAAGTGGCCAAATCCTACAAATGGCACTAAATTTAGGAGTATTTTGGGGGAAAAAAATACCTTCGGAATTTCAAACCTTCATTTTCATTTGTGGTTGTACCTCTCCATTCCATAATTGCTAGCAATAAGGGTTTCTAGTGGGGAAAGAATCAATAGAAATCCTTTGAAGAGATCAAACAGAATATCAGTTAGGAACAAGTTATAACTTTTCCCATCTTCTGAAATCCTTTCAAATTGGAGCCATGTGCAAATGGATATGATACGGGAGAGATTTTTATGCAAGGAGTAAGGACAATATCATATCATTCCGAAATGTTCCAAGGAGAAGTCCTGAACAACCCTACATATGACAAGGAACACTATTCCTTGGTCCAATATGTTAATAAATTGAATCATGATATAATTTTTAAGGAGACCATCATTCACATTGATCAACAACCACTACAACAAACCCAACACTACAAGTCGATGAAATTTCTACAACAAATCATTCTAATCATCAATTACAAGAAGGGAAGTACAAACAAGTTGGTGGGCATGCTTTCAAGGCCATCTACAACCAAGACCACAAATTTGGGTACTCTTATGCATATGGAAACTTTCACCCACGATGCATACAAGGAGGAATACACAGAAGATGATAACTTGAAGGAGGTATTTTGGAGGCTACGAGGCCTATTCCATGTAGAAGAAAATGACAACAAGGTTAACTATCATCTCCAAGATGGGTTACTCTACAATATGAAGAAAACTATGTGTTCTTGAAGGTGAGAGATGTCAACTTACTGCAGAGGATTACAATTCCAAAATGGTATGCTTATTGTCCTAGAATGCAATAATTTATATCTCATTTTATTATAGGATGCATACATCATTGTACAAACAATCCTATTAATAGGAATAAAGGTCTATGAAAGCTAGTAAACTTATTCCCAGTTAGTTGGTTCTAAAGTCAATGAACATCTAAACAATCATATGTTTCCTTATATTCAATTTTAGTAGTTCCATTTGAGTAGTACTTTCTTATCATGGTAATATATATTTGGATATATAAGATAATTGGCTAGTGGAAGCAATGATGCAATGAAGTGAAGTGGCACCCGTGTAACTATATTTTCCAATTAAGTTTCTAGGTTCATCTAGACATTAGTGAATTTCCGTTTGTGGGTTGTTATGGTTTGGGTTTGGATGATGGTTTTGAGCCATTGTGGTGGAATAAAAAAATTATATATATATATATATATATATATATATATATATATATATATATATATATATATATATATAAACTGACATTTCAAATTAAATCTACATGGAAATGAAAGCTTCTCTATGCAAAGTGCCTAGTGCCAATGATGGCAATGCCCCTCTTATTTTTCCTGTAAAGATTGGGCCTACTTTAGAAAAGCAAGCTTGCATTGAGAGATGAAAAAATGAAGTGGAAGTGGCTTGGGGGAGAGACATAAAATAATATACTTAACATTTTTAAATTTATTTTTATAGAGGAGCATGCACATGTTACCAATGTATGAGTATTTAGAAACATGTATATGTTATTTTCAAATTAAAAAATTGGTGTGGTAACTTATTTTCCAAGGTGACAATGGTTTGTGTGGAGATTTAGTTGGGTCCAAATTTATTTTTAAAAAAATGGTGTTTGAAAAAACAATAAGTGCACATTCCCATTGCAATAAGAAAAGGAAGCAACCCTATGTGTCCACCTAATTGTTTTGAACCTCTGCATTAACCCATGTCTAAAAAATGTTGATTATAGATTTCTAAAAAATAACCAAATAAAATTTCAATAAGATTAGAAAGTAAACTTGTACAAAATCATCTAAATACACAAAGCATCATAAATACTTCTAATAACAAAGATATGGTGTAAGCTAAATAATCAATGATTTGCACTTGTTTTCGAGCAATTTTCAACTCAATTGAAATTGTTGATACTCAATGTCAATGGGCTATTGCCAAAAAAATGCAAATTGACAACCATTTAACTTAGATATGCATACACTTGTACGTTTACAATGCATATGAAAGCTGGTAAACTTTAAGATAAATGACCCATTTACAAAAAGTATACAACAAATGATTTATTAAAGGGCTAAAAAATAGAGGTATAAATTTATCTATAGATCTATGTTGATATTTGTTTTATAATTTTATAATTATTATGGATTTATTTAGATTTTTTTATTATTCTAATTTTTATATGGCACTTCTTCCAACAAAACAAACCAAAAAATTTACCTAAAAAAATAAAAAATGTAAAATATTTAAACGAATTAGTCTATTTGAATTTGAAAGTGTTTAAATTGTGTTTTTGACTTCATAAATAGATTCAACACCCTCGAAAATGTTGAAAACGTAGAATATTTAGACTACAACTATTTAAACTACTCCTTGGATAATTACTTTTAAGATGGAGTTAATAAGTCGACAAACTAAATCTTTCTAGTGGGTTTCTCTTGCCGTGTCAAATAAATTTCTCCCTTACATTATTGAATTTTTTTATTGATTTTTCTTAAAATGGTTCAAAACCCTTAAAGGGAAAAATCCATGGTCAAAGTTCCCATCAATGAGTGGCAATAATAATTTTTAGGAAAATTTCCACAGAGTAACGAAAGAAGTTTAACTAAACAATTAATATATCTACTAATTAATAAGTTGACAAACTTAACCTTTCTAGTGGGTTCTCTTGCCGTGTCCGATAAAATTCTCCCTTATTTTAGGGAGTTAATAAGTGGACAAACTCAACCTTTCTAACTTGGCTTTCTCTTGTAGTGTCAAATAAAGTTCTCCCTTATTTTAGGGAGTTAATAAGTGGAAAACTCAACCTTCATTTATTTTAAAATGGGCCAAAACACTTAAGGGTAAAGTTCCATGGTCAAAGTTCTCAACAATGAGTATATCTTCTAATTAGTTAGTTACTCATTAAAGCTACAAATTTTGTATGAGAACTAAGGAAGAATTCTAACTAAACTCATTAATTCTACAAACTTGACACGTTTAAATTCATTTTGTTATTGTTGATGCAATAAATCAAAGGCTCTTCAATATCTACCACTACTATATTTATGGTATATCTTAGTACTTTAATTTTATTATTTTGTATAAATATAATATTTTTTTTCAATGGAATAAATATCAAAACTTGGACACTTCCCTTATTTTGAGGATGGTATTCAAGATAAACGATTAGGATTTCAATTATAAGGTAACTTAAGCTAACCGGACTCAAATAAGATCACAAATCAAATAAGGTCACAATGTATAACTCTAACACGAGAGTATATAAATATAACCCTTGAGTCCTCTAATGTGAAGCATCTTTGTTAGAAAGATGGATTTTATGATGTTGGTTGTTTCCTCAATCTTTCTACTTAGTTTATATGCTATTTGTATGAGCATTGGTTTCTATTGGATATTGCGAAGAGTTCTGAAGTCATTTTGCAAGGCTAAGAACTTGCCTAGCCTAGGCAAGTATTCCCCTTCAGGGTACTATGTAATTTTGGAATCAAATAATTCCCCATCAGGCACCCCACTAGAAGGCCATATTTTCAATCCCACCTTGCCTCTTCCCCTGGGCGATCTTTCATGTAACCTTAAGAATAGCTACTTAGATAAATCCTCAGGCCCACAAGAGACTACAGAACCACTTTTAGATCGGCATCCTCATGGTCCTCTTTCTTGCATTTCATCATACCAGGAGGGATGCTCAAGCCCTGCGCATCATCATCTAGAAAGCATTTTCAGGTTCGATCTTGGTGCATATGGTCCTCCTCCTTGCCATTTACATGAGGAGTACATATCCAGATACTCAAGCCCCCTGGATCATAGTCTAGAAACCAATTTAATGTCAGATCCAATGAAGCCTTCCTCATTCGAATCAGTCCCAAGTAATCAGACGGTTAACAATGAATGGTATGAGAATGGTTTCCCAGGTCCTACCCCAGCTTCTAGCAACTGATTAACGGTGCGTCTTGGTGAATGGAGTGAACATGGATATGGTGTTGGCATTTGCAGCCTAGGTTGTGATAAATAAATAACATTAACTTAATTTTTTCCGCTATTACTTGGACATTATCGCTTCAGTTTCTAACTATTTTTTCGTTTGTTTTCGAATACAGGATATTATGGATGGCCTCACAAGAGTGGTATGGATGCAGGGGCTGATTATATTCTATATCGGTTAAGGCTTCAACAGCAAGCCCTGGATCATAGTCAAGGAATCATTTTAAGGTTGAATCCGCTCAAGGACGCATCCCCTGGATCCTCAAACCCTGCGGATCATAGTCTAGAAAGAAATTTAGCGTCGGATCCGCTCAGGGAAGCACCGGTTGATAATTTGTAGTGGAAAAAAGTTGAACAACAACTGAAGTTGATGAAAGAACTACTGCAGTAGAAAAATTTATCATGTAAAGGTATTAGGGCGTATATAATATTATGTCAATCGGCTACACAATTATTTTCAATACAGGAGTTGTGATGGCTCCATTTTGATTTTTTCAGCTATTAGGACGTTATCGGTTCAGTTTCTCAAGGGAAACAACACACAACGTAGTGAATAAACTTAACTGTGCAGTAGATGAGTACCTTATTTTTCTTCTCTTCAGACTTCACAGACCATATAATAGAGAACTTCAATTTTATCTTCGCGGAACACTTTCCTCACTAAGAATTAACTTCACAGTTTAACTGCATGGAGACCACCTTTTACTTTGCGGAGAATAACTTCACGGTTTCAACCTTTACTTCGCGGCAAGTAACTGCGCAGTGAAATTCACAGTGATGTGAAGTTAACTTCGCAGCAATACTTTACTTCGCGGTATTCTCAAATACTTCGCGGTTCACTTAAACCAACTTTATTATATAATATATTTCTTTAAGACATAACAACTAAAACATCTTAATGCAAAGTTACTCCATGTTAATATAGAACTTTCACTGCGGTGAACTATTTGTGAATCTTGATTTCTTTTACTGTGGGTAAATGTAAGCAATATTCACATGAGTAAATCTAGAGATGATGTGCGACTTGTAATATACAACATTCTTGAGAATGAAACATAAAAGATAGACTTATATATTTACCATAGTAAACTGCGCAGCTCCTCAATACATGGAAATGAGTTTCATTGCAATAATTTACATTCACAGAGCTTGGGCTCTTGATACAAACTTCATGGATCTTCACTTCTACTCTATGTAATTTCTCTCATACACATCTCTCTCACAGTTTTTAACAATGAACTTCTACTTATAGATATTTCCAACAACCGACTTAGGATCGCTTCTCTTGGAAGCTACAGGATTGCATTTAAACATTGTAATAAATTATATCCTAAGTTTTCTTGACTTGCGAACTATTAATGCGGTTACATAACTGCAAACATGATGTCCGCCGGATTGGCAGTGAAATAACTGACAGACTGATATCGCAGACATCGCGCTGACACAAAATGGCTGCCAGGGTGACTGACAGAGTTGGCTTAGATTTGATATGCTTATCCGCTCATTAATTACGATTTTCCAACACTCCCCCTTAATTATGAGCCGATGGGGATCATAAAATAAATTTTAAAATTTTACAAAATATTTCAGAGATAAAACATGCTCTGTTCATGACCAAGTTCACTGCGCAGAACTTGTCATTCCCAAACAACTTCACAGATACTGAAATGGGTATTTTGCCAATGGTTTGGTAAAGATGTCTGCTACCTGATCTTCAGACCTACAAAATTCTAAACAGATTTCTTTGTTGTTTATCAGCTCTCTGATAAAGTGATACCTTGTGTCAATGTGCTTGTTTCTTTTGTGGTAGACATGATTCTTTGACAGTGCGATAGCTGAATTGTTGTCGCAGTAAATGATTGTAGGTTCTTACTAATGCTGCGACAGATCACTTAACATCTTCGCATCCAAACTGCTTGACATGCCGCGCTTGTGGCTGCAACATACTCTGCTTTTGCTGAAGACAAATTTACTATGGGTTGTTTCTTTGACGCCCATGATACAACACCTGTTCCTATATGAAATGTATTCTCAGATGTACTTTTTTTGTTATCCACGCTGCCTCCATTATCGCTATCAGTGTATCCAATGAGTTTGAAATTTTCCAAGGTTGAATACAAAATACCACAGTCTTTTGTTCCACTTACATACCTCAGAATTCTTTTACCTGCTTGCCAATGCAATTCTTTTGGTGACTCCATGAATCTTGAGATTAAGCTGACTCCATACATGATGTATGGACTTGTTGCTGTAAGATACATAAGGTTTCCAACAATCCTTTTAAATAGTGTATGATCTACATTGGATCCATCATCATCCTTGCTTAATTTCAAACCTGTTATTACTGGTGTTGGAGTTGTTTTATAGTTTAACATCTTAAATCTCTTTAAGACATCACTAGCATACTTTGACTGAGATATAAATATCCCATTTTCAGACTGTTGAACTTCAATGCCCATAAAATATTTCATAAGACCCAAATTTGTCATTTCAAATTCACTTTCCATGACTGTTCTAAATTCTTCTATGCCAAAATCACTAGTAAATATTAAATCATCTACGTATAGGCAGATAATCAACTTATTACCTTGCTGATTGATTTTTGTGTACAGTGTTGGCTCACATTCACTTCTATGAAATCCATTCTGAAGGAGGTATGAGTCAATGCGACTGTACCAGGCTCTAGGAGCTTGCTTCAAACCATAGAGCGCCTTCTTCAGTCTGTATACTCTGTGTCCTTGTCTTGGAACTTCATAGCCTTGTGGCTGCTCCACATATACTTATTCCTCTAAATATCCATTTAGAAACGCGGACTTAACATCCATTTGATAGACAGGCCATTTCTTTTGTACTGCAATGGCCAAAACTATTCTGATAGTGTCCATTCGTGCTATAGGTACAAAAGTTTCATTGAAGTCTATTCCAGGTTGCTGAGTGAACCCTCTTGCTACCAATCTCGCCTTGTGCTTCCGCACATTTCCTTCAGTATCTTGCTTGGTTTTATAAATCCATTTCACGCTTATCACATCCTTGTCCTTAGGAACATCAACTAGTTCCCATGTTTGATTCTTCTCTATGCATTCTATTTCTTCATTCATGGCTTGTTCCCAGATTTCATCTTCAACTGCTTCTTCATATGTTAGTGGATCATTAACTTGAGAAAATAATGCAAAACAAGAGAATGAATTAGCTGTACCAGCCTCATATATCTCACGCGGACTTCTTGTCCTTGGCGGAGTTGCTGGTGTCGAACTGTGCGAACTGCTTGATGGAGTTTGCTGCGCACTTGGAGTGCTTTTCGGAGTTGCTCCGACTTGTGTCAGAGTTGCTTGTGCTGAACCATGCTGTGCAGTCCTTGGAGTAGGCAGTGCTACGAAGTTCTGATTCACTTGCGGAGTCTCATCCACATCTTCTGCAATGTGATCATGTTCAACATGTGACACGATTTTCACATTCTTTTCAACAGCTCCATCCCATGCTTCATTTTCAACAAACTAAACATCGCGGCTGATAATAATTTTTCTCGAAACAGGATCATACAACTTGTATGCTTTTGTATCTTCAGAATACCCAATAAAGATGCATTTCTGTCCTTTATTGTCTAATTTCCTTCTTAGCTCATCTGGAAGATGTGTGTAAGCTACACAACCAAAAAAATTTAAATGCGAAACACTATGTTTCATACCTGTCCATGCTTCCTGTGGAACTTTGTTCTTCACGCTCTTTGTCGAACATCGATTCATGATGTATACCGCAGTTGCCACTGCCTCATCCCAGTATTCATTTCACAGATGCATCGTTGCCAACATACTGCGCGCCATCTCCATGATGGTTTTTTTTTTTCTCTCCACGATACCATTCTACTACGGTGTATACCGCACAGTGAATTGTTTCTGTATGCCATGATTTTTGAAAAAATTTAAGAAATCATTTGAGACATACTCATGACCTCTATCTGTTCTCAATATCTTGATGCTGTAACCACTCTTCTTTTCCACGAGTGCCTTGAATTGCTGAAAACAATCAAATGCATCAGATTTATGCTTTAGAAAATAAAACCATGTTTTTCTTGTGAAATCGTCAATAAAGGTGAGAAGATAAGTGGATCCTTCCATGGATGGTGTTTGTATTGGTCCATAGATATCGGAGTGCACAATTTCAAGTGGTGCATGAGCTCTGTATGACTTTCCGACTGGAAAAGTCTGTCTGTGCTATTTTCAAAAAATACAGCCTTCAAAAATTTTCTCTGGCTTTTCAATCAATGGCAATCCTTTTACCATATCCTTAATGTGCAGTAGCTTCAGCCCACCAAAGTTCAGATGTCCAAATATGAAATGCCATAACCAGGATTCATCCTTCATTTCTCTTTGAAATGCAGCTTGCATTGCCTTGTCGTTTTCTTCCTTGTCGCTACGAACTTCTGCTCCTTTGCTTTATGTCTTGAACACAGCTTTAGAATTTTCTTTCTGACTTTCATGAACAACATGAGTATTTTTACCTTTGATGATTGGTTTTATCTTCAAAGGAAACAAGTGATTGCTTGTCATCTGCACTTCAGGTATTAACTGATTGTGTGGGTATACATCTTTGATCACATAGCACTTCCCTATCATATGAACTCTGTAACCTTTTTCCATCAACTTTCCAATGCTCATCAGATTATGCTTCAAACCTTGAACATAATACACATCAAGCATAAATTTATGCTCCCCCTATTTGGTTGGAATATATACAATACCCTTACCCAAAACAGTGACTTGGATGTCATTTCCAAGTGTTACATCAGTTTGGACTGATTTATCTAGACTAGAAAATAGATTTAAATTACCGGTCATATGATTTCTACAGCCTGAGTCTAAATACCATATGTCATTTGGAATTTCTTGGACAACATTCCATTCAAGTGAAGGTGCGCATGCTAAGAACAATGAGTTGTTCGAACTGCTGTTGTTGCTTGATTGAGCTTCGCCTTCCTTTTCTTGGTCATATTGTTTCTTCTTGCATTCATATGTGAAGTGTCCATACCTCTCTTAGAAAAACATGATCACAGAGCAATAACAATAAAGAAAAATGCAAATATAATCACACACACATTACAAGAGAGACACAGATATATCGTGGTTCACCCCAACTTGGGCTACGTCCACACTGAAGTTTCCAGTCCTTATTATTATTCCATCTAGCAAAGTGAAGGGATACAACCTAGAGCACAGCCGCTGCACTTCCTCTTCACTATCTCACAGTCTCTCTTCTTAGATCTCAGAGATATTTACAATGCATAAAACCTAATACATCTTACCCTAGCGGTATTACAATGTCTTTCTTTTATAAAGGAGATACAATGGGAAAATACCATGGGTTATCCAAAACCATGGGCCCATAAAACAACCCCAAAAATTTCCTTCGAGGGCTTCACCCCCAAACACCCTTTCTTGGGGGCGCTGCGCCCAAAACCCCACTGTCCCCCAGACCCCCCAGCCAAGGGGTACAAACACGGGTGATCACAGCAACTCCACCGCTGCTGTACTTGTTGGACCTTGGACTTGGCAACTTTCTCCTCTTCACCTTCATGCTAGAAGGCCAACTGAAACCAAGCAGGAACTCAGTTTCTCTCTGGTCACTACCTTTGTGAACATGTCTGCAGGATTCTGGCTAGTATGTATCTTTTCCAGCTTCAACAGTTCATCTTCCAGAACAAAGCATATGAAATGGTACTTGACCTGTATATGTTTAGTCTTGGAATGGAATGCTGAGTTCTTTGCAAGATGAATGGCACTCTGGCTGTCACTATACAACCTGCTATCCTTTTGCTTCTTACCCAATTCCTCCATAAACCTCTGCAACCAAATCATCTCTTTACTAGCCTCTATAACAACAACATACTATGCTTCCGTTGTTGAAAGTGTAACAACCTTCTGCAGTCTCGAAATCCAACTTACTGTTGTTCCACCTACAGTAAACACATATCCTATGGTGCTCCTCCTGCTATCCTTATCACCTACCATATCTGCATCAACATATACCTGTAGAACAGTGTCTGAACCTCCAAAACATAATGCCTGAGTGGTGGTGCCTCTCAAATACCTGAGAATCCATTGTACTGCTTTCCAATGTTCTTTACCTGGATTGTTCATATATCTGCTCACAACTCCCACTGCTTGTGCAATATCTAGTCTTGTGCACACCATGGCATACATCAAGTTGCCAACTGCTGATTGATAGGGAATCTTGGACATGTAATTTGTCTCTTCCTGTGTCTTGGGACACATTTCCTTACTTAGATTGAAATGGTTGGCCAAAGGTGTACTAACTTGTTTTGCATTTTGCATTCTAAACCTCTCCAACACCTTTTGTATGTACTCACTCTGAGACAATGTCAATTTGCGATTTTTCCTGTCTCTCGTTATTCTCATACCAAGGATTTGGTTTGCAACACCCAAATCCTTCATCGCAAATGAATTAGCTAGCTTCCTTTTGAGTACATTTATATCCTGCGTGTTAGAACCTACAACAAGCATGTCATCCACATACAATAATAAGATCATATATCTTTCATTGTCTAGCTTCTTGAAATAAACACAGTGGTGAGAATGACATCTACTATAACCTTATTCTGTCATAAACCTGTCAAATTTTAAATACCACTGCCTTGGAGCTTGCTTCAAGCCATACAAACTCTTTTTCAACCTGCATACCAAGTTCTCCTTACCTTTGACCTCATACCCTTGTGGCTGCTGCATATATATCTCTTCCTCCAAATCCCCATGGAGAAAGGTTGTTTTTACATCTAACTGTTCAAGATGGAAATCTTCTACCGCCACTAGACTTAAGATAGTCCTAATTGAAGTCATTTTAACAACATGAGAAAATATTTCATCAAAATAAATACCTTTCTTCTGTGCAAACCCCTTTACAACAAGTCTGGCCTTGTACCGCTTCTTACCTCCTTCTTCTTCCTTCAACCTATAAATCCATTTGTTCTAGAATGTTCTTTTACCAGTAGGCAACTGAACCAGATCCCAAGTCTGGTTTCCTACCAATGAGTCCATCTCCTCATTCATGCTTTGCTCCCACTTCTTTCTAGTTTCCAACTGCATTGCTTCTTCATAACATTCTAGTTCACCAGCATCAGTCATCAACAAATAATACATTGAAGGAGAGTATCGTTCAGGGAGTCTACTTAACTTGGTAGATCTTCTTGTAGTTGCAGGAGTTTTAGATACGTGCTGTTGTTCTTGATTTTTTGGCACCTTTGGAACTTCATTTTCTTCAATTTCATCAAGTACTGTGTACTCTGTGGTTTCCTTTTCCTGTTTCTTTCCTTGCAACTGATCTTTATACATGACCTTTTCTTTGAATATCACATCTCTACTCCTGATGATTTTGTTATTTTCATAATCCCATAAGAGATAACCAAATTCATCAACCCCATATCCAAGAAAGGTACATTTCTTGGATTTAGCTTCAATCTTTGTTCTATTTTCTTTATCAATATGGACAAATGCTTCACAACCAAACATTCCCATAAATGAGTAGTTTACCTTTTTATCTGTCCATGCCTCCTCTGGAATACAACCATTCTGTTAACACCAAAACTGACCCCCAAGGCTGGAAGAGGGTAATCTCGGGTAACTACTAACCAATATTTGGTTTACGCTTCTGATCAAACATAAACAGAGAGGGCTCTCTTATTCTCTTCCAATAATTTCTTTATGATCTTTACTAAGCTTTTATTGGAGGATTCTGCCAGATCGTTTCCTTGGGGGTAATAGGTTGTAGAGTCGTCCAGACTGATATGATATTTGTGGTAGAAATTAACCATCTTCTTAGAACAAAATGCAGGCTCATTATCAGTCACAATCCTTTTGAGGCAACCAAACCTAGATAGGATATTATACTCCAGAAAGTCCATGATAACATTTTCTATTGCATTCCTGGTAGGTATAGCTTCTATCCACTTAGTGATGTAATCCATGTCTGTCAATATCCACCTGTGCTACCTAGAAGAGTTAGGGTTTATCTCCCCAATGAAATCCAGTCCCCATTGTTGAAAAGGAGCTTCTACTATGACTGGGTGAAAGGGTAGTGATACGACTTTCCTCTTTCCTTCAAAAATTTAACATTGGTGATAGGTTACTGTTTCTTCATACACATCTATGAACATGGTGGGCCAATAGAGACCAGCCCTCGGGATCTTGTTCACTGTGACCTTCCAAGAATGGTGACCACCACAATCCCCCTTATGAAATTTCCTCTTAGTATGTTTGGCTTCTTCCTCTAACAGGAAATTTAGCAGTACGCCTCCAGGATCCTTCCAGTACAAGAACTGATTCATGATACAGTATTTTGCGGCCTTTAATTTTACAGCTCTAGCCTTGCTCTTACTTAATCCTGCTGGAGCCTGTAGATTTTGCAATACATAAATGCTGTCAGAGTACTAGGGAGACGCAGAAAATTTGGGCTTTATTTGTAATCCTACGTCCAGCTGACATAAAGAGTCTTGCAAAAAATTTAGTTGAAAAGAGTCATAGTTAGCTTTGGTCATCAATTTCGCTAACCCTTGCCCCTTTATCAATTTGGTAGGCTTTATTTCCAGGTCGTATTCTAGCAGCACAGCGATCCATTTTGCCGATTATTTCCTCAAACTTCCCCACTTTCAACTTCGCCTGTATATAATCTTCATAAATAACGTCCCCTAGTTGCTTTTGCATCTGGACCTTATCGGGAGCCGATATTTTTGTTAAATCATACGTTACCTCGGTCAGTTTACCCGAGGTAGCCATCGCCACATCTAGAGTACCTGCCTTCACATTTCGGCTGGCTACTAGGGAGACGCCTGATTTTGACAAATTTCGAGCCTTTGGTAATAGGTCGTATATCTGCTGAGCTGAGGCCTGCTTGTCCTATGCATATTTCTCAAACATCTTTTCTCTCGAAGAGAACTTACTTGTATCCCTGCTTTCCTGAGCTCCACTGAAATTGTACTCCACTACCTGCACACCGGGAATTGGATTTTCCCCTTCTCTATTATCTTCAGCTTCCATTGAAATAGTCGCGACAGCTTGTGTATAGGAAAATTCCTGGTCCCCAACTCTGCATCTTTTTCCTCTTTCTTCATCATATTCTTCTAAGATTTCGTGCAAATTCCTCTTCTCTCCTACTTTAGAAGTCTTAGGCACTTCTTCCATTTCTATAGATGCCTTTATCAAAGCGAGATCATCGCCTTGCAAGCCATGGGCCATTTCTGCTTCTGGTTCGTACTGCAACAAATTCCTTTTGGTTGCTAACCCTTCTATTTCTTTATGCTTGAAACCACTTAGGTTACTCAACTTCCTTCTGTCAGAGATTATATGATAAGTGTCGTAGCTCACTGCCACATCTTTTTCAAACTCAAATCCTTCCATCAACTTTTGTACTTCCGCAATGGCATCTTTATTATTTACAATGAATGGGCCAACGACCCAAGGAAATTTCAAATCTACTCCTTTCCTGAATTTTGAAAAAAGTCCGTCTTCTAGGATCAACTTTTGTCTAATAAATTCCAAAGAGAAAATTCTAGATGTCAGAAAGGCCGGTAGCACATAAGGTTCGTGCGTGAACCCATATAGCCAGATGACTGTGGAGTCTCTAGATAAAAATCAGTCTCCTACTGCTACTTCCCTTTTCAACTGCAACAAGGTTTTCATTTCAGGAAATACTCTTGGCATCCCTTCTTAAAAAAATAATTTGTACAACACAGATAACATAGAATTCATGTAATTGAACATGTTGTCTTCCAGGTGATTGGCATAAACCTCCGGTGGGAAATGTAACTCATTGAGGTTATTGTCCATAACCAACTTCATTAGATAGGGCTGAAACCGGAAACATCTAGTGTTCAGAAAAGACGCGAATTGGGCGTTAATGCTTTCATCTATAAAACTTTCAAACCTGAGACCAGGGACTAACTCATAATTGACCAAGGGCGGGCCGATGCTTATTCTATACAACAAGCTTAATTGCACTTACGTCACCACCCTGTCACTATCAAGACCTAAAAACTATGCAAGTAACGACAAAACCAATTGGGTATTGGTATTAAACAGGCTAACATCTACTGGGTAAGGGGTTTCTTCAATTTCCAGGTCTGGTTTTAGGCAAGTGGTCAAAAAGACTTGCCGACTCTTGGGAGGGATTTTAGGATAGAGGGTTACCAATGCTATTTTAGAGAACTCTTCAGACTCGGGTGTGAGAAAACCAGGGACTTCAAATTACCGATGCACCACCGAAGGTTCTATGGAACAGACAATTTTACTCTGCCGACCATTCATGATAACTCTTTGGGATCCCTCATAGTTGGATGCACACCAAGAGACGAACTTGGGAAATGACATGATCTAGTTTGGACAAAACAAAAGGAAAGACGATTGAAAAACCCTATGTACATCTGTACCTTCATCCCATAGGCCTTTCAGCCTTCTTTTTATTTCAGTTACAGGAAGTTGGGTAACTGTGTCAAAAAATATTATCATCCCTATCCTCCAGGGCATTCCTAATTGTACTTGTGCTCACGGCGGAACCTTCTTTCATGGTTCTACTGAATTATCTACTTTATTGACAAGTCTCAGTCGGAAGGGCCTACTTGTTGCTAGCAAATCCTCTGGAATGCTTTTGTCGAAAGCCCTGTCACCCTCGCCGTCTCCCACCCGCCGAGAAGCTTTTGGACTTTGACAGTTTTCTAAACGAACAAATGTCTACAACACCCGCTGAGGGTTTTTTATATAAATCTTCTTTACTTAACCATTGATCTTATCCGCCACTTGTCCGACGATCCCGGTCGCTGATTTTTCACATGTGATTTTCGGCCGTCGGATCTAGATCTTTATTTAATCTTCTGCTGTGACATTTTATGCCTGCACTCCGTCGGATCCCAGGTAGGACCCACTCTATGTCATTCCACTGTTACCACGTGTCCATGGAGCATCATCGATGTTTTCCCAGAGTGGTTTTAGATACTACTTCCCTTCCCCGCGATCGCCTGTGGCATTGACACCTGTCCAACAGTTTTTTCCATCGCGACCACCTTCTTAGGTATCTATCGTGCTACTTCTCGACGAGATTAATCTTGGACCATGGATCTTGCTTCACTTTGCATCTACGATGGAGATGAGCGACATATTTAATGTTCAACCTTTCCCCAACGACAGGGACCACTATCTACTCTTTCGCGCATCTTCCTTCATCTCTGCACCGTCGATCTAGGCTACCTACTCCTCACACTGTGGATTGCTTTATGACTCTACCACCCCTGTATCTCGCGCCCTTGTGTTGGTTTTGTTTACCACTTTTCTTCCGTGACGAGCCCTCCAGCTGCCATTTGTCCGGTGGTATCATCCGTCACTACCACCTTTTTGGTTATCCATCATGCAACTTCTTGACGAGATGAATCCTAGACCGTGGATCTGGCTTCGCTTTGCATCTACGGTGGTTCTCTTGCCGAGACTTAGTCCTTATAATACGTTGGGATGTCGGACTTAGGACTTGGGGTTATTTATTCGCTTAGAAGGCTCCTTCACATACTTCTTTGTGAATTTCTTATGGGGTATTCCCTCTTAGCCCTTTATATATTAATTTTCCCTATTCTGGCCCTCAACCATGGAGGAAGACTGGGGCTTCAAGCCTTTATCAAGTATGTTTCTCCAACCCTATTCCTTTCACACTTGATATTTATGAGGTGTAAAAATCAGGTGTTAACACATCCAAAGCAGTTGAAGGTCCTTTGTTTATTAAATAAACAACAATATTTACAGCATCCACCCAAAACTGTAAGGGAAACCCTGCATGCAATCTCATACACCTTGCACGCTCCATGATCATTCTATTCATCCTTTCTGACACGCCATTTTCTTGTGGTGTTCCTGGGACTGTCTTCTCTCTACGAATCCCATGGTATGAATAGTAACTATCAAACTCCTTGCCGCAGTACTCACCTCCATTATGAGATCTAAGACACTTCAACCTTTTTCCTGTCTCATTCTCAACCAAAGATTTCCACTTCTTAAAAGTAGCAAACACATCAGATTTCTGTCTAATGCAATAAGCCCAAGTTTTCCTAGTTGCATCATCAATAAATGTAACATAATAATGAGAGCCACTAAGATATTGTACCTGAGCCGGTCCCCATACATCTGTATGCACTAGCTCTAACTTTTCATTCTTCTTCTGTTTCCCAACCTTGAGAAATCTGACTCTCTTCTGTTTTCCATAAACACAATTCTCACAGAATTCCAAACTTACCTGCTTCAAATCTAGCAGCAACTTCCTTGAGTGTAGAATCTGCATCCCCTTCTCGCTCATGTGGCCAAGCCTATGATGCCACAATGTTGTATCTGTTCCTGTGGAAGCTAAAGAGATAGAATGGTCAGTATTATGAGGACATAAATACAACGTACCTATCCTGTTTCCTTTTGCTAGCACCATTGATACTTTAGTGATCTTCCACCACTTTTCTCCAAATGTAGATAGATAGCCGCCATCTCCCAACTTCCCTGTTGAGATCAAATTTCTTTTCATAGCAGAAATATGCCTAACATCTTTCAACAGCCAGTCAGTTCCATTCTTAACTTTTATCCATACCTTATCCATTCCAACAATTTTACATGGCTCATCATCACCCAATAAAACATATCAAAAATCGCCAGAAACATACTCATGAAAGTATTTCCTATGGGGTGTAGCATGACATGAAGCTCCTGAATCTACTATCCAATAATCACTAGTATTATCTAATGCAAGAATCAAAGCATCTTGTAACACATCACCTACTACTTTTGCTTCCTGGGTAGTTTCCCTCTGTGCATCTCCTTTCTTCTTTAGAGATCTGCAGTCTTTCTTCAGATGCCCTTTCTTTCCACAGTTCCAGCACTCTATCTTTCCCAGTCTGGACTTGGATCTGCCCGTTTTAGACTTGCCACGATTGCCTTGGCTCTTTCCTCTCTACTATTGTCTTCCCCTGCTCTCCATGGTCAACGCATTACCTGATGTCTCATCTGTGCTTTTTCTTCGCATTTCCTCACTAAGAATAACACCAATAACATCTTCAAATTTTAAAGTGTTTGAACCAGGGACATAGTTACTTACAGCCATGACCAAGCTATTCCAGCTTTCTAGCAATGAACACAAGATTAGAAGAGCCCTAACCTCATCATCAAAGTTCACGCTTACAGAAATTAGCTGATTTGTAACCGTATTAAACTCATTTAAATGATCAGTAACAGATCCACCTTCAGACATCTTCATACTAAATAAACGTTTCATTAGAAATACCTTGTTGGAGGCCGAGGGTTTTTCATACAGCTTACCCAATGCGCTCATCAAACCCTCCGTTGTCATTTCTTTTGAGATATTGAAAGCCACCGACGAAGCTAGGCTCAGCCGTATTGTTCCCAGAGCCTTTCTATCAAGAACCTCCCATTCTTCGTCCTTCATGGCCGCCGACTGCATTGCTCTTCTTCCCAATGGTAGGAATATATTTTTCTGGTACAGATAGTCCTCCATTTGCATCTTCCATAACTGGAAGTTTTAGTCGTTAAACTTCTCGACCTTAAACTTTACTTCTTCCGCCATTGCTCCCACTCAAACCAGAAACCCTAGCTTCCTGCGGGTTTATCTGCCAAATAGACCTTCGGCTCTGATACCAATTGTTAGAAAAACAGGATTGCAAAGCAATAACAATAAATAGAAATGCAAATATAATCACACACACATTACAAGAGAGACACAAATATATCGTAGTTCATCCCAACTTGGGCTACTTCCACACTGAAGTTGCCAGTCCTTATAATTATTCCATCCAGTAAAGTGAAGGGATATAACCTGCAGCATAGCCACTTCACTTCCTCTTCACTGTCTCACAGTCTCTTTTCTCAGATCTTAGAGATCTTTACAATGCATAAAACCTAATACATCTTACCCTAGCTGTATTACAATGTCTTTCTTTTATAAGGGAGATACAATGGGAAAATACCACGGGTTATCCAAAACCATGGGCCCGTAAAACAACCCCAAAAATTTCCTTCGGGGGCTTGGCCCTCAAACCCCCTTTCTTACAGGAATTGCCTCGAAACCCCTGTCGGGGGACCGCTGGCCCCCGGACCCCCCATCCAGGGGGTATGGTCCCCCCTGGAACCCCGTGGGGGGGCAATGCCCCTCCACACACCTCCCCTGGGGTGAGTGTGTAGTCCACCTACATATCATATAAAACTGGGGTACAAACACGGCTAAATAATAATATCTCTGGATCTAGAGATCAGGCTCCACAACCAACAACCTCTTATAGTAATGACATTGAATCTTTGATTAATCATACCTTTGCCCACTTGGCTGATTAAGAGTCTGATTCTAGCCTCTTCCCGCGACTTGCGCAGGACTGCTGTTGCAACCTCCTTTGAACAAAATTCATCCTCTGGCTCTAGAGTTTGATCTTCCTTTGCCTCTACCGCGACTTGTGGATGACTGTGCTACGAATGCACCTTCGAGTGATGTTTCTGAACCACTGATTCTATGTTCATGATTGAGTAATGAGGCTTGCAACTCATCAATAGTACATGTGGACAAATCTTTGTTTTCCTCGAGGGTTACAACCAAAGATTCAAATTTCTTTAGCAGAACTCTAAGAACTTTTTCAACAACTCTTTGGTCACCTAGAGTTTCTCCATGAGACTTTATTTGATTAAACAGACCAATTACACAAGTATAAAATGATTCTACTGACTCTGTATTTTTCATTAACAGAGATTCAAAATCTCTTCTAAGAATTTGAAGTTTCACAGTCTTTACCTTGTTGAAACCTTGATATGTAGTTTCCCGTGTGTCCCACGCTTCCTTGGTTGACTGCGCTGCTACTACTCTTGGGAGTATTGATTCATGTGTTGCTTGATGTATGTGTAACAATACCTTTCCATCTTTCTTCCTTTTTCCCCTCAGAGCATCCTTCTCAGCTTGTGTGAGAGTCTGGACTATGTCCCATACATCTTGACCTCAAAACAAAGCCTTCATAGTTAGAGACCAATATTCATAATTTTTACCATTAAATATTAGGGTTTGCAAATTACCAGAAGTGGAAGCCATTCTTAACCGCTTTTCCCTTATGAATTGAATTCATTCTTTCCGTAAACCAAGCTCTGATACCAGATCAAGGGAAAAGACACACAGCACAGTAAATAAATTTAACTGTGTGGTAGATGAGTACCTTCTTTTTCTTCTCTTCGACGGACCATATAATAGAGAACTTCAATTTTATCTTCACGGAACACTTTCTTCACTAAGAATTAACTTCGCAGCCTAATAGCATGGAGACCACCTTTTACTTTGCGGATATTAACTTCGTGGTTTCGACCTTTTACTTCGCGGCAAGTAACTGCGCGGTGAACGTCACAGTGATGCGAAGTTAACTTGGCCGTATTCTCAAATACTTCACGGTTCACTTAACCCAATTTTATTATATAATATATTTCTTTAAGACATAACAACTAAAACATCTTAACGCGAAGTTACTCCATGTTAATGTAGAACTTTCACCGTGGTGAACTATTTGTGAATCTTGATTTCTTTTGATTTCTTTTACTGCGGATAAATGTAAGCAATATTCACATGAGTAAATCTAGAGATGATGTGTGACTTGTAATATACAACATTCTTGAGAATGAGACATATAACATAGACTTATATATTTACCATAGTAAACTGTGCAGCTCCTCAATACATGGAAATGAGTTTTTAACAATGAACTTCTACTTATAGATATTTACAACAACCGACTTAGGATCGCTTCTCTTGGAAGCTACAGGATTGCATTTAAACAAGGTAATAAATTATATCCTAAGTTTTCTTTACTTGCAAACTATTAACGCGGTTCGCGGACATCGCGCTGACACAAAAGGGTGAGTGACAGAGTCGGCTTAGATTTGATATGCTTATCCGCTCATTAATTATGATTTTCCAACAGTTTCTAACTAATTTTTTCCTTAGTTTTCCAATACAGGATATTATGGATGGCCTCACGAGAGTGGTAAGGACGCAAGGGTTGATGATATTCTGCACCGGTTAAGGCTGCAGCAAGCCCTGCATCATAGTCAGCCCTGCATGATATTTTAACGTTGAATCCGCTCAAGGTCGCACCGCCTGGATCATAGTCTACAAAGCAATTTAGCGTCGTACCTGCTCAAGGACGCACCGGTTGATAATCTGTAGTGGCAAAAACTTGAACATCAAGTGAAGTCGACAATGGATGCAGTATAATTTATCACGTAAAGGTATTAGGGCGTATCTAATATTATGTCAATACGCTGCACAATTATTTTCAATACGGGAGTTGCGATGGCTCCATTTTGATTTTTCTTGGAAAGTTTTGGTTTTTACGACGAGCCAGGTAAACGTAGTTGGCTGATATTCGCCAGAACTTGATATATGGTGGAATCCTAATAAATTATTAGTATTATTTAATTACATGCAGCTTACTTAGTTGGCTACTGTGTTGTTTTTATGTTATGAGAAAATAGTGATCATATGGTTTATTTTCCTTCACAAATTTTACTTGTTTTCAATTTAGGTATAATTTATGTATAGAGATCAAGAATCTAACTATGTTTATGTTTGAATGAGTGATATATTTAGCCGTACAGTTTCTGCTTGATATTTCGATTAGTTTATGGTTTTCATCGTATTCATTATTTTTTGCAATTTCAGAGTGATGGATAATTCAATTTTAGCAGTTTTAACATGTTTTGATTATTAGGCAATTTGAGGCATAAGGTTGTGGCATAATCTATGATGTTAAATTTACAAAAAATATTATTATCTTATTTTATATATATATATATTAATTAGAATTTTTAAATTTGCTTCTGTTAAAAATTGTAAAAGAATATATATAAAAAAATGGGAAATAAAGTAGATGCAATGAAGTGAAAAACAGGTAGTAAGAGAAATATCATGAAAAACTTGTTCTTTAGTTTACTTTGAATGATCTAAGGGTGGTTGAATTAAAGTTTTTATGAAAAGAAATATATATAAAAAAATGGGAAATAAATAGATGCAATGAAGTGAAAATGGGGTAGTAGAACAAATGTCATAAAAAGCTTGCTCTCTGGTTTTCTTTGAATGGTCTAAGGGTGGTTGAATGAATTTTTTTATGAAGTATGTTGTTAATTCACTTGAAATCTCTTGGTTTGATTCTAAAATTTCATTTTCAAAGGAATGTAATTTTGTTACATTTCTAGTTTTTCATGATTGTTTGAAAATAAAGTTGTGTTTTGATTTCCTTTGCGTAGCCATAAAAATTTTGACATTAAAAAAATCATCTCCTCTAAACCCTTAATCTTATGAATAAGTTAAATTTTGATTTGACTTAGAGGTTCAATGATTCTTTGTTACTTGGTAAGTTTCTTTGTTAATTGGTAATTGTGTAGTTGTGATATATTTATGTATATATTTCTCTAAAACATATATCACAATATTATCTTATTCTAGAGCTCAATGTCAACGCAAAACATTTACTTTTCACCTATTGTGATGGGATTATTGACCAATTATGCTAGGTGTGTTGCTTGGTTTGTTTCACCATAATTTTCCTTTCATTCTGATGTATTAAGACATATATTTGTGATGAGATTATTAACGGATTATGCTAGGCGATGTTTGTGTGTTGCTTGGTTTGTTTCACAATAATTAGCTTTTCATTGTATATGTATCAAAACATATATTAACGCACCCTGTAAGTAGGGAAGTTGCAATTAATCTCTATTTTATAGGGAATGCATAAAAAATATGTAATTGTTATATATCAATAAAATTATGAAATTATTTTTCCTTCAAACTTACTAATGTTTATGCTCATACTAAATTTTACAAATACTACCATTTGTTAAACATAAAATTATTTCCATAAAATTAAATAATAACTCTTAATTTTTCAATCAAGTTTTAATTAAATTATTATTTATTAATTTCATAAAATATTATATTCAATTTAACTTAACTATTGTCCAACATAAAACCATCTAGGCCTAGGGTAGATTAATCATTTAATTAATTTACTTGGTGTTTAGAACCTTGTTCTAGGTTTATTTGGCATAATATAGCAACCTAGCACCCAGTCTAGTGTCATGGGACCATCTTATCCACTTTTTGACCATTTTAGACTAGTGATGTGCCCCCATACTTGATTTACCCTACTTTTATGAGGTAATGCATCCTAAATAGTTTTATTATGCTTTTATGAGACAAAAATTCCTTTTGTAAACTTTTCTCTTTGATTGAGTTGCCTAAGTTGCACTAGGGTGTTTTTAGGTAAGTTGTTAGCTTTTGTCACCAACCACTTCCATGTTTTACTCCTAAAATAACTCCAACATGTTTCTTTTGAGTCACTCATGGCCCACCAAGGCAATTGTCTCTTAGGCATTCAAATCTCTCTTATGAGATGTATTATTTAATGTAATATTATCATTCATTAGTGAATGATGCAATTTTATACAATTGAGTTTTTTTTCTATGTGTTTCTGATTCACTATTATTGTCTCAATTCTCTACTAAATCTCTATAGCATTTCTTATTGAAGATTACATTGAGTGCTTAGATCCTTAGCTAAGGAATTTTACATGGTATTAGAGCCTAGGAATCCTAGGGAGCATAGCTGCAAGCAGTAGCATACCAGAAGTTGTGGAGTTTCCACAGAAGTCCCGTGGACAATTACCGTGTACCCTTGGTTTTATCTCAAGGGGTGTAATAACTCAAAAATCCATAAATAAATTAAAAAATTGTTAACGGGATTAAAATTGATTTAAGACCTAAGTAAGCTAACTGAGGCAAACACCAAGGTAAAATTTATATGGCAATTGTGAAATAAACAAGTATCACTCTCGACTATAGAGAGTGGGTAAAGATTTGGACCTAACTGGGGGTAGGTTTCGAAATCAATGCACTCATGTGGAGTTCTCATGGGTGCTTTCCACACTGGTTATGGGTATACCTTAACACAAACGCCCAACACATTGTTGTCTTCTGCGTTGGTTGTTTTGGGTGTGGAAAGCCGAGGGCTCTCGGCCATTCTCAGCGTTGGGGAAGAGTACTGCACCTGAGCAATGTGAAGGCTCCTTATAGCAACGTCTGGAGTTTGAGAGGTAAGTCATGTAAGTTCAAAGGTATTTTCATTTTGGATTGGAAGACTGTAACTATTATTTCGAAAATCATTCTTTTATTCCAGAATTAACCTCTACCTTCTTGTTTTCCTACCGGGAGGATTCACTGGAACGTTGCACGTCTGGGTTTGTCCTGACATCGGATAAGGTTGGGTCGTGGGAGCTTCGACACCATAGGTCCTGGTAAGACATGTTACCCTGGAACTCTACGATCCCTTGCAAAGTTTGTGGTGTGAAAGATTCTTTTAAAAGTTGTGACAGAGTTTGATGGTTTCGTTGGGAGTTACAAGGGTTAACAAGCCACCCTCTCTCAAAATGGTAAGCAATTTCGTGTTTTGTTCTTCCACCATTGGTGGATGAGATGTGTAAAGCTTTTATAATACTTTGGGTAGAAGATAAATAGAATTTATAGAGTTTATGTTTAAATTTTGGAATCCTTTCTTTTGTTTCCAGACCATGGAGTCTGTGTGAATGGATACGTTATGGCCTGTATGTTTGTTTTGAAACCCTTACTGTAATAAATAAATGTATTTACAACAATGGCGAAAATCCTTTGTTTTGTATAAATGTCAAATGATTAACAATGATATTTCGGTATTTGATATAATGTTTTACTATTTTGAAAAGAAATCGTGTACAGTTTGGTTGCATCTACTGCGTCTGCGTCCTTAGCTTATTGTTGCCATTTTGGATTTTGATAGGAGTTAAGACGTTATTTTAAAGATGAGAAGCTGAACCTAGGGTTCCAGCATTGTCAAATGTTTCCAAGCTTTGTTATGAAGTTGAATGTGCCTTGGTTGTATGAATTTGGTACTGAGCTTGGTTATTTAAAAATTTTAAAAGTAAAACTTGGAAATTTTAACCCTATGGGTCACGAACCCTAGCCTATGCTAAGTCTGTCCTTAGTTAGGGAGAAAATCCATCATAATGTTTTCTAAATAATGGCGTTTATGTTTACAGGGTAGGTGCTACCAAGTTCTGTTACCAAAAGAACTCGTTCGATTTTAAATTCTAGGCAAGCCTTATTTATAAAAATGTATATACTCTGTTTTTAAAATTTGTGTATTATTAAAGCACGGAGGTTCTTGAAAAATTTGCGTCATTTTTTATTTTAGGTTCAATTCTTTTGGTTGGAAAAGCCGAGTAGTTGATCCTTTACAAGATTCGATACCGGCGTGTGGGATTATAAAATATATTTTTACATGAAAAACACGATGCTTGTTTAAATATATAATGCATGGATGTGTTCTGTACTTTGATAGCGATTCATTTAATTATTATGCTAATCGTATATTTATATAAATAATACGCGAGTAATGACTCTATTTATCCTGTTGTTGATATTTAAATTTATGCATGTGATTTAAAATGAAAAAGCTAGAGATTTTGAGTGATGCCCTAACCATGGAAAAAGTGCACTCTACTATAAAAAGATTGGTTATGTTTTGCCGAAAGGCTCTGTGTTATTTTCATTCTTTCTCTAGGTTGTTTTCTAGGGTTTTGTTAAGGTTCTTGCTTCTAAAGGGTTTAACCCTAGAACTGATTATACAGAAGGTAAATTTTATATAGTTGTATAAAATCCTAAGAATCATTATGTGCTTCAATTCAATCTATAGGCTAAGATGTTAACTGTATAAATATAATATACATATATAAATGTGGAGTGGAATTATATATATATATATATATGTGTGTGTGTGTGTGGGGTTAATACACTATGAAAAGAGGTGTTCTGTTTTTAGATTGTAAAATCATTAGAATTCGATGATAATATTATTTATATTTACGTAGTTCTATTGTGAGTAGATGGTTTATGTTTGTTTTAACTTCTATTAAACTATATGCATAAGTTATATAATCTATGGGAAACCATGATAATTTACTAATGTAGATTTAACATATATTCTAAGTATTTAATAACCCTAACCTAAATACTATCAGAAATCAACATATAAACTCATAGCCAATAAGTTAACCAAAAAAAAACCATTAAACATTTATATGTAAGTGAATATAACAGTAAGTAAAGTAAAGATAATATTCCAGAACAAATAAAAAACTTGTTTAACTGTGGAAGTGGACAAACATCCAAAGAAGACCATTATGTTGATGTATATGTAACTTCAGGATGTATTTCATCCATGTATTTCATTTATATATTATTGTACTCCTATAGAGATGTGTCATTCCTCTATACGGAAGTGTCGTCATGTGTATTGACAAGTGTCGCAAGTATGTTAACTTGCCGATGGGTTATTGGACCACCATGTGTGGGGTTGGCCCTGATTTATGTAATATATGGTTAATGTACCTAGCTAGACAAGTCGGCCCCATAAGGTTATTGGGCAAACAGGACAAGTATAAATAGAGATTGGGAGATCTCTATTTGGATCACTCAGAAACTCATTCTTCCTTCACTCGGAAAGTGGCGCACTTGTGAGGAGGAGGTTCAGCTGCTAGGAGGAGTCTATCTCTGTGTATTTGGTTGTACTTTGGTTGAGTTATTACTCTATCTATCTCTGAGGAAGTTGTGGGGTTTTTCACCTTAGGGTTTCCCCCACGGAAACTGTGTGTCTATTGTCTCTCATGCTTTTGCTTCTTGTGATGATTGGCATGCTTGTTATGATTGATATGCATTGATATACTGTACATGTTATTCTCTCAGTAAAGATCCTAGAGTATTGTGAATTAATGCTCAAAATTTAGCATGGTATCAGAGCTAACCTGAGAAGAAGACATTGTGCAGTGACGAAAACCAAGGGTTTCTTGTTTATTGGGTTTCTCTCCATAGATTTTGGAAAAGCAGTATAGTAGATTGACTCTACTCATCAAGGAGAATCTATATGTCCAGTTAGAATTCAATTCTGAGCATTTTCAGATTTGGCGCTAAACAAATTAGGGTTTCCACAAAAATAGGAATTTCTGGAATCGAAAAACATAGCTGGAAGCTCCTTGCAAAAGTTGAAGTTTAGAGCTTTGGATCAAGATTTTTGGCTGGGTAGATCTCCGTGAAACTCAAACCCTAATTCAGGGTCCTCCTTAGTGAACCCGGGAAGACAAAAAGGCATTTCTAAAGGGTGAAGCTTTGCAGATCTCAAATTCTGAATACACCAGGCTGATCAACTCATCAAGGCACATCTTTCTACCCTTTCAGAAAGTTGAAATTCATATTTTGAATTTTTAGGTTTTTTCTAACCAACCCTAATCCGGGACTAGATCCAGTTTTCAGCAAGTCAAGTGGTAAGACCTAAATCTTTTCTATCTCCATTTGAAGTACTCTTTAAGATGTCTCACAACACCAAGCTTGAGGATAAGCTTGAAGGGGCTGATAACTTCCGAGCCTGGAAGTATAGGATTGGGTTAATCCTGGAAGAGAATGAGTTGGACTCATATGTAAAAGAAGACATCCCTATCCCAGAGGATGAAGAAGCTAAGATATTTCATAAGAAGAACTTGGTCAAGGTAAAGAGAATCATTATTGATTCTATAAAGGACCATCTCATCCCCCATGTGTCATCTCTGAAGACACCCAAAGAGATGTTCGATTCACTATCCAAGCTATTTGAAGGGAAGAACATAAATCGGAAGATGACTCTGCGGAACCAATTGAAAGGGGTAAAACTTCAAAATGGAGAATCCATTCAATCTTATTTTTCTAGGGTCTCTCAAATCAAGGAGAAACTAGAAGTAGTGGATGAAATGGTGGAGAATGGTGAATTTTTCATGACCACTCTGAATGGCCTACCCAGGTCATGGGACTCCTTTATTCAAGGAATCTGTGCAAGAAAGAAGTTGGTATCCTTCAACAGACTACGGGAAGAATGCTCACAAGAAGAAGCAAGGCTTGTGGCACAAGAAGAAAAGATGGGGAATGAAGATCAAGCTCTCACAACTCACACCAAGAAAGGGAATTCCAAGAGAGAGCCATCTCACTTCAAGAAATATTCACATCACCATAAAGAAAGGAGAATATGCTTCACTTGTAATGAAAAGGGACATATTGCCATAAGTTGTCCCAAGAACAAGAAGGACAACAACAACTTCAACAAGAAGAAGAAGGGCAGCAAAAGAAGGTATCATGCTCATGCTGCCGAGGATGATGAACCTCCCAAGAAGAAGGCTAGAGCAGAAAGTGATGATGATAACTCATCAAGCGAAGAAGAGTATGTTCTAATCTCTGCTCTCATAGGTACTATCTCTCATGGTTGTAATGATTGGCTTATTGACAGTGGGGCTTCAAAACACATGACTGGGTTTAAAGAATCCTTTGCTAATCTATCTGAACATGAGTCACCCCACAAGGTGAAACTTGGGGATGACTACTGATGCCCTATCAAAGGAAGTGATGAGGCCTCCTACAATCTAGACTCTGGGAATTCTTTGAAGATGAAAGATGTTTTGTATGTACCTGGGCTCAAGAAGAACCTACTCTCTATGTCCGCATTGGATGCAAAAGGTATGAGGGTTGCATTTATGGATGGCCAAGTTCTAATGTGGCCAAAGGGAAAGACCATAGATGATGCAGTAGTGATTGGAGAGCAAGAGGGAGGACTGTATAAACTAAAGGGACAACATGAACATGCCATGGTCCATGAATCCATGGAGCCAAGTGAACTTTGGCATAGAATATTTGCTCATATGCACTATAGGGCACTTCCAATTGCAAGCAAGGCTATAGAGGGTCTTCCTGAAATCAAGACCAAACATGAAGGTGTTTGCAAAGGATGTCCAAAAGGAAAGAACATAAAGAAAGCATTTCCAAGTAGTGAAAGCAAGGCAAAAGATATCTTGGAAATTATCCACTCCGATGTATGTGGTCCGATGTCATCCAATTCTCTGAGTGGGTATGTTTACTATGTCTCTTTCATTGATGAATTTTCCAGGAAGACTTGGGTCTACTTCTTGAAGAACAAAGATGAAATGTTTGAGATGTTCAAGGAATTCAAAACCTTGATGGAGAACCAAACGAAGAAGATAAAAACATTCAGATCTGACAATGGTGGAGAATTCACTTCAGGTGACTTCAAGAAGTTATGCAGTGATTCAGGGATTAAGAGGGAGTTTACTGCTCTGTACAATCCACAATAGAATGGAGTTGTAGAAAGAAAGAATCAAACAATTATGGAAGCAGCAAGGGCAATGCAGCATGACCAGGATCTACCTATGCATCTATGGGCAGAAGCAGCTAGGACAGTTGTATATGTGTAGAACAGAACACCCCACAAGATATTGGACAACAAGACACCAGAAGAGGTCTTCTCTGGTAAGAAACCTGAGGTCAGCCATCTCAAAATATTTGGTTGTCCAGTATATACACATGTCCCAAAGAAAAAGAGGACCAAGATGGATCTTTCAGGAAAGAAGGGTATCTTTGTGGGTTATAGTGAAAGCTCAAAAGCTTACAGAATATACTTTCCAGGGTTCAAGAAGATTGATGTGAGCAGGGATGTAACATTTAATGAAAACTCAGCATTCATCAAATCAAGAAAGACACATGTTGAAGATTATGAAGAACCCAAGGAAACTAGATTTCAGGACACTACCATGACTGAAGCAATTCCAGATGTTGATCATGAAATTGAAGATCCGCAACAACCTATAGATCCACCACGTGAGGACAACTCTCACAAGAGGAAACCTGCATGGGCTAGAGAGCTCATTCAAGATGCAAAAATATTTGGAATTCCAGAAGAAGAACACAGAGCAAAGAAGAGAACTAGATCTCACACCAGCTATGTTGCTTTACTCTGTGATATCATGAACAAAGAACCTTCCAATTACGAAGAAGCAGCGGAAAAGAAAGAATGGAAGGATGCCATGGTCGAGGAATACCAATCAATAATGAAGAACGATGTTTGGGATGTTGTCCCAAGACCTGAAGGGAAGTCTGTTGTGACTTCCAAATGGATTTACAAGATCAAGCAAGTTGTAGATGGCAGCATAGAAAAATACAAGGCAAGATTCGTAGCTCGTGGCTTCTCTCAAAAAAAGGGAATAGACTATGAAGAAACTTTTTCTCCTGTATCCAGGTACACTTTCATCAGATCAGTACTTTCCCTAGCTGCAACGATGAAATGGAAGATACACCAGATGGATGTCAAGACTGCCTTCTTGAATGGTGTAGTCGAAGAGGAAGTGTATGTGGAGCAGCCACTTGGTTTTGAAACACATGGCAGGGAGTCACATGTGTGCAGATTGAGGAAAGCCTTGTATGGATTGAAGAAAGCTCCGAGAACTTGGTATGGTAGGATGGACAGTTTCCTATCTAGTTTGGGCTTTACCAAGAGTAAAGCGGATTCCAACCTTTACTACAAGGTTGAGGAAGGAAATCTTGTGATTCTACTCCTGTATGTAGATGACCTGTTTGTAACAAGAGATGACAGATTAATTTCCGATACAAAGAGGAAGCTTGCTGCCGAGTTCAATATGAAGGACTTGGGGATGATGCACTATTTTCTAGGTATGGAGGTGTGGCAGAGTGCAGATGGGATCTTCCTTGGAGAAGGGAAGTATACTATAGATATCCTGAAGAGGTTCGGGATGATGGATTGCAAGGCCATGGCCACACCTATGGCATCAAATCTAAAGCTTCTTTGTGATGCTTCATCTGAGCCGGTGGATGTCTCTATGTATCATCAGATGATTGGGTCCTTGATGTACCTGATGAATACGAGACCAGATATTTACTTTGCAGTGAACACATTGAGCCAGTTCCTGACAGATCTGAGGAGTGTTCACCTGGTTGCTGTAAAGCATATTATGAGGTACCTGAAGGGTACAGTTGATTATGGGCTCAATTATGATGCGAATCAAAAGTTTAACGTGCAGGGTTATGTTTATTCAAATTGGGAAAGCAGTGCTGCAGATAGGAAGAGCACTTCTAGGTGCTGCTTCAGTATGGGATCAGGTGTGATCTCTTGGTTTAGCAGGAAGCAATCCTGCGTAGCACTGAGTACAGCCGAAGCAGAGTATGTTGCAGCTTGTTCGGCTAGTTATGAGGCAGTATGGCTGAGGAAGCTACTGTCTGAGCTATTTGATCTACCATTGGAGGCTACTGGTATCTTCTGTGACAACCAGAGTTGTGTGAAGATGTTTGAGAACCCAGTGTTCCATGACAGGTCGAAACACATAGAGATTAAATATCACTATATCATGGATATGGTGTAGAGGGGAGCAGTGAAGCTCCTGTATGTTGCGACAGATGAGCAGATTGCAGATGTGTTGATGAAGCCACTAGCCAGAGTGAAGTTCGAGTACTTCAAAGAGAGGCTTGGTGTTCTTCAGATCTACGACACTTCGAGGAAGAAGTGATGGAGACATTTGCTGTACCATTCCTAGCATGGTGGAAAGGGGATCCTTCACATGACTGTGGATGTAAGCGCTAGATGATGAGCATCAGGATGATGCCCTAGTTTCTGCTCTGTATGATCAATTGGATCATTTATGTATGTACGCATCATGTTGGATGTTGGATATGATCAGTTGGATCATTTATGTATGTACGCATCATGTTGGATGCTGGATATGATCAGTTGGATCATTTATGTATGTACACATCATGTTGGATGCTAGATATGATCAGTTGGATCATTTACGTATGTACGCATCTTGTTGGATGTTGGATATGATCAGTTCGATCATTTATGTATGTATGCATTATGTTGGATGCTTGGACCATGTATCTGTATATGTATCAGGTGGATACGTTGTATGATTAGGTAGATCATGTATGTTGATATGTATCAGGTGGATACACTATGTATGGTGATATGTATCAGGTAGATACTTGGTATGCATTAGGTAGATGCATTGTATGATCAAGATGATCATGGATGATGAACTTCTCCAGATGACATGCATCAGGACGATGCAGTGATGATGATCAGGATGATCATGTGTACATCAGGATGATGTATGGTGAGTATCAGGTTGATACTCTATGGCCGTGGACAGGTTGTGTAGATGAGAATGTAAGTAGACCTGGGAGATCTGGACAGGATGAAAAAGGCCTTAGATGCTTGTTCGAGGCATTGCTCTAGGAGGACACGTAAGTAGAATTGGGAGATATGGACAGGATGAAAAAGGCCTCAGATGCTCTTTCGAGGCATTGTCCTATGGCATGTAAGTGGACATGGGAGATCTGGACAGGATGAAAAAGGCCTCAAATGCTTCAGCCAGGTTTTGTGGTGGACCACATGTAATGTGCTGCTGGGAGATCCGACAGGTAGAGCTATGTTTTCATAATAGCCTGGGATGCTTCAACCAAGTTTTGTGGTGAGATCACATGTAATGTGCTCCTGGGAGATCCGACAAGTAGATCTGTGTGCTCCTAAAAGCCTGGGCTGATGATTCAGCCAGGTTTTGTGATGGGTCACATGTAATGTGCTCCTGGGAGATCTGACAGGTAGAGCTGTGTGCTCGTAACAGCCTGGGATTCTACTGCCAGGTTTTTTGACACACGTAATAAGTCCTGCGGATTCCACAGTATGGCCAGTGATGAAGACCTGCAGGTGGTGGGCCTACATCCAGTATGAAAAAGGACTGGCTTTGTAGAAATTCCTATGACAAGTAGATTTAGAGATTGATTGAGATAGCAGTAGCAGTGACAATGACGATGATTTGAGGATGATGATTCGCTGATGATGATCCAGAGAAGAAGACTTGTGCTAGCAGATCTATGTTGAGAAATACCTTCCTAGTTAAGAGGGAGTGTTGATGTATATGTAACTTCAGGATGTATTTCATCCATGTATTTCGTTTATATATTGTTGTACTCCTATAGAGATGTGTCATTCCTCTATACGGAAGTGTCATCATGTGTATTGACAAGTGTCGCAAGTATGTTAACTTGCCGATGGGTTATTAGACCACCATGTGTGGGGTCGGACCTGATTTATGTAATATATGGTTGATGTACCTAGCTAGACAAGTCATCCCGATAATTTTATTGGGAAAACAGGACAAGTATAATAGAGATCGGGAGATCTTTATTTGGATCACTTAGAAACTCATTCTTCCTTCACTCGGAAAGTGGCGCACTTGTGAGAAGGAGGTTCAGCCGCTAGGAGGAGTCTATCTCTGTGTATTTGGTTGTACTTTGGTTGAGTTATTGCTCTATCTATCTCTGAGGAAGTTGTGGGGTTTTTCACCTTAGGGTTTTCCCTATGGAAACTCTGTGTCTATTGTCTCTCATGCTTTTTCTTCTTGTGATGATTGACATGCTTGTTATGATTGATATGCATTGATATACTGTACATGTTATTCTCTCAGCAAAGATCTTAGAGTATTGTGAATTAATTCTCAAAATTTAACGCGTTCCTCCCAACCATCTCCTGAAAGCAGCCAAGTTACTTGCTTTAGGACCCTCGAGCCTATTCACTGAACCACCGGGACAAAGACTTAGGTGTAGAAATTTGTTCTCTTCTCTCTGTAACTCAGCAATTTAAACTTGCAGACAAACTACCAGCGATCTTTTAGCTTCCCCTCATTGAATACCCTCATGTGTGCTTAACTTTTTAGTATGCAGTAGATCCACAAGGTAAATTGTGTGAGCCTCCTGCTCATTCGATGGATATATGCTTGCCTAGGTATTTGGGTCAGTTTTTAAATTAAATGAGCCACTTGCTCAGTTCCTCCTTTCTTGGGGAACATGACCACAATTTTAGGGAAAATGCCTCCTGCATCAGCTAGAAAGTGAATGTTGTTGCTTCCATTTGTCAATTTTCCTTCTACACCAGATCATTCCTCCTAGTGGGTCAGTGAACACTCTTCAACAGTCTTCTTTGGATAGGTGTCTGTTCTTTTATTTATTTAAATAGTAAAATATTCAATTACAATCATCTTTGACCATCTTTGGTAAAAAACATAAAACTTTACAATAACTTTTAAGATAATGGTTTTCCAAAACATAAAATGTTTTTAGTTCTAGGTGGGTTACAAGGGGTCTACCCAGGCATGACGGACTCCCGAAAGTTCCTACTTTCATCTTGTAGAGCTCATTAGACCAATTAATCTTCCATATAAATCTTCAGAGTGTTTTTTTACAGGTACAACTTCATGGATTCAAATTCAGTTCCTCCTCTATCTTCTTCAAATTATTATGTTTGGAAATTGGAGATGTCTGGACATCTGAAGAGACTGGAGCTCTTTGATGTGTCTATTGGAGATGTTGTTGAGCCTGAATCCTTTGAAGAAAAATATGTTTGGTTGAATGACTATGACAGATCATTTGGAGCCATCTTTCTAGCTATTTCTACAAGCATGTACTACCTTATTGATTCTATTGGATACCCAAAGGATCTCTGGACCAATTTGGATAGAGATTTTGGAAAGCACAATGAGGTTCATATTAGCAATATGGAGAGCGAATATGGAACCTCTCATGTGTTCTCCCTTCTAAATTCTCGGCCTCAACCCTTTCTGAAGAAGTTGTTCAAGATGAAGAAGAAGCTTGTGCAGAAATTTCAACACATACAATTCCTGTCAAAGATGATCTCCATGATTCGAATGCTTCATCCACATGTTATGAATTAGAATCAAAAGAGTCTTATTTTGTGGCTCTAGAAGATGATGAATATATTGGATCCTCATCCTATGAAGTTGATGATGAAGAAAAAGTGATTGGTGGAGATGTCATTATTGTAGAAGGACTCAATTTTTTCTGAGTTCAAATTGGTGATAGTCTCCTTGAAGAGACCACTTCTCCTGTTGCTGAAGAAGTTCAAGATAATTCTGATTTCTTATCTTCACATCTAGCTGATCCAGAAGAATAAATTCGAACCCTCTTTGTTGGAGAAGAAATCTCTTTCATGTTCTCCTACAATTCTTCTATTGTGGACTCTTAACAAGATAAGCTAGTTCATGTTCTAGAAGAAGGGGAGGATTTTGAATCCTCTCTTTTACATAAGTCTATTGATGTGTAGAATGATGATCAACTGAAGGTTTTGGAAGTTAGATCCAAACTTGGAGCTATTGCATTCGCTCTACATGATCATATTCTTCCTATGTGTTCCTACTTGATCATTCGCATCGGTTCTCAGAGTTACATTGAAGATGGAGGACACCACTTTTTGCTTGGGATTGATTCTCAAGCTGATCATGACTTATTTGGACCCGATATTACCTTTGATGGTTGAATGTTTAAGTCTAATGAGCATCAACATATCCTCTCCTACCATACTTATGTTAGTGAGGATACTATATCAACTAGTGGTATAGAAGATTATCTCTCTTCTCATGAGTTTTCTGATGTACAATATTGTGGTTCAATGGAAGTTTTGGAAGCTATATCAGTCTTTGGAGTTGTTTCATACGCTCTCCTTGGTCCCATTCCTCCTCCATGTTCCAGAATGGTCACATGCACACTTTCTCAAAGTGGAAAAAAAGTTGGAGATTTTCTACATTCGTTTGGACACTTTCTCTGGCACACTTGGAGCTGGTTTGAAGTTCGAACGAACACCATCAAGTCATGGTACATTTGGTTCTGATCTTACCCCTTATGGTTCAAAGAAGATCCTAAGGTACCATCAATACATTCTTGGAGCTGCTCATGGTTCAGTCTTCCAATTTCAAGATCAACATTGGCACAATTGGGAGCAAATATCTCTTCCTACAAAGACGAAAGTAGCTCTTGACATTCAAGTTTCCATCCATGGGCCTCATAGGCCTTCTTTGGACTGTTATGTCCAAATTTACAGTCTGAAGTAAACTTTTGATACACTCCATGTTCAGTTTGAGTGGGGATTTTGTTCTCACATGGTTTTCCTTCCTACCTCATGTTACATGGATAATAAATGTAATAGGGTGACCATAAGCCTATGATCCTTGGGTCCTACATATACTTTAATCACTCTAAGTCAAGATTAAGGGGGGGTGTTGGAACATAAAACCATCAAGACCTTGGGTATATTAATCATTTAATTAATTTACTTAATGTTTAGAACCTTGTTCCACATTTATTTGGCATCATATAGCAATCTAGCACCTAGTCTAATGTCATGGGACCACCTTATCCACTTTTTAACCATTTTAGACTAGTGATGCACCCTCATACTTGCTTCACTCTGCTTTTCTGAGATAATGCACCCTAGATAGCTTTATTCTGCTTTTATGTTGCTTTTATGAGACAAAGACTGCTTTTGGAAACTTTTCTCTTGGATTGAGTTGCCTAAGTTGCACTAGGGTGTCCTTAGGCAAGTTGTTATCTTTTGCCACCAACCACTTCCATGTTTTACTCCTGAAAATCCTCCAACATGCTTTTTTTGAGTCACTCATGGCCTACCAAGGCTGCTTTAGCCAATTCGTGACCTCTACAATAGATTTGGAATATGTGTTTGCCTAAATGGGAGATTTTTACTAATTCTAAGCCTACCAATAATGATAATTTCGAATTGTCTCTTAGACATTCGAATCTCTCTTGTGAGATGTATTATTTAATGTAATATTATAATTCATTAATATAATGATGCAATGTTATGCAATTGAGTTTTCTTCTATGTGTTTCTGATTCACTCTTCTTATCTCAATTCTCTACTAAATCTCTGCAGCATTTCTTAGTGATGATTACATTGAATACTTAGATCCTTAACTAATGAAGTTTACATTAACAACTATTAAACATATTTTGAAAATATTATATATTTTTTAAAATATAGTACAATTATAAACAAAATTATATTTTTATGAGTATGAAATTTGTGTCGTTAACATGATATATGGTTTAAATTTGTTTTTGCATTTTAGATGGCCAAACCTATTATATAAAATATTATATGTTTTGTTAATTTTAAAAATATAAGATATATTATTAGACGAAAGGTATAACTTTTACAACTATAAAAGCTTATATTTTATAAGTATTTATTGTTCGATTAAAATAAACATTATAATTTTGAATTTAATATTTTTTATATTAAACTATGAGATAAATACCTAAGCATGTTTAGTATGTTAAAAGTATTTATGAAACAAGTGCAATAGCTGCATAGCAGCTACTTTAAAATTATACTTATTTTTGTTTAATTGATTTGTAAATAAAACTAACTAGTTTTGTATAAATGTATATTAAAGTAAGGTATATTCAAAAACAAAATTAGGAGGTGCACACTTTAGCCAAACAAGCTGGTAACAATTTAACCCGAACCAATTACCTACTCCTAACTAACACTTGTGCTTTTATTAATATTTTTGCATTTAAACGGCTAGAAATTTTTGCCTCAAAATCCCATCTCAACCTTGCTGGTAGTATGTAGAACTTCCATTATATTAATATTTTGTTTTGAAAATGGAATCAAAACAAGTTTTCAAAGCTGGTAGTTTGTTTGCTTTAGCGAGGACAATAATCGGCCCTCGGGACCACGTCAGCACAGGTCTGGCTATCACATTCCCTTCTGTCCGTTTGACTTGCCATAATTCATGTGCTCTCCTATATTCAAAAATCGCCAACGGCAATTATAATGGCTGCTTACATCATCCTCCTCGCTCGCAGTCCAAGGGTCCACGTTTCACGGCGGGTAAATCTCTGACTTAAAAAAAAACGGATCGTAATACAAGATATGCAATAAATAGCTTTGATGTAAAAACAGATAGGCAATAAATAGAACATATAAAACTTTAGTGCAAACATGGAACGTGGTAATTTTCAATGCTTTTTAATTTTTAATTGATTTTATTTTATTTTATTTTAAACAAAGGTCATGTCTAACCAGGAACAGGGATACTTAGTCTAATCAAGCTCTCCAACCAATCAGAAAATAAAAATATACAATTTAAAAAATTTTAATTTGTTTTATTATTTTATAAAAAATAAAATTAATAATTATTTTTTTGCAAAAATTACATACTCATTACAAATTGCTGATAAAAATTAAAAGGTCAACTTGTTTTGAATCTCAAAGCGATTACTACTATAATCCCTGCCTTGGCAGGGACTAGACTAATAAAAGTGTTTATAAAAATGTGATTTAAAGACACGTAACAAGTTAATAGAACTTTGTATTAATGTGCAAGTTCAACATTTTTAAAAATATTTCAAGTTCTCAAATAAATTAAATTATATAATTGATGCTATAATTTTAGTAATCCAAACAAATGCAACACTAAAGTCTCAAATTTTTATTTAAATTAGGTACACTAATTTGAATCGGGCATATAACTATTCACAATTAGCCAAGTAGTTTAGTAGTGTTTATAGAGGAAATGAATAACAACATAGGCATATTCTAGGAAAATTTTTGGTTTGCCTTGCTACATGTGGATTGGGAAAATTTTTGGTTTGCCTTGCTACATGTGGTGGATTGGGAAAAGTGGATCTTTCTCTCACACTAGGGTAGGTCAAGCGGGTACGAGTAGGTGAGGCAAGAGATACTTGGAGTCATTCCTCTAAGCATCGGAAAATTTTATTTAAGGGATACAATAGTGATGGAATATGAAATTATGAAAAAGACTATCTACAAATTTACCTAAATCAATCAAGTAAAGACTTGTATCACTTAGATATATAAAACACACAACACCTTAGAAGATAAATTAAACACAAAATCCTACTAAAAGTCTATTTTCAACTGGGCATAAATGTTTTATCTAATATCTCCCACCAACCTTACCCTCATATCACTCTTTTATCGTATCAAAGTGAGGCTAAGGGTGAGGATGCAAGTGGAGATACATATTAGAGAAAATAAGACATCTAATTAATATTAGATGGGGACTCCTATGAGGCTTGAAAATGCTGAGCCTCAGTGTCCCTCATCCATCGCTTTCCAAAATCCTGTCACTATCAAGAACATCATCATTCATCGATGCATATTTGATGAAGGTTCATATACTTGTGTAATGTCAACACAAGTTTTGAAACATCTTTGATCACTAGACTTAGTCTCGTCATCTATCACCCTTTGTGCTTACGATGGTAGGACAAAATGGTGTATACCAAAATGTCCCCATAGAATTGGGAGGAAACATGTTTCTCCTTGATATTGAAGTAGTCAATGGTCACTTCAAATACAATATCCTATTAGGACATAGTGACATGCATGCCATGAAGGAAGTTGCCTCATCAATTTTTCGCATCATGATTAACGTGATTACTATCGAGATTACATACCTAGTTCAATTGTTTATGGAATTGACTTGAGACTGCTGATAGGAGCTCTTTTCTTGCATTATTTCCAAATCAAGAAATGGAGAGTCTTAACCAGGTAATGAGTCGTTGTTTTAGATCGTAGTGTAGAAATGTTATTGTATTTTTCCTTTGTTTTGTAGATCCCTTAGGTTTCTCCTACGGAAGTAAATCATGCATTAGATCCCTTGGGAAATTGTTTCAGTGAAGCCAATTTGCACCCAAAAAAAACCATCACCCACCCCCAAAACCCCATTTGTAGCGCCAAAACCCTTTTTTCCACACCAAATTAAATTTATAAACAAATATCTATTAGTTTATTTTTTATCTATTTGTAATTTTAAAAGTTTTATGGTTATATATTATATATAGGAAAATAATTTATATAATGTTATAGTTATGTATATTATACTCTTAGATTATGAAAATATAACATTTCATTGCTAGTTGTTATTTTAGGCATTTGTTGTTGTGTCACTTATTATTTAGTTATATTTTTTTAATCTCATGACTAAATTAGTCATTTTTAGTTGTGTTGCTTAAATTTAGTAGTATTTAGCTTAAAAACGTTGTTGCGACTAAATTTTTTAGTCACATAGTCATTAATTACATGGAGCATTTTTCTTCACAAAGTTGGATCTCTATTCCGGGTATCATCAAATTAGAATGAAGGATGAAGACATCCCAAAAATAGCATTCAAAACTCATGAAGGTCATTATGAATTTTTGGTCATGCCATTTGGTTTCACGGATGTGCCTTCCACATTTCAAGGTTTGATGAATTCCATTTTCAAGCCTTTCCTTAGAAAATGTGTGCTAGTGTTATTTGATGATATACTAATCTATAGAAAGTCTTGGGAAGAACATGTTCAACATGTTGACGGGATACTATAGCTACTAAAGGAGCAACAACTATAAGAAAAACCTTCCAAATGTTTCTTTGGGGTAAAAGACATAGAGTATTTGGCTCATATTTTATCTCATGAAGGTGTCAAGGTAGACCCAAACAAAATTAAAGCCATGATGGACTGCCTGATTCCAAAAACCCTGAAGAATCTTTGAGGATTCCTAGGTCTCACAAGGTACTACCACAAGTTTGTTCGAAACTAGGGAAGAATAGCAACACCCCTAACATCATTATTGAAGAAAGATGCATTTTCTTGGAATACGTAGGCAACTAAAGATTTTGAACAACTTAAAGAGGAAATGTGCAAAGCTCCTATTTTGGCCACACTAGACTTCACAAAAACTTTTATTGTGGAATGTGATTCTTCAAGAAATGGCATTGGTGTTGTTCTAATGCAAGAAGGACACCCTCTTGCTTTCACAAGTCATCCAATCAAGGGAATCACTTACATAAGCCCATTTATGAGAAAGAAATGTTGGATATACTACATGCTCTTAAGAAATGGTGTCCTTACCTAATAGGTAGGTACTTCAAGGTCAAAACAGATTATGATAGTCTGCAATACTTCTTGGAATAGAGACTATCTTCAAAAGAGTAACAAAAATGGGTAACAAATATGTTGGGATATGAATTTGAAATCATCTATCGAAAAGGGAAAGAAAATGTGGTCGAAGATGCACTTTACAGAAAAGATTAATATATTGGGGCATTACTTTGTGCAATTCCCATTATACAACCTGATTGGGTAGTAGCAACAAAGGAAGAATGGAAAAATGACCTATTTGTGTGGATGCTCATTCAAAAGATACAAACTGATCCCAGTGTATCAGATACTTTTGTGTGGTAAAATGATTCACTATGGTATAGTATCATTTATATTTATGCAAAAACTCCCAACTCGAACAAAGGGTCCTCTCATAATTACACACCTCTTCTATACGTGGGCACTCTGGATTCCTGAAAAACTTGCCACAAGGTTAATGAATTTTTTTGGGAAGGTCTTAAATATGATGTTCAAAGGTTCGTGGAAATTTTTTTGGTTTGGAAACATAATAGGGTTGTTGATGTATATGTAAGTTCGGAATGTATTTCATCTATGTATTTTATATATATTTATTGTACCCTTATAAGAGATGTGTTATTCCTCTATAAGGAAGTGTCGTCATGTGGATTGACAAGTGTCGCAAGTATGTGTACTTGCCAATGGGTTATTAGACGACCATGTGGGGTCTACCCTGAATTATATATAATATAATGTGGATGTATCTAGATAGACAAGTCGGCCCCATAAGGTCACTAGGCAAAAAGGTTAGTATAAATAGAGATGGAAGATCTCTATTTTACTCACTCAGAAAAGTAACTCACTCTCTCTTGAAAAGTGGTGCACTAGTGAGGAGGAGGATCATCTGCTATCAAGAGACTATCTCAGTGTTATTTGGTTGTACTTTGGTTGAGCATTGCTCTCTCTATCTCTGAGGAAGATGTGGGGTTTTTCACCTTGGGGTTTTCCCCATGGAAACTCTGTGTCTCTTGTCTTTATGCTTTTGATTCTTGTGATGCTTGTCATATTGTGATTTGCATGCATTGATATACTGTAGATGTTATTCTCTCAGCAAAGATCCTAGAGTATTGTGAATTAATGCTCAAAATTTAACATGGTATTAGAGCTAACTTGAGAATAAGACATTTTGCAGTGACGGAAGCTTGAGTTCCTTGTTTATTGGGTTTCTCTCCACCGATTTTTGAAAATCAGTATAGTAGATTGACTCTACTCATCAAGGCGCATATATCTGAACAATCATAACTCAATTCTGAGCATTTTTAGATTTGGCCCTAAAAATTAGGGTTTCCACAAAAATAGGAAATTCTAGAATCTGAAGGCACAGCTGGAAGCTCCTTTCAAAAATCAAAGTTTAGAGCTTTGGATCGAGATTTTTGGCTGGGTAGATCTCCGGGAAACTCAAACCCTAATTCAGGGCTCTCCCTAGTGAACCTGGGAGGACAAAAAGGCAATTCTAAAGGGCAAGACTTTGCTAATCTGAAATTCTGAATGCACCAGGCTGATCAGCTCACCAAGGCGCATCTTTCTATCCTTTCAGAAATTTGAAATTCACATTTTGAATTTTTAGGGTTTCTCTCACAAACCCTAATCCGAGACCAGATCTAATTTTCAGCATTTCAAGTGGTAAGATCTAAATCTTTTCTATTTCCATTTGAAGTACTCTTTAAGATGTCTCTCCACACCAAGCTTGAGGATAAGCTTGAAGGGGATGATAACTTCCGAGCCTGGAAGTATAGAATTGGGTTAATCCTGGAAGAGAATGAGTTAGACTCATATTTGAAAGAAGACATCCCTATCCCAGAGGATGAAGAGGCCAAGGTATTGCATAAGAAGAACTTGGTCAAGGAAAAGAGAATCATTGCTGATTCTATCAAAGACCATCTCATACCCCATGTGTCTTCTCTTAAGACACCCAAGGAGATGTTTGACTCTTTGACCAATCCGTTTGAAGGGAAGAACATAAATCGAAAGATGACCCTGCGGAACCAATTGAAAGGAGTAAAATTTCAGAATGGAGAAACCATTCAATCTTATTTTTCAAGGGTCTCCCAAATCAAGGAACAACTAGAAGCAGTGGATGAAATGGTGGGGAATGGTGAAGTGGTGATGACCACTCTAAATGGCCTACCTAGGTCATGGGATTCCTTTATCCAAGGAATTTGTGCAAGGAAGAAGTTGATCTCTTTCACTAGACTACGGGAAGAATGCTCACAAGAAGAAGCAAGGCTTGTGGCACGAGAAGAAAAGATGGGGAATGAAGATCAATCTCTCACAGCTCACACCAAGAAAGGGAAGTCCAAGAGAGAGCCATCTCACTCCAAGAAATCTTCACATCCCTTCAAAGAAAGAAGAATATGCTTCACCTGTAATGAGAAAGGACATATTGCCATAAATTGTCCCAAGAAGAAGAAGGACAACAACAACTCCAACAAGAAGAAGAAGGGTAGCAAAAGAAGGTTTCATGCTCATGCTGTTGAGGATGATGAACCCCCAAAGAAGAAGGCTAGGGCAGAAAGTGATAGTAATGATGACTCATCAAGTGAAGAAGAGTATGTTCTGATCTCTACTCTCACAGGTACCATCTCCCATGGTTGTAATGATTGGTTGATTGATAGTGGGGCTTCCAAACACATGACTGGGTTTCAGGAATCTTTTGTGAATCTATCTCAACATGAATCACCCCATAAGGTGAAACTTGGGGATGATTATCAATACCCAATCAAAGGAAGTGGTGAAGCCTCCTACAACCTAGATTCTAGAAAATCCTTGAAGATGAAAGAAGTACTTTATGTACCTGGGCTTAAGAAGAACTTACTCTCCATCTCTGCATTGGATGAAAAAGGTATGAGGGTTGCATTTGTGGATGGACAAGTCCTAATGTGGCCAAAGGGAAAGAACATAGATGATGCAATAGTGATTGGAGAGCAAGAGGGAGGTTTGTATAAATTGAAGGGACAACCTGAACATGCCATGGTGCACGAATCCATGGAGCCAAGTGAACTTTGGCATAGAAGACTTGCTCATATGCATTATAGAGCACTTCTAATTGCAAGCAAGGTAGTAGAGGGTCTTCCTGAAATCAAGACCAAACATGAAGGTGTTTGCAAAGGATGTGCAAAAGGTAAGAACATTAAGAAGGCTTTCCCAAGCAGTGAAAGCAAGGCAAAAGACATCCTGGAAATCATCCACTCAGATGTATGTGGCCCTATGTCATCCAGTTCCCTGAGTGGGTATGCTTACTATGTCGCATTTATTGATGACTTCTCCAGGAAGGCTTGGATATACTTCTTGAAGAGCAAAGATGAGGTGCTTGATCAATTCAAGGAATTCAAAACCTTGATGGAGAATCAAACTGACAAGAAAATAAAAACATTTAGATCTGACAATGGAGGATAATTCACCTCAAGTGACTTCAAGAAGCTTTGTAGTGATTCAGGGATTAAGATGGAGTTGACTGCTCCTTATAATCCACAACAGAATGGAGTTGCAGAAAGGAAGAACAGAACTATCATGGAAGCAGTAAGGGCAATGCTACATTACCAGGATCTACCTATGCATCTATCGGCAGAAGCAGCTAGAACAACTATATATGTGCAGAACAGAACACCCCACAAGATATTGGACAACAAGATACCAGAAGAGGTCTTTTCTGGTAAGAAACCTGAAGTTAGTCATCTCAAAATATTTGGTTGTCCAGTATACACTCATGTCCCGAAGGAAAAGAGAACTAAACTAGATCCTTCAGGAAAGAAGGGTATCTTTGTGGGTTACAGTGAAAGCTCGAAGGCTTACAGAATATACTTTCCAAGGTTCAAGAAGATTGATGTCAGCAGGGATGTAACATTTGATGAAAACTCAACATTTATCAAATCAAGGAAGGCACCTACCGAAGTTTATGAAGAACCTATGGAAACAATATTTCAGGACACTACCATGATTGAAGCAGTTCCAGAAGTTGTTCGTGAGTTTGAAGATCCACAAGAACCTGTAGATCCACCCCGTGAGGATAAATCTCACAAGAGGAAACCTGCATGGGCTAGAGAGCTCATTCAAGATGTAGAAAGATTTGGTATTCTAGAAGAAGAACACAGAACAAAGAAGAGAACCAGATCACAAACCAGCTATGTTGCTTTGCTCTGTGACATTATGAACAAAGAGCCTTCCAGTTATGAAGAAGCAGCGGAAAAGAAAGAATGGAAGGATGCCATGGTTGAGGAATACCAATCAATAATGAAGAATGATGTTTGGGATGTTGTCCCAAGACCTAAAGAGAAGTCTGTTGTGACTTCTATATGGATCTTCAAAATCAAGCATGCTGCAGATGGTAGTGTAGAGAAATACAAGGCAAGATTCGTAGCTCGTGGCTTCTCTCAGAAAGAGGGAATAGATTATGAAGAAACTTTTGCACCTGTAGCCAGGTATACTTCCATTAGAACAGTACTTGCACTGGCTGCAGCTATAAAATGGAAAATACACCAGATGGATGTCAAGACTGCTTTCTTGAATGGTGTAGTTGAAGAGGAAGTATATGTGGAACAACCACTCGGTTTTGAAATACATGATAGGGAGTCATATGTGTGCAGATTGAATAAAGTCTTGTATGGCTTGAAGCAAGCTCCGAGAACCTGGTATGGTAGGATGGACAGTTTCCTATCTAGTTTGGGCTTTACCAAGAGTAAAGCGGATTCCAACCTTTACTACAAGGTTGTGGAAGGGAATCCTGTGATTCTACTCCTGTATGTGGATGCCTTATTTGTAACAGGAGATGAAAAACTGATTGCAGATACTAAGAGGAAGCTTGCTGTTGAATTCGATATGAAATATTTGGGAATGATGCATTATTTCCTAGGTATGGAGGTGTGGCAGAGTGTAGGTGGGATCTTCCTTGGTCAAGGGAAGTACACAATAGATATCCTAAAGAGATTTGGGATGATGGATTGCGAGGCCATGGCCACACCGATGGCATCGAATCTGAAGCTTCTATGCGATGCTTCATCTGAGCCAGTTGATGTCTCTATGTATCGTCAGATGATTGGGTCCTTGATGTACCTGACAAACACGAGACCAGACATTTGCTTTGCTATGAACACATTGAGCTAGTTCCTGACGGATCCGAGGAGTGTTCACTTGATTGCTGTAAAGCATGTTCTGAGGTACCTGAAGGGTACAGTGGATTATGGGATCAAGTATGAAGTGAATCAAAACTTTAACCTGCAGGGTTATGTTGATTCAGATTGGGCTGGCAGCACTGTAGATAGGAAGAGGACATTTGGGTGCTGCTTCAGTATGGGATCAGGTGTGATCTCTTGGTTTAGTAGGAAGCAGTCCTACGTAGCACTGAGTACAGTTGAGGCAGAGTATGTTGTAGCCTGTTCAGCTAGTTGTGAGGCAGTATGGCTACGGAAGCTACTGTCTGAGTTATTTGATCTCCCGTTGGATGCTACTGGTATCTTCTGTGATAACCAGAGTTGTGTGAAGCTGTCCGAGAACCCAGTGTTTCATGATAGGTCGAAACACATAGAGATCAAATATCACTATATCAGGGATATGGTGCAGAGAGGAGCCGTGAAGCTCCTGTATGTTGCGACGGACGAGCAAATTGCAGATGTGCTGACAAAGCCACTAGCCAGAGTGAAGTTCGAGTACTTCAGAGAGAGGCTTGGAGTTCTTCAGATCGAGGACACTTCGAGGAAGAAGTGATGGACACATTTGCTGAAGCCATTCCAAGCATGTTGGAAGTAGGATCCTTCACATGGCTGTGGATGTAAGTGCTGGATGATGAGCATCAGGATGATGTTTTGGTTTCTGCTGTATATGATCAGTTGGGTCATTTTTGTATATGTATGTGTGCGTCTTGTTGGATGCTGGATATGATCAGTTGGATCATTTTTATGTATGTATGTATGCATCATGTTGGATGCTGGATATGATCAGTTGGATAATTTATATGTATGTACGCATCATGTTGGATGATGGATATGATCGGTTGGATCATTTGTATGTATTGTGTATATGCATCATGTTGGATGCTTGGACCATGTATCTGTATATGTATCAGGTGGATACATTGTATGATTAGGTAGATCATGAATATTGATATGTATCAGGTATGATTAGGTAGATCATGTATGTTGATGGATACATTGTGTGGATCATGTATCTATGTATCAAGTAGATACACTATGTATGATGATATGTATCAGGTAGATACTTGGTGTGCATCAGATGGATGCATTGTATGATCAGGATGATCGTGGATGACGAGATTCTCCAGATGACATGCAGTAGGATGTTGCAGTGATGATGATCAGGATGATCATGTGTACATCAGGATGATGTATGATGAGTATCAGATGATACTTTGTGGCCGTGGATCGGGTTGTGCAGGTAAGCATGTAATTTGTGCCCTGTGAGATTTGCAAATGGTCTTTCGAGGTTTTTCCTATGGCATGTAATTCGGTGCCCTGGGACATCTGGCAAATGCTCTTTCAAGGTTTTGCTTTGGGAGGACATATAATTTGTGCCCTAGGAGATCTGCAGATAGTCTTTCAAGGTTTTTCCTATGGCATGTAATTCGGTGCCTTGGGATATCTGGCAGATGCTCTTTCGAGGTTTTGTCCTATGGCATGTAATTTTCTCCTGGGAGATCTGGACACGATGAAAAAGGCCTCAGATGCTTCAGCCAGGTTTTGCCATGACGACATGTAATTTTCTCCTGGGAGATCTGGATAGGATGAAAAAGGCCTCAGATGCTTCAGCCAGGTTTTGTGGTGGACCACATGTAATGTGCTCCTGGGAGATCCGATAGGTAGAGCTGTGTGCTCATAACAGCCTGGGATGTTTCAGCCAGGTTTTGTGGTGAGATCACATGTAATATGCTCCTGGGAGATCCGACAGGTAGAGCCGTGTGCTCGTAACAGCCTGGGATGCTTCAGCCAGGTTTTGTGATGGGTCACATGTAATGTGCTCCTCGTAGATCCTACAGGTAGAGCTGTGTGCTTGTAATAGCATGGGATGCTGCAGCCAGGTTTTGTGACGCACGTAATGAGTCCTGAGAATTTCACAGTATGGAGAGTGATGATGAAGACCTGCAGGTGGTGGACCTACATCCAATATGAAAAAGGACTGGCTCTATAGAACTTCCTATGACGAGTAGAGTCAGAGATTGGTTGAGATAGCAGCAGCAGTAACGATGATGATGACGATGCATCGATGACGATGATCCCGAGAAGAAGACTTGTCTAGTAGATCTGTGTCGAGAAATACCTTCCTAGTTAAGAGGGAGTGTTGATGTATATGTAACTTTGGAATGTATTTCATCTGTGTATTTTATATATATTTATTGTACCCTTATAAGAGATGTGTTATTCCTCTATAAGGAAGTGTCATCATGTGGATTGACAAATGTTGCAAGTGTGTGTACTTGCCGATGGGTTATTAGACCACCATGTGGGGTCGGCCCTGAATTATATATAATATAATGTGGATGTATCTAGATAGACAAGTCGGCCCCATAAGGTCACTAGGAAAAAAGGTTAGTATAAATAGAGATCGAAGATCTCTATTTTACTCACTCAGAAAAGTAACTCACTCTCTCTTGAATAGTGGCGCACTAGTGAGGAGGAGGATCATCTGCTATCAGGAGACTATCTCAGTGTTATTTGGTTGTACTTTGGTTGAGCCATTGCTCTCTCTATCTCTGAGGAAGTTGTGGGGTTTTTCACCTTAGGGTTTTCCCCACGGAAACTCTGTGTCTCTTGTCTTTATGCTTTTGATTCTTGTGATGTTTGTCATATTGTGATTGTCATGCATTGATATACTGTAGATGTTATTCTCTCAGCAAAGATCCTAGAGTCTTGTGAATTAATGCTCAAAATTTGACAAGGGTTGAAATAGTTAAGATCTCAGAACTTCTGCAACCATTAGACATACCTTTCCATTGCTGGGAGGAAGTCTTATTGGATTTTATCATAGGTCTACCCAAGTTAGAAGGAAAGAATGTTATCATGGTGGTTGTTGATAGACTCATGAAGTATGCACATTATTATGCACTCTCACACCTTTTTAATGCAAGTACAGAAGCTACATCCTTTATGGAAATAGTTCAGATGTTACATGGAAATCCAAAGATTATTGTAAGTGATAGAGTTCCAATTTTCACTGGAAAATTTTGGACTAAATTGTTTTCTTGTTTAGGTACCCAATTGGATCACATTTCATCTTATCATCCTCAATCTGATGGGAAAACTGAGATAGTGAATAAATTTTTGGAAGGCTATCTTCATTGATTTGCATCTGATAAACAAACATAGTGGATGAAATGGTTATCTTTGGCGGAATGGTGGTACAATACTTCCTTCCATACCTCGTCAAAAATGTCTCCACTACAACACCAACAATAAGTTCTCCATATACTTAAGGACAACCTGGCTATGTCACAAAATAGGATGAAACAATAAGCTGATCAACATCGCAGTGAAAGGAGTTTTGAAGAAGGGGATTGGGAATTTTTTAGGCTACAACCTTACAAGCAGATGTCCCTCAAGCAACTAAATAAAATAAATTAGCACCCAAATATTATGGTCCTTATAAAGTGTTGCAGAAGATTGGTAGTATGTCTTACAAATTGGAGCTCCCTTCATCTTCAAGAGTGCATCTAATTTTCCATGTTTATTACTTAAAGAAGGTAATAGGAGACAATATCCTAATTCAAACAATCTTGCCCGAGCTTGATGAAGAAGGGAAATTCATATTGGAACCTGAACAAATCACTAAAAGAAGGACCAAACAACTATGAAATCGGGCTATTATCGAGTACCTCATCAAGTGGAAGAACCTGCCAGTGGAATATCTGACATGGGAAGATGATTCCTTCATACAGTAGCATCCATAACTAACCAAGTGTTGAGGACAACACTTGTCTGAAGGGGAGGGGCATGTTAAGCCCTAAATAGGGGCACATTTCCCCCTATATTGGCATTACATTAGTTTTGATGTTATCTTTGGCCCATTAGTGGTAATTATCAGTAGTATGGTTATATTAGTTACATCAACTTAGTTAATGAGCTATAATTGTACCTCTTAATATATAGGAAGGAGATCTTTTCATTTGAGTAACTTGTCTTGTCTTGTGTATTTAGTACATTGTATAAGGAGGTTTCCCCCTCGAAGAGGCTTGTTATTCATCTATTTTCTTCATTAAATTTGTGAAGTACTCTTTCTGGTCTATTTCTTCTCTTTTCATGCTCTTTTTGGAAATTTGTTTCATAACACAGAATAAATAACACAACATTGCTCGATGTGGATCCTTGTAAAGAAAAGGAAGGATTACAAAAACTAAGTTGTAAATATACTTGTTAGTGGGTTTTCAAGATGTAAAAATTGATTATTAAAATTACTTTTCAAGCTACATATATGGAAACATATTGTTTAGTATTTTCCTATTTAAATTGAGCAATCCTGTAAATTGTTTTCCTAAGCAAGCATTCCTAACAGTGCAATTTCTAGAGGGAAGTGGAGCACGAGATACAACTATTTTCTAATTATCCATTGTGAAACATTAAACTATACATACAATCTATTTAGAAGCCAAATAATTGAAGAAGAAGTTATAGAAACTGTTGGAGTAGGGAATAATTCAACAAAAGAGCTCACCTTGTGAGTGACCTATCATCAAAGTACCCAAGAAGTATGGGACTTGGTAGATGTGCATTAACTACAAATATATGAATAATTTCACCCTTAAGAATCAACATGCTACATCTAGGATCAATTACTAGTTGGATCAGTTGCAACATGCCAGGTACTTCACCAAGTTGGATCTCAAATCAGGATACCACCAAGTACAAGTGAAAGAATAAGATACCTAGAATAATACCTTCATGTTTAGGTAAGTCATATATGAATAATTATTAATGTGATTTTTTTGTGTAATGACGAGCTACATTTAAGGATTTGATGAATGATTTATTGTGTCCTTTTATAGATTCATATGTAATAGTTTGATTAAATTATATAGTGGTTTATAGTGCTACCTGGGAAAAGAATATTGCACATCTCAAGAAAGTGTTAGAGACTAAACAAACATCAACTACTATAAAATATTAAGAAATGTAAATTTGCTTTGCAATCTTTGGTGTATTTGAGGTATTGATTGGTGGAGGAGAACTTAATATCAATTCTACAAAGACGAAGGCCATCACCAAGTGGCCAAATCCTATAAATGGCACTAAATTTAGGAGTATTTTTTTTGGGGGGGGGAATACCTTCGGAAGTTCACAACTTCATTTTCATTTGTGGTTGTACTTCTCCAGTCCATAATAGCTAGAAACAAGGGCTTCTAGTGGGGAAAGAATCAATAGAAAGCCTTTGAAGAGATCAAATAGAAGATTAGTTGGAATAAGTTATAACTTTTCCCATCTTGTGAAGTCCTTTCAAATTGGATCCATATGCAAGTGGATATGCTACGGGAGAAGTTTTGATGCAAGGAGTAAGGACAATATCCTATCATTCTAAAATGTTCCAAGCAGAAGTTCTGAACTACCCTACATATGACAAGAAACACTATTCCTTGGTCCAAGATGTTAATAAATGGAATCACGATATAATGGGTAAGGATACCATCATTCACATTGATCAACAACCACTACAATATTTTTAACCTTAGAGTAAGCTACAACAAACCCAACACTACAAGTGGATGATATTTCTACGAAAAATCCATCTAATCATCAAATACAAGAAGGGAAGTACAAACAAATTGGTGGACATGCTTTCAAGGCCATCTACAATCAAGATCACAAATTTGGGTACTCTTATGCATATAGAAAATTTCACCCATGATGCATACAAGGAGGAATACACAGAAGATGGTAACTTGAAGGAGGTATTTTGGAGGCTACGAGGCCTATTTCATGTAGAATAATATGACAACAATGTTTACTATCATCTCCAAGATGGGTTACTCTACAATATGAAGAAAGCTATGTGTTCTTGAAGGCGAGAGATTTCAACTTATTGAAGAGGATTACACTTCCAAAATGTTATGTTTATTGTCCTAGATAGCAATAATTTATATCTCATTTTATTATAGGATGCATACATCATTGTACAAGCAAGCCCATTAATAGGAAGAAAGGTCTATATCTTCCCTTTCATGTACCTACTAGACCATGGGAGAGCATATCATTCGAATTTTTGGGTGGGATGCTAATAACTATGAAGGTACATGACTACCTATTTGTGGTGATGTTGGCATGTTTAGTAAGACCTACATTCTCATGGATTATACAAACACAAATAAATGTCAAGAAGAAGAAAAATGTATTCTTTTCAAAGGTTTGGGTGCCCTTTGGTATATGAAGAAACATCATCTCATGCCTAGATACCATATTGTTCATTTCCTTTTTGGCTACACTTTTGTAGAAGATGGAAACTAACTTGAAGAGATTTATAGATTTCCATACATAGACAGATAGGAAAATAAAAGTGGTGAACAAGACATTGATTCAATTTCTAACGCATTATAACAAAAGCATTCAAATACATGGGATTATAATTTCATATAAATCTAGCACTCATATAATGGAGCACTCCACACTTCCATTGGTTAGTTCCCTTTTGAAACTTGTTTTTGATATCTAGCACCTTCACCTCTAGATGTTGTATATGCATAGTAAGGGGGAGTGAAGGGAAGACACCATGGGTGAAGCATTAAGGGATGAAAATTACATTGATAAGATCATGCAAATCCATTTCAATGTACATGAGACATTGAATAAGTCATATTAAAACTACAAGACCATACATGATCAACATACGGTTAAAAAAGCATTCAATGTGGGAGATACAATTTTGTTGCAGCTGAATAAGGAAATACTAAAAGGTATTTGTAAGAAGATCAAGAAATTATGTCATGGTGCCTTTGAACTATTAGAGAAGGTAGGATATAATTCCTACAGACTCAGTCTACCTTATATATGTGCATTTAGTCAATAGTGAATGTGGAAAATCTAAATCTCTTTGGATCATCCATGTTAGACAAGGAACCTAAGCATGTCTTACCTTTTGTAGAGGACATAGAGCCAGAATATTAGGCAAAGCTAACAGAAGATATAGTTTTGTATAAGAAGTCTAAAATAACCAAATTAGTATAGTATGAAGTATGGTAGGTTGGGTTGAAGGGAAAACTTCTAGGTAAGGCTAAATGGTACTCAAAGGAGAAGGTAGAGGAAAACTTTTCTCACCTCATTTACTAAAATATTTTGGGAACCAAAGGACTCCTAAATTGGGGAGGTATGATTCAAAATTTATTAATATATAATTTTTCATCTATTTTGATGCTTATTTGGTGGAAAGATTCGATGAATTGGCTTATCGGGAACATTTTAGGGGTAGGTCTTACTTTGCATATTTGGGGTCTAGTATATTCTAAGGCCCATTTGAGGGCCTAAATCATGCTTTTGGGGGTCAAAATTTTGCAAACATGGTTTTCAATCCCTTGATGTTATTCTACACTTTGAGATTTTCTAATGGTGCAAATATCACCAAAATCATATTGCATATGAGGAAGTTATGCCTCTTGAAAATTGACCTATCCTATTGACCAACATGGTACTGAGTGGACTCCATCCAGGGTATATCCTATGTTATTTGTGTGGATGTGTTATTTTTTTGTATATATTTTCCTTTTGCTTTCAATTTATTTTAGCACTCTGTGAAATTAAGCTAACAATAACGAATCTTAATTCTTTAGTAAACATTGCATAACTAGGACTTTGTAGAAAGTTGTAAGATCTACCGTGATGAACTATTCCAGTGGAATATCCATGATATTTTACAAATAACTAAATCACAACCTACCCAACCCATGTTCATAGTTCTACACAAACAAAAATGAATTGCATATTGCTTTTAGATCTTGTAAGTCAAGTTTTTCTAAATTAATCAATCATGCTAATCAAATGAATATGTTGTCTAAAGAAGTGAATAATAACTATTATATTTTATTCAGAAATATACATCTATTCACAATACCATAAGCCTCTCAATATTTTCAAGGCATAAATTAATATACAGAGTGATGCAATATGAACCATAAAGCTTATTTTCAATAATCTAACATCATAATTAACTATTAAAGAAGAAGAAAATATAAGATTCTATATTTCTAATATAGCAAAAAAACATGATGGACTGATATTGTTTCTATAGAGTTTCATTTTTTTATGGTTACACACATATAGAGTTTCAAAAGAATAATTTTATGATTTATACTGTAATTCAACATACTAAGAAAAAATACCATAAAGTCATCTAAATACCCAAATGGAACATGCTACAATAACATCAATTCTAGGAGAACAAGTTCTTTGCCACTTGGATGATGTGTTTCATCTTGTAGGAGTTGCACATGCCAAAAAAATAAAATTTAGTTATAAATGCATAAATAAATAAAATATAAAAATTATAGCTTACTAGCCTCATCAAAGAAAATATTGTGAATAGGATCCTCTGTCAAGTCATGACAAGTATGTCAATAATGAGAGCATCGATAGAAAATGAGTGGCTTGGAATTGAAATGGTTAGTCTAGCTAGATGTAGTGCATAGTTTAGAATTGATGTGGCCTAAAGGCCTTATCCCTGGGAGCATAAAACAATTAAATAATGTCTCTAAATGGGAAGCTACCACAAACACACTATGTTGATCTAGATTGTGTGTCAAGGAGAATATTGTAGTACTAGTGACTCAATTCTTATCTTCGAGCTCATGTCATTGGGAGATAAGATATTTAGGAATATGCCTAAGAGTGGGTGACCATGCCTAGAAATTTCTTGATCCTAAGTAGATCCAAGTTCAACTCCATAAAGTTCACCAATACAAAAATAATTGACATAGAGACCCACAATGAGCTCAACCTATTGTTTTGGAATAAAATACAAAGGAACATCCATGCTATTCCATGGAGCTTTATCAAATACCATAAGCTCTTTATCCATCCAATTCTCCATGGATGGAATGTGCACTACTCCATGAAAAGATCTAGTTTTCTCATATTAGATGGTTAGTTGGTTCTAATGCCAATGAACATCTAAAAAATCATATGTTTCCTTATATTCAATTTTAGTAGTTCCATTTTAGTAGTACTCTCTTATCATGGTAATATATATTTGGTTAGATAAGATAATTGGCTATGGAAATGGCCAGTGGAAGCAATGATGCAATGAAGTGAAGTGGCATTTGTGTTACTATGCTTTCCAATTAAGTTTCTAGGTTCATCTAGACATTAATGAATTTCGGTTTATGGGTCTTGTGGGGGGTTATGGTTTGGGTTTGGATGATGGTTTGGAGCCATTGTGGTGGAATAATATATATATATATATATATATATATAACTGGCATTTCAAATTAAATCTAAATGGAAATGAAAGCTTCTTTATGCAAAGTTCCTACTACTAATGATGGCAATGCCCCTCCTATTTTTCCTGTCAAGATTGGGCGTACTTTATAAAAGCAAGCTTGCATTGAGAGATAAAAACATGAAGTGGAAGTGGCTTGTGGGAGAGATATAAAATAATAGTAACATTTTTAAATTTATTTTTATAGAGGAACATGCACATGTTGCTAATGTATGAGTATTTAGAAACATGCGTATGTTATTTTCAAATTAAAAAATTGGTGTAGTAACTTATTCTCCATGGTGACAATGGTTTGTGTGGATATTTAGTTGGGTTCATATTTATTTAAACAAAAATGGTGTTAGAAAAAAAAAACAAGTGCACATTCCCATTGCAATATGAAAAGGATGCAACCCTATATGTCCACCCAATTGTTTTGAACCTCTACATTAACCCATGTCTAAAAAAGGTTTCCAACAAATAACAAAATAAAAATTCAATAAGATTAGAAAGTAAACTTCTACAAAATCATCTAAATACACATGAAAGCATCATAAATACTTCTAATAATAGAGATATGTTGTATAAGCTAAATGATCAATGATTTGCAATTGTTTTCGAGAAATTTTTCCACCCAATTGAAATTGCTGATACTCAATGTCAATGGGGTAATCGAGGGAGGTAAATCCATTTTTGCAATCAAAATTGCAATTTGAACAATGAAAACTATTTTTTTTTTTGGTAAGCGAGTGTGAATCCTTATATTTCCATCAACAAAATAAACAAAGTATTACAAGGCCTTCTCATAACTGAGAAAATAGACCCAAAAACATATTTAAAGGAAGTCATCCTCATGAGGAAACAAGACTTTTCAGAGTTTGAGTTTTACTTTTAGACTAACAAGCAACATTGCCATGTAACTGTAAATAGAAAACATAAACATAAATAGTAAAGATAGAACTAGACCAAAATACTAGAGCTAACCAAAACAAAACTATTGGTTTAAACCAGTCGGTCCAACCTGGGAAGTAGGCTCCTTAGCAAGAGAAACACCGATACATTGAGCTACCTATTGTTGATTGTAGAGAATTTGTTTAAGGTATCCAACCATTTCATCCTGCTGCAGTAGGATTTCATCCTGGGCTTCACCTCTATCAGCAAGGGCCTTTCCAAGCACTGCTTTCTGATACCAGTGATAGTCGAGAGTTTTCTGATACAAGGTGGCTCGACCCCTGGTACTCCTCGGGTCCATTACGAGGGCCTCGAACTCACTTCTTATTTCAGCGTTGGTGAGACAACCTTTGGAAACTGGGGCATCCTATTCTACCTCTTGAATTTCTTCCTGTTCTTTCTGCGAAATCTCATCCTTATACCTACGAGCCTCCCCTACAACAGCGTGCATGAACTGCATCGGATGACCGGAGGAGGGGCTTTCCTGCTTTACCGCATGATGGGTATAGGCCCTCTTGGTGGGAGGCATATCCACAGCTCTTGTAGAACAACAAGAAAATGAGCTGCCAAACAAGAGAACAAGTGTTGTGTTGTAGAGAATGCGTCATCGGGCTAAGAGTCGAACACCTTTGAAACTATTGTGTCGAATTTTGTTTCCCTAGAAACAATAACCCAATTCTTCATGCTACTTGTGTTTTCCATAAGAGTTGAGGTACTTCTTTACTCATTAATTTTCGTGTGCGTAATGGCCATTGCACTGATCCGGATGGGAGCATGAAGACTGAATGGGGCACACGCTGGAGAAGACAAGCAGCCAGTGGCCATGTCAAGTTATGATATTTCCTGGGACGTGTGGGTGGGATGGGAAGCCACGTGCCCAACCTCATGGTCTGTGTGGGCAGGCATGTGTCTAGCCCCCTGGATAGAACTCACATCCGATGGATGGCCTCCCTTCTGCACCTACGGTGGGGGAAAACTAAAATTTGACCAAAAATGCATTATTAGATTTCCAGAAAAAATTGGCAAAAAAAAATGCAAATTGTCAACCATTTAGCTTACTCCCAAAGATATGCATACACTTGTACTTTTATCGTGCATATGAAAGCTCATAGACTTTAAGATAAATGACACATTTACAAAAATTATACAACAAATAATTTATTAGAGGGGTAAAAAATAGAGGTATAAATTTATGTATAGATCTATATTAATATTTTTTTTATTTTTATAATTATTATGGTTTTATTTATATTTTTCTATTATTCTAATTTTGATATGGCACTCTCTGAACAAAAAAAAAAAAATTACCCAAAAAAGTCAAAATGTAAAATATTTAAATGGAGAAGTCTATTTTTATTCTAGGTTTTGGACATTAAGGTGGGTTTTGGTTGGAATTAGGTAAAACCTTTTTTGGTAAAATACAAATTTGGAAGTGTTTAAATTGCGTTTTTGACTTCATAAATAAATTCAACACCCTTGAAAAGGTTGAAAACTTAGAATATTTAGACTACACCTATTTAAACTACTCCTTGGATAATTACTTTTAAGAGGGATTTACTAAGTGGACAAACTAAACCTTTCTAGTGGGTTTCTCTTGCCATTTCAAATAAATTTCTCCCTAACATTATTGATTTTTTCTATTGATTTTTCTTAAAATTGGTCAAAACTCTTAAAGGGAAAAATCCATGGTTAAAGTTCCCATCAATGAGTGGCAATAATAATTCTTAGGAAAATTTTCAGAGAGTAACGGAAGAAGTATAACTAAACAATCAATATATCTACTAACTAATAATTTGACAAACTTAACCTTTCTAGTGGGTTTCTTTTGTCGTGTCAAATAAAATTCTCCCTTATTTTAGGGAGTTAATAAGTGGACAAACTCAACCTTTCTAAGTTGGCTTTCTCTTGTAGTGTCAAATAAAGTTCTCCCTTATTTTAGGGAGTTAATAAGTGGAAAACTCAACCTTTATAGTTGGTTTCTCTTGTTGTGTCAAGTAAAGTTATCCCTGATTTTATTGGTTTGTTTTAAAATGGGCCAAAACACTTAAGGGAAAAGTTCAATGGTCAAAGTTCTGAACAATGAGAATATCTTCTAATTAGTTAGTTACTGATTAAAGCTACAAATATTGTATGAGAACTAAGGAAGAATTCTATCTAAACTCATTAATGCTACAAACTTGGCACGTCTAATTTCATTTTGTTATTGTTGATGCAATAAATCAAAAGCTCTTCAATATCTACCACTACTATATTTATGGTAGTTTAATTTTATTATTTTGTATAAATATAATGTTTTTTTCAATGGAATACACATCAAAACTTGGACACTTCCCCTTATTTTGAGGATGGTATCCAAGAGAAACGATTAGGGTTGCAATTATAAGGTAACTCAAGCTAACTGGACTCAAATAAGATCACAACTGAAATAAGGTCACAATGTATAACTATGACATGAGAGTATATAAATATAACCCGTGAGTCCTCTAATGTGAAGCATCTTTGTTACAAAGATGGATATTATGATGTTGGATGTTTACTCAATCTTTCAACTTAGTTTATATGCTATTTGTATAACCGTTGGTATCTATTGGATATTGCGAAGAGTCCTGAAGTCATTTTGCAAGGCTGAGAACTTGCTTGGCCCAGGAAAGTATTCCCCTTAAGGGAACTATGTAATTTTGGACTCAAATACTTCCCCATCTAGCCCCCCACTAGAAAGCCAAATTTTCAATCCCACCTTGCCTCTTCCCCTGGGTGGTCTTTCATGTAACCTTACGAATAGCTACTTGGAGAAATCCTCAGGCCCAGGAGAGACTACAGAACCACTTTTAGATCGACATCCTCATGGTCGTCTTTCTTGCAGTTCACACCAGGAGGGACCCTCAATCCTTGTGCATCATCATCTGGAAAGCATTATCAGGTTGAATCTGGATGCATATGGTCCTGCTCCTTGTCGTTCACATGAGGAGTACATATCTAGATACTCAAGCCCACCGGATCATATTCTAGAAACCAATTTAACCTCAGATCCAATGAAGCCTTCCTCGTCCGAATCAGTCCCAAGTAATCAGACGGTTAATAATGAATGGTATGAGAATGGTTTCCCAGGTCCTGCCCCAGCTTCTAGCAAATGATTACCGGTGCTTTTCGGCGAATGGAGTGAATCTTTTTAATCACATGGCTAGATAAAATAGTTTGGTAGAGTTAATGAACACTCTACTTCTCTCCTTTATTGACAACACTATCATTTTTTACAATACTATTCTCACTCAAATTCAGAAGTGTGTGCAAGAGTCACAAGACACGCTTGAGTTTTGTTGGAATTGATTTATTACTGAGTGGGGGAGTGAATCAGTATTAGTGCAGTTATGATCAATTTTAACTTCTTTAATAGATTATTCTGAACTTAATCTTGATCATAAATTATGCATCCATCACAAGTAAAGCATTCATCCACATATGCACAAATCAATGAACAGTGAACACACTGAATTTTTACGTGGAAACCCAAACATGAGAAAACCACAAAATGCTCTTTTATAAAGAAAAATATTACACTCGAGGAAGCACTAACTTCCTGTGTTTACTAGCACCAACTAGAAGGAGGCACCAACCCCCTAGTTTTACAAGCATCGACCTAAAGGAAGCACCAACTGTTTGTACATTCTCCAACACCAACTAAAAGGAAGCTACAACCCATTGCTCCTTTCCCTGTCCTACCACCTAGATATACAAAATAATATATTTCCTTGATGTAATTCTTATGTGAGCTCACTTTATTCCTTCTAATGTTCATTCTGTCGTGCGCACCTTCTTTATGCAGTCGTATTGTTGTCACTTCCCTGCATACATCACTCAACTTATCATTCCACTCAATACTTCACTTTAACTAATGTCACACTTCTTGTGTTGTGTGCTACTTCAACTAATACTGCAATCTGCACCAAGACTTATTATGTCATTCTGCTACTGCACAAATGCACTCTCAATTGATATTGTGCAACAATTGATGACTAGTTGTTCTGATGTGGTGCAATAGTATCAGATGGAACTTCACACTCTCTAAGATGTGTTTGTTTGGTTTAAGTGCCACATTATTTCAGAAAATATGTGAATTTTAGTGCATCATATGATTCATCCTTTTCATTTAACGCACTTGTCTCAGATCATCCTCATCATGAAGCACATACTTGATTCTGTTGCTACTATTTTTTTCTGCATATGAAGAATTTATTTACTTCGCACACTTCAACTTAATTCTCATGCATCAACCAAACTTCTGTGTATCTTCCAATATACTTTAGTTCTGTCTCTATGCTTCTATGTTAGAACATCTACGAGTGTCTATGTGCTTTCTATGATACTTTCATTCAATCATCACGCACTTGCGCATCCTTCTGTAATTTTTCCTTTATGTATTTGCACAACCATCGCAGCTTCAGAGCATCATTCTGTGCACCATCAACTATACCATTCCTATGCTTGTGCACACTTGTATCTTTGCTAGATCATTATTATTCTAGTTCCTCAAGCCCTTGATGCCCCAAATAAAAATCTATATCTTCCACTTACAATATATTCATACTTTCTATCTAGCTTACTTCAAATCTCCAACTTGCTTCCTTATTTATACATGTCCTGCATGGATTGTATGTCGACAAGTTGGTTGTGGATTTCCTTCTTCTTTGCTTCACGGATTATGCTTCTGCCACATGTCATCTTCTGCTTCGTTGATGTGTCATCTCTTGTTGATCTTGCGCATACATGCTCCTCAACTTAGTAGGACTTTCACCCTAGCGGTGTAGTCTTGCACTCTTGATGTACCATTGCTTTGTGGTATTTTCACATGCATGAACCTTGACTTAGTGGAACTTTAACCCATATATTACCATCACTTGTGGGTCTTGCGCACTTGTTGTATCATTGACTATGGAATTTATGCATATTCTGACTTCAATTTCTACACCGTTAATGGAACATGTGTGCACTTCCTTAACTGAAAGATTTCTTCGATTGGTGAGACTTGCGTGCTTTCTAGGATTTGTACAATTGTTCAACCATTTCTTGTTCCATGCTATTGGCGCACTCTAGAATATTCTCTTGACTTTCTTTCACCCCTGTACCTTTGTCCAACAAACTTTTTGGCTTTTACCTTGAAGAAGTGTGACTTGGTGGACTGATGTCTGGGCATGTACCATATGTAGGATACATTTGTTATGTACTTCTTCAAACTAGATATGTATGATGTATTCCTTATGTACTCATTCAAACTAGATATGTATGATGTATTCCTTATGTACTTCTTCAAAATGGATATCATGATGTACCTCTGGACATACTTTTTCAAACTAGATATGCATGATATACCTTTTGACATACTTCTTTAGATTGGATGCAACTCTCGATATACTTCTTCATATAGGAATCCATATACTTCTTCTTGCTTGTGGATATACCTCTTCAAAGTGGATTCCATATACTTCTTCAAACTGTCATAGGAATGTTGCATCCACTTTGACATCAATTGACATCAATGACTCAAACTTAATCAGTTGGCATCCTATTTGACATTATAAGTTGAAATCAATGACAACCAAAGTTCAACAATATTCCCCATTTGGCATTGATGTCAACACCTTATGAGGCTATTCATAATTGTCTTCTTTAGGTTGCATGCTTCATCTTTGTTTGTCGCAGTACTCCCACTATGTGTACTCCCCATGAGTTCTTTATCAATTTGAACCTTTGACATCTGTGCATTTGGTTGCCAATGCTTCATTAGATTTATGTTACTTCTGTGCAGAGCGCATGCTTCAAGATCATTATTATCGCGTTGTTGCATGCTCTTTCTTCTCAACTTCATGCTATTTCTCCAATGATCTGCTTCAGGCTCTTCCACAAATTTACCGCTACATGCTCTTGCTTTTCATCTTCATATTGTTTCTTCTTAGTTCCCTTCATCTTCATTTCATGTTCTTCTATCATGTTCTTCAGCTTCATGCTTACATCCCCATTTGACATCAATGGAAAGTTGATGCCATAACTTGCACAATTATAGGTTCTTCTTTCATCTTTCATGTGCTTCATTTACTACTCACAAGTATGACTCCCCATGTCTTCATGCTTTCTTCTTCCTTGATATTCTCTATGGTATGCTTTGTTTTCATTTCTGATGCACTTCCCCTGTATAGATGATATATTACTTATGTATCCTGATATCATGTTCTTATCACAACACTTCATCATTCTTCACATCAATTTTCATGCCAACAACACTTCGCCGAAACCAATATTTTACTACTTTTGTTGATTTTATTCTGTGTTTGACCGTTCTATCCATCGCATTTATTGTGTTGTCATCAATCCTTATCACATTTAGTAATTTACTGTAATGGCATCCCTTTCCATGAAAACCAAATATTTTCCATGTTCTTCATCTATCAACCAGCTCGACATTAAGGCGGATATGACACTCAGTTCATACATAAACAATGAGGTGTCACATTCGTACTTGATATTTTGGGAAACATCATTTAATTGGATGGAGCAATGAATTGGATTTCTTCTTTTTGTACTTTTTCCCAAATTTATTAATCCCAACATTAAGTTTTGGCGATTCCACCAACTTCATCAACTCGCATGATATTGAATGCATATCTATTCAACTTAATTTCATCCACATGAACAACATCATACTAGGAATCCATACTATAATATTTACATCATTGACATAATTTGATTTAATATATTCCAAGCCAAAACCAAGGGTATCATAGGCTCCAAAAAAGAATAGAGCCCTTGTAACCTTACAATCTTTCCATTGAACTTACTATCTTTGTTGAATTAAATATACTCACATTGAAGACATGTTGGAAGAGGGATCATGTTTTGTTCAATATATAAGTAACTCACAATGTACAACATGAGTACCTATTATTAATCAACCCTAGCAATATAATCACTACATACTAGCAAATAAACATTCCAACAAAATGGATAGAAATACATAGAAAAACAAAACAAAGAATTCTAAAGACAAGTCTGGTAGAGAATCTTAGGAAACCCATATAAACATGATAACTATATATTGGGTTGTAAAACTTGATTTATGAAAGACTGAAAGTTGGTAAGGATCAATACAATCAAATGACTAAATATTATTGTTTAAAACATAAATAGCTCCAATCCCACGATTTGCATCATTAAAATTTATGTTAAAAAATACATCCAAACCATGAAAGTTACAACATGCCAAGGGAAGACAAATAAAATAACTATTTATTGATGTAAATATACAAGAGCATAACTGTAAAGAAACCTCGAAAGGAAATATGCAAAAAATAAAAAACTATTTTATTGGCCTAAAAACTAAAAGAGGGTTTGATCTAACACATAAATATAATGACTCTAAAAGGTCTAGCCTACTAGACTAGGAATTTATCTTCCTAACTTCTCCATGATAATCATAATTGTCCCTTAATAAGTCATTTTTTAATGCATCGCATCCAATAACATACACCACTACAAGAAATATGAAAATCACAATGTTAAAAAAAACTTATGCTAGCCATGCTTCAATTTTGGAAAAACACTAGCTTTGCATGATTCACAATCATAACAAAGTTGAGTTTGGTCATCACTCCATTTTCCATGTATGAAAATATCTCAGTGAAAAATGTTTCATTTACATAGATTTATCCCCACAGGTTGGGTTGTTTACAACAACCCAACTTCAAAAAGAAAAAGAAATGTAGTGTTAATCAAAGAGAAACAATGGAAATGTGGTAAGAAGAGATCCATATGTAACTGGAGTCTAATATAGATATTTGGACCATACAACCAGAAAAATATTAATAAAATACTTATGTGTTCAACTAGAAGCATTAAGACCTAAATTATGCATAGTGCCCATAGAAGTGAACTTGAGATCACTAAAATGGAAAAGCTTGATCATACCGGTACACTTGGTTCATGAACAAAGAAACATCAACATACATTGTGGATTGATATGATTTTGGATGGGTAGGGAATCTTGTAATGAGCATGGAAGAGACTGCCACGCCATTGTAATGAAAACCTATATGGTTTGTCCCATACAGTTGGTTCATGAACTAAGAAACATCAACATACATTGTGGATTGATAAGATTTTGCATGGGTAGGGAATCTTGTAATGAGCATGGAAGAGACTACCATGCCATTGTAATAAAACCTATATGGTTTGTCCCATAAATTGTTGGTTGACATGATTTTATTCTTGTAACTATCTTGGCATGGTATACCATAGTCATCAAAATCCACATAACAAAATAATTACTCCATGGAGTCTGAACTTGTGATGATTAAGATATAGGATATGAGTTCTTAAGGACTATTATTTGTGCATATGATACTTTATTCAATATTGAATTAAGGGTTTGTAATAGGCATGTAACAATTGTAGGAGGGATAGGAAAGAAGAAAAACATTAAGGCTATAGGTTTTTTTACTTTTCAAACATTTAAAAACAAAATTTGTAAATAATATGAAAATCATGAATTCCAAGTGGTTTAAGAACCATAGATCTGTACTAATGCACCACTTTATTTAGAAAAAGGTGGGAAAACATTTCAGTCGTAATAAACATTCAAGTTGCATAAATTGGGACAAAGCATAGTTACATGTGTCAGTGTAAACAATTTATGATTAAAAAAGACTAAGGCATGTAAATATTTTATTGGAGGTCATATTGAAGTGCGTATTTAAAAAAAAACAAAATCAACTTTCTCAAAATATTTTCAATGTGGGGACAATAACGCATACAAGAATTGTAAATTTCATGCATCCACAAGGTTTGTCAAAATACAAAATCAACCATGAAACATCTTGTGCTTTCCACAAAAGAAGGAAGGAAGCAAAGGATCAAGTAGCTTGGAGGAAACAAGGGATGGATTGATTAGTAAAACTGACATGTAAAATAACATAGAATCACTAAATTTGATATGAATATTTAAGTAGTTCATATAGTACTTTCGCTCCAACAAATCTTACAAGGTCTCATGTGATCGTAAATAAAAATCTACTCTAGTCTAGCATACTCTAATTTAGGTAATACATAATGTTAAGCCCTAAATAGGGGCACATTTCCCCCTATATTGTGGTGCATTACATTAGTTTTGATGTCGGATTTGGTACATTAGTGGTAATTATCATTAGTATGGTTATATTAGTTATGTCAACTTGGGTCAGTGAGCTGTAATTGTACCTCTCAATCTCCTATATATAGGAAGGAGATATTTTCATTTGAGTATCTTGTCTTATCTTGTCTTGTGTACTTAGTACATTGTATAAGGAGGTTTCCCCCTCAAAGAGGCTTGTTATTCATTTATTTTCTTCATTAAATTCATGGAGTACTCTTTCTAATCTATTTCTTCTCTTTTCATGCTCTTTCTGGAAATTTGTTGCATAACATTTCATATCAAAGCTCTTTCCTCGGGACTGGTTTCTTCAAAACGAGTCATCTTGGATTTTTCACTATACGTTTTTTCTACAAGGATGCATACAATGAGACTAAAATCCCACCTCGAAAAAAGTTCGAGCTATTGGTAGTCCAATTTTCACATTGTGAGACATTACAGGTTCAGAGATAGTCGTTGTGCTAGGGTTTTTGACTATTCCAAAAACCTAATCTTAAACAATTGTTCTAGGGAAAAAGGTCATATCTAAGGCATGCGAGATCCAAATTGAGTGATACCTATTGCATGCGAAGAATACAAGCCATAATATCTATGTTAGGGTTTTCAACCTCAGATCTAAAATAATGGACACATGGAAAACCATACAAGTTCGCTCTTCTAGAAAGACAAAAAATAAGAAGTGTTGGGAAATTTGCAATAACTTCTTACTGGTAGATCGAAATTAGTTCATACTCATGGCATTTGAAAAAGGACACACCAAGATACAACAAGTCGAAGTTTTAGACCCAAAGGAGCATAAATTTCAAATCGATCTCAGTTTCTATTCGACCATAAAACAGTCTTCCAATCAAGGTTTGAAATAGGTACACCATTTTAAATTTAATAACCTTGAGTAGAAGGATATGATTGTGGTGAAACCTATGGAGTGATATATATATTTATATTTTTCAAAATGGCACCAAAAGGAAGTGCAAAAAATCACACTGCACTCAAACCACCAGAGGACCCATTCCCGACCTACAATGAAAGGGAAGACCTATCTTTTTGAGTGTCCTAGTTGGAAGATATGATTAAAGGGTCTGTAAAAAAAGATTATTTAGTTAATTTAGAGGAGAAGTTGAATAAAATGGATGAAAATATGAAAGGTTCGATGATAAAAATTGATTTACTCAATTAAAAGAGAATTTGATGGGAAATATGAAAAATATTTCTAATTTCATACAAAATGCAAGGGATACTCCCCCTATAGGTGATGATGTGTTTCTGGATACTCAAAAGGATCAAGACAATATCCATGTTAAGAAACATTCCATGAATAAGAATATTCCAAGAGGAAATTATTCTAGTAATGGAAGTCATTAGGGATGGTCACCAAGGGGTACCCAACTTCCCAATATTGACATGAGAAAGTTTGATGGAAATGATCCAATAACATGGATATTCCAGATGGAGCAATTCTTTGATATACACTAGGTTCCATATCCTTTCATGCATTGGCTGGTATTAAAACTCCTCAAACTCACAAGATCAAAGGATATATCAAAAAGAAAAAGGTAACGGTGTTGATTGATTATGATAATACTCATAATTTCATTCATTGTAAATTAGCCAAAGCTCTCAAGTGCTTTGTATATCCAACACTTGAGTTTCAAGTAATGATTGCAGATGGAGGAACTATCAATTTATCATGGAAATGACATCATATCAATATTACTATGGGGGAATATGTATTGAATATTATGATGATTACTATTCTCTCCATTCCATAATAGCTAGCAACAAGGGTTTCTAGTGGGGAAAGAATCAATAGAAATCCTTTGAAGAGATCAAACAGAATATTAGTTAGGAACAAGTTATAACTTTTCCCATCTTGTGAAATCCTTTCAAATTGGAGCCATGTGAAAAGATACAGGAGAATTTTTTATGCAAGGAGTAAGTACAATATCATATCATTCTGAAATGTTCCAAGGAGAAGTCTTGAACTACCCTACATATGTCAAGGAACACTATTCGTTGGTCCAGTATGTTAATAAATTGAATTATGATATAATGTTTAAGGAGACCATCATTCACATTGATCAACAACCACTACAATATTTTCAACCTTAGAGTAAGATACAAAAAACCCAACACTACAGGTGGATGAGATTTCTACAACAAATCCATCTAATCATCAAATACAAGAAGGGAAGTACAAACAAGTTGGTGGACATGCTTTCAAGTCCATCTACAACCAATACCACAAATTTGGGTACTCTTATGCATATGGAAACTTTCACCTATGATACATACAAGGAGGAATACACAGAAGATGATAACTTGAAGGAGGTATTTTGGAGGTTACGAGGCCTATTCCATGTAGAAGAAGATGACAGCAAGATTGACTATCATATCCAAGATGGGTTACTATACAATATGAAGAAAACTATGTGTTCCTGAAGGTGAGAGATTTCAACTTATTGGAGAGGATTACACTTCCAAAATTGTATGTTTATTGTCCTAGAATGCAAGAATTTACATCTCACTTTATTATAGGATGCATACCATTGTACAAGCAATCCCATTAATAGGAAGAAAGGTCTATGAAAGCTGGTAAACTTAATCTTGGTTAGTTGGTTCTAGGGTCAACCAACATCTAAACAATCATATGTTTCCTTATATTCGATTTTAGTAGTTCCATTTGAGTAGTACTCTCTTATCATGGTAATATATATTTGGATATATAAGATAATTGGCTAGTGGAAGCAATGATGCAATGAAGTGTAGTGGCACCTGTGTTACTATGTTTTCCAATTAAGTTTCTAGGTTCATCTATAGATTAATGAATTTTTGTTTGTGGGTTTTGTGGGCGGTTATGGTTTGGGTTTGGATGATGGTTTTGAGCCATTGTGATGGAATAATATCTATATATATCTATATCTATATCTATATATATAGATATATATAGATATATAAACTTGCATTTCAAATTAAATCTACATGGAAATGAAAGCTTCTCTATGCAAAGTGCCTAGTGCCAATGATGGCAATGCCCCTCCTATTTTTCCTGTCAAGATTGGGCCTACTTTAAAAAGGCAAGCTTGCATTCAGATATGAAAAAATGAAGTGGAAGTGGCTTGGGGGAGAGACATAAAATAATAGTAACATTTTTAAATTTATTTTTAGAGAGAAGCATGCACATGTTACTAATGTATGAGTATTTAGAAACATGTGTATGTTATTTTCAAATTTAAAAATTGGTGTGGTAACTTATTTTCCATGGTGACAATGGTTTGTGTGGAGATTTAGTTGGGTCTAAATTTATTTAAACAAGAATGGTGTTAGAAAAAAACAATAGGTGCACATTCCCATTGCAATAAGAAAAGGATGCAACCCTATGTGTCCACCCAATTGTTTTGAACCTCTACATTAACCCATGTCTAAAAACCGTTTTGAAGATTATTGATTTCTAACAAATAACCAAATAAAAATTCAATAAGATTAGAAAGTAAACTTGTACAAAATCACCCAAAAGCACCATAAATACTTCTAATAACAAAGATATAGTGTAAGCTAAATAATCAATGATTTGCACTTGTTTTCGAGCAATTTTAATTTTATAATTATTATGGTTTTATTTAGTTTTTTTTATTATTCTCATTTTTATATGGCACTCCTTCCAACAAAACAAACCACAAAATTTACCCAAAAAAGTAAAAAATGTAAAATAATATTTAAACACGGTAGTCTATTTAAATTTGGAAGTGTTAAATTGTGTTTTTGACTTCATAAATAGATTTGGCACCCTCGAAAAGGTTGAAAACTTAGAATATTTAGACTACACCTATTTAAACTACTCCTCGGATAATTACTTTTAAGAGGGAGTTAATAAGTGGACAAACTAAACCTTTCTAGTGGGTTTCTCTTGCCGTGTCAAATAAATTTCTCCCTTACATTATTGATTTTTTCTATTGTTTTTTCTTAAAATGGTTCAAAACCCTTAAAAGGGAAAAATCCATGGTCAAAGTTCCCATCAATGAGTGGCAATAATAATTTTTAGGAATATTTCCAAAGAGTAATGGAAGAAGTTTAATTAAACAGTTAATATATCTACTAATTAATAAGTTGACAAACTTAACTTTTCTAGTGGGTTTCTCTTGCCGTGCCAAATAAAATTCTCCCTTATTTTAGAGAGTTAATAAGAGGACAAACTCAACCTTTCTAACTTGGCTTTCTCTTGTAGTGTCAAAAAATGTTCTCCCTTATTTTAGGGAGTTAATAAGTGGAAAACTCAACCTTTATAGTTGGTTTCTCTTGTACTGTCAAGTAAAGTTATCCCTTATTCTATTGATTTGTTTTAAAATGGTCAAAACACTTAAGGGCAAAGTTCTCAACAATGAATATATTTTCTAATTAGTTAGTTATTCATTAAAGCTGCAAATTGTGTATGAGAACTAAGGAAGAATTCTAACTAAACTTATTAATGCTACAAACTTGAGAGGTCTATCTCTAACCTAAATTCATTTTGTTATTAAGGCTTTTCAATGTCTACCACTACTATATTTATGGTAGTTTAATTTTATTATTTTTTATAAATATAATTTTTTTTTCAATAGAATATACATCGAAGCTTGGATACTTCCCCTTATTGATATACAAGATAAACTGTTAGGGTTGCAATTATACCTTAACTTAAGGTAACCCTAACCGTTAGGATTGCAATTATAAGATAACTCTCACACTAGAGTGTATAAATATAACCCTTGAAACCTCTCATGTGAAGCATCTTTCTTAGAAATATGGATCTTAGAAATATGGATTTTATGATGTTGGATGTTTTCTCAATCTTTCTACTTAATTTATATGCCATTTGTATAAGCGTTGGTTTCTACTTGATATTGCGAAGAGTCCTGAAGTCATTTTTCAAGGCTGATAACTTGCCTGGCCCAGGCAAGTATTCCCCTTCAGGGTACTCTGTAATTTTGGACTCAAATACTTCCCCATCTAGCCCCCCACTGGAACGCCAGATTTTCAATCCAACCTTGCCTCTTCCCCTGGGCGATCTTTCATATAAGAATAGCTACTTAGAGAAATCCTCAGGCCCAGGGGAGACTACAGAACCACTTTTAGATCGGCATCCTCGTGGTCCTCTTTCTTGCAGTTCATACCAGGAGGGATCCTCAAGCCCTGTGCATCATCATCGAGAAAGCATTTTCAGGTTCGATCTGGGTCTTCCTCCTCCTCCTTGCCGTTCACATGAGGGATCCTCAAGCCCTGTGCATCATCATCGAGAAAGCATTTTCAGGTTCGATCTGGGTCCTCCTCCTCCTTGCCGTTCACATGAGGAGTACATATCCAGATACTCAAGCCCCCCGGATCATTGTCTAGAAACCAATTTAACGTCAGACCCAGTGAAGCCTTCCTCGTCCGAATCAGTCCCAAGTAATCAGACGGTTAACAATGAATGGTGTGAAAATGGTTTCCCAAGTCCTGCCCCAGCTTCTAGCAACCGATTACCGGTGCGTCTCGGCGAATGGAGTGAACATGGATATGGTGCGGACATTTGCAGCCTGGGTGGTGATAAATAACATTAACTTAATTTTTTCCGCTGTTACTTGGACGTTATCGCTTCAGTTTATAACTATTTTTTTCGTTCGTTTTCCAATACAGGACATGGATGGCGTCACGAGAGTGGTAAGGACGCAAGGCCTGATTATATTCTGCAGCAAGCTCTGCATCATAGTCAAGAAAGCATTTTAAGGTTGAATCCGCTCAAGGACGCGCCCCCTGGATCCTCAAACCCCGCGGATCATAGTCTACAAAGCAATTTAGCGTCAGATCCGCTCAAGGACGCACCGGCTGATAATCTGCATCGGCAAAAACTTGAACTACTTCGAAGGCTTCAACAGCAAGTGAAGTTGAGTAAAGAACTACTTCGAAGGCTTCAACAGCAAGCCCTGGATCATAGTCAAGAAAGCATTTTAATGTTGAATCCGCTCAAGGACGCACCCCCTGGATCCTCAAACCCTGCGGATCATAGTCAAGAAAGCAATTTAGCGTCGGACGCACCGCTTGATAATCTGCAGCGGCAAAGGCGTGAACGTGAACAGCAACAGAAGTTGACGAAAGAACTACTTCGTGCTTCCGCTGCGATGGATGCAGTATGGTATTAGGGCGTAGCTAATATTTATGACGAGAGGATATTGATTTTTCTACGAAAGTTTTGCTTTTTACGACGAGCCACGTAAACGTAATAGTCGGCTGATTTTCGCCAGAACTTGATATATGGTGGAATCCTAAACGTAAATTATTAGTATTATCTGATTACATGCAGCGTACTTAGTTGGCTACTGTGTTGTTTTTATGTTATGAGAAAATAGTGATCATTTGGTTTATTTCCTTCACAATAGTTACTTGTTTTCAATTTATGTACATATATTAAGAATCTAACTATGTTTGAATGAGTGATATATTTAACCGTAGAGTTTCTGCTTAATATTTCAATTAGTTTATGGTATTCATTATTCATTGTATTCATTATCTTTTGCAATTTTAGAATGATGGATATTTCAATTTTAGTAGTTCCAATTATTATACAATATGGTATGGTTGTGGCATAATCTTTTTATGTTGATTTTATAAAAAATATTATTATTTTTTCTTTTTATAATTTTTAAATTTGTTTGTTTTAAAAATTATAAAAGAATATATAAAAAAATGGGAAATAAAGTAGATGTAATGAAGTGAAAATAGGGTAGTAGAACAAATATTATGAAAAGCTTTCTTTTTGATTTTTTTTGAATGATGTAAGGTGGTTAACATAAAGTTTTTATAAAATATGCTGTTAATTTATTCTAAATTTTTTGTTTTGATTTTAAAATTTATCTTTCAAAGGATTGTAATTTTGTTACATTTCTATTTTTTCATGGTTGTTTGGAAAAATAAAGTTGTATTTTGATTTCATTTGCTTAGTTACCAAATGTGGAAATTTTGACATTAAAAAAATCTTATCTCATCTAAACCCTTAATCTTATGAATAAGTTAAATTTTAATTTGACTTAGAGGTTTAATGATTCGTTGTTAATTAGTAAGTGTATAGTTGTGATATGATTCTTTGTTAATTAGTGTCTAATTGTGAAATATTTATGTATATATTTCTCTAAAATATATATCACAATATTATCTTATTTTATCTAGCTTGCAAAACATTTACTTCATCTGTTATGATGGGATCATTGACCAATTATGCTAGGGGATTTTTGTGTGTTGCTTGGTTTGTTTCACAATAATCTGCTTTTCAATGTATGAAGACATATATTGCTAGACTTTGCTCCATATCCCACAATATTCCAGCCTAAGTATAAAGCTCTTGGATCCTCCTCTCAATCTCGGGCCTCCTCTTCTGTGGCATCGAGCCTTTGAGATGGTTCCCTCCATATAGCTCCATGAGTTATTTTTTCCCACCAACTCATCATATCTCTGAGGATACTCACAAATCTCTTATGTCTTCCGTGGATTCATGGTGGAAGAACCTGTACTTAAAGACCTGTGTTTTAATATATGTAAGTTCACGCCTCTCCATTCCTGGTGTGTATGTGGAGACTAATTTATGATTGCGTGGGACCTTTGTGATCTCTGGTGGAGATATGAACAACCTCGAATCTATTTGTGTTATATGAAAGTGTTACATGGGCGTATTCCAACCTCATCTGAGAACTACCTCTCCTCGTATCCATTGTTGCGTTGAGGTCATACACACCCACCTATCAACCTGCACAAAGTTGGAATAAGAATTATAAATTGAACTAGCCGGCATTCTTGAGAAATCGCCTTTAGACATAGAGCCATATTGTCTCCTTGCTGCGTTAGAGTTGTTGTTGCTTGCAATGAATTGAACCACTGAATATGGATCGACTTGTCAAATAAAGGAAGCTGGAATCCTCATGCACAAAAGAATTGAGCATTTGGAGCCTTATATTACTATTGTTCTGAGCATTCTCCTCCTGGGGTAGAATAATTATGTGTAACCCTAGCGATTTGTGGGAGGAGCTTTTTGGGAGTATATTATTGATGATTGTGAATTTATGCATTGAAGAGCTGCATATTGCAATTGAAGCCGAAGAGTCGAAGCCTGGTGCATTGGTAAAATTATCGTGGTCGCTTGAGGGTGGTGCATTATTGCTTGTTTGGCATCATTGCCTACCACCGTGCGTTATTTTTTAATATATGTAGGTTGCAACGTCCTACCCACGGCCTAATCCATACGCCTCCATTCTAAGTGATATACGTTGTTTGGTGAAGAACATTTTTCCACATGGATTCAAAAACTGAGTACCATTGATACATTGAGTATCATTTTTTTTAAGTTGAAATAATTTACACAAATATTGTCTTAATATCTCCTTTATGTACTAGTGATAAAATACAAATATTTATGATATCGCAAGGTGGAATAGAACCACCAAAGATGCTTTACCATTGAACTAGTACCTTTCAACTCCATATACAAGAATAATATTTCGAGTTTTTGGATTTTTTTTAAAACAATGAGCACAAGTAGCATAAAATACTCATTGTCATAGCAATGCCTGATTGGAGACCTAAGAAAATCCTCATTGGAGGCCTGCGAGAACCAGTTGTTAGGTAAGATGTCAAAGTCTCCGTTCAACTATTATTGAAAAGTCTTAATTTGTGTACTGGTTCCCAACTGAAGTGGCTTGTTCAATCTTTGTTTTAGTCCATGTTGCTATTTTAGTTCGAATGGTAGACTTCTGCTTGTTGTCCGTCACTTTTTCATTCAAACGAAGAACATTTAGTTTTTGTTGAAGAATAAGTTAAAATCCTTAAACTATGCTATTCCAATAAGGCAAGAATTCCGAGAACAAGTTAAATCCTTAAATATGCTATTCCAATAGTTCTTGGCGCTGAAGAACAAGCTAAATCCTTAAACTACGCTATTCCAATTGGCAAAGCCCTACAAATTAACCAGATTGAAAAAAGAAAGTGAGGAACTTAAATTCTGGGACTCCGTCAATGAGCAATTTCTCTCAAACTAAGCATTCGAATCAGTCAAACTTAGCATTCGAATCAGCTTAGCTACCCATGATTCAGCGAAGAGGCAAAGGTTTCTAGTCTCCAATCCACCTTCTGGGAAAGAGAGACAAATCGCTTCTCATCTTATTATATTAAACTTTTTGGTGCTAGTTTTCCTCGTTTCCAGAAAAACATTGCTTAAATGCTTCACCGAATCACCAGTAAACAATTGGATGTGGCACCTCATTTTTTCAATATTAGTAATTTTTCAACAATAATTTAATACAAAATAAAATATTACATTGCAGAAAAAGAACAAAGATCTGTTACTGCCTAAAAATTCGTCAAAGAGAGCAGGCCTCCAATTGTTGCCTCTCCTACAATAGCTTGCCATATCTATTCCTAAAACATGCAATCCAAAAAAGAAAATCCATTAATAGACACAGGAAGATTCAAAGAACCGATTCTCGAGACCACTTACAACCTGGAAGATAAAACTTACCATGTCTAAGTATGTTTTCTCAAGTGGCTAGTAAATCTTTACTTTATGTTGGACAATTTTGCTATGATAAGATAGATTGCGCAAAGAGAACTAAATAGAAAACTAGCTACTTATGACAAATCCGGAATATTTTCTTGATCATCCATGGCAACTACATCATTACAAGATGTTGTTGGTGCCCTTGGAAAGAGTCCATACTCCATTTTCAAACGTGACAGTCCTGAGGAGGTAGAAGCTTCTCACTCATGTCATCTTCTTCTTTATCAACATGAGAAAAGTCGGACTGATCTGCTTCAAAGGGTGAAATATGGGTTGAGCTGCCCTAACCTACAACTGGAGAATGCCCGCGATATCACATTAGGTTTACAGAGTGATAGATTGAGACCATGAGTACCATGGCTAGATCAGTAAAATTTGAAATGTGATAGTAAAAAACCAGAGATGTACTGTAATTCTTCTGAATGAAGTTGATAATACGGTTATTGTTAAATAGGTGTATGACTGAGAAAGTTCAGTCAATCACGCCTAATAGAGAAAGGTGTAGTTCAGTCAATCACGCCTAATAGAGAAAGTTCGGAATAATGAATTACCTTCTCATGATATAATGATGCAATCGATGATGAATGGAAATGACCAGAAAATGAGAAAATGCTTGTAGGTGTCCATCCAGGCTGTTATACACCTATGCAACGATGTGTCAATAACGAGTCTTCTTGAACTGATGCTTTGGAGGAGGAAGCGATAAATCCCACAAATACACGAAGTGCCAAATCCTCCACGTAAGTTCTCTTCCAATATTGTCTTAACCTATTAGAAGTTTTGTTTTCAATAAAAATGAGAAAATAGAATTTTATTCATGCATGCATTCCAATGACATCTTTATTGGAATATTTTAATTAATGAGTTGATAGCTTAGTATCTATGTAGCAGCATTTATATTTTGCAGGTTCAAAAACTTCTTAGGTAGAAATTTATTACAGTTTTTAATGAAACCCTGATCAAGTTTGTGTATAAATGAAAAACACTCACAAAAGATTATATAGAGATGAGAGATAAAAAAAGAGAAAGAGATGTAGGAGTGAAGAGAAGAAGGAAAGACCCAAGCCCAAGCTCTATAGAATTGTGAAAGATTGAAGTAAAACTCATCTCTCTGTAATTGCGGTAAAGTTAGTCTGTGTTTACATTTACGGTAAATCAATTCAAGACTACTAAGTATTTCACCATGGTAAATACCCTAGTTTAACTAGGCTGTAACTTCTACATATGTTTTGGTTTTTATGTTTTCAAAGTTTGTATAAGATTGGGTTATGTGGAGCTAAATAGGTATGCGTTATAAATACCCTAGTTTAACTAGGTAGTAACTTCTACATATGCTTTGGTTTTTATGTTTTCAAAGTTTGTTTAAGATTGGGTTATGTGGAGCTAAATAGGTATGCGAAGTTAACATTAACTTGTGTGTAGTTAACCTTCGTAAAGATTAAAAGAAGTTATGCAAATGGTGCACTAAAAGTGGAATTGTACAAGTGATTTGTGGAAAAAAGTGTTCGCAAAAATATTTAGAGCAAAATATTTGCAAAGTGAAGCCCACCTCCAAAGCATAGAAAAAAAGAATATTATTCACTTACTAGGAAGATCAAATCTTTTGAGTGGGCAGGGTGTTCCCTCTTCTCCCTTGAATCTTTCACAGTTATAGACATACCAGATATGCTTGTTAACAATGTTTGTTGCTTTGAATATTTTGGAATAATTGGTCTTTGTATGGCAAATATTTGTTTTGGTAATTGTAAAGAATGTGTAAATTTTGTTTGTCCATTGCATGGTAGAAGTTCTAATTTAAGAAATTTAGATATAACTTTAAATAATATGTATTTATTCCAAATCATATGAACTTAATTTTTTTTTTCAATTACATGGTAGAAATTCCAATTTAATCAATCTAGATATAACATTAAATAATATCTAACTATTCCAAATAAGATGAACATTCAAATACTTTTCACGGGCAATTACCTCAACCGCCATCACATCGTTTTGATCCTGTCATGTTGTCGAGGTTTTGTATGGCCAACACACCACATCGATTTCTGAAGATGTAGTTACAGCCTCTGTCATAGTTCATCGAATAATTATTGGGCAAAGTATTACATTGTTTTTTGAAGAGCCATTTCTATGAAGAGGTATTCACTGACCTGTTCCAACCGATCAAATTGCTAAAGGGATGTTCATCGTTCCTGTTGCAGCTCATGAAAGGGAAGAATATTCATTGAATTCTGAACATGCAATTTTGTGAAAGGTCAAGCTAATTATATGACCGACTGTATTTCTGATGTATAAATACCGATGTAATATTGAGTTTGTAATAGAGAGAAAGATAGAAATAGAGTAAGACATGGTGAGGGATACAAATTCTAAGTTGAATATGAAAGAGAGTTTCAACTCTGTAAACTTGCTGCTATGTTCCTCTCTGTCTTTATGAGTTTGAAAACTCATTGTTGAATATTTAAGTTTAATATTTTTGCTATAGAATGATAATGTTCTCAGCGTATATGATTGACTATGGAAGGTTTAGTTTTACTATAGCAAGTTAGATTTCAGAATTTGTTGAAATAGAGTATGTTGAAATAGTCAAGTTTTATGAACGCAGGGGTTATTGAAACATAGCTGAAACAGTTCCATAGATCATTGTTAGCTAAAGAGTCAGCTGTTACTGTTAAAGCTGTGACTATGCTGAAGATTACAGTCAGCTGTTACTGTTAGTTATGACTGTGTTGAATATTATAGTCAACTGTTACTTTCGGCTGCGACTGTTCTGTAGGTGAAAATTTAAGATTTTAGAGATCTGTGTGTGTTGATGAAAGTAAGAGCAACACCCCCTGCCTTCCCTCAATTGGTATCAGAGCTGAGTGTGTCTGTTTTTTGTTCGTTGGTTCTGTTGTCACTTCATGAATGATCCGTATGATTGTATGTTGAACCTTTTGTGTTTTGTTTGGAGATCTTCCTGTTGAGTTTGACTCCAGCGCCCCCCACTTTTGCTACAAATAAATAGCAGAAGTAAGTTCAGTCGAGCTTTGTGTTGAAAGAGAGCTCTTGTTCTCCTTTAAGTAAAGGTTGAGTCATCATTTAGTAGTTGAAGTCTGAATCAAGTGTTTCTTTAGTCATCCATCTTTTGGTTAAGCTATCCAAGCCTGGTTGTGGCTTGTGTAAAGAGAAGAAAGTGTTGTAGTCCGTGGATGAAGTTGACTCTGTTGTGTTCCCTCAGATAGAGGTTGAGTAGTTGAAAGGAAGATATTCTTCTTGGTTGAGAGCTCCCATATAGTTTAATGGTAGAGCGATCTGATTCCCACTATTTTGGGAAGTTTGTTTGGTTTGAGTTGAAGCCCTTATGCGTGAAAGAGGAATAGGAGTAAAAGAAATTTAATTTTTGTGCAAGTATTTATTTGAAGACAGAGACATGGGGAAAAGAAGAAGGCTTAAATGAATGAAGAAGAATGTTGTTAATGCAAAAGAAGTTGGTTTTTCCATAGCAAAGATATTAGGAGAAGCTACCAAGGAACCTGTTGAAGCAGAGGAATTTCAAGAGAAGGAAGCAGATACTGAAGTAAATGAAGTTCAAGAAAAGGTAGAGGATGCATGGAGCAATATCTATTATCCACTGCCATATTTCTCAAGTATAACTTATGAATGTTGGTCAGTTAATATTTAAAATTTCTTTCATGGTAGAGGTTTATGTAATTTTGTTGAGGATGGAGTTAAGAAACTATAGGATGAGACAAAGGATGTATTTTCCTTGTGGGATGGTGCAAGGTAATGATACCCAATAATGACACGTTAGTTGCAATGACATTCTAGAAAAACAGAAATATTATCATTAAAATGAATTATTAGAGGTACCTACAAAACTTTTTTGGATTAGGTGTAAACAAATGAAACATAGAAAAACGGATGACCTTCCGGAATATATAACTTTTATTTATGGAAAAGTGGTATAACCACCCCAAAATGTCATTATTCGAAGATTGGTATGTTACTTTTTTTCTGAAACATAATGCACATGTTTTTGTTGAGCCGCCCATTTGCTATGTAAATTTTCATTTTACAAGAAAAAAAATATATAGAGGCGTAGGAAACAAAAGAATCTTGTGTGGGGCTATTTTTTCCAAAATTTTAAAAGTCAATTTTATATTTTTTTAAATTACTGAAGTGAGTGAACCCATAAAACGACATGGTCAAGTGTTGAGCCACCATATCATGGTCTAAAATAATCAAAAAACTTTTTTTTTTTTAGGTTGTAGGTATTTTCGTGCTCTTGTGCGGGTTCTCTTCCATTTTTTAAATAGGTAAGCCAATCAAAATTTATAGGCCAAATAAACGACTAATGTTTTTTACAAATTTGACATGAGTGCAGTTAAAAATGAATTAAAATAGAAAACAACAACAAATCTATTCCAAAATTATATATTTAGAATCTACACACAAAACTTGACAAGCATGTGCAATTTCATCTGCAGTGCACTCGTGGAGCTTATGTGGAACTAGTTGTGAAAAACCGAAAGTTACAGTATTTGATGTTTTCTTCCATAAATTAGGCATAAATCAGACCGAGCCTCAAGGTGCAATCTGAAGCTAATTCCAAGCCTGTAAGGGTGCCAAAAACAATTTGAATTCAGAAACGCATGCACGCAAATGAGCGCACGTGCAAACACGCGCATGCGTGACTGACAGGGAGCACGCATTCCTAACAACGTGCATGTGTCCGTGTGCGTACGTGTTATTGTATGCCTTTGTATGGTTTATTTAATTTCCTTTGTCAAGGGGATACATGAAGTTGATGAAGATCTGATGATGAAGATGATGACGATGATGGAGATGTTGATGAGGAAGGGGGAGATGACAATGATGTTGAAGATGTTGATGATGATGATGATGATGATGAGATGATGGTGATGGTGATGATGATGAATATTTTGATGAAGATGATGATGACGATGATGAGGATGATGGTGATGATGATGATGATAATGATGATGGTGATGGTGATGAGGATGATGGTGACGAGGATGATGATCATGATGGTGATGAAGATGATGATGATGATATGATGAATATGATCATCATCATCATCATCTAATCATCATCATCATCATCATCACCATCACCATCATCATCAACATCTTCATCATCATTTTCATCTCCCCCTTCCTCATCAACATCTCCACCATCGTCATCTTCTTCATCATCACCATCCTCTTCATCATCATCATCATCATCATCTTCATCACCATCTTCATCATCATCAACATCTTCATCTCCATCATCATTATCTTCTTCATCCTCATCACCATCATCATCATCATCTTCATCATCATCATCATCGTCATCATCAACACCATCATCATCATCATCCTTCTTCCTCATCATCATCAACATCTAGGTCATCATCTTCATCGTCAACGTCATCATCATCATCATTATCATCCTCATCATTACCATTGATGGTGATGATGATTAAGATGATGATGATGATGTTGATGATGAGTACGATCATCAACATCATCATAATCTTCATCATCGTACTCATATTCATCATCATCCACCACCACCACCACCATCATCATCATCATCATCTTCGTCATCATCATCATCAACAACATCTTCATCATCATCATCATCAATTGATGACGATACAAAGATGATGATGAGGATGATGAAGAAGATAGCGATGACGAGTATGATGAGGATGATGAAGATGGCGATTATGATGACGAGGACAATGATCATTGTGACCATGATCATATGATGATGATGATGATGGTGAGGATGTTGAAGATGGCGATGATGATGACTAATGAAGATGATGATGACGAATATGATGATTTTGATGATGATGATCATATTCGTCATCATCATCTTCATCATTGTACTCATATTCATCATCATCCACCACCACCACCACCATCATCATCATATCATCATCATCATCCTCATCATCATCATCATCCTCGTCCTCACAATGATGATTATGATGATGATGATGATTAAGATGATGATGATGATCATGTTGTTGATGTTGATGAAGATGTTGATGATTATGAGGATGAGGTGCTGCATATTCGTGATCATCTTCATCATCATCATCATCATCATCATCATCATCATCATCTCCATTAGTCATCATCATCATCATCATCATCTTCATCATCGTCGT